>CM057340.1:698003376-699253376 GCA_030015575.1 Agapanthus africanus
ACAAAAATTGCCATCTCCCTAGCAGGAGAAATTAGTGCTCCAATTACTATTATAATCTTAGTATTAAGCATGAACAGAGTAACACTTGGTTTTTTCCTTCCATGCTGAGAAACACTTGGTTTATCTGGAATTATCAAAGTCTTTTGCCGACGCCCCCCCCCCCCCCCCCCCGATCCATTGTGTATACATCCTTATGATGCACAATTGAACAGCTATAGTTATATTTGCTATTCAATGAGCATGGAAACCCACCATAATTTTCCCCTATGACATTGGTAATTGCTCTTTGTTCCCATATAACTGTGATGTTTTAATGAGGGATGAAAACCAAGCATAAAATCAGACATCCCAAAAACAGACGTGAATCAAGGGAGAAGTATTAAATAAATATTTGCCTCCATGAAATAAAAGCTTCTATAGGTGATCTTACCGTTTACAAGGAGAATGTAATAGCTTTGTAGGAAATAAAGTAGGGCATTCATCATGGAATGTTTGAGGAAAGTAGCAAGGCAACGGTATATTCTATAAAGACTGACAATCTTGTACAAGAACTAGAGAAAAACTACATATTTTCAATTTTATACAATGGTTGGAATCACGCTATGTATTCCTATTAGTAAACTGTAAAGTAAAATCAAATTCTTTTGTTTAATCAACCAATTTACTAGCTAAGAAGAGGAAAATAAATAAAATGGGTGTTTCAAGAAGAAGATGGTACAGATATGACATAAAAAGGGCTTGGGGTTGGTACTTACCCACTAGTAAAATATGGGGTTGCCCCTACGGATATTGAAATCCGTAGGGGCATATTTAACTTGGTCCTACGGATTAATCCGTAGGACTAAAAGGTTGCCCCTACGGGCCCAGACGTCCAAGAATAAAAATAGTAATTCTTAATTTGGTGTTTGCCCCTACGGAGCCGCAAACAAAGGACCTGCGGGCAAATCCGTAGGGGAAACTAAATATCGATTTAATAAAGACACAGATCGATCGTCTACGCTCACTTTCTTTCTCTCTCTCGATCACGCGCGAAAAAAATCCCCAAATCGCCACGCCGTTCTCCTCGTCGCCACCGCCGTTCTCGTCGCCACCGCCGTTCTCATCGTCGCCACCGCCGTTCAGGTCGTCGCCACCGCCGTTCAGGTGAGTAAATCTTCAGGTAAATTAAAGAATTTTTTGATTATTTTGGGCTTAGGGTTCATGGCTGGGTCTGGGGTTGCGCATGCGAGTTGGGGTTCGGCAGGGGTCGCGGTCGGGGTCAGGGTCGGGGTTGGGGTTAGGGTTAGGGTTGGGGTTCGGCTGCTGCTGGGGCTGGGGCTGGGGTTAGGGTTTGCCTTAGGGTTGGTGTTGGGGTTTAGCTGGCCGCGCTGGGGTTAGGGTTAGGTTGGGGCGGGGCTGGGCTGGGCTGGGGCTGGGGCTGGGGCTGGGGCTAGGGTTAGGTTGGGGTTAGGGTTAGGTGGATTGATGACAACAAAATACTATAATTTATAACTATATTACTCATCTAATGTGTATGGCATGTGAAAGCTAGATGAAGGTCGGGGCAAGCACAACAAATTTGTTGGATGGGACAATGTCAATAGGAGCTCAATGCTATTTGGAAAAATAATAATTCAAAGGCATAGTGGAGTTTCCGATTGGTGACAAGGACTAGTTTGATGTATGTAGTTGGTTTGATTTATGAAAAAATGGGGAGATAACATGCATGTATGCATATAGGTAACATCTGCCAATATGCCATATCCAGACCGCAATCTATTTTTGCCTATTGGCTAATATGAAAATATCGGCCCGCGTATATGACATAATCAAAGTTGTTAAATCTTGATACGGTTTGTGTTTCGTTTTTTATTTATCAGTTCTATCAATGTTGCGTATAACGCTTTATGATATCAGTATCTTATATTTGTAGTTTTAATTGTTGATTGCTATAGATGAATACCATGGCAATAATAGTTTTTGGTTGATGAATGCTATTGCAATGTAGGATGATCAGTTCTATCAATCTTGATCTCAATGGTTTAAAATCATATTTCACATATAACACGAATGCACAACAAACGCATAATTAGAGAGCGATTCGAGATATTCAAGTTAAAACCAATATATGATACTCGATGATAATATGAAACCTTCATATTCCCATCGATACTCATATATGAAACTAAAATCGCCACTTAGTCCCCGTCTATCGGTTAACATACGTGCGATGCTCGTCGTGATCTAGAACTATACGAAAGTTGTTAAATATCGGACAATATAGTTCGATACTAACAACCGTCGTATAGTCTACGCGACGAGAAAATTCAATCGTATGGTAACCCATAGATTTGTCCCGTGTGGACAAGTTAAGAATGTATAAAGCAAACGCCTTCATTCACTTGTGTTTTCATCCGTTTCGAGATATTTCGTCGGTACCTTCCCGCTGGTTCTCCGTGTATAAAGATAGATTAGATGTTCATTTCAACGTTGTTTCACAGCTTTGAAATGATTATCTATTCTATTACAGTGTACTCGGAGAACAGCGGGGAGGTGCTGCCGAAATTTACTCGAAACGGTTGAAAGCACAAGTGATGGGCGTTCGCTCTATACATTCTCAATGGGATAGAAGCCTACCCCCGACAGCCGGAACACACACATACAACAAGAATACACAACAAATGCATAATTAGAGAGCGATTCGAGATATTCGGGTTAAAACCAATATATGATACTCGATGATAATATGAAACCTTCATATTCCCATCGATACTCATATATGAAACTAAAAGCGCCACTTAGTCCCCGTCTATCGGTTAACATACGTGCGATACTCGCCGTGACCTAGAACTATACGAAGGTTGTTAAATATCAGACAGTATAGTTCGATACTAACAACCGTCGTATAGTCTACGCGACGAGAAAATTCAATCGTATGGTAACCCATAGATTTGTCCCGTGTGGACAAGTTAAGAATGTATAAAGCAAACGCCTTCATTCACTTGTATTTTCATCCGTTTCGAGATATTTCGTCGGTACCTTTCCGCTGGTTCTCCGTGTACAAAGATAGATTAGATGTTCATTTCAACATTGTTTCACAGCTTTGAAATGATTATCTATTCTATTACAGTGTACTCGGAGAACAGCGGGGAGGTGCTGCTGAAATTTACTCGAAACGGTTGAAAGCACAAGTGATGGGCGTTCGCTCTATACATTCTTAATGGGATAGAAGCCTACCCCCGACAGCCGGAACACACACATACAAACGCATAATTAGAGAGCGATTCGAGATCTTCGGGTTAAAACCAATATATGATAATATGAAACCTTCATATTCCCATCGATACTCATATATGAAACTAAAAGCGCCACTTAGTCCTCGTCTATCGGTTAACCTACGTGCGATAATTTATTCTTTTCAACGACAAACGCACACACAAAGCATATACACGGATTTTCTCCTTTGTCAGTAACTATCCCGTTCTTATATTTCTCAATATAGTCAGCATAACTTACAATTTATATGTTATTCAGTCTAACATGGCCCATGAGTACGTCAGAGTTAAGGACTGGATGTATGTGGATTGGAAACAACGTATGCAACCTAAGTTTGTCGCAGGAGTTGTTGCTTTCCTTGAATTTGCACGCGCACATAATAAGATCATAATAGAGAAGATTCTCTGTCCGTACGATAGATGTGGAAATAAGTACTGGCAGGAGGTAGAATTGGCAGAGCTTCATATTGTAAAACATGGGTTTACTAGACTTTATTCAACTTGGAAATATCACGGGGAAGGAGAAGAATGCAGTACTGCGGTAGAAGAAGAAGGAGAACACGATAATGCGGCAGGAGAAGAAGAAGAATTCGGTAATACGGCAGGAGACGGAAATTTATTTCCATCAGAAGAAATGGAGGATATGGTAGAGGCTGCCCTAGGTGAATCTATTCGTACCGAAGATGACATTCCTTCCGGTCAAGGACCGCGTGCGGATAAATATGAAAATTTCATGAATGATGCTAGGAAACCAATTTATGAGAATGCGAAGTATTCCACCCTCTCATGGTTCATCCAAATTTTCCAGATTAAGTGCCTAAATGGATGGAGTAACAAGTCATTCACAATGCTTCTTTCGTTCTTGAAAGATTCTATGCCTCCGGGAAATAATGTGCCCGAAAGCTGGTACGAAGCCCAGAAGATGATGTCTGATTTGGGTCTAAAGTGCGAGAAGATTCAAGCATGTCCTAAAAATTGCGTGTTGTACCGGAAAGAGAATTCAGATTTGAAAGAGTGTCCAACATGCGGAAAGGCCAGGTATAAGCCGAAAGATTCTGATAAGAAGTCTGATATACCTGTGAAGATAGCACGATACTTTCCCATAACACAGAGGCTACAGAGGCTATTCAGGTGCAAGAAAACAGTCGAGGTAATGATTTGGCATCACCGTGCTCCTCCAAGCGAAAATGGAAAAATGAGTCATCCAAGAGATTCACCGGCATGGAAGAATTTCGATAGGAGGCACGCAATATTCAGTAGCGATCCTCGCAATGTCTGGCTCGGACTGGCTACCAATGGCTTCTGCCCATTCAACTATATGGCTGGAAGTCACAGTACATGGCCCGTTGTAATGATAATTTATAATCTGTCGCCTTGGTTGGCTAAGGACCAATCATACTTTATGATGCCTCTTCTTATCGACGGACTAAACTCACCGGGGAACAATATCGACGTCTATCTCCGACCTCTAATCGAGGAGCTGAAAACTTTGTTCATTGATGGTGTAGAGACATATGATTCAAACACAAATACAACATTCATACTACTTGCGGCTTTAATATGGACAATTAATGACTTTCCTGCGTATGGAATGCTATCAGGTTGGTCCGTACATGGTCACAAAGCATGTCCTCATTTCCATGAACACACAATATCAAAATTTTTGAATTTTAGCAGGAAGGTTTGTTATTGCGGCCATCGACGTTTTCTGCCTCCAGACCACCCCTATAGGTTAGACACGGTTCACTTTGATGGTCATCAGGAGCTTCTTGGGCCTCCATCCCCATTGTCCGGAGAGGACGTGACTGCTAAATGGGATGGTTACTGTTCCCCTCCGAAAGGCGGCCTAGACTTTAGGTCTCGTCTGAGTTTCGGGGCAGATGCTATTTGGTTTTATCCGTCTACCTCTCCGAAGATGCCAAGTTGATTTATGGCACTGTGTATCGGAGGTTTAGACGGATGCGGCCGATGTAGCAAACTTCGTCAGATTCCCCCTCAGGGTAAGGGGTTTTTGATTGTGGGGACGCTCTTCCCTGCAGGCGCAAGCCCCTGCAGTTAATTACGCTACCGCATTGCGGTAACAACTTTCTCCTTCTCCAGAATTTCACTTCATGTCGTGGGTGTTTGTTTTATTTGTGGTTGCCCGTGGATTGTATACGGAGACTGAGTAATGCCGTCGCCCGTAGGACGTGGATTAGTCCAAATCCCTATTTACTTAGATTTGGGTTTGGTGTTTGTATTTTAAGGATGCATTAGTCGCGTTGCGGCTAAGATCAACTTAAACGTTCGTTAAGGATACGTTAGTCCTGTTTTAGACTAAGATCAACTTAACGTAGTGATTAATATATGGCCGTCAGGACTCGTCACCTCTCTGACGTCGTTGAAGGATTACAACGACAGGTGTCAGAGGAGTTCAGAGATGTACCCTTGAACCAAAGTTGATTTGGAGTTTTATCATTCATTTAAATGTCTAAGGATACGTTAGCCGTATTTGGGGCTAAGATCAACTTAAACGGGACCTTTTAGATCTGGCAAAAGAGCATTTGGAGGTTCTATTATTCCAGTTTAGGGACGTAGTGGTCCATTTCCCAGTTTAGGGACGTGGTGGTCCATCGCCAGTTTAGGGACGTGGTGGTCCGATATTAGTTTAGGGACGTTTCGGTCCGATATTAGTTTAGGGACGTCTCGGTCCGATATTAGTTTAGGGACGTCTCGGTCCGATATTAGTTTGGGGACGTATCGGTCCGATATTAGTTTAAGGACGTTTCGGTCCGATATTAGTTTAGGGACGTCTCGGTCCGATATTAGTTTAGGGACGTTTCGGTCCGATATAAGTTTAGGGACGTCTCGGTTCGATATTAGTTTAAGGACGTTTCGGTCCACGAGTTTAAGGACCCCGCAGTCCATATTCATGTGTGGTCGTTGGGACCCGTTGCCTCTCTGACGTCATTGAAGGATTACAACGATAGATGTCAGAGGAGTTCGGAGATGTACCCTCGAACCGGTAGTAAATTGATTTAAGAGAGCAATCTTGCTCAGTCAATTTAATTTAAGGACTTACGGCCAAAATTGGGTTAAGTCCAGTTGAGAATATTCAACATTTTTCTTGATCTTTGGCCTATTAGGCATGTGCTAGGGCTTTGCCCATATTTAATAATGCACTGCATTCTATTCTGGCCTGCTAGGCTTTTGATTTGGGCTCTGTCCCTTTATTTATGATGCAGAGCATCTATTTTAGTTTGGGCTCTGCCCCTTTTTTAAAAAAAATGCATTGCATTTTATTAGACCTGTTAGGCCTTTTTGACTTGGGCCTGGCCCTTTAAGCAATGCACTGCATTTGCGCAAAGCACTAAGAATCTTTTTAGATTCAAAACAGGAGTGCAAAGCACTTTTTGATCCCTTGATCTAAACAAGTTTTTTCTTGTTTCAGAGAACCAAAGGTTCATAACAAGTGCAAGGCACTATTTTTATTTTTATTTTATTTGTTTATTTATTTATTGAAGATCCATCTTCTTGTTCTCAGATCACTGATCTGTTCATAAGAGAAATTTCTCTTCTTTCAAAGGTTTTTACCTTTTTTATTCTTGAAAAGTTCTTCAGAGTCCTCTTTCTCTCTTTTTTAAAAATCCCTCATTTTGAAATGAGGTCTGGGGTCCTTTTTATAGTGCCCATAAATTAGTTAAATTTGTTAAAAAGATCTTTCTCTGAGTGATTTGGGGAATTTTCCCCACCGTTGGATCTTTGATCCAAAGGCCCCTGCTTTACAGAAGAAAATCTTCTTGTTTTAACAAGAACAGAAAAGATTTATTCTGTTTTGCGCAACTCCCCCAGCGCGTGACACGTGTCGCGCAGCGCTGCGCTTGCGCAGCTGTGCTTGCGCAACTGCGCAGACACGTGTCGCGCAGCGCAGCGCGTGCTTGCGCAGCTGCGCTTGCGCAACTGCGCAGACACGTGTCGCGCAGCGCAGCGCTTGCGCAACTGAATGTTGTTTCTTTTTACTTTTAGTTTTTAAAAGAGTCCTGCTCTGATTGGACGCACCGCCTTAGGCGTTACGCTGTCGTATCAACTTCTGACACATGGCGCGTTGCGCGCAGCGCACGGTATTTGAAGCGTTGCTTCAAAATTTGAATTTTTTTTGAAATTTAAACAGAGCCTTGCTCTGATTGGGGAAACAAATGCCCCCCACCGTTGCGCTCACGTGGCGCGCACGTGAGTCCAGCGGTGGCAAAACCTCAGCCTTTGGATCAACTGATAAGTTGAAGGGGCGCAGGTGTCTATAAATAGGACACTTGGTCCTTAGAAAATTCTTACAACTTTTAAGAATTTTGATTCTCAGAGCCTTGCTCTTGCCTAAGAATTTTCAGAGCCTTGTGTAAGTCTACGCTAGCGCCCCGGCCGTCTACAGACGCCAAATGCGGAACAAAAACTTTTAAACTGGCGCTATCGTATACTTTAACCCTGATCTGCCATTATTGCTAAACTAACAAACTGTAAAGAGTGTAGAAAGGTTATACCGAACGATCCGAGTCCTTCGTTCTTTAACCATCATCCCACGCTCCGTTGCGGCTGCTCCGATCTCGTCGATCTCCGATCTGCTCGTCCAGGTGGCACCACGTCTCTGATTCTTTAAACGGGCTCCTGCCTCTGACTTGAGGCAACTCGGTCGTCAAGTTTGCTAAAAGAGACGACCAAGATTGATGTAGAGAATGAGTAGATGACTTTGTCTCACTTCGTCCTAATCCGTGGACGATCGGTTAATGAAGTTACCGTGGGAATCGGGTGATGGAATGAAATGAACTGTGAAATTCCATGCACCCCAAATACTATCATAATCTTTTCTACAAATGAAACATCAAGTGAGAGAGTGTGTTAAGGGGAAGGGGAAGGCCGGCCACTCATATAGAGGAGGGAGGTGATGGTAAGAGGAGGGAGGTGACCATAAGAAATAATATCATGAACAAAAGATCTTAACCAAAACAAAATGCTTTAATGTTAAAGCATGAGTCATAAACCTAGTCATCATGCATTAATGAACCATTAAATGCATCCAATGAAAACACAACACCATTTAATCCTAGTCACCTCATCTAGATGCTTCTAGAACACTGACTCACCTTATCTGAAGAAAAGATAAATCCGTCTTTAACAGAATGTTAAAAGACGGCTGATAGAAAACTGAAAACTGGCAACTTCCAAAAGTGATCCTGAAACGACTTTCAGGATAACCCCGAAACTGTATAAATATACCCGCATTTGTATTACGACCGAATACAAATGCAACTGAGACAAAGATATTATACCTACTCAATATAATACTCGGATCCGGCTTAAACCAAAGCCGACCAGTATCATCTGCCCGAAAAATAACACGTGCGTAAACGCACGTGCATTTTCCGAACCCTGCCATAAAACCATACGGCCTCTACAACG
Organism: Agapanthus africanus; assembly: GCA_030015575.1. Taxonomy (NCBI): domain Eukaryota; kingdom Viridiplantae; phylum Streptophyta; class Magnoliopsida; order Asparagales; family Amaryllidaceae; genus Agapanthus; species Agapanthus africanus. The sequence goes on from CM057340.1 coordinate 698,012,061, forward strand.
TTTCGCCCGAACTTGGGAAACTGTCTGTGGGGGACGCTAATGACTCGTCAGTACCCTGGCAGTGGGTTTAACCACAAACCGTCAGCGGCACTAGCAATGCGTAACGGCTGCCCATGGACTGACCTCAAGGGAGGCTGATGAGCGAACTCATCCAGAAACCCTACTGAGCCTAACAGTGACAATGTATATACAGTCCGGTCCGTTCGTCTATGAGTATCGCATATCTGCCTAGGGGGCTAGTAACGTCAGACCCCCAATAGCAGTATAAGTCGTGTCGGAGTGAAGCCCAATAACACCCTGAGATACTACTGGAGTACCTACCAGTAAATCTCCTGCCACGGCCGTGGGCTTTGTGTAATGGCTCTCCTAGACACAGCACGATCTCGCCCCCAATACCGGGAGAGACGAATCCCCTGCCGATCCGCTCACGTGCCTCCATATGGCTCGGGACTCTACCCAAAAACTACCTGTTTGCATGACTCCTTTGAGCCGTGGTAGGGTAGAAATCAAAGCACAGTAGGAACTCACACGAGACAAATGACGACCTCAGGTCAATGAACTAACCTGTACACATGTCACCAGGGAACTGCTATCTGACGATAGATATAGTACTAACTAGCAGATTCCCGGCGAGTCCTGTCCGGTGTACTCATAACCTAATGAGCACCTGTATACATCTTAGGTGATCCAACTGACACCAGTGGCTTGTGAGACCGGCCACTGCCCCTCTTCGGGGTCTCGACTGTATACACTAGTCTACTCCGGAGTATCGATGCCCTGTCTCGAAACTCCCACGACTAGGAACCACAATTAAGGATATGCATATAAACCACCCAACTCTCACGTATATGATCGCCATCATATTGTTGGTGGTAAAGCAAGATCCTAAGGGCTCTATCAAAGTGTAACATGTAATCAGTCACCTGAACATGTACACGACTGATAAAGGCAAATCAGATAGCATACTATCATCTTGAGTAAGACTGTCCTGCCGGTACAGGTCATCCGCAATCATTGCAATCACATACCTGCGATCCAATAATTGATTATGAGGGCACTATCTCCAACAATCTCCCACTTGCACTCAAAGCTAGTTATTGCGATGTCGACTACTCACAGCCCGTGTGAAACCGAACATCCAACTCCTCTACTAATCAGTTTCACAAAGCCCGTTTGTAAAACTATTGTGTTCGAGAAATAGCCTCAGTGAGTGGATCCGCCTAGATGTATCTTTCTATATCTCTCTTAATCTCAAGTTCGCGGAGAAAGCCATCTCCCGAATTGAATAATACATGTCTTAGAATATGTCTGGATATCTGATGGGACCTAGTTCATAAATGAACTCCAAATCCAAACTTCTTAGACTGTATCGATCACTGAACCTAATCAGTATCCGGCACCATGCCACCCACAGTATCCTCTTGAACCACCTGTCCATAATACTGTCCCTCTTCGTCAGAGGGAAAACTATAACTCTGACAATCACTCTGTCAACCATGTCACCTTTGAAGCTTGGAATGATAACCGTCTCCCGAAGGAGGCTGCCGTCATCAAATCCGTAGAACATGTACTTATGTTCTAAAACTGCTTCCTTATATTTCTCCAGGATTGGATTAATACAAACTTATTGCAGCTAGTGCAAAACCAACATTTGGTGTGGTACTGGACATCTCATGATTGACTCAATTGCCTAAGCAAGTGATCTGCCAATCATGCACATCCCTCTTCCCTTTAGTCTGTAAGACACCTTTAGAGAGGGTGACTCCATCACCTGCAGGTACACCACCATGCTAGGAGTCATCTATTCTAAAAACCATTAGAATACTGTCAAAGTACCTACATTGGGAAACTAACCAATTCCAGATCTAAAACCATAGATCTAGAAACCAGAATGTCAAATATTATATCCATATCCTGTCTGGAGAAACAACTGTGTGACGACCACAGTACAACCGATCGTAGTATAGGAATTTTACTTCCTACTCTGTGTATGTCATCAAATACCATGACATCACACCCTACTACCTTCTTAACAGATCCATCCCCTATCCTGATTGAAGTCAAACCCATGACTGTCACATCAAAATTAGATGATCTATCTCCGCTATAACTGCTCTAGTCTATAAATAGACATAAGCTACTTACCCACCATGCTTCCGTTGCTCCCACTGACTACGACAGCCCTCCTACCGGGTCTCATAACCTGGAACAACAGTAGTGTCAAGTCTGGGTAGATAAGAACCTCCTTGTCACCGTCCTTGAGGCTACCGGAGTACCTCTCGGGTGTCTGAGGTTACCCACCAAATCTGCAGAGTGGCTATTGGAATGTCAAACCTGATTGAATATATAGGTCCTATTAAATTTTCCGTAATCGTTCGCGGTTCTGGAATCACTTGCAGTTCTACCATACTCCCACTACTGTTTTCTGAAAAAGATCCATTTTACTAAAACTGTGGCGAGTCAAGAACAATATCACTATTGATCTTCCAAATGGTAGAATATCAACCCTCGTCATAGCCAGGGTCAACCCACAAACAGCCATTACAGAACCGTGCCCTGAGTTATCCAGAGTCTGGTTTTAAGCATAAGCTGGACAACTCCCCGTACCTTAACATCTTTTAAGGTACGATCTATTCTATATCCAATACAGAAACTTTGGCACTTATTTAATTGGAACCAAGATTCAAATCATGCAGCTATCTCCAGTGCATATCATCTTAATGGAAAGAGGCTAATCAGCATTACTCAACTTAGGAATCCATCCATTTATGAGTAACCTGAAAGAGAAACACGTTTCTCAAAACCATCACTATCATCTGAATACCAATCACATGAATCTACATCTTCGATCTCTTTGAAGAATCCCGATACTTGTGATACCTGGTTCTCTACTTTATTCTTATACCCACAACTTCTCAAAACTTAGACCTTGTATTTCTACGAAACACTCGTCTAAATACTAGAGAAGTTATAAGTAAACAGAACATAGTACGAGGACCTACCCCTTTGTCCTGATGGACACTTGGACAATATACAATACTCTGTATAAGTCCGCTGAGTTAAATAACTCAAAACCTGTGCGTCGTAGGTTGAAAATTGTACCCTGGCGATTTCCTCAAATATCACCAATTACAACGAATTCCGATATAATGAGGATAATCACCTAATTCCCAATAACTTACTCCCACTCATCATCTGTAAAACCATACAGATATGAGAATGAAACCTGGTAAATACATACCCTTGGAGTAAGTATCTAATTGGGAAAACAGTTTTCTTTTAACAGTGCACTGAAACATGAAAATGTTTCGTAGGGGTATCCTGCTATTCATAGTAATGCCTCTTCCATAATCCAATTCATGACTTCAACCGTATATTTTATTGCCATCTCTCCAAATCCCTTTATTTGTCTTTAGTCGTTACCTTCTGTACACCATCGTTAGGCTAAATGGTTTTCTTCCTTCCCTACCGTTCGGCACCAGCCTATGGTTTGGAAGAAGACTATCCAGTAAGCATAATAGGTGTACCCTCCTAAACCAAGGAGTACTCGCAACTGAGAGAAGGTGATGATAAAAGACAACTGAATAATACCTTATTCTTTTAAAGGTGAAATAGGAGTGGCGATGAAGTACGCGGTTTTGGTCGTGAATGATATCAGTCGCAATTTACTTTGCCCTCTTTCTAATCCCTTTATTTTGTCTTTACATATTACCTTCTGCACACCCTACTTAGGCTAATTGGTTTTCTTCATTCCCTACCTTTCGGCACCAGCCTATGGTTTGGAATAAGACTATCCAATAAGCGTAATAGGTGTACTCTCCTAAACCAAGGAGCCCTCGCAACCTGAGAGAAGGTGATAATAAAAGACAACTGAATAAACCAATTCTATTTCTCCTGAACCTGGATCCATCCTCGAAGAAGTCCCTTCGAGTTCGTATATAACCATACGATGGATCTATCCAATGGAAGTGGATATCCGTAGTAATACGGGTGTTCTGAGAAATTCAAAGGGTAAAAGAAGGAGTAGCAATGACTTATGCAACTCAGACAATCCAAAAGCCAGTATTTTAAGAAGGTTCGGTCAACTTGGTCACTGAGTCATAGTCTAGGGTCGGTCAAAGGTCGCTGCCAAAGAGAGAGAGAAAAGAAACACTCTGCGTGCACTCTAACCTAGATCAGAATGGTGATCACTTTATCTAATCCGGAAACCTCCCACTGTCCTGTCAAATTCTCCTCCAAACCTAAAGAAGAATCAATCGGGATCACCCGAAGAGTAAACCAACTCATCAGTAGGAATCGGGATCCAACTCTCATCGCATGATAACGTGACGGAATCCACTCGCGTTATCACACTCCAGAAGGTATGCGCATGCCTGGCAAGTTTCAGTTTCTTTAGAAACTCCCGATATGATTTTTGCCCCATGCTCTTATAACCTTGGCTTTGGTCAAAGTGTCATAAGTCACATGCCAAGTTCTACCCGTCACTATCTTGTCAATTTGAACCCACCCGCACATGCCCCTGACTTTGGCCAATCGGCAGAACGACTGTCCCAAACTAACTCATCTATCTATGCAACAATTGAATACCCAGCAGCTACCAAACACTATGCCTTAACTTTGGCTAAAATACATAGCTTGAATACTACTGAATACTCAAAAGAAGTGACGGAGGGCTACGGCTGGTTTTTGGCGAAAAACCCTTAACGTAGTGAACTTGATATCGCTGAAGGAACCTGATAGCTTTTTAAAATATAGTGGCGAAAACCTTTTGCTAAAGAGGTCACTCCCGGTAAAGGGATCTCGGCTCTTTCCTCGTGGAATGAGGTGCAGGATATTCCACTGAATACCGCTATGAAAAGCAACTTGTAATCGACTATAGTGAAGTTATTACCCTGACGCAAACTTCTGCCCAAGGGGTCAGTCCCGGTGAAGGGATATCGGCCCTTGCCCCGTCGAATGAGGTGCAGGATATTCCACTGAATACCGCTATGCATAACAAAAGAAAACGTCTTTGCAATAACACTTTTTAAATTTGTTCCAACAACTGTAAACAGGTTTGTTTTACTTTACATTGATCAGAATCAACGCAGTCCCATCATTAATCACACCAGAAAAGAACGAAAATAAAATGTACGTATATGTCATCCGCATTTGTCACTGGGTCCCGTCACCACCCGTTAGGTTACTTAACTAACGACAGAGCGGGGACTGGACTAGCGCGGGTGTAAAACATATACAACATCTAATAGTATATAAACCAATATACAATAATCGCTCCAGGCGTGATAATATGCAACATTACAGAAAAGTAATAAGCATCACAGAACAATACAGATAATCTGGGATCCCCGAGTTTCACAGAGCCGCTGCTGAAACTCGACGTTCCCCTGTCGTGTGGATAGCCTGTGCAATGAAACCTAGACCCCTACGGGTGCGGCAAGTTACCCGCCAAAACCTGAAGTGAGGCAGCCCCCTACAGCATAGTGAATGGACCACCCAGCTCTCCACGAAATCCGGTAATCTTGGGCACCCCTCCTTGGGTCAACCTGTACCCCCTACGAGTGTGGCGAATAGTCTGCCAATTCTAGAGTGGGACCCCTCTGCCTCTCAAAGCCATGAGATGCGGACCCGTTGCCCCTCAGAACCCGGCTATCCGTGCACTACGTCGCGGGGCAAAACCTAGTACAGTAATGAAAAATAGTACAATAGGTACATCGACCGCAACCTGGTCGTGCCCCAAAAGAATATTATACAACAGGCAGTGACGGCAGTCCACAAGTTGGACGCTCGCCCCGCAATATCAAATGTACAAATAAACACAAACTGTACTACCATTGCACACTGCTATCCACCACGACAAATCCGCAACATCACAGCAAAACACAGAACATCAACGTGAATGTCACGTTCGCAAACCCGTCTAAAAGAACTATAGCAATCAGACGCGGTTTACCGATCAAATGACATTCCCGGTCGGAGATATAATGTAAGCACTGTAAACTAACGTGTTTAAATTTCGATCGACCGAATATCATAAAGTGGGCCCCACGAACATCTGTAGAACAGTAACAAAACTTGGGCCTAAACGATATATACCAAAAACCCCAATTTCCAGAGGAGAATCTACTGTAGAAATTTGAGTAAGTGATCCCACTTTCTTGCGGCGGATCCGCGGCAAAGCCCTGGCTTTGGCCGCGGATCCGCGGCGGAACAGTGGAATTACTTGCTCGAATTTCTACAGTATTCTTAAAAAACCCTGCTTGATTTTCTGGTATGGTCAAAATGACATTTGGACCAGTTTGAAAATTAACAGAAACTGTCAAATTGAAAAATTGCGATTTTTGATTTCCGATTCGATCGATGTTTTAAACGCGTTAGCACAAGTTAGTATAGCAAAATGGTGAGGCTCTGATACCAATGTAAGTCTACGCTAGCGCCCCGGCCGTCTACAGACGCCAAATGCGGAACAAAAACTTTTTAACTGGCGCTATCGTATACTTTAACCCGGATCTGCCATTATTGCTAAACTAACAAACTGTAAAGAGTGTAGAAAGGTTATACCGAACGATCCGAGTCCTTCGTTCTTTAACCATCATCCCACGCTCCGTTGCGGCTGCTCCGATCTCGTCGATCTCCGATCTGCTCGTCCAGGTGGCACCACGTCTCTGATTCTTTAAACGGGCTCCCGCCTCTGACTTGAGGCAACTCGGTCATCAAGTTTGCTAAAAGAGACGACCAAGATTGATGTAGAGAATGAGTAGATGACTTTGTCTCACTTCATCCTAATCCGTGGACGATCGGTTAATGAAGTTACCGTGGGAATCGGGTGATGGAATGAAATGAACTGTGAAATTCCATGCACCCCAAATACTATCATAATCTTTTCTACAAATGAAACATCAAGTGAGAGAGTGTGTTAAGGGGAAGGGGAAGGCCGGCCACTCATATAGAGGAGGGAGGTGATGGTAGGAGGAGGGAGGTGACCATAAGAAATAATATCATGAACAAAAGATCTTAACCAAAACAAAATGCTTTAATGTTAAAGCATGAGTCATAAACCTAGTCATCATGCATTAATGAACCATTAAATGCATCCAATGAAAACACAACACCATTTAATCCTAGTCACCTCATCTAGATGCTTCTAGAACACTGACTCACCTTATCTGAAGAAAAGATAAATCCGTCTTTAACAGAATGTTAAAAGACGGCTGATAGAAAACTGAAAACTGGCAACTTCCAAAAGTGATCCTGAAACGACTTTCAGGATAACCCCGAAACTGTATAAATATACCCGCATTTGTATTACGACCGAATACAAATGCAACTGAGACAAAGATATTATACCTACTCAATATAATAGTCGGATCCGGTTTAAACTAAAGCCGACCAGTATCATCTGCCCGAAAAATAACACGTGCGTAAACGCACGTGCATTTTCCGAACCCTGCCATAAAACCATACGGCCTCTACAACATTTCGCCCGAACTTGGGAAACTGTCTGTGGGGGACTCTAATGACTCGTCAGTACCCTGGCAGTGGGTTTAACCACAAACCGTCAGCGGCACTAGCAATGCGTAACGGCTGCCCATGGACTGACCTCAAGGGAGGCTGATGAGCGAACTCATCCAGAAACCCTACTGAGCCTAACAGTGACAATGTATATACAGTCCGGTCCGTTCGTCTATGAGTATCGCATATCTGCCTAGGGGGCTAGTAACGTCAGACCCCCAATAGCAGTATAAGTCGTGTCGGAGTGAAGCCCAATAACACCCTGAGATACTACTGGAGTACCTACCAGTAAATCTCCTGCCACGGCCGTGGGCTTTGTGTAATGGCTCTCCTAGACACAGCACGATCTCGCCCCCAATACCGGGAGAGACGAATCCCCTGCCGATCCGCTCACGTGCCTCCATATGGCTCGGGACTGTACCCAAAAACTACCTGTTTGCACGACTCCTTTGAGCCGTGGTAGGGTAGAAATCAAAGCACAGTGGGAACTCACACGAGACAAATGATGACCTCAGGTCGATGAACTAACATGTACACATGTCACCAGGGAACTGCTATCTGACGATAGATATAGTACTAACTAGCAGATTCCCGGCGAGTCCTGTCCGGTGTACTCATAACCCAATGAGCACCTGTATACATCTTAGGTGATCCAACTGACACCAGTGGCTTGTGAGACCGGCCACTGCCCCTCGTCGGGGTCTCGACTGTATACACTAGTCTACTCCGGAGTATCGATGCCCTGTCTCGAAATCCCATGACTAGGGACTACAATTAAGGATATGCATATAAACCATCCAACTCTCACGTATATGATCGCCATCATATTGTTGGTGGTAAAGCAAGATCCTAAGGGCTCTATCAAAGTGTAACATGTAATCAGTCACCTGAACATGTACACGACTGATAAAGGCAAACCAGATAGCATACTATCATCTTGAGTAAGACTGTCCTGCCGGTATAGGTCCTCCGCAATCATTGCAATCACGTACCTGCGATCCAATAATTGACTTTGAGGGCACTATCTCCAACACCTTGCTCTTGTTCTTTCCCCAAGAACTTCAAAGTTCAGAACTTAGAATCTGTTAGTTGTATGTATGCCCTAGAGGCCAGTATTGTACAGATGATGTATATTATATTGGATGCTTGGACATATATAGAGATGACTTTCTTGCTCGATATGATAGTATGCTATCTGGTTACTCTTTATCTTAACATGTACACTAGTCTCTTTAAACTGTCTTATGGTTACATGTTGGTAAAGCCCTTAGGATGTGTACTTGACTACCTGGACTATGATGCAGATCATACTAGTGGGGACATGGTAGTCCATAAGTACATCCTTCAAGGTCCCTAGTCGTGAGTGTATCGAGACGGGGCATCGATATACCAGAGTAGACTAGCGTATACGCTTCTCGACCCATGAGATGGGCGATGGATGATCCCATATCCATTGGTGTTTGACATCAGAGATGGTATACGGGTGCTCAGTGGAGACTGGGTACACTGGACGGACTCGCCGAGAACTCCCAGATGGTATTATACCTCACGTCAGATGGCAGTTCTCAGGTGACACTTGTACAGGTTAGTCTGTAGACCCGAGATCATCATAGAGTCTTGTGTGATTCCCACTGTGCTTTGATCTCCACCTTACCACGTCCATGAGGGCGTGCAAAACGGTGGTCTTTGGGTACAGTCCCGAGTCACATGGAGGCAATGAGCGATAGGAGGGGTTTCGTCTCTCCCGGTATTGGGGGTTGATGTTGCGCTGTGCTCGATTGGCCGTAACAGGGAAGTCCCTGGCCAGGGCTGATCAGAGATTTGCTGGTAAGTATTACCAGTAGTTTCTCGACCCGTTATGAGCCTCACATCGGCACGACTTATCGGTTATTGGGGTCTGACGTTTACCACCCCTAGACTTGATATGCGACGTATCAGACGAACAGACCGGACTGTACGGTAAGTGTTACTGGTTGGATTCACAGGAGTGTGAGCGGGATAGCTCGTCGTTCTTCTGATCGCTCAATACCCGGATGGCCGTTACGTTTAGCAGACCGCTTGCGGTTTGTGGGTGCTTGATATGATCATCATCTGCTACCGGCGTATTGACGAGTCTTTAGAGTCCTACACAGAGGTTTCCTGGCTCAAGCGAAACGAAATAGGAGAGCATATGAGATATGTGCGGGACCGAGAATAATGCGTGTATGTGATACCGCATTTCATTCTCGCGATAAATGTTTCGACTGGTTATATTCGATATGACCTAGTGATCGAATCATTGATTCGATAAGCCGATACATTAGATACTAGTCGGTTATATGCGATATAACCGGATCGTTAAATCAACTGTTGATTTAATGATTTAATGTATAATTATATATTTGATATATTATTTTGCATTAGCTAGTATTGGTTCACTTTATATGGATTTTCTCACTTGATGTGCAAGAAGTATATGTGATATACTTTTGTGCACACATTTGTATCATGATTGATGATACTTGATCATTTAGTTAAGTGCAAAGAACTATACCATGGTTATGATGATGGTTAGGGTTTTGTATTATTCATCTATTTATTTATCCTTTCTATATTTATTTAATTAGATAAAAGATTAGAAAATGGTTTCTTTTTGTCATGAAGCTTCATGAAGCTTTGACTAAAGAGACCATTTGTCTTCTTGCTTAACCCTAACCATTCCCATTTACCATGGTTTATTCTCTACACTTAACCTAGGTTAGAACATGATAAGTATTAGTTTTTATTATTCTTTTTGACAATACTTATCATATTCTATTTGCTTCTTCATCTTCATCTTCAAGAGAAAAGCTTGATGCCATCAATGGCAACTTGAGCAAAAGTGAGTAAAATCCAATTCTAAAGTGAACACACCTTCTATTTCTTCACCCTCTACCTCTTGCCAAGTTGTTTTGGGTGTTTTCTTCACAAGTTTCACAACTTAGTGAAGTTGGAGCTTGAACTTGCGCAACCTCGACGTAGATCATCTTCGGCACGAAGCCAACGACATTGCCCGCTCATTTTCCCGATGAAGCCGACGATCGAGTCTAGGATTCGAGATGGACAGCGAGAGGACACCTACATGGAGCTAAGCAAGTGGAAATCCGGATCTACAAAGGTTGTAGCTTCTTAACTTTAGTAAAGTTGTTAACTAGTTTTGTATTTCGCCTAGAATTCTAGTCTAAGATCCGCGTTAGGGTTTCGCGGCACCCATAATTTTTGAAAATGGCATGTTCGATGCCTTATGAGACCTCTCTAGGGTGCCTAGGAACCTTTCACTGGTATCAGAGCCTAGCTAGAGCCTTAGGCGAAGTCTAGACGGAATTTGAACTCCGATCGAACCGAAACTCAACCCCAAAAATTGCTCTCTGTACTTTTTCTAAAATCTGGGATTTTTCAATATTAAAAATGCTTAAAAAATTCAGCAGGAAATTCTAAGAATTACGATGCAAATTTTTTCCAATGAACAGTGATAAGCGCGGCGGAACCACGGCCTAAGCCAGCTTAGGCGGCGGTTCCACGGCGGCTTGATGACGTCATCCCTCCTCCTCTGCACAGTAATTCATAGTTTCTGCAGCTGAGTTTTATGGGTATTTTTAATAATTATTCCAGAGTTTAATTTTCTGGGGTGTTTTAGAGCTTCGGTGTTTTGACCGGATTATCAAATTTCGTCTTTGTGTCTTTCCGGATAATTTTTAGAATATGTTAAAAAGTTCGACCGGATATAAATACCCAATTTTTCCCCTGTCGGGAAATTTCCAAGTGTTGGATTTTTCCGTAGTTTAACGACGTTCTAAGTAGTGCAAGTAACGCGATGGACCCTCTAGAAGACAACAAACCTTAACTCGATTACGTGACCGTCTTGAACTGCCCTTTGAACCTTCGGGTTTGGGGCAGTACGGCGTGCCACATGTGAGGCGTTGGCTTGACCCTTCTACGGCTGGACCGTTGGTACTGAGGCACGAACTGAATGTTGGTAGACTTATTTCATGTGTTGAGCTGTATCGGGAAAACTTGGGTATTCGACTGTTCGATCGGAAAGTTTAACAATTTCTGTTTATCCGGAATGTGATACAATAATTGGAATTCACAAACAGTTATGAGATAACTGAATGAATGTTATAAATCTAGCAGTTTAGTCTCACATGATATTGAAAAGAGTTTTCGATAATGAGACTAAAATGCGGGATTTATATCTGTTAGGCATGTGATGTCTAAAGAAGTTGCGGATTCCAATTGTTGTAGTTTTACACTTTCTTTTCTGTGACCGTAAGTGTAGTATGTTCATATCGCCGGTTTCGTTGCTATACGTCAACGACAATTGGGGCATGCATACTTACTTACGTTGATGACATGTGATGTTATGTGTTGCTGGATATGTTATATTGGATCGTCGTGTTTGAATAGCCGGGGGTTTTTATGTGAGATGGGTGTTTTTCATTTTCATTCATGTAAAAACTTGTATGTAATATTCTTTTATTTGGGGCACTTCCAGGTAGCGGAAGTTGTCACCCTTTGTATATTATTTACTTTTCCGCATTAGGATAGACCCAAGGAGGGGAGCACAAGTAACCGGGTTCTGGGGTCCAGTGGGAGACCAACTCAAGGAGTCGAGTCCGGGTCTCCTAACCCTAGAATTGGCAGGGTTGCTTGCCGCTCTCGTAGGGGTCTAGGGGTGTGGGATTGGCTATTCATCACGACCGTGGAATCCGTGTTTTATACTGGCTCGTATTGAAAACATGGACGTCCTAGTATATCCAATATTTCATATGTTTCTTCTGCTGCGATATCTGTGATGTGATTCTGTGATGGATATAGTATATAGTATATATGATATATTATATAGATGTTACTTATGTTTTACACCCGCGCTAGCCCTGCCCTGCTCTGTCGTTAGTTACCTAACCTAACGGTGCACGAGGGGACATCGAGGCGAATGCGGATGGCATAAGTGTACGTCATATCTATCTGTGATGTTTAGGTATTTAAATGATGGGACTTCATTAATGTGATTAATGAAAGATAAGAAACCTAAGATGTTGTGGAATCGAATTTTAAAATAAAACAGGTAGCTACAGTTCTTGCTTTGCACAGCGGTATATATGATATACCCTGCACCTTATTCGATGAGGAAAAGACCGAGATCCCTTCACTGGGAGTGACTCCTTTAGAAATAACTGGCAGATGCTACACACTCGGTTTGCTTTTGATTGCTTCTATAGTTTATGCTTTGCACAATGATATATATGATATATCCTGCACCTCATTCGACGAGGAAAGGGCCGACGATCCCTTCACCGGGAGTGACCCCTTTAGCAAAACTAGAAAAGCCTCAAAATCATTCCATTTTTAAAACTTCATTTGATTCTACAACGATATCAAGTTCATTACGCAATAGGTTTTCAGAAAAACCTGACGTAGCCCTCCGTCATTTCAGATAAATCCTACTTAGTATTCGTGCTACATTTGTTGACCTCCGTCAAGGCGTAGTGTGCGGTAGCTAACTAGTATTTGTCTGCTTATGCATATGATGTAGATTGGATTAGGGTAGTAGTACGACCTTATTGACCTCCGTCAAGGGTCGTGCGGGTGGGTTTGATTCAATCAAGAAATGACGGGTTGAACTTGACTTGCACCCTGTGGTTTGTTGACCTCCGTCAAGGTCATAGGATGCTTGGGGCAAAATATTATCGGGAATTTCAAGTGTTGAAATTTGCAATGAGATTGCATACCTTCTATGAGATAGTTGGATCCCGATACCCGCTGCGAGTAAGAGTTACTCCTGGGAGAGTTTTACACATTGCAATTAGCCGATCAAGTAGGTGTCTAGAAAGGTGTCAACGGGGTTACGCCTCTGGGAAAATGAGGTTTACATTAATTAAGTTCGTGCGAAAGCACGGGGGACCTCCCTTAAAGTACCGACACTGGCCTGGCTGAAAGATTGGCGAACTTGTAGTGTGTAATTAATCCCGGCTAGTCTTTCCTTTTAGGGTTTGAAGGAAGATTTGATAAAAAGCAGTAGGAGCCATCCTGATTAGATAAGATAATAACCAATCTGATCTTGCACGAGCATACGCTAAAGTGTTTTCTTCTCTCTCTCTCCAGGTAGCGACCATTTCATGCCCTAATGAAGATAATAATATGGATGTATTGACCGAACCCGCATGTTATTCTGTGCCGGGGAACGTTGGTTCCGTTCTTTCTTATAAGAGTTATAGGAATGAACAGGATATAGGGGAATGCCAGGATTCCCATGCCACCCGAATGAAGAAAGTACATGTTGATGCATTTTCTTCGGGTGTGTTCGTTTCTGAGAACTGTTTCTCCATTTGCTCTACGTCCTGGGTATTAGATACCGGGTCAGGATCCCATATATGTAATCAGTTACATGGGCTCAGGAAAGGTAGAGAACTTGGAGAAGGTGATAAAGACATTAGAGTCGGAAATGGCGCAATTGTTGCAGCTAAGACTGTCGGGGAATATCACCTTGTATTACCAACTGGTAATACATTGGTTCTGAACGAATGCTATTACATGCCGAACCTGATATGCAACATTATATCGGTTTCTTTATTAAGTAAAGATGGATATAATTTTGTATTACAGGACAATGTTATGAACATTTTCCGTAACCAAAAGTTGGTTGGATCAGGCACGTTGTGCAATGGCATTTATATTCTAAATCAATCAACAGTTCTGAGCATAACAAACACACACAAGAGGAAGAGTTCTGAACTCAACGAATCCTTCTTGTGGCATTGTAGACTGGGCCACATCAATGCGACACGACTAGCTAAGTTGCATAAAGATGGATATTTAAATCCGTTTGAATTTTCATCTTATGACACTTGTCAGTCATGTCTCAAAGGCAAGATGACCAAAACTCCGTTTACGGGACACGGAGAAAGAGTTACCGAACTCTTGGGACTTATACATAGTGATGTATGCGGTCCCATGTCTACACATGCCAGGGATGGTTCTTCGTACTTCATTACATTCACTGACGATCTCTCTAGATTCGGATATGTGTTCCTGATGAAACACAAATCAGAAGCTTTTGAGAAATTTAGAGAATATAAACAAGAAGTTGAGAACCAAACCGGAAAAAGTATTAAAATCCTACGATCTGATCGAGGAGGAGAATACTTGAGCATTGAATTCCTGGACTTCCTAAAAGAGAATAGGATTCTCTCTCAGCTAACTTCTCCATATACACCACAGCACAACGGTGTATCGGAGCGGAGAAACCGCACCCTATTAGATATGGTGCGCTCTATGATGAGTGTAGCTGAGTTACCTGTTTCCTTCTGGGGATATGCACTGGAAACAGCAGCATACCTACTGAACAGGGTTCCCACCAAATCTGTGCCTACCACACCATATGAGATATGGGAAGGGAAGAGACCATATCTTAATTTTATAAAGATATGGGGTTGCCCGGCCTATGTCAAAAGACAAAAACCGGACAAACTCGAGGCAAGATCTGTTTTGTGTAAGTTTGTTGGATATCCCAAACATTCGCGAGGGTATATCTTCTACCACAGTGAGGAACAAAGAGTATTTGTTGCTCAACATGCCACCTTTTTAGAAAAGGAATTTCTTGCAAAAGAAATTAGTGGCTCTGAGGTAGAACTGGAAGAGGTTCCAGCTGAACAAAACACAACAGAAGATTTAGTGGAACCAGAGCATTCAGTAGCTTCCGACGAACCTCAGCCTCTCCGCCAATCTAGTAGGGTTCCTCGCCCACCTGAGAGATACTACGGTTTTCTCATGGATGGTGGGAGCGAGGATTGCATCATGGAGGATGATGACCCAACTAGCTTCGAGCAGGCCATCACGAGTGGGGACTCAGTGAAATGGCTGGATGCTATGCGGTCCGAGATGGAATCCATGTACACCAACAAAGTATGGACTTTGGAAGTTGCTCCTGAAGGGGTAAAATCCATTGGGAGCAAGTGGATCTTCAAGAAGAAACTTGGTGTAGATGGGAAAGTGGAGACTTTCAAAGCTAGACTTGTAGCAAAGGGTTTTCGTCAAAGACCAGGTGTGGACTATGACGAAACCTTTTCTCCAGTGGCTATGCTTAAATCCATCCGGATCATGCTTGCCATCGCTGCATATCATGATTACGAAATCTGGCAAATGGATGTTAAGACCGCCTTTCTAAACGGTGATTTAGAAGAGTGCGTGTACATGACTCAGCCAGAGGGCTTCGTAGACAGTGGGAGCAGCGGGAAGGTGTGCAAGCTGCTTAAATCCATTTATGGATTAAAGCAAGCATCGCGGAGTTGGAACATCTGCTTTGACGTCGTTATCAAAGAGTTTGATTTCTTCAAAAATCCAGATGAACCTTGTATTTACAAGAAGGTGGCAGAGAGTAAGGTTGTCTTCCTCGTATTGTACGTGGACGACATACTCTTGATAGGAAATGATATTCCTATGCTGCAATCGGTCAAGCTCTTCTTATCACAAAGATTCTCAATGAAAGATCTTGGTGATGCCTCCTGCATATTGGGAATTAGGATCTATAGAGATAGATCCAAACGGATTTTGGGATTGTCCCAATCCAGGTACATTGACACCATACTAAAGAGGTTTAGTATGGAAGAGTCCAAGCGTGGGAACTTGCCCACGATCTCTGGAGTCACTCTCCAAAGAGATGTCTCCCAAGACTGCTTTGGAGAGAGCTCGCATGCAAGGGATACCCTATGCTTCGGCCGTAGGCTCTATCATGTATGCGATGCTATGTACCAGACCCGATGTAACATACTCACTAAGTATGGTGAGCAGGTATCAAGCTGATCCTGGAGAGAGTCACTGGACAGCTGTGAAGAGCATTCTCAAGTACTTACGAAGGACTAGAGATATGTTCTTGGTGTATGGTAACGGAGAACTCCAAGTGGAGTCCTTTACCGATTCGAGCTTCCAGAGTGATAAAGAAGACTCTAAGTCGCAGTCGAGCTTTGTCTTTACCCTTTACGGAGGGGCGGTTAGCTGGAAGAGTTCCAAGCAGGAAACCGTGGCAGACTCGACGATGGAGGCTGAATACATCGCTGCCAACGATGCTGCCAAAGAGGCTGTCTGGATCAAGAAGTTCATTACTGAACTTGGAGTGGTTCCATCCATTGAGCATCCAATACCTTTGTATTGCGATAACAATGGAGCGGTGGCTTTAGCCAAGGAACCCAGGTCCCATCAGCGATCCAGGCATATTCTGAGGCGGTATCACCTGATCCGGGAGATAGTTGATCGCCGGGAGATCGAGGTCAGGAGGGTTGACATGAAGAACAACACGGCGGATCCACTCACGAAGGCCATTCCCCAGACACAGTTTGAGAGACTCTTCGGGATGCTCGGTATGCGATACTATAGCAGCTAACCCTAGTGCAAGTGGGAGATTGTTAGTTGTATGTATGCCCTAGAGGCCAGTATTGTACAGATGATGTATATTATATTGGATGCTTGGACATATATAGAGATGACTTTCTTGCTCGATATGATAGTATGATATCTGGTTACTCTTTATCTTAACATGTACACTAGTCTCTTTAAACTGTCTTATGGTTACATGTTGGTAAAGCCCTTAGGATGTGTACTTGACTACCTGGACTATGATGCAGATCATACTAGTGGGGACATGGTAGTCCATAAGTACATCCTTCAAGGTCCCTAGTCGTGGGTGTATCGAGACGGGGCATCGATATACCAGAGTAGACTAGCGTATACGCTTCTCGACCCATGAGATGGGCGATGGATGATCCCATATCCATTGGTGTTTGACATCAGAGATGGTATACGGGTGCTCAGTGGAGACTGGGTACACTGGACGGACTCGCCGAGAACTCCAGATGGTATTATACCTCACGTCAGATGGCAGTTCTCAGGTGACACTTGTACAGGTTAGTCTGTAGACCCGAGATCGTCATAGAGTCTTGTGTGATTCCCACTGTGCTTTGATCTCCACCTTACCACGTCCATGAGGGCATGCAAAACGGTGGTCTTTGGGTACAGTCCCGAGTCACATAGAGGCAATGAGCGATAGGAGGGGTTTCGTCTCTCCCGGTATTGGGGGTTGATGTTGCGCTGTGCTCGATTGGCCGTAACAGGGAAGTCCCTGGCCAGGGCTGATCAGAGATTTGCTGGTAAGTGTTACCAGTAGTTTCTCGACCCGTTATGAGCCTCACATCGGCACGACTTATCGGTTATTGGGGTCTGACGTTTACCACCCCTAGACTTGATATGCGACGTATCAGACGAACAGACCTGACTGTACGGTAAGTGTTACTGGTTGGATTCACAGGAGTGTGAGCGGGCTAGCTCATCGTTCTTCTGATCGCTCAATACCCGGATGGCCGTTACGTTTAGCAGACCGCTTGCGGCTTGTGGGTGCTTGATATGATCATCATCTACTACCGGCGTATTGACGAGTCTTTAGAGTCCTACACAGAGGTTTCCTGGCTCAAGCGAAACGAAATAGGAGCGCATATGAGATATGTGCGGGACCGAGAATAATGCGTGTATGTGATACCGCATTTCATTCTCGCGATAAATGTTTCGACTGGTTATATTCGATATGACCTAGTGATCGAATCATTGATTCGATAAGCCGATACATTAGATACTAGTCGGTTATATGCGATATAACCGGATCGTTAAATCAAGTGTTGATTTAATGATTTAATGTATAATTATATATTTGATATATTATTTTGCATTAGCTAGTATTGGTTCACTTTATATGGATTTTCTCACTTGATGTGCAAGAAGTATATGTGATATACTTTTGTGCACACATTTGTATCATGATTGATGATACTTGATCATTTAGTTAAGTGCAAAGAACTAAACCATGGTTATGATGATGGTTAGGGTTTTGTATTATTCATCTATTTATTTATCCTTTCTATATTTATTTAATTAGATAAAAGATTAGAAAATGGTTTCTTTTTGTCATGAAGCTTCATGAAGCTTTGACTAAAGAGACCATTTGTCTTCTTGCTTAACCCTAACCATTCCCATTTACCATGGTTTATTCTCTACACTTAACCTAGGTTAGAACATGATAAGTATTAGTTTTTATTATTCTTTTTGACAATACTTATCATATTCTATTTGCTTCTTCATCTTCATCTTCAAGAGAAAAGCTTGATGCCATCAATGGCAACTTGAGCAAAAGTAAGTAAAATCCAATTCTAAAGTGAACCCACCTCCTATTTCTTCACCCTCTACCTCTTGCCAAGTTGTTTTGGGTGTTTTCTTCACAAGTTTCACAACTTAGTGAAGTTGGAGCTTGAACTTGCGCAACCTCGACGTAGATCATCTTCGGCACGAAGCCGACGACATTGCCCGCTCGTTTTCCCGATGAAGCCGACGATCGAGTCTAGGATTCGAGATGGACAGCGAGAGGACACCTACGTGGAGCTAAGCAAGTGGAAATCCGGATCTACAAAGGTTGTAGCTTCTTAACTTTAGTTAAGTTGTTAACTAGTTTTGTATTTCGCCTAGAATTCTAGTCTAAGATCCGCGTTAGGGTTTCGCGGCACCCATAATTTTTGAAAATGGCATGTTCGATGCCTTGTGAGACCTCTCTAGGGTGCCTAAGAACCTTTCAGAATCACTCTAGGTAATTTAAATTAAATTTAATTTAATTAACAGAGCCTTGCTCTTATAGATCTTTGATCTAAAGAAAAACCCCTTTAGAGTTTTATCACCAGAGCCTTGCTCTCAAAAACTTACAGATCTACAGAGATCTTGTCCATGGGTTTTAACCCATGAACAGAGCTTTGCTCTTGGATCAAATGTAGATCTTTTTAGATCTGAAAAATGAAGAATTTTTTTATAAGTTTCCATGGATTTCTCAATATTCCAAAATTTTAATTCTTTTAAGTGTGTTAAAAAAAATTTGATGGATCTTTCCATTATTACCAAAGAGCTATGCTCTTTTGAGGAATCTTGTTCCCCTGAGACCAGAGTTTGACAAATGTCACTCTGTGACAGAGCTTTACTCTAAAAGAGGAGATTTTCTCCTTTTCTCTAGGGATTTCCCATCAATGAGGATATTCTTTGTGGATCTTTTTCCATGAATTGACAGTCTCATGATGGGATTGTCTTATTAAATGATGCACCGTCATCCAGATTTTGTGGGTCCCTCTTTGGTCCCCGACCCACTGCATCACAATGTGGAGTAAGATTTTAAAATGCCAAGCGTTAGAACACTAAACGGCTATGTTTGTCTTTCCACAAGAAACATATCTGACGACTTGTCTTTCCCCTTTGTTCGCTCGGAAGGAGGGTTCCCTCATTCGCCAGTGGACCGGGTGGCGCTCGCTCTTATTAAGGATCATGACCCCGAGTGCAAAAAACTCCACCTGTGGGGGAGGTGGTACCGCCAGATCATCCAAGGTCACCGCAGTTTCAGTTTTGCCTCGCCGTCTGAACCCATAACTCTAATCCCCTATGCGGACGAACCCCCGGCGAAGTATTCCGTGGAGGTTAAAAATTGGAATTCGGATGACCTCCTCCAACCCGCAATTGGTGCTATTCCCGTGCAGCCGCCGCCGGCAATAGATATTTTAGGAAGGCGAATCTGTCAGGGTGAAGCACGCCCTTGGGGACAGGCCTATAATATTGGATTGGTGCCGCGACCGCCTGCCGGATACTTGCAGTGGGCCCGATACATCTTATCAGCGAAAAGGACTCATCTAATGAAGATTGGGTTGTATTCGGCCATCTACGTCTCGCTCTTCGAGTATCCCTCTCCTCCAACGTGGTGGATCAAAGCCTTCATTGAACAATGGAATATCCCCACCCATACTTTTTTGATGGTGGATAGGGAGGTCTCAATTTCCTTGGAGGAGTTTGCCGAGCTCTTGGGTTTACCGATGAGGGGGGAGCATTACGAAGAGTTGCTATCTCCTGATGAATACGTTTTTGTCACCAAGCCGCTGGTGTTTGACCTAACTCTGGAAAACGCCGTCCAGCATCAGTATCCGGGCCTGGTGAAGATGTTGGAGATCTACGAAGGACTCCATCTGGAATTGGGCAACCGGGGCGTCAGTTTCGCAGATTTTATTGCCCGCTTCATTCGCCCGGAGCTCCTATCAGAGCGGAGTGAGAAGTTTGCTCAGCTCGATGACCCTTTCGGCTTCGGCTTAGACCGCCAACCTGTATCGGAGAATGATCAAAGGGATTTTTATCTCCCTGGCGCTGCCGTCGTCCCTTTCTCAGAAATTGCCGTCCCGGGCATGGATGAGGAGACCTTTTTTATTGGGTTCTTGGGTTTGTGGCTATGCATCTTTGCGCTCCCCATGCACCCGCGTCACATGCGGCCCTCAGTCTTTTACCCAGCGTATCGGATGGTGGCTGGTTTACAGTTATCGGTAGGAATCGCCGGGCTGGCCTACCTTTATAAAAGACTTAACGTAGCGGCGGACGCTAGTGAGCCAGGGGTACAGCCCGCTAACTTCCCGACTCATTATTTCACCTCTTGGATGGAAATGCACGTGCAAGGGGTGTTCGGTGTCCATAAGATTCCTCCGTTCTTGGAGAAATGCAGACTCCCGAGAGTCATGCGGTTGGTCGGCGCTTCAATTGTGTTTGCACCCCCACGGGAGTCTAAGGGGCTGCTCCTTCGTCCACATTTGGTCGGAGCGAAGATTTCCTTTGTGGATAAGGTTATAACCATAAGCTCAGAGACTACTAAGTCAGTAGTGCCACTGCGCGATGATTTCAAGGATGGGGCTTCCGTATTGAAGGCTCGGGAAATCCTCCACCTCTACTCTATTCGGCCGGGCTATCTAGTGTTTAGGCAGAATGAGACCGTACTTTTCATGAGGTAAAACACGCACCGGTTTGCTCAGCAATCGAGCTACAATCAAGGGATCCCGATGGAAGCTTTCTTGGAAAAGCCTGTGGTCAGCCAAGAGGGGATGAAGAATGCAATGCATCATTTCACACGGCTTAACATGGGTTCCTATTTCTTCATTAGTGAACCCAGCTGTGTCCCTAAGATGCTTAACACGTACGTGGCTTGGTATGCGCATGCGATGGGCCCAATTATCTTAACGGAGAAGTGTATACTGGTTGACCGTAGGGGTGCGCCTCCTGGCGGTGATCGCAAGGCCCCCTTGCAACCAAGGATCCAGGTCATTCCTCCGTTGAAAGATGCTGGAGTCGACCGACCACGCGTATTGAGCCCCCCGTATGGATTTCCGCTGTCTGCTACGGTGAATGCACCACAGGCGCCCCGTGTTCCTATGAAGACGGTTAGTGTAATGTTGTCAGAGTCCGGTGTAGGAGCGGATATCGGGACCCGCCGCCCCAAGGTGACTGCCAAGCGCAAATCAATTCCAGGTGCATCTAGAGCTGGCGGGAAAAAGAAGAAGAAATCGATCCTTTCTCTCGACTCGATCCTCAATTTAGAGCCTGAGGCCCCACTTACCAAAGGAATAAGTGAATATGGCAGCAATAAGGGCTTCTTGGTAGACCCTGCAGACACCAATTTGGCGGCCGCTATTGCAGCTTCTGAGCGATCAGCAAGGCTCGAAGCGATGTTGAGCAAACTCACGGAGTCAGGTGATCATTAGCCGCTTTCCTCATCATTTCATCGCATTTTTTTTATTATTCTTGACTAATACTTTTCTCATTTTCAACAGGTTTCTCTACCGAAGAAGCTATTGCTGCCTCTTTGAAAACCTTCTAAGAGGAGGAGGAGAAACGTGCTCTAGCAGGCGTTGGTACGTTCCACCCCCTTTTTTTTATAAGAAAAATTTGTTATCTCTTCTGATGGTCAACCTAACCTTCTTCCTTTGTTTCTTTGTAGGGGCTATATCAGTTGATCCGGGGATCTTTCCCAAGCCTGTTACTGACGTCCCGGTCTCGTCGGGGCTGCTGCAAGAGCCTCGACTTGACAAAACGACGAGGGATGCCTTGAAAAATTTGGAGGCATCCCTACTCACGGACGAAGACGCCTCAATAAGAGAGGCTCTGGTGAGGTCCGTCTCAACGGCCCAGGAGGAGAGAAAGCAGCTGAGGCGCGAAGCGAAGGCGCGCCGGACTGCTTTGGCTATGGGAGCGGGCCCAAGCACCGTCCCTCGGGCAGATACTCCTTCCGGAGAGGCCCTTGTCGCCCTATCCACTGCTCGCCGACAAGTGGCGCGCGCCATTCGAAGCGCAAATGATAAGTCCACTTCAGGTAACATTTCTTTCAGAATTTTTATTGTGAGAGTTATAATGTCGATGGTTCTTATATCTATTATTTTGCAGGGCCAAGTCCGACCGAGGGTGAGGCGGAGACCGTTGAACCCAGGGGAACAGAGGAGGCGGTTCCTGCTGAACTCGAGCCGACAGTGGGCAACATCATTGAGGCCATGGAGCTTGGTGCGGAGGTTGAGTGGGCCTATAGCCGAGAAGGTCGTTGATGCCGAGCCTGAGTGGTGGCAGATGAAACGATCATTACAAATGAGTCCGGGGTGATGGCGGACGAGGCACTTGAGGCTGGCAACCTCGTGGTGACGGTAGATGAGCCGATGGAGACAGCGGAGCCTGAGGAAGTAGCGGGTGAGATGGGTACGACTCTTGGAGAAGAGTCAGCCGCTTCCTTCCAAGAGTCCGGCAATGCTCTAATCATTGCCCTCCCCGTCTACGATCTTCTGCCGTCTCCTGGTCGCGCGAGCACGACGACTGTCCCTATCGAGTTGGGTGATGAGGTTACGGGTGGTGGCCTCATGTCGATGGAGGAGGGAATTGCCTCAGTTTCGGCTGGTAGCTCGTCGGGTAAACTTCGAGTTACCATCATTCCCTCTTTTTTTTACATATCTTGCGATCTTTTCTAACAATTTTGTCTTTGTTTTTAACGCAGGCGCGGCCAGTGCCGATGCTCCATTGCTCGAAGGAGCACCGTCGACTACTGCTCTGGCAGTGGTCATCTCCCAGCCTTCCCTTGTGCCATCGCGGATGCTGGAAGGTATGGATTTACGACTCATGTGTTAGTCTTTTAAACGTGTAGCTTATGTACTAACGTTATACCAATGTGTCCTTTCAGGAGTGCTCTTTGATCATCTATACCAAGTGTTGCTCCCACACTTCTCCTTCCCATCCGAATTCGCTTCTCTTTCTAGTGGTGCCGGTGAGTATACTTTCATTTCGATGTCTTTATTCCCCCCCTTTTTTAGCAATGGGATGATTTCTGAATTTTCCTCTTCCTTATTGTAGTGACACGAATTGAAGGAGGGAACGCAAGACCTGCCACGCTACCGGCCCTTCCAGCTTTACCATCTGTTGCAGCTGGCATAGTAAATTTCCTTTTTGACGATTCTTTAACATCTCTTGAACCATCGTCTAACCATGTTTTGTTTTGCAGCTATCGTTCCGGCTCCGATCCCTCTTGAGTCTCGTGTCCTTTCACCGGCAGGCCCTTTCTTGAAACGTCCATCTTCAAAGGGTGCCGTGATGAGTTTAGGCATGCTGAGCGGGTATATCGAAGAGCTTAACACGGACGCTCTCCCTTCTGCGACAGATTTTGCTGTGGAAGTTAACCCAATGTTGGCGGCGCTCATAAACTTTCACAATAAAGGCGTCGTCGAATCTTGGGTTAACCACTGCAGGGAGGTCGAGGCCTGCCTACATCGGCTGGAGTCGACGCGTCCTTCTCCTGAAGTTTTGGCCATAAGCACCCAACGGACAGCTTGGTTCGAGCAAAGCAGTTCTTATTTCCGTCATTTGGAGCAAGAAGCAGCTTTACGGTTGAAGGAACGTCAGGAATCTTCAAGTGCAGCTGCTCGCCTACGCGCTAAAGTTAGGGCGAATGCTGCTGAGGTGAAAGTCGTCTTTGAAGGACTTCTGGAGCGTATTTCTAATGGGCTAGTAGTGAAGCGGAAGCTTGATGCCGCCGAGCGTGATGCCCGAGGCCGTGAAGCAGCTCAGCAGGTCGTTGGGGAACAGCTTGCCTCCTTCATGCAGCAGCGGGCTCAAGTAGAGGCCGAACTGGCGGTGGCGGCTAATCAAGAGAAGGCGTGGAAGGAAGTACGCGAGCAAATGATAGAGCTATTCAAGAGGCTTCCTTCTCAGTAACTCTCCTTGTATCTTTTGTACTTGTAAATAAAAAATGTATATGCATATTTTTTATTCTTTAGCATAATGTATCTTGTACTCAATCAAGTCTATGAATAAAAGATACACATTTTTTTGTAACGTCTTGTGTCATTTCTCCGCCCTTTTCTTTCTTTTGTTGTCAGCGTGCCACCTTAGTAACCATGGTTGACGGATAATAGGGCATGCATCTTGACTTTCTTAAGAAATAGCGATGGCTTAGGCCGCAAGTTCAGATCTGCTGCCTAAGACTTTTCAACTCCATGAGCCGTGAGGGTCTCAGAGAGACTTTTCTCCCTACGGATCGAGAGGATCTCGTAGGTGGGTTTTTCTCCTTAGGAATCGTGAGGATTCCTAAGTGTGGTTTTCTCTTATAAGTCGTAAGGATCCTATAAAAGAATTTTCCCTCTTACGAGTCGAGAAGACTCGTAAGCGGTTGTTTCCCTCCTTGTCGAAACTCGATCTTGGAGAGTAAGACCCGTGAATAGTATGCAAGAGACCATTTTGGATTGACTTGCAGGATCCCATTGTTCAGAGAGCAAGTTTTTTTTAGTCCCTGCTGCCTGAGGCTTCATTTGCAAGTTGAGAGGAATCGGGAATTTCCCGCGGAGGCACTGGTTTCTCTGCGAGCCGACGCGAATCAGGAGGCTCTCGTCAAGGAGTGTTTGTATCCGTGAGTCGAGGAATTTGGTAGGGATTATTTGTTTCCCAAGCGCCAAGGATTATTTGTTTCCTTGGGGTTTGAAACGAGTCGAGGATTCCCGCGGAGGCACTGGTGGCTCTGCGAGTTAACGTGGATCAGGAGGCTTTCGTCAAGGAGTGTTTGTATCCGTGAGTCAAGGAGTTTGCTAGGGATTATTTGTTTCCCAAGCGCCAAGGATTATTTGTTTCCTTGGGGTTTGAAACGAGTCGAGGATTCCCACGGAGGCACTGGTGGCTCTGCGAGTCAACGCGGATCAGGAGGCTCTCGTCAAGGAGTGTTTGTATCCGTGAGTCGAGGAGTTTGCTGGGGATTATTTGTTTCCCAAGCGCCAAGGATTATTTGTTTCCTTGGGGTTTGAAACGAGTCGAGGATTCCTACGGAGGCACTGGTGGCTCTGCGAGTCGACGCGGATCAGGAGGCTCTCGTCAAGGAGCATTTGTATCTGTGAGTCGAGGAGTTTGCTAGGGATTATTTGTTTCCCAAGCGCCAAGGATTATTTATTTCCTTGGGGTTTGAAACGAGTCGAGGATTCCCACGGAGGCACTGGTGGCTCTGCGAGTCGACGCGGATCAGGAGGCTCTCATCAAGGAGTGTTTGTATCCGTGAGTCGAGGAGTTTGCTAGGGATTATTTATTTCCCAAGCGCCAAGGATTATTTGTTTCTTTGGGGTTTGAAACGAGTCGAGGATTCCCACGGAGGCACTGGTGGCTCTGCGAGTCGACGCGGATCAGGAGGCTCTCGTCAAGGAGTGTTTGTATCCGTGAGTTGAGGAATTTGATGAAGATACTGGTTTCTTTGGAGTTGGACTGAACCGTCGAGATTTAGCTTCGTCTTCTAGCGGAGCCTGCTGGGAAAGTATGGTTCCCTCTTTGTTTACATCCTTGAAGTGTATACAGGGATCGATGTGATCTTAACTGTAGGGCCAAAGTTTTATCATTTCTTCTTTTTATTTTATTTTATTTCCGCGATGCTCTATCATTTCAGCTTTCAAATCGCGAATGTCGCGACTGCCCAATCATTTCGGCTATTTTTCGCGGTGCCCAATCATTTCGGCTATTTATTTTATTTTCACTTGCTGCTTTTTATTGCGAGTTGCCCAATCATTTCGGCCATTTTGCATGCATACATTTTTACTTGCTGCTTTTTATTGCAAGTTGCCCCATCATTTCGGCTATTTCATATGCATGTGCGGCCTACTGGCTTTTCGCCGTAAGTCTGAAATTAAACACCGATTTCGGCATCAGCACCGCTATAACTGGGATATTGCCAGGAGCGAATCATCATCTGCCTCTGTCGATGTTGAATAAAGGTGACTTAGCGAGCAGGGTTAAGGTCCTGTCAACTAAGGCTTTTGACTTCATGAGCCGTAAGGGTTTCACGAAGTTATTTCTCCCTACAAGTCGTGAGGATCTTGTAGGTGTATTTTGTCCTTAGGAATCGTGAGGATTCCTAAGTGTTTGTTTCCTTTGTAAGTCGTAAGGATCCTACAGTAGGGTTTTCTCTTTGTAAGTCGAAAGGACCTATAAGGGTCATACGAACATATCCCCAGTCATGGATGAGACTTGGTTAGGGAAATATTTATTCGTGCCCGTAGATTGCATACAAGGGTCAATATTGAGCCACTTGTAGGGCAATATTGGAAGTTTGTGGGGGGTTTGTTTAAGCACGGATTTAGGTCTCTGTAACTTAAGACTTTCAAATCTTATGAGCCGTGAGGGTCCTATAAGAGAGTTCTCCTCACGAGTCGTGAGGATCTCGCGAGTGTATTTTCTCCCTAGGAATCGTGAGGATCCCTAAGTGTGTTGCTCCCTTGTGAGTTGTAAGGATCTCACGCGAGTGGTTTCTCCTTACAAGGTCGAGAGGACCCTATAAGTGTCTTTTAACGAGGTTGCACCCTTTCAGGTTTTCACAAACAGTCGCCGGTAGCCCTGCTGTTTTTACTCACGGAGCCCTTTCGGGTTTTCATCCATGCCCATTTTGCTCATGGACGTACCGTTTTTTTTTATTATTCTTTTTTATTATTTTCTTCTTTTTACGAGGCCGCGCCCTTTCGGGTTTTCACGAACACTCGCCGGTAGCCTTGCTGTTTTTACTCACGGAGCCCTTTCGGGTTTTCATCCGCGCCCTTTTTGCTTATGGACATACCGTTTCTATTTATTATATTTTTTTCTTTATTTATATGTTTTTTATTCATCTCGTCAGCCTAAGGATGCTGCGGTATTAGTTTAAAGACGTTTCGGTCTGCTATTAGTTTAAGGACGTTTCGGTCCGTCACTAGTTTAAGGACGTCTCGGTCCGTCATGGAGAAGGCTGGCCACTGCTTAGAAAGCTTAAGCTTAGGAAGATAGCGAGCGGACATAGTCGTCGTCATCTATCGTTGACCTAGGCTGTGGCTCATTAAGCGTAGTATTTCTTTAGGAAGCGACCGTTTATTGGTCTGAAAGGCCTTTCGCCATGCAGATCTATGAGTAGGTAGGCCCCACCATGGTAGACCTTGTCTATGATGTACGAGCCTTCATAGTTCGGCTCGAATTTTCCCCGCTTGGCGCGATTGGGGATCATAGGCCTTTTGACCACTAACACAAGTTCGCCTTGGCGGAATGTCCTCGGCCGGATCAATCTTTCATATGAGCGCGTCATCTTTGCTTTATAAGCTTCCAGATTTTGCTGTGCTATGAGCCGGGTTTCATCAAGGGCGTCAAGCTCCTCAAGCCGAAGGTGAGCATTTTCTTCGTCCGTCAGCTCGTAGTGGACTGCCACTCGTAGAGAGGGTAACTCTATCTCGAGGGGGAGTACTGCTTCTGTACCGAACACCAACGCGTACGGCGTTGTGTTCGTAGCCGTCTTGAACGTAGTTCGATATGCCCAAAGAGCTTCTTGCAGTCTTTCGTGCCAGTCTTTCTTATTTCGGGACACCGTTTTCTTTATGATCTTCATCAAGGTCTTGTTGAAGGCCTCAGCTAGACCGTTAGCTCGCGGATTATAAACCGAGGAATATCTCCAGTCTATATTGTGCTGCTGTGCAAAGCGACTGATCTTGTGGCTTCTGTAGGCTGGCCCGTTATCGGAGATGATCCGTCGCGGAGTTCCAAACCGATATATGACGTGCGTCTTGAAGAAATGGAGGATATTCTCCGTCTTAACTTCTCTTAACGGTACTGCTTCTACCTATTTAGAGAAGTAGTCAGTCGTCGCCAGGATGAAACGATGTCCCCTAGACGATGCTGGTTCGATAGGGCCGATTATGTCAGTTCCCCACATCTCGAACGGCCAGCTAGCCACCGTTGGATGTAATGGATTTAGATGCTGGTGGATGAAATCCCCATGAATTTGACATGAGTGACACTGCTTCGCATATTCGAGACAGTCCTGAATCATCGTGGGCCAGTAGTAGCCCATCTGTTTTATCTTCAACTTCATTTTTGGGCCCGCTTGGTGAGAACCGCAGAGTCCATCGTGAACTTCCTGGACGACCCTTTTCGCTTCATCAGGTCCTAAGCATCTCAGCCACAGAGAATCAAATGACCTTTTGTACAGAGTATCATTGACGAAGGCGAAAGACAGAGCTCGTTTTATGAGCTGATGTTTCGTGGACGCTTCTTTGGGCAATCGGTGGGACTTAAAGTAGTCTATGAAGACTTCCCTCCAATCATCGGTATTTTCCCAATCTTTTACTTGCAGGGTTGTCTGCTCGCTCACTCCCTTTTCTTCGAATAACTCCGGAGATATTTCTGCTGGGGTAAGAACTCGACGGCTTTGTACTACGATTCTAACGTCGTCGAGGTTCTCGTCAGTCAGTTCTTTAGCAAGTTTGGCCAACGCGTCTGCTTTGTTGTTTTCTGTGCGTGGTATGTTCTCCAAAGTATAGGAGGGAATTTGGGTCAACAGTTGTTGCACCTTCTCCTCGTACTTCACCAGTTCTGTCTTGCACGTTTGGTAGTCGCTATTTACTTGACCAACGACAAGTTGAGAATCCCCATATACGAGGAGGTTTTCAATTCCCATATCGATGGCGATCTCGAGGCCTGCTATCAGAGCTTCGTATTCGGCTTCATTGTTTGTCCTCGGCTCCGTCAGGGAGAAAGCAAAGCGCATTACCCTCCTTGTGGAGTTACAAAGATGAGTCCGACCCCCGATTTGATTATAGGGGTACTTTGTTTGCGCTTTTTCATGGAGGATGCTCCGTTGAAATAAAGTTCCCATTGGGTATCACCACCATCGCTCGCGTCAAACGCATGTTCGTCTAGAAGATCGCAGTTTAAAGGAGAGTCGGCCGGTATCGGATGCTCAGCGAGGAAGTCGGCGATGGCCTGGCCTTTCACTGCCTTGAGAGGTTGATACGTTATCGAAAACTCTATCAAGAGTAGGGCCCATTTAGCGAGTCGTCCCGTCAATATGGCCTTTGACATCAAGTATTTAAGGGGGTCCACCTTTGAAATCAGATGGACCTCATGCGCCAACGCATAGTGCCTAAGCTTTGTTATCGCGAAGATCAACGCCAAGCAATGTTTTTCAATGGGGGAGTAGTTGCTTTCTGCCCCCAGTAGAACTCGACTTAAGTAGTAGAGTGCTCTTTCTTTCCCTTGATCGTTCTCTTGTGCCCATAATACGCCTAAAGAACCTTCGAGGGCGGTTGTATAAAGAATGAGAGGCTTTCCCTTAGCCGGAGCAGACAACACCGGCGGGTTCTGCAGGTATTGCTTGATTTCGTCTAGTGCGCTTTGGCATTTTTGGTCCCAGACGAACAGGGTTCCCTTCTTCATCAGGTGGCTGTAAGGACGGCACTTTCCTGAAAGGTTGGCTATAAATCGCCGTATGTATGCGAGCTTCCCTTGGAGAGACCGCAGCTGTTTGAGATTCCTTGGCGGAGGCATTTCCATGATCGCCTTGATCTTAGACGGATCTATTTCAATACCTCGGTGTCGAACAATGAATCCCAGGAATTTACCTGAGGAAACTCCGAATGCACACTTGAGCGGGTTCATTTTCAAGTTGTATTGTCGAAGGTGTTGAAATACAGTCTTCAAATGCTCGAGATGTTCCTCGTATGATTTGCTTTTAACCACGAGATCGTCGATATAGCATTCGACGATTTCGTGTATAAGGTCATCGAAGATCTTCGTCATGGCCCTTTGGTAGGTAGCACCGGCGTTCTTTAGACCAAAGGGCATCACCATGTAACAGAATATACCCAGAGGAGTCCTGAAGGCGGTGTGCTTCTGGTCTTCGGGATGCATTTTTATCTGATTATATCCTGACGAGCCGTCCATGAAGGAGAAAACCTCGTGAGTGGACGTATTGTCTATCATTAGCTCGGTGACTGGCACAGGAAAATCGTCCTTCGGGCAGACTTTATTAAGATCCCGGAAGTCTACGCATATATGCACCGTCCCATTTTTCTTCATCACCGGGACGATGTTGGCGATCCACTCCGGATATTGAACCTCCTGGATGAAGTCGAAGTCGATCAGCTTTTTGACTTCAGCATTGATACTCATTTCAAGCTCGAGCCGCAATCTTCTCGGCGCCTGTTTGACTGGCTTGATGTTCGGGGATATCGCCAATTTGTGTACAGCAATTTCTGGATCCAGTCCCGGCATTTCGGAATAGTTCCATGCGAAGCAATCTTTGTGCTGCATAAGCAGGTCTTTTAATGAAGCCACCTTTTCTTCAGATAGCAGCTCGCTGATGAATGTCAGTCGCGGGTCATTTGCCGTTCCCAACTCAATTTTCTTAAGGTTATCTGCAGTGGTATGGATTCCATCTTCCAGCTCTTTTGGCGCTGGCGGAAATTCTGAGATTTCCTCATCGTTGCTGTTTTCGAAGCACCAGGGAAGGTCATCCATGTTCTCGGGCTCTTCTTTTGACATTGTTATCACGTGGCAAGTACGAATTTGCTTCCAATCCCAATGTAGAACTGGTTCTTCTTTCGTGGCCTTGGGATCGTGCTTTTGTGGCGGCGCTACCCTCCAGTTGTCAGACAGAGCGAACTTGCCAAGCTGATACTGATCTTCGACCCAATTCTTGAAGGTGAAGCAGTCCTCGAGAGGGTGCCCTATCACTCGGTGATAAGAGCAATAGTTTAGGTGCCCTATCACTCCGGCAGTGTAAGCATCAGATGCTTACACTGCCGGAGTGATAGCGTCCTCCCATTGAGCATCCGCTTCTTCATCGAAGTCATACACGACATAGCAGCTGTTTAGTAGCTCCCGTTTCTTTGACCGGACGTATCCAAGCCTAATTGTTTCCATTCTCCCATTAGGCAGTTTACGTTGAGTCCCGGGAATGTTCCAGACTTTATCATAGAACTTGGCTTTTCGAACGGTCTGCTTGAAGGATATCCCCTGGCATTTCAGCAGCTTTTTCAAACCTTCCGTATAATATCTGGGGAGACGGATGGGCTGAAGCCTGTCGAGCGTAGAATCCGCACCATGCCAAATTTCTTTTTTTACCTTGGTTTCTTCAGAGCGGTAGAACAAAATTGCTTTCTCGCTTTCTCGCCTGGGAGGGATATAGAATGTCCACAACTCTTCTACACTGTAGATATTAAGTGCATCCAGTTCTTTATGGTGTTTAAGCGGCACTATGGCGACTTGTAGACTTTGCTCTTCATCAGGGAACATCTGTATTAAAGGTCGAGCAGAGAATACAGCATGGATCTCATCTTATGAGTCGCTACCAAAGATCAACGTAGGAACGGATGATCCCGGCTTGGTGTATTGGGGCGGACCCGAATACACTATCTCCTCTTCCTCCTCGGTATCACTGCCGAAGACAGGGATGGTGGCGTTAGCTTTGTTCTCCAGCTTGTGACACTTCTCCGTGTCTTCGAAATCCGGCAAGAAGTATTTGGCATCTTCGTATTTGCGGACCTTATTCACAGAGAACGGGTTCAGCTCTCCTGTCACGGTATACTCGAAACCATCCTTAAAATACTTCATACACTGATGTTGTGTAGAAGGGATGATGTTGTACTCGTGTAACCATGGTCGGCCGAGCAAAGCTTGTAGCATGTCTTGGCGTCTATGACGTGGAACTTAATGTCCGTGATGAGTAGCCCGAAGCGTAGCGTCAGTATCACAGATCCAAGAGTCTTTAACGATTGGGAGTCGAACCCGGAGATGGTGATCTTGTCCCGAGCAAGGTGCTGAACGCTCATGCAGATTTCCTTCAACACCCGCACGTTGAGTAGGTTAACAGACGACCCGTTATCGATCAGGATTTTGCCTATCTTTATATCATGGCAGTATCCTGAGACATAGAGGGGGCGATTGTGTTCGCACGTCCCAAGGAGAAGGTCCTCGTCGCCGAAAGTGACATCGGCCGTGTGCACTTCCTCTAACCCATCCTTCATCTTTTCCTCGGCCAGGAAGGCTTGGAATTGTTCCGGATCTTGTAGTGCCTTAATCAACGAATCTCTCGCCTCTTTTGATAGCAAGAGAGCGTCAAGAATGCTGAGCTGTGAGGGTAGCTTCCTCAGATGCGCTAAGACATTGTAATCCACCTTATTTCTCTTCGGCGGATTGTTGGCGTTTAGCTCTTCCAGAACTTGGTCATCTAAGACGATATCTTCAGAGACCTTTTCTTTCCCTTTATCTTTTCTGTTGGAGGGTCCGAGGTTCTTTTCAGGCAGCGTCCGATTCCACAGCCGAATATTTTCGCAGACCTTCGGTTCTTCTTCTTTTCTCAAAGCGGACTCCTTAAAGAGAGGGGCAAGTTCTAGCTCTTCATCAGAATCACTCCCGAATGTAAGCATTTGTGGTCCGCCAGTGTTAACCATGCGATAATTGCCGGTAGTTCTTTTAATCCCTTAAGTTGTATTTCTTTGCTCTCGACGAGTTTTACGCCTTTCCCGCTTAAAGCATTGTCGACGAGCAACATATCCTTGCCACCATTTATCGAAAGCTTTGCATTCTTGAGTGGGGTGCGAAACCTTCTGATGATATAAGCAAAAGGAGGGGTGCATTTCTATTTCACCAGTAATTTTTCCTTCAGAGGATGGTAGCTTCATGCCCATTGATATGGCCTTAGCAAACTTTTTCTTTATCTTGAATTGGCTTTTGTCGGTAGCGAAGGTGTTTTGCTCCAGCGGGATCGTCTCAGCTCTTTCATCAAGTCGCCGGCGCTAGGCCCTTTCAAATATAGCCATCTCACGTTCTCGATCAGCTTTACTTTTCAGTCGAGCTTCGTTAAGGAACGCGTCAATCATTTCGACTGATAGCTCCAGAATTTTTGATTCGGTATCTGCCCCCAGCGTTTTAGTGCCAGAAGTCTCCTCATCGTTTGTGATCGAATGGGAGATATATGACAGCTTGCTACATATTCCTCGGATTCATCCGATGAACTTTCTCCCTCATCTTCTTCTTGAAAGACGTGATTGAGGAACTCTTGGAGCGTAATGGGAGTCCGCGCCTTTTGGTTGTATTCATCTAGCACGTCAATTTGCTTTTGTAAGTCCGTGCGCTTGTCGCCAGGCTTCACGGGTTTCTTAGATTTCTTCTTCTTCTTTTTCGAAGATTTTGACGGCTGGTTGCGAGTGTTTGAGCCACCACCATCGGTCTTTGGAGTTGGACGTGGCTTCAACATCCCTTCAATGACTTGCGGTTCCAACGGGTTCTTCCACTTGATCGCTGGACATGCTTAAAGATCGTTTAGCATTCTCTTTGTCTTGGCTGATAATACAACCTCCCAAGGAGCTTCTTCAATGACGGAGCATGTTGCCCCCGGCGTATTCGTCCCCTTAGAGGTGTGGGGCTACGGGGGATTCACCTTCCACTTGTCAGATAACGCGAACATTGCCCTGTCGGTACTGGTTTTCAAGCCAATTCTTGAAAACGTAGCAATCTTCGATCGGATGGCCTAGTACTCGATGATAAGGACAGTAGTTGGGCTCGTTGACGTCACTTGGTTACAACGGACGTTTTGGATCCGGTAGATTTATGAGTCTGTTGCGCAACGCCAGCTCGAATAACCTCCTCGTTTTATCGCGGGGAAAGGAATAAGGACGTCCCATCCTATCCTCAAGGGGTACGTACGGGCGCATATTATTTTGACGAGCCACTGGCTTCGGGTCGCTCGGTTGTTGTTGAGCATTAGCGACGACGATCGCTTTTCCCTTCCCTTTGTCATTTTGGGAGTCCGGCCTTGGAAGAGGAGGTTTATGGCCCATCTGATCCATCTGTGCTAATTTTTCGATCAAGGCCTGGAAGGTAGTCGGCTTGAAAAACATCATAAACTGCGAGATGGTTGCTTGTGGATCGAGGGTTCCCACAAACATACCAACTGCGGGAGCTTCTTCAATGCGCTGCTCACACTTTGACCATAAATTCCGCCATCGTATAGCGTACTGAACCCACGTCTCGCCGGGTTTTACCCTGGTGTTAATCAGTGCCGTCATCGGGGTACGTTCACTGGCACTTGCAAAACGTTGAGTAAACAGCAGCTCCATCTCCGCGAAGATTTTAATAGAGTTATTTGGGAGTTCAGAATACCACTCGAACGCCGTATCTGATAAGCTTCCAACAAACTGGCGAAGCAACAGCTTGTCGTTACCGCCGGTGTTGCCGCAGAGTGCCCTGAACTGGGCAACATGCTGATGAGGATTGCCCGTCCCCTTGTAGACATGGAACTTGGGAATTGTATAACCTGGCGGGTACTTGATTTGATCGTACTAACTTGGGTATGGCTGCCCCGTTTTTACGACCTGACCGGCCGCTTCGGTCGCATGATGCACCCGTATTTGCTGGGCGATGTATTCATCCAAATCAGCTTTTGAGATGGTATCCTCTTTAGCTGTGGATAGAGACGGTGGAGGATTCGGCGTCTCTCCCCTATCGTCTTCAAGAATGATCGGGGGATCTTCAGCAGGTGGATCTTGTTGAATCATCATACCCACCATATCCTGGAACAGGAGGGCTATTTTCTTTATGTTGGCTGCCTGCTCCGCAGCTTCTTTGTCTTTCTTCTCTAGTACGCGCCGAAGGAATTCGGCGTCCGTTTCTTGTTCTTGACGCTCGTCTGAGGATGTTTACGGGGTTTCTTTTGGCCCTGTAAGTGCGGCCATAGCGTTCATCATTTCTTGGAGCTTCTGCTGCTGCTCCTGAGCCTTGGTCACTGACCTCGTGTGCGGTCTATGACCTGTTGAAATGTGGCTATCTTCTTTTCCCGATGCCATGTAAACCGTATGAACTGTTATGCCCCCTGACTTGGGGCGTTTAAGTTCATCACCTCTGGTGTTTGTCGCCGGTGCGGGGGTTTTCTCCGGCCTTCTTCTTTTGTGGGCCGTTGAAGTGGAAGGGGCCATTGCAGTGGGCACCCTAGCGATCGTTGTCCTCTGCTGTTTAATTGGACGGTCTTTTTCTTTCTGCACCTTCATCTTCTTTCGTTGACGGGAGTGATCTGTGTCGATCACGGAGTTTTGAACCCTCCTCCAAACTTTATAAATTGTTGAGGATAGCCGTTGAGGGGGCTGTTCTTGCTTTGTTTCTGGGACTCTCTCCGCAGGCGGAGGAGATCTTTTCAATGTAGCGGTTGGAGAGTTCTTTCGTACCCTCCTCAGCAATTCAAAGCTGTTCCCAGTTGGAACAGCAGCGTTGACCTCCACCATTGGAGCCGGTGGACTTAGTCCTGAAGGAGAGTTGCCCCCTGCCTTCCTCACTCGTCGCCAATGGCGACGTCGAGCACGACGAGCCGTTGGGACTGGCTCAGAGATAGAGATAGCTTCTTTTTGCCCCCTGTCTGAATGAGACACCGCTGGTGTTAACCTCTTAAAAACTGAGGTTGTTCCTTGCGGGGTAATATCCAATCTGTCAAAGACAGATCTTCGTGTAGGGGAAGGAACAAGAATCGTCAGTCTTGAAAAGACTGACTCTTTGACGGGAGAAGCCGTCTTAACGTCTTCCGGAGCAGCGGCCGTTGCCCTCCTTGGGACAGCCATTTTAGAGTTCCTGGGTTTCTTAGCGGGCCCTTCAGAGTTTTGATCCAGCCTCGCAAAGACAGAGGCTGTTGGCTTGGTGGTGGGCGACCCGTTGACAGGGGTCGTGGTAGCAGTGAGCCGGTCGAATACCGACTTCTTGTTCACTTCCGGTGCAGGTATCGGCATAGAGAAGCTTGTAGGTGGGACCATGGTCCCGAAAAACAGGCCGGTGGTGGCCTGGGTCACCTGTTCTACCGACAGAGCGAGGAAAGAGGCCGCTTGGGGCCCATATACTACACCTCTAGGTGAGGTGGAGCGTCCGTTGCAGTGGCACTTCGTGCAGTTGGTGCAGTTATAATCCATGGATGCTTGAGTTCTGCGCCAGACAAAAGACCAAATTTTAGTAACTTGGAAATCCAAAGGCAACCATTTAACAAATCGCGATTGGTTCACGAAGACGTCACACGAAGTGTGGAGTGGAAAGAGGAAAAGGTCCCACCGGGCGTGCCAGAATATGTTCCCCTCCGAAAGGCGGCCTAGACTTTAGGTCTCACCTGAGTTTCGGGGCAGATGCTATTTGGTTTTATCCGTCTACCTCTCCGAAGATGCCAAGTTGATTTATAGCACTGTGTATCGGAGGTTTAGACGGATGCGGCCGATGTAGCAAACTTCGTCAGATTCCCCCTCAGGGTAAGGGGTTTTTTATTATGGGGACGCTCTTCCCTGCAGGCGCAAGCCCCTGCAGTTAATTACGCTACCGCATCGCGGTAACAATTTTCTCCTTCTCCAGAATTTCACTTCGTGTCGTGGGTGTTTGTTTTATTTGTGGTTGCCCATGGATTGTATACGAAGACTGAGTAATGCCGTCGCCCGTAGGACGTGGATTAGTCCGAATCCGTATTTACTTAGATTTGGGTTTGGTGTTTTTAATTTAAGGATGCATTAGTCGCGTTGCGGCTAAGATCAACTTAAACATTCGTTAAGGATATGTTAGTCCTGTTTTAGACTAAGATTAACTTAACGTAGTGATTAATATATGGCCGTCAGGACTCGTCACCTCTCTGACGTCGTTGAAAGATTACAACGACAGGTGTCAGAAGAGTTCAGAGATGTACCCTTGAACCAAAGTTGATTTGGAGTTTTATCATTCATTTAAATGTCTAAGGATACGTTAGCCGTATTTGGGGCTAAGATCAACTTAAACGGGACCGTTTAGATCCAGCAAAAGAGCATTTGGAGGTTCTATTATTCCAGTTTAGGGACGTAGTGGTCCATTTCCCAGTTTAGGGACGTGGTGGTCCATCGCCAGTTTATGGACGTGGTGGTCCATATTCCAGTTTAGGGACATGGTGGTCCGATATTAATTTAAGGACGTCTCGGTCCGATATTAGTTTAAGGACGTCTCGGTCCGATATTAGTTTAAGGACGTCTCGGTCCGATATTAGTTTAAGGACGTTTCGGTCCGATATTAGTTTAGGGACGTCTCGGTCCGATATTAGTTTAAGGACGTTTCGGTCCAATATTAGTTTAGGGACGTCTCGGTCCGATATTAGTTTAAGGACATTTCGGTCCACGAGTTTTAAGGACCCCACAGTCCATATTCATGTGTGGTCGTTGGGACCCGTTGCCTCTCTGACGTCGTTGAAGGATTACAATGATAGATGTCAGAGGAGTTCGGAGATGTACCATCGAACCGGTAGTAAATTGATTTAAGAGAGCAATCTTGCTCAGTCAATTTAATTTAAGGACTTACGGCCAAAATTGGGTTAAGTCCAGTTGAGAATATTCAACATTTTTCTTGATCTTTGGCCTATTAGGCCTGTGCTAGGGCTTTGCCCATATTTAATAATGCACTGCATTCTATTCTGGCCTGCTAGGCTTTTGATTTGGGCTCTGTCCCTTTATTTATGATGCAGAGCATCTATTTTAGTTTGGGCTCTGCCCCTTTTTTTAAAAAAATGCATTGCATTTTATTAGACCTGTTAGGCCTTTTTGACTTGGGCCTGGCCCTTTAAGTAATGCACTACATTTGTGCAAAACACTAAGAATCTTTTTAGATTCAAAACAGGAGTGCAAAGCACTTTTTGATCCCTTGATCTAAACAAGTTTTTTCTTGTTTCAGAGAACCAAAGGTTCATAACAAGTGCAAGGCACTATTTTTATTTTTATTTTATTTGTTTATTTATTTATTGAAGATTCATGATCTTGTTCTTAGATCATTGATCTGTTCATAAGAGAAATTTCTCTTCTTTCAAAGGTTTTTATCTTTTTTATTCTTGAGGAGTTCTTCAGAGTCCTCTTTCTCTCTTTTTTAAAAATCCCTCCCTTTGAAATGAGGTCTGGGGTCCTTTTTATAGTGCCCATAAATTAGTTAAATTTGTTAAAAAGATCTTTCTCTGAGTGATTTGGGGAATTTTCCCCACCGTTGGATCTTTGATCCAAAGGCCCCTGCTTTACAGAAGAAAATCTTCTTGTTTTAACATGAACAGAAAAGATTTATTCTGTTTTGCGCAACTCCCCCAGCGCGTGACACGTGTCGCGCAGCGCTGCGCTTGCGCAGCTGTGCTTGCGCAACTGCGCAGACACGTGTCGCGCAGCGCAGCGCAGCGCTTGCGCAACACGTGCTTGCGCAGCTGTGCTTGCGTAACTGCACAGACACGTGTCGCGCAGCGCAGCGCTTGCGCAATACGTGCTTGCGCAGACACGTGTCGCGCAGCGCTTGCGCAACTGAAAGTTGTTTCTTTTTACTTTTAGTTTTTAAAAGAGCCCTGCTCTGATTGGACGCACCGCCTTGGGCGTTGCGCTGTCGTATCAACTTCTGACACATTGCGCGTTGCGCGCAGCGCATGGTATTTGAAGCGTTGCTTCAAAATTTAAATTTTTTTTGAAATTTAAATAGAGCCTTGCTCTGATTGGGGAAACAGTTACAATAACGTGACCTTCAGGATGGATCCGACGAAACAGGTCAAACCACAATATTGGAACAAGTTAAGCATTTTCTTCGAGCTTCCGTACTGGTCTATAAATTCAGTGTGTCATTGTTTGGACGTCATGCATATAGAGAAGGGAGTATCAGAGCACATACTTAACTTGCTTCTGTGTGAAGACGGGAAATCGAAAGACAACATGAATGCTCGGATGGATCTACAAGAGTGGAGAATAAGAAGTGAACTGCACCCTAAACCGGTAGCGGGTAAACCGGGCAAGTTTGTACTTCCCAATGCCGCTTATCATATGTCACAAACGGAGAAGAAAAGATTCCTGCAGGTGTTGCATGATTTGAAAGTCCCCACAGGTTTCTCAGGATCATTCAGTAAGAAAATAAAAATTGTGAAGGGCAAGATCGATGGGCTGAAAAGTCATGATCACCATATTATCGTGGAGCACCTTCTTCCATTAGCCCTCAGGACTTCTCTCCCCGACTCGGTTGGTCTAGTAATCAACGACCTATGTTGTTTTTTCAGGGAGTTGTGTGCTAAAACACTGGAGGTTGCGATGCTGGATAAACTAGAAAATTCTATTGCGTTGATACTTTGCAAGTTTGAGCGTATTTTCCCACCGTCATTCTTCGATATCATAATACACTTGACGGTTCATCTTGCAACTGAGGCGAAGTTAGCCGGACCGGTACAATATCGATGGATGTATCCCGTCGAGAGGTACGTGTAATTTTTCATTTCACGCAATTTATAAATTCATTGTCGTCCTGTATGTCCGTATTTATTTATTCAACATATTCTCATTAGGTACCTTTACACTCTTAAGAAGTATATACGCAATAAAAATCGACCAGAGGGTTTTATCATGCAAGGTTATCTTCTTGATGAAGCAACCACATTTTGTTCCCGCTATCTGGACGAGAACATTGAGACAAAGCTTAACCGACCACGAAGAATTCAAAACGGGCCATATGCTAAAGCCGAGTATAAGAGGGTAGACACTATATTTATCAACAAGATATACCGGTTTATCTTGCTTAATTGCGCATGTCTTGAACAAATTAGAGAGTAAGTTCTTTTGGATTAATTGTTATATCTGTGTTTGTGAGTGTATGAAATGACATAATATTAATGTCACAATTATTTGTCGAAAACAGAACTCATTTTAATGAGGTACGTGAGGGGCATCCTGATTGGAACGAAGAACGTTTGGAAAAATACCATCAGGATAATTTTTGTGATTGGGTCACAGAGCATGTAAGTTATTCGAATTACATTTTATTGCTATCAGTTTTAATCTAAACTTGTATCGTTATGTATTTGTCGTAAAATTTGTTTTGTTAGATCCATGATCCGAACTTGTCTGCATCATTTGAGAGTGATTCAAGATGTTTAGCTCAATTTCCTAGTATGGAGGTTGCATATTACAAAGGATTTGGTGTCCTTGGATACAAATTCGAAGTTAAGGACATAGAAACATCTAGAACCACTCAGAATAGTGGGATTGCGACGGTAGGATCGAACGGTGTGATTTATTATGGGTACTTAAATTGTATACTCGGCATCCACTATCCCGGACGATCAGAACCCTTTTATATATTCCAGTGTACTTGGTACGATCCGCGAACCGATACGGACATGTGGAGAAGCAGTCTTGGGACTTGGAAAGATGAATATGGATTTACCAGTGTGAACACACTTCGATTTTACGGTCAGGACTGTAGGGTGTTTTTCGTCACCCCATTGAGATGGGAATACGCGCGCGCTTGTCAGGCGTACTACAGATTCCCCCCTGCCTGGGGTAGGCCGGGGTTTAATGATTGTGGGGATCCAAATCTCCGGCAGCCGCGGACTAAGCTGCCGTTAATTACCCCTCGCCTTTGGGGCGAGGGAACCTCCGATTAACGGGTTAAAATGGTCATGTGAACTCAATGTGCAGTGTGCGTGCGTGTTGTTTTGGAGGGGGTGTTTGAATATATCGGGAGCCACGCAGAGTTTTTATACATTTGTATACATATGTATATATATACATGTATATATAAATAAAGGGGAAAAAGACATCCGAAGGATGCGTGGGGCCAGCGCCTAGGCGCTTGAGCGCAAGCGTGCCACGTGTCAGCACGTGGGCGCTTTGCGCTCGGACGCTGAGCGCTTGAGCGCAAGCGCGCCACGTGTCGGCACGTGGGCGACTTGCGCTCGAGCGCTTGCGCTGGAGCGCAAGAGCGCCACGTGTCGGCACAGGGGCGACTTGCGCTCGAGCGCTTGCACTTGAGCGCAAGAGCACCACGTGTCGGTATCGGGGCGACTTGCGCTCGAGCGCTTGCGCTGGAGCGCAAGTGCGCCACGTGTCGGCACCGGGGTGACTTCCGCTCGAGCGCTTGCGCTGGAGCGCAAGAGCGCTACGTGTCGGCACGAGGGCGACTTGCGCTCGAGCGCTTGCGCCTGAGCGCAAGCGCGCTACGTGTCGGCACGTGGGCGCTCTGCGCTTGAGCGCCGGCGAGAAAAAGAGGCTTTTTGCCTAGAACCAGAAGCTATGCTTCAAAAAGGAAATATTTATTATATATGTATATATGGAGTTAAACTCCTAGGATGTTTTGAAGCTGATGAAGGGGGTTCTTCTTCTTCCTCCTGTTGCTTGGCCGGATCTTGAAGATCAAGAAGCAGGAGATTTTAAAAATCACTCCTTTTTTAGATCTGATGGGAGATCTGAGTTCCCCTTTGTGGGTTTTGTGGTGGAAAACTACTTAGTTTTGGAAAAGAAAGAGTAAAACTCTTGATTTAATTCAAAAGAAATGAGAAGGTTTAGAACCTTGGAGAAGGAGCAGGAGGCACAAAGAACCCTAATTTTTGGGGGAATGAAAAATGTGTCTTTTTTTTTATTCATCATGTTGCCTTTTATAGGCTTACATATTTACACATAGCCCCTTAGGCTTTGCAAAATGGCTTTTTGCCTACCCCATGGCTCATGTGCCATTTCATTTTGCACATAAGCCATGGGCTTACAAAAATTTGGCTTTATGCCCATTTTGCATACATTCATGCACAAAAATTACATAAAAATTATTTGTTACATGATTTTGTTGTTGGCATGAGAGAGGCTGGCCGCGGGCTCGACTTAGGCATGGGCCCGCTTGACCTGGGCTTGGGCCCACCTAGCATGGGGGTTAACCTTGACTTTGACTCGGTCAACCGGGGTGTAAATTTTTACCCCAACAAATTGCCCCCCATCAATAAATGCACACCGCCTATGTGGGTCGTGTGCATGAAATTGATGGATCTTCTTTTGCATGGAGGCAACTTGCTTTGGTTCCCGCTTTTGGGATGCACTGTCCTTTTTACGACGTGGACGGTCGACGCTTGACGCGTCTCCGAAACAGAGTGTCCGTGGTAGATGTTTCCCTGGCCCGGAGCGATCTGGTTCCTGTTTAGTAGGAAGCATGCACTGCCCTTTTTGCGACATAGACGGTCGACGCTCTGATCCGGAGCGATTTGGGTTCCCAATTTGCGGGAGCCTGCACTGCCCTTTTTGCGACATAGACGGTGGACG
The DNA here is from genome assembly GCA_030015575.1 of Agapanthus africanus. Taxonomy (NCBI): domain Eukaryota; kingdom Viridiplantae; phylum Streptophyta; class Magnoliopsida; order Asparagales; family Amaryllidaceae; genus Agapanthus; species Agapanthus africanus. Next base: position 698,054,783 of record CM057340.1, read on the forward strand.
CTTGACGCGTCTCCGAGACGGAGTGTTCGTGGTAGACGTTTCTCTGGCCCGGAGCGATCTGGTTCCTACTTTGTAGGAAGCCTGCACTGCCATTTTTGCGACGTGGACGGTCGACGCTCTGATCCGGAGCGATTTGGGTTCCCAATTTGCGGGAGCCTGCACTGCCCTTTTTGCGACATAGACGGTCGACGCTCTGATCCGGAGCGATTTGGGTTCCCAATTTGCGGGAGCCTGCACTGCCATTTTTGCGACATAGACGGTCGACGCTCTGATCCGGAGCGATTTGGGTTCCCAATTTGCGGGAGCCTGCACTGCCCTTTTAGCGACGTGGACGGTCGACGCTCTGTTACGAAGCGATTTGGGTTCCCAATTTACGGGAGCCTGCACTGCCCTTTTTGCGACATAGACGGTCGACGCTCTGTTACGAAGCGATTTGGGTTCCCAATTTGCGAGAGCCTGCACTGCCCTTTTTGCGACATAGACGGTCGATGCTCTGATCCGGAGCGATTTGGGTTCCCAATTTGCGGAAGCCTGCACTGCCCTTTTTGCAACATAGACGGTCGACGCTCTGTTACGAAGCGATTTGGGTTCCCAATTTGCGGGAGCCTGCACTGCCCTTTTTGCGACATAGACGGTCGATGCTCTGATCCGGAGCAATTTGGGTTCCCAATTTGCGGGAGCCTGCACTGCCCTTTTTGCGACATAGACGGTCGACGCTCTGTTACGAAGCAATTTGGTAGACTTGCCCCCTGCACGGAGTGTCGCTGATCGACTTTTCCCCGGTGCGGAGTGTCGGGTTGACTTTTCCCCGGCACGGAGTGTCGCTCATCGACTTTTCCCCAGCACGGAGTGTCGCTGATGGACTTTTTCCCGGCACGGAGTGTCGGGTTGACTTTTCCCCGGCACGGAGTGTCGCTGATCGACTTTTCCCCGGCGCGGAGTGTCGCTGGTTGACTTTTCCCCGGCACGGAGTGTCGCTGATGGACTTTTCCCCGGCGCGGAGTGTCGGGTTGACTTTTCCCCGGCACGGAGTGTCGCTGATCGACTTTTCCCCGGCACGGAGTGTCGTTGGTTGACTTTTCCCCGGCGCGGAGTGTCGCTGATCGACTTTTCCCCGGCGCGGAGTGTCGAGTTGGCTTTTCCCCGGCGCGGAGTGTCGCTGATCGACTTTTCCCCGGCGCGGAGTGTCGGGTTGACTTTTCCCCGGCGCGGAGTGTCGCTGATGGACTTTTCCCCAGCGCGGAGTGTCGCTGGTTGACTTTTCCCCGGCACGGAGTGTCGCTGATAGACTTTTCCTCGGTGCGGAGTGTCGGGTTGACTTTTCCCCGGCACGGAGTGTCGCTGATCGACTTTTCCCCGGCGCGGAGTGTCACTGGTTGACTTTTCCCCGGCACGGAGTGTCGCTGATCGACTTTCCCCGGCGCGGAGTGTCGAGTTGACTTGAGTCCGAGGCAGAGCATAATTCCGGCAGGGAAGGTAGATATCCCGAGGCGAAGCATGATTTCGACACGGGGTAAATTCTGAGACGGAGCATGATTCCGCCATAGAGCTTGTTGGTTTGATTTGATTTGGGTTGACATCAGCATCGCTAGACTAGAATATGGTACCAGGAGCGAATCATCATCTGTCTTGAGAGGATGTGGGAATTGTTTTTTTGTTTTTTTGTTTGGCATCTGTATTGCTGCACTGGAATGATGCCAGGAGCAACTCATCATTTGCCCCGAGAGGATTTGGGGATTTTTTTTTGTCGGCATCTGCATTGCTGCACTGGAATGATGCCAGGAGCAACTCATCATTTGCCCCGGGAGGATTTGGATTTGGTTTGTTTGGCACCTGCATTGCTGCACTGGAATAATGCCAGGAGCAACTCATCATTTGCCCCGGGAGGATTTGGATTTGGTTTGTTTGGCATCTGCATTGCTGCACTGGAATAATGCCAGGAGCAACTCATCATTTGCCCCGAGAGGATTTGGGGATTTTTTTTTGTCGGCATCTGTATTGCTGCACTGGAATGATGCCAGGAGCAACTCATCATTTGCCCCGAGAGGATTTGGGGATTTTTTTTTTGTCGTCATCTGCATTGCTGCACCGGAATGATGCCAGGAGCAACTCATCATTTTCCCCGAGAGGATTTGGGGATTTTTTTGCTTAGCATCAGTATCGCTACACTGGAATATGGTACCAGGAGCGAATCATCATTTGCGTTTGCTTATTAGGAAACGATGGCCTAGGAGACAGGTTTTAGGTCTCTTTCGCCGAAGACTTTTCAATTTTATGGGCCGTAAGGGTCCCATAAAAGCATTTTCTCCCTACGAGTCGAAAGGATCTCACGCGGGAATTTTCTCCTCAAAAAGTCGAGAGGACTTTGTGAGTGCATTTCATCTTTTTACGAGTTTGCGCCCTTTCGGGTTTTCACAAACTCGCCGGCAGTCTTGCTGTTTTTACTCACGGAGCCCTTTCGGGTTTTCATCCGTGCCCGTTTTGCTTGTGGACATACCGTTCTTTTTTTTCCTCTTTTTTTTGGAGAGATGGGGATTGTTTTACGCCCGTGGATTGTATACGGTTTTGCAGGATGTATGCTCCAGACCGTAGGGCCGGAAAAATTTCAGGGCTTTGTTGGCGTCTGCATCGCTGCACTGGAATGTGGTACCAGGAGCGACTCATCATTCGCCGTTGGGGTATGGGATTTGGAATTTGGTTGGCGTCTGCATCGCTACACTAGAATATGGTACCAGGAGCGACTCATCATTCGCCACTTTGGGGTTGGGGAGCGATGGCTTAGAAGATAAGTTTAGATCCCTGTCACCTAAGACTTTTCAATTTGATGGGCCGTGAGGATCCCATAAAAGCATTTTCTCCCTGCGAGTCGTAAGGATCCCGCAGGTGTATTTTCTCCTTAGGAGTCGTGAGGACTCCTAAGTGTGTTTTTCCTTTATGAGTCGTAAGGATCCCACAAAGGTTTGTTCTCCTCATGTATCGTGAGGACACATGAGTGGATTTACCTCGTTCCCAGTTTAATGACTTAGAGGTCGATTGTTTCCAGTTTAACGACGTGGCGGTCGATTGTTCCTAGTTTAATGACGTGGCGGTCGATTGTTCCCAGTTTAATAATGTGGCGGTCGATTGTTCCCAGTTTAATGACGTAGTGGTCCTCTGTTTCCAGTTTAACGACGTAGAGGTCATCTGTTTCCAGTTTAACGACTTAGAGGTCATCTGTTTCCAGTTTAACGACGTGGTGGTCATCTGTTTCCAGTTTAACGACTTAGAGGTCATCTGTTTCCAGTTTAACGACGTGGTGGTCGTCTGTTTCCAGTTTAACGACTTGGTGGTCATCTGTTTCCAGTTTAACGACTTGGTGGTCATCTGTTTCCAGTTTAACGACTTAGTGCTCATCTGTTTCCAGTTTAACGACTTAGAGGTCATCCGTTTCCAGTTTAATGACATAGTGGTCTGCTGTTTCTAGTTTAACGACGTGGTGGTCATCTGTTTCCAGTTTAACGACATAGTGGTCTGCTGTTTCCAGTTTAACGACGTGGTGGTCATCTGTTTCCAGTTTAACGACTTGGAGGTCATCTGTTTCCAGTTTAAAGACTTAGAGGTCTGCTGTTTCCAGTTTAAAGACTTAGAGGTCTACTGTTTCCAGTTTAACGACATAGTGGTCATCTGCTTCCAGTTTAATGACATAGTGGTCTGCTGTTTCCAGTTTAATGACGTGGTGGTCTGTTGTTTCCAGTTTAACGACGTGGTGGTCATCTGTTTCCAGTTTAACGACATAGTGGTCTGCTGTTTCCAGTTTAACGACGTGGTGGTCATCTGTTTCCAGTTTAACGACTTGGAGGTCATCTGTTTCCAGTTTAAAGACTTAGAGGTCTGCTGTTTCCAATTTAAAGACTTAGAGGTCTACTGTTTCCAGTTTAACGACATAGTGGTCATCTGTTTCCAGTTTAATGACATAGTGGTCTGCTGTTTCCAGTTTAACGACGTGGTGGTCTGCTGTTTCCAATTTAAAGACTTAGGGGTCTACCGATGGCGAGCCTGGAATTTTGGGTAGGGGCCGGCATCAGCGTTGCTAACACTGAAGCAGAGGTGCCTGGAGCAATTCATCATTTGCCTACTCTTGTTGGCGGAGCGATGGCTTAGGAGACGGGTTTAGGTCCCTATCGCCCAAGGCTTTTCCATTTTATGGGCCGTGCGGGTCCCATAAAAGCATTTTCTCCCTGCGAGTCGAGAGGATCCAGCAGGTGTATTTTCTCCTTAGGAGTCATGAGGACTCCTAAGTGTGTTTTTCCTTTGTGAGTCGTAAGGGTCCCACAAAGGTTTGTTCTCCTCATGTATCGTGAGAATACATGAGTGGGTCTTCTCAATGGAGCATCATTCCCAAAGCGGAGACCGGCCGCGTAACTGGTGATTATGGTGGGGCATGGACGTGATGAGAATTATTTGAGCCCGTGGATTGTATACGGCAGTCAATTTGAGGACTGGCCGTAGGGCTGGGAGAATTTTGGAAATTGGATTTTGGTTGGCGTCAGCATCGCTGCACTGGAATATGATATCAGGAGCGACTCATCATTCGCCGTTGTTTTATTTGTTTGTTGTTGTTTTTTTGTTTTTGTTTTACCGCGATTGCTCTATCATTTCAGCTTTTCTTATCGCGAAAGTCGCGATTGCCCTATCATTTCGGCTATTTATTCGCGGTTGCCCCATCATTTCGGCTTTATTCATCTTTATTTTACTCGCTGATTTTTATTGCGAGTTGCCCCATCATTTCGGCTTTTCTTTATTTTTCTTTTATTTACACATTTTTGTTTATTTACATATACATATATTTTTACATTCCCAGTTTAACGACTTAGAGGTCGATTATTCCCAGTTTAAAGACTTAGTGGTCTGTCATTCCCAATTTAACGACTTAGAGGTCAGCGGGTGTTCCCAGTTTAACAACGTGGTGGTCCTTTTTGCTTATCCCAGCTCCTTGAACTTTGATCTTGGCAGAGCTGTGTTGATGACCTAGCTCTGTGGCTTGCCAACACATCCGAGGATTGTGAGGTTTTTCCCAGCTTATATTGGTCATCTACCCAATCTTTGAAAATATAGCAATCTTCGATGGTATGACCCACCACTCTATGATACGGGCAGTATATGGGATTGCCAGTCATGTTCATTTCCTGTGGCCTCTTTGGAACAGGCAGTTGCAGACCGTTGTTCAAGGCGTCCATGAATATTTTGCGGACTTCATCCCTCCTGAAGGAGTATACCTTCTTCTTTCTCTCCATTGGAGTAGGTGCCTTTACTGATGCTAGTCCTCGAGGCCGATCGGTCTTTGGTTCGCACTTTTCAGATAATGGCACATGTCTGGGAGGATTAGGTTCCCGAAAGGCTTCGGTCTCTATTTGCATGAAATCGGCGGTCGTAGCTTGACCGTTTGCTAACGCGCCTTTAGACAGTTCTATCTCTCCCGCCCTGTATTGCCTTTCGACCCAATCTTTGAAGACGAAGCAGTCCTCAATGGCATGACCTATCACCCTGTGATAGGGGCAATATTTTGGGTCATCGGTCATATTCTCTTCTTGCGGTCTCTTTGATTCTGGCAGTTGTAGACCGTTTCTTAGGGCGTCCCTGAATATCTTGTGGACCTTTTCCCTCTTGAAGGAATAGACCTTTTCCAGCTTCTCTTTCAGAGGCGATTCCCCCCCGGCGTATGTATCGGAGGGACTGGAGGCTAATTGCGGCCGTTTTTCGCGAAGGCGCTCCGCTTTTAGGTTCAAAGGGATATCAGTTGGCTGCCCCCGGGTATCAATCCCTGGCTCATGAGCCAAAATTTGATTCTGTTGTAATTGCAATCGGGCGACTTGGGTTGCGAGATCTGCCACGACGTTTGCCAGCTCGTCGACTTTGGAATAGACCTCGGCCATCTTCTCATCCCTGTCTTGAAATTGCCTTTGAAGCCATTGGAATAATGCTTGTTCTGCAGTTCCGGCTATGACAACCGGGTAATCTTTATTGCCTGAGCTCAATTCCATAGGACCCACGGGCTCCTCTGGCATATTGGCCTGAGCGGGCTCTTCATCATTTAGATCAAGCCGATGCTGGGTAGCGTCAACCATATCATCACCATGACTGTGAAGAAGAGGAGGGTTCGTTTCTTCATGTCCGGCCATGTAGACAGTGTGGATAACACATTCAGCCGTTCTTTCACCACTGGCAGCTGGTTTCGCGGAGCGGTCCGGGCTTTGGAAATTCATAAATTTTAACATGGCCAGAGCCCTAGCCCTTTTGTTGGCTCTATATCTGAGCCGCTTCTGCCTCAGCTTCTCTTCCTTAAGCGCTTGGCAGGCTTCTGCTCTTCGGGAAGCCGCCATAGGCCGAGTGATGGGGATGCTTGAGAAGATACCCGATCGAGCAGTTGTCAGGGGCACCGCCAGAGCTTGCTCGAGAGGCCTTGTTGCTTTGTCGGTGTTGATGGCCTTGCCCCTAGCTGGGGCCAAGGAAATTCGTTCAGATACCGACTCGCGTTTGGGTTGGGGCGCCCTCGAGATCACCACATTTGGTCTCCTGCCTTTCGAGACCGATTTGTCTGTTGCTGGAGCTTGAGGAGCTGGGATGGCACCAATTGGTATGAACATAATAGAGCCGAAAGGTAGCAGCAGCTCCTCCCATTGTCGCCCGAGACTGGCCGAAAGGACCGTCCTGGAGTCTATCTTCATCATGTAGGAGACGGGAGCTGAGTTCATCATCGAAGACATCGTCGGAAGGTGATTGCTTGAAAATCTTCATGAAAAAGCATTATTTTTAGTATGAATACAGGTATGTACATTGATTGAGTTCGCATAAACGCTTAACCCGAAATATGGGAGGAGAGACAGGTCCCACCGGGCGTGCCAGAATCTGTAGGGTGTTTTTCGTCACCCCATTGAGATGGGAATACGCGCGCGCTTGTCAGGCGTACTACAGATTCCCCCCTGCCTGGGGTAGACCGGGGTTTAATGATTGTGGGGATCCAAATCTCCGGCAGCCACGGACTAAGCTGCCGTTAATTACCCCTCGCCTTTGGGGCGAGGGAACCTCCGATTAACGGGTTAAAATGGTCATGCGAACTCAATGTGCAGTGTGCGTGTGTGTTGTTTTGGAGGGGGTGTTTGAATATATCGGGAGCCACGCAGAGTTTTTACGGGGGTCCCGCTATCCGGATAGCGGGCTGGGGGTCAAGAGGGCTAGTAGCCCCCTTACGGGGTGCGAGGCAGCGCCCCGGTAGAAATTTTTTTCTAACAGGGACAGTGTCGTGGAGTATGTGTATGTGTACATTTGTATACATATGTATATATATACATGTATATATAAATAAAGGGGAAAAAGACATCCGAAGGATCCGTGGGGCCAGCGCCTAGGCCCTTGAGCGCAAGCGCGCCACGTGTCAGCACGTGGGCGCTTTGCACTCGAGCGCAGAGTGCTGGAGCGCAACACGCCACGTGTCGGCACGTGGGTGCTTTGCGCTCGGACGCTGAGCGCTTGAGCGCAAGCGCGCCAGGTGTCGGCACGTGGGCGACTTGCGCTCGAGCGCTTGCGCTGGAGCGCAAGAGCGCCACGTGTCGGAACGGGGTGACTTGCGCTCGAGCGCTTGCGCTGGAGCGCAAGAGCGCCACGTGTCGGCACAGGGGCGAATTGCGCTCGAACGCTTGCGCTTGAGCGCAAGAGCGCCACGTGTCGGCACCGGGGCGACTTGCGCTCGAGCGCTTGCGCTCGAGCGCAAGCGCGCCACGTGTCGGCACCGAGGTGACTTGCGCTCGAGCGCTTGCGCTGGAGCACAAGAGCGCCACGTGTCGGCACGAAGGCGACTTGCGCTCGAGCGCTTGCGCCTAAGCGCAAGCGCGCCACGTGTCGGCACGTAGGCACTCTGCGCTTGAGCGCCGGCGAGAAAAAAAGGCTTTTTGCCTAGAACCAGAAGCTATGCTTCAAAAAGGAAATATTTATTATATATGTATATATGGAGTTAAACTCCTAGGATGTTTTGAAGCTGATGAAGGGGGTTCTTCTTCTTCCTCCTGTTGCTTGACCGGATCTTGAAGATCAAGAAGCAGGAGATTTTAAAAATCACTCCTTTTTTAGATCTGATGGGAGATCTGAGTTCCCCTTTGTGGGTTTTGTGGTGGAAAACTACTTAGTTTTGGAAAAGAAAGAGTAAAACTCTTGATTTAATTCAAAAGAAATGAGAAGGTTTAGAACCTTAGAGAAGGAGCAGGAGGCACAAAGAACCCTAATTTTTTGGGGAATGAAAAATGTGTTTTTTTTTTATTCATCATGTTGCCTTTTATAGGCTTACATATTTACACATAGCCCCTTAGGCTTTGCAAAATGGCTTTTTGCCTACCCCATGGCTCATGTGCCATTTCATTTTGCACATAAGCCATGGGCTTACAAAAATTTGGCTTTATGCCCATTTTGCATACATTCATGCACAAAAATTACATAAAAATTATTTGTTACATGATTTTGTTGTTGGCATGAGAGAGGCTGGCCGCGGGCTCGACTTGGGCATGGGCCCGCTTGACCTGGGCTTGGGCCTACCTAGCATGGGGGTTAATCTTGACTTTGACTCGGTCAACCGGGGTGTAAATTATTACCCCAACAAGGACGATCCGTTTATCTTTCCAAACCAAGCGTTCCAAGTATACTATTCACAGTGTTTGAAGCATCCAGGGTGGAGTGTTGTATGCCGATGGAAACCCAGAGATGTCTACGATGTCCCGGAATACGAAGACAGCGATGAGGACGAAGAAGAGAGAAGGCTTAAAGTGCTCCGACCGTCTGTTTCGAAGGACGGGTTGTCTTCGACCGATCATGAAGTTACGTGGGTTAGAAATGACATCGACGATGAAATCCAAGTAGATATGTATGATGCGCCCACGAAACGAAAAAGGTTATCAGTAATGTTATATTATTACTTCACATTTTACGCTCTATACATATATAGTCAATACTTTTAATGATTGTCTAATGCGTCCATGAACCGTTTATCTAGATTTGATGACGATGTCGGGAGCAGCGAGGGGCGGCAGGAGCTCCAGCCGCGGCAGAGGCAGAGGCAGAGCGGTTCTGCCGCCCGGAGAGCTCCGTAGGGAGCTTCAGAGGGCCGGTCTTGCACCTAGATCGGAGACCCCTTCGGATGCCTCCTTCCGTGTGGATTTTGCCACACATCTAGGTATACTGCACGCATATCCATTTTGAATGTAATATTACAGATATTCATGCCTGTTTATGTCAAAATTACTTATACTGTCAATGTTTGATTGTCTAGTTGTTGATGATGCGTCCACGTCTGGGACAGAGGCCACCCCCGCTCCTCCAGGTATGTTTATATATCATATAGTGTATGTATATTGATTTAGAATGTTATATCATAAATACACACATTCCTTTTGCTCTTACTTAGTAATTTTTATTATTGTCTAGCTGTAGGTGGTGACACCACCGCACCTGCGGGTATGTTTATATATCCTATAGTGCATGCATATTGATTTAGAACGTTATATTATTGATCTACACATTCTTTTTGCAATTACTTGTATAATCTATTTTTAATTGTCTAATTATAGGTGGTGCGTCCACATCTTCCGCAGGGGCCACTCCTGCCGCTTCCATACCCTCCGCATCGTCTGCAGGTTAGTATGAATAAATTTAAAATATTTACTCATTTTACATATGCTCTATAGAATAAATATGAACTTCATGGAAATTTAGCGTCGATGTTTATTTTCTAGTTGGAGGGGATGCGTCCGCATCCGGGACCCCGGTTGTTCCTCACCGGAGGAACTATCGTCCCACTCGTGCTGCTGTCCGGGCCGAGGCTCGTGCGATAGTCACCGGAGGTATATATCACACTTGAATTTTCGTTTAACCTTGATTTCTTAATACAACTTTGTCTTATTATTGATTGTCTTGATATTTCGTGCAGACGCAGGGCCTCCCCATCCCCAGAGGGGGACTCGAGGCCCGAATCAGTCCCATAGGCTGAGGCCTGACAGAGCTAGGGGGAGGCAGCATTCCCCCCTTTTTTTACCCTTGACTATCGCTATACCGGTCCTCATGCCGAGAGGTTCGGCCGGTATTTGGGGGACGAGAGCCGGCTCGTGAAGAACTATCCACTTCACGTTGAGTGGGGCGAGTAGCACCAGCGCTCATTCGCCCTCTTCTTTGATCAGGCTCGGGTATGTATTAATATATATTTTCATTTGATCTATCCAATATATTTATTATTAACACTTGCAATCTAATAACAATGTTTTTTTGTATTTTCAGTTGAATTACGATTTTCAGCCTGTAGCCGACCCTGATCACCCGAGGAGGGTGCTCGACCTTCATGCTCTGTACAATGGCCTGATGAAGAACATGCAGGCCAAGGTCCGATACAACAGGAATGAGCTGAAGGCCGACTGCTACTCCCTGTGGATGGCGACCCCCGAGGCAGAGAGAGCGGCCCTCCTATCTACTCCGGCGTTTGCGAGAGTCGACGTAGAGACATGGCCTCTATTGTGCGCTTATTTCGACTCCCAACGCAAACATGTATGTATTTTAAATGTAATTCATTGTTTAGGATATAATTTTTTTTTTTGTTCCTTAATTAGAAAACTAAATGTTAATGCGTTGTGCAGAAACAGGCCGCTCAGAATACAGAGAACAGGAAGTCGGCGAAGAGGGGTCGCCCCACTTACACAGGTGGCTCGAGGAACATTACTCGAGCCATGGAGTTATCGGTAAATTACAATAGACCGACTTTTGTGATATTCTGTAATATTAAGAGTTATTTTCTAATATTTCTAATATTAAGAGTTACTTTCTAATATTGCAGACATCTCGGACCGTGGCGTCAGGTGGTACACCGAGCGTGCTGTCCGCATATCTTGCCGTCCACGGCACCTCGACAGATCCCGCCACGGGCGAGCTTCGATATCCCGACGTCGCTACCCAGGAGTACTGCGTAAGTGTTAATATTTTTTCTACCCAAATTTGAAATTTTAGTTTTGGAAGGTTCAAGTTTAAATCTTATACTTATACTTTACTGCTTAATGTGGGTGTAGGAGCGGGTGGTTGAGCAGGCCGAGGCCTCGGGGATCGATTTTACCGGACAGAGCGATCCGAGGCTGTTGACCCCAGTTCTGGACGCCGCACACGGAGGGCACCACGGAGGTTGGAAGAGAGGCCGGGGACTGGGCCCTAGCATATGAGGTTGGACTCCACCCTGGCGGTTACTTCCTCCGTCTCCGGTGACCGACGTGTCCATCAGGAACTGGAGAGCTTGAGGGCCACCGTTCAGGAGTTGAAGGAGATGCTGGTATGTATACTGCTTTATAGTAAAATTTCATGTCATATTATATAGATATCAACATATCCATAATTAGTACGTAGCTTGAGCTTATTTGGTTTTAAACTTAAGTTTGATTAATCATACATACAGAGGTAATTAAAATAAACAACAAACTAGATATCCAAACGGGGTTTCGAAATAACTTAATAATGATACGAATTCAAATAATACACAGTTCTTACACGCTTATTACACACGTTAGGTCCAGACGCGACAGGGTACATCAGCCGAGCCTCCACATGCATCTCTTTCGGCTGCGGCTCCGCAAGCCACTACATCGGCTGCGCTTCCGCAGACAGTTCCTGTAGCTCCACCGCCCACTCAGACTCCCGCAGCCGCGGCTCCGCAAGCGACTACATCGACGGCGGCTGCGCAGACCACATCGCCAGCTCCACAGGCCGCTCAGACTCCCGCTCGCGCCGAATTGCAGAGTTTATTGACCGAGGAGCAGGCGCGCGTTATTCTATCGTTATTCAGAGGTGGAGCTGGACTGAACTAGGGTAGCTTTTTGGTTTTTATTTTTTGAAACATGTATTTATTTATATTATACACATTGTACTACATTTTGAAACGATATCGATATTGGTTTATATTTATATCATATTCAGTTTTTGGATTTCTTTTGCATATTATATGCGTGAGATGTGATTATGAATACTGCGATATATGTTGTGTGATGATTATTTTTATATTTGATTGATGTATATATTATTGTGCACAGGACGGGAAAAAATCAAGCAGCCCATTTTTTTAAAAAAAATATAGATAGTGTGTACCTACGGATTAATCCGTAGGTACACATGTTGCCTCTACGGATATCTCCGTAGGGGCAAAATATCAGCAGTAACTGATATTTCCCTCCTGATCTCAGCAGTAACTGATATTTCCCTCCTGATCTCAGTACCACGGGGTTGGGAGTGCCCCTACGGACATATCCGTAAGGGCCACTGCCTCTCCCCTACGGACATGTACCTACGTAGCTATCCGTAGGGGGTATAACTTGGACCTACGGACATGTCCGTAGGTACACTTAATATATTAAAAAAAAAACCATAAAAAATATTAAAAAATTTACCTTACGGCTTAGCCCGTATGGGCAATAGGACCTACCGGTTTGCCCGTAGGGGCAAGTTCAGGGCCTCAACTTGCACCTGCGGCCTTTGCACCTGCGGGACATTTTTCGGCCCTACACATATATCCGTAGGGCCAGTGGGTGGCAACCCTTATTTGTAGTAGTGACCATGAGTTACCTCACTTCTTTTTCATACAATTCGTTCAACCTCTGGGTATTAAAAAAACTGGAAATCATGCATAAAAAGGTAGCACGAGTTATTTATCAATTCTTTTTTTCTCATAAACAGCACATATAATCAAATAAATAAAGGATTCACCAACAAAAACTAAGCATGTCATCCATTTTAAATTTAATGGCATCTTCTGTAAACTTCTTCATTTTTGCATCAAGCTCAGCTGTAGCTTCTTCTCCTTTAGCTATGATCCGGTCAATATCTTCATCTGTTATTGTGCTGTCCTTGGAACTGAAAACCATCTCTGCACCGAACCTCGCCATTTGCAGCAATCCATCTTTATTGACAGCTGCATCAAAAGAAATTATAAATATATGCTTCTCGGTATTGAGTATGTGCTACATACAAGTTTCATATAAAATGCTCACTTTTCTGCCCTGCCAATCTGCCTTGTTGAATAACTAAAGCATCAAGAGCAAGCTTCTTATATGCCCTCTCAATAACTTTTTCCTCGATGGTGTACTGCAGTTTAAAGGGGGAAATGTCATTAAGTTGTGAGAAATTGCATAAACATTACAAAAATATAATGATCTGCATCTGGTAAAAGCTAAACCTCAGTGCAAAACCAAAACACTTGAACTTCTTTCTTTTGGCCAATTCCTGGGCGATTAAAGGATTCGATGGAAGCATCACGATCATCCCCACCAGTATTCCCATCAATTAATACGGCAGTACTGATATGCACAAAACATCAATTAGTCCTCCAAAATATCCAGAAGTCTGGTCATCTGCAGTCCAGGCAATCAATTACTATTACTATCATTTTAACAGTAAAGCAAAGAAAAAATTTCAAGTCGTCGCTAACAAACTATGTTAACAAACTAAAGAGCAAAGATATTTAAGATAAAGAAGCTCATATAATGCAGGGATAACAGGTTGAGAAATTAAAACATACTAAGCTATTAGCCGCGATTTCAGAAACTGCTAACCTCTACTGACAATAACAGCTCAGCTAAAAGAATTTATCTTTGATCGTATTATTGTATACATGAGTTAGCTGTAACCTAAAAATGAATGTTTAGAAAAATGTCAAAGACCTGTGAAAAGATGAGAACCCTTGAATTCCGTTCTTTGAGCTCGGGAAGCAATTTATCTAGCAGAACCAACCATTTTTCCTGCACAAATACAATTGTCAACAAGAATATCTACAAGCACCGACAGGATGCATGAAAAAAATTATATAACGAATTTACCTGCATTTGTGATCAGATGATCTCTTGTGGTATACGGCGGGCCAGGCTCGGCACCTTGAAACAAATATGGATGATTGCAACAGTTTCGGAGCTGCATGGCAATATTCAAAAGGCGTTTGCGCTCCCCATGCACCAGCATTTACAACTTCCAAGTCTTTCTGAAGCAACGCACGATAATACTGCTTCTGCATCTGGGACATTCCTACTTTCTGAAGCAACGCACGATAAGTATCGTTTCCTTCTTTGGTGGCAATCCTTTTTCGACATCAGATTTAAGCTTTCGCAGAAGAAAAGGGCGAAGCACCTTCAAGATAAGAAGCAGTAGCTACTTGGTCAGGAAGTGATTGCTCAATTCAGAATATAACAAATGCATTAAGGATATACAAATTCACCTTGAAGCTGTTGAACAACCTCCTGCTGATCATTCTCTCCAGAAATTTGGAACCATTCATCAAATGTTTCAGCAGAACTAAACATCTCAGGGAGTAAGAAGTTAAGAAGAGGCCACAGTTCATGAAGATTGTTCTGCAAATTACGATTAAAGAAATAATTTGTTTATCAAGGAAAATGGTTTAAATGTCAACACAAATTGCAAAATACGGCACAAATAAATGATCAGTTTTCATAGGGACGGCAAGTTTGTGAAAAAAGGACTGGTAATTTTCAAAAATAATATAGCACAAGCCTATGCAGAAAAAACATGATGTTATTTCCAATTTTTGTTGTATGACAGCATATGGAAATCTATTTGGCTCCACCAAATTAAAAGACTATACAGAAGCAGAATATAATTATGGAAGTCTAACTTCTCACATAGGCCATTTAAAAAAGGGTATATTGTCAAAAAGCCCCCATGCCGTTCAGGAGTAGTCTACAAAACCCTGGTATTTTCAAAATTGTTGGGAAGGGTCTACTGTTCAAAATCTTTGTGAACAAAACCTTGGGTTGTATTTCATTTTGGTCTTGTACTCTATTTTAAATGCAATTACAAAAATTCTATGACATGCAACTACTTAGATATCACAAGTAACTCATGCAACTGCTTAGATATTACTGGCAGTTAGATCTTAAAGGCAACTACTTAGATATTACATGAAGGAAGAAAGATATTTTAGAAGCTTTTGACGAGAAAGAGGTAGGCGGGAAAATATATTTTTCGGTGCAACTTTGTCTTCTTCTTCTTCAGGGGATCGCAAGAAAATTTTCCAGCAAAGATTTCGAGGGCTTGAATCTAATTTTCCACAAAGAAAACAACCTGCCCACTTCCAAGAGTGGAATTATGTTATATGAAAATTATCAAAAGAAGAGTACGTGATAGGAGTGAAGATATAGCGATCGTCCTAAGGAGAATGGAGGTCGAGAATAATCGGTGATAATGGTTGGAAGATTCCAGAAAAAGTCTTTTAAAATTTCAAATGGAGTTAGTGATGACGGCATGAATTTTCGAATGCAGTTTATCATCCGTTGAATACATGCAATATGTAAAAATATGTAAAGACGGATATTTTACATTTTCAAATGGAGTTGGCATATTATTTGGGCATGTCTTCTCGGTCCGAGCATGGCACGAGGGCATTTACCAGTATTATTCAAATACTTTGTTTGTTCCTTACCTCCTATTTTGAAATGACATTATAGTAGCAAATGTGTTTCCTCCTTACCTCGTATTTTGGAATGACATTATTAATAATTAAAAGATATGTCTATGTATAGTCAATCAATAAAAACATGTTTTTACTGTGAAAGATATTACAAACTATAAAAAACATACATGATGATAATGAGTTATTTATACAATGTTGATTTAATAACAAAATGTTCAAAATGGCGTCAATTTTAAAATAAAAAGTAGGGCATATATAGTAAACAAACTAAACCAACAAAAAAGAAAAGGAAAAAAGAAAAAGAAAAAGAAAGAAAAAGAACATCCATATGCATCCCTAAAAGCATAAGCATCTACAATCAACACCAACATAATATTTGTTGGGGGGAAATCGATTCACAGAACCATACTTGGGACAAACCAAATCACGCAATAACAACAATCAACACCAACATAATATCTTTCAGCAGAACATCATGGCTTCCTCCTCTTTATATATCTCAAAATCTTGAGACAAACAAATGTATATTGTCCCTTTTTAATCTCAGAAATCTTGAGAGAAACACATCATCTAAATGAGCTCCTGTCCAATAATCAACGAGGCCAGGGTTAGAATTATAACGGAATAATGTTAAGACAATAATCTCTTTTCTTAACCAAAATTAACATAAAAAAATCCTATCGCGTTCTTATAAACGCCATCATGCATAATCCCATAGAGCACCTGAATATATTTAGCTAGTCCCTACTATTTTCAATCACCATTTAAACCACCAACCAGGCCCTTTTACTTTAAGATAGTATTATATAGCACCTCCACCGAAAAAAGAAATTAAAGGAAAAAGAAAGAAAATTCTTTACCTTTGATTTTCAGACAAGTCAATACACATCTTTTGAATCTCTCTCTCTCTCTCTCTCTCTCTCTATAGCAACCTGTGGTATTTATATGTAATATAAAGGGCTTATATTGGGGGGTTATCACTAAGAGACAAAATTGTGATATACTTGTGTAATACAAACAAGTCTCATGACCTTGGAAGAGAAAATATAAGCAATCAGACATAAATAAGCAGCAAAAGATTTGCTAGCAAAAAAGCCGTTGAAAGTAGGCTAGTCAATAGCACTCAACGGTGCATGCAAATGAGAAATGTGTGTAGGTGGAAACAGATCAAAAGCAATACATCTTCAGCGCGTCAGAGCACTACTACTACCACCACTTTCATCCATCCATGTTTAACGTTTATTTGCCGTATCCATCCTCTTCCTGCAGGTTACCGTCGTCTGATTTGCAGGTGAGAAAAAGGAGCTTCATCCAACTTTGGGCAGTCAGTGATACGAAGATCTTTTAAGGAAGGGAATGCAACAGCACAAGTAGTAGAGAAGGAACTCATGTTTGCTAATGAGATAAGCCGCAGGACATTGAGGCGAGTGAACATTAATGGCAAATTCTGATGTTGTTGTTCATTCTTCTCTGTTTCCATGGTTTGATCACCGTCACCAGTTCCCTCATTACCAATCACATGCTCCATTTCAAAGCAGTATTCAATTGATAAACTTTCAAGATATGGGAGATGCATAATCCATGTGGCGCCTTTTAACTTGAAACACCTAACAATTGTCAAGGAACGGGTGTTTCGAAGCAGAGATCCACACACCACGTCCGTGAAGTTGATTTTCATCAAAGCAGGCAGGTAACCCAAGTAGAAGCCCTCAAGGTTGTCAAATGACTCTTCACACTTGCTATCTATCAATATCTCCTCCAAGCTCTTACAGTTCTTAATCCGCAATTCCGAAAGGGCAGAGCTTGTATTGCCAATCTGAAGTAAAGACTGCAATGGGAGGGTTGTCACCTCTTCCAGTTCTCTTATTTCGACGGACCACAGGGAGATGAGATGACTCTTTGAGAGTTGTTCCACGGTTTCAAGTCTCATAACGTCGAGCGATAGAGTTGTAATCCTTGAGCATACTAATTCCTCAATGCTAGCTTCACCTTCCTTATCCCATCCATCATATGAAGTATCGAAGATGTCCAAATACTCTAATTTCTCTAATCTCGATATCAGCCCTTTAGGAATGCTTTTTAGAAAAGACATGTCCCTCAAATTAAGGGCCCTTAGTTCTTCCAGATTTCCCAACTCCAAGGGTAGGGATCTTATTCTGTCATTGCCACTTAGATTTAGATGCCGTAAGTGGCTTAGCCTACAAATGGCCAGAGGAAGCTCATGGATGATGGTATATGACAGATCAAGGAATGTGAGGACGTTCATGTTTTGGAAGAAACCCTCAGGAATCACACCGATTTCGTTCTCTTTTAGTATCAAAGATGTAAGATTGGGGCAAAAAGGCTGTTGTGGTAGTCTCCCTGACCGTCCGTGCGATAATGAAATTATTTCGGCTGCTTCCCACTCTGTTGCGTCTGCGGATTCGTCCTTTAGACTAGCTCGATTTGTAACCATCCATTTCTTCTTATGTTCTGAGGATGCTATCCATAGAGCCATTCCGCGCAGGATATCATGCATTTTGAAGCCATCTTCATAAATAGGATGAACAGCTTGCTCGAGCAGGCAAGCTCGTTTAAGGCGTTGAAGTATGGTATATGCCCTCCTGTAGGTTGCACTAATATCTCCACAGTAGTCTATTACATTCATGCCCAACCAACTAAATAGGAGCCTATCAGTTAGCGCAAATACATGATCTTCCGGCCATAGGGCACAAGATAAAAACAACTTCTTTGCGCCATCATTTGGCAGACGGTCATAACTGACTTTTAAGAGCGGAAAAGGATCGTCGCCTTTCCTCCACATCTCCTGAATCCCGATCGTATTAAGAGAATGGATGGCGTCCTTCCATTCCGGTAAAGTCTTGTTAGCCGACATGGCCCGAGCAATGACAACCAATGCTAGTGGCAGACCACCGCATTTGTCGACAACTTCTTCCACACATTGGCCAATCCTTTCGTCGGAGCTTATGACGATTCTCATGCCCTCACCAATACTATGCAGGAACAACCGCCGCGCTTCATCTAATGGCAAGCACTGAACTTTAATATTTCGGCATCTCCCTTGAGGGAGATGCGAATATGCCATCGTCTGATCACACACGTCCTCGGAACGAGTTGTGAACACCACCTTGCCTTTGTGGAAGACTCCATGGATCCCGATCTTTGCAAGATCAAGAGGCTCCCAGATGTCATCCAACAAAAGAAGACACCTTTTCTCTTCCAAGTATCTGTGAAGCTTTAAAGCTTGATCCCCCACGGTTAACTTATTAGGCTCATCAAGTTCCAATCCGATCCTTTTCGCCGTGTCTCTTTGAAGCCTGTCGATGTTGAGATCCTGAGAAGCGACGAGCCAGATGACATAGTCGAATCCCGAAGGTTCAAGAGACGGATGGTTGTTGATTCTTTGAAGCAGGGTGGTCTTGCCCACCCCTCCCATACCCCATATCGCTACCATCCTCACCTCATCATCTTGTATGTAACCAGTGGCCTGACTCAGGTACATCTCGGTCGACGACGGCGTTGCATCTGGCAGGGTGATCATCCTTCTGATAGGCGGAACAGACCTCTTCGTCACGACGTCGAATTTCTCCTTCTTATCGATGAGCTCCTTCGCTTGGAGAGCAGCCTTGGCAGCCCGCTTGCTGATTCTATAGCTGGACCAACAGTTCATCGGGCCCGTCGTCTCGTTGCAGTCGGCATCAATCTTCGGCATGACGTCTTCTTGTATGGTCCGGACCTCGTTCAACCACTCCTTCACCCGTTCTGTGGGCACCATTTCGTCCGATGCAGATGTATCGGTCACGATCTTCTCTTGCACTTCGTCTCTTGTCAGGCCCAGCTCTTGTGAGAGCTTCTTGAGATTTCTAATGTTCGATCCAGATTTGAAAAGGTAACCGAATTGCCGGACCAAAGGGGTGACGATGGCGTCGACGATGGGAGAGACGATGGCACCGATGATGGAATCTGCCATGGCTGCATGTGAAATCACAAGCATACGCTAACTAAGTAAAGGTCTAAATATATGTTTTTGAACATGCATGAAGCTAGCCAGGTAGCTATTAAATTTAATTATAATTAGTGGCGGGGTTTTTACGTACCTTCACAGCTTCTGCAAGTATAAATTATTTGCCTCCTTTCAATTCTGTGCTTCACTGCTTTGGGGTATCTGCTCCAATGCTGATATGTTTCTTAGATCAGAGAGAGAGAGAGAGAGGAGAGAGAGAAGACCATGACTTTTGCTTCAGACACTGGGACCACAAGCACGTTGCTGCATACCCCAATTATTGATGAGACCAATAATTTAGAGTCATCAAATGGGCCAGCTGTATAAACAGCGACAAATACCAGCCAGGGCAAGCAATTAAGAATAAATTTTTAAAAAGATCTTTGAACACTAAACTAAGCTAGCAAACTCCCCCTTATTATAAATAAAATTGATTTAATATCAAACATTTGAGTTCTATTACAATTTAAGCAACATCGATCTATATAACAAGTTGTTGAAAAGGTCAAAATAAATGATGGCTTAGAGGCTTGAAAGACACAACATCTATATATAACAAGTTACCAAAAAAGATGAAAATAAATACGCCCTCCACCATTTTATTCGATAATCGGTACCGACTATCTTAATCTTCATCGTCTAATTAATATGCCGATACACCAAATCTAATGCGATTCTAACACGTTTTCACCATTGATTTAGCAATGCAAAAAGTTCTTTTGTAGGTAAACTCTTGATTTTGCACCCACTAAAAATGTTAGAATCACATGAAATTTTGTATATCGATATGTTAGACGATAAAGATCAAGATAGCTAATGCCGATCGTCGAATAAAATGGTAGAGGATGTATTTTTTTACGTTACATAACAAAAAAAAACCTCCTGGGACACCCCCCTCTATTGTAAACCGGTTCATGTTTTTTAAAAACGGAAACTCTCAGTTTACAGCATATTTGAACGTCCAATCCGTTCAAGTTGATCCCCTTACCCTCAAATGTACCTTTATAAAATAAATGATTTTAAAGACCTTTAACATATGCATCAATGGATGCAAAAATGAACTTCTTTCTATAATGCAATATAAACTTCATCCAATTCTTGATTTCAGTGGAAACACAGGGTGATTAGAAAAGGATGAATATTGATCCATGGAAGCTACAAGAGAAAGCACAAAACATTCCTCCACCAAGCCCAATAATTATTCAAGAGATATTTAAGATCTTTGGTTCATGAACCGACAATTAGTATTGCAACTTTAAGTAGTGGGAATGACTAATTGATCAAGTTGATGAACCTGCCAGCAATTGAATAATTATTGGGCTACGTCACTAAGAACTACCGGAATATATTATCAAGTTCCACCCAAATAATTGATATGTTTCTTAGATCGGAGAGAGAAGCCCATGACTTTTGCTGCACACCCCAATTATTGATGAAGACCAATAATTTAGAGGGGGCAGTAGGACACTGAGACCCACAAGCACGTTGCAAGCATACCCCAATTATTGATGAGACCAATAATTTAGAGGGGGCAGTTGGACACTGAGACCCACAAGCACGTTGCTGCATACCCCAATTATTGATGAGACCAATACCCAAAAATCAACAAATAACATTACGTATGATGAGATTGATACCACAGACATGATCACACTTTTATCTCATCACAAAAGTCAAAAAAAATCTCCCAAAATTAACAGAACCACAACACAGATCATCACTTTTCCTAGCTTACAAAGTTACCGCTGATACAACAATAAAACAATGGCTAATCATGATGAAGTATTACATCAATTATCCAATGTTTTAGCAATACAGCCTCCTGATATCACACGGTAGCTACAAGCTGCACTGCACTGGACTCAAAACAAAGAATGATAAGAAGATATATTGCGGCCTTCGAGTGCTTAGCTGAGCCTACAAACAGGAAAATAAGCCCGTTTTTTTTTTCTACTGGTACAAAGTAAGAGAAGAAACAATTAATATCAAAGCACGTATGGCCAAGATATCAACATGCATTTCCACTAAAAGACTTGAAAACCTTTTTAAGCAGCAGCTGCCCCCTAAAATCATCTCCGCTTCCTTCCGCCCTGAAACAAGTAAATAACATATATAATTAGGAACAAGCAAATAAAAGCTGTGTTAAGCGATAGAAATCAACAGTAAAAATTCAAAAAAGAATGTAATACACAAATATGGAAGGGAAAAAAAATCAACAATAGGTTTTGTATAATGGACTTCTCTTAAGATAAAATTGACAACAAGAGAACTTACAGAGCTTAGATAATCGTCCATGGAAGACTGCTTCCTCCTCTTGAAAGAAGGGGAATTCGTAGCATTGGACTTTGTAATGGACCGTTTTGTTGGTGTCATATTCTGCAATCAGCAACAATGGAGTGTGGGGTAAAATAGTAAAGATTACTCTCTCTAAAGCAGAAAATTTTTAAACCGATCAACCATAAAATGTGGATTTGTTAACACTAACAGCGATTAGTGTTCTGTAGCCAAATCTATATATTTAGTTCCACATCAATTAGCATCAGATATTCAAATGCAGATGACAGTTAATTTAAGAAATATTAGTAAGACAAATGTGCCGATTCCAGCAAGTATGGGATAAAGGCATTGTAATTTTTTTTGTGTATGAATTAAAGGCTTTGTTATTGCTGTTCTTGAACAGCACAAAATGGTGTATATCACATTCACCGGATGGAAGAGTTGGCTGAAATGAAAGTTGTAACAAGATGGTAACAAGCACATGACATACAACCAACACAAGAGGAGAACAACCCTATTCAGTTAGAGAGAGTGGATCCCACATCAGGACCAACCATCATACTCCATATAAGGATTCAATAAAAATCAACACGACAATCAGGCAGTTCATGTAAAGCGAATACAGAGGGAAGTTTGTTTTGATTTAATGATGAAAGGTTCGGTTTGATCAGTGTATACAATGCACCTAGCTTATCAATGCAGGAATTCCTGATTCCTAAAAAAGCAGAAAATCAACCGAATATTCAAACATAACCAACCGCAAGCCAAGGTAACTAGATGCATCCAAAAGAAGAGTAAAAATATAATCAGTATAAATAACAAACCTTGGTATGTTTTTTATCTTTCCGAGCTTGTCTTGCACGCTCATCATATTCTTGATTTTCTTTCTCCACCAACCGAATAAGCGTGTCGCAACGCCTAGCCAATTCTTGTGTCGTACGAGACTTCACAAACCAATCGAAGCGAAACAAAGGCGACATACGGAAAGCTGCTTTCAACTCATCCCAGTTTCCATAACCCAGTTTATGAACCATACACAACTGCAGATATAAATTTATATTGTCATGTTCAGTATACGTGACCAAAGATAAATTAATTAATGGACAACTTGTAGGAATACCATGAAGCGATCGCATTCTTCGTTGTATAGCTTCCCCTTGTTCTGGCCATATTGAATCTTCAATTCTAACCATGGGTTCTTATAGCGATCCAACTTTTTCCCGATGGCTTTCATTATTTCATCTTTACGAGATATCCTTGCCTCTCCTCTTTCAATGTTCTTAATTATTCTGTCATATTCTGAATGGATGGCCAGTTCAAATGGCGGCTTAGGAACATATATGAAATAGATTCACTAGAAATAGTTCTTTATTTTTTCCAGAAAAATAAGATTAGTACAGAATATACCACTCAGCTCCTTGTATCTTGCTTTGAAAACTTTAGCATATCTTCCTACCTCCTCTTCAGTTTTCCCCTCAACCTCAGAAGCTATACTTTTTATGTCATTGCGTCCATACTTCTCACATGCCCTAATGAATGTGTTGAAATCTTTCCTCGTCCATGATGAGAAACCCTGAGAATGACAGTCAAATCAGAAAGTTTTCTTAGGTTGAAGAAGTTGATCAATTTCGTCAATCAATAACCTCACCTCTTCTAACAACTGTTCCTTTTCTTCTTGTTCCTCCGCTGTTAAGGGATCCCCCAAGTCTAAATAAAAATTAGAACTATTAAAACATACCGAAATGATATTATTAATCACAAAAATATCACTTAATTGATACCTTCAGACTCATCTCCATCAATTGTATCTTTTGATTGATTCTTCTGATGGGTTTGCTGAAATAAGAAAGAAAAATGACAATCACAGTTCACTAAATATAATTAATCAAACAATAACATGACAACTAACAGATGGGACCAATAACTTTTCTAGCCATTGAAGTTAAAAATTGAACTCAGCCTAAAAAAATTTACATTGTATTTAAAACCTTTGATCAAAGCTGATTGTGAACAAGCCAAAGGCATTGTTCATCTATGGTGGGACCCCAATCCAGGGTAGTCCCGTTGGCACAACTCAAAATGAGTTGTGCCAACGGCATCCTTTATCATGATGCCCCCCTCCCGATATCAGGAGGCCTCTAGATGGGGTGTCCCGACACAAAGCAGTGTCGGGACCCATCTTTTTTTGTTAGCAAAATAGGAGTTGACCTATTCTTCATGACATAGTGAGGATTTCCAATCACCGACTTCTTCTGATATTTAGGGAGTAGTTATGCACTTCTCCCCACTCACATAGAGACATAAATACCCCATGTGAGCTTCAGCTAGGAGGATCGAAAACCTTTGGCTCGAAACCCTAAAACTTTGACAAGTTCTGCGAAGAAGCAGAGGAAGAAGAAAATAAGAATGTGAGATATAGAAATGGGATACCCCCATTCCTTCTCTCTTCTCCCTCTCCCTCTATCTCTCTAATTAGAGAGAGGGAATTATGAAAACTCATACGAGTTTTCAACCCCAATAGAAAAGCTTGGAAGCCATGGCCATAGCTTCCTTCAAGAAGAAGAAAGACTTGGAACACAAATGTGTTGACCAATATGAACAGAACCTAAAACATTGACCACCCTATATTATTATTGTAGAAATACATTAACAAAAATAGATAAGCTACTTCTTGAAGAATATAGAACAAAACTCTATGTTCTTCTATATAAACTTATGTGAATAGAAAATCCTATTCACCCTGAGACAAAATATGTCTCTACATGAAAACCTTCATGAATAGGAAAACTCTATTCATCTTTCAGACATGAAAAAAACATGTCTCTATGAACATGAAAACCATGTTCATACTTAGGACATGAAAACATGTCCATTCATGACCTAGGACATAGAAAATTGTCTTCAAGATCTTCATGAATAGGGAAATCCTATTCCTAGATCACTTGTGAACAAAAGGCCATGTTCACTTGATAGATATGTAAAACACATATCTTTCATTGAATGTAGTACCAAAAACACTGTATTTATCACATAAACATGACTTCAAACCCGTGTTTTTATCCTTGAACACAAATCCATGTGTTCATTTTGCACAAACTATTGAGAATGGTATCACACATGGTATGACACATCCTCAATAGATGCATGAAACTCAAATAAATGAGTTTCATTTTAAGAAAGCTCTATAACATTGTTTTTTGACATAGCTTGAAACATCCCTCGGGATGCCCAAAATAGGCCTCTCGGTTGCTTCGGGACCGGTCCTTCGGGAGACTCTAAATAGGCCTGTGACACGGAAACATTTATGCTTCTATGTATAAGGTGTGGACCACACCACACTGTGATAAGGACACCACCTAGGGTGTTCCATTTACACTTCAAATGAAGTGTTTCACTCACACTTCAAATGGGGTGTTGCCTGTACTTCAAATGAAGTAGCACATACACACTTCAAATGAAGTGATGTGGTCCCCACATAGGGTAGTCTCCAATAACTTTTACCAAGTGGACACTAAGATACCCCTAAGTAACTCCATTCAATTCTCAAAGGAGAGCTCTATGTAACTTTACATTCTTTTTTATAAATATCAATGTATTTACATTTAAATTGTATACAGACTTGAACAAAATGAATAAAATACAATCTTTTGTTTGACCAATGCTTGGTATTCACTTCACTATATATATATATATATATATATATATATATATATATATATATATATGAACCCCAAAACCAAAATGATGTGATTTGCAGCGAGCTTGTATGGCATCCCGTCCAGATGCGTCCAGTGACAATAGGATGTAATTAACGGTACAAGCTTACGCTGCCGAAATTCTCAAAC
Organism: Agapanthus africanus; assembly: GCA_030015575.1. Lineage (NCBI taxonomy): Eukaryota > Viridiplantae > Streptophyta > Magnoliopsida > Asparagales > Amaryllidaceae > Agapanthus > Agapanthus africanus. The sequence continues at coordinate 698,080,371 of CM057340.1, forward strand.
CCAAGACCTTCCAGTCACCTTTTAAAACACTAAATAACTTGTTTTATTTAAACTCGTATTTACTTCAACGTTCAAGAATTGAAGGTCCTAAAGAGGGTAAACGACAGCTAAAGAGACTATGCAACTCACTTAAAGTTTAAGATCTGATTCTGGAAGAAAGATGAGTGCACTATATTTATGCCTTGTTCACAAAGTATAAAACAATTTGTTTTTTCTAACCAATAATTTATGTTAATTTAGCATTCTTGAATTGAGACACTAGAAAGAGACTGCTTGTGAACAAATTAGCGCTCTATAAGACAGTTAAAGAACATGAAGAAATTTGTTGCTTATGTAACTGCTTCGTTACTGATGTGCTATGCGGAAATCATCATTTTAATTCCCTTGAAGTCATAATGTTCAGTTTGCTTCCGAGATGCAAACATATCCCTGACACAAAAACTGCCATCTCCCTAGCAGGAGAAATTAGTGCTCCAATTACTATTATAATCTTAGTTTTAAGCATGAATAGAGTAACACTTGGGTTTTTCCTTCTATACTGAGAAATACTTGGTTTATCTGGCATTTCCCCAAAATTATCAAAGTGGTGATATACTAAATGAAACTCCAAGATTTCTTTTGCCGAAAGTTTTAACCCCCCCCCCCCCATCCATTGTGTATACATCCTTATGATGCACAATTGCACAGCTATAGTTATATTTGCTATTCAATGAGCATGGAAACCCACCACAATTTTCCCCTATGACATTGGTAATTGCTCTTTGTTCCCATATAACTGTGATGTTTTAATGAGGATGAAAACCAAGCATAAAATCAGGCATCCCAAAAACAGACATGAATCAAGGAAGTATTAAATAAATATTTGCCTCCATGAAATAAAAGCTTCTATAGGTGATCTTACCGTTTACAAGGAGAATGTAATAGCTTTGTAGGAAATAAAGTAGGGCATTCATCATTGAATGTTTTGAGGAAAGTAGCAAGGCAATGGTATATTCTATAAAGACCAACAATCTTGTACAAGAACTAGAGAAAAACTACATATTTTCAATTTTATACAATGGTGGGAATCACGCTATGTATTACTATTAGTAAACTGTAAGGTAAAATCAATTTCTTTTGTTTAATCAACCAATTTACTGGCTAAGAAGAGGAAAATAAATAAAATGGGTGTTTCAAGAAGAAGATGGTACAGATATGACATAAAAAGGGTTTGGGGTTGGTACTTACCATGAGGTACCTCACTTCTTTTTCATACAATTCGTTCAACCTCTGGGTATTAAAAAACTGGAAATCATGCCTAAAAAGGTAGCACAAGTTATTTATCAATTCTTTTTTCCTCATAAACAGCAAATATAATCAAATAAATAAAGGATTCACCAACAAAAGCTAAGCATGTCTCATAATATCACCAAACAAAAGTCTGTGGATAGGAACTTACAAGTGAGGCATGCGAGGAATTCGTGGCTCCTTTGGTTTTGTGGGACCACCTTGGCGGAGTGCTTGTTTAAAATAGTCAGACTCCGAATAACTATACACAGGGTTTTAAAAAAAGGTTAAGATAGACTATAAAAATGACCAGAACAATTTGCAGCTACCAATATAAACTTACTTGCGTTTCCTCTCCCTTCTGGATGGTTCAACCCAATTGTCGGTGACGAGTTTTTTAAAGTCAACCTTGTTTTCATCCTATAACATAAATATGTCATTGCATTAGAAATTATTAATCAGAAACAACTATTTTAGATATGTGGCATGAGTAAATATTTACTGTATTCAAACATGATCGTACCTTCTCTTCATCAAAGTCATACAATTCAGCATCTGCAAGGGCAACAATAATTTGAATCTACCGTTTAATTTTAACTAAAAAAAGAATTTTTCAATGTAGATGAACATACTGTCATCCATTTTAAATTTAATGGCATCTTCTGTAAACTTCTTCATTTTTGCATCAAGCTCAGCTGTAGCTTCTTCTCCTTTAGCTATGATCCGGTCAATATCTTCATCTGTTATTGTGCTGTCCTTGGAACTGAAAACCATCTCGGCACCGAACCTCACCATTTGCAGCAATTCATCTTTATTGACAGCTGCATCAAAAGAAATTATAAATATATGCTTCTCGGTATTGAGTATGTGCTACATACAAGTTTCATATAAAATGCTTACTTTTCTGCTCTGCCAATCTGCCTTGTTGAATAACTAAAGCATCAAGAGCAAGCTTCTTATATGCCCTCTCAATAACTTTTTCCTCGATGGTGTACTGCAGTTTAAAGGGGGAAATGTCATTAAGTTGTGAGAAATTGCATAAAAATTGTAAAAATATAATGATCCGCATCTGGTAAAAGCTAAACCTCAGTGCAAAACCGAAACACTTGAACTTCTTTTTTTTGGCCAATTCTATGGGCTCGATCTTGTGCTTGCAAATCAACTTGTGGATTCCTAAGATTGGCAACGCAATAACAGAAATATAGAGAGAGTTGCTCTAGATACTAAAACAATCAAGAAAATAAAGAAGAAAAAGAAAAATACCAATCACTGTCATAAAGAATGACGACATCGGCAGTGGCAAGGTTAATCCCTAGGCCACCTGCTCTTGTTGAAAGCAAGAAAACAAACTTCTGGCTTCCTGGGCGATTAAAGGATTCGATGGAAGCATCACGATCATCCCCACCAGTATTCCCATCAATACGGCAGTACTGATATCCACAAAACATCAAGTAGTCTTCCAAAATATCCAGAAGTCTGGTCATCTGCAGTCCAGGCAATCAATTACTATTACTATCATTTTAACAGTAAAGCAAAGAAAATATTTTAAGGTGTCACTAACAAACTATGCTAACAAACTAAAGAGCAAAGATATTTAAGATAAAGAAGCTGATATAATGCAGGGATAATGTTTATAGAAAATGCCAACCATCTTGAGAAATTAAAACATACTAAGTTATTAGCCGCGGTTTCAGAAACTGCTAACCTCTACTGACAATAACAGCTCGGCTAAAAGAATTTTTCTTTGATCGTATTATTGTATACATGAGTTAGCTGTAACCTAAAAATGGATGTTTAGAAAAATGTCAAAGACCTGTGAAAAGATGAGAACCCTTGAATCACGTTCTTTGAGCTTGGGAAGCAATTTATCTAGCAGAACCATTTTTCCTGCACAAATACAATTGTCAACAAGAATATCTACAAGCACCGACAGGATGCATGACAAAATTATATAATGAATTTACCTGCATTTGTGATTAGATGATCTCCTGTGGTATACGGCGGGCCAGGCTCGGCACCTTGAAACAAATATGGATGATTGCAACATTTTCGGAGCTGCATGGCAATATTCAAAAGGCGTTTGCGCTCCCCACCAGCATTTACAACTTCCAAGTCTTTCTGAAGCAACGCACGATAATACTGCTTCTGCATCTGGGACATTCCTACTTTAAGTATCGTTTCCTTCTTTGGTGGCAATCCTTTTTCGACATCAGATTTAAGCCTTCGCAGAAGAAAAGGGCGAAGCACCTTCAAGATAAGAAGCAGTAGCTACTTGGTCAGGAAGTGATTGCTCAATTCAGAATATAACAAATGCATTAAGGATATAAAAATTCACCTTATGAAGCTGTTGAACAACTTCCTGCTGATCATTCTCTCCAGAAATTTGGAACCATTCATCAAATGTTTCAGCAGAACTAAATATCTCAGGGAGTAGGAAGTTAAGAAGAGACCACAGTTCATGAAGATTGTTCTGCAAATTACGATTAAAGAAATAATTTGTTTATCAAGGAAAATGGTTTAAATGTCAACACAAATTGCAAAATATGGCACAAAAAAATAATCAGTTTTCATAGGGATGGCAAGTTTGTGAAAAAAGGACTGGTAATTTTCAAAAATAATATAGCACAAGCCTATGCAGAAAAAACATGATGTTATTTCCAATTTTTGTTGTATGACAGCATATGGAAATCTATTTGGCTCCACCAAATTAAAAGACTATACAGAAGCAGAATATAATTATGGAAGTCTAACTTCTCACATAGGCCATTTAAAAAAGGGTATATTGTCAAAAAGCCCCCGGGCCGTTTAGGAGTTGTCTAAAAAACCCCCGGTATTTTCAAAATTGTTGGAAAGGGCCTACTGTTCAAAATCTTTGTGAAAAAAGCCTTGGGTTGTATTTCATTTGGGTCTTGTATTCTATTTTAAATGCAATTACAAAAATTCTATGACATGCAACTGCTTAGATATTACATGCAACTACTTCTTAGATATTACATGCAACTACTTCTTAGATATTACAAGTAACTCATGCAACTGCTTAGATATTTCAGGCAGTTAGATCTTACAGGCAACTACTAGATATTACATGAACGAAGAAAGATATTTTAGAAGCTTTTGGCGAGAAAGAAGTAGGCGGGAAAATAGATTTTTGGAAGGAAAAATGAAAACAAAATAGATGTTACAAGCAAGTCTCCAAATATTACAGGCAAGTCTTTAAATATTACAGGCAAGTCTCTAGACATTACAGGTAACTCCTCTGTACTATAACAGCCTTAATCCAGCTGTAAAAGACTGTCGGCCCACATGGGCAAGGGGCATATTAAGGTTATACGAAAATACAAGTGGGAAATTGTATCCCATGGAATTTTTATTGTTTTTTAACAAGGCCAAAGGCACAGGGGGTTTTACACTGGTTCTGAGCGGGCCAGGGGCTTTTTGACAATTTACCCTCTAAGAAAACGAGACTTCCATATGATGTGCAGTAGATAAGTGCAAATTTATCAGGATAAAGTCCAAGTGGAACATGAGCATCTGTCTAAATTTCAGTAGTTAAAGCGTCGAAATCAAGACAGGTTTTACATATTAATTATTAAAATATTTTTTATATCAACTGGTAAAAATTGTGTTGCTATAAATCGCTAAACCATTAGTGATTTGCGGTTTGAAACGGTTGTTCCCGATCCGGGAACACTAGCGATCCGGATTGGAAGAATCATTGTTCCGATCTAGAAATGGGTATAAAGTTCGGCTTTGTGTTAATAGAGCTGCATTTCCCATTATGTATAAGTGTATAGAAGAAGTTATATAATATATATGTACATCGTATATACATAAATATACGAACGATCCAAAAAACGCTCTACGTACTAGAGTTACTTTGAACCCGTTTTCATTCCACATACCGTAACATTTCGTGTTCCATGTAACATAGGATAAAAATAATTACCCAAGCAAAGAATCTCATCCAAGACATTCTTGATTGTATGAATTTCAAATATACCTGAAGAGGCGTGCCCGTGATAAGAAGACGATAATTAGTGTTGTAGACTCTCATTGTTTTGGACAGGAGGGAATTCTCATTCTTGATCCGGTGGGCCTCATCAATAACTATATAGCGCCAACTAAAGCGTCTTAATGCAGATTTTTCTTTGATAGCCATTTCAAAACTAGTCACACAAACATCAAACTTCCCAGGGACTAATAAGTTATCACGTATATGTTGCTGCAACAAAAGAAACATGTCAAAAACATTCTGTTTTGACCCCTAAAGAGTAAATGACCACACGTAAAAAGACATTTTAGCATACCCTTTCTTCAGGGTTTCCTAAAAACTTAATAGCACGTAAAACTGGACAGAAGCGTCGAATCTCATTCATCCAGTTTCCAAGAGTGGATTTCGGTGCAACTACCATGTGAGGCCCAGTAATTCCTCTGACTTCATGCAGATAGCCCAGCAGAGATATTGTTTGCAATGTTTTACCAAGACCCTGTGCAATATTTAAGAGAAGAAATATTAATAGAACGAACAGAGAAAATATGTGAAAGAACAATCAAAACACAGTTGGCAAATCTTCAACAAGACTTCGGCATAACTAAAAAGACTAAGACTAACTCTAAGATTAAGCTCTAATTAAATTTTTATTATTAAAAAAAGATGTTCCAGAACATACCATCTCATCAGCAAGAATCCCATTGATTCCATTTTCATATAAACGTATTAACCAATTTAATCCAGCAAGTTGATAATCCCTCATCTTCCCCTGTATACCTGAAAGCACAATAGTTGCAAAGAAACTTCCTTATTTTCTCAAAAATAAAATATCAAGCAAACAACAAGAAACTTTTTAGAAACATGAACTGGTCAAATGTTCAACCACAGTCACATCCTAATAAATTAAATTGTTTATGACGATTGGCTGTTTAAGTCCGGATGGTACTGGCTACTTCAGCTAATAGGGTGATTAAAATTGCCACCCTTACCATCCACTTCATCACTGATAACATTACAAGAAAAATGGATTTAACTGCTTGGTCAGCATTGCCTCAGAAACCTACCAAGTCAAAGAAGTATATACTGCAGTCCATGGAACTGCTTGGTCAACATTACCTCAGAATCCTATCTGTGTGCGCACGCACGTGTGTGTGAGAGAGAGAGAGAGAGACTCTAACAACCATAGTGTTGATCAAGTTTAGCAAGGTGCAAACTGTGCCAGCATACACATACTAGTTTAACTAATCAGATAATAGCATTACAGGGTAATACTTACAAGATGGTTGCAACAGCAGACGAGTCCCGCCAGCACCAGCTAAGCCATCTTCCTCGTCCTTAAGGTATTCTTCATCTTCTTCTTCCTCAGTAACTTTGGAAGCATGGCGACCTCTACAAAAGTTGTCCAAATTACAAACTGTGACTTGATATTAACATATAACCATTTCCATCGAAACAGATAATCATCTTTGCGAGATAATCCTAAAAGGTAACTATATATTTATATTCCTTGTAAATTATCAATAATAAACCAAAAAGTATAATTATCGGTCTAGCTCAAATTTACATTTTACTTAGCTTGGTGATACAGTTTCAGTTGACATGTCGAGGTGTATATGAAGTGCCTACCAAGATTAGTGTGCAAGAGGTAAGCAATGGTGGGAACCTATTCACTTGACCTTGGAATTATAAGAATTAGTACATATATACTTAGCAGTCAGAACATTTGTTTGCTACCTTGAAAAAGGAAAGCTGTGGTGAAGAACTTCTCTCAACACCTTGGAATTTTTATGTATATTGTACAACTGCATACCTATTTAACATGTGTGTGTATTACCTTCCTTTAGGCTTCTTTTCTGCAGCGGACTGGCTTCCTCTTGCAAAATGGGCAAATATCTCAGTTTGTTGAAGTAGATATTTCAGTCTCCCCTTCCCTTTGTTGTTCTGGTAATATACAGGATGTTAGTTGATATTGAAAATTGATGCAAATGTTTAAATCCCATAGAAGGGAAGTATGAAAACTCAAGAAAGCTGGTCACAGATGTGAATGTTTATAATATAAAGTTTGGCGTTTAAACGTATTAATAGCTGCAATTGCTGACAGGATTCACAGACCATGTCTGCCTCAATGGCAGCATTCTGGGAATCCAATATCTGTTGAATCTTCTTTTTCTTCAGCCTTTCCATTTCCCTAAGCCTGGACCTCTCCTTCTTTCCAATTTCTTTGTTTGAAGGGCCCTCAGCCTACAACAAAAGGATATAAACAAATATCAACCACCCATGGGTTCAACATAAGAAAACTTAAGCAAATCACAAGTCGTCATTTAACTCGATAATGTTTCTTCCAACATATATATAAATAACGCATTATTTACTCTCTAAATGTGATTTTTCTATTATTTGACTACAAAGATACAATAGAAAAGTCCACTTCAGATTAAAACAAAACGGATATTGACAGCCGAAATGCATCTAAAATGAACAGAATGGCTCAACATCTATGAAGTTGAGAATTCAAAAACTGATTATGTTTTCATGTTACACTTCTGAATTTTCTTCACAAGACTGTTTATTGGCAAACTAGTGATCAATCAACCACTTCAAATCGTATCTTTTGAACCTCGCATCTAGCTAAGACAATGCATATATCAAAGGAGATTTAATGCTCATAGTAACCCCAGGAATCTAAATCAATCTTCATTTTTTGCATCTCCAGAATGCATCAAACCCTAAAAATCCCTAAGCTATCAGTTCGAATTCAAAACAGCCCTCTTTCAAACTGCTGAAATTCATTTTCTTTATAACCCAATTAATATATCCAAATTCCTTACAATAAAAACCCCATTTAAAACCTAATCCGCCTCCAATCTAATCCAAATCCAACACAAAAACTTCCCAGCACTCACGAAACCCTAAAAGACCCCATCAAAACCCCTCATTTCCTCCCAAATTCAAAACCTAAACAATCAAAACCCTATAAAATCCAAGATCGGTTCCGAATCTCACCTCCTCATCCTCATCCTCATCCTCCTCCTCCTCCTCGCTCTTGACCTCGCCGACAGCGACATCATCCTCCGTCGACTCCCCTTCATCCTCCTCCGCCGCCGTCTTGGCCACCGCCTCTAGCTCCTCCTCGTCCTCCTCAAGCACCGCCTCCTCCCCTCCGTTCTTCTGATCCGCTTCCTCTTCCGCCGACGAGACCGATCCGTTGTTAGACGGATCCTCCGACGAGAATTCCTCCGACATCGAGGGTTTCGCCATCGGCCGCAAAAATTAGGGTTTTCTTTTTGGTTTTTTAATTTTAGGGGCCGGGGCGAGAAAGAAAGAGAGGAAAAGGAGTGAAAAGGGGTATATTCGAGTCTGTATTATACACATGCGAAATGGGTCTGTGAGATATTTGGGAGTTTGTTTTACCGCCAAAACTATTTTTGGGCTTAAATCTTTTTTTGTTCAATTTTTTCCCGCCTTTAATTGTATAGATGGATTTTGTTTCTCTGTAATTTTATGAGATTTAAGGACTTGAGGCAATTGTATGCAAAACAAAAAAAAACATCAATGTTTTAGCTGTTAATATTAAATGTTCTCAAATATTCTATAAATTAGTTGTCGGAAAAAAAATCGAGAGCGAATATTATGTGTTTGAATGAAGAAACGATGTCATCCCTTTTTAATGTCTTTTTCGGTGCATGTGGTTGAAAGAAGAAATTAATGTAAAAATATTAATTGGGTTTTTCTTTTTTTCAACTTGCCTTGCTAGGTTTCACAAATTTGATCGTATGTAAACTTTTACGGCAGTATCGCAGTATATTATGAACTTATAACTTAAAATTTTTCTTTGTAGAAGAGCAAATATCAACGGCATACGATATCAATAAATAAAATTCTTATCTTCTCAGGGGAAGATAGGTTGTAACCTCACTGAGAAGTCCAGCTTCCATCAAAACAAATGCAAAATCTAAATTAAAAAGCAATAGATTTTTAAATCAACAGCAAGGATCAGCAATCACGGAATTTCAGAAAGTTTGAGAACAAAGAGTTATGATTTATAGGCTCGATTGCATGAAACAACCATTAATGGAGGTTGTGATCTCTTTCAGATGTTGTCCTCCGTCGATCCTTCGATAGCGGTCTTGGACGGTTGAAATTGATCTGGAGATTGCCTCCTCGAGCGTGTGGATCTCAATGGGTTGATTTTCAGGTGAAAGCCGAGCTACTTGCAAAGAAGTCCCGGGGTGGGCGACCACCATAGGACCCTCCGACGATCAAGTTAGCCGAGATATTTAGGCAGAGTAGCGGCTTGTTAGATTAGAACTGACTTATCTGAGTGGTCTGGAAGAGGGGTATTTATAATGGTCACATGGAGCGAACCGGCGCGAGATCTTCACCGTCATACGGCCCTGACGTTACTCCTGCGCGAATGACGGGATCCCTCCATTAATGACGAGATACGCTCGTTAATGGGGGATACGCCAGCGTGGGACGCGAGACGTTGGGTGTCGGATATCACGCTTCGAGCGAGATACGCGGAGCCGTTACGGAGACGCTTATGCTCTGCATTATCGGTTGCTCGGGAGAACCGGGGAGGCTTAGCTCGGCAGGTGACTCAGAGACGAGTGGGAGGCCGAGGAGGCTCGGTTCTATAATAGCTTGGAGGCGAGCTGGAAGGCTGAGGAAGCTCAGCATGCAGTAGGGCTCGGAGGCGAGCCGATGGTTATTTATAAGGCGAACATAGAAGTGTTTCGGGAGGCCATTGAAGGTCGGGCGATTCCTCGGACGAGGACCCAAGGAATGTCTTCAAAGTATCGTGTTTGCTCCTGCCCCGTAAGCCTCGAGACACGTCATCCTCTACGTGTCATGATCTGGGGAATTCCCACTTACGAGTATCATCATTATCCCCCCACTCTCATTTCGACCAATTTGTGGGTCGGGTAGAGAGTAGTCTGCTCGGTTTTCTTGGCGCAGTCTGTCGTCGAGTGTCCTTAGTGGAGATTTCCGGGACGAGTTGGCATAAGGCAGTTGCATCGTTCAGATTTATGAGCCCACGTGACATATTCCCGAGTGCCTGGATTTTCGTGCGTATCTCTAATGATATCAGCGGGTGCCCGCGCATTAAAAAGGGGGCGCCAATTCGCTTGTTCGTCTATTGGGCCAGGCCACGTGTCTGAAGCGGGTTGGCGGACGCGACAGGCTGTCGCTGTCGTCTACGATCGAAGGGACATCGCTGACGGTCGTTCGACACGTGGGGATTTGACGGCTGACGGGTGCATCGCTTCATTTGGGCGGAATTGATCTGGACCGTTGGATACCCATCTATGGAGTGTATAAATAGGAGGGTACCCCTTATGGCCAACACCTTTGCCCTAATTTACTATTGCTGTCAAGGATAGCCCGGCGCTCCTCCCTTTTTAGATTGGAACGTCCTTGCTTTTTTTCCCGGCGAGTCCATTCTTCTTGAATCAGGTGAGATGTCTTCATTTGATGTTGTTGTGTCCATTCTTCTTGAATCAGGTGAGATGTCTTCATTTGATGAGTCTGTAGAGATAGTTAGGGTTAAGTCGGACGATGAGACTCTAGTTGTTGGAGCCAAGTCTAGAGCGTCTTCTCCCGCCTCTTCAACTGCTCCATCTGCATCAGGTTCCCTTTATAGAGTTAGGGTTACCCGCATCGCTCGCCACCAAGCGGCGGCAAGGGCGTCTAAAGTGTGCATCGGAAACGCTTGCGATGCGCCCTCCATCTTGAGAAACGTGGATGAGCTTACCGAGATTCGGGCTCGATTCCACATTCCCTTTAACTATTCGCTTCATTTAGGTAAGGAGGATGAACGGGCGGATCAGGTGCAGGGCAAGAAGATTGCCCTGTGTTTGGATACATTCTGGGACGGAATGCTTCTGTCCTTTCCAACCGAAGTATGTGAGGTACTTCGTTACTTCCAACTTGCCCCGGGCCAGCTAGTGCCAAACTCGTGGAGAATTCTCCTCGGGTTCCTATTCCAATTGAGACTTGACGATATCCCTTTCAGCCTGACCCTTCTTACTTCCTTCCTCTGCCATAAGAATCACCCTGGCACCGCCAAGGACGTGCCGAGCTGAATGTACTTTTCTTTCAAAAATGTAAGGGTGGGACGGCCGGGTCGGGAGTGGTAGTCGTTCCTTCTTCCATTCATGAATGGAAGGAGAAGTTTGTATTCGTCGGCCACCCGAGGGCGAGAATTGGCTTGTGCCTACACAGTGGCACAGGGCCGACTGCCCGAGGGCGAAGCAGTCGTCCTCACTCGAGACGAGGGCGGTATCCATGTGTGAGCCGATCCAGTGGGCCAACGTCTTGCTTTTTGAGCAGGTTCTTAGCTGGGCCGGGCTGAGCCCTGCGTGCTTCACGGGTAAGTTAGGTTTTTGGACGTTCTATTCAGACTTGAAAATTTTCCTTTGCACTACTAGCATCACTAACTCTTCTGTGTATCTTCCTTTGGCAGGACAAATGGATCGCTCCAAGATTTTAGCTGCCCTCGCTGCTACATCCCAGAAGAAGGCCAGGGGCGTAAGCTTGTCCTGAGCCGGCTCGAGCTCGGCCCCGAGACCATCACCATCGGCGAGGCTTTCTGCATTGCCCTGAGCCCCCGATGACCACCACGGTGTAGTCAAAAGCATGTGCGGGACCCGGAGCCACGGGAGAAGGAGGAGGAGGGAACCGAGGTTCCTCTCAAGAGGAAAAGAACAGTCTCCTGCGCGCCGTCGACTGAGATCCCTGTAGAGATACCCATGCAGGAGGGGGATGTCTGCTTCGAGATTCCCTCGGGGCTTTCCGTCGCCGACAGCTTGCTCGCAGACATGGAGCAGTCGGTCGGTGGCAAAATTCCCCGGGGGACCCTGAAGGCCCAAGTGGCCGCTATTGCTCAGAAGGCAGTTCAGGTCGGTATCCGTTTCTTTTAAGTATTACTGTAAGTGCTGTTCTTTAGTTTGAATACTTCTAACTCCATCTGCTGCTTTCCTCAGGTCCTCCAACACTGTGCCCTTATCGTCGGCATGGACGCTGAGGAGATTGCCTCGGCCATGAGGAAGGCGGGAGAATCGTCTTCGGTGGTGGAGGATCTGTGCCTTCAGCTGCAGCAGGAGAAGGAGAAGACAGCTGCCCTCGAAACCCGGTTTGCCGCCGGGGAGTTGACGGTCTCCAAGTGCCGGGAGTCCCACCGACTTTTGAGCGAGCCCCACCGAGCCGTCGAGGCCAAGTTGGAGAAGTTGGGCAAGCGCTACGCCATAATGAAGAAAGCGAGGGACATCAGCAAGAGGGAGACCGAGGCTGCGCTTGAGGCGGCGAAGATTGCCGAGCTCCGAGCTCGCAAGTCGGTGGAGATGTATAAGGTGTCAAACCAGTTCTACACCGATATCACCGAAGGCTTGGCCATTATTTGGCACAAGGCTCTTGACGCATTCAAGGCATTAATAGTGGAGTTTGCCGATGGTGAGCTCGGCGCCCGGGTCCCGATCTCGGCAAATGCGCTGTAAGTGGCTGGCGCCGGGGTGGCCATTGAGGGAGAGGAGGTTACGGAGGTAGAAGCCCCGGCCCCCGATGGCGATGCCGAGCCGGGCGAGACATGGGCAGAGCCTGCAACCTGAGCTTTTTTTCCTTGTGCCTTTTTTTGTTTTTCTTTTTCAAATTTTGTAAGCCTCCAGGCTTTTTTTGTAAGGCTGAGGAGCCCAGAATACCTTGTAAATATTTATGGAACATGAATAAAGCTGAGCTTATTTTCCTCTGCATAACTATGTGTTTTCTGCGTGAGTACTTCAGCTTGTCAGTCTTTTCTTCGAATCAAGTGTTAGGCCATAGGTCGATGACCGGTGTTTTAGATGACGATCGCGCGTCGAGCGTAAATCGATTAATCGCCAAATATAGGAAGGTCGATGCCCTCCCACCCCCGGAGCCGAGGTGGCGATCGTTCACTTAGGATACTTCGGAAGATGCCTCAGTGTAGGAAGGTCGGTATTAGCCCATTCCTTAAAGTCAGACTGACGACCACGTCTCTTAGCACGAGTTGAATAATAACCAAGTTAGAATTGGTCGGCGTTGACTGATTCCTCCTTGATGGACCAGGCAGGGAAGCTGCGCGGTGGCCTCGCAAGACAGGCTTCGATCCTTAGCATAGATGGATAGGAGCTACCCACTAAGGATTGACCGAGCAGGGAAGCTGCTCGGTAGCCTCTTGATGAGGGCTTTAGATCCTTGGCGTTGATGGGTAGGAAACTACTCGCCAGGGATGGACCAGGAAAGGAAGCTGCGCGGTTGCCTCGCGAAGCGGGCTTCGATTCTTAGCGTAGATAGGTAGGAGCTACCCGCTAAGGATTGACCGAGCAGGGAAGTTGCTCGGTGGCCTCTTGATGAGGTCTTTAGATCCTTGGCTTTGATGGGTAGGAAACTACCCGGCATGGATGGACCGGGCAGGGAAGCTGTGCGGTGGCCTCGCGAGGAGGGCTTCGATCCTTAGCGTTGATGGGTAGGAGCTACCCGCTAAGGATTGACTAAGCAGGGAAGCTGTTCGGTGGCCTCTTGATAAGGGCTTTAGATCCTTGGTGTTGATGGGTAGGAAACTACCCGCCAGGGATGGACCGGGCAGGGAAGCTGCGCGGTGGCCTCGCGAGGAGGCTTCGATCCTTAGCGTAGATGGGCAGGAACTACCTGCTAAGGATTGACCGAGCAGGGAAGCTACTCGGTGGCCTCTTGATGAGGGCTTTAGATCCTTAGCGTTGATGGATAAGAAACTACCCGCCAGGGATGGACCGGGCAGGGACTACGCGGTGGCCTCACGAGGAGGGCTTCGATCGTTAGCGTAGATGGACAGGAGCTACCCACTAAGGATTAACCGAGCAGGGAAACTGCTCGGTGGCCTCTTGATGAGGGCTTTAGATCCTTGTCATTGATGGGTAGGAAACTACCCGCCATGAATGGACTGGGCAAAGTGTTGGATATAGTGCCCTCAAAGTCAATTATTGGATCACAGGCACGTGATTGCAATGATTGAGGGAGGACCTATACCGGTAGGACAGTCTTACTCGAGAGGTTTGTATACTATCTGGTTTGTCTTTATCATCGTGTACATGCTTTAGGTGACATTGTAGTTCACTATTACACGTTGATAGAGAATAGTATGCTATCATGGTTTGTCTTTATCAGTCGTATACAGCTTTAGGTGACATGTTCACTATTACACATTGATAGAGCTCTTAGGATCTTGCTTGACTACCAACAGTATGATGGCGATCATATACGTGAGAGTTGGGTAGTCCATAGGCACATCCTTAAATATGGTCCCTAATCGTGGGAGTGTCTAGACAGGGCATCGATACTCCGGAGGAGACTAGTGTATACAGTCGAGACCCCGACGAAGGGCGGTGGCCGGTCTCACAAGCCACTGGTATTAGTTGGTTCACCTAAGATGTATACAGGTGCTCATTGGGTTATGAGTACACCGGACAGGACTCGCCGGGAACATGCTAGTTGGTATTATACCTGACGTCAGATAGCAGTTCCCTGGTGACATGTGTACAGGTTAGTTCATCGACCTGAGGTCGTCATTTGTCTCGTGTGAGTTCCCACTGTGCTTTGATTACTATTCTACCACGGCTCAAAGGAGTCGTGCATACAGGTTTTAGTTAGGTACAGTCCCGAGCCACATGGAGGCAAGTGAGCGGATCGACAGGGGATTCGTCTCTCCCGGTATTGAGGTGAGATCGCGATGTGTCTAGGAGAGCCATTACACAAAGCCCTCGGCCGAGGCAAGAGATTTACTGGTAGGTATTCCAGTAGTATCTCAGGGTGTTCTGGGCTACACTCCGACACGACTTGTACCGCTTTTGGGGGTCTGACTTTTACCAACCCCCTAGGCCCGCCATGCGATACTCATAGATGAACGGACCGGACTGTACGGATATTGTCACTGACAGGCTCAGTAGGGTGTCAGGATGAGTTCGCTCATCGACCTCCCTTTTGGTCAATACTTGGTAGCCCGTTACGTATGGCTAGTACCTCTGATGAGCTAGTGGTTAAATCCACAGCCAAAGTATTGACGAGTCTTTAGAGTCTCCCATAGACAGTTTCTCAAGTTTCGGGCGAAACGTTGTAGAGGCCGTATGATATATGGCAGGGTTTGATCTTATACGTGCGGTATTGCACGGATCATGATCAAACGGATCATACTAGTGGGTTTTGGTTTAAGCCGGATCCTAGTATTAGATTTGTTGGATTACTTTATTCTCACCGCATTCGCATTCAGTCGGAATGCGGATGTAGGTATGTATATACAGGTGAGGGGTATCCTTGTGATCCGTCACGAGTTTACTTTAGATGTTGCCGGATTTTTCTTTGTTGGACCAAACATTTGGATTTATGTTTGGATGGTGGAAATAATAAGCTAGAATTTCATCATGAGATGCATTAATGTGACATGGACATATTAGGTGACTCATGGTCTCTTTTTTATGAAAAATGTCACATTAATGGATTGATATGGGGCTTGATTTGATGAGAGGAGAGAGGGGGGCAGCCAAGGGTAGGGTTAGCTCTCATATTATTAGGCTTGCACTCTCTCTCATTTGATCATAGAACATCACACAAAAGGAAAAAGAAAACCTTCCTCTTCTTCTTCTTCCTCTGGCTCATTATCACCACCAATGGCTTCATCTCTAACCTCCATCCAAATCAATGGATGCAAGAGACAAAGTGATCACAAACATTCTCTACATCACATTGGACACGTTGGCTAGCACACTTCGTGCCCGAGTTGCTTCGGATGAAGCGGGAGCCCATAAAAGGAATCGATGATGTGGTGCCCTTTCCGACGAGGAGATCGAGACCGGAGATGCCGCGAGGAGCTTGGGATGGTGGCCGAAGACTGAAGGGCATGGATCGGTCGGTATAGCTTTCTATCCCTTCTCTAGATAGCTAATTTATAGGTTAATTGTTCGATTCGGGTTTTAAGCATACGACAGCGCCGATTTCAAGTTAAGAAAAAGTTTTTATTTCCGTATTTTGGCCTCGGAAAGACGGTCGGGGCGCTACCATAGTCTAACATGGTATCAGAGCCACGCCATTAACCTTTACTAGCATGCTCTAGCGTGTTTAGAACTTCGATCGGACGGAATTTCCAAAAACCGCATTTCAAATTGTTCAGTTTCTGTCGAATTTGTTTTGTGCTCACAAAATTATTTGGTGTATTGCAGAAAACCATGTAGGGTTTTTTAGGAAATCTAACAAAATTTGGTAGCACGTGGCTGCAGTAACGCCGCGGAACCTCGGCCATACCCTTATTTTGGCCGCGGTTCCGCCGCAGTAATGATTCTTCAATGCACCAAATTTAGTGCAGTGTTCTCTGAGATGGAAATGGGGTTTCTGGTAATTTTATTTTGGACCCAGATTTATTTGAGTACTGGGTATTGTGCTTGGGGCCCACTTCGGAAAATTTTGTCGATCGAAAATTTTAAACATGTTAGTTCACAGTATTTACATTATATCTGCGACCGTGAATGTCATTCGATCGGTAAATCCTGTCTAATTGCTATAGTTCTTTTAGACGGATTTGCGAACGTGACATTCACGTTGATGTTCTGTGTTGTGCTGTGATGTTGCGGATTGGTCGTGGTGGATAGCATGGATGCAATGTTAGTACAGTTTGGTTGTATATGTACATTTGATATTGCGGCGCGAGCGTCCGACATGTGGACTGCCGTTACTGCCTGTTTGTATATTATTCTTTTGGGCCACGACCGGGCTGAGGAAGATGTACCCGTTGTATATATTTTACTTTCTGTACTAGGATTACCCCGCGGAGGGGTGCACGGGTAGCCGGGTTCTAGAGGGCAACGGGCCCGCATCTCATGGTTTTGAGACGGAGGGGACTTTACTCTAGAATTGGCGGGCTATTCACCGCACTCGTAGGGGTTACAGGTTGACCCAAGGAAGGGTGCTCAAGTTACCGAATTCCGTGAAGTGCTGGGTGGTCCATTCACGTTGTTGAAGGGGACTGCCTCGCTTCAGGTTTTGGCGGGTAACTTGCCGCGCCCGTAGGGGTCTAGGATTTCATTGCGCAGGCTATCCACACGACCAGGGGAACGTCGGGTTTCAGTAGCGGCTCTATGGAACCCGGTGATCCCAGATTATTTGTATTGTTCTGTAATACTTATTACATTTCTGTGATGTTGCATTTTATCACGCCTTGAGCGATTATTATATATTGATATATATACCAGTAGATGTTGTATATGTTTTACACCCGCGCTAGTCCAGTCCCCGCTCTGTCGTTAGTTAAGTAACCTAACGGGTGATGACGGGACCCAGTGGCCAATGCGGATGACATATACGTACATCGTATTTTCGTTCTTTTGCGGTGTGATTAATTGATGGGACTACATTGATTCGGATCAATGCAAGCTAAACAAACCTATTCTGATATTGTTGGAACATTTTTCAAAAAAAAAGCTGTTATTGCAAGGACGTTCTCTTTTGTTTTGCACAGTGGTATTCGGTTATGAATATCCAGCACCTCAGTCGATGAGGCAAGGGCTGAGATCCGTTCACCGAGAGTGACCCCTTGGACAGAAGTTTGCGTCAGGGTAATAACTTCACTGTAGTCGATTACTCTGCTTTGCATCGTGGTATTCAGTTGGAATATCCCGCACCTCATTCTACGGGGAAAGGGCCGAGATCCCTTCACCGGGAGTGACCTCTTTAGCAAAGTTTTTCGTCACAATATTTTTATAAAAAGCTATGCAGTTCCTTCAACAATATCAAGTTCATTACGTTAAAAGTTTTTCGTCAAAAACTATACGTAGCCCTCCGTCATTTCTTACAAGCATTACTTAGTATTCGTGTTGCGTTTGTTGACTGTGTCAAGGCGTAGTGTACGGTCGCTAAGTAGTGTTCGTTTGTGGCATATTAATGGGATTGGTTAGGACAGTCGTGCGGCCTTGTTGACTGTGTCAAGGGCTCGTACGGGTGGGTTTAATGCAATCCAGGATAATGACGGGTTGAACTTGACTAGGACTCTTTGATTTGTTAACTGTGTCAAGGTCACTTGGGTCTTAGGGGTAAAAATCACATCGGGAGTTTCTAAAGAAACTGAAACTTGCCAGGCATGCGCATACCTTCTGGAGTGTGATAACGTGAGTGGATTCCGTCACGTTATCATGCGATGATAGTTGGATCCCGATTCCCACTGATGAGTTGATTTACTCCTCGGGTGATTCCGACTAATTCTTCTTTCAGGTTTGGAGGAGAATTTGAGGTTACAATAGGAGGTTTCCTGATTAGATAAATTGATAACCATTCTGATCTAGGTTAGAGTGCATGCTGAGTGTTTCTTTTCTCTCTCTTTCTGGCAGCGAACATGACCCGACCCTTGACTATGACTCAGTGACCAAGTTAACCGAACCTTCTTAAAACACTGGCTTTTGGATTGTCAGAGTTGCATACCTCATTGCCACTCCTACTTTTACCTTTTTCTCCAGAACACCCCGTTTTACTACGAACGTCCACTTCCATTGGATAAAACCATCGTATGGTTATATACGAACTCGAAGGAACTTGTTTCAAATTCGAGGATGGTTTCCCGTTCTGGAGAAAACGAATAAGACTGTTCAGTTGTCTTTTCTTTTTTCCTTCTCTCGGGTTGCGAGTGCTCCTTGGATTAGGAACAGTACACCTGTTACGCTTATTGGATAGTCTTCTTCCAAACCATAGGCAGGTGCCGAACGATGGGAAATGAAGAAAACCAATTAGCCTAACGATGGTGTACAGAAGGTATTAAGTAAAGACAAATAAAGGGATTAGTAAGAGGGCAAAGTAAACTGCGACTGCTATTCACGACCAAACCAAGTATTTCATCGCCACTCCTATTTCACCTCTGTATTTCTCCGGAACACTCCGTATCACTACGAAGATCCACAGTTATTTGGATACTCCATCGTATAATTATATATGAACTCGAAAGGAACTTGTTCCAGTTCGGGGATGGATTCTGGTTCAGGAGAAATAGGAATAAGATTTATTCAGTTGTCTTTTACCTTTACCTTCTCTCGCGTTGCGGGTACTCCTAGGATTGAACAGTACACTTATTACGCTTATTGGATAGTCTTCTTCCAGACCATAGGCATGTGCCGAACGGTAGGGAAGGAAGAAAATCATTTAGCCTAAGAGGGTTTACAGAAGGTAATGACTAAAGACATATAAAGGGATTTGGAGAGATGACAAAGAAATATACGGTTACAGTTGTGAATCTGGATAATGGAAGAGGCATTACTAGAAATACCCAGATACCCCTACGAAACATTTTCATATTTCAGTTTCACTGTGTATTAATAAAAGAAAACTGATGTCCCAATTAGCCCTTGCTCCAGGGTATGTATTTATCAGGTTTGATTCTCACATCTGTATGGTTTTACAGATACTGAGTGGGAGTAAGCTATTGGGAATTAGGTGATCATCCTCATTATATCGGAATTCGTTATAATTGGTGATATTTGAGGAAATCACCTGGATTGTTTGCCGGACGACAAATATTTGGTTTTGAATATCCGTTGTAATGCACCAATTTCAAATTGATATATCTATACGTTTATTTTTATAAAGTGAGATATAACTTTTTGAAATTATGTCTATGACATTTACCTATATCAGTGGATGGTTAGGTAAAGAGTATTAAACAGCGGTGTAATTCTTCTTAACCATAAGTACAGTTTTCAACCTACGACACACAGCGAATGAGTTATAAGACTCAGGGGACTTATACAGAGTATTGTATGTTGTCCAGTGCCCATTAGGACAGAGGGGTTGGTGCTCGTACTATATTCTTTTTACTTGTGACTTCTCTAGTTCTTAGACATGTGTTTCGTAGAAATGCAAGGTCTAAGTTTTGAGAAGTTATAGGTATAAGAATAAAGTAGAGAACCAGGTATTGCAAGTATCAGGATTCTTCAAGGTGATCGAAGATGTAGATACTTGTGTATGGTATTCAGTTGATAGTAATGGTTTTTTGAGAAACCTGTTTCTCTTCAGGTTACTCATGTTTGGATGCACTCCTAAGTTGAGTAACGCTGATCGGCCTCCTTCCATTTAGTTTACATGCACTGGAGACAGTTGCATGATTTGAATCTGGTTCCAATTAAATCAGTGCCTCTGTTTCTATATTGGATATAAAACAGTTCATATCTTAACATTGTTAAGGTATTGGGAATTTTCCGGCTTATGCTTAAAACCAGACTCTGGATAACTCAAGACACGTTTCTGTAATTGCTGTTTGTGGGTTGACCCGGGCTATGACGAGGGTTAATTTTCTACCATCTGGAAGATCGATAGTGATATTGTTCTTGACTCGCCACTGTTTTAATAAAAATGGATTTTTTTCTTCAGAAAACAGTAGTGGGAGTATGGTAGAACTGGAAGTGATTCCAGAACCACAAACGATTGCTGGAAATTTGATAAGAACCTAAATATTCAATCTGGATTGACATTCCATTGGCCACTCCGTAGATATGGTGGGTAACCTCAGGCACCCGAGAGGTACTCTGGTAGCCTCAAGGACGGTGACAGGGAGGTTCTTGTTTACCCAGACTTGCCGTTGTTGTTGTTCCAGACTGTGAGACCCAGCATGAGGATGAGTATAGCGTCGTTCTAAACTAGCTTTGGAAGTGTACGTGTATATGACTCTGCCAGAGGGTTGCCGTAGTCAGTGAGAGCAGCGGAAGCATAGTGGACAAGTAGTTTATGTCTATTTATGGACTAAAGCAGAAATAATGGAGATAGATCATCTATTTCTGATGTGACAGTCATAGATTTGACTTCATTAGAATAAGAGATGGATCTGTTAATAAGGTAGTAGGGTGTGATGTTCTGGTATTTGGATGACATACACAGAGTAGCAAGTGAAATTCCTATACTACGATCGGTTATATTTTGGTTGTCACACAGTGGTTTCTCCACATAGGATATAAATATAATATCATACATTATGGTTACTAAATCTATGGTTTTAGATCTAGATTTGGGTAGTTTCCCAATCTGGGTACTTAGACAGCATTCTACATGTGTCTTAGAATGGACGACTCCTGGCACGGTGGCGTACCTGCAGGTGATGGAGTCACCCTCTCTAAAGGTGTCTTACAGACTAAAGGGGAAAGGAATATACATGATTAGCAGATCACTTGCTTAGGCAATTGAGATGATCATGAGATGTCAAGTACCACACCAGATGTTGTTTTTGCACGAGACGCAATAAGTTTATATTAATCCATCCTGGAGAAACATTCGGAAGCAGTTTAGAACATAAGTTGATGTTCTGGGGAAATGATAACGACATCCTCCTTCGGGAGACAGTTATCATTTCAGGCTTCCAAGGTGACCTGGATGACAGAGTGACTGTCAGAGTTATAGTTTTCCCTCTGACGAGAGGCGGTGTTTTGGACAGGTGATCCAAGCGGACACTGAGGGAAGTATGCGCAGGATACTGATTAAGTTCAATTGACGATATAGTCTAAGAAGTTTGGATTTGGAGTTCATTTATGAGCTAGGTCCCATCAAGTATCCAGACATATTCTAAGACATGTATTGCTCATTTCGGGAGATGGCTTTCTCCGCGAATTTGAAATAAAGAGAGACTTAGAAAGAAACATCAGGACGGATCCACTCACTGAGGCTATTCTTCGAACACAATAGTTTCACAAACGGGTTTTGTGAGACTGATTAGTAGAGGAGTTGGGTGTTCGATATCACACGGGCTGTGAGTATGCGACATCGCAATAATTAGCCTTGAGTGCAAGTGGGAGATTGTTGGATATAGTGCCCTCAAAGTCAATTATTGGATCACAGGCACGTGATTGCAATGATTGAGGGAGGACCTATACCGGTAGGACAGTCTTACTCGAGAGGTTTGTATACTATCTGGTTTGTCTTTATCATTGTGTACATGCTTTAGGTGACATTGTAGTTCACTATTACACGTTGATAGAGAATAGTATGCTACCATGGTTTGTCTTTATCAGTCGTGTACAGCTTTAGGTGACATGTTCACTATTACACGTTGATAGAGCCCTTTGGATCTTGCTTGACTACCAACAGTATGATGGCGATCATATACGTGAGAGTTGGGTAGTCCAAAAGCACATCCTTAAAAGTGGTCCCTAGTCGTGGGAGTTTCGAGACAGGGCATCGATACTCCGGAGTAGACTAGTGTTTACAGTCGAGACCCCGACGAGGGGCGGTGGCTGGTCTCACAAGCCACTGGTGTCAGTTGGTTCACCTAAGATGTATACAGGTGCCCATTGGGTTATGAGTACACCGGACGGGACTCGCCGGGAACATGCTAGTTGGTATTATACCTGATGTCAGATAGCAGTTCCCTGGTGACATGTGTACAGGTTAGTTCATCGACCTGAGGTCGTCATTTGTCTCGTGTGAGTTCCCACTGTGCTTTGATTACTATCCTACCACGGCTCAAAGGAGTCGTGCAAACAGGTTTTAGTTGGGTACAGTCCCGAGCCACATGGAGGCAAGTGAGCAGATCGGCAGGGGATTCGTCTCTCCCGGTATTGGGGGTGAGATCGCGCTGTGTCTAGGAGAGCCATTACACAAAGCCCTCGGCCGAGGCAAGAGATTTACTGGTAGATATTCCAGTAGTATCTCAGCGTATTCTGGGCTACACTCCGACGCGACTTGTACCGCTTTTGGGGGTCTGACTTTTACCAACCCCCTAGGCCCGCCATGCGATGCTCATAAACGAACGGACCGGACTGTACGGATATTGTCACTGATAGGCTCAGTAGGGTGTCGAGATGAGTTCGCTCATCGACCTCCCTTTTGGTCAATACTTGGTAGCCCGTTACGTACAGCTAGTACCTCTGACGAGCTAGTGGTTAAATCCATAGCCAAAATATTGACGAGTCTTTAGAGTCCCCCACAGACAGTTTCTCAAGTTTCAGGCGAAACGTTGTAGAGGCCGTATGATATATCGCAGGGTTCGATCTTATACGTGCGGTATTGCACGGATCATGATCAAACGGATCATACTAATGGGTTTTGGTTTAAGCCGGATCCTAGTATTAGATTTGTTGGATTACTTTATTCTCACCGCATTCGCATTCAGTCGGAATGCGGATGCAGGTATGTATATACAGGTGAGGGGTATCCTTGTGATCCGTCACGAGTTTACTTTAGATGTTGCCAGATTTTTCTTTGTTGGACCAAACATTTGGATTTATGTTTGGATGGTGAAAATAATAAGCTAGAATTTCATCATGAGATGCATTAATATGACATGGACATATTACGTGACTCATGGTCTCTTTTTTGTGAAAAATGTCACATTAATGGATTGATTTGGGGCTTGATTTGATGAGAGGAGAGATAGGGGCAGCCAAGGGTAGGGTTAGCTCTCATATTATTAGGCTTGCATTCTCTCTCATTTGATCATAGAACATCACACAAAAGGAAAAAGAAAACCTCCTCTTCTTTTTCTTCCTCTAGCTCATTATCTCCACCAATGGCTTCATCTCTAACTTCCATCCAAATCAATGGATGTAAGAGATAAAGTGATCACAAGCATTCTCTACATCACCTTGGACACGTCGGCTTGCACACTTTGTGCCCGAATTGCTTCGGATGAAGCAGGAGCCCGTAAAAGGAATCGATGACGTGGTGCCCTTTCCGACGAGGAGATCGAGACCGGAGATGCCGCGAGGAGCTTGGGATGGTGGCCGAAGACCGAAGGACACGGATCGCTCGGTATAGCTTTCTATCCCTTCTCTAGATAGCTAGTTTATAGGTTAATAGTTCGATCCGGGTTTTAAGCATACGATAGCGCCGGTTTCAAGTTAAGAAAAAGTTTTTGTTTTCGCATTCTGGCCTCAGAAAGACGACCGGGACGCTACCATAGTCTAACACAGAGAAGCTACACAGTGGCCTCGTGAGGGGAGCTTTGATCCTTAGCGTAGACAGGCAGGAGCTACCCGCTAAGAATTGACTGAGCAGGGAAACTACTCAGTGGCCTCTTGATGAGGGCTTTAGATCTTTTGCGTTGATGGGTAGGAAACTACCCGCCAGGGATGGATTGGGCTAGGAAGTTGCGCGGTGGCCTCGCGAGGAGGGCTTCGATCTTTAGCGTAGATGGGTAGGAAGTTACCCGCTAAGGATTGACTGAGCAGGAAAGCTGCTCGGTGGCCTATTGATGAGGGATTTTTACACTTCCTTTCGCTTTCGTGGGGCGTCATTCAATCTCCCCCCATAAAATCAGGAATATTGAACGTCGCAGATAAAGCGCGATACTCCAAGATTCGCGTCGTTCAATCTTCCATTGACCGCTTAGGAGCTCGCGAGGATCGGCATGGTTGCCACGTGGCGGCTCTGTATTGGGAAATTTAAATTATCCGGCGATCCACACCCGTAGATTTCGGCCTTTGGAGATTTTCGTTGAGGCTATAAATAGCGAAGGCATGTTGCTTTCTTCTAGCCTTGCGTTTCTGAAGATGGCCGGGTACATTTACTCCATTAAGGAGATTATTTCCCATGACGATGTGTACCTGTACGAGTAGGAGTGCTCTGAGCAGACATACCAAACGGTGATAGCCACTTCGGTCGCCTACTTCCCCAGCGATCACCTCTCATCCAGTTACTCATGTATGCCATTTGGAGGATGTCTCCGGGTTTGTACAATGCCTTGTCTCCATAGCTGAGGGACGAGGCGCTTGACAAGCTTCATACGCAGCTGATCGTCGACTCTTACCCGGCGGGTGGGGTCTCCTGCGCTTCTGTGGCATCTCGGGTCCGCTGAAACCATCAGAGGGAGTGGGCTGAAGAAGCTAGAGCTCGGCTGGCGGAGATCTCCTCGAAGTACCATCAGCAGTGCTTCCTCAATCCCTGGCCCCCATTGTTGTAATTTTTATCGCAGTTTTTTACAAGGCTGAGGAGCCATTAATACCTTTTAATGAATAAAGTTCTTTCTTTTCAGATATACTTTGTCTCTTTTTATCCCTTAGTACTTTTTACATACTTTCTCATAAATGAATCTAGGAATCTCGGAACCGAGAAAGAGAGCAAAACTAGTGGAAGAAGTCCCTTCTAATTCAGGGGACTTAATAATAAGAAGAAAAATTACATTGCTCCGAAAAGAAGAAAATACATTCATTTGTACAATTTGAGCTTCTCGGCGTTGTAAAACCGAAGAAACTTACATCCCCCAGCATCTTGCAAACGATATGCCTTACCGGGCAACATTTCTATGACAAGGAAAGGGACTTCCTACTTCAGGGAGAACTTGTGTAGTCTGCCCTGATCTACGAACTCGTTCCTTCGTAAGACCAAATCCTCCGCCTTGAAGGTGCGATGCTTAACTCGTGCGTTGCAGTACCGAGCAGTTTGTTGTTGGTAGACGGCTGCTCTGATCTGTGCTCGGTCCCGCTTCTCTAGCAAGATGTCCAAGTTGGTCCGGAGTGCCGAGGTGTTGGCTTCGTTGTCGAAGTATTTGACTCCGTAACTGGGCAATCCGATTTCCGCCGGGACCATTGCCTCGATACCGTAGCAGAGGCTGAAGGGGGTTTCTCCCGTGGGTGTTTTCTTCGATGTGCGTAATGCCCATAATACTCGCGGTAATTCCTCGACCCAGCAGCCTTGTCTTCCTTCTAATCGGGCTCTGATACCTCGGATGATGCCTCGGTTAGCTACCTCGGCCTGCCTGTTGCATTGAGGATGCGCGACCGCAGCGAACTTCATTAACATGTGGTAGTCATTACAGAACTCTTTGACTTTATCATTTTCTAAATTCGTCCCATGATCGAAAATTATACACGTCGGGATCTCGAATCGGCAAATTATATTTTTCTGCATGAACTTTATAGTAGTGGTGGCATCCGGTTTTCTGATGAGGACGACCTCGATCCACTTTGTGAAGCAGTCAACCGCGATGAGGATGTATTTGTTTCCGCCCTACCGGTGGGGAGTTGGCCTACAATATCCATCCCCCACTGTGCAAATGGCCATGGGGAACTCAGGGTCGTTAGCTCGGTAGCAGGGAGGCGAGGTATGATGCCGTGGAGTTGGCAGCTTTTGCATCTCCTGACAAACTTTTGGGCATCCTGGTGTATTCTCGGCTAATAATATCCTTAGAGCAGCGCCTTCTAGACCAGGGTGCGGGCCCGTTGATGCGCCCCCTCCGACTCCTTTACGTATCTCCCATAGAACATATTCGGCTTCATAGGGGTCGACGCATCGAAGCAAGAGCTGTGTGTAGGACTTCTTGTAAAGGTTCTCATTGCTTCAGACGAAATGACGAGCTTTTGCTCAAAGACGGCGCGGCTCTCCACGGTTATTTGGCAGTGTACCGTCTTTTAGGAACTCCACGAGGGGCTTCCTCCAATCTTGGCCTTCCTCCTGAGTCGTGTACACTTGGAGTGCATATCGAACAGCGGCGTAAAATCAGCATATCGAGAAATACATCGGCCAACGCGACGGTACGACGGACATAAAACCAAGTACCACAGACCCTAATGGACCTCTGTCGTAAAGAGCAGGGGTTAACTGTGACGTTAGGACCAGTTTGCCTACAAAACCCAAGTGAGATAAACTACAAGCTCCAAAATGAGTTCATAAACTAGAGACCCCGGAATGAGTGAATAAACTATAAGCTCCGAAATGAGTTCATAAACTAGAAACTCCGGAATGAGTGAATAAACTACAAGCTCCGAAATGAGTTCATAAACTAAAGACTCCGAAACGAGTGAATAAACTACTTCGCGCCAGATTAAAACATAAAGAAACAGAAGGGTGCAGCTCATGGGGCTCAGGATTTGGAACTATATCCCTTAAAGAGTTGAGATTTGAGTCAATGATAGATGACGACGCTTGTGTCTGTTCATATCATAATTTTGCATTATTATATTCCCCATTCTTATTCATTTTACAAATAAACAGGTGCTTTTGATCCATGTCTGCTACATAGTTGTAGGTCACAGGTTCTCGGAACAAAAAAAAATGAAAAAGATGAAAAGACGATACAAAAGTGAGACTACGACCAACAAATGGAAGAATCTTGATCACGCCTACAGTTTGAAGAATAAACGAAGATCAATGGACAAATTCATAAAGCACAAGGGCAGCGCAAGGTTTAAGACTTCGACACGAAGCAAACGGTAAAGTCTACGACATTATTCACTGTGGAAATCTGGAAGAAAAATAGAAGACAATCTGAGAAACCAAGTGAAGAAACAAGAAGACAAATGCAAACGGAAGAAGTCCAGAGAAATGCAACCCAAGACCCCACCATTTGGCCATGGATCCGCGGCCAAACATGGCATATGACCGCGGATCCGCGGCCGTGCTAGACACATGTCGGTGGGAAAGTTGATGGCGTGACAGTGCGTTGACTGGGCTTCTTTAGGGTAAAATTGTAAAAGCAGATCTGTATCGATTGTAAGCTTAGGGTTTCTATGCTCTATAAATAGAAATCCTAAACCTCTTTTTGAGGTATGCCTCTTTTTATTTTATCTATTTAGAATTTTAATTCGGTGTAAATGTTTGAAGAGAGCCATCAAATAAAGTAAGATTTTTATTTCATTGCCCTGGTTCTTAATTTTCTTTCTGTCCTAATATAGATTTCATTATCTGCCCTAGTTATTTAGTTTAGAACATGTTAATCAATTCCCTAATGAGTGAGTAGTTCCTCACTTGTTAAGGTTAGGAATAGGGAAGGTTTGAGAGATGAAAATCTCTCATCCCTTTCTCGCCCATCACATAATATTTTTATAGGACTCCATGCATACATACACACACCGTTTTCTACGGCACCTATCCCACGAGGTAGCGGTGATACCGTAGTTTAAAAGACCGGTTGCGTATGTTTTCCATGGAAATTAGGGTAAGAATTAAAGAAGGAAGGACAAAAACCTAGAGGAAGAAATATCGTTTCTTCTCGATGGTACTAATCCCCTTTATTAATAATTACCATAATACCTAAATAGATCTAAATTAGGGCATAGAAAGCGGCGGGAAATCTTAAATTTCCAAACTTAACCTAAATCTAACCCTAGCAGGATTCTAATTCTAGTCTAAATCAACTTAGTTTTTAGTGATAATTAAACCAACACCATTTGGAATTAACTCGTTAGAACCAATTGAGAATACACAAAATCCCTGTGGACCGACCCGTACTCACCGGCTAGCTACCAAGCGACGCCGTTCTTGATTGCGATAATTAATTCTTTGATCGTAAAACCTATCATACAAATCAAATGGCGCCGTTGCCGGGGATGGCGTAGTATTTTTTTTTTGCAATTTCGGGTTAATATAAAATCATAAAACTCATACAAACTGAAAAATTTTAAAATATAGAAAAATTTTATCATCTTGTTATTGTTTAAAGGGTGTTTCGTGTGAATTTTGCAGGATCGACGAACGAGTTCGGATCTGGAAAAATCCAGAGAGCAAAACAGAAAACCCTAAATATGAACAACAGAGAAAAATTAGTATAGAGGAGTAGAAAAAATCTAGGGAACTGAACCGCACATACCACAGCGGAACCGTAGCTAGGTGGCACGTTTGGCGGCGGAAACGCGGCCTGTAGGTGACGTTAGCAAAGGAAATTTCTTCTGTAAGCTCCCTTTCTTCTTCTCTGCAACCCCAATATCTCCTTTGTAAAAATTTCCTGCAGGATTCTTTGCGCCAAAAATTTCTCCCCTTCTCCAATAATTGATCTTGTGCAGGATTCTTTGCGCCGTGCTAAAAAAATTGTTTGCAAGTGATTGTGTTTACTGCTTTGCATCTTTTAATTGACTTTAAGGGGCTTGAACACCAATCCAGATTGGATGGGGATTTCATCACCCTTCCCATAACCCCAAAAATCACATAAAGCATATTGTATTGACCATCAATTAATTAAAAAAGACTAGACTCAACCCTAAGGACTTCGCGCTGAATAGGACAAAGAAATAGCTGTAGGCATCGACCGTTGATCCTAACCTGACTTTGTGGTTCCTAAGCTAGACAGGTAGTGAAAGGTAACTTTAAAAGGCTCGTCTCACGGTGATTCGTGAGCGGATCCCTCCTTTCTCTACTTGTGCTTACCTGGCAACAATTGGCGGTGAAGAGGCGGTTTGAGGTCCTACTTCTTGCCCTTTGGAACAGTTAGGAGCTGTCTAGCTGACCTAGGTGACCCTAGATCTAGGCTTGCATTTGTGATTGATTGAACGTGTGCCTAAGCCTTTTATCGAAAATCTTTTTTGCAAAAAGCTCCACATAAAAAAACACAAAAAGACCAAAAAGAAAAAAAAATTACAAAAACTCGCAACTTGTCTCTAAGAAATCCGTGCACCCCACTTACACCCACTTTCTTTCCATTGACGTTTTCTTACCCCCACATTCTGTTTTTCATATTTTTGACTACACTACCTCTTTAGTGTATGTCCGATTGGACTAGAGACACTGGTGCCCGATTAGTCCGTGTCTCGTTGGTACCGACTGACGACGCTTTCGACTCCGAAGTCAAAATTCCTTCCACTTCTTCACCTTCACCTTCGCATTCTTCGTCTTCTAAGGAGATATCGGGATTTAATCCTAACAACACTTTACCCACGGGACTGATTCCACCTCCGTTAGGTGTGAATAACCCACAACACCCGCCTGTTGAAGCGCCCCAACGAATCGCGCTCCAGGATCTTTTCTACCCTATCCGCACGGCCTTACCAACTTGTCTTTCACTCCCACCGGTAAATGGGGACAATTTTGAGATCAAACCCCACTTCATCAACATGTTGCCAAAATTTCACGGACTGGAATCCGAAGATGCATATATTTTCATAAACAAATTCCAGAATGATTGTGCAATGATGAAAACAACCCAACTTTCAGATGATGCTATAAGGCTAAGGGTCATTCCTTTCACCTTATGTGACCTAGCCGAGAAATGGTTATACAGCACAGCATCACACTCGATTAAAAATTGGGAAGAGTTTGTTAAAGATTTTCTTAAAAAGTTTTATCCACATCACACGACCGCGAGAATTCACAATGAGATTATTCAATTTTCCCAGCTTCCTTCCGAACTCTTTTGGAAGTGTTTTGAAAGATTTAAAGACCTACTTGTTCAATGCCCTCACTACGGTATCGAGAATTGGCAACTTTGCCAGACTTTATATGAAGGATTGAACCCAGCAACGAAGCAGTTGTTGGAAACCATTTGTCAAGGTCACTTTCTAACAAAATCAAGCGAGGAAGCTTGGCAGTTTCTCACGATCTTGCTGAACAAACACTTCAGCAGGAAAGCACTGAGACCACCTCATCTTCTTCTGTTGGTCAGTCTAGGGCGGACATACATCAATTAGATATGTCGATAGCAATGAAGGCCGAAATGGCCGCACTTACGAAAAAGCTAAAAGCAATTGAGACCAAAATCTCATCGCCTTCTCCTGCCCCTGCTTTACCCCCATAAACTGTTTGTGCTTGTTGTTCGGATCCATCACATTTTACCGAAGAGTGTCCTTACAATCCACCTGTTCAAGGACAAGATCAAGTTAATGCTGCTTTTCAGCAAAAAACAAAGAAATGATCCATACTCTTCGACTTATAATCCGGGTTGGAGGAGTCACCCAAATTTTTCTTGGAATCAAAATCAACGATCCAAGGCAATAACAACTTTCAAAGGCCTCCTCCTCCACAACAACAAGGACCACAATAAACTCAATACCAGCAACCTTTCCAACCACAACCTTACCCACTTACTCGACTCGACCTAAACCAAATGAACAATTTTGTGCCTAATAACTCTTACCCTCCAAACAATTTTGTTCAACCAAATGATGATAAGGTTACCTCGCTAGAAAGAAGTCTAGATGCGTTTCTAAAACAATCTACACAATCCGCAGTAAGGTTGGAGACTTCCATTCAATCTTTGGTGCACAATAGTGTTTCACATGATCAAAGTATCAAATCTATTGAGGCCCAAATTGCACAATTAAATGCTGCGTTGAGTGAGCGAGAAAAGGGAAAGCTTCCATCTCAACCATTGCCAAATCCCGGTTTCACACACAACGCACATGTTGCATATGAACAACAAAATCATAATGTAAATGCGGTGACCATGTTGAGATCTGGAAGAGTGTTGCACAATAACGTGGGTATTAGTAATGACACCCCTGCCGGTGGTTCTCCATCTTCTTCGTCTTCATCTTCCTCGTTAGAGCCTATTCTTCATTCTTCACATGGCTCTACTTCTTCTACTTCAAACGGACCCACTTCTCACTTCACGAACACACCAACATTGGGATCCGTTCCAACTCCGCAATCTACTCCACACACATCGGACTCAACAAATTTTCAAAATGTTCATTTTCCAAACAGGTTAAGATCCAATAAACCAACTCCACAAATGAAGAAGATTATAGAGTTGTTTAAACAGGTTAGTATAAATATACCTCTCTTGGATGCAATTCAACAAGTCCCTTCTTACGCGAAAATCTTGAAGGGCTTATGCACCTCGAAGAGAAAGTCTCAGATACCCAAGAAAGTGCTAGTAGCTAGTGCCGTGAGCAATACTATTAACCAACCTCAACCCTTACCCCAAAAACGAAAGGACCCTGGCTGTCCTACAATTTCAATAACAATTGGGGATAAGAACATCAATCGAGCACTTTTAGATCTTGGTTCTAGTGTTAACATGCTTTCCTACTCCGTGTATGAGTAATTAGGTGTTGGAGAGTTGAAACCCACTCATTGTACTCTCCAAATGGCTGATCGATCGATCACCCATCCTAGAGGTGAGTTAGAGGATTTGTTGATCAAAGTAGGGGACTTCATATTCCCCGTTGATTTTATAGTTATGGACACACAACCTGTTGCTAACCCACAAAACCAAATTCCGGTGATCCTCGGTCGACCATTTTTGGCCACTTCCAATGCCGTAATCAATTGTTGCAATGGCTCTGTGACTATAGCCTTTGGGAAGATGTCTAGTGAGTTCAATATTTACAAGATAGGAAGTCTACCATTCGTGCCTAAACCTAGTACACGAGAAGTTTGCTCGATCCACGAAATCACGCTGGAGGACTGCGAGCTTGAAAAATTTATGTTTGATCACAACAGTTTTGACGCCACTAGTGCGTCCCTCCTTGAATCTGACACAGTTTGCACAACCGATAACAATTACGAATGTTTCACTTTTTCGGACGATTTTGATGACTCACCGCCCGAGTGTGAGTCCTTTGAATTTTTGGATGAGTTAGTTGAACCATCCGATTCGGTTGCTTACAGTGATTTCGAACCATTGTTGGAATCCTTTGAGTTCGAGATAGCCTCCCCAATTTTACCTTCAATTGTTTCGCTTCCGAAACTTTTACTCAAGCCTTTGCCATTTCACCTTAAATACGCTTACCTAGGTGAGAATGAGACCTTTCCCATTATCATATCGGCCTCTCTAGCCCTAGAGCAAGAGAAAGCCCTTTTAATGGTTTACAAAATAACCGACAAGCTTTCGACTGGACTATGGCAAACATCGAAGAGACTAGTTCCCTCATAATTAAATATCATATGCATATGATGGATGATGCCAAGCCAATAAAGGATCCACAGAAAAATCTCGGGGATTTTGTGGTTAATCAACCTCACCCTATAGAAGTTGAACCACCCCCTTTTCTTCTAACAAACTACGAGAATGCCAATATTCCACTGATTTCTGATCATTCACATTCTCGTTTTTATTTATCACCACCTCCTATCTCTTCACTTCCACGTACATACAAACACTTTCCATACCACCACTTATCTCTTCCCCACTTCTTCTTGGCTCGGCACAACATGTTCTTCCACTGACCGATACTTTACACAGATAAATTTTTCAACTGGTTGGTGTTAACTTTTGGTCTTTGCGAAGTTTGGCATTGACTTGTAATATCGTTTAACTTAAGTTTGGGGGAGACCTTCTTGTATATATATTTTGTTTTGTTTTAAAAATTAAAAAAATTAAAAAAACCAAAAAATTAAAAAAAAAAATTTGGGTATTTTTGATAATTTTCAAAAAATAAAATAAAATAAAATTGTTATTTGCAAATAATTTCATCTTTTTAGAGGGTTTTATTTGCAAATATTCCTAACTCTTCCCCTATATAAAAACCCCGACCCCTATCTCTGCTCACAACCCCAAAATTCATCTTCTAAAAAACCTAGCACCGCCGCCCTAAGTTTCTGCAACAAGATCCCTCTGTGCCGCCGCCGATCCGCCGCAAGAACCAGGCTTCCACCGCGCAAGCGCCGCATATCTGCAGCTTCACCCCCTGAATTTTTCAGTGGAGGTATGATCTCTCCATACCCTCTCTGTTCTTATATTTTTAGATCTGTAGAACACCCAATGGCACACAGCATGCAGTCTGAACGCGATTTTTCATAAGTATTTTCACACGAGCTGTACGGTAGTTATTTTGCAAACGAAATAGCGCATAGGGGTTGGAACTTTCTGATTTATAATCACCCTTATGCGTATGCATTGCCAGAATTAGTCACTTGTTTTTACGAGTGTATAAAGGATGGGTGTCTCATCCTATTTGGTTTTATTAAATTGCAATGGGGTGATCGAGAAATTATCATTGATAGGGATATTATACATAAAGTCACACTAATCTCTCGCATACCCGTACATGATCAACCATTGCAATTTGAGGATTACATGCCCTCGATGGGCAACGATTGCTCAAGGGAGCCGCGGAAGAGTATCCAAGTAAGAACATTTTTCGCAAATGTCTTAACTGTGTGCCGATGGGCACAAAATAATATTTTCGGTAGCTCCCACAACACAACATTTTTTACACCCTCCTTGCATATTGTGCATACTCTTATGACAAAGAACCCTCGTTTCGACATGTGCACAGTTTTGCTAAACTCCATAGGTGCGGGCAAACGAGCCGCAAATTACCCTTGTCAAATGCTTGTCACGCAACTTTGTCGATATTTCCTTCCCGTAGAGGAATTCTGTAACATTTTAAAAATAATTAAATAAATAAAATCGTTTAAGTGAATTTTATAATTTTCGGTAAAATAAAACGTAGTTTTCATAAAACTAAACCGTAATTATTTTTCACTGTAAATTTAAAAATACCTATTTTAATTATGTTATTACTAGTAAATGGTGTTTATTTAGACACTTATAAATTTTTAGTTTAATTAAATATTTTTCTTAAATTAATTATTTTAAATATTAACATAAGCTTTATTTTTACACTAAATTAGTGTAAATTACAAATTTGAATGGGTTAAATTTGCAAAAATGAACCATTGCGTCTTAGAATCAAGTGTGTTTCATGCAAACTTTATTTTCAAAATTTTACAATGGTTCTAGACCATTCTAGGTCAAATGGAGTGAAGAAAATAAAGAATTTATAAATAAATTCATGAAAAGACTTAATTGTGTGATATTTTTGTGAAACCTTCTACACTTTTCTTCACCTTTTCTCACTCTCCTCTCTTTTCCTCACCTCATGGCCGGCCTCACCTCCATGGGCAGCCCCAAAATTCCCCCCCCCCCAATCATTTTTGCATTAAAAATCATCAAAAATCATCAAAAATTCATAAAAAATCCACAAAATCCTAATAAATTCCTACCCTCTATTTTTTGCTCATCTTTACATGGATTTTGGAGATGGAAAGCATTCGTTTTGGAGGCTTATTTTCATGTTTGGATCTTATGTTGTGGAGGTATAAATCTTCTTCTTTTGATTTATTATTATTAAATGTTTCATTTAAATATAATTAGATTTAATAAATAATTTCTATCTACAAGTTTTAAAATTCAAGTTAGGGTTTATAAAATTAAGTTATGTTTTTTAATAATTAAGTAGGGTTATAATAACTAGTTTAACATTTTTAGAAGTGGAAAATCTTGTATGGATGATATATTGTAAATTGTTTATCCAAAATTATTTAAATTAATCCATTTTGCAAACTAGATTTCTATATATTATATATATTGGTGAGATAAAATTCCAATTAATATTTGTAACACTAGATTGTGGTTTTAATGAGGATATTAACTTGTTGGTGGAATGAAAAACTTAAATTGATTACTAGTTTCTATTGGTAATTGAAAAATACGAATAAAAATGCGATTTTTGCTAACTAGATTTTGGAAATTCTTAAATAAATGAAATTTAAAATATAATTTATGGTTTCATTATATCATTATCATCATGAATTGTAGTTTAATGCATTAATTCATGCAAAATCCAGTTTAGATGTGATATTGTGAAATTTTCCTTAAAAGTATCGAAATCGGGCAAGTTTGCAAACTAGAATTTTCAAACTAATATAAATTAGGGTGTTAAAAATATAGTGATAGTTTATATAGTCTAGTTATGCAAATTAATGAATATTATGACCATTAGTTTCTTTTAAACATCAAGTTTTGAAGTAAAACGGTAAATTGGTGTTTTCGGGTTTTTCGAAATCGGACGATTTGATTGATTTTTAGGGTTTTGATGGATTAAATCATGTTTTATATTATAAGTAACGAGTTTTTAAACTATAAGTTGTTTGTTGATGTTTATCTCGATCAATCGGCGTTTGTACGCCGATATCGAGCGATATTTGGTTCTTTTGCATGAGCGGGACATAGGTTTTAACCTATGCGCATTTCGTGCGTCGTTTTGATTTTTGTCCGTGATTCAGTTTACGATATTATACATGTTTACGTATAGGTACCCCTCGCGTGGACTTCGAACGAGGAAGAAGAGGAAGGCGACATCGTCTTCGGCAGACAAGGACCAGGTGAGTAGATGTGTATCTACGGAGGAAATCGGGTGGATGGCGTTTAGCACCCCCGCGAACGTAGAATAGGAATAGTACTTATTGTCATTAGGAAGCCTGACGTGACCTTAGATTCTTGAGGAGTAGGACCCTAGTAATGACCCTAGGCTGAACTAGATTGATTTAGAAAGACCTTACCAGAGGATGAATACCTTGGAAGAGATTCGTAGGTTTCAGGTAGATACACACACACGCACACACTGAGACTCGACGTGGTGTATACGTGTATGTATATGTGTGTGTGTGTGTGTGTGTGTGTGTATAGGACTAGGTGTAGGTATACACACACACACACACAATACGTATATGTGATACAAGGATGTGATATGATACACGGGGATGAAACAATATAACTGGGCTGATGCCGTGATTCTTGGCTATACATTCGTGTTATGATGTTAGCGGATCATTAGAAAATGAGATAATGGATTTGTATACATGAACAATAATAAAGAATGGTGATGATATTGAAGTATATGGGACTCTAAAATAGAACCCGGACCGTAACCTGTGCTTAAAATTCTGATATGATATCATATAGGTGTGACTTGATTAAGACATCATATAGGTGTGACTTGATTTCGATATGATATATATATGTAACTTGATTACGATATCATATAGAAGTGACATGATTACGATATGATTTAAGTGTGACTTAATCACAATATGATACATATACATGATATTTATGAGGATAAATTAACGATGTATATTTATGCTGACAATGATATATGATTGATGTATGCGATTACAGTATAACACCTTGATCTTGATATGTGTTGATGATGATATTATACGAATGATGAGACATGTGGGTGATATTTGACCCGTACCCCTATATTGGGATGCCGTACGATGGATTTTACCGTACGAGGCATAGATATGATGATTGATCCGCACTCTTGATTCGAGGAAGCCGTACTACGTACGTGACGCTATTGAGGCTGGATCGCCGACTATTAGAGATATGAATTCAGACCTTAGGTGGACTCTTATTTTTTATTGACTAGTTTCTTAGGTTTAGTTTCTTAGGAGGTTAGATGGACACTAGTTTAGGCTCGAGTCATATAGTGGTAGTTGTACTTGTATATCGCAGATGAGTGGTTATTACACATCCGTCTTTACATTCATACCGTAATCATAATGTTGCATGTTCATACATATGTTTCTATAATCAGTATAAAACTCTGCCTGTTAGGACACCAGCACCATTACCGATGATGCGCATATTCCACGCACACTTATTTGCCGGCTCACACACATCATCATCGGTAATTGCTATGTCACGTACACTTTAGATCATATTATCTTTTATTGATACAATCAGCTAACAGCTAGATCGATATAATATTGTGATTTCTCTCTGGTGTTAGTATAGACATGGTGTTTATTACTTAGACATTTCATGCATTCGCATTTTCATGTTATCATGCAGTATTATGGGGCATATGCCGACACTTATCATATACTTACTCATGATTTTGGGATTTTGGATTTCTATGAGATTTCTGGATTTTTGGGGAAAACCGCAAGAATATATAAAAACTTCTCTCTCTCTCCTCCTCTCTTTTTAAAAACATAATATGCGGTTTTCTCGTGATGTATGTGTCGTCCACCATGAGATTTCATGTTTTCCGTTGGATTTCGAGACCCGATTCGAGGAGTGGATGAACCGTCTCGGGCACATGGTGGGCCCGGTATGGTACCCCGGGGCAAGAAGATCGAGTTGTAGACGATGAGCCTAGCAGGGGAAGACTACCTACTGGTGATGTCTGGCGCGGCGGATATCCGGAGGATACCGACCGTTGTCGTGAGATTTGATGATATGGGCCGATCCGGACTGACAGAGCCCGAGATATTGAGACTATGAGACATTGAGATTATGAGGTATTGAGACTTGAGATTTACATGTTTTGTGTCGATACTTGACACGGATTTCCATGAATTTCATCGTTGATATTTCAGATTTCTATACACATTTTCCCATGATAAAAGCTAAAGATTTCTTATACAGATATATCTAGATTTCAGGATTGGTTATTTTACATTCATGGTGCATGCATATTCATTCACATGACATAGTACTATATGAGGCACTGATACGAGCATGGAGCATTTGCACTTACACGTAGCGTATTATCCTGTCTTACTTGATGACTAGTAGTATATTAGTATATTATTATGACCTAGGACAGCGTCGTGCATTCGATTTCTTTTCGCAGATATCTTCTACTCACGAGTTGGCAACTCACCCCCGTTGTGCAAAATTTTATTACAGGTTCGATATATAGGTTTTCCTGACAGCTTGCTGGCACATCATTTCATTCCGGGTGATTTGCACGGTTGGTTGGTTCACTTGTATCTGGACCGCCATTGTATTTTTATTATTTTATTTGTATCTAGAAAGCTCCATCAACCAAACTTGTATTACTTGATTGTTTACTGGATCTGTTGTTTATTTCGACCTTAGAGCCGCGCTTGTATTATTATGATATCTGGTGATTTTGTTTTCTTTTGAGTTTTGAGCCTCGCCCTTTGGCGTTGTATACTATTGTGCATTGATGTGGTTGTTTTCGCCTTTTGGCATAGAGCTAGCTCCCGTTTGGGGATGCTTTTTATTGTTTGTATATATATTATTCTTGTTTGTACCCGTTTGGGGCCAGTTTTTACAAAGGAGACTCTGCCGAAATTTTTGAGAAAATTGGATGTTGCTTTTAAACTTGTTTTCTACATGTTTTCCTTTACTTTTTCTTCTTTTTTTTTGGTTTAGATTTCTGGGCTTCGGCTTACTTAGGTTATGTTGCACCTCTAGACGCTTCGTAATCTAAGTGCCGGTCATGTTCCGTACTTTCGGGTCGTGACAAAATTGGTATCAAAGCGCTAGGTTTAACCTTGTATAAGTCTAGGTGACCCTTGATTGATGGAGTAGGTGACTTAGGTTGAGTAACGTACCGTGGGTTTGACCCGCGGCATAGTTACGATACGCCACTCTTCTTAAGTAGCCTTAGGATGTACATTTGTTTGCACCGCATTTCATTCATTCCTTTGATCTATCTTCGTCGATATCGGAGGGTGGTTTCTGTTACCAGGGCGCACGGGCAGAAGGAGCCGCGGCTCGAATGCGATAACCATTAGGGTATCGGTTATTCTTGAGGATTGAAGCATTGTTTAGCGTGCGGAAGAAGAGTATTCACATGCCATCCAGACGAAGTTAAAGGATTCGAACGAT
Source organism: Agapanthus africanus (assembly GCA_030015575.1). Lineage (NCBI taxonomy): Eukaryota > Viridiplantae > Streptophyta > Magnoliopsida > Asparagales > Amaryllidaceae > Agapanthus > Agapanthus africanus. The sequence continues at coordinate 698,119,661 of CM057340.1, forward strand.
TGTCAGAAACCTATTTTCCCAAGTTTAAAGTATTCGGAAGAACATGCAAGTATTTCGATGGACCCTCTAGAAGAATGAAAGCTTAACTCAACATAATGACCACGAGAACGCCCTTGAACCTTAGGGTTTACGGCAGTTCTGTGGTGCCATTAGTGAGGCTTGGGTTTGCCCTTCTACGGCTGGACCATTGATGCCGGGGTATGTACCGGATATTTTTAAACTGTACTTGAGTGTTGAGCTCTCGGGGAATTATGGGATTTTGATGGATCGATCGAAAAGTTTAATGTAGTCTGGATATCAGGTGAAGGGATCGACTACGTGGGAGACTTTAGATATGAGTATTGCCGTTGGTAGCGCAGTCAGCACACCTATAAAGAGACAAGTTCGAAGCAGTCGACACCAGAGAAAAGGGGGAAAGAGGCGCACATTGACGATAGTGTTTACGATTGTGATTTGGTGATTTGAATTTCATATTTCCGTTGATTGGATTTTTTTTGGTATTTTGAGGATTTTGTTCTACGATTGGTATTTCTTATGTGTGCATTCATTACATTCTGTTCGTGCTTCATATATCAGTTGTATTGAAATTGTTTTGTACATACCCAGTACACTCGATTTGGTTTTATACATTTTGAGATTTTGATTTGATTTCGTGCATATAGGTTACACATGATTTTGACATATGCTTCGACCTAGTTTTCATGCATTTTCGTACTGTGATTTCGATTTTGATATTCGGTGTATGTTTTCGTGCACCATGTGCACCTGATTGAGATTCTTGCACACATTCGGTGCACCTGATACAATTTGTGCACACCAGATGCACTAAATCGTGGTTTTGTGCAGATTAGATGCACCTGATATTAGAGTCGCGCACGCCCGTTGCACTTGACAGATGTTTTTGGTGCACACCTGTTGCACTCAGTTTTGTTTTTGTGTGAATTCGTGGCATCTGTATTTGGTTTCGATTTCAGTGCGCATCGGACGCACATGATATTTTTATGATGTGATTGGGATTGATTTCAGTTTGATCAGTATATTTTTATAATCATTACTATTGATTTGGTAACCAGGAGGGACGTGTATGTTAAATAAAAGATATATATATATATATATATATATAGCTATTTTTTAAAAAATAAACGTCCGCTGCTTATGCCGTGGCACGCGTATCACACGGCGATTTTCAAAAGGGGTTCTTGCATGCTTCTTTATCCAGACGTTTGGACGATTTTACTATGACGCGCACAGTATATAAGTTGTAGTTTTGATGTACATCATGTTGGTTTTCGTATTGGGTTTTGGTATTTTATTTTCGCCATAACTCCGATAATTGTGTTATGCTTGACGGAGTTGATTTTAGTTATGTATTGATGATTTCGGAGCCCCGACGATTTGAGTGTTTTGGCTGAATGTTTTAGTAATTGGGGGGAGTTTTAATTTAAATTCGAGGACCGAATTTCTTAAAGGGGGGAATATTGTAACATTTTAAAAATAATTAATTAATTAAATAAATAAATAAAATTGTTTAAGTGAATTTTATAATTTTCGGTAAAGTAAACGTAGTTTTCATAAAACTAAACCGTAATTATTTTTCACTATAAATTTAAAAATACCTATTTTAATTATATTATTACTAGTAAATGGTGTTTATTTAGACACTTATAAATTTTTAGTTTAATTAAATATTTTTCTTAAATTGATTATTTTAAATATTAACATAAGCTTTATTTTTACACTAAATTAGTGTAAATTACAAATTTGAATGGGTTAAATTTGAAAAAATGAACCATTGCATCTTAGAATCAAGTGTGTTTCATGCAAAATTTATTTTCAAAATTTTACAATGGTTCTAGACCATTCTATGTCAAATGGAGTGCAGAAAATAAAGAATTTTTAAATAAATTCATGAAAAGACTTAATTGTGTGATATTTTTGTGAAACCTTCTACACTTTTCTTCACCTTTTCTCACTCTTCTCTCTTTCCTCACCTCATGGCCGGCCTCACCTCCATGGGCAGCCCCAAAATTTCCCCCCCATCATTTTTGCATTAAAAATCATTAAAATTCATCAAAAATTCATAAAAAATCCACAAAATCCTAATAAATTCCTACCATCTATTCTTTGCTCATCTTTACATGGATTTTGGAGATGGAAAGCATTCATTTTGGAGGCTTATTTTCATGTTTGGATCTCATGTTGTGGAGGTATAAATCTTCTTCTATTGATTTATTGTTATTAGATGTTTCATTTAAGCATAATTAGATTTAATAAATAATTTCTATCTACAAGTTTTAAAATTCAAGTTAGGGTTTATAAAATTAAGTTATGGTTTTTATTAATTAAGTAGGGTTATAATAACTAGTTTAACATTTTTAGAAGTGGAAAATCTTGTATGGATGATATATTGTAAATTGTTTATCCAAAATTATTTAAATTAATCCATTTTGCAAACTAGATTTCTATATATTATATATATTGGTGAGATAAAATTCCAATTAATGTTTGTAACACTAGATTGTAGTTTTAATGAGGATATTAACTTGTTGGTGGAATGAAAAACTCAAATTGATCACTAGTTTCTATTGGTAATTGAAAAATACAAATAAAAATGCGATTTTTGCTAACTAGATTTTGGAAATTCTTAAATAAATGAAATTTAAAATATAATTTATGATTTCATTATATCATTATCATCATGAATTGTAGTTTAATGCATTAATTCATGCAAAATCCAGTTTAGATGTGATATTGTGAAATTTTCCTTAAAAGTATCAAAATCGGGCAAGTTTGCAAACTAGAATTTTCAAACTAATATAAATTAGGGTGTTAAAAATATAGTGATGGTTTATATAGTCTAGTTATGCAAATTAATGAATATTATGACCATTAGTTTCTTTTAAACATCAAGTTTTGAAGTAAAATAGTAAATTGGTGTTTTCGGGTTTTTCGGAATCGGACGATTTGATTGATTTTTAGGGTTTTGATGGATTAAATCATGTTTTATATTATAAGTAACAAGTTTTTAAACTACAAGTTGTTTGTTGATGTTTATCTCGATCAATCGGCGTTTGTACGCCGATATCGAGCGATATTTGGTTCTTTTGCATGAGCGGGACATAGGTTTTAACCTATACGCGTTTCGTGCGTCGTTTTGATTTTTTTCCGTGATTCAGTTTACGATATTATACATGTTTGCGTATAGGTACCCCTCGCGTGGACTTCGGACGAGGAAGAAGAGGAAGGCGACATCGTCTTCGGCAGATAAGGACCAGGTGAGTAGATGTGAATCTATGGGGGAAATCGGGTGGATGGCGTTTAGCACCCCCGCGAACGTAGAATAGGAATAGTACTTATTGTCATTAGGAAGCCTGACGTGACCTTAGATTCTTGAGGAGTAGGACCCTAGTAATGACCCTAGGCTGGACTAGATTGATTTAGAAAGACCTTACCAGAGGATGAATACCTTGGAAGAGATTCGTAGGTTTCAGGTAGACACACACACACGCACACACTGAGACTCGACGTGGTGTATACGTGTATGTATATATATATATATATAGGACTAGGTGTAGGTATACACACACACACACACAATACGTATATGTGATATAAGGATGTGATATGATACACGGGGATGAAACAATATAACTGGGCTGATGCCGTGATTCTTGGCTATACAGTCGTGTTATGATGTTAGCGGATCATTAGAAAATGAGATAATGGATTTGTATACATGAACAATAATAAAGAATGGTGATGATATTGAAGTATATGTGACTCTAAAATAGAACCCGGACCGTAACCTGTGGCTGAAATTCTGATATGATATCATATAGGTGTGACTTGATTACGACATCATATAGGTGTGACCTGATTTCGATATGATATATATGTGTAACTTGATTACGATATCATATAGGGGTGACATGATTACGATATGATTTAAGTGTGACTTAATCACAATATGATGCATATACATGATATTTATGAGGATAAATTAACGATGTATATTTATGCTGACAATGATATATGATTGATGTATACGATTACAGTATAGCACCTTGATCTTGACATGTGTTGATGATGATATTATACGAATGATGACACATGTGGGTGATATTTGACCCGTACCCCCTTATTGGGATGCCGTACGATGGATTTTACCGTACGATGCATAGATATGATGATTGATTTGCACTCTTGATTCGAGGAAGCCGTACTACTTACGTGACGCTATTGAGGCTGGATCGCCGACTATTAGAGATATGGATTCAGACCTTAGGTGGACTCTTATTTCTTATTGACTAGTTTCTTAGGTTTAGTTTCTTAAGAGGTTAGATGGACACTAGTTTAGGCTCGAGTCATATAGTGGCAGTTGTATTTGTATATCGCAGATGAGTGGTTATTACATATCCGTCTTTACATTCATACCGTAATCATAATGTTGCATGTTCATACATATATTTCTATAATCAGTATAAAACTCTGTCTGTTAGGACACCGGCACCATTACCGATGATGCGCATATTCCACGCACACTTATTTGCCGGCTCATACACATCATCATCGGTAATTGCTATATCACGTACACTTTAAATCATATTATCTTTTATTGATACAATCAGTTAACAGCTGGATCGATATAATATTATGATTACTATCTGGTGTTAGTATAGACATGATATTTATTGCTTAGACATTTCATACATTCGCATTTTCATGTTATCATGCAGTATTATGGGGCATATGCCGACACTTATCATATACTTACTCATGATTTTGGGATTTTGGATTTCTATGAGATTTTTGGATTTTTGGGGAAAACCGCAAGAATATATAAAACTTCTCTCTCTCTCCTCTTCTCTTTTTAAAAACATAAGATGCGGTTTTCTCGTGATGTATGTGTCGTCCACCATGAGATTTTTTCTGTTGGATTTCGAGACCCGATTCGAGAAGTGGATGAATCGACTCGGGTACATGGTGGGCCCGGTATGGTAACCTGGGGCAAGAAGATCGAGTTGTAGACGATGAGCCTGGCAGGAGAAGATTACTTACTGGTGATGTCTGGTGCGACGGATATTCGGAGGATACCGACCGTTGTGGTGAGATTTGATGATATGGGCCGATCCGGATTGACGGAGCCCGAGATATTGAGACTATGAGACATTGAGATTATGAGGTATTGAGATTTGAGATTTACATGTTTTGTGTTGATACTTGACACAGATTTCCATGGATTTCATCATTGATATTTCAGATTTCTATACACATTTTACCATGATAAAAGCTAAAGATTTCTTATACAGATATATCTAGATTTCAGGATTGGTTATTTTACATTCATGGTGCATGCATACTCATTCACATGACATAGTACTATATGAGGCACTGATACGAGCATGGAGCATTTGCACTTACACGTAGCGTATTATCCTGTCTTACTTGATGACTAGTAGTATATTAGTATATTATTATGACCTAGGACAGCGTCGTGCATTCGATTTCTTTTCGCAGATATCTTTTACTCACGAGTTGGCAACTCACCCCCGTTGTGCAAAATTTTATTACAGGTTCGATGTACAGGTTTTCCTGACAGCTTGCTGGCACATCATTTCATTCCGGGTGATTTGCACGGTAGGTTGGTTCACTTGTATCTGGACCGCCATTGTACTTTTATTATTTTATTTGTATCTAAAAAGCTCCATCAACCAAACTTGTATTACTTGATTGTTTACTGGATCTGTTGTTTATTTCGACCTTAGAGTCGCGCTTGTATTATTATGATATCTGGTGGTTTTGTTTTCTTTTGAGTTTTGAGCCTCGCCTTTTGGCGTTGTATACTATTGTGCATTGATGTGGTTGTTTCCTCCTTTTGGCGTAGAGCTAGCTCCCGTTTGGGGATGCTTTTTATTGTTTGTATATATATATTATTCTTGTTTGTACCCGTTTGGGGCCAGTTTTTACAAAGGAGACTCTGCCGAAATTTTTGAGAAAATTGGATGTTGCTTTTAAACTTGTTTTCTACATGTTTTCCTTTACTTCTTCTTCTTCTTTTTATGGTTTAGATTTCTAGGTTTCGGCTTACTCAAGTTACGTTGCGCCTTTAGACGCTTCGTAATCTAAGTGCCGGTCACGTTCCGTACTTTCGGGTCGTTACAAATTCGAATTTTACATGATGGGAGGCATACTTGTCCGGCCTCTTATTGAGGGCGTTTTTACGTCCTATTCACGATTGACAGATGTATGATCGAGGACCAAACCAGCGGAGCATGTACCCGCCCGCACACCTAGCTATAGCTCGACCGCAAGCGAAGGAGAAATGACCCCTCTAGAACATGCACGGTTGATGAGGAGAACTGTTAGGGGCATAGAGAGTTGAGGGCGACAGCGAGGGAGCACGACCGTCGGTTGACGGAGGTTGAGCAGGGGATTCGAACCCTGTTGGGTAGGACTGAGCGTTCACGTTCACGCTCGAGAGCGTGGCGTGGGGCCGAGCAGTGAGGGCACTGCTTTGGTTAAGTTTGGTGGAGTTGGTGGTTGTATATAGTTATCTTTTGCATTGCATATTTTTTTTAAATTTTTGTATATATTTTTCTTTTTCTTTTGCATGTTTAAATTCTGCATTGCATCCATATAAAAAATCATAAAAATAGAAAAATTTGAAAATAAAAAAATTATAAAAATTAAAATCAAATAAAAACTGAGAAATTGGAAAAAATTATAAAAATTAAAACATTCAATTTTGGTCATAATTGACTTGAGTTTGACAAAAAAGTTAACTAGCTAGGAACAACTAGACCTTAGACTTAGTAAATTAAAAACCCTAAAAATAAGCTTTCTTAAAAATTTACGGTAGAACGTATATGTCTTTGTAGTTTATTTAGAAATAGGCAAATTTTGAGTTCACTCCTTGGGCTAAGTTAAAATAAGGGAAAAGTATTGATATTTTTATTAAAGTATAAGTCTGAAAAATAATTCCTAAGCTTAAGTCTAAATTCTAAAAATATATACCTTACAAATTGTACAAACACGAACCTTGAAACTTGGAATAGTAGAAGAGACCTTGAAATTCTCTTGTTTAAAGTCCTTAGCATGAAGGAAAATAAAAAAATATATAAGTGTGAATAAAGGGATAAAAAAATAAACACCGGTTTTTGTAATTACTTAAGGCTGCAATAAATAGAAAAAAATATTTAGCGATGATGCTTTATCATCCAGTGCCTTAGACTAACTGGTTTGGGAGTCACTGCTATAAGCCTTAGGTATTACAAGACTAGGAATTACGCCTTAATGTGCAAACACATTTAGTAATCGGTCGTTGGTACCTCAAGAACTATTAACGGTCGCATGAAGAATGTGTGAGCAATTTCATTTAAAAATTCACCAATTGAAAAGTTCTTTGGACGATGGACAAGAGATAATAACTTGATTTGAATTTCCAAGTGTAAGGGTGGTATATACACACATGTAGGGGTATGTGATTGGGGTTTAGATAAGAGATATGAATGAAAAATAGGACTTGTACCTTTAATAGAGATGATAAAAATTCCTAAGTTGAGATAGAACCTTAGAAGGAAAACTTAAAAGATGCTGAAATCTAAGTAAATTTACAAGAACATATATAATTTTAAGTTAAATAATAAGGAAGCGTGAAAAATACGGGTGGATAATTTCTGAGTCGAAGATAATAGAGTTTCTTGTTAGAAAACCAAATTGGAGAATAAAATTCAATAGACCTAATTGATAAGATTTTGTGGGTAGTATCCGCTGAAAACCCTCAGGGGACAACACTCCTCCTACTAGGGACACCTAGAGATTTAACAGCTTATTGCACGAGCTCAGTGCAATCGCATTTCCCTGCGAAAGTGAGGCTAGGTCTTTTTCCGAGAATAAAACTAGGTTTTCTCGAGGACGAGCAAAAGATAAGTTTAGGGGTATATGTTCATATCATAATTTTGCATTATTATATTCCCCATTCTTATTCATTTTACAAATAAACATGTGTTTTTGATCCATGTCTGCTCCCTAGTTGCAGCTTACAGGTTCTCGAAACAAAAACAGCGAAAAAGAAGAAAAGACGATACAAAAGTGAGACTATGATCAACAAATGGAAGAATCTTGATCATGCCTACAGTTTGAAGAATAAACGAAGATCAATAGACAAATTCACAAAGCACAAAGGCAACGCAAGGTTTAAGACTTCGACACGAAGCAAACGGTAAAGTCTACGACATTATTCACAGTGGAAATTTGGAAGAAAAATAGAAGACAATCTGAGAAACTAAGTGAAGAAACAAGAAGACAAATGCAAATAGAAGAAGTCCAGAGAAATGCAACCCAAGACCCCACCATTTGGCCGCGGATCCGCGGCCAAACAGGGCATACGGCCGCGGATCCGCGGTCGTGCTAGACACGTGTCAATGGGAAATTTGATGGCATGACGGTGCGTTGACTATGCTTCTTTACGGTAAAATTGTAAAAGCAGATCTGTATCGATTGTAACCCTAGGGTTTCTATGCTCTATAAATGTAACGGCCATGTTTTCTAATACCTAATAAAATATATTTTATTTGTATTTCTACTATCAAATAATTATTTACATGTTTCTTTTATATAATAATAATTTTTAAAGTAGTGTTAATAATTTCCAAAGCAGTAAATATGATTAAAGGAAATTTCTAAAATCTATTTATTATTTTTATAGGCTTAAAATGTTTCAGAAAGATTTTATAATACCTTAAAATAATTTACATATTTTTATTATCAATAAAAGCAATTAATTCGTAATTAAAAATATTTTAAAGGATAAACTAGATATTCTATAATTTTAGTAACTAGCTAACAATTTAGAAATGGATATATTAATTGTTTTTAGCCTAAAATTATTTTTATATTAAAGATAATAATAAAATATATTTTATGGAATTTTTTCATAATTTTCCCGTATTTTTAACTATTTTTAACAAAATTTTCAAAGCCAAATCAATATTCTGCTGTTTTATTTATTTTTATTTATTTTATTTTAAATTTTTAAATCCTTTTAACCTGGACCGTTGGATCACGAGATCCAACGGCCCAGAATACCCTGGCGGCACCCACGTGGTGATCCGCACACACGGCTGCGGGACAACCGCAGCGCGACACGTGGCGATGGGCGGCGCGATCTGCGTCGTTGGATGCAGATCCAACAGCTGAGGATTTAGGCGGCAGCGGCTAATCATTGGCAATTAATTCTGAGATGATTGGGCGTGGATTTTGAGGATTATTTTTGGATTTTCTAGTTACTTTTTGAACGCTTTAAATAGGCATCTTCAAACACTGATTTTTCACACTTCAGAACTCCAAAAATTCTGAAAAAATACCAATGCCTTCGTATCGACGACGCCGACGCTACGGCTCCATCCAATCGCAAAGAAAAAATCGAGACGCGGAGCTATTGAGGATTTAGTACGAGACTACCCTTCGACATCCAACTCAAATAAAAGGTAGGATCCGTCTCTCTCCCCTTTTCCTGTCACCTTCTTCTATCTTAATAACCTAGTTCCAATTTCTATCATCAGCCCCCATTTAAAATGGTGTTATAATATTTGTGCATACCCTTTTTCCTTGTACCCTTAATCATGATAAAGTTAACCCATATTTTTAAAACGGTGTTTAAATTTCCTCTATACACAAAATGATATTGCACACCCATAATACTTGGAATCTGTCATAACCCATGAATTGTCATTTTACCTCTGTCATACCCATACTATAAAATGATCTCGAAATAGGTTACTTCCACAAGATACCCTCGTTTAATTTAAATATTATATTTGTTTAAAATACCTATAAGAATTAAGGATATGTAAAATAAATATTTTAGATACAGTATACGTATATTTTACTTACAAATACTTTTAAAACCTTTTCAACTTTTTAAGCAGAAAATATTAAATTTAAATAACGGTATCTTTTCAAAAGGGAATATTTAGTATCTTTTGAAAGGTAATAACACCAATCTAGAACAAAGAAAAGGTTGTAGGCATCAATCGTTTATTTAAACCAGACTTTGTGGTAGGCAGGTGTGTCTAAGGCTAGTGGTTATTAATTAGGCCCACTACTTACGTAGTGGAGTACTTTCCCACTTACCTGGCACTTACCTGGCTGCAATTGGCGGTGAAGAGGCGATTTGAGGACCTCATAACTTGTCCTTTTGGAATATTAGTAGCAGCCTAGATTTTCAAATAAAAACCTTTTACAAAAGATTTTCAAATAAACACCACCACCTGTTATCAAAAGGATATTTTCTGTAAAATATTATACTTTTCCAAAATAATAAATATCCCAAATATCATGGTTTTTCTTAGAAATGATAAAAGATATTTAAACCTTATTATTTTAACTAAGTTTTCTCTAAAGGACGAAGCATTTTACAAATTCTAGAAAAATAAAACGAGTGGTTGTGGAAGGCCATATTAAACGAGATCAATACACTTTCTAAAATTTCCAGTTTATGACAACATGACATACACAAAACATGATACGGTTAGGGTTAGAATGCGCGGACCTAGATATGGAATACTCTATGAAGATCCCTGCAGGCAGGGTGACCAGTCCAATATATGGGCGACTATATAAATATGAAGATCCCGATATTTCGGGTGACCAGTCCAATATATGGGCGACTATATAAATATGAAGATCCCGATATTCCGGATGACCAGTCCAATATATGGGTGACTATATAAATATGAAGATCCCGATATTCCGGGTGACCAGTCCAATATATGGGCGACTATATAAATATGAAGATCCCGATATTCCGGGTGACCAATCCAATATATGGGCGGCTATATAAATATGAAGATCCCGATATTCCGGATGACCAGTCCAATAGATGGGCGACTATATAAATATGAAGATCCCGATATTCCGGGTGACCAGTCCAATATATGGGCGACTATACTAAAATGAAGATCCCGATATTCCGGGTGACTAGTCCAATATATGGGCGACTATACTAAAATGAAGATCCTGATATTCCGGGTGACCAGTCCAAAGTGTGGACAACTATACAATGTGGAAATTCCATGCCTAGAGGTATACCCACTAACTCTAATTCGTCCGAACCTTTATACTGAACCATGGGGATGTGTAGTTTGATTAGGCAAGGATAATTCGGAACTCGGATTCCCCTACTACTCGATCATGATCCCGGGAAGTGAAACGGTACATTTCACTTCCCCAGTTGTTGTTCCGTGGGCACAACGGAATAATCGCGAGTATTCGGACCCTTGTTTAACAAACTAAAACGTTTACAATACGTATTGATAATCAACACCAAACCCACATCATGTGATATACCTACCTGTTACCTTATCTACTTTTTCATGAGACATGAGTTGTTCAGTATCTTGGATGTGGATATTTTACCAGTTTAGACTTGTTGTTTATTATGGAACTGAGGGGTGGTATTACCCGTGCACTTGAGTGATATTCATGCTAGACAAAACTCCATCGTAGTCATGAGACACCTTTCGGGGATGTTCACGCTACCCCATTGATTGCCATCACAGGCACGGGTACTGGCTCATACTGCTTCTAGCTACTCATGGGATACCTCAAGGATACGAGTATGTTCACCCGTCAATTCCATCTATACACACCTTGTTTAACCTGATCCAGCTCTTAGACTGAATATCCGTTTGACTTGACTTGAATGTTTACCAAACATATACAAGCTACTCACATTCACATATCTAATTTGTATATAACCCCATACCTTTATACACATGTTCATCATATTCATTATATACACCTGTTCGTTTCTATACCTTTACTATCTTATAAGGCAATCCTACCCGAGTATAACTCGCTGACGGACCTTCCTTTTTCTTCTCTATCTTTGGAATGTCCGTCAGATAAGAATAAGTATTACAGGGAAGATCAAGGAGTGAAGCTAGCTTACGAAGATCTTACAGATTGGACGATGGAAGATTAGATAATTTAATTTTTGGTGTTGCCCACATGTTTAGGGCTTTTGTCTCTCCTTTGATGTAATTAAACTACTCAGTTTATTTTACTATTTCTTTTGGGATGTAACAAAGTTTGGTTAATGGAAATAAAATGCCTTTCGCTTTTATTATTTTTGTTTTAGTACACATCCTGCATATTAAATATTTATACGCTTAACGTAACTGTATTGAATAGACCACCTTCAATACAGTTAGGTTGCGGACCTTGCCACGTCTTCCTTCTCCTTCTTTTGGGAAGCGGGGCGTGACAGGTTTTTGTGGTGGCCCATGCAGGTCCTCTTGTGTACTAAAATAAAACCATTAACTGACTTATTATATTTGTGAATCTTATCCATCTATACTGATATCATATTTTTCCTATATTCCTTGACATTCTGTACCCTGACCATGACCTTTCCTTCTGGTCATGGCAAATATTTCCAACGAGGATGACATGTCCGATATTACTTTGAAGCTACATCTGGAGATTCAAACGATGAAGTCGTAGCCTCTCAGGCGGTTATTTCCGACGGCGGCTTGGAAGAAGAAGAAGATCCCGAGGAAGAGGAGCATATAAAGGATGGGCCAGAAAAAGAAGGCTCCTGCCGAGGAGAAGTCGAAGGATGAAGCTTCGAGTGAGGAGGAACTCGAGGCCGAAGAAACTCAGGCGGTTGTCCTCACAAGGCACCGTGGTAATGGTCGTACTTTTCTTAGATTGAGGACCTATCACCACTTGTTGAACTCCCGTAATCGAGACTAATAAGTCTTTTTCCTTTCTTTGGCCGAATAAAACGATGTAAGAACATTAAGGGTATGTCCTTACTTTTCGGTCGTACTCTCCATTTCGAAGTTGGATGATAAAATCTTAGTTTCGAGCAACAATCTCTCTTGTGTCTCTTACTCTTCTTAGTCTCTCCCTTGCATTAATTGTTGTTCTTTCATGCAAGTTATCTTGTCTCACCTCAGCCCGTTCGATGGCCGGACGACTCTATAACCGCAACAGAAAGGGAAATGGAGTCAATGAAGTCACTGCTCAACAAGCAGCTTTAACACAAAAGGATGTAAGGACTACTGGAGTAACAGCAGCAGCAGACAGCTGCCCTTCTTCCGGAGCTACGAGAAAGTAGGCAGCAACAAGCAGAGATTTTAAGTAAGGCACTAACCCCAGTTCCACAATGTTCGCCGGGAGTGAAGCAGTTCAGATCACTCCACCCTAAGACTTTTTCGGGGAAGGAAACTCCTTTAGAAGCCGAAGAATGGCTTAAGGGAACAATCAATGATCTCAGTACCGCCCAAATCTCGAAAGACGCGTGGGTGAACATCGCTAAGCTACAACTTACGAAACACTACTCTAAGGAGAACATGGGAACACGGATGGTTGAAACACATGAAGCAGATGAGAGAGGTCAAGTGCCGGTCGGTTGGGAAGACCCTGAAGATGGAGAATTTGTGGAGATGATGATTCAATGCAGCGAGCGAGGAAAGCTCAGCCAACGACTCATTTTCCGTTTAACATCTTGGAAGAAGACGGTGGGTTTATGTATAGCCTATTTTTGCTACTTTTGTTCGAGGAAACCCTAGTCATACTTTTGATCATTTCGAGATTATGGAAAGGTTAGCATAACCTACGAGCAGCAACCGGTCGGAATACTAGAAGGATGAAACCTTGAGCGACAAGACAATCCAACTGGCTAGAGCTGTATGAAGGAATAACTACTAGGTAGACATACACGGAAGAGAGGAAACGGGATGAGAGTGCGAGACCAAAATATTTAACCGCGATAATCTCTTCTTAGTGATTTCTTCCTTTCCTTGACCTACCTTCTGAAATTTCGAGGACGAAATTATTTTAAGGAGGGTAGATTATGACGACCATGTTTTCTAATACCTAATAAAATATATTTTATTTATATTTCTACTATCAAATAATTATTTACACGTTTCTTTTATATAATAATAATTTTTAAATTAGTGTTAATAATTTTCAAAGCAGTAAATATGATTAAAGGAAATTTCTAAAATCTATTTATTATTTTTATAAGCTTAAAATGTTTCAGAAAGATTTTATAATACCTTAAAATAATTTACATATTTTTATTATCAATAAAAGCAATTAATTCGTAATTAAAAATATTTTAAAAAATAAACTAGATATTCTATAATTTTAGTAACTAGCTAACAATTTAGAAATGGATATATTAATTGTTTTTAGCCCAAAATTATTTTTATATTAAAGATAATAATAAAATATATTTTATGGAATTTTTTCATAATTTTCCCGTATTTTAAACTATTTTTAACAAATTTTTCAAAGCCAAATCAATATTCTGCTGTTTTATTTATTTTTATTAATTTTATTTTAAATTTTTAAATCCTTTTAACATGGACCGTTGGATCACGAGATCCAACGGCCCAGAATACCCTGGCGGCGCCCACGTGGTGATCCGCACACACGGCTGCGGGCCAATCGCAGCGCGACACGTGGCGATGGGCGGCGCGATCTGCGCCGTTGGATGCAGATCCAACGGCTGAGGATTTAGGCGGCGGCGGCTAATCATTGACAATTAATTCTGAGATGATTGGGCGCAGATTTTGAGGATTATTTTTGGATTTTCTTGTTAATTTTTGAACGCTATAAATAGGCACCTTCAAACACTGATTTCTTACACCTCTGAACTCCAAAAATTCTGAAAAAATACCGGTGCCTTCGTATCGACGACGCCGACGCTACGGCTCCATCCAATCGCAGAGAAAAAATTGGGACGCGGAGCTATTGAGGATTTAGTACGAGACTACCCTTCGGCATCCGACTCAAACAAAAGGTAGGATCCGCCTCTCTCTCCTTTTCCTGTCACCTTCTTCTATCTTAATAACCTAGTTCCAATTTCTAATCATCAACCCCCATTTAAAATGGTGTTATAATATTTATGCATACCCTTTTTCCTTGTACCTTTAATCATGATAAAGTTAACCCATATTTTTAAAACGGTGTTTAAATTTCCTCTATACACAAAATGATATTGCACACCCATAATACATGGAATCTGTCATAACCCATGAATTGTCATTTTACCTCTGTCATACCCATACTATAAAATGATATCGAAATAGGTTACTTTCACAAAATACCCTCGTTTAATTTAAATATTATATTTGTTTAAAATACCTATAAGAAATAAGGATATGTAAAATAAATATTTTAGATACAGTATACGTATAGTTTACTTACAAATACTTTTAAAACCCTATCAACTTTTTAAGAAGAAAATATTAAATTTAAATAACGATATCTTTTCAAAAGGGAATATTTAGTATCTTTTAAAAGGTAATAACACCAATCTAGAACAAAGGAAAGGTTGTAGGTATCGATCGTTTATCTAAACCAGACTTTGTGGTAGACAAGTGTGTCTAACGCTAGTGGTTATTAATTAGGCCCACTACTTACGTAGTGGAGTACCTTCCCACTTACCTGGCACTTATCTGGCCGCAATTGGCGGTGAAGAGGCGATTTGAGGACCTCATAACTTGTCCTTTTGGAATATTAGGAGCAGCCTAGATTTTCAAATAAAAACCTTTTACAAAAGATTTTCAAATAAACACCACCACCTTTTATCAAAAGGATATATTCTGTAAAATATTATACTTTTCCAAAATAATAAATATCCCAAATATCATGGTTTTTCTTAGAAGTGATAAAAGATATTTAAACCTTATTATTTTAACTAAGTTTTCTCTAAAGGACACGAAGTACTTTACAAATTCTAGAAAATAAAACGAGTGGTTGTGGAAGGCCATATTAAACGAGATCAATACATTTTCTAAAATTTCGAGTTTATGATAACATGACATATACAAAACATGATACGGTTAGGGTTAGAATGCGCGGACCTGGGTATGGAATACTTTATGAAGATCTCTGCAGGCAGGATGACTAGTCCAATATATGGGCGACTATATAAATATGAAGATTCCGATATTTCGGGTGACCAGCCCAATATATGGGCGACTATATAAATATGAAGATCCCGATATTTCGAGTGACTAGTCTAATATATGGGCGATTATATAAATATGAAGATCCCGATATTTCGGGTGACTAGTCCAATTTATGGGCGACTATATAAATATGAAGATCCCGATATTCCGGGTGACCAGTCCAATATATGGGCGACTATACTAAAATGAAGATCCCGATATTCCAGGTGACCAGTCCAATATATGGGCGACTATACTAAAATGAAGATCACGATATTCCGGGTGACCAGTCCAAAGTGTGGACGACTATACAACGTGGAAATTCCATGCCTAGATGTATACGCACTAACTCTAATTCGTCCGAACCTTTATACTGAACCACGGGGATGGGTAGTTTGATTAGGCAAGCATCGGAACTCGGATTCCCCTACTACTCGATCATGATCTCGGGAAGTGAAACGGTACATTTCACTTCCCCAGTTGTTGTTGCGTGGCCACAACGGAATAATCGCGAGTATTCAGACCCTTGTTTAACAAACTAAAACGTTTACAATATCTATTGATACTCAACACCAAACCCACATCATGTGATATACCTACCTGTTACCTTATCTACTTTTTCATGAGACATGAGTTGTTCAGTATCTTGGATGTGGATATTTTACCAGTTTAGACTTGTTATTTATTATGGAACTGAGGGGTGGTATTACCCGTGCACTTGAGTGATATTCACGCTAGACAAAGCTCCATCGTAGTCATGGGGCACCTTTCGGGGATGTTCACGCTATCACATTGATTGCCATCACAGGCACGAGCACTAGCTCATACTGCTTCCAGCTAATCATGAGATACCTCAAGGATACGAGTATGTTCACCCGTCAATTCCATCCATACACACCTTGTTTAACCTGATCCAACTCTTAGACTGAATATCCGTTTGACTTGACTTGAACCTTTACCAAACATATACAACCTACTCATATTCACATATCTAATTTGTATATAACCTCATACCTTTATACACATGTTCATCATATTCATTATATACACCTGTTCGTTTCTATACCTTTATTATCTTATAAGGCAATCCTACCCGAGTATAACTCGCTGACGGACCTTCCTTTTTCTTCTCTATCTTTGGAATGTCCTTCAGATAAGAATGAGTATTACAGGGAAGATCAATGTGTGAAGCTAGCTTACGAAGATCTTACAGACCGGACGATGGAAGATTAGATAGTTTAATTTTTGTTGTTACCCACATGTTTAGGGCTTTTGTCTCTCCATTGATGTAATTAAACACTTAGTTTATTTTATTATTTCTTTGGGATGTAATAAAGTTTGGTTAATGGAAATAAAATGCCTTTCACTTTTATTATTTTTGTTTTGGTACACATCCTGCATATTAAATATTTATACGCTTAACGTAACTGTATTGAATAGACCACCTTCAATACAGTTAGGTTGCGGACCTTACCACGTCTTCCTTCTCCTTCTTTTGGGAAGCGGGACGTGACAATAAATAGAAATCTTAAACCTCTTTTTGAGGTATGCCTCTTTTTATTTCATCTATTCAGAATTTTAATTCAGTGTAAATGTTTGAAGAGAGCCATCAAATAAAGTAAGATTTTTATTTCATTGCTCTAATTCTTAATTTTCTTTCTGCCCTATTATAGATTTCATTATCTGCCCTAGTTAATTAGTTTAGAACATGTTAATTAATTCCCTAATGAGTGAGTGGTTCTTCACTTGTTAGGGTTAGGAATAGGTAATGTTTTTGAGATGAAAATCTCTCATCCCTTTCTTTCCCATCACATAATATTTTTATAGGACTCCATGCATACATACACACACCGTTCCCTATGGTACCCTATCCCACGAGGTAGCGGTGATACCGTAGTTTAAAAGACCGGTTGCGTATGTTTTCCATGGAGATTAGGGTAAGAATTAAAGAAGGAAGGATAAGAACCTAGAGGAAGAAACATCGTTTCTTCCCGATGGTACTAATCCCCTTTATTAATAATTACCATAACACCTAAATAGATCTAAATTAGGGCATAGAAAGCGGTGGGGAATCTTAAATTTCCAAACTTAACCTAAACCTAATCGTAGCAAGATTCTAATCCTAGTCTAAATCAACTTAGTTTTTAGTGATAATTAAACCAACACCATTTGAAATTAACTCGTTAGAACAAATTGAGAATATACAAAATCCCTATGGATCAACCCGTACTCACCGGCTAGCTACCAAGTGACGCCGTTCTTGATTGCGGTAATTAATTCTTTGATTGTAAAACCTATCATATAAATCAGTGTCCGCTCGCTATCTTCTCAGATCGAGATTCTGAAAGTTAAATATCAACCCGAAACCAGTGAGTCCACATCAACCCCTGTATACGATCCATAGGCATAAACGAAAAGGGAACCGCATTTCCCCACCAAGCTCTGTCAAAGAGAGAATCAGATCTCGACGGCAACATCTATAGCTTAGAAAATCAACATGGCATACCTTCTCACTCTAGCAGACGCGACGTCAACCAACGACCACAGGGTCAAAACAATGGAGCCATGGTAAAATCCCTAGTTTCAAAGCCTTGATGGTTTACAAACAACTTAGAGGAAACCCCAACATTCATTTCATTACAGCAGACGCAATGTCAACAAAGGAAGCGAATGCCAAATTCCTACCTTCAGGGTCTTGACGACAACTCAAATAAAACATGAAAGACTATCGGAGATCATTCCACACTACCGCGGAGTGGTTATGACTCATCGGGGCTCTCAAAATGATCCTAACCTCAAGTAAAAAGTGACATGGAAAAATTCCTAACGCTTGCTCTTCCGACGGCCAAACTGCCTAAGATGATTACTTAAAGACGTCTTGTCCAGCCTCGAAGGGATCAGAGACACGACAGCTGCGGAGCTACTCGAACAGCAGCATAAAGTCTGCATATCGGGGAATACATCAACCAACGCGACGATACGACGGACAAAAACCTAGTACTACAGACCCTAACGGACCTCTGTCGTAAAGAGCACGGGTTAACTGTGACGTTAGGACCAGTTTGCCTACAAAACCCAAGTGAGGTAAACTACAGGCTCTGAAATGAGTTCATAAACTAGAGACTCCGGAATAAGTGAACAAACTACAAGCTCCGAAATGAGTTCATAAACTAGAGACTCCGGAATGAGTGAACAAACTACAAACTCCGAAATGAGTTCATAAACTAGAAACTCCGGAATGAGTGAATAAACTACAAGCTCCGAAATGAGTTCATAAACTAGAAACTCCGAAATGAGTATATAAACTACTTCGCGCCAGATTAAGACATAAGGAAACAGAAGGGTCCAGCTCATGGGGCTCAGGGTTTGGAACTATATCCCTTAAGAGTTGAGATTTGAGTTAATGATAGATGACGAAGCCCGTGTCCGCTCGCTATCTTCCCAGATCGAGATTCTGAAAGTTATATACCAACCTGAAACCGGTCATACACTATGCATAACTCTGCACTATTTCACCCACGTACATACTTACGTGGGCAAATTAGTGGGGGGCATTTGTTCCCGCCAAAATTTTCAACCAAGAGCTATTTGTTCCTTTATAACCCTTAGCATATGGGCATTGAAAACACAAAACTAAGGGCCAAATGGGCCTCACGTGTAAAACACGTGAGCGCTCATATGCAAAGCATATGAACGCTGAACATAAATAAATCTAAATGGCCAAACAGGCCTCACGTGTTAAATACGTGAGCGCTCATATGAGAAGCATATGAGCGCTGAACATAAACAGTCCAAAACCCACACCAGGGGTCACGTGTTAAACACGTGAGTTCTCTTGCCTCTCACATGCAAAGCATGTGAGCGTCCCAATTTAAAATGCTCCCATTAAATTATATGTGATAAAATTAAATTCTATTTGGGAAATATTTTCCCTGATCTTAGATCTTTCTCTAACAGAAAATCTTGGATTTAAAATCCGATGGTGATAAAATATCACCAATTAAATCATCTGATAGAATTAAATTCTATTTGGGAAATATTTTCCTGATCTTGCTCAAGCTAGAAAGATCTTCTCTGTTAAACAGAGAATCTTTGGATCAAAAATCCAACGGTGATTATCTGGTAGAATAAAATTCTATAATAGGAAAATATTTTCTTAATCTTATTAAACTAACAAGATATTCATTTAACAGGATCAAATTCAATATTCATAATCTTGTTAAACCAACAAGATATTCATATTATAAGAATAAAATTCTATATTAGAAAAAATTTCTGATCTTGTTAAACTAACGAGATATCCATATGATAGAATTAAATTCTATTTTAAGAAAATATATTTCTGATCTTGTTAAACTAAAAAGATATGATAAAATAAAATTCTAATCTTGTTAAAACTAACAAGATATTCATAATCTTGTTAAAAAAACAAGAAATCTTCTCTGTTAAATAAGAGCCTTTGGATTAAAAATCCAACGGTGAATAAAATTCACCGATTGATCTAAAAAATCATGGAATCAATCATGATCTCTTAATAAGGGATTCTATGAACAAATTGATTATTGTTCTTCTCGTGTAAATAGAACAGAGGAGAGGAGGAGAAAGACACACACACAGAGGGGAAGAAAAATATAGAGAGAATTTAATTCTCTAAAAGGAGGAGGCCATCCCAGAAGCTTTCCGAAAAGCTCTCACAAAAGTAAAAGAGAATTTAATTCTCAAACAAAGGGTTTAACCCTTCAAAAAAAGGAACTTAGTTCTTCCTCTGGTTGATGTCTGCAGAAGTAGAGCTCCCCACAAGTTGAGAATTTAATTCTCATCGGGGAGATTCTGTCATGCAGATTCAAAATTTAGAGGAAAGAACTAAGTACAAAGAATTTAATTCTTACAAAAGTATATAGGAATTTAATTTCTCTGATAAAACTAGGGTTTAACTCTGTAAAAAGAATTTAATTCTTATAAAACAAGAGACTTGAAATTCTCTAAACTCAGATCCCAGCATCGCTAATATGAAATCAAAATCTTCATGCACATAGAAGGAAAGATTGGTGATGCATTAGTATTCAACACTATAATGAAACCTCACGTGTTGCCCCACGTGAGCACCTCTGATGAACAAAAAAAGAATGGCCGAGACCGAGTCACGTGTTTAACACACGAACATTTAAAATAAGAACAAGAAGTGTCTTCTAGGGCAGTCATGTGTTTTCCACACGACCTCCAATCAAGTACTCAGCACTTATAGACCCAAAGACAACGCTCACATTTTGAGAGTACCTCACGTGTTCGCACGT
This sequence comes from Agapanthus africanus, assembly GCA_030015575.1. NCBI lineage: Eukaryota > Viridiplantae > Streptophyta > Magnoliopsida > Asparagales > Amaryllidaceae > Agapanthus > Agapanthus africanus. The sequence continues at coordinate 698,140,929 of CM057340.1, forward strand.
GAGCATTATATGAGCTAAGCTCTCGGCATTTATATGAAAGAGGGAAGTCAAACCCAAAACGGCAGTGCCCAACTTTGGGGCACCTCACGTGCTCACACGTGAGGGCCACATGAATTAAGTGTTTAACACTTATATATAAACGGGGATTTGAACCCAAGTGTACAGCGCCGACTTTGAGGTGTCTCACGTACCACACGTGAGCACCCCAAAATTCAGTGTTTAACACTGCTTTAGAGTCTCACGTGGGAACACGTGAGCACCGAACATATACCAGTGTTTAACACTATAAGGAGCCAACTTCAGCCTCAAGTTGACTAAGTCTTCCTGAGATTAAAACATCTTGAATCTCCAAATAGATCGAGCCTCTATGCTCATGACTTCCCAAATTAATAATTCCTCAATTGATAATGAACAGAACGACGGCCATCCCATATCTCCTAAGTTAATCTTAGTCCTCCAAAATGACTAATGATTATTAGATAGTCCACCATGATCTTTTCCCTCAGGCACGGGAATCGGCTCAAGGGTACATCTCTCCATAACTCTGATATATGTCGTTGTAATTCTTCAACATCTTCAGAGAGATGGCGGGTCCCGATGACCGACAACTTCATTCATTGATGCACTTCCAAACTGACATGCACGCTTCAAATAAGATCATGCCCCAAATTGAGCACACCCTATATCACCATCGATCACATCCCGTCACGTAACAAATACACGTGTACACAGGATGATCTGCGGACCAAAATGTCCTTAAACTAAATGTTGCCTCCAAAATGGCAACAATGGACCGAAACGTCCTTAAACTAACAACGGACCGTAATGTCCTTAAACTAAACCCTCACCTAAAAAATGGTGATCTGCGGACCGAAACGTCTTTAAACTAACAATAGACCGAAACGTCCTTAAACTAAAACAATAGAGCCCAAATACTTTTTTGTTGAATCTGAATGATCCTAAGACCCTGTTAAGTAGATCTTAGTCTCAAATTGGACTAACGTATCCTTAACAAACATTTAAGTTGATCCTAATCTCAAACGAGATTAACTATTCTTAAATCAAACCAAATCCAAATCTAAGAATATACGGATTTGGACTAATCTATGCCCTACGGGCGACAACATAAATTAGTCTCCGTATACAATCCACAGGCAACCAAAAATAAAACAAACACACACAATACGGAGTGAACTTCTGGAGCAGGAGAAAGCGGTTATCGCGATGCGATAATATAATTAACTGCAGGGGCTTGCGCCTGCAGGGTCCCCACAATAAAAAAAACCCTCACAAACAAGGGGGAATCTGACGAAGTCTGCTATAACAGCCGTATCCATCCAAACCTTCGATATACGGTACCATAAATCAACGTAGTATCTTCGGAGAGGTGGACGGATAAATCCAAATAGAATCCGCCCCTAAATTTAGGCAAGACGATCCATCCCGGATCCGTCTCCGGTTTTCGGCGGTAAACAGATTCTGGCACGCCCGGTGGGACCTTTTCCGTCTTTCCACTCCACACTTCGTGTGTCGTGTTTTTCCGCGATCAAATAATCGCGGTATATATATTTGTGGTTGCCCTTGGGTGATGGGATACTGAAGCCGGCGTTTCGTTTTTATGAAGAATGGCGTTTGCTTCCACCCTAACAACTCAGGCTCTATCATATCTGGTGGAATCAAGTATGGGCCACTTGCAGCCTCAAATCTCTGCAATTCGGCTCTTCAAGAAATCAACGGGCTTCTCTTTGGGTCGATACTCCCACTCTCGGTGCCTTAACGTCGATGGAGGAAGCCCAGAGGAAGTCTGTCTTTCACAGGTTGGTTTCCTAAGCTGCAGCTTTGCCGACGGAATCAGTCCTCAGACAACTGGCACCTGCCAAGGACCAAGATCGACGCGGGGGGAAGAATATTCAAGCTCTCAAAGGAAACAGGGGGCAGTCTCGGAAAAATCCTGAGGCTGATCAAATCCCGGTCGTAAGAAACGTCGACGTCAATATCAGCATCATACAAAACGAGCTGGGGCCATTTCTCCGTATGGTCCTATTTTAACCCCAGTGGTGAATGTTGTTGTTCCAACCAGGAACAGTTTCAAACTGTTGCGAAAGGTTAGACAAAATTCTCTCACTGCAATATTGAAGAAATCTCCGCAGCTCATGGAGATCCCACGAGAGCAGAAACCAGTTCGCTCCCTAAATACAATTTTCCTCATCTATATATAAGGTGTGGAAGCAGGTGAAGGTCTCTTTCGTCAACCACGATTCTTCCCCTAGACGTCAGCCAAATTCTGACAAATCCTCTTTCAAATGCAAGGGGACTCATCCCAAGACGGATCCTGATACAAAGGTTCCTCCCAAAACCAAAGCGGCTTCTCACAAAAAAGAGAGGCCTAATAAAGCTCAAGTGCCTGAGGCAAACTCCAAAGGCCAAAACTCCAAACACCCAAAGCCTGAGGGATGGTAGTTCACATAGTCTATGTGGTGAATTCCAAAGACGAAGTTCGAACTTCTGCTAGTCACCGACCTCAAACTCGGTCCCTGACAAAGGTTCAACTGCAACATGAAAAGCTGCAGGAGATGCTAGCTCAGACGGCAACAAACACTAATCCATCGCCTAAGGAAAATCCCGAGGACGCATCCGAAGAAAGAATAGAGAAGGAGTCGGATATTAATTTCCTAAAGCGCGCTCTGAAAAAGGGAGATGCAGAAGCGGCAGAAATGTCCACTAAAATGAACCGATGGCCCTTCTGATTCAGAATATAGCTGGAATGATGGTTCAATCGGAACCACTGGCAGATGAACCGCCGGTAGTCGGTCTTAAAGACAAGGGTGACATTTCAAATTCTCTGCAAACCTCATCAACGGCTGAGGAGGAAATGATTCCTAAAGAAAAGCTGAACACATATATCGCTCAACAAGTCAAAACTCACCATGCCAGTGAAGCATCAAATAGGTCAATCGAGACTGGTCGACCGTATCCGGCATGCTACAATCAAAAACAGTGCCTGCCAGAACACATACTTCAGACGTTCCACATGTAAAAAGGAACTGGGAATTCTCGTCGGTACATTGCACGATTTAAATCCATGTGCGGCAATACTGGGGGAAATGATATACTTCTTCTCTGATAGTTCGTCAGCTGTCTGGCGGGTATTGCCTTCGAATGGTATGCGAAACTCCCCAATGACTCCATGAATACCTTCGACGAGATGGAGATGCTCTTTTGTCAGAGATCCGCTAATGTGAATAAACGTACTACCGTGACGGCGCTGGTCAATGAAAAGGTTAGACCAAATGAGACTCGGGTTCAATATGTTACCCGATGGCGAAATCTCTGGTCAAATGCGAGCAACGCATCGATGAAGCTACAGCTATGGGAATGTTCATAGCCACCCTTGACCCAAATTCAAAAAATGTTCTCGTATATGGCCCTATTCAAGCCGACGACCTTCCAAGAACTCATGGATAAAATGGCTTGATTGATCAAATGGGTCAAGACTCTTTTTCATCCGAAGATGACGAGTGAAAGGCGGAGATAAGATGGCTTTAGTCGCCTACTGTCACGCTCCACTTCCCAGAGTGCGCTAAGATCGGCACGTGACAGAGCCAACCATACTACTTGTTGATAGGAAACATCCCTCCACAGTCACATTACGGCTGTCTAGAAGATATCAAGAACAGTAGAAATAAAATTAACTATCTAGTACATGTCCATAAGCTAGAATAAGCGAGTCAAGAAATAATATGCGGAAGCAATAGATCCAATAAACAAAAACATCTGGAAAGTAACATAACTAAACTGGATAGTAACTGGATACTAACAGGATCCTCACTGCTCGGCCTAACAGCGGAAATACTCCTGATTAGCCTGCGACAAGGTAGAGAATCTGGGCCATGCAAAATCCAGACGTCAGTGCGTCATAACATCAAACAATAATAAATGAACAGGAGGTAACAAGACATGCAGGCATGAATTATAAAAGGGTACATAAATGTAATAAGTGAGCAGGATATAGAACAGTGAAGTATAACATTATATGTGAAGTGCAGCGTGAAACTAAACCGTGCTATTGGGTTAACTGCTCTTAAGTCTGTGAAATCAATTTGATGAATCGTCGATGTAACTCAATAGTATCCCATGCATGCCCGGGACCACGGTCCAGATTCTTGGGCTGAAACCGAGACATGCCGCTAGGCACTAAACATGAAACATGTACAGATGAATGATGTCAGCAGCATCATCCCAAGGCTGGCCTAGCCCCTAAAACTGATCAGTATAAGTATCAAACTGTCGACTTACAAGTCAGGTTTCATCATTGATTTCACCATACCCCCAAGTTATGTGTTCAAGTCAGGTATTGATAAATCTGAGACTAATGCCAACACAGGATCAAGCAGGAACATATTTGTCTATACAGATAACAGGATATGTTCATCGGGACAACATGTCAGGATTGCCGACATTAGAACATGATCAGGTACCACGTCAAGTAGTGATATATCAGGTCATGTCAAGTAGTGTACATGTATCAGGTCATGTCAAGTAGTGGTGTATCAGGTCATGTCAAGTAGTGCACATGTATCAACGGGTGCTCATAATCAAACTATAGCAAGTATTGAATCAGGATGAAAGTACGGATGTACAATAAAAGCATGGATGCACAAATATCGATCAGGGGTCACATCATGACTAAGTAGGATGCACAATTATCAAGCATGGTTCACTAATACAACAGTAACATGAAATAATATGGTCTCGGCGTGCAACTAAATATGTAATAAACCGTACGGATACAGACGGATACTATAAAACTGTAAATCGGTAAAATTTGCTGAATATTAAAACACAAGCACTATTATTTATTAAATATATATTTATATAATAATATTAACATGGATAACATATTCAAACCGATTAATAACTATAAAAGTGGTATTGATTAACCATGCACAAGAAAGTTCCGTTCAGAAATTCAGCATCACCATGATTTGTAAAATAGCTTAAAAATAACAAATGTTCTCCAAAAGGGATGTGTCTTGTACCAAAACAAAGACAATTCAATAAGGTTTTCATTTTTATAAGTTGAAGTATCTCAGGTTGTTCCTACAAAATGCTATGAACATTCGAAATTGAAAGTTTACTGCTGGAATTTCTCTGGACAGCTGTTTAGAGATATTTTCATTTGCATTTTATGTTATTTAAACAATTTATTTTGAAAGTAAATATTTCATATAGTTATAGTATTCTGAGTTAGCTTCGTAACGAACTAAAGAAAGTATACTAATAATTTTTCTATGATTTATAATAAATTTTATAAGGTAAGGTATACGGTGAATTTTAGATTTGTCGTATCCGCTTTGCAACGACGTTTCATGTGTAAACTATAATATTTTCAAACTATATTTTGTATAACATTATAAAATGCAGAATATAAACTAATTAAAGATAATAATAAGAAATATTACAATAATATATATTTTAAATGATATGGATGCAATCGGGTATCCGAAAACAGTAAAACTTCAGTATGGATGCATAATACTATAGCTAGCTTGTAGCAAGATGATTTAGCATGCGACTAGACATGTAAATAATGATATTAATATGTACGGACGTCGTATAACAGTAAAATGATAAACTGGTAAATGTGGGATGTACAACTAAACAATATGAAATGTAAATATTCAATTGGGTGCAACATAGTTTAGTCTAGCATGTATCAAGATAAATTTGCATGCACCGGATATGAAATAACTTGCACGGATCCACACGGCTATCCGAAAATAGTGAAACATGCAAAATGATAATGTGGGATGCATAACTAATCATTATATGTTGTTATTATTCAAATGAATATAGAATATAGTAGTATAGCATGTACCAAGATTAACTTGCTTCGACGGATCACGAAACGGATATGTACGGCACGTCCGACGTCGGTAAAACGTTGTAACGCATGCATGGCACATGGGACAGGTCTAAACAATGCAAGAGGGTGATCACGCAGGCAAGGTACGTTCACTGGATCACTCGGATCGTCAGTGACGAGCACGGCTCCGGCGGTGATCACCGGAATCAAGAAACAAGATCAAAAAAAAGAAAGAAGAAAGAAGAAAGAAGAAGAAGAAGTAAGAAGAAGAGGCTGTGTATTAAATAAAGAAAGAAATAAATAAATAAAATATATATAAATATATATATGTAGAGGAGAGAGAGAGAGAGAAAGGGGTTGTTAGTTTCTTAGGAAATTAGTTTAGATTTAAATTTAAAAAATCTTTTATTAGTTAGCTAAATTTTAATTTGTATCAGTTTATAAAATTAATATTATATAAATAAAATTTGATATTCTAGTATATACAAACATAGTCCAAAACATGCCCGGGTCGGGTCTAAAATTCAGTTTTAAAATACGAAAAATATACATGTTGACCAAAATTAAAGTTGGATATCCGGGTAACGAAATGCATACCCCCAAGAACGGATGCACGCACGTGCACGTAGTCATCCAAACAAGTCCGTTTCACTGAACGAGATGAGAATAAGATGCGTGGATGTTACCACAGGGTCAGGGGTATCATGCAGGCCATGCAATATATTTTTAAAATATTTTATATGACTTAAAATGTTATATTAAAATGCAGATGCTAGATAAAATGCGAGTATGCAATGTATAAATAAATGAAAGTGCACGAGTCCATGTAACAGGTCAGGATAAATCATAAACATGAATCAAGACAGGTTTTAAGCAAGCGGGTCGGGTAGAATGCAAATACAAATGTCAAATACACTATTCGCACCCAAAACACAGTAAATTGGAAAAATACCATAAATAAAGAAATACTTGACTAGAACTTGTATAAATGAACTAGAGTGTTACACCTACGCTCAACAAAAAGCGGCTCTGAAACAACCTGTCTCCAAAATAGCGACGGCGTGGGTACTCATCCCCCCCGAGATATACACAAGAGGTATATTTCTCACTGGGGGAAGAATCTCTATGTAGAATGGTCTTTTCTTCTCAAAGGACAGGAAGGATACTAAGGGGCCTAGAAACAGGTCCTACAATCCAGTTGAATACCCTGCTAAAAAAATGGTACGTCCACAAGCAAAATGAGCACGGATGAAAACCCGATAGGGCGCCGTGAGTAAAAACAACAGGACTGCCTGGGAGCTTGTGAAAACCCAGAAAGACGCGATCTCGTTAAAATAAATACACTTACGAGATCCTCATGACTTGTAAGGAGAATCCCCCCGTGAGACCCTCACGGCTCATAGGATTCAAAAGCCTTAAGCTACAGGGATCTGGACCTGTTCTTAAGCCGTCATATCCCCCAAATTGCCCTACAGGCGGTCCATATTGACCTTTGTATATAATCTATGGGCACGAATAAATATTTCTTTGCCAATTTCTACAAATGGCAAGAAATTCCCCATATGGTGAATAACACTTATAGGCCCTCTCGACATATAAGGAGAAAACACTCTTGGAAGGTCCTTACGACTTACAAGAGAAGACATTGCTTAGGAATCCCCACGATTCTTAAGGAGAAAATACGCCTACGAGATCCTCACGGCTCGTAGGAAGAAAACCCTTTATGAGACCCTTACGGCTCATAAAGTCAAAAGTCTTAGTCGACAGGATCCTAACCCTGTTTACTAAGCCACTTTTGTCCAAATCGACATGGACAAATGATGATTTGCTCCTGGCACTATCCCAGTTGTAGCAATGCTGGTGCCTAAATCGGTATCAAATTCCATGTCCACTCAAGGCAAATGATGAGTCACTCCTGGCAATATCCCAGTTGTAGCGATACTGATTCCTAAACAGGTGTCAAACTCCAAGCCAACCTCTCTGGTAAATGCCGCCCCTATAGCCATCCAATGAAGAAGGGGCCCCATTCGTCTGGGACCATTAATGCCAAAGTGCACTAGACGAAATCAAGCAATATCTGCAGAATCCGCCGGTACTAATCACCTCGGTTAAGGGAAAGCCCCTCATCCTGTATACAATGGCCCTTGAAGGTTCTTTAGGCGCGCTATGGGCACAAGAGAACGAGCAAGGGAAGGAGAGAGCTCTCTACTATTTGAGTCGAGTTCTTCTGGGGGCAGAAAACAACTACTCCCCATTGAAAAGCATTGCCGGGCATTGATCTTTGTGATAACAAAGCTCAGACACTATGCTTTGGCGCATGAGGTCCATCTCATATCAAAGGTGGATACTTTCAAATATTTGATGTCAAGAGCCACACTAATAGGAAGTCTTGCCAAATGGGCCCTCCTCTTAATGCAGTTCTCGATAACATATCGACCTCTCAAGGCAGTGAAAGGCCAGGCCATCGCCGACTTCCTCGCTGAGCATCCGATACTTGCCGACTCTCCCCTAAATTGCGAGTTGCCAGACGAACATGCGTTCGACACGAAGGATGAAGAAAATGACTCTCAATAGGAACTTTACTTCGATGGGGCATCTTCCATGAAGAAGCGAAAGCACAACACCCCCATAATCAAAGCTGGGGTGGCCTTATTTTCTTAACTCCACAAAGAGAGATAATGCGTTTCGCCCTTTCCTCAACAGAGCCGAGGATAAACAATAAGGCTGAGTATGAAGCTCTGATAGCAGGTCTTGAAATTGCTGTCGACATGGGAATCAAAAACCTTCTCATACATGGAGACTCCCAGCTGGTCGTTAGTCAAGTTAATAGCGACTATCAGATATGTAAATCAGAGTTAATAAGATATGGAGAGAGGGTGCAGCAATTGCTAGCACAAATCCCCTCCTACATCCTGGAAAGCACACCGAGTGCGGAAAATAGCAAAGCAGATGCATTAGCCAAACTCGCTAAAGAACTGGCCGACGAAAATCTCGATGACGTAAGGATCATTATGCAAAGCCGCCGGATTCTCGCGCTGGCAGAAATATCTCCAGAGTCGTCTAAAAAAAAGAAGCGACCAAACAAGAAGCCTTACAAATAGAGGATGGAGAAAAGGCTAAGAATTGGAAAGAAGTCTCCATAGACTACTTCAAATCCCATCGAACACCTGAAAGTGCATCCTCAAGACATCAGCTCATGAAACGAGCTCTGTCTTTTGCTTTCGTCAATGATACTCTATACAAGAGATCATTCAACTGTCTGTGGCTGAGATGCCCGGGATCAGAAGAAGTAAGGAGAGTTGTTCAAGAAACCCACGATAGACCCTGTGGTTCTCATCAAGCCGGGCCAAAGATGAAGCTGAAGATCAAAAGAATGGGCTACTATTGGCCCACAATAATTCAGGACTGCCTCGAATATGCGAAGTGATTGATTGATTTTATGAAAAGTTTGTAGTAAAGTAACCGCAATCATCACGGCGTCGCTTGTAGCTAGCTGTGGTGAATGCGGGTTGTCCTCAGGGATTCGTGGAACTTTTTAATTCTTGCCTTAGACGGGTCGAAAGAAATAGAAAAGAGGTAGAAAGGAGTATAAATTCTAGATTTATATCAAACACGGATGTAGAATATATAAAAAGAAGGCTTGTAGGGTTCGTTAGGATTTAGTAGTTCATGAATGACTAATAAAGATGACTCATTTTATCTATTGATAGATTTAAAACTAGATTGATGGCGATGAATGAGAATTAGGGTTCTTTGGAAGAAATTAGGATTTTCCCACTATTGGCCCTTGTCCTTTCATGATCTTCATCCATGTCTAGCCTTTAGCAAAATAATTGTTAATCTGATCTCAAATCGCGGTCGAGACTGGCAATAAATTGGTAGCGAGACCGATAAGGATATTAACGATTCTTTCGCTAAGGTTTATAAACTTCATAAGACTTAAAAGGAGTTAACGTATTTTCTCATCCATTGTTCTACCCTAATCCTATGAACACTATCAAGCGGAGAATTACTCGTGCATGATGGCGATAAAAGAAGAAAGGATAGAGAAGGAAAACATAATTAAAACGCAGAAAGTAAAAATATAAAGAACTAAACTAATGATCGACCTTTATTAATCAACTTCATAATTACAAAACCTTCGAGTTTAGATTACAAGAGGAAGAAGAAGCTGCTCTCTATTTCTGCCTTGTAGGAAGTAGATGTTCCGTCGAATCTCATGTCGAATCGCGGACCTGTCATGGATCACTTGTTCTTTGACGGTGATTGGCTTCGTGTAAAAGGTGATGATTTCTAGTTTTAGCTCTCGGTCCTTTATATAGCCCCAAAGTCAGAAACTATACATTCCAAGAATTAGGGTTTGTTGTTTCAAATCTAAACCAAAAAATCCAAATCCTAACTCGGTGAATCTGCCGCGGATCCGCCGCATATGGCATGTTTTGGCGGCGGAACCGCGGCCATTTTGTGTGATCTTTGCTTCAAAGTCCTGGGGCTGCTTCATTGTGACACATGGAAATTTATTTGATGTCTGGAACTTGAAAATATTTCCTGAATCTCTTCCAGTATTGATTCTTTGATTTTCTTTAACTTTATCGACAGATTTTTTATTTCCGACATCTCAATATCTTGATCTTCTGACCTGAGCTAGCCTTGCACAATATCTTAATGAATAATATTAGTAATATTTGGTATTTTTGAGATATTATCCTAACCATTTTATATGATATTATAATTTAAGAATATTGATTAAGGATATTTGATATGATATGCATATTTAAATTATCAAAATATTATATAAATATATTTTCCTTCATAAATTATAATATATAAACATATGGTAAATAGTATTTTGCAGATAAACCCCAGATATGTTTTATATTTATAATAAACATCTTTAAATATTTAAGAAAAGTAAGGAAAATGTTATATCAAAAATGCAATATTTTCGACTGAACAAATACCTCCAAACTTAATTTTGATCGTTCCGAGCAAACTTGCTATTCAAGAGAGGGAGAAAAAAAGAAGAAGAAAAAGAAAAATAACTAGCACACTTTCGTAGGCAACACGATTGCACCAAGCACGTGCAACAAGCCGTTAAATCTCTAGGTGTTTCTAGTAAGAGGAGTGTTGTCTCCTGAAGGTTTTTAGCGGATTACACCCACAAAATCCTATAATGAAAGAAAGAAGATGAAAGTTACGTACGAAGGTAAGAACTATAAAAGAAAAAACTTTGAAAACAAGAGTTTCCAACTATATTAGCTTTTCGGTTGCCATGAGCTCTATCTTAATGGTCATGAAAAAATGTTAGAAATCACATCATCTCTCAATAAAACATCGCCTTTAGTCTTCCTCCCTACCATTCATCCAAACACCGATCATATACCCCTACGTGTGTGTAAAAGACATCCCTCCACTTAGAGAATTCAATTCAAGCTATCATACTCTTATCCATCTTTCTTAGTACTTTTTAGTTGGTGAATATGTTAGATGGAATTGCTCACACTTTCTTCATACGACCGTTAATACTTCTTGAGGTACTAACCGACCGATTACAAAATATGCTTGCGTTTTTAGGCGTAATTTCTCGTTTCCCAACACCTAAGGCTTAGCAGTGGCTCCCAAACAGTTGGTCTAAGGCACTAGGTGATAAAGTACTCTCGCTATATTTATTTTTGCTGACTTAAGTAATTACAAAACCAGTGTTCATTTTTTCCTTCACCATTTATATTTTCTTTTATTTCATACTAAGGCTTTTAAAAAAGAGCATTTCAAGGTATCCTCTACTATTCAAAGTTTCAAGATGTCTGTAAGTGCATATAGTAGGGTATCAACGTTCGGATGTTTGGCCTCAAAATAGGGACTACTTTTCAGGCTTATTTTTATCCTCAGATGAGTAATTTCCTTCATCTTACTAACCCTTGGGACAACGGCTCATAACTACTTATTACGAGTTTCGTTAAGAAAATATCTAATTTTCTTGCTTTTTTTAAACTATTCATATCTTTCATATGTAATTTTTCACTTTCAAATTTTCATTATCAAAATTTTTTGTGTGCTTATATATAGTATAATGCAATGATGCGTGAATAAGCACAAACCTCCCCAAACCTGTTTATAGCAGTGTTCTCACTGATGTCATCTGTTAAGTCTAAAAAAAACCTATAGACTTGGGAGGAAAAGTTATCAAAGGGGATAAGAAATAAAGAAAGTAAAATTCTCCCCCAAACTTATTTTTGGCTCACAATTTGTAAATTTTTTCTTTTCGTTCAAGAGCCAAAATATATTCCCCCTCAAACTTGAGTAAAACCGTATTAAGCATTTAAAATTATGAGGGGGTAAAGTTATTAGTCAAAGTAAAGCCTTACAAAGACCAAAAGTCAACACCAACCATTCAAAAAATTTATCAATGCAGCGCACTGATTGGTGGAAGATCAGAGATTTGAAGAAGCAGGGAGATAGGAGGCGGTATGGTTTACGTCTCGGTTGATAGAGACGAAACAATAATGATGAACGGAAACGAGAATGTGAATAATTAGGAATGGGAAGAATAGTCACATTCTCGTATGGGATAATAAGGAATGGTGGTGGTTCAACTTCTTCAGGTGGAAGTTGATTAATCACAAAGTCTGTGTCGTTTAGGAATGCGAGTTCGTCGGCAAAAATACTTTCGAAACTTTTATCGATGGTCCGATTGAATGTTTTAATGTCAATAAGCATCGCTCCAGAATTCAACACACTTGATTTGTCAAAAAATATGGAGGTAGGAGACTCGAAAAGCTCATCTACCTCATTCTCAAAAGAATCTAAATCAGGTTGTCTTTCTAGAATTATCGAACTTAAAATATTGGATTGTGATTCATCAACACTCGCTATCATTAAAGGAAGATTAGAAGAAGAATCAGAGAAAGTGGGAGATGAAATGGGTAAACAATTGGTGTGTCGAGTATTGCTGAACCAGATATGGGAAATGAAGGCTGAGTTTCGTTCTGCTTTTCGGTTATACTTTTATCATCAACTTCAAGCCGCATATGGGGTTCGGGAAGAATAGTTAAAGGCTTGAGATGATGACCACACGGGAGTGAAAGGACCTGATGAATTGGTGGGACAAATTCATCTAAAATTTCAGGTTCATCATCCAATACATCCCCAACGCCAATCTCTTCAATCAAGTGAAGGATAAAACTCTCAGACACCTCATCAAAAGCAGGGTTTTCAATCAATTGTGGTTCTAGAGTGGAGGTGTAGAGATCACAAGGATTGGATGTGGCTTCACTTGAAATGGACTCCTCACAATCGGGAAAATCATACACTTCAAAATAGCACAACTTATCAGACATTCTATTTTCAATTGGTGAATCATTTGGTGTACTCGATAGATCTGTGAAACTGGAGTTGTGGATTTCAATTTGGGATAGGGAGCTTTGATTAGGAAGGGTGTACCGCTCTCTCCCACTACTCGAATTCTCAATTTGTCTTAAGGCCGTATCATACATTGAAATTTTTTGAGCTAGTTCGAAACTAGTTGCTCGTTTATTTTGTTTATTGAGGATGACCATGCACTCATTCAATTCCTCTCTGGTGCAGCGCGACGCTACCACATATTCTTCCAAGGTCCGTTCAAGACTAGACATGGATCGGTAAGGGATTTCAGCATAAGATTGAAATTCTTGTGGATAAGTAAAACTCCCAAATGACTGATTAGAAGAAATGTCTAGAGAAGGTGTAAAATTCGGGTAGGACTGATAGGAATCGAATGGTTATGAAGATTGGGCAGGAGTAGGATCAATATTGTGATAAGAAAAATATTGATATTGGTTGGTGGGTTGGCGACTTTCAATAGATGTCATATACGCCACAAACCGAGTAGTATAATATTCTTTAGAAGGTGGTGGTGTTTGTTGTTCTAACGGTTTGACCGGATTGAAACTTTGGCCGTTAGTCCTCGATATATATTCAGCGATGGACATGCGTTTAGGAGTTCCCTCACTCGGAGTATCAACAGAAAAAGATGTAGAATTTTGATGCGGTTGATAGGACCTGGAGTGAGGTGGCCAACTGTTTCTTTCTGCTTTCTCTATCCGATCTCTTAAAGATATGGTAGAGTCGGATGGTATACCGAAGTGATTATGATAATAAGAAATATCTGGTTCTGAATAGCAAAGCTCGAAAAGAGTTCTTTTATTTGGGTTACTCATTACAAGAAGGAAAGAGGAAAAGAGGGTGAAAAGATCTAAGCTCTGGTTGGATTGTTTTGCTTTGAAATTGGGACTTGAGGGTTGACTCGACAAATCACACAAAAATGCACAATCAACCCTAGAACTAAGGTCATCCAGGTCAAGTCGCTAGAACGCTCCTAGACTTCCAAAGAACAAGTCGCAGGATCAATCCTCTACCACCTCTTTATCACTATTGTGGCCAGATAAGTGCCAGGTAAGTGATAGGTATCCGCTATACGAATCACCGAAATAGATGTCCTAATTAAGTAACCACTTGCCTTAGTCACACTTGCCTAGATACCACAAAAGAGATGCGGATAAGCGATAGATTACCCACGACCTTTCTCTGTCCTAAATGAGCGCGACGGTCCTTAGGGCTTGGTCTAGATATTTTTTTATTAATGTAGGTTTATGCGCATGAACGTTTGTGATTTGTAGGGCCTAGGAAGGGTGATGAGATCCCCACCTAATCTGAATTTGTGTTCTGCCCCTTAAGTCCGTATTGAAAATATGCAAAACAACCCGATAAACAAAACTCGCAAAAAGATTTTTTAAGCGGCGATATTTTGCAAAGAATCCTGCAAAAAATATATTATTGGAATTTTCAGAGGAGAGAGAAAGAGATAGGGAAGTCACCAGAGGATTTTGTCTAGGCAAGACCACCAAGTGCCCGCGGTTCCGCGGCTAAATGTTCAATATTGCGGCGGTTCCGCCGCATTATGGTGCTTTCTTCTGATGAATTTTATACAGTAGTCTTCTATGTTTCTCTGGTTCTTGATGAATGTCTCTGAATCTTTATCTCCTCGCTACAGTGACTCAAGATTCCCTCACAAAAATCACACACTAATCGTGAAATACACAATTTGCTGTTTTGATTTATTTTTTATGGATTGGATAATAATTCAACCCGAATAGCAAGAAAAAAAATTACGCACGGATCTCCGGCAACAGCACCATTTGATTGATTGATTTTGTGAAAAGTTTGTAGTAAAGTAACCGCAATCAGCACGGCGTCGCTTGTAACTAGCTGTGGTGAATACGGGTCGTCCTCAGGGATTCGTGGAACTTTTTAATTCTTGCCTTAGACGGGTCGAAAAAATAGAAAATAGGTAGAAAGGAGTATAGATTCTAGATCTATGTCAAACACGGATGTAGAATATATAAAAAAAAGGCTTGTAGGGTTCGTTAGGATTTAGTAGTTCATGGATGACTAATAAAGATGACTCATTTTATTTATTGATAGATTTAAAACTAGATTGATGACGATGAATGGGGATTATGATTCTTTGGAAGAAACTAGAATTTCCCCACTATTGGTCCTTGTCCTTTCATTGATCTACATCCATGTTTAGCCCTTAGGAAAACAATTGTTAATCTGATCTCAAATTGCGGTCGAGACTAGCAATAAATTGGTAGCGCGCCCGATAAGGATGTTAACGATTCTTTTGCTAAGGTTTATAAACTTCATAAGACTTAAAAAGAGTTAAAGTATTTTCTTATCCATTGTTCTACTCTAATTCTATGAACCCTATCAAACAGAGAATTAGTCGCGCATGATGGAGATAAAAGAAGAAATGATAGAGAAGGAAAATATAATTAAAATGCAGAAAGTAAAAATATAAAGAACTAAACTAATGATCGACCTTTATTAATCAACTTCACAATTACAAAACCTTCGAGTTTAGATTACAAGAGGAAGAAGAAGTTGCTCTCGATCTCTGCCTCGTAGGAAGTACATGTTCCGTCGAATCTCACGTCGCTTTATCACATCGAATCACGGGCCCGTCGTGGATCACTTGTTCTTTGACGGTGATTGGTTTCATATAAAAGGTGATGATTTCTAGCTTTAGCTATCGGTCCTTTATATAGCCCCAAAGTCAGAAACTATACATCCCAAGAATTAGGGTTTGTTGTTTCAAATCTAAACCAAAATATCCAAATCCTAATTCGGTGAATCGGCCGCGGATCCGCCGCATATGGCATGTTTTGGCGGCGGAACCGCGGCCGATTTGTGTAATCTTTGCTTCAAAGTTCCGGGGCTGCTTCATTGTGACACATGGAGATTTATTTGATGTCTGGAACTTGAAAATATTTCCTGAGTCTCTGCCAGTATTGATTCTTCGATTTTCTTTAACTTTATTGGCAGATTTTTTATTCCCGACATCTCAGAATCTTGATCTCCTGACCTGAGCTAGCTTTGCACAATATTTCAATGAATAATATTAGTACTATTTGGTATTTTTGAGATATTATCCTAACCATTTTATATGATATTATAATTTAAGAATATTGATTAAGGATATTTGATATGATATACATATTTAAATTGTCAAAATATTATATAAATATTATATGCATATATTTTCCTTCATAATATTAATTATAATATATAAACATATGGTAAATAGTATTTTGCAGATAAACCCCAAATATGTTTTATATTTATAATAAACACCTTTAGATATTTAAGAAAAGTAAGGAAAATATTATATCAAAAGTGCAATATTTTCGATTGAACACGAAGCAGTGTCACTCGTGCCAAATTCACGGGGACTTCATCCACCAGCATCGAAATCCGCTACACCCAACGGTGGCTAGCTGGTCGTTCGAAATGTGAGGAACCGCTATAATTGGGCCTATCGAACCAGCGTCATCCAAAGGACATCGGTTCATACTGGCAACAACCGATTACTTCTCTAAGTGAGTAGAAACAGTACCGTTAAAAGAAGTGAAAACGGAGAACATCCCCCATTTCTTCAGAACTCACGTCATTTATTGGTTCGGCACTCTGCGACGGATTATCTTTGATAACGGGCCAGCCTACAGAAGCCATAAAATCAGTCACTTCGCACAGCAGCATAAAATAGATTGGCGATACTCTTCAGTCTATAATCCCCGAGATAACGGTCTAGCTGAGTCTTTCAACAAGACTTTAACGAAAATCATAAAGAAAACAATGTCCGGAAATAAAAAGGACTGGCATGAGAGACGACAGGAAGCTCTCTGAGCGTATCGAACCACATTCAAAACGGCTACGAATACAACGCCATACGCATTGGTATTCGGCGCGGAAGCGGTACTCCCCTTGGAAATAGAGCCACCCTCTATATGAGTGGTTGTTCGTTACGAACCGACGGATGAAGAGAATGCTCATCTTTGGCTTGAGGAGCTCGATGCCCTCGATGAAACTCGTTTCATGGCGCAGCAAAACATGGAAGCTTACAAAGTAAAGATGACGCGCTCATACGAAAGGCTAACTAGGCCGAGAACATTCCACCAAGGCGAACTCGTGCTAGTTGTCAAAAAACCTATGATCCCCAATCGTGCCAAACGGGGGAAATTCGAGCCGAACCATGAGGGTCCGTACATCATAGACAAAGTCTTCCAAGGTGGGGCCTACTTGCTCATGGATATGCATGGCGAAAGACCCTTCCGGCCAATAAACGGCCGATTCCTGAAGAAGTACTACGCCTGACGGGTGACGACTCAGGTCGATGATAGATGACGACGCTTGTGTCCGCTCGCTATCTTCTTGAGTCAAAAACTCTAAAAGTGGTATCCAGCGGTATTCTATCCCAAACACGGAGAGCTACGGACCGTAACATCCTTAAACTACTGCGGACCGTAACGTCCTTAAACTACTGCGGACCGTAACGTCCTTAAACTACTGCGGACCGTAAACGGTATGTCCACAAGCAAAATGGGCACAGATGAAAACTCAAAAGGGCTATGTAAGTAAAAACAGCAGGGCTGCCGGCGAATTTGTGAAAACCCGAATGGGCGCAATCTCGTTAAAATAAAAACACCCGCAAGGTCCCCTCGACCTTGTGAGGAGAAAACACCTGCGTGAGATCCTTACGACTCATAAGGGAACAACGTACCTAGGAATCCTCACGATTCCTAAGGAGAAATCACACTTACGAGATCCTCACGACTCGTAAGGAGAATCTCCCCCTATGAGACCCTCACGGCCCACAGGATTTAAAAGCCTTAAGATACAGGGACCTGAACCTGTTCTTAAGCCATCACATTCCCTAAATTGCCCTACAAGCAGTCAATATTGACCCTTGTATACAATCCACGGGAATAAATAAATGTTCCCTCGCCTAATTGCACCAATGGCGCGAAGTTTCCCCATTTGGTGAACAACACTTATAGGCCCTCTCGACTTGCAACGAGAAAACACTCTTGTGAGATCCTTATGACATACGAGAGGAAATAACACTTAGGAATACTCACGACTCCTAAAGAGCCTACGAGATCCTCACGACTTGTAAGGAGAAATACCTTTATGAGGCCCTTACGGCTCATGAAGTCAAAAAAGCCTTAGTTGGCAGTATCCTAATTCTGTTTGCTAAGCCTCCTTTGTTCAAATCAGCAAAGGCAAATGATAATTTGCTCCTGGCAACATTCCAGTGGTAGCGATGCTGATGCATAAATTGGTAGCAAATTCCAAGTCCTTTAAAGGCAAATGATGATTCGCTTCTGGCCATATTCCAGTTGCAGCGATGCTGATACTAAGATTGGTATCAGATCTCAAGTTTCATACTCGCAACAAAAATTAGCGAGCCAAAAATGCATATGAAATAGCCGAAATGATGGGGCAACTCGTAATAAAAATCAGCGAGTAAAATATATGCATATAAAAATAGCCGAAATGTTTGGGCAACTCGCAATAAAACCAGCGAGTAAAAAGAAAAATAGCCGAAATGATTGGGCATTGCAAAAGATAGCCGAAATGATTGGGCAATCGCGACTTTCGTGATATAAAAAGCTGAAATAATAGAGCATCGCGGAAGGAAATAAAAAAATGATGAAATTTTTGCCCTGTATGTGAGTCTATACTGACCCCTGTATACTAACCATGGGCACAAATGAAAAAGGAAACTATGTTTTCCCACCAGGCTCCATTAAAGGGAGAGCCAGATCATGACAGCGACATCTACAGGCGCAATGTCACCCCAGCGTTCCTTCTCATTCAAGCAGAATGCAGACGCAACGTCAACAACCGGCCCCATGGTCAAAACAACGGAGCCATGGCAAAATCCCTAGTTCCAGGTCCCGACGGTTCACCAACAACCTAGAGACCACCCCGACGTTTGTCTTGATACAGCAGACGCAATGTCAACTCGACATTTCTTCTCACTCCAGCAGTATACAGATACAACGTCAACCAACGACCCCAGGGTTAAAACAACATAGCCATGGCAAAATTTCTAGTTCCAAAGCCTCAACGGTTCACAAACAACCTAGAGGCAACCCCGACATTCGTCTCGTTACAGCAGATACAATGTCAACAAACAAAGCAAAGGCAAAATTCCTAGTTTCGGGGTCTTGACGGCAACTCAAATAAAACCTGAAAGATTATCGGACGTCATCCCACACCAGCGCGGAGTGGTTATGACTCATCGGGGCTCCCAAAATGAGCCTAACCTCAAGTAAAAAGCGACATGGCAAAATTCCTAACGCTCGCTCTTCCGATGGCCAAACTGCCTAAGAAAATTACTTGAAGATGTCTTATCCAGCCCTCGAAGGTATCAGAGACACGACAGTTGCGGGGCTGCTCGAACAGCAGCGTAAAGTCTGCATATCGAGGAATACATCAGCCAACGCGACGGTACAACGGACAAAAAACCTAGTACCACAGACCCTAACGGACCTTTGTCGTAAAGAGCAGGGGTTAACTATGATTTTAGGACCAGTTTGCCTACAAAACCTAAGTGAGGTAAACTACAAACTCCGAAATGAGTTCATAAACTAGAGACTCCGGAATGAGTGAATAAACTACAAGCTCCGAAATGAGTTCATATACTAGAGACTCCGAAACGAGTGAATAAACTACTTCACGCCAGATTAAGACATAAACAAACAGAAGGGTGCAGCATTTGGGTCTTAGGGTTTGGAACTATATCCCTTAAAGAGTTAAGATTTGAGTCAATGATAGATGACGACGCTTGTGTCCGCTCGCTATCTTCTCAGATCGAGATTCTGAAAGTTATATACCAACCCGAAACCGGTGAGTCCATATCAACCCTATATACGATCCATGGGTATAAACGAAAAGGGAACCACATTTCCCCACCAGACTCTGTCAAAGGGAGAATCGGATCTTGATGGCAACATCCATAGCTTAGAAGATCAACATGGTATTTCTTCTCACTCCAGCAGGATGCAGACGCAACGTCAACTAACGACCCCAGGGTCAAAACAATGGAGCCATGGCAAAATCCCTAGTTCCAAAGCCTCGACGGTTCACAAACAACCTAGAGAAAACCCCGACATTCGTCTCGTTACAGCAGACACAATGTCAACAAAGGAAGTGAAGGCCAAATTCCTAGCTTCAGGGTCTTGACGGCAACTCAAATAAAACCTGAAAGACTATCGAAGATCATCCCACACCAGTGCGGAGTGGTTATGACTCATCGGGGCTCCCAAAATGAGCCTAACCTCAAGTAAAAGGGACATGGCAAAATTCCTAACGCTTGCTCTTCCGACGGCCAAACTGCTTAAGAAGATTACTTGAAGACGTCTTGTCCAGCTCTCGAAGAGATCAGAGACACGACAGTCGCGGGGCTACTTGAACAACAGCTTAAAGTCTGCATATTGAGAAATATATCAGCCAACGCGACGATACGACGGACAAAAACCCTAGTACCACAGACCCTAACAGACCTCTGTCGTAAAGAGCAGGGGTTAACTGTGACGTTAGGACCGGTTTGCCTACAAAACCCAAGTGAGATAAACTACAAGCTCCGAAATGAGTTCATAAACTAGAGACTCCGGAATGAGTGAACAAACTACAAGCTCCGAAATGAGTTCATAAACTAGAGACTCCGGAATGAGTGAATAAACTACAAGCTCCGAAATGAGTTCATAAACTAGAAACTCCGAAATGAGTATATAAACTACTTCCCGCCAGATTAAGACATAAGGAAATAGAAGGGTGCAGCTCATGGGGCTCAGGGTTTAGAACTATATCTCTTAAGAGTTGAGATTTGAGTCAATGATAGATGACGCCGACCGTGTCCGCTCGCTATCTTCTCAGATCAAGATTTTGAAAGTTATATACCAACCCAAAACCGGTCATACGCTATGCATAACTCTGCATTACTTCACCTACGTACATGCTTACGTGGGTAAAGTAGTGGGTGCATTTGTTCCCGCCAAAATTTTCGGCCAAGAGCAATTTGTTCCCTTATAACCCTTGGCATATAGGCGTTGAAAATACATAATTAAGGGCCAAATGGGCCTCACGTGTAAAACACGTGAGTGCTCATATGCAAAGCATATGAATACTGAACATAAATAAATGTAAATGGCCAAACAGGCCTCACGTGTTAAACACATGAGCGCTCATATGAATAGCATATGAGCGCTGAACATAAACAGGCTAAACCCCATACCAGCGGTCACGTGTTAAACATGTGAGTTCTCTTGCCTCTCACATGCAATGAACGTGAGCACCCTAATTTAAAATGCTCTCATTAAATTCTATGTGATAAAATTAAATCCTATTTGGGAAATATTTTCCCTTATCTTTCTAATATGGAAAGATCTTTCTCGGTGATAAAATATCACCAATTAAATCATCTGATAGAATTAAATTATATTTGGGAAATATTTTCCTGATCTTCCTCAAGCTAGAAAGATTTTCTCTGTTAAACAGATGACCTTTGGATCAAAGATCCAACGGTGATTATCTGGTAGAATAAAATTCAATAATAGGAAAATATTTTCCTAATCTTATTAAACTAACAAGATATTCACTTAACATGATCAAATTCAATATTCCTAATCTTGTTAAACTAACAAGATATTCATATGATAAGAATAAAATTCTATGTTAGAATAAAATTCTAATCTTGTTAAACTAACGAGATATCCATATGATATAATTAAATTCTATATTAAGAAAATATATTTCTGACCTTGTTAAACTAAAAAGATATGATAGAATAAAATTCTAATCTTACTAAAACTAACAAGATATTCATAATCTTGTTAAATAAATAAGAAATCTTCTCTGTTAAACAGAAAGCCTTTGGATTAAAAATCCAACGGTAAATAAAATTCACCGATTGATCTAAAAGATCATGGAATCAATCATGATCTTTCAATGAGGGATTCTCTTAACAAATTGATTCTTGTTTTTCTCGTATAAATAGGAGCGAGGAGAGAAGGAGAAAGACACACATAATGAGGGAAAGAAAAATACAGAGAGAATTTAATTCTTTAAAATGAGGAGACCACCCCAGAAGCTTTCCAAAAAGCTCCCACAAAAACAAAAAAGAATTTAATTCTCAAACAAAGAGTTTAACCCTTCAAAATAAGGAACTTAGTTCTTCCTCTGGTTGAGATCTGCAGAAGCAGATCTCCCCACAAGTTGAGAATTTAATTCTCATCGAGAAGATTTTGTTATGCAGATTCAAAACTTAGGGGAAAGAACTAAGTTCAAAGAATTTAATTCTTACAAAAGTATATAGGATTTTAATTCCTCTGATAAAACTAGGATTTAACCCTGTAAAAAGAATTTAATTCTTATAAAACATGAGACTTGAAATTCTCTAAACTCATATCCCAGCATCGCTAATATGAAATCATAATATCCATGCACATAGAAGGAAAGATTGGTGATGCATTAGTGTTCAACACTATAACGAAACCTCCCGTGTTGCCCCACATGAGCACCTCTGATGAACAAAAAAAGAATGGCTGAGACCGAGTCACGTTTTTAACACACGAGCATTTAAAAGAAGAACAAGAAGTGTCTTCTAGGGCAGTCACGTGTTTTCCACGCGACCCCCAATCAAGTACTTATCACTTATAGACCCAAAGACAGCGCTCACATTTTGAGAGCACCTCACGTATTCGCACATGAGCATTGTATGAGCTAAGCTCTCAGGAATTTATATGAAAGAGGGAAGTCAAACCCAAAGAGGTAGTGCCCAACTTTGGGGCGCCTCACGTGCTCACACATGAGGGCCACAGGAATTAAGTGTTTAACACTTATATATAAACGGGGATTTGAACCCAAGTGTACAACGCCGGCTTTGAGGTGTCTCACGTGTCACACGTGAGTGCCCCCAAAATTCAGTGTTTAACACTGCTTTAGAGTCTCACGTGGGAACACGTGAGTACCGAACATATACTAGTGTTTAACACTATATGGAGCCAACTTCAGCCTCAAGTTGACTAAGTCTTCCTGAGATTAAAACATCTTGGATCTTCAAATAGACCGAGCCTCTATGCTCATGACTTCCCAAATTAATGATTCCTCAATTGATAATGACCAGAACGACGGCCATCCCACATCTCCTAAGTTAATCTTAGTCCCCCCAAAAATGACTAATGATTCTTAGATGGTCCACTATGATCTTTTCTCTCAGGCACGGGAATCGGCTCAAGCGTACATCTCTCCATACCTCTGATATATATTGTTGTAATTCTTCAACGTCTTTAGAGAGGTGGCGGGTCCCGATGATCGACAACTTCGTTCATTGATGCACTTTCCAACTGACGTGCATGCCTCAAATCAGATCATGCCCCAAATTGAGCACACCCCATATCACCATCGTTTCACGTAACAAATACACGTGTTCGCAGTATGATCTGCGGACAGAAATGTCCTTAAACTAAATGTTGCCTCCAAAATGGCAACAATGTACCAAAACGTCCTTAAACTAACAACGGGCCGTAACGTCCTTAAACTAAATCCTCACCTAAAAAGATGATGATCTGCGGACCGAAACGTCTTTAAACTAATAATGGACTGAAACGTCCTTACACTAAAACAGCATAGCCCAAATGCTTTTTTGTTGGATCTGAATGATCCTAAAACCCTGTTAAGTAGATCTTAGTCTCAAATTGGTCTAATGTATCCTTAATAAATATTTAAATTGATCTTAATCTCAAACGAGATTAACGATTCTTAAATCAAACCAAACCCAAATCTAAGAATATACGGATTTGGACTAATCCACGCCCTACGGGTGACAACATAAATTAGTCTCCGTATACAATCCACGGGCAACCAAAAATAAAACAAACACACACGATACGGAGTGAACTTCTGGAGCAGGAGAAAGTGGCTATCGCGATGCGATAACGAAATTAACCGCAGGGGCTTGCGTCTGCAGGGAAGAGCGTACTCACAATCAAAAAACCCTCACAAACGAGGGGGAATCTGACGAAATCTGCTACAACGGCCGCATCCGTCCAAACCTCCGATATACGATGCCATAAATCAACTTGGAATCTTTAGAGAGGTGAATAGATAAATTCAAATAGCATCTGCCCCCAAATTCAGGCAAGACGATCCATCCCGAATCCGTCTCTGGTTTTCGGCGGTAAACACCGGTTTCTGTGTACCTTCAACTTCTCTGACGAGCACCGAGCCAGCAGCTTGGTTGAAGACCGCAGGGTACAATAATAGCTAGTCTCCTTCAACTGGTCGGGTGAGCAGTGGGGGAGTAGTTAGGTGTGCCTTGAGTTGCTCGAAAGTCTTTTGAGATTCCTCTTACCATTCGAACTTAAGGATCTTTCTCAAGGTTTTGAAGAACGGTAGGCACTTCTCTCCGGATTTTGACATAAAGCGACTTAGGGCGGCCACTCTCCCTGTGAGTCACATCATCTCCACATTGATCCTTGGTGTGGCCATGTTGAGAATGGCGCTGATCTTTTCCGGGTTCGCTTCGATTTCTCGGTGGGTAACCATGAACCCGAGGAACTTCCCGCTAGTGACTCCAAATGTAACGACCCCAGTATTAATATACCTCCGTATTTTCTTTCTTTAGTAAAATATTGTATTTATTTATTCTTAGTATTTTCTATATATTTTGTTTTTTATAAATATATTATTTTATTATTCCATCTATTTTTCCCAAACACATTTCTTTAAAACTAAATTTTAACCTTTTTTCAAATTAAACATAATACCTAACCCAGCCCATAACCCAAATCCAATATCATTTTCATTTTCTTTCATAAAACTATGAGCCGAAAAGCCCACTTTCTTTTCAAGTAACAACATATATTTAATTCTAATTAAATATGTGTATGAACAACTTTGTAGCTCATTGGTTAAGTCCTTCCATTGTTATTCCATAAATCACATATTCAAATCTCCATTCTTGCAATTATTTTTTATCAATTTTTATTTTTCTCATAAGCTACAAATGAGACCTTTCATTTTATCTTCCTTTTAACTCCCAAAATAATTAAAATGGTTATGATCCGTAATTTATTAGAATTATGGTGGCCATAAACTTTTTTTTATATCTTACTCCTCTTTATTTTCATCATCATATCTTTCTATCATTTCACATATCTCTCTTCATCTAGATTCCCCGAAGAAGAATATGAAGAAATTCTCAAGAAAGTCTCGCGAGTAACACGAGCTTATCGCTGGATAGACAAAACCGGTGACAATACCGGCTTGTATTTGTAAGTCCCTACTTCTTCTTCTTCTTCTTTATTCTAAAAACTTAGAATTCTAAAACCCGACGGAAGTGGAGTTAATCAGACTTCCGATTCGGTTTTTTCCTTAAAAATCATATTTTTCTTAAACAAAATAATACCAAACTCTCACTTCATGATCATTAAACATTAACAAAATATATTAACAAGTTTTATATCAAAAGAATTCATATTTCAATTTTTATCGCACTTTTACAGAAAAATACCATATAGTTTAGTTTCGACATAAATCATTATAATTACTTGCTATACCTTTAGATAGTTCACGAGGTAATGACATACCTCCTCACAATACACATCTTTATCATAGTACAATATCTTTTGGGAATTTAGAATACGGGAATACGAACTTACAATTAAATACCTTAAACTTACAAAACCATTTTCTACAAAAGTGTATTAAATCTTTCCATGAAATTGTACTTCTACAACCCATTTTTGGGGAGCCCTATTTTCGGGATGGTGAAGATTATCGCACATCCTTGGGTCTAGTAGAGCAGAATTAAGACCTCCGCAAGGAGCATTTGGATTCCGATGGAAATTTTAATATCATTTTAAGAAAATGATATTTCTAGGGAAAAAAAATAAATTAAAATTATTATATATATATATGTATCATCAAAATATCTATTTTTGATATAATATAAATATTCCAACTTTTCTAAATCAAAAGAATCACTTTATATGAAAATACCATGCAATTCCATACAAGTTCGATACTTTACAATTAAATACCACATATTATGAAATTAGGTTTTTATTCACTAGAAATATCACATAAATAAAATATACCATTATGAAAACCCTAAATATGATAATTAAATGCTTGAAGTGTATTTTGAAAATTATACAAAATTATTTTTACATAAACCCCCTCAAGTTATATAAATTACCCTAAGGACCCTAGTAAATATAGGTTTAAGCGGAACCAGTCTCTTGAGCCTCTGGGAGCCGGAGATATGGGTGCTTGCCTATCTAAGGTAGACGACATAACAAACGGTGTTATTAATACGGTAATTGTCTTTGAAAAAGACACAAATCCTGCCGTCCATGTGCAGCAGTTATTGATAACACCAAAACCTAATTCAGAATTTAATTTCTTTTCTAATTGTCTGACTCAGACTGAGTCTTAATATAAACAATCCGACTTGAATAAGATTCAAGTATAAAACCACAATACGATATGAATCCATGAATCCATATATTCAATCTATTCAATCCATATTAACTGAACCGAACCATGAATATACATCCATCTACATGATTCTCCAGTTACATCCATTTACTGATATCATGGTTTCGGAAAGTCATCTATCTATACAATTCAATTTACAAGACAATACAATACAAACAATGCAATCAAATATCGCGAGGTTTTTAAGGGGTAGATTGGTACGAAAGGTGTTAGAAGTGGCACGAGACTGCAACTATTAAGACACCTAATCTGAATTCAATTGCCGTTGTACCATGGCTGAACGGTTCCTTGTATTCCATCCACCGTAGTCTCTGGTCTATTGAGACTCCTCTCGTATACACTGGCATCTTCTGTACCAAGCTACAAACAGCGTTAACAATATAATACAACTTTAAAAGCCATACACTTTCTCTGTCTATTCTACTTCTCTCTCATCTTTGGGACTTACCGAGCGATTGTTCGCTGACGACATTCCTTCTTTTTCTTCTTTGGAATGTTGTCAGGAGGATCGGACTTTCAGGAGATCAAGTCCACCAGCGAGAATTTGGACCAGCTAGCTTTCGACCCAGAGCTTTAAATTCCTTGTACACATTTACATTCTGTATTTTCCATGCCACTGTTTAGGCATCGCTTTATCACATGTATTTACCTTTCCATGTACTGTAAAAAGAATGTTTAATAAATAAAGTTGTTGTTCATTTACATTTGTCTCTTGTATATATTCTTTTATATTGCTTAGTTACGCTTAGCGTATTTACTTCTGGGTAAATACGTAGTGGGCCTCATCGCGCCCTCTGCCCGTACACCGGGAAGCGGGGTGTGACACCGAATGCGCACTTAGCCGGATTCAGCTTCATTTTATACTTGCGGAGGACGTCGAATGTCTCGCTAAGATCTTTGGTGTGTTCGTCCGATGAGGTTGACTTTACGAGCATGTCGTCGACATACAGTTCCATGTTCCTCCCGATCTGCGGCTTGAACAGCTTGTTGACGAGGCGTTGGTAAGTGGTCCCAGCATTTTTTAGACCGAAGGGCATTACCTTGTAGCAGTATACCCCCCAATCCATGGTAAACGCAGTAAGTTCTTCATCTGCCGGGTTCATCCGGATCTGATTGTAGCCGGAGAAAGCGTCCATGAAGCTTAATAATTCGTAGCCTGCCGAGCTATCCACCAGCTAGTCTATCCAAGAGATGGGATAGTTGTTTTTTGGGTAGGCCTTGTTCAGATCCGTGAAGTCGATGCACATGCGCCATTTCCCGTTTGCCTTTTTATCCATGACCACATTCGCTAGCCATTCCGAGTAGTCAACATTTCTTATGAAGTTGGCCGCGAGCAATCTATCGACCTCGTCCTCAATCGTCTTTTGCTTGGTCGGTGTGAAACTTCGCTTCTTTTGTCGGATGGATCGGGCCTTTGGGTCAACCCCGAGCTTATGTGAGATTACTTTAGGGTCAATCCCGGGCATATTTGCTGGCGCCCAGGCGAACACGTCCGAGTTTGTCACACCCCGCTTCCCAGTGTACGGGCAGAGGACGTGACGAGGATGCTACGTATTTACTCTGAAGTAAACACGCTAAGCGTATATAAGTAATATAAGTAAAATGCACAAGAGACAATGGCAATAGATATAATTGAACATCAACTTTATTTATTAACTTTCTTTTTACAATACATCTGAAAAGTAAATACATGGAATGGAAAGAAATGCCTAAACAATGGCATAGCAGAAATGGAAAATACAGAATGTAAATGTGTACAAGGAATCTAAAGCTCTGGGTCGAAAGCTAGCTGGTCCAAATCCTCGCTGGTCGGCTCGATCTTCTGAAGGTCCAAATCACCTGACGACATTCCAAAGAAAAGAAAGAGAATGTCGTCAGCGAACAAATCGTTCGGTAAGTTCCGTAAATAGACAAGAATGGAATAGACAGAATAGAGAGTATATTGTTATAATGTTGTATTTAGTGTTAACGCTGTTGTTTATAGCTTGGTACAGAAGAGGCCAGCGTATACGAGAGGAGTCTCACTAGACCAGAGACTATGGTATATAGAGTACAAGGAACCGTTCAGCCATGGTACAACGATAATTGAATTCAGATTAGGTGTATTTATGGTTGCTGTCTCGTGCCGCTTTTAACACATTCCGTACCAATCTACCCCTTATAAACCCCGCGATGTCTTGATTGGATTGATGCATTGTTTGTATTGTATATTGAATATATATGGATGGCTTACCGAAACCATGATATCAGTAATGGAATGGATATAATGGATGATCATGTAAATGGAATATATCCATGGTTCGGTTCGGTCAATATAGATTGAATGGATTGAACAGATTGAATATATATATTCATATTGAGTTGTAGTTTATACTTGAATCATATTTAAGTCAGATTTATTATATTGAGACTCAGCCTGAGTAAGACAATTAGAAAAGAAATTGAAGTCTTAAATTAGGTTTTGGTGTTATCGGTAACTGCTGCATATGGACGACAGGATTTATGTTTTTTTCAAAAACAATTACCGTGTGGATAACACTGTTTGTTAAGCTGTCTAGCTTAAATAGGCAAGCACCCATATCTCCGGCTCCCTGAGGCTCAAGAGACTGGTCCCGCTTAAACCTATGTTTACTAGGGTCCTTATTGTAATTTAGTACAACTCGAGGGGGTCTTATGTAAAAATAATTTTGTATAATTTTCAAAATATACTTCAAGTATTTTATTATCGTCTTTAGAGTTTTCATTGATGTGTATTTTATCAATGTGATATTTCTAGTGAATAAAACCTAATTTCATAATATATGGTATTTATTTGTAATATTGAAATTGTATGGTATTTTCTTATAAATGGAATGTTTTTCTTGAATTTTGGAATTGTGGAATATTATAAATATTAAAAATAGATATTTTTATATTAATTACATATATATTTATTTATTAAAAATATAAGTTTTATTTATAATAGAAATCACATTTTCTAAAGAAAATTGTATTAAAATCTTTCGAGATCTTATGCTCCTTGCGGAGGTATGCATCTCGCTCTACTAGGCCCGAGAATATGGGATAATCCGCACCATCCCGAACGTGTTTCCCAAAATGGGTTGTAGAGCCGCAATTGCAAAGATTTGTTAAAATATACTTCTTGTAGAAAAATATTTTAATAGTTGAAGGTAGTTATATGTAAAGTCGTATTTTTCCAAATCTACGTTCCCAAATTCCATCGTGCTATGTTAGATATGAGTGTTGTGAGGAGATAGGTCATTACTCAGTGAGTTATCTAAAGGTATAAAGGTATTATAGAGTTCATGTTGGAAACTAAAGTTTGTGGTATTTTAATATAAATTGCGATAAAAGATGCATATAACAATCTTTTGTGATGAAACTTACTAAAGATGTTTATTAATGTTAAATGAATAATATATGATGATATGAAGTTATCTTGATTAAGAAAAATTATAGTTTTTAAAGAAAAACCGAATCGGAAGTCGGACTAACTCCGCTTCCATCGGGTTTTAGTTTTGAATGTTTTTAGAATAGAGAAAAGAGGAAGAAGTAGGGACTTACAGGTTATTTGACTAGAAGAGAGAAGGAGGAAGAGGTGGGAGTTGCCGGTGCGTCGTTTCGTCGTCGGAAATTCCTTGAGTTGTCGCCGGAAGTCTGTCGGAGCTTCGCCCTTTGCTAACTCCACTTGCACATAAAAGGATATTGGAATTTTCTCGAGAGTTTTTATAGGAAATTTCAGTGTGAAGGGGTGTAAAAATAGAGTGGGTATTTATAGGGAAAATTAGGGTTAGGGCGTGATAAAAAATGCATTTAAATTTGCATTAAAAAGGATTAAAGGGGGGTATTTTAATTCTCTGGTTAATTGCAGAGAATTTAAACAGTGTAGGGGAGTGGGGTAGGCCAAAGGGTGCATGAGGTTAAAGAAAATTAGGGTTTGAGCTGAGTTGGACCGGCGGCGCCGGCCGAGTCAAGTGTTTCGCCGGCCCGAGTCGGGCGAGTCAGGGCTCGTCTTGATGCCACGTGTCCTTGATGCTTGGCCTAACCACGTGGACACGTTTGTTTATTCTGTAACTTACCCTATTATGTGTAGTACACGTGTAGAATCTTGGGCTTCTAAAAGATTAAAAGAAATTAAAATAAATAGACATTATGGCTGATGGGATTTGAACTCTGGTGCTTTGGTTTAGCAGTGCAAGGTCTTACCAGTGAGCTACAAGCTCCATCTTGCTGTTCAAAATTGGATCAAATACTTATAGTACTCACAGGAAATGTAAATACCCTAAGTATACATTAATTTTAAATGAATTTTATGTACACTAAAATTGGAGTTGTTACAGAGTTTCCTCGGAGAAAGCGGATCAAGTCTTCGCGACGGTCTCCCGTCAAAAGGGATCCGATAACGGTTCTTCCGTCGACCTCCTCGACGAGGGGGACTTCTGTCGGCACATCTACCAGGACTTCTCAGATTTCTTTCTGGTCGTCACGCGTATCCAAAGATCTCTGGAAGTCAGGCGCATCTCCTAAGTCGTCGCTCTGGTCTTTGTCTGGAGACGTCGAGGTGAAGCAAATCTTTGCAATCTGCTGGTTCCCGTATGCCCTGCCTATCCCCCTTGGTCTAACGGGAATTTGATCGCAAGGTGATAGGTCGAGATTTGAGCTCGGAGGGCGTTCAACGCCGGGCGTCCCAGGAGGATTTTGTAGGATGAAGATATTTTGGCGACGATGAATTCTACTGGCACGGTCTTCATACGTCCTGTTTCTCCGATGTTGAGGAGGAGGGTGACCACTCCTTCAACTGAGATGGAATGGTTGGTAAACCACGAGAAGACATGAGAGGTGGGCCGTAGGTTGGACGGTTCCAACCCTATACGCTGGAAGCAGTCGTAGAAGAGGATGTCTGTCGAGCTCCCGGAATTGACCAATATCCTCTGTACTTCATAATGGTGGACTCGTGTCGTTATCACGAGAGGGTCGTTGTGAGGCAAGGATATTCCATGGAGGTCCTCATCGATGAAGGTGATGGGCTCGACGATTCTTGGCCACCCATACACAACACGACATCAACCCCCAATACCAGGAAAGACGAATCCCCGACGATCCACTCACTACCTCCATGTGACTCAGGACTGTACCAAACTAAAACATGTTTACATGACTCCTTTGAGCCGTGGTAGGGTAGTAATCAAAGCACAGTGGGAACTCACACGAGATAAATGACGATCTCAGGTCGACAGACTAACCTGTATTCATGTCATCTGGGAACTGCTATCTGACAATAGGTATAATACCAACTAGCAAGTTCCTGGAGATTCCGTCCAGTGTACTCTAACCCAATGAGCACCTGGATACTATCTTAGGTGACTAATTGACACCAATAGCTTGTGAGACCGGCAACCGCCCCTCGTCAGGGTCTCGATAAGTATACACTAGTCTACTCCGGAGTATCGATGTCCAGTCTCGATACTCTCTCGACTAAGGGCATTTAAGGTTGTGCTTATAGGCCACCCTGCTCCCACGTAGACGATCGCCATCATAATGCTGGTAGTCAAGCAAGAATCATATTTGCTCTATCAACATGTAATAGTGCTATGTAATACCATATAATACATGTACATGAGGATAAAGACAAACCAGATAGCATACTATCATCTCGAGTAAGACTGTTCTACCCGTATAGGTCCTCCTCCCTCAATCATTATAATCACGTGCCTGTGACTACAATAATTGACTTGAGGGCACTATAGCCAACAATCTCCCACTTGCACTTAAGGCTAATTATTGCGGTGTCGCTTACTCATAGTTCGTGTGATACCGAACACCCAACTTCTCTACTAATCAGTCTCGCAAAGCCCGTTTGTGAAACTATTGCGTTCGAGAAATAGCCTCAATGAGTAGATCTGCTCCAATATCTCTTTATATCTCAACTTCGCAGAGAAATACTATCTCCCGAAATGAGCGATACCTAGATATCTGAAGGGACCCAGTTCATAATGAACTCTAAATCCAACAAACTTTTTAGACTGTATCATCCACTAAATTTAATCAGTATCCTGCGCCATGCCTTCCTCAGTATCCCACGCCATGCCTTCCTCAGTATCCGCTTGGACCACCTGTCCAACATACTGCCCCTCAAATAGAGAAAACTATAGCTCAGACAGCCACTCTGTCATCTAGGTCACCTTGGAATCCTGAAATGATAACCTCCTCCAAAAGGAGGCTGCCATTACCATATACCAAGAACATCCGTTTATGTTCATAACTACTTCCCAACGTTTCTCCAGAATTGGATTAATATATATGCTTATTGTATCCGGTGCAAAAACAATATCTGATGTGGTACTTGATATTTCATGATTGACTCAATTGCCTAAGCAAGCGATATGTCCATCACGCAGATCCCTCTCCTCATCAGTTTAGAAGACATCTCTTTAGAGAGGGTGACTCCATCAGCTGCGGGTACACCACCACGCCAGGAGTTGTCTATTCTAAAACACTTTAGAATAGTGTCGAAGTATCCAAATTGGGACACTTCCCAAATCTAGATCTAAAACCATAGATCTAGTGACCAAAAATCCTGATATTTTATCCAGATCCTATGTGGAGAAACAACTTGTGACAACCACAGTATAACCGATCATAGTATAGGAATATCACTTCCTATCAAGAGCGTGCCATTCAAATACCATAGCATCACTCCCTACTACTTTCTTACCAGATCCATCTGTTATTCTGATGAAGTAAAACTCTATGACCTTCACATCAAAAATAGATGATCTATCTCCGCCATACCTACTTTAGTCTATAAATAGACATAAGTTACTTGCCTACTAAGCTTCCGCCGCTCCCACTGACTACAAAAACTCTCTGGCGGAGTCATATATACGTGCACTTCTAAAGCTAATTTAGAACGACGTTATACTCATCCTCCTGCTAGATCTCATAGTCTAGAACAGCAGTAGTAGCAAGTTTGGGTAATCAAAAACCTCCCTGTCACCGTTTTTTAGGAGACCAAAGTACCTCTCAAGTGCCTGAGGTTACTCACCAAATTTGTGGAGTGGCTAATGGATTGCCGAATCCAATTAAATCTTTAGGTTCTATTAAATTTTCAGTAATTGTTTATGGTTCTGGAATCACTTCCGGTTCTACCATACTCCCACTAATGTTTTCTGAAAAGAATTTATTTTACTAAAACTGTGGCTAGTAAAGAAGAATATAACTATTGATTTTCCAGATAGTAGAATGTTAACCCTCGTCAATGCCCGGGATAACCCACAAACTGACATTACTGAAACGTGCCTTGAGTTTATCTAGATTCTAGTTTTAAGTATAAGTCGAACAACTCCATATACCTTAACATCATTAAGACATGAATCCATTCTATATCCAATATATAGAAACAGAGGCACTAATTTAATTAGAACCAGATTCAAAAAATCATGCAACCATTTCCAGTGCATATCAACAAAATAGAAAGAGACCAAGCAGTATTACTCATCAAGGAATGCACCCACGTATGAATAACCTGAAAGAGAAGCAATTTCTCAAAAATATTGTAACAACCATAATTTTTCTATACAATTTTTTTTAAAAATCCATAAAGAAGTGTTTTAACCTGAGCATAATATATAAGTAATTATTTTTTTTTTAAATAACTCCATTTTTTTAGTGTACATAAAATTGTTTTAAAATTTAAAGTATACTTGGGTATTTAATATTGCTGTTACCACTTTAAGTATTTATTTTCCCACAATAATTACAAGAAAGAGCTTGTAGCTCATTGGTAACACCTTGAACTGCTGAACCAAGCCACCAGAGTTTAAATCCCATACCCCACATTATTTTTATATTGTTTTTGTTTTAAATTCCTTGGAAGCCCAACAGTCCATAGACCATAACTCCCAAACTTTGAACTTCACCCCGTACCCCACGAGATCCCCTACTTACCCGACCCCCGACTCGGCCGGGATCGGCCGGCGGACCGACCGACTCGGTCCAGCGCCGCCGGCTGGACTCAGCCGGACGGCCGAGTCCCTAACATGAAAGTTGGGGCTCTTCATCTCCCCAACCCCCCTGTTATACACCATTTATTTGGATCGGTTCCCGAGAGTTAAATACACCCCATTTACTACAATTTTTAATGATTTTCTATAATTTTTACAATTTTTTTAATTAAAAACCTTTCACCTACCCTACCATAACCTACCCTATAAATACACCCCTACCCTCTACCCTCTCATCCTAAAACCCTAGGCTCTCTCTATCAAAAATTTTCCAAGAAGTGTGTACTTTGAAAACAAGTTCGCGGCGAAGCTCCGACGAAATTCCGACGGGAATTCCGGCAACGTTTTTAGGAACAACCGGCGATGAAGTAACGCCTCGACAACCTCTCTAGTCCCCCCTCAGTCCTTAGTATAGATCGAAACCCGTAAGTCCCATTCTTTCCTTCTTTCTATTTCTCTAAAATAAGAAATTACAAAACCCGACGGAATCGGAACAAATCCGATTTCCGATTCGTTTTTCTATAAAATTTCACTTCTCACCAATTCAATCATGCTTAAACATCTTATTGTTGACTATTAAACACTTATCAAATAATTTGAACAAGTTTTCTCACATGAAATGATAACCTTTCCAATTTATCGTATTTTTCACTTTAATACTATCATGTTTCGATTTCACATTTAACCCCTTAATTTTGCTATACATTTAAAAGTAGAGCACGAGGTAATGACCTAGCTCTACACACACGCAAATACAACCCTAAGCGACATCATCAAAACTTAGAATACGATAAAACAAAATTTTCATTTAAATACCATATTCTTAATAAAACTAATTCTAGAAGTTTAGTTTTGATACACTTTTAAATAAATATCTCTTATTAGGAAAACACGATAAGTTGTGGATATCGATCGTTTATCTAAACCTGACTTTGTGGTGTCTAGGCTAGGCAAGTGAGAAAAGGTAACTTTAAAAGGCCCGTCTCACGATTCGTGAGCGGATCCCTCCTTCCTCACTTGTACTTACCTGACCACAATTGGCAGTGAAGAGGCGATTTGAGGCTTTTAACGACTCGTCGTTTAGACCATTTAGAAATAGGCTAGTTGGCTTAGGAAACCCTAGAATCTAAAATACGGAAAATTACACTTTGCAAATAAATACCTTTTACTTTATAAAACCGTTTTCTAAAGGATTAGTATTTTACAATCTTTGCAAAGCGTCGCTACAACCCATCTTTGGGGAACCAGTTCGGGATTGTGCGGTTTATCGTGCACCCTCGGGCTAGTAGTGCGAGATTCAGACCTCCGTAAAGAGCATTCGGTCTCGAAAGGTTTAAAATATGACATCTTAAGAAAATGAGATTTTTGGAATATAAAATATTTATTAAAATTATTTTTTGTATAAACATATGCATATTTATCATTTAAATATCTATTTTATTATAATATAAATTTTCCACCTTTTCCTAAAAAATCACAATAATAAATTTTACACTAAAATACCATGAACTTCTTCAAATAATCAATATTACAGATATATACCCTTATTTATAAAACTAGAATATTTTCACTAGAAATGTCACAACATAAAATCCACCCTCATTACAACTCTAAAGACGAACAATAAATACTTGAAGTGTATTTTGAAAAGTATATAAAAGTATTTTTACATAAAACCCCCTCAAGTTTTATAAATTACCCTAAGGACCCTAGCAATTATAAGACTTCGATTCACATTTCTGATTGTCTGACTCGGGTTCGAGTCTGATTAATCTGACTTGAATATGATTCAAGTCAATCTATAATCTATAAGATTCCAATTCAATATGAACACATGAATCCATGAATACAATTATCAATTTATACAACTTGACCGAACCGAACCATGGATATATATTCCTTTACATGATTCTCGGTATTCCATTTACATGACTCTACGGTTATAACCGTTTCCTGATATCATAGTTTCGGTCAGTCAGTCAATCAAACTTAGAATCAATACAATTTACAAGATAACAATATAAACAAGACATCGCGGGGTTTAAGAGGTAGATTGGTATAGAAGGTGTTAAAGGTGGCACGCGGTGGTCATATTTAATACACCTACCATGAATCCAATTGCTGTTGTACCGTGGTATAAACGGTTCCTTATATTAAACGTGCCTCTAATCTCTGGCATATAGAGACTCCCCTCGTACATACCGGCATCCTTCTGTACCAAGCTACAGACAACAGCGTTAACATAACATTACAATAATAGTATACAACTTTAAAAGTTATCTTCTTATTATGTCCTTTCTACTTTCATCTTACCTTTGGGACTTACCGAGCGACCTGTTCGCTGACGACATTCTGTTTCTTTCTTCTTTGAATGTCGTCAGGTGATTTGGACCCGGCGGAGATCGAGCCATCTCAAGAAGACTTGGAGTAGTTTGTCGAAGACCCTGCACTTTAGTTTCATTGTACACTTTTCCTTTCTGTACTTTTCATTTCCTGTTATGCCACTGTTTAGGCATCTTTTTATTTCAGTTGTA
The DNA here is from genome assembly GCA_030015575.1 of Agapanthus africanus. NCBI lineage: Eukaryota > Viridiplantae > Streptophyta > Magnoliopsida > Asparagales > Amaryllidaceae > Agapanthus > Agapanthus africanus. The sequence continues at coordinate 698,178,218 of CM057340.1, forward strand.
TTTCCTTTCATGCATTGTACAAAGAATGTTAATAAATAAAAGTTGCTGTTCTTTTTATTTCTTGTCTTTTGTGTATTTATTTTATATTGCTTAGATACGCTTAGCGTATATACTTCTGAGTATATACGTAGCGGATCTCGTCGCGTCCCCTTCGCCGTACACCGGGAAGCGGGGCGTGACAAATATTACTTACAACGGAATACCAAACATAAGTATCTACATCTTCGATCACCTTGAAGAATACTGATATTTATAACATATGGTTCTCTACTTTATTCTTATACCTATATCTTCTCAAAATCCGGACCTTGTATTTCAACGAAATACTTGTCTAGCACCAGAGAAGTCATAAGTAAATGAAATATAATACAAGTACCAACCCCTTTGTCCTAATGGACATCGGAAAACATACAATACTTTATATAAGTCAACTGAGTTTAATAACTCAAATCCTGTGCGTCATTGGTTGAAAACTGTACTATGGTTAAGAAGAATTACACTGTTGTTGAATGCTCCTTACCTAACCATCAACTGATATAGGTAAATATCATAAACATAATTTCAAAAATCTATATCTCATTTTATAAAATAAACGTACAGATATATCAGTTTGAAATTGGTGTATAACGACAGATATTCAAAACCAAATATTTGTCTTCAGGCAAAACCCATGTGATTTCCTCAAACATCACCAATTACAAAGAATTTCGATATATAGAGGATCTAATCACCAATTCCCAATATCTTACTCCCACTCAGCATCTGTAACGCCATACAGATCTGAGAATTAAGTCTGGTAAATACATACCCTGGAGTGAGAATCTAATTGGGAAAACAGTTTTCATTAACATCGCACGGTTAAACTGAAACATTAAAATGTTTCGAAGGGTTATCTGGGCATTCCTAGTAATATCTCTTCCACTATCCAGATTCATGACTGGAACCGCATATTTCCTTGCCCTCACTCCAATCCCTTTATATGTCTTTACTTATTACCTTCTGTACACCACATTTAGGCTAATTGGTTTTCTTCCTTCCCTACCATTCGACACCAGTCTAAGCTTTGGAAGAAGACTATCTAATATAAGTGTACTCTCCTAATACCATGAGCTCTCGCAACTTGAGAGAAGGTGAAGGGAAAAGACCACAGAATAATCCTATTCAATTTCTCCCGAGCCGGAAACTATCCTCGAACTGGAATAAATTTCTTCAAGTTCGTATGTAACTATACGATGACATATCCAATAAATGTGGATCTTTGTAGTGATACGGGGTGTTATGGAGAAATGCAAAGGTGAAGTATGAGTGGCAGGGGTATATGTAGCTTTGTCGTGAATCCTAGCAGTCGCAATTTTCTTTGTTCTCATTCTAATCCCTTTATATGTCTTTACTTATTATCTTCTGTACACCACACTTAGGCTAATTGGTTTTCTTACTTCCCTACCTTTTGGCACATGCCTATGGTTTGGAAGAAGACTATCCAATAAGCACAATAGGTGTACTCTCCTAATACCAGGAGCCCTCGCAACCTGAGAGAAGGTAAAGAGAAAAGACAACCGAATAATCCTATTTAATTTCTTCAGAACTAGAATCCATCCTCGAACTGGAATAAGTTATTTCGAGTTCGTATATAACTATACGATGGAATATCCAATAAATATGGATCTTCGTAGTGATACAGAATGTTCTGGAGAAATGCAAAGGGGATATAGCAGTGGCAATAATATATGCGACTATGACAATCTAAAATCCAAAGTGTTTTAAGAAGGTTCGGTTAACTTGGTTCATGATTTTTAGTTTAGGGTCAGGTCATGGTCGCTGCTAAAAAGAGAGAGAAAAAACACTCAGTATGCACTCTAACCTAGATTAGATTGGTTAATCATTTTATCTAATCATGATGGCTCTCACTGTTTCCTCGAATTCTCCTTCAAACCCTAAAAGGAGAATTAGTCGGGATCATCTGAAAATCACCCGAGGAGTAATACCTACTCATCAGTGGGAATCGGGATCCAACTATCATCGCATAATAACTTGATGGAAACCACATAAGTCACCACACTCCAGAAGGTATGCGCATGTCTGGCAAGTTTCCTGTATGTTTGAAACTCCCGATGTGGTTTTTATCCCTAGCGGTTTATGACCTTGACAAAGGCCAACAAATTATAAACCGCTAGTCAAGTTCAACCCGTAATTATCCTGGATTAATCTAGACCCACCCGTACAAACCCTTGATAAAGGACAATAAGGTTATACGACTGTCCTAGATAATCACATCTCTATGCAACAGACAAGTAATATCTAGATACCGCACACAACGTCTTGACAAAGGCCAACAAACGTAGCACGAATACTAGGTACTACTTATCCAAAATGACGGAGGGCTACGACTGGATTTTGGCAAAAAACCTTTAACGTAATGAACTTGATATAGTTGAAGGAACTCGAGTGGTTTTACAAATATATAGTGACGCAAACTTTTGCTAAAGAGATCACTCCCTGTGAAGGGATCTCGGCTCTTTCCTTATCGAATGAGCTGTGGGATATTCCTAACTGAATACCATAATGCAAAGCAAAAGAATCGATTATAGTGAAGTTATTATGATGACGCAAACTTTTGCTCAAGAGGTCACTCCCGATGAAGGGATCTCGGCTCTTGCCTCGTTCAATGAGGTGCTGGATATTCATAATCGAATACCACCGTGCAAATCAAAAGGAAATGTCTGTAATATCAGTTTTCAAAAATTGGTTCCAACAATATCATATAGGTTTGTTTTCCTTGCATTAATCAGAATTAATGCAGTCCCATCAATTAATCCATATCACACCAGAAAAAAGGAATGAAAATAAAATGTACGTATATGCCATCCGCATTCGCCACGGGGCCCCATCATACACCGTTAGGTTAATTACTAACGGCCGAGCGGGTGCTAGACTAGTGTGGATGCAAAACATATACATCTACTATTATATATATATATATATATATAACATTCGTCGCAGGCATGATATAAGCAACATCACAGAATCTTAGTAAGCAACGCAGAATGGTGGATAATCATGGAGCCTCAGGTTTCTTTTGAGCCACAAATGAAACCCGACGTTCCCGGTCGTGTGGATAGTCCGTGCAATGAAAACCTGGATCCCTACAGAGCGCGGCAAGTTACCCGTCAATCCCATAAGCGAGGCAACCCCAATCAACAAAGTGAATGGGCCACCCGCACTTTACGGAATCCAGTAACTTGAGCACCCCTCCATGGGTCATCTTATACCCCCTACGAGTACGGTGAATAGTCCGCCAATTCTAGAGTAAGGCCCCCTCCGTCTCAACGCCATGAGATGCGGGCCCGTTGCTCTCTAAAACCCGGCTATTCATGCACTCCACCATGGGATAATCCTAATACAAAAAATAAAATATATATACAATGGTGATATCGACCTCAACCGAGTCGTTCCCCAATAAAAGAATATACAATCTGGCAGAGACAGCAGTTCACATGTCGGACGCTCGCCCCACAACAATGAATATACAAATGAATATGAACTGTACTACTACCATTGCACAATAGGCTATCCGCCATGACAATCCAACCACAATATCAGCACAACACATAATATCAAGCTGAATATCATGTTCGCAAACCCGTCTAGTCGAATATATAACAACTAGTCGGGTTATACCGCTCAATAATATTCACGGTCGCAGATATAATCACATGCACTAATAAACACGAACTTAAAATTTCGATCGACTAAACTTTTCAAATTGGCCCCAAATGCAAACCAGCACTCAAACGAATCTGGGTCAAAACCAAATATCTAAAAAATCATATTTCCATGTCAGAGAGTGCCAGAAGAAATTTGGAGCATGAAGGCCAGAAATTCGCCGTGCAACCGCGGCCAATGTGCATGTAATGTCGGGTTCCGCAGCTATTTGGTGGGGTTACGTGCTCAAATTTCTTGACGTGCCCTATAGAAGCTTGCATGTATTTTTAAGACACTCTGAATGATTTTTTGAACAAGTTTTAAAAACGACAGCGGGCACATGAAAATGGAAAAACGATTCGGAAAATTCGGTCGATCGACAATTTAACCTTGTGCAAACTAGCTAGTATTGGTTTATGGCATAGCACTGATACCATGTTGGGTTACGATAGCGTCCTGGCCATCTACCGTTGCCGATGCGGAACAAAAATGACGTTTAAAAAATTTGGCGCTAACGAAAACCCGCCCAAGATCGAACCGTAAACCTATACTAGCTAATTATAAAAGCTAAACTACAATGTTAGAAATGTTATACCGAATGAACCAAGTCCTTCGGTCTTCTATCATGCTCCCAAGCTCCTTGAGGTGTCCTGAACTGAACTTGGTCGCCGGTCTTCCTTCGTCGATGATGATCTACCCGAGGGAGACTGTAACACCCGAGCCCAATAATACTATTTATATTACTGGTTGAGGGTCATATATTGCTTATTTCCAATTACCCTGATTTTCTGGTGTTTATTGCTAAATTTTAACCGGTTAAGTCATTTTGGCACATAACAAATTTTAACTCCTAAAATAAAATTTAAAATGTCCATGTTGGCCTACTCGTCGCCACTAGTCGCGTGGTAGCGTCCGCGTGTCGAGATTCCGTTCCGTTTGGCTAAACGGGCAAGTTTGGACGACTACGCGCGCGTGCAAGTGTCCGACTTGGGGGCATGCATTTTAATCATTAAACACCTCTTTTCAAAATTTGGAAACCGCTTAAAATCCTATAATTTGAATTTGGAACATTTGGGCGCAACCCGGGCGCGATTTGGAAATGTTTCATTTCGCGCCAAAAAGGCCCATTTTAATTTAAATATCTTAAACTAATTTATATACGAATTCTTCCCTCAACTGTTAATAATCTTTCACAAATCCTTCAATTCCTTTTCGAATCTCGTGATCAGCCAATCACGAGCTCAGAATCTCTCGTGGGCCCCTACTCTCCTTCTCTCTCTCACTCTAAATCTTTCCCTCTCTCTCTCCATCTCTCTCTCTCTCTTCTCCTATTTAAACTATCCCATGCAGCCGCCTCCCTGCTCATCTCCCCATCACGAGAACCCACGAAACCCTAACCCTAGCTCCTCGCGACCTCACCGCCGACCTCCCCGCGACCTCGCCGTCGCCGCCCTCGCCACCGCGAGCCCAGCCGCACCTCCTACCTCCTTCCTCCGTTCCTCTTCCCGTGCCTGCACCCAACCCCGACGCCTCCACTCGGCCGCAGAGCGCGACGTCGACGCCGCCTCTCGTCGCCGACGACGCCCGCGACTCCCTCTCACCCTTCTCGTCCCGACCTCGTCGTCGCTTCCCTCCTCCCCTCTGCAGTTCGCCGGAGAACGCGCCGACGATCCTCGCCGTCGTCACCAGCGCCACCTCCGTCTCCCCCTCGACCACCGGAGCAGACCAGCACTCCTCCACTCGTCGCAACACCCTCTCCAGCGAACCCCGAGGCCGTTCAAGTCTTCGCAGCCGCCGTCGCTGCCTCGCCGGCGTTCCAGCGCCGTCGAGCCCGCCGGGGGCACCCTGGTATATCTCTCTGTAAGCCTTCCTCATCCTTCCTTTGTGCAAATCACCCCCCCCGCTGATCGTATTAAGTTTATCGTGTGTTGCTAACTCGTTGCCGTGTTGTTGCCGGAATCCGACCGTGCCGTCTTGGCGAACCCGACGCTCCAGCGAAGCCCCTGGTCCGTGTGATCCCGTTGTTCTCTGTTGGGACTCGATCCGTGGCCCGTGCTTCCATATCGTGTTTTCTGCCGACATCGCATCCGTGTTTCGGTTTGCAAAACCGTCGAGGCAAGTATCTGAATACTTGCTTTAACATGCTAGCGTGCGAGATCTAGTCTTGCCACGCAGTTGAATATCATACTATATAATACAACAACTTAATGATGGTAATTGATATTATATTATAAGTTAGAATTGATAGTTGCAGTTATCTTTAACATGGAATCGTTATAATAGTTTCTCGTAATTAATCAACCCACTACCAATCCATATTTCAACTAAATAAAACAATTGGATCATATCTGCTTTAAATTGTTAAATCATTCACGAGACAATTTTTATACTTAGTATAAATTCATGTAGCTTCATTACTTTATGATCGTGGATATTGCTTCATCTTGTGGCTATTGCACCCCGAAGGTGCGTGAACCTGTTAATAAGAGAATACAAAACATCACTGTGTTTACATGGAATGATATTGTTATTTACTGTTCCTGCTGTTGTTTCCTTAATCGTTACTATACCTGTTATCAGCATACATTTGATTGCATTACATATTGACCCGATTTTGATACACTGACACATGTACTGATACACCGGACATGACACCCTATACATACTGACTCAACCTATTGGACTACAACATGACTTGGGATCCTTTTGGACCATTCCTGCTGTCTATCCAGACAGACCTACTTTTATTGATCATATGTTGGCATTGATCCTTGACTACTGAATACCTGACCTGACATACATAACTTGGGGGTATGGGGAAATCAAAGATGAACCTGACTTGTAACTCGACAGTTCACTACCGTTCGAGTGTACACATTCCTATTCTGTGCCTAACGGCATGTCTCGGTTTCGGCCGAGAATATTGTGGCCGTGATCCCGGGTATGTACGGGGTAATACCGAGTGTACACTTTCCTATTCTGTGCCTAACGGCATGTCTCGGCTGCAGCCGAGAATATTGTGGCCGTGGTCCCGGGTATGTACGGGATACTATTGGGTTACATCGACGATTCATCAATTGGTTTCAAAGACTATAGAGTAGAAAACCTGATAGGACAGTTTAGTCACCATTGCACATTACCCTGCTTTGTTATCTTTTATTACTGCTTTATTCATGTTCATACTTGCATTGCTTATTACCATGTTATACTATATACTTGATGTCATGACGCGCTGACGTCTGGGTTTTGCATGGCCCAGATTCCGTACCACTGTCGACGACCGAGCAGGAGTACTTCAGCCAGCAGGCTGAACTGTGAGTTCCTTAGGGTTTAGTTTATTTATTTCATTTCATTTCCAGATGTGAGCCCGCATTATGAGACGTACTGTTTATTCATTGTATTGGATCATTAGCTTCCGTACTTATCTTTTATTGATTCTTGTTGTTATGGATTTGGACATGTATTAGATTAGCTTATTATCTTGTTCTTGATATCCTTACAACCGTAATGTGACTGTGGATGGATACTCCCTACCCACAGGTAGCATGGTTGGCTATGTCACGTGCCCAATCTTACGTACTCTGGGAAGCGGGGCGTGACATGGTTCTTTTGGTATCAGAGCCATAGGTTAATTGGGTTGATTCTTGTAGTTGGGTATTGCACCCGATACACGAATCATAATACCCGTGATTAGGAAACATGTCCTGCCACCTTGACCGTTTTACCATTCTTGAATCACATTCTTCCGGATTATATCTTTTACGACGTGCAAACTTACTTTGCATTGTCAACTCGAAAACCTGATTTCTTGTTATCCCTAGGACTTGGGCGACTTGGGTGGAGTTAAGTGATTGCGGCTATGATACCGCGGCATAGCTACAATGCTGTACTCTATTTAAGTATCTTGGAGTTCTAGCCTTGATCCATATTCAGAATCTATCATCATGCTAATATGGGGTGTTTTGAGTTCAGGATTATGACAGGTAAGAAGTTAAAGACGTACCAGAGGCGTGTGAACGAAGCCGCCATGCTTGGGGTGGTAAGAGGAATGCTGGAAATCAAAGAGACAGACTGAGCTGATCCAGCAATAGCAGATTCGTTTCAGGAAGGTTTGCAGATCGTTCAGCAGTCTGTAAACAACGATGGAACTAGACCAGTCGAACGAGTAGGGACCGTAGCAGATTTCAGACTTTTGGGTCCGTCTACTTTCACTGGTCTGGAGGAGCCGTTACCAGCCGAGCAGTGGCTAGTGACACGGAGAATTTGCTGATGGCGACACAGATTCCAGAGGACAAAGGAGTTGATTCAACTAGTGGATTACGCCCGAGAGGGGTGGCTTGTGGAGGAGACCCGCTTGCCCAAGCCAATCTGTTGGGCAGATTTTTCTAAAAAGTTTCTTAGAGAAAAGTCTTCCCGCGGACTGCACGGGAGGAAGTGAAAGATAAGTTCATCGGACTAAGGCAGAATGGAGCGACCGTGGACGTGCATGCAGCAGAATGGGGGAGACTCAGTAGTCTCACTGGACCTTTCGCGGCCAACGATGTAGACAGCAGTTGTGTTGAGGAAGCAGTCCTGTCGGGCCAGTCGAGTGTAGGGCTAGGCCGACAAACAGTGTTCTTGCGGCAATGGGAGTTGACGGTAATGAAGAGCCGGCAGTTTTTAGCGACTTTATGGATGTGTTTGAAGATATATCAGGCTTACCGCCGAAGCGAGATGAGGAGTTTGCGATTGACCTTATTCCTGGTGCAGCGCCAGTATCAAATCTTATTATCCAATGGCACCGGTGGAATTAGAAGAAGTTAAGAAACAAGTTGGTGAATTACTCGAGGAGGGATGGATTCGAAGCAGCAACTCATCTTGGGGAGCTCCAGTTCTTTTAGTAAAGAAGAAGGATGGCACGAGAAGGATGTGCATTGATTATCGAGAATTGAACCGGGTGACTATTAAGAACAAGTACCCGATCCCTCGCATTGGAGAACTTTTGAGCAGCTTAGTGGCGCGAGGGTATTCTCGAAATTGGATTTGCGATCGGGATATCATCAGGTCCGAGTAAAAGCAGAAGACATTTGCAAGACGACGTTTCGAACTCGATATGGACATTTCGAGTATCTAGTGATGCCCTTCGGAGTGACGAATGCGCCAGCAATATTCATGGATTTGATGAACAGGATCTTTTCACCGTTCTTGGACCAGTTTATTGTGGTATTTATTGACGATATTCTGGTGTACTCGAAGAGTCCGGAGGAGCATGCTGAGCATTTAAGGATCGCACTGCAGACGCTGAGACAAGAGAAGTTATTTGCGAAGATGAGTAAGTATGAATTCTGGCTGGAAGAAGTGAAGTTTCTGGGGCATGTCGTGTCGGGCGATGGAATCGCCGTCGATCCCGAAAAGATTGCAGCAGTTCGAGATTGGCCTATTCCAAAGAATGTTGCGGAGATAAGAAGTTTCTTTGGACCCGTCGGTTACTACAGAAGATTTGTGGAGAACTTCGCTCGTTTAGCTGAGCCGTTAACCAAGCTTACGCGTAAGGAGGTACCGTTTGTTTGGACGGATGGATGTGCATTGGCCTTCGAGACGTTGAAGCAGAAGTTGATAACCGCCCCTATCCTAACCGCACCGGATGATTCAGGAGGACTGGTGACTCATAGCGACGCATCCGGAAAGGGATTGGGATGTGTTTTGATGCAGAATGGGAAAGTCGTCGCTTACGCATCGAGACAACTGAAGACTCATGAGAAGAATTATCCGACTCATGACTTAGAGCTTGCAGCCGTGATCTTCGCCCTGAAGACTTGGAGACACTACCTTTTGGGCGAGAGAGTCGAAGTCTTTACAGATCACAAGAGTTTAAAGTATGTGTTCACTCAGAAGGAGTTGAACATGAGGCAACGCAGATGGTTGGAGCTGATGGCCGACTATGACCTTGATCTTAAGTACCATCCGGGAAAAGTCAACGTCGTGCCGGATGCGCTGAGTCGGTTACCAGCAATTCAGATATTGACTGCACAGAGGGAGATCATTGCGGATTTTCGGAGATTTGACTTGGAGGTTGTGCTACCACATGCTACAGGACAGTTGATGCAGTTGCAAGTACAGTCGTCCTTAGTTGAGAAGATTAAAGCGGCACAATCGCAGGATCCTAGACTGCAAAAGTTTCGGGAGCAGGTTGGAGCCGGACTACGAACCGATTTACTGATCCATGAAGACGGTTCGTTGAGATATGGTAGCCGTGTGTGTGTGCCAAAAGGAGATGTGCGTGAAGAGCTTATGAAGGAGGCATACAGTTCAGCTTACTCTGTACATCCAGGAGGGACAAAGATGTACCGAGACATTCAACAGCACTTCTGGTGGGAAGGTATGAAACGGGAAATTGCTCGCTTCGTGGCTAAGTGCTTGGTGTGTCAGCAAGTCAAGGCTGAACACCAAAGGGTTGCTGGTTGTTGCAACCACTTCCGATTCCTCAGTGGAAGTGGGAACATATAACCATGGATTTCGTGACGGCTTTACCGCGGAGTCCAAAGGGCAACAATGCAGTATGGGTGATTGTCGATCGGTTGACCAAGGCAGCTTACTTTATTCCTTTTCGGGTTGGTCAATCGACGGAGACTTTGGCAGAGCGGTACATGCAGGAAATTGTGAGATTGCATGGAGTACCGGTAAGCATCGTGTCCGATCGAGACACTCGGTTCTTGTCGCACTTTTGGAGGAGTTTACAAGAAAGTTTGGGGACTCGACTGAAGTTTAGCACAGCTTATCATCCTCAGACTGATGGACAATCAGAGAGAACGATCCATACCCTTGAAGATATGTTGAGGGCTTGCATGTTGGACTTTAAAGGTTCTTGGGAAGATCATCTACACCTGGTGGAGTTTTCGTACAACAATAGCTTCCAAGCAACTATTCAGATGGCTCCGTTTGAAGCGTTGTATGGTCGTAAGTGACGTTCACCGGTTTGTTGGGATGATGTTGGTGAACGAAGGTTACTAGGACCAGATTTGGTGGTACAGACAGTCGAGAAGGTGAATACAATCAGGAAGCATATGAAGGCAGCTCAAGACAGACAGAAAAGTTGGGCCGACACGTCAAGAAGACCTCTAGAGTTCGCCGTGGGTGATTTGGTATTCCTGAAGATATCACCGACTAGAGGGGTGATTCGCTTTGGAAGTCGGGGAAAGCTTAGTCCTCGATTCGTTGGACCCTTCGAGATATTGGAGCGTGTTGGAGAGGTATCGTACCGGTTGGCGTTACTACAGTCATTAGCAGGAGTTCACGATGTGTTTCATGTGTCTCAACTACGGAGGTATGTTCGTGATGAGACTCATGTCTTGGATCATTCGGAGTTGACCGTACGGGAGGACCTGACTTTTTGAAGAGCGACCAGTTGAAATCAAGGATCGAAGAGAAAAGGTTCTTAAGAACAAGGTTATCCCCCTTGTGCTAGTTTCTTGGGGTAATCGATCGCATGGAGAATCCACTTGGGAGCGAGAAGACGAGATTCGGCAGAAATTCCCTCACCTTTTCCAGTAGTTAGCTATCTTGTATTCTTGGAATTTTGAGGACGAAATTCTTTTGTAGTTGGGTATGATGTAACACCCGAGCCCAATAATACTATTTATATTACTGGTTGAGGGTCATATATTGCTCATTTCCAATTACCCTGATTTTCTGGTGTTTATTGCTAAATTTTAACCGGTTAAGTCATTTTGGCACATAACAAATTTTAACTCCTAAAATAAAATTTAAAATGTCCATGTTGGCCTACTCATCGCCACTAGTCGCGTGGTAGCGTCCGCGTGTCGAGATTCCGTTCCGTTTGGCTAAACGGGCAAGTTTCGACGACTACGCGCGCGTGCAAGTGTCCGACTTGGGGGCATGCATTTTAATCATTAAACACCTCTTTTCAAAATTTGGAAACCGCTTAAAATCCTATAATTTGAATTTGGAACATTTGGGCGCAACCCGGGCGTGATTTGGAAATGTTTCATTTCGCGCCAAAAAGGCCCATTTTAATTTAAATATCTTAAACTAATTTATATACGAATTCTTCCCTCAACTGTTAATAATCTTTCACAAATCCTTCAATTCCTTTTCGAATCTCGTGATCAGCCAATCACGAGCTCAGAATCTCTCGTGGGCCCCTACTCTCCTTCTCTCTCTCACTCTAAATCTTTCCCTCTCTCTCTCCATCTCTCTCTCTCTCTCTTCTCCTATTTAAACTATCCCATGCAGCCGCCTCCCTGCTCATCTCCCCATCACGAGAACCCACGAAACCCTAACCCTAGCTCCTCGCGACCTCACCGCCGACCTCCCCGCGACCTCGCCGTCGCCGCCCTCGCCACCGCGAGCCCAGCCGCACCTCCTACCTCCTTCCTCCGTTCCTCTTCCCGTGCCTGCACCCAACCCCGACGCCTCCACTCGGCCGCAGAGCGCGACGTCGACGCCGCCTCTCGTCGCCGACGACGCCCGCGACTCCCTCTCACCCTTCTCGTCCCGACCTCGTCGTCGCTTCCCTCCTCCCCTCTGCAGTTCGCCGGAGAACGCGCCGACGATCCTCGCCGTCGTCACCAGCGCCACCTCCGTCTCCCCCTCGACCACCGGAGCAGACCAGCACTCCTCCACTCGTCGCAACACCCTCTCCAGCGAACCCCGAGGCCGTTCAAGTCTTCGCAGCCGCCGTCGCTGCCTCGCCGGCGTTCCAGCGCCGTCGAGCCCGCCGGGGGCACCCTGGTATATCTCTCTGTAAGCCTTCCTCATCCTTCCTTTGTGCAAATCACCCCCCCGCTGATCGTATTAAGTTTATCGTGTGTTGCTAACTCGTTGCCGTGTTGTTGCCGGAATCCGACCGTGCCGTCTTGGCGAACCCGACGCTCCAGCGAAGCCCCTGGTCCGTGTGATCCCGTTGTTCTCTGTTGGGACTCGATCCGTGGCCCGTGCTACCATATCGTGTTTTCTGCCGACATCGCATCCGTGTTTCGGTTTGCAAAACCGTCGAGGCAAGTATCTGAATACTTGCTTTAACATGCTAGCGTGCGAGATCTAGTCTTGCCACGCAGTTGAATATCATACTATATAATACAACAACTTAATGATGGTAATTGATATTATATTATAAGTTAGAATTGATAGTTGCAGTTATCTTTAACATGGAATCGTTATAATAGTTTCTCGTAATTAATCAACCCACTACCAATCCATATTTCAACTAAATAAAACAATTGGATCATATCTGCTTTAAATTGTTAAATCATTCACGAGACAATTTTTATACTTAGTGTAAATTCATGTAGCTTCATTACTTTATGATCGTGGATATTGCTTCATCTTGTGGCTATTGCACCCCGAAGGTGCGTGAACCTGTTAATAAGAGAATACAAAACATCACTGTGTTTACATGGAATGATATTGTTATTTACTGTTCCTGCTGTTGTTTCCTTAATCGTTACTATACCTGTTATCAGCATACATTTGATTGCATTACATATTGACCCGATTTTGATACACTGACACATGTACTGATACACCGGACATGACACCCTATACATACTGACTCAACCTATTGGACTACAACATGACTTGGGATCCTTTTGGACCATTCCTGCTGTCTATCCAGACAGACCTACTTTTATTGATCATATGTTGGCATTGATCCTTGACTACTGAATATCTGACCTGACATACATAACTTGGGGGTATAGGGAAATCAAAGATGAACCTGACTTGTAACTCGACAGTTCACTACCGTTCGAGTGTACACATTCCTATTCTGTGCCTAACGGCATGTCTCGGTTTCGGCCGAGAATATTGTGGCCGTGATCCCGGGTATGTACGGGGTAATACCGAGTGTACACTTTCCTATTCTGTGCCTAACGGCATGTCTCGGCTGCAGCCGAGAATATTGTGGCCGTGGTCCCGGGTATGTACGGGATACTATTGGGTTACATCGACGATTCATCAATTGGTTTCAAAGACTATAGAGTAGAAAACCTGATAGGACAGTTTAGTCACCATTGCACATTACCCTGCTTTGTTATCTTTTATTACTGCTTTATTCATGTTCATACTTGCATTGCTTATTACCATGTTATACTATATACTTGATGTTATGACGCGCTGACGTCTGGGTTTTGCATGGCCCAGATTCCGTACCACTGTCGACGACCGAGCAGGAGTACTTCAGCCAGCAGGCTGAACTGTGAGTTCCTTAGGGTTTAGTTTATTTATTTCATTTCATTTCCAGATGTGAGCCCGCATTATGGGACGTACTGTTTATTCATTGTATTGGATCATTAGCTTCCGCACTTATCTTTTATTGATTCTTGTTGTTATGGATTTGGACATGTATTAGATTAGCTTATTATCTTGTTCTTGATATCCTTACAACCGTAATGTGACTGTGGATGGATACTCCCTACCCACAGGTAGCATGGTTGGCTATGTCACGTGCCCAATCTTGCGTACTCTGGGAAGCGGGGCGTGACAGAGACGATGCAGGCTCCTGCTTCATCTAGCGAAGCAACCGACGCTCCAAGCTTACTGGCAATGGAGTGTGGGGTGTAAGTGTTGGATATATGTATGCCCTAGAGGCCATTATATGATAGTGTATGTATCAGTATGTGTATATATATATTCAGAAGACATTCTTACTTGACATGATAGTATGCTATCTGGTTTTCTTTATCTTGACATGTTCGTTTGATCATGCACTTTATCATTTGATACATGTTGATAAAACCCTTTGGATATTTACTTGACTACTCTGATTATGATGCGGATCATACCAGTGGGACAAGTGTAGTTTATAAGCATATCCTTAAACCGTTTCTAGTCGTGGGTGTATCGAGACGGAGTATCGATATACCAGAGTAGACTAGCATATACATTCTTGACCCATATGATGGGCGGTGGATGATCCCATATCCATTGATGTTCGACATCAAAGATTGTATATGGGTGCTCAGTGGTGACTGGGTACACTGAACGGACTCGCGAGAACTCCTATATGGTATTATATCTATCGTCGGATAGCAGTTCTCAGGTGACACTTGTACAGGTTAGTCTGTAGACCCGAGATTGTTATAGTCTTGTGTGTGCTCCCACTGTACTTTGATTGACACCCTACCACGGCTCTACTGAGTCGTGCAAACAAGTGGCTTTTGGGTACAGTCCCGAGGCATATGGAGGCAATGAGAGATAGGAGGGGTTTCGTCTCTCCCGGTATTGGGGGTTGATGTTGCACTGTGCTCGATTGGCTATAACAGGAAGTCTCTGGCCAGGGCTGCTGAGATTTACTGATAAGTGTTATCAGTAGTTTCTTGATTTGTTATATGTCATACATCGGCATGACTTATTGAGTTATTGGGGTCGACGATGCCATCCCTAGACTTGATATGCAGCATATCAAATGAAGAGACCGGACTGTACGGTAAGTGTTGCCTGTTGGCTCGAAGACAGTTTTGACAGATTCGCTTGTTTTTTTCTAGTCGCTCAATACCTAGGAGCCGTTACGTACAGCTAGTGTCGCTGACGGTTTGTGGGTATGTGATATGATCACAGCCAACTGCTAGCGTATTGACGAGTCTTAGAGTCTCACAGAGGAGTTTCCTAGCTCAGGCGAAACGATGTGGTGTGCATATGAGATTTGCGCAGGAGCTCGATTAAATGCGTGTATATGATACCGTATTTTAATCGGGCGTTTTTCTGTTGGTCGGGTTGTATGTGATATGACCGGTTTATTAAATCAAGTGTTGATTTAATATTGACTTTTAGCTCACTTCTTTAAACTTTTTCTACTTTGGATGTATGCATGTATGTATGCATTTATATTTATACATACACATGTTGATGTGAATGCATACATACATGCATACATGTATGTCATGGTTGTTGATACATTGGAGGTGGTAATGCAAGATTCACATGGTATAAATATATGTATATATTTGTTATTGAGAAAAGAAAAAGGAAATTGAATAATGGTTCATGTTTCTACATTCTTCATCTCATTGACCTTGACTCAAACCACGGTTCAATTTTCTTTTGTTGCTTTAACTCATCTACAAAAATATCTAGATATTTTTTTACCATGGTTATATGTGAGTGTGGCTCTCATATAAGTAATTCTTTTTCTCATTTTATTTGGAGATTATCACAATATTGAGCTCAAGCTTTGCCATCTCCTTCTTCTTCCTCTTTCATGCTCTCTTGAGTTTTCTAGTGAGTGAAGTGTATAAAAAGAAAAGGTTTTGAAGTGAGAGTATAAATCACATCACCAATCTATACTAGTCTAGCCCATTAGTGTAGGTTGTTTGCTCCACTTCTTCATAGATCGAGTGAAGTTAGGAGCTTGAGCAAAAGGACTCCAGGTGGATCGTCGTGGATTTGGAAGGATTCAAGCGAGCCGGTTCAAACTCTAGGAGATCTAAGGAGTCACAAGAGGAGGTTTACAAAGGTTGTATTTCTCCCCAATTAGTGTTAGACACTACTTAGTATGTGATACTATTAGTTGTTACCCTAATTTTCTAGTTTGATTCTTAGGTTAGTTTGCTTAGCACCTCCTAAAAATTTTATTGTGGCATGTGTGATGCTTCCAAACCCCAGGCATAATGCTAAGGAAACCTTACAGTAAGAATATCTCACTATTTTTTTCTCTCATACCTCATGCTCAAATGAGCAATCAAAAAAGAAGAAAGAGGAGGTGAGGAAAACTATGGCATGAGCAACTCAAGAAATGGCTAAGTCTCCAAAGAGTATGTCATGAATGAAATCAAGAGTGAAAAATGAGTGTAGTGTATGTCATGTAGAAGAATGGCTAAGTGTTTTTAACCATGGAAAAAATATCTCATCCATTTTACAATAACAAATCCTTAGCCACACCTCTCTACATAACTCCACCATGCTCATGCCACCTCACCTCTCCACCTCATTTCCAAAATAATTTTCTAAAAAGAAAAATCATGTAATGAGGTGTCAATCTTCTAGAAAACATTCCGTATAAATACGGAATATAACTCGGTATACGTATCGAAATACATATACGCGTATTCGTATAAAAATACGAATAGCCAAGAGAGAAAATTAATAGTGAACAATAATACCAGAATACACACACACACACATATATAAATTATTAAATCAAAACTTGATTTAATAATCCGACTCAATCCTAAGCCGCTAGTATTATCAATCGTCCGATAAAAGTCTGTGTAGCCTGTACACATATTTAATCGGACATCTGTATGTACCAATATACGTCATCTACAACATATCGCTTGAACCGTGACAACCCTCTGTGTGAGGCTCTAAAGACTCATCAATACGCCGGCAATGGGTTTAACCACAAGCACGTCAGCGGCACTAGCTGTACGTAACAGCTACCCAGGTATTGAGCGGAAGGAAGGCCGACGAGCAAACTCATCCAAACCCCTACTGAGCTTATCAGTGATAATCTCTATATAGTCTGGTCTGTTCGTGTAAGAGTATCGCATATCGATTCTAGGGGGTGGATAAAGTTAGACCCCTAATAACGCGATATTTCGTGTCGGTATGAAGCCCATCACCAACTGAGAAACTACTGATACAAATCATATGAAGGCCTAATAATGATATTGGAGAAAGAAGATTATTTGAACCGGATCTTATTGTGCAAACCGTGGAGAAAGTTAATGTGATCCGAAACCATATGAAGGCGGCACAAGATCAACAGAAAAATTGGGCCGATACAGGACGAAGACCTCTGGAGTTCGTAGTTGGTCATCTTGTATTCTTGAAGATATCACCGACCAGAGGAGTGATCCGTTTTGGTAGTCGAGGCAAGCATAGTCCTCGATTCGTAAGGCCTTTCGATATTATCGAGCGTGTTGGAGAAGTAGCTTATCGGTTGGCTTTACCATCATCCTTGGCGGGTGTTCATAACGTGTTTTATGCATCTCAACTCCGCAAGTATGTTAGAGATGAGACGCACGCCTTATATCACTCGGAATTGCCGGTAAGGGAAGATTTAACATATGAAGAGCAACCGATGACGATTGTGGATCGACGAGAAAAGGTTATCAAGAATAAAGTTATCCTACCAGTACTCGTTTCATAGGGAAATCGTTCGCATGGAAAATCTACTTGGGAACGTGAATACGAGATTCGACAAAAGTTTCCTCATCTCTTTCCTTAGATCCGTATCTTCTTATTTTTCCTGTTTCGTGAATTTCGAGGACAAAATTTTTTTGTAGTTGGGTATAATGTAACACCCTAGTACGGTTATACGCCGTTAATTGTTATTTTAACACTTGCTTTTATATTTCTTCTATTTTATCTATTGGGTCGCGAATGATTCGAATACTAGTAGTCGTTATCCGATCCGATCCGCAAGTTTAGAACCCAATATGATGCATGATTGTATATAAGATATACCAGTAAAGTGTATCTATATGAGTCTAGTATAATACCTACATTATATTTTTAGATCTTCATATATCATATATGTAGATCATAATATATCTTTTAATAGCCATAAGTTAAGAATACGTTATATTTTGTTAACTGTTATCACATGGTTGCCATCCCATATTTTATTTTTTTTTTATCTTTTACGTTTAAATCTCAAGATATCTAATATCAAATATTTACTAAATCTAGATATATTTTTAGAATACTTTTACGTTTTAAATTAGGGGTGTGAGTTATTTAAAATATATTCTTGTATTATGGTCGAGAAGTTTACATATGTGAATTATTTTCCAAAATATATTTTTGATAAAATTTTGGTGGAGATTGGTTATACTTTGATATTATCTATATACATTAAAACTAATATATATTTATAATCAAATTTCAACTATACTATATATATTAAACACAAAACCTCTCTTTCTTTCTCTCTCTCTCCACATAGCACATCTCTCTTCATCAATTTACATATTCCCCTTCTTCGTTGTTCAAGCCCACACCCATTCTCGCCGACGCAATTCCAGCTGTATTCTAGAAGTTTAACCGAGCCATCAAAACTTGGTGTTGATTTGTATAATGTCATGTTGCTTTCGTTCATCGCGTTTGTTTCGAGGCAAGTTTACAACTTGCTACATGCTATACTTTATATAATTTACTTATATGTTGTCGTGTTGTTATTATTATTTTCATCATACAGCTATATCTATATAATTTATATACCGTAGTTATTTAACATTAATCAGTTTTATAATATACAATGTATGCAAGTTTACAACTTACGTCATGCTATTATATATATATATATATATATATATATATATATATATATCGTTGTAATATTTCTTATTATTATCATTAATTAGTTTATAATCTTGTAACATTTCAGAAAATAAAATGTTTTTTTTGAGAAATTAAATATATAAAATAGTAAATTTTATAAATATTAGAAAGTATTGGGAAATTAATAATAATTATCGATTTGAAGGTATTTATGTGATTTGGGTATCTTATGAATTATTATACAATTATTTGCAAATGGGTTATTTACTAAACTCGATTAGTGTTCCATAAATTATGCATGGCATGCAACAAAGTATGTTGCAAACACTTATATCATTGCTTTGAACCACAGCTTCTTTTAAATTAAAATTGATTTTTGTTTTTGAAAAAAAAGAAAGAGAAAAGGAAAATGGAAAAGAGGGTGATGGGATGGGTGTCATGGCTAATGTGAGAGAGAGTGTGTGTGTGTGAGAGAGAGAGAAGGGAGGAAACTTCTACACTTTTCTGTGGCTCATTTTCTTCTTCACCTCATTCCTCTCCTTCAATATTCTCCTCCTCTTTCATCCTTCAACACCTCCACTACCATCCATGGCCACCACAAAATCCTCCCTAAAACACCATAATTCCTTCATAAAAAAAAAAAATCCTAACACCACTACCAATCCTATAGAGGCATCAAGTTTGGACTTTGAAAACTTCGAGCAACTCAAGAAAATTCTTGAGTTGCCAAATGAGGTAAATCCTACACTTCTAATTTAGTTTTTAGATTTCCTAATGATCTAGTGTAGTTTAGAATCAAGTTGATGTAGTTTGGTGATGTTTGAAAATTCCTAGACGAGACTTAGGGCTTTTCATGAGTTGTAATGGTGTAGTTTAGCATTATTAGTGACCACAACCTTCATAGTTTTTGAATTATAGACTAAAACTGAGAGTAAGCCCAAGACTTGATGTTAATTTTTTACGATATCGCATTTTGTGAATTGTTTGGGACTACAGGGAATCTGGTGCAGACTAGGACGATTATAGGAATAACAAACAACTCCAGCAACCTAGATAGACCATTATAAGACCACCACATAAAAACAAGACACCAATCCCTAGACTAGACCGGCAAGACCGGGTATTTTGGCATTTTCGCCGGACCTTTGTTAGGTTCTGGTGTTGGGTTTTGGCCTATAACACACACACCCTATAACCTAGCTCCTGTAATGTTAGTTTGATTCTTATTTACCTGAGTAAGAATCTGAGAGCACTTTTGTTTTGGTTTTAACTATGTTTTCCGATTTCTAAAACTTGGTTTTGGTATTTGAATTGTGGATTTGGTCGTTAGACGTTTGTACGTCAACGACAGGGGTTTTACAATTTCTCTTGCACGCGTAGACCATAGGTTTTAACCTATATGGGTTTTGTGTGCCGTTTTGGTTTTCCTATGCGATTCTTGTTTACGATACTATGTGTTTATATGTGTAGGCAGCTTCACCTGGATTTCAGACAATAAGGAAGAGTGTGGCGTCATCGACTTCGGCAAGCGAGGATCAAGGTGAGTAGATGTATATCTACATGGGAAGTCGAGTGGATGGCGTATAGCACCCCCGCAAACGTAGAATACGGTTATTACCGTATTATTATAATGGGTTTGGATGTGATATTGGATACTTATCGAGTATGGTATTTAGAAGACTCTAAGTTAGATTATGTTGATCTAGGAAGACTACCTAGAGGATGATCATCTTGGAGGCGAATCACAGGTTACAAGTAGTCACACACACACACACATGCACACACGCACACTTGATTTTGTGTATATGTGTATATATATGTATATATAGGTATGTGTGTTGTTTTATACACACACACGTAAGATGATGATGGTATATGATACTTGGATATGAGTCGATATGATCGGGCATGATACCGTGAGGTTGGATATGTGATTGAGTCATGATATGATACATGACGTGAGATTATAGTGGATCGTTGGGTGATGTGTATTTATACATATGATAATATGCGTTGATGATATTGGAATGTACGAGACTTTAGAATAGTACCCCTGATCATGATATTATTCGATGATGATGACATATGAATGATGATGTATATATGGTAGTTGACCCGTACTCTCAATTTTGGGATGCCGTACGATAGATTTTACTGTACGAGATATAGATATGATGATTGATCCGCACTCTTGATTCGAGGATGTCATACCATGTGGATTTTCTTACCCTTTTGGCCAGTTTCTTAGTTTAGTCTTTTAGTTGATTAGGAAGCTATTAGACCAGGCTCGAGTCATACCTATTTTCAAAAATTAACGAATCGTGAGTATTTTCAAAAAGATAACCCGAGGGATACTACGGATTTTTCAAAGGACGCATCTTTTCTCAAAAACACCGTAGCCCCTGTTTTTTTTCCTAAAAACCACTATTCGTGTTATTTCAAACACCAAAACTGTATGACTCGTATATTAGAAATGTATATTCTTAAATGTTGCGGTTATTACTCATTCTCCGTTATATTCATATTATTCTCATTACATTGCATGTTTATACATGTGTTTCTTAACTATTATGACCCCATCTGTTAGGACACCAGCACCATTACCGATGATACGTATTTCCACGTACACTTATTTGCTGGTTCACACACATCATCATCAGTAATTGCCATATCACGTACACTTTAGAATATATTACTTCATTGGTATAACCTGCTAACTGCTAGTTTCAACATAATATTAGTATGCTTGCTCTCATGTGCTAGTTTAGATATTGCATTCCTTACTTAGATACTTCATGCATTTATACATTCATTCTGTTATGCAATATTGTAGGGCTTTATGCCGATATTCACTGTTTATTGACTCTTGATTTTGGGATTTCGGATTTTCTATGAGATTTCTGGATTTGGAGAAAACCGCAAGGATTTTATAAACTCATTATCATTTTAAAATACAAGTTGCGGTTTTCTCGTGATATGATGTATGTGTCGTCCACCATGAGTTTTCCTGATTTCTGTTGGTTTTCGAGACCCGATTCGAGGAGTAGGATGAATCGTTTCGGGTATATGGTGGGCCCGGTATGGTACCCCGGGGCAAAAAGCTCAAGTTGTAGACGATGAGCCTGGCAGGGGCAGACTACTTACCGGTGATGTTTGACGCGGAGGATATCCGAAGGATACCGATCGTAGTCGTGAGATTTGATAATATGGGCCGATCCGGACTGACGGAGCCCGAGATATTAAGATATTGAGACATTGAGATATTGAGACATACATATATTGTGTCGATACTTAACACGGATTTTCTGTCGATTTCACTGATGATGTTCCAGTTTTATTATACAAGTATTACTAAGATAAAAACACAGATTTTCTTATACCAAATATATCAAGATTTTGTGGTTGATTGTTTCATTCATAATGCATTCATACATATACATATGCCATGTTACTACTTGAAGCACTGACACGAGTATTGGTATTACACTTATGCTTAGATTAGTACTTTGCCACTACTAGATTACTTCAGTTTTATGAGCATATTATTGTACGACCTAGGAGATCGTCTTTCATACGATTTCTACTAGGTGATGTTCTCTACTCATGAGTTGGAAACCCACCCCCGTTGTGCCACAGTTTCTTGCAGGTTTAGCCGTACAGATTCCATAGCGGCTTCTCTGGCACAATACTTCCTTTCGGGTGATTGCTTTGGTAGGTGGGTTCACTTACATCATGACCACCGTTGTACTTTTATTTATTGCAGTTGTATTTAGTAAGCTCCATCAACCAGACCTTGTATATTTGATAGACTTAGAAAACGAGTTGTTTATTCTTTCGACCTCAGAGTCGCACGCTTGTATTATTATGGTTCTTCTCTGGTTTTCTTGAGTATGTTGGTTTTCTTTCTGAGTTTTTATCCTCGCTTTCGGTATTGTATATTTGTATTGCTTGTGTGGTTGTTTCTGCCAATTGGCGAAGAGCTAGTTCCCGCTTAGGGATGCCTTTATTCATTACTTATGTATATTCTTGTTTTGTATCCATTTGGGGCCAGTATTTACAAAGGAAACTCTGCCGAAATTTTTATAAAAACTTAGGCTTATTATAAAGACTTTCAAGTGATTTTCTATGTTAACTTTTAAACAAGTTTTCCTTCACTCTATTTTCTTTAAATAGTTTATATTTCTGGGCTTTGGCTTACTTAGATTACGTTACGCCTCTAGACGTTGCGTAATTTAAGTGCCAGTTACGTTCCGTACATTCGGATCATGAGAAAGTTGGTATCAGAGCGCTATGTTTAACCTTGTTTCGAGTCTAGGTTGACCTTGGTTGATGGAGTAGGTGAATTAGGTAGTGTGACGTACCGTGTGTATGTTCCGCGGTATACTTACGATACGCTACTCCGCTTAAAAAGCCTTAGGATGTACATTTCTTTGCACCATATTCTATTCGTTCCTTTGATCTATCCTCATCGATGTCGGATGGTGATTTCTGTTACCACGGTTACACAGGAAGAGAGAGCTGCGGCTAGAGTTGCGGTCAGCATGAGATCGTCTTGGACGAGGATTGACCAGGGCATAATTTCGGTGACACACGATTGCATATATATGTCGTTTATTGTGTTTTTTCGTGACTTGAGTGTTTCGATGAATTGTTTTTACTCAGATTTCTCATTGACGCAAACGTTCGGATTAGCGCCAGAGGATTGGGCCACTGCTAGAGGCCGGCTAGAATGTAAAGACCGTTAATGTACCGTCTATTCTTGAGGATTGAAGCATTGTTTAGCATGCGGACGAATGAGCCAGCAGTTGCTGCGACTGACAAGATATCGCCCCAGATGTTTGAAGCTTTTGCAGCACGAGTTTATACTTAGAGATATGATAGAATATCGCTAGTCGCCCATGGATGAATGAGTAGGACAAGTGGTTCGTTTGCATACCCCGATGCGAGGTCATCAGATTGATTAATTTCAGCTAGAGAGGACTTCACGCAGGCATGTTGAGAGTCGATTGAAAACGGATGAATGAAGAGTATTCCTCCGACGATTTGGAAGAATTCCCGAGGACGAGTTGGCCAGATAACTACCACAAGATATTGAGCTGTTGAGTTCATAGTTTCAGAATGGGACTCTAGATATGAGTATAGCCGTTTGTAGCGCAGTCCATACAGCTACGAAGAGACGATTTCGAAACAATCCACATTAGAGAAAAGTAGAGTAAGAGGTTCATACGAGATTTTGTGTAACACCCTAGTTCGTTTATACCAATTCTAGTTCAAGTATTTCTTTATTTATGGTATTTTCCCGATTTACTGTGTTTTGCGTGCGAATGGTGTATTTGACATTTATATTTGCATTCTACCCAACCTGCTTGCTTGAAAGCTGTCTTGATTGATGTTTATGATTTATCCTGACCTGTTACATGTACTTATGCACTTTCATTTTAATTTATACATCTTGCATACTGGCATTTTATCTGGCATTTGCATATTTACAATATAATATTTTAAGTCACATAAAATATTTTAAAAATACATTGCATGGCCTGCATGATACCCCTAGCTCCGTGGTAACATCCGCGCATCTTGTTCTCGTCCTGTTCTGTAAAACGGACTTGTTTGGATGGCTACGCACACGTACCTGCATCCGTTCTTGGGGTATGCATTTTCGTTAGCCGGACATTCATTTTTATTTTGGTCGACATGTATATTTTTGTATTTTAAAACTGAATTTTAGACCCGACCCGGACATGTTTTGGACTAAATTTGTATTTACCAGAATATAAAATTTTATTTATATAATATTAATTTTATACACTGATACAAATTAAAAGTTAGTTAACTAATAAAAGATTTTTTAAATTTAAATCTAAACTAATTTCCTAACAAACTAACAACCCCTTTCTCTCTCTCTCTCCTCTGCATATATATATTTATATATATTTAATTAATTAATTTATTTTCTTTCCTTATTAAATACACAGCCTCTTCTTCTTCTTTCTTCTTTCTTTTTCTTGATCTTGTTTCTTGATTCCGGTGATCATCGTCGGAGCCGTGCTCATCGCTGACGATCCGAGTGATCCAGTGAACGTACTTTGCCTGCGTGATCACCCTCTTGCATTGTTTAGATCTGTCCCGTGTGCTGTGCGTGCATTGCGACGTTTTACCGACGTCGGACATGCCGTACATATCCGTTTCGTGATCCGTCGAGGCAAGTTAATCTTGCTACATGCTATACTACTATATTCTATATTCATATGAATAATAACATCACATAATGATTAGTTATGCATCCCACATTATCATTTTGCATGTTTCACCGTTTTGGATATCCGTGTGCATCCGTGCAAGTTACTTCATATCTAGTGCATGCAAATTTATCTTGATACATGCTATATTACAATATACTGCACCTAATTGAATATTTACATTTCATATTGTTTAGTTGTACATCCCGCATTTACCGGTTTATCATTTTACTGTTATACGACATCCGTACACATCAATATCATTATTTACATGTCTATTCGCATGCTAAATCATCTTGCTACAAGCTAGGTATAGTATTATGCATCCATACTGAAGTTTTACTGTTTTTGGATACCCGATTGCATCCATATCATTTAAAATATATATCGTCATAATATTTCTTATTATTATCTTTAATTAGTTTATAATCTGCATTTTATAATGTTATACAAAATATAGTTTGAAAATATTATAGTTTACATATGAAACGTCGTTGCAAAGCGGATACGACAAATCTGAAATTTACTGTACACCTTACCTTATAAAATTCATTATAAATCATAGAAAAATTATTAGTATACGTTCTTTAGTTCGTTACGAAGATAACTCAGAATACTATAACTCTATGAAATATTTACTTTCAAAATAAATTGCTTAAATAACGTAAAATGCAAATGAAAATATCTCTAAACTGCTGTCCAGGGAAATTCCAGCAGTAAACTTTCAATTTCGAATGTTCATAGTTTTTTGTAGAAACAAGCTGAGATACTTAAACTTATAAAAATGAAAAGCTTATTGAATTATCTTTTTTTTTTGATAAAAATGAAAATCTTATTGAATTATCTTTGTTTTGGTATAAGACACGTCCCTTTTGGAGAACGTTTATTATTTTTAAGCTATTTTACAAATCAGGGTGACGCTGAATTTCTGAACGTAACTTTCTTGTGCATGGTTAATTAATACCACTTTTATAGTTATTAATCAGTTTGAATATGTTATCTATGTTAATATTATTATATCAATATTTATTTAATAAATAATAGTGCTTGTGTTTTAATATTCAGCAAATTTTACCGATTTACAGTTTTATAGTATCCGTCTGTATCCGTAAGGTTTATTACATATCTAGTTGCACGCCGAGACCATATTATTTCATGTTACTGTTGTATTAGTGCACTATGCTTGATAATGTGCATTCTACATAGTCATGATGTAACCCCTGATAGATATTTGTGCATCCATGCTTTCACCGTACATCCATACCTTTACCGTGATTCGATACTTGCTACATTTTACTGTTGAGTACCCACTTGATATCTGTGCACTACTTGACATGACCTGATACACCACTACTTGACATGACTTGATACATGTACACTATCTGACATGGCCTGATATATCATTACTTGACATTTTACCTGATCCTGTTTCTAATGCCGACAATCCTGACATGTTGTCCCAATGGACATATCCTGTTGTCTGTATAGACAAAGCTGTTCCTGCTTGATCCTGTGTTGGCATTAGTCTCAGATTTATCAATACCTGACTCGAACACATAACTTGGGGGTATGGGGAAATCAATGATGAAACCTGACTTGTAACTCGACAGTTCGATACTTATACTGATCAGTTTTAGGGGCTAGGCCAGCCCTGGGATGCTGCTGCTGACATCATTCATCTGTATATGTTTCCTGTTTAGTGCATAGCGGCATGTCTCGGTTTCAGCCCGAGAATCTGGACCATGGTCCCGGGCATGCACGGGATACTATTATGTTGCATCGACGATTCATTAAATTGATTTCAAAGACTTGAGAGTAATTAACCTAGTAGCTTAGTTCATATTACTCACTGCACATCACATATGCTTTTACCCTTCACTGTTCCTTATTCGTGTTACTGTTCTACTTTTATTACTATTCATACTCGTGCTTGCATGTCTTGCTACCCCCTGATTATATTATTGTTGATATTATGACGCACTGACGTCTGGGTTTTACATGGCCCAGATCCTCTACCTTTGTCGCAGGCTGATCATGAGTATTTTCGCCGTCAGGCCTAGCAATGAGGATCCTGTTAGTATCCAGTTTAGTTATGTTACTTTCTAGATGTTATTGTTTATTGGATCTATTACTTCCACATATTATTTCTTGACTCGTTTATTCTGGCTTATGGACATATTCTAGATAGTTTATTTTATTTCTACTATTCTTGATATCTTCTAGACAGCCGTAATGTGACTGTGGAGGGATATTTCTTAGCCACAGGTAGCATGGTTGGCTCTGTCACGTGCCGATCTTAGCGCACTCTGGGAAGCGGGGCATGACATTTTGACGAGATGACGTTCCGCTCCGTTGACATCAGAGATGCGATACGCATGCAGAGGCGTTGAATATGGATATATCTTTCAGAAGAAGTCGTGATGAGTATGCAGCTGTTCCGGAACAAGAAATGGATTAAGTAAAGGGTGATAACTTCCGGGCAGTTCGGCAGAGATGAGATTTGGGAAAGACCCCGACAAAATCTTTCTGGAATACTACACGAGAAGACTTGGAACGAGGATCGATTGTGTCACGCACACTCAGTGGGCCAGAGTTTGCCATCTTTGACGAGATATGTCATGAGTGACAATGCTAATTGGTCAGGAGATCTTCTGATAAGTTCCAGAATCGGGCAGTAGAGCCTAAGAAGCATATAACTGGTAATCCATGTAGAGATATGAGAACCTAAGGGCACAAGGCGCCAGAACATGAACAGGAGGCAAGTAGATATCTTTCTCTGCTAGTTTTGGATGCACCAACACCTTTTCGACTTTGAAGGAAGGACACATCGATTACGGTCAATTATGATTTGTGATTTGATGATTCGGATTTGACGTTTCCGTTGTTTTGGATTTTGGTATTTTGAGAATTTCGTTTTATGATTAATATTTCCTATGTGCACCATAATTCACATGATTTATATTTCTATGTATCAGTTGTGCTGATTTTTTTGTGCATATTCATTGCCCTCGATTTCAATTTTATGCATTTCGAGACATTTGATTTTGATTTCATGCACACAGTGTGCATATGAATTAACTTGTTGCATTTGGTATAGTTATATGAGTTTTCAGTATTGGTATGATTTTGTGCACGCAGTTGCACATGTTTATGAGTTTATACACTGCGGTATACTTGAGTTTGGATTGATGTATATTATACACCGTTGATTTGGTTGAGAAGTTGGTATTTATTTTCGTGCACCATGTGCACTTGATTGAGATTCTTGCGCACACTTGGCACATTTGATGCGATTTTGTGCACACCAGATGCACTAAATCGGGATTTTTCGTGCATATCAGATGCACCTGATATCGTGGTAAGGCGCACCCGATGCACTTGACATATGTTTTTGTGCACACCCATTGCACTCAGTTTTGTTTCTGTGTATATTTGTGGCACCTGTATTTGGTTTTGATTTCCGTGCGCACCAGACGCACGTGGAATTTTGTATGCTATCCCTAAGATTGATTTATTTTGAGCATCATGTTTTTATGATTTATACTATATGGTATAGTAACTGAGCAGGACTAGTCCGAGAACAGTACCTGAATATATTTTTACATGCATCGATATTTACCCAAGGGATTTCCAAAAATGAGCTATAGTCTCAATATTTTCTTACGTGTCCAAGATGACACGAAAAACTTTATAAGGAAACCCTTCTAAATTATTTTCAAAAGGCGGAACGCGTATGTTAAACGAAAGATATATATGTATAACTATTTTCCTTATAATGGACGTCCACCACTTATACCGTGATATGCACACCGTACAGCGATGTGAAAGAGGTTTTGCATGCATTCTATTTGGATGTTTAGACGATTTTAAAACGATGCGTTCTATATACCTGTTATGGTTTTGATTACATCATGTTTGTTTCGTATTGGGTTTTGACATTGTACTTTCTCCATACTCCGATGATTGCGTGATACTTGACGGAGTTTTGATTTTGAGTCTTACACTCGTTTTTCATGCGCCTGCATTGCGCCACGATATGTTTTGTGTATTCATGATATTCGGAGCCCCGTCGATTTGAGTAATTGACTGAAATGTTTTAAGTATTTGGAGGTTTAAATTTAAATTCGGGGACCGAATTTATTTAAGAGGGGAAGATTGTAATATTTCAGAAAATAAAATGTTATTTTTGAGAAATTAAATAATTAAAATAGTAAATTTTATAAATATTAGAAAGTATTGGGAAATTAATAATAATTATGGATTTGAAGGTATTTATGTGATTTGGGCATCTTATGAATTATTATACAATTATTTGCAAATGGGTTAATTACTAAACTCGATTAGTGTTCCACAAATTGTGCATGGCATGCAACAAAGTATGTTGCAAACACTTATTTCATTGCTTTGAACCATGGCTTCTTTTAAATTAAAATTGATTTTTGTTTTAAAAAAATGAAAGAGAAAAGGAAAATGGAAAAGAGGGTGATGGGATGGATGTCATGGCTAATGTGAGTGTGTGTGTGTAAGAGAGAGAAAGAGAAAAGGGAGGGAACTTCTACACTTTTCTATGGCTCATTTTCTTCTTCACCTCATTCCTCTCCTTCAATATTCTCCTCCTCCTTCATTCTTCAATACTTCCAATACCATCCATGGCCACCACAAAATCCTCACTAAAACACCCTAATTCTTTCACACAAAAAAAAGATCCTTACACCACTACCAACCCTATGGAGGCATCAAGTTTGGACTTTGAAGACTTTGAGCAACTCAAGAAAATTTTTGAGTTGCCAAATGAGATAAATCCTACACTTCTAGTTTATTTTTTAGATTTCCTAACGATCTAGTGTAGTTTAGAATCAAGTTGATGTAGTTTGGTGATATTTGAAAATTCCTAGATGAGACTTAGGGCTTTTCATGAGTTGTAATGGTGTAGTTGAGCATTATTAGTGACCACAACCTTCATAGTGTTTGAATTATAGATTAAAACTGAGAGTAAGCCTAAGAATTGATGTTAATTTGTTACGATATCGTATTTTGTGAATTGTTTGGGACTACAAGGAATCTGGTGCAAACTGGGAAGATTATAGGAAAAACAAACAACTCCGGTAACCTAGATAGACCATTATAAGACCACCACAAACGAGACACCAATCTCTAGACTAGACCGACGAGACCGGGTATTTTGGCATTTTCGCCGGACCTTCGTTAGGTTCTAGTGTTGGGTTTTGGCCTATAACTCACACACACACACACCTTATAACCTAGCTCCTGTAATGTTAGTTTGATCCTTATTTACCTGAGTAAGAATCCGAGAGCACTTTTGTGTTGGTTTTAGCTCTATTTTCCGATTTATAGAACTTGGTTTTGGTATTTGAATTATGGATTTGGTCGTTAGACCTTTGTACGTCATCGACGAGAGTTTTACGATTGCTCTTGCACACGCAAACCATAGGTTTTAACCTATGTAGCTTTCGTGTGCCGTTTTGATTTTCGTACGCGATTCTTGTTTACGATACTATGTGTTTATATGTATAGGCACCTTCACATGGATTTCAGACAACAAAGAAGAGCGTGGCGTCATCGACTTCGGCAAGTGAGGATCAAGATAAGATGAGTAGATATATATGTATGAGGAAAGTCGGGTGGATGGAGTATAGCACCCCCGTAAACGTAGAATAGGGTTATCCCATATTATTATAATGAGTTTGGATGTGATGTTGGATACTTAGCGAGTAGGGTATTTAGAAGACTCTAAGTTATATTAAGTTGATCTAGGAAGACTATCTAGAGGATGATCATCTTGGAGGCGAATCACAGGTTACAAGTAGTCACATACACACGCACACACGCGCACTTGACTATGTGTATATGTGTATATGTGTGTGTGTGTGTATAGGTATGCGTGTAGGTTTTCGTACACACACACATACATATATAGGTGAGATGAGGATGGTATATGATACTTGGATATGAGTCGATGTGATCAGGCATGATACCGTGAGGTTGGATATGTGATTGAGTCATGATATGATACATGGCATGAGATTATAGTGGATCGTTGGGTGATATGTATTCATACATATGATAATATGTATTGATGATATTGGAATGTACGAGACTTTAGAATAGTACCCCTGATCATGATATTGTTCGATGATGATGACTTATGAATGATGATGTATATATGATAGTTGAACCGTACCCTTGATTTTGGGATACCGTACGATGGATTTTACCGTACGAAGTATAGATATGATGGTTGATCCGCACTCTTGATTAAAGGATGCCGTACTATGTGTTATACAGTACGTGACGCTTTGAGGCCGGATCGCCGACTACTAGGTATATCGACTCGGAAATTTAGGTGGATTTTCTTACCCTTTCGGCCAGTTTCTTAGTTTAGTCTTTTAGTTGATTAGGAAGATGTTAGACCAGGCTCGAGTCATACCTGTTTTTAAAAACTAACGAATCGTGAGTATTTTCAAAAAGACAACCCAAGAGATACTACGGGGTTTTTCAAAGGACGCATCTTTTCTCGAAAACACCGTAGCCCCTATTTTTTTTTCTAAAAACCACGATTCGTGCTATTTCAAACACCAAAACTATATGACTCATATATTAGAAATGTATATTCTTAAATGTTGCGGTTATTACTCATTCTCCGTTATATTCATGTTATTCTCATTACATTGCATATTTATACATGTGTTTCCTTAACTATTATGATCCCGTCTATTTGGACACCAACACCATTACTGATGATGCGTATGTTCCATGTACACTTGCTTGCCGGCTCATACACATCATCATCGGTAATTGCCATGTCACGTACACTTTAGAATATGTTACTTCATTGGTATAACCTACTAACTTCTAGTTTCAACATAATATTAGTATGCTTGCTTTTATGTGCTAGTTTAGATATTTCATGTATTTATACATTCATTTTGTTATGCAATATTGTGGGGCTTTATGCCGATATTCACTGTTTATTGACTCTTGATTTTGGGATTTCGGATTTTCCATGAGATTTCTGGATTTGGAGAAGACCGCAAGGATTTTATAAACCCATTATCATTTTAAAATACAAGTTGCGATTTTCTCGTGATATGATGTATGTGTCGTCCACCATGAGTTTTCCCGATTTCTGTTGATTTTCGAGACCCGATTCGAGGAGTAGGATGAACCGTTTCGGGTAGATCGTAGGTCTGGTATGGTATCCCGGGGTAAGAAGCTCGAGTTGTAGACGATGAGCCTGGTATGGGCAGACTACCTACCGGTGATGTTTGACGCGGAGGATACCGATCGTAGTCGTGAGATTTGATGATGTGGGCCGATCCGGACTGACGGAGCCCGAGATATTGAGATATTGAGATATTGAGACATTGAGATATTGAGATATACTATATTGTGTCGATACTTGACACGGATTTTCTGTCGATTTCACTGATGATATTCCAGTTTTATTATACAAGTTTTACTAAGATAAAAACACAGATTTTCTTATACCAGATATATCCAGATTTCATGGTTGATTGTTTCATTCATGATGCATTCATACATATACATATGACATGTTACTACTTGAAGCACTGACACGAGTATTGGTATTACACTTATGCTTAGATTAGTATCTTTTCCACTACTAGATGCTTCAGTGTTATATTATGAGCATATTATTGTACGACCTAAGAGATCGTCTTTCATACGATTTCTACCTGGTGATGTCTTCTACTCATGAGTTGGCAATTCACCCCCGTTGTGCCACAGTTTCTTGCAGGTTTAGCTGTACAGGTTCCATAGCGGCTTCTCCGGCACACCACTTCCTTTTGGGTGATTGCTTTGGTAGGTGGGTTCACTTGCATTGTGACCACCATTGTATTTTTATTTATTTCAATTGTATCTAGCAAGCTCCATCAACCAGACCTTGTATATTTGATAGATTTAGAAAACCAGTTATTTATTTTTTCGATCTTAGAGTCGCGCGCTTATATTATTATGGTTTTTCTATAGTTTTCTTGAGGATATTGGTTTTCTTTCTGAGTTTTGATTCTCGTCTTCGGCGTTGTATATTTGTATTGCTTGCGTGGTTGTTTCCACCAATTGGCGAAGAGCTAGCTCCCGCTTGGGACGCCTTTATTCATTACTTATGCATATTCTTGTTTTGTACCCGTTTGAGACCAGTATTTATAAAGGAAACTCTGCCAAAATTTTTATAAAAACTTAGGCTTATTATAAAGAGTTTCAAGTGATTTTCTATGTTTACTTTTAAACAAGTTTTTCTTCACTCTATTTTCTTTAAATAGTTTAGATTTCTGGGTTTTGGCTTACTTAGATTACGTTACGCATCTAGACGTTGCGTAATTTAAGTGCCAGTCACGTTCCGTACATTCGGATCGTGACAAATCTGCATTTTATAACATTATACAAAATATAGTTTGAAAATAGTATAGTTTACACATGAAACGTCGTCGCAAAGCGGATACGACAAATCTAAAATTTACTTTACACCATACATTTTAAAATTCACTATAAATTATAGAAAAATCATTAGCACACATTCTTTAGTTTGTTATGAAGCTAACTCAGAATACTATAATCCTGTAAAATATTTACTTAAAAAATAAATTGTTTAAATAACGTAAACTGTAAATGAAAATACCTCTGAATTGCTGTCAAGGAAAATTCCAGCAGCAAACTTTTAATTTCGAACGTTCATAACTTTTTGTAGGAACAACCTGAGATATTTTAACTTATAAAAATAAAAACCTTATTGAATTAGTTTTGTTTTGGTATAAGACGCATCCCTTTTGAAGGACGTTTGTTATTTTTAAGTTATTTTACAAATGAGTATGACACTGAATTTCTGAATGGAAATTTCTTGTGCATGGTTAATTAATACCACTTTTATAGTTATTAATCGGATTGAATATATTATCTCTATTAATATTATTATATCAATATCTATTTAATAAATAATAGTGCATGTGTTTTCATATTCAACAAATATTACCGATTTATAGTTTTATAGCATCCGTCTGTATCTGTACTGATAATAACATATGTAATTGTATGCCAAAAAATCATGATATCATTATACTATATATTAGTATAATATATTATCTAGTTTGTATCATACGTAGTCATGGGCGTATAAAAGGTTATTACAGATAGATACATATGCATCCTAATATCAGTTTGGAACCGTTTTCTGATATTTGTTACAGTTACAGATTTGGGTATCTATCTGATATATATGCATCACATGACATGTTCACGGCACACTACTTAATTCATTACTTGGATCTAGTTACTGATGCTAACAATCCTGACTTATTGTCCTAATAGACGTAACCTGTTGTCTGCATAGACAAAACCTGTACTTGCTTAATCCCGTGTTGGCATTAGATCTATATTAGCAATACTTGACTTGAACACAAACTTGGAGGTAAAGGGAAAATCAAGAATGTAACCGAAATATAACTCAAAAGGCTATCATTACATGTTTTCCATTTTTCCGGGCGTTACAGAATAATCCTGTTTGCCGTTTTTCCGGGCGTTACGGAATAATCCCGTTTGCCGTTTTTCCGGGTGTTACGGAATAATTACATATTTGCCGTTTTTCTGGGCATTATGGAATAATCCTGTTTGCCGTTTTTCTGGGCGTTACAGAATAAATCCTGTTACTGTGGTCCCGTGGGTAATGAACGGGGCATAGACTGTTAGGTTACGATGATGATTACATTAACTGATTTCAAAGACGTTTAGAATAGATAACCTAGAAGCACGGTTTTAGGTTACATATTACATATCACTTACATGCACATACCTCACTGTTTATATCTATATTATTTATTTATATTCATGTTTACCTATCTCGTTACATCCTGATTATTACTGCTATTTGACATTATGACGCACTGACGTTTGGGTGGTCCGATTCCTCTATCTTTATCGCAGATTGAACATGAGTACTTTAGCCGTCAAGCCAAGCAGCGAGGAATTAAACATGTATGGTTTAGAGATGTTAGTTTAGTTTATTTTTCACAGTTTTATTTCATGATGTCAGCCCATATTGGGATGTATTTTCAGATGTTGTTTATTGGAGCTTGTATCGTTTCTGCTTATACATTTTCTTAACTCTTTTATTGCGGCAAATGGACGTGTATTAGATAGATTTTATATTTTACTATTCTTGATATCTGATTGACAGCCGTAATGTGACTATTGAATGATCTTTTCTCGCCATAGGTAGCATGGTTGGCTCTGATACCAAACAAACTTTGTCACAAACCGTTTCCCAAAATACGTAAACACGGCACGTGACAGAGCAAACCATGCTACCTATGGCGAGGAAAGATACTTCCATAGTCACATTACGGCTGTCAATCAGATATCAAGAACAGTAAAATATAAAATCTATCTAGTATATGTCCATTTGCCGCAATAAAAGAGTTAAGAAAATGTATAAGCGGAAATGATACAAGCTCCAATAAACAACATCTGAAAACACATCCCAATATGGGCTCACATCAAGAAATAAAACTGTGGAAAAATAAACTAAACTAGCATCTCTAAACCATACATGTTTAATTCATCACTGCTCGGCTTGACGGCTAAAGTACTCATGTTCAGCCTGCGATAAGGATATAGGAACTGGGCCATGCAAAATCCAGACGTCAGTGCGTCATAATATCAAATAGCAGTAATAACCAGGATATAATGAGATAGGTAAATATGAATAAAATAAATAATATAGATATAAACATCGAGGTATGTGTATGTAAGTGATGTGTGATGTGTAACCTAAAACCATGCTTCTAGGTTGTCTATTCTAAAAGTCTTTGAAATCAATTAATGTAATTATCATCGTAACCCAACAGTCTATGCTCCGTTCATTCCCTACGGGACCACGGTAACATGATTTATTCCGTAACACTCGGAAAAATGGAAAACATGATTATTCCGTAACGTCCGGAAAAACGACAAACATGCAATTATTCCGTAACGCCCGGGAAAACGGCAAACATGATTATTCTGTAACGCCCAGAAAAACGGCAAACATGTAATAATAGCCTTTTGGGTTATGTTCCGGTTACATTCTTGATTTCCCCTTTACCCCCAGATTTGTGTTCAAGTTAGGTATTGCCAATATAAATCTAATACCAATACAGGATCAAGCAGATACATATTTTGTTTATGCAGACAACAGGTTACGTCCATCAGGACAACAAGTCGGGATTGTCGGAATTAGTAACTAGATACAAGTAATGAGTTAAGTAGTGTGTCGTGAACATGTCATGTGATGCATATGTATCAGATAGATACTCAAATGTGTAACTGTAACAAATATCAGAACACGACAACCAAACTGATATCATGATGCATATGTATCTATCTGTAAAAACTTTTTATACGTCCATGACTACTTATGATACAAACTCGATAACACGTTGTACTAACATATAGTATAAGGATATCATGATGTTCCGGCATGCAATTAGATATGGTTTTATCAGTACGGATACAGACGGATACTATAAAACTGTAAATCGGTAATGTTTGCTGAATATTAAAACATATGCACTATTATTTATTAAATAGATATTGATATAATAATATTAAAAGGGATAATATATTCAATCCGATTAATAACTATAAAAATGGTATTGATTAACCATGCACAAGAAAGTTCCGTTCAGAAATTCAGCGTTACCCTGATTTGTAAAATAACTTTAAAATAACAAACGTTCTCCAAAAGTGACGTGTCTTATACCAAAATAAATATAATTCAATAAGTTTTTAAGTTTTATAAGTTAAAATATCTCAGGTTATTCCTGCAAAAAGTTATGAATATTCGAAATTGAAAGTTTGCTGCTGGAATTTCCATGGACAACAGTTCAGAGGTACTTTCATTTACAGTTTACGTTATATAAAAAATTTATTTTGCAAGGAAATATTTCAAAAGGTTATAGTATTCTGAGTTAGCTTCATAAAGAACTATAGAACGTGTGCTAATAATTTTTGTATAATTTATAATGAATTTTATAAGGTAAGGTGTACAGTAAATTTCAGGTTTGTCGTATTTTCTTTGCGACTACATTTCATGTGTAGACTATATTATTTTCAAACTATATTTTGTATAACGTTATAAAATGCAGATTATAAACTAATTAATGATAATAATAAGAAATATTACAACGATATATGTATTTATAGATATAATTATAGCATGTCGCAAATTGTAAACTTGTATACATTGTATATTATAAAACTGATTAACGTTAAATAACTATGGTGTATAAATTATATAGATCTAGCTGTATGATGATGATAATAATAATAGTACGGCAACATATAAGTAAATTATATAAAGTATAGTATGTAACAAGTTGTAAACTTGTTTCGAAACAAACGCGATGAACGGAAGCAACATGATGCTATACAAATCAACATCAAGTTTTAATAGCTCGGTTAAGATTCTAGGATGCGGCTGGAGTTGCATCGGTGAGAATGGATGTGGGCTTGAAGAACGAAGAAGAAGAATATATAAATTGATGAGGAGAGATATATTATGTGGAGAGAGAGAGAAAGGGGTTTTGTGTTTAATATATATAGTATAGTTTAAATTAGGTTATAAATATATATTAGTTTTAATGTATATAGATAATATCAAATTACAACCAATCTCTACCAAAATCTCATCAAAAATATATTTTGGAAAATAATTCACATATGTAAACTTCTCAATCATAATGCAAGAATATATTTTAAACAACTCATACCCCTAATTTAAGATTTAAAAGCATTCTAAAAATATATGTAGATTTAGTAAAAATTTGATATTAGATATCTTGAGATTTAAACGTAAAAGATAAAAGTAAATTAAGATATGGGATGGCAACCATATGATAACATTTAACAAAATATAACTTATTCTTAATTTGTGGATATTAAAAGATATATGATGATCTAAATATATGATATATAAAGATCTAATAATATAATGTAGGAATTATACTAAATTCACATAGATACACTTTATTGGTAAATCTCAGATACAATCTTACACCATAATGGGTTCTACATTTGCGGATCGGGTCGGATAACGGCTACTAGTATTCAAATCATTCGCGACCTAATAAATAAAATAGAAGAAATATAAAGCAAGTGTTAAAATAACAATTAATTTCGTATAACCGTACTAGGGTGTTACACTTACCGAGCACAAGTTTGCTGTCGGGCATTCCACCATATTTTATTTTCTATCTAGTGAATGTTCGTCAGATAACTTATGGACGGAGAAAATGGATCCGATAGAAGAGGAATACAACCAGTCGTCGCCACAAGTCGACTACCGGTTTCCTTTCAGCATTTTAGTTTTTCCAGCATGCCTTTTGTTTAAGGCCGTTGGTATTGTACTTTAATATTTGTAATCAGTTGTAAACTCTTTGAAAGTAAATATATCGATGTTGGATTTTATTCCACTTGTCTATTCTTGTACATTTTATATATAAACTCTAAGCATATTTGTTTCTAGAAAATACCTTCTTAGAATAAATATGTCATGGACTTATCACGTATCCGTTACCGCTCTTTTGGGAAACGGGGGATGACAGTTGATTTTTGCTAAATTTGGGGTTTTCTGAAGAAATTTTCAGCGATTCTTGATCCATTTCTTGATTCTGCAAGCCAAATGGATATCGTTGAAGGGTTTTATACAAATGCTTTGAAGAAGAATTTATGCCTTCCAGATCTGCAAATTGAATATAGAGAGTTGATTATCAATGAGAAGGAAGAGTCCATCATCATATTTTCACAAGATCAAGTAGATAAGTCTCTTATTCTTTTTAAATATGCTCTACTTGCAAAATGCTCATATGGCAGGCCAAATGATGTTGATATTAAACAATTTCTCAATCAAAATTTGGGAGTAGTGGAAGAGGAGATAATTAGTAATCTTGATAAAAGGCATCTACTGCTTCAATTCCAGAATAATGGTGATTTTACTAGGGTTTGGCTGAAGGAGTTTTGTTACATCAAGGATTATCCTTTCAGATTTTTTAAATGGACTCCAAACTTTATTACTTCTAAAGAGCCAAAAATTATTCCAGCAGGAATTTTACTTCCTGGGCTACCTCCAAATTTTTATCATGAAGCTATGTTAAAATCCATAGTGAAACCCATTGGTAGACTGGTTGTTATTGATAATTCTACAAAAAATTGTACTCGTACCGATAGACCAGAGTATGTACAGAACTGGATTTGAATAAAAATCTACCAGATAAATTTGGGTTGGTACAGTTATTTCTTCATGCTTCCCTCAATCATATAAATTTGAAAGGAAATTCTACTATTGTATTATCTATTCTAAACATGGGCACCAAACTGAGAGATGTAATAAAGTTCTGGGCAAAAAGGATCACACAGTGCAAGCGGATTCATTCAACAATATTGATACAGTGCAATCTGAGAGATATAATAATGTTGCGGGACATCAAGCCGATAAGAAGATTACTTCATATGAAGGACACAGGTTGAGAAATTACACTGAGGTTTGGAGGCCAAAGAAAATTGTAAATAATGAAGATACTATTGTGAAACAAGACTCACCTGCAAATGCGGATTTACCTGAACCTTGGCAAATTTCTGAAGACAATGAGTATGTGGAAGCTACCGAAAAAAAATTCCTTCAATCAAGGGATAATATGTGTGCAGAAACTGCTACTTCTCAATCTACTATCAAGATAGTTAATGTAATAGATGAATATGCAGAAAATGATTCCTTCAATACTGAAAATTCTGGGCTACTGATCAACACAGGCGAGGAGTCTATAAAAATGTTGATTAAAAGTTCCAGTTTCAATTCTTTACCCTCTTCTATAGCCTGCTCTAAAGCCTCTTCAATATCCATGAGCAAGAATACTGGAAAGTTTATTCCTTCATTCTCTTTGATGTCACCTACTTTTAATAAAAGCCAATTCTTAAAGGAAGGAAAGGAGATTATTTTGCAAGTGGAAAAGTATCTGCAGAGGAAAAATATTAGTAAAGGAGAATGTTTTTCATCAGATGCCAACAATGAAGCAGCATCAAATTCATAAAAGAGTTGGTTTAAGGGCAAAAAGACCCCCTAAGAGATTCAATGACTCAAATTAAACATGGACATTTGTTTTTGGATTGCAAGAGGGGTTGCTAATTAACCCACAAACTCAAAGAAGAATTAAAACTATTACAAAGGAATATAAATTGCAAATTTTCTGCATAATGAAGCCTTTGCTTACTGATGATAAAGCTTCTTTTATTGCTTCTCAGCTTGGTTTTACCCACAGCTTTACTAATATAAACAGTAAGATATGGATTTTAAATAAAGCTGGAGTTCAAGCTTCTGTTATATATAATACCGAGCAAAGTCTTACAATTCACATAACTGTTGGATCAGCTACTGAATTTTTTGTAACAGCGGTTTATCGTAAGAATGACTATATTGAGAGAAGGCAACCATGGGAGGAGGTTTT
The DNA here is from genome assembly GCA_030015575.1 of Agapanthus africanus. Classification (NCBI taxonomy): domain Eukaryota; kingdom Viridiplantae; phylum Streptophyta; class Magnoliopsida; order Asparagales; family Amaryllidaceae; genus Agapanthus; species Agapanthus africanus. Next base: position 698,218,899 of record CM057340.1, read on the forward strand.
GTTTTTTAGCACTTCTATTTGATGTTCATGGATGATAGGTGGAGACTTCAATGCGATTTGATCTTTACAAGAAAGAAAAGGCAGAGGAAGAGCAAATATTATAAGTATTGATAAGTTTAATGAGATGATTGATAACTGGGGTCTGATTGACTGTGGGTATGCTGGAACTCCTTTCACCTATTGTAATGCTTCAAGAGGAAAGAACCAGAGCATGCTCCAGGATTGACAGATGCCTTATTAACCAAAATCGGTTGGATCAATATGCTGATTTTCGGGTATATCGTCTCAGTAGAGCCTGCTCTGATCATTTGCCAATTGTCTACACTTTAAAAGCTTCATCAAGTGGGCCAAAATCTTTTAAGTTTCAAAACATGTGGGTCACTCATAATTCATATATAGATGCAGTTAAAAATTGCTGGAATTCTCCTATAGATGCTCAAGTTTGCCCTATGTTCAGAATGTATATTAAGCTTAAAAGAGTAAAATCTTTTCTTAGAACCTGGAATGAAGAAGTTTTTGGTAATGTGCAAAATAAAGTCAAAGACTATGAGGAAAAAGTGAACAAAACACAGGAAATCCATGATGAAAATCCTACCAATGAAAACTTTCAGGCTTTGTGGCAGATCAAAGGCAACTTGGAAGAAGAGTTGAACCAGGAAGAATTATATTGGAAACAAAAGTCCAGAATAAAATGGCTACACGCAGGCGACAAAAATACAAAGTACTTCCATAATGATACAAAAATCAGGCATTGTTCTAATAAAATAGTGCAGCTGAAAGATGCAGATGGAAATTGGATAGAAGGGCAAGATAATCTAACCAAAATAGCAGTAGATCACTTTGAGAATTATGACGCACAGATGGAAATTGGATAGAAGGGCAATATGCGCTCAGGAAAGGAACAGTATCTTCAATATAAATGCTATCATACCCACTATTCTCACTGAAGAAGACAATGCTTACATGCTTGTTGATCCAACAGAAGAAGAATTACAGAAATGCATATTGTGCATGGATTCTGAAAGTGCACCAGGACCTGATGGTTTCTCTAGTAAATTTTACACTGCAACATGGGACATTGTTAAAGAAGATTTACTGCAGGCAACAATATACTTTTTCAAAACTGGCAAGATTCCAAGAGCTATTAATTCAACATTGATCATCCCAAAGAAAAAGGACTGCATAACAATATCTGATTATAGACCTATAAGTCTATGAAATGTTCTATATAAAATTTACACAAAGCTTATGAATGATTGACTTTCTTGTATTCTGCCGAAGTTAATTTCTGCGCAACAAGGGGATTTTACTCAAGGAAGAGATATCTCAGATAACACAGCATTAACTGAGGAGCTTGTGAAAGATTTGAACAAGAAAGTTCGAGGGCAAAATATCATCTTTAAGCTTGACATGGAGACAGCTTTTGATAAGTTGGAATGAGAGTTCATTTTTCAAGTATTAGAAGCTTTTGGGTTTTCTGCTAATTTTATCAAGCTTGTAAAAGGTTTCTCGCAAAGCCAGCATTTCTCTGTACTTATGAATGGGCGGCTTGGAGGCTATTTTAGAGGGACAAGGGGAATTAGACAAAGGGACCCTTATTCCCATCTTTATTCTTCTTCCTTATAAAAGCAAAAGTGAATGTTCTAATGTGCTCTCTCTGTCTCTTTTTACTTGTCATTTTGGAGAGAGAAAAAATGTCCCACTCTACATGATGTTTTTGGAATAACGAGAAAATCATTAATGATAAAGATATCAATAAATGATACAATACTAAAAATAGCCTAGAAAATTAATTTCTAATATTAAAAAAGTGATAATAATGGTATGATTTTTTAGTGGTGATGTGGCAGTAGATTAATTGCAGATAAGAAAGTGATAATGTTTTTCTTAATCGGTGTGCATTGCTAAAAAATAACAAGTAAAAAGGGACGGAGGGAGTATCTCATCTTTTATTTTGGATGATACAATAATATTTGCTAATGTGGGGGAGCAAAAGTCTTAAAAATCTTTTTGAATTCATAAGTTTGTATGAAAGCTGCTCAGGACAGAGGGTGAATAAAAACAAAAGTGCATTCTATTCTTCCAGAGAATGCCGTGAAGATTCATGCAGCAGGATTGAAAATACAACATGAATCTCAAAAGGACACTGGCCTCTAATCTACCTGGGTGCTCCAATTCATACAGGAAGAAACAAAGCAATCTACTATGAGGAAATCATTGAAAAAATTAGAAGCAAGCTTAAAGGTTGACAAAACAACTTTCTTTCAAGTGCTGGAAGGATTATACTTATCAAACATGTTCTGCTCTCAATGCCTTTGCATATAATGGCATCATGCAATCCTCCATAAATTGTGCTAAAACAGATTAACGCTTTACTGGCTAAATTCTTTTGGAATGATCTACATTCAGAGAAACACTACAACTGGACCTCTTGGCAGAAAATATGCATGCCAAATTTGGAAGGTGGATTAAATGCAGGGAGCTTAGAAGAAGTATTTTTGGCATATACAAAATTTGGAAAGTTCGAGGGGCAAAATATGGCATGATGAGGTTCCTTTAAAAATATGTGCAACAAGTCCAGTCCAGTCATTGAAAATAAAAGAGATGCTTACAAATGGTGATTGGAACTTTTCTCAAATTCAGAATCTTATTCCTCAAAACTTGATTGATGATATTAAATCCAGAAATTATGATATTGATTCTAGACCAGATGTTTTAATTTGGAAGCCTCAGCCTCAAGGGATTTTTACCCTAAAATCAACCAGGACTATGTTAAGGAAAGAAATGCAGATTCTTTGATATCAAAGTTTATTTCCAATGCACAGATTCCAAATAAGATAATTATGTTTACCTGGAGGCTCCTCAATGATACTTTACCTGTTGATGCAGTACAGAGGTCAGGTTTCTCATTGCCCAGCAAATGCATTTGCTGCAATTCTCCTTCACAAGAAACCTTGCAACATTTATTCTTTGATAAAGATAGTACAAGCATTTAAGCTAAGAACTGATAAGTGTGTTTGGAACAGAACAATTGAGTGCTTTTATTTCTGGTATGATAATAAAGCCCTTAAAAGTATATCAAACTGGATTCCCCACTTACTATTATGGCATATTTGGAAACAAAGATGTGAAGTAAAAAATCAGGAATGCACTGCATCAGCTGAAGCAATATGGTATAGATTTCTTGCCGATTTGAGAGATTTGGCGGTTCTACAGAAAAAAATCATGTTTGCTCTGCTAACAGAATTGATATTCTAGAAGCATTATCTTTACAAGATATTCTGATATCTAATCTGAGAAGAAAGGAGGTCATCACAATCAAATGGTTGCTCCCACTATCAGGGAAATTCAAATTAAATATTGATGGGGCAAGGTCTGCTGAGACAAAGTATGCATCAGGTGGAGCAGTACTCAGGGATTCCAGGGGAGCTATCATCTTTATTACAAAATTTGTCTATGGTCAATGTGATATAATAGAAGCTGAAGCCAAAGCTATATTAGATGGTTTATTGCAGTGCTATTATAAGAAGATTTATAACATAGAGGTGGAAACAGATTCAAAGATGCGTGGTAAGAAAATTCCTTGGAAAATAAAATACATTGTCAGAGCTATTATTTCTCTGTTAGAGATTTTGAAGGCAGATATAAAGCATATATACAGAGAGAATAACAGATTGGCAGATTCAGCAGCTAAAGAGGGATTAGTAACAAAATGTTCAAGTTCGTATTGCACTTTTCGGTTGCCAACTTCTATGCAGAATCTTGCTAAACGTGATTTAAATGACATGCCAAATCTCAGAGTCATAAAAGCCAGTGCAAGAATGCAAAATTAACTATATAGAAAGAAAGGAAATTTACTGAAGACGGATTATGTTATCTTTGAAGAAACTGACAGCAATTGTATTACTTGGGAAGATTGTGAAGCCTGCAGTAATTTCTTGCCATAATACGATGTTTAGTATCAGAGGAAAATTAAAATTTCAGTAGAAAACTTTTACATGTAGCTCACCTAGGTAGACTATGAAGAAAAGTAATGAGCTTGCAATATAAAGTTCAGATTGAAGGGACTGTGGAGCTCAAAGAATAAAAACCCAACAAGGCTGAAGAGATATGCTGATTATATGGATGGCAATGCTTCAAAAAGATGGGATCTTTGCTGTTTTGAAGTTGTGATTCCCTGGTGAATTAATTTCTTACCTGGATGTGGATGGAGATATTTTGTTGTAAGGGGCTATGATTAAGGAAATTGATCGACTTTTCGATGGAAAAGGGAAGAATCTCACTTAAGAAATAGCTGATCTGCGATTTGCTTCGCTAATATGAATGATTTGAAAGAAAAAGTATTTTTTTGCACTTACAGGAGACTGGTTGGGGGTATTTATTGCTGGATATACATGTTTTAGAAGCCATTATTGACATATGTATGTACAGAATAATCTTGTTCGGTATGATAGTATGCTATTTGGTTTGTGTTTATCTTAACATGTGCATATGTTTTACTTGTTATTACGTATCGTTTGTGCATATGTTTTACTTGTTATTACGTATCGTTAATACATGCTGATAAAACACGTAAGATCATTACTTGACTACCAGCGTTATGATGTCAATCATATATGTGGCGGCTGTGTAGTCCATAAGCACATCCTTAAATGTCACTAGTCGTGAGAGTATCGAGACATGACATCGATACTTCGGAGTAGACTGGTGTATACATTTCTAAACCCCGACAAGGGGCGATGGTTGGTCCCGCGGCCATCAGTTTTTGGCACCTAAGATCGTATACAGGTGCTCTCTGAGGGTGAGTACACTGGACGGAATTGCCGAGAACTGGCTAGATGGTATTATACAATTGTCAGATAACAGTTCTCTGGTGATATGAGTACAGATAGTCTGTCGACCCGAGATTGTCATTTATCTCGTATGAGTTCCTACTATGCTTTGATTACTATCCTACCACGACTCTATTGAATCGTGCAAACAGGTTTTACTTGGGTATAATCCCGAGCCACATGAAGGCAGTGATCGATTTTCGTGGATTCGACTCTTTCGGTATAGGGAGTCGATATCGCACTGTGTTCGCTTGGCCAACACCATAAGTTCCTGTCCAGGGCGGATTGAGAATTACTGATAGATAGATCGGTAGATTATCGGATGGTCTTGAGCCACATCGTCACGACTTGTCAAGTTATTAGGGATCTGACATTATCCACCTTCTAGAACTGGCATGCGATACTCTCAGAAGAACAGACTGGACTGTACGGAGATTGTCACGGATATACTTAGTAAGAGTTCAGATGGGTTTGCTCGTCGGCCTTCTTTTCGACAGATACCTGGGTAGCCGTTACGTACAGCCAGTGCCGCTGACGCACTTATGGTTAAACCCACTGCCGGTGTACTGTCGAGTCATTAGAGTCCCACACAGAGGGTTTTCCTGGTTCAGACGAAAAGATATAGAGACCGTATGGTTTTACGTGCAGTATTTCGATCATATATGTGTACCAGCTACACGGATTTTTGTTCGGACGGATAATACTAGTGGGCTTAGGATTAAGCCGCATTTTAGTATTATATTATTGGATTATTTTTTATCTCTTGGTATTCGTATTTTTTTAGTACGAATACGGGTATGTATATACAGTAAGGGTATTCTTGTATTTACACTAGAATACTTCTAGAAGAAGACACCTCATTTTTGTGTTAATCTATTTGTTTAAATAGATAATGATGTGGAGGGATGAGATGTATTAAAGCATGGTTGAAGCATGGCTACTTGTTTTTTCTCATTCATTTCTGATAATTATTCAAGCATGGTTGCATTATTTCTATTGGAAATAATATGCTTGATATTTTCTAACACTTAGCCATTCTTCACTTGATGCTTCATTCTACACTTGCCTTTCTCTTTCCTCATTTGCTCTCTTATTCTTCCTCGAACCCTAACCCTTTCATGAGTTGAGAAACCATGGGTTTATGAAATATATTAATCCAATAAACATTCTCTGCATCTACTAAACCACTTGAATTAGCAAACTAGGTGTTTTAGTTACTTCAAGTTTGAGGTTCGAGTTTGAACTATACACTCTTGGGTGGATCATCTTCGACGTGAGGAGGCCGACGACCAAGCTCGATCCCGACGGACGAGAAGCCTAAGAAGGAGATTCAGGAGACCAGAAGGACTTGTTCATATAGGTATAATCACTTTCACATTAGATTAGAACCTATGCAAGTTTTGTTATCCAGGGCTTACGGTAGATCTTGGGGATTATTCGATGTTGCCCGTCTTAAAATTGTTTTTTGAAAATTCCGTCTCTTTACAATCCCAGTAGAGTGTGTGACACCGCGTAATATGGTGTTAGAGCCAGCCTACTAAACCCATACTAGCTCGTTAGCAAGTGTTAGAAGTTCGATTATCAGAAAAACTGGAAAACAAAACACCCAAAACCCTAGTTTCTGTCGATTTTGAAAACCGTCGAAAAAATTATTTCAGTGGCATGAAAATTCAGTGCAGGGTGTTTTAAGAATGCACAAGAAAAACGAGTCAATGAATCGCCAGGAACGTGGTGGAACCACTGCGAAACAGTGTGTTTCGCCGCCGATTCATGGCCAATTCAACTCGGATTTCTTCCGTTATTCTTAGTTTTTGGTGTATTGTTTTCTGGAATATTTGGTTTCTACCCATTATGTTTTTGAGTGCTGGTTTGCACTTGGGATGGACACGGAAAATATATTTCGATCGAAATTCTAATGTTCTTGGCTAATTGGGTTTTATCTGTGTTGTTATATGTGTTTTTAAACTCCAGCTAATTGCTATATGTCGGTTAATTTGGGGTTGCACATATCTGTTGGTTTGTGTATATGAACTTTGTTGGATCGTCGATGATAAATAGCCGGGGATGTGAGATGAGTGTTTTTATCTTTCATTCGATATAATTTGTAATTTGATGTAATATTATTTTGTGGGGCACATCCGGGTTCTTTGAAGTGCCGAGTGGCTTTCTCATTTTGTTGAGGGAGGTTGCTTCACTTCGGGAATTTGGCGGGTAGTTTGCCGCACCTGTAGGGGTCCGGGGTGGGGTTTGGTTATTCATCACGATCATGGAATCCGTCTTTCGTTACAGGTTTAAACGAAATGCGGAATTCCTAATATATTCAATATGTTCATCTGTGATTTAGAATGCCTATTATTGCGTGAGACGAATGATTATTATATATATGCTATATAGTAGACGTTGCTTATGTTTTGCATCCGCGCTAATCCAGCCCCCGTTCTGGCGTTAGTTAAGTAACCTAACGGTGTTAGACGGGACCCAGTGGCGAATGCGGATGGCATAAGCGGACGTGTTATTTTCGTTTCTCTCTGTAATGATAGGTGTAAATGATGGGAATGCATTAGATTAATGCAAAGCAAATAAACCAAAGCTGAATCGTTGGAACACTTTTAAAACCACTCGGTTTTTTCAAAACAGAAACTTTTAAAATGCGGAGCTTAAACCACTCCTTTAAAAGCTATCATAGTTTCTTCGATTATATCAAGTTCATTACGTTCACGGTTTCGCCAAAACCATTCGTAGCGATCCGTTATTTCATATGAATATTCAATAGTATTCAAACTATGTTTGTTGACCTTCGTCAAGACATAGTGATTGGTAGCTACTGAGTATTCAAATATAGCATAGATAGATGCGTTGGTTTGGGACAGTCGTACTACTTTGTTGGCCTTCGTCAAGAGTATGTATGGATGGGTTCAAATTAACCTGGACAATGATGGGTAGAACTTGACATGTGACTTATGATATGTTGGCCTTTGTCAATGTCATAAGAGTATGGGGCAAAAATCGACATCGGGAGTTTCTAAAGAAACTAAAACTTGCTAGTGCTGCATACCATTTGGAGTGTGATAATGTTGATAGGATTTCTTTAGAATTATCACACAATGATATTTGGATCCCGATCCTACTGTCAGTATTCGCTACTACTCGGGAGATTTTTTCACTAACACAATCAATGCTAAAAACCAAGTAGGTGTCTAGAACAGTATTAGCGGGGCTTTGCCTCCAGGGAAAAGAGGTTATGTAATTAAGAAACTTCGCGAAAGCGTTGGAAAACCTCCCTCGAAGTACCAACACCAGCCTAGCTGAAAGGTTAAGCAAGTATTGTAGGGTGAGATTAATCCTGATTAATTCTTTTTTATGGTTTGAAGAGGGATTCGAGATACAGTGGGAGCCATCCTGTTTAGATAAACTAAAAACCAATCTAAAGTTGCAAGAGCGTCATGCTGAGTGTTTCTCCTCTCTCACCTAATTGCAGCGACCTTGTAACCACACATAGGTTACAGCTAGATAATAAAGTTGACTGAACCAGACTATATTGATTGGCAAAGGTTTGTCCAGATGTCCAAATCCTATGACAAGCTGGGCCACCGCCTTACTACTTATCCCCCGCCGTCCCAGGTCCAGTTTCCATCGTCGCGGATATGGATATCCGTAAGACAATGGAAAAAGATTGTGTGAATGCCAAGTGTCTCGTGTTGGCCTCAGTAGATGGTGAAAACCAGAGGGAGCACGAGAAGATGGACTTAGCTTCCATCTTCCTCAATAACAAAGATTTATATGGAGAGCAATCTCATATCGCAAGATATGAGACGTCGAAGGAAATTGCTTCAAGCGAGGTTGTCTGTCGAGTTATCTGTAGGGGACCATGTCCTTACAATGACTAGCTATATTGAGGAGCTCACGGACCTGGAGACTACGTTGGAGAACGAGTCGAGTACTGACTTAGTTTTACAGTCCCTACCCTTTACTTACGTCAAGGGGAAGAAAGTTATACTTCCAGTCGAGGGCACCCTGAAGGAAACCAGGGAGACACCCGCTCCGCTTATTGGAGAATCTTCCTCTTCTGGATCCAAAGCGAAAACCAAGGGTAAGAAGAAAAAGACCTCCACAAATCCGATAGGCGGCGTTAGTAAGGTAGAAAGAAAGGGAATGGCAAAAGTTTCGGGGCTAATAGTAGGGAAGGAGTGTTGTTCCTATTGTCACGGGAAAGGGCAATGGCAAAAGGGATGAGGGCTTGGAAAGCCAGAATTCAGGATCCGAAGTACGTTGTGGCTTAGACTTCGGATGTGTTTGTAATTGAAAACTGTATGTCAATTAACTCTACTTCCTGGATACTAGATACCAGATCAGGATCTCATTCCTTATAGGCTTTGAGAAACCATAGAGTTATCAGGGCAGGTAATATGACTCTCAGGGTTGCTAATCGAATGAGCGTGAACGCTGTACCCGTAGGGAAATATCACCTAGGATTGACAAGTGGGCAGATATTGATTTTACGTAACTATTTGTGTGTACCTAGTCTAATTTCTAATATCATATCTGTATCCTTAGTTCTAAGGAAGGATATGATTTTACATATGTAAGCGATGTGGTCCACATCCACCTTAATCATGGTTTGATTGGATCAGGTACACTAGAGAACAGTATTGTAGGATGTTTTTCATCACTCCATTGAGATGGGAATACGCACGCGCTTGTCAGGCGTACTACAGATTCCGCCTTTCTAGGGTAGGCGGGGGTTTATTGGTTGTGGGGATCCGAATCTCCGGCAGCCACGGACTAAGCTGCCGTTAATTACCCTTCGCCTTTGGGGCGAGAGAACCTCCGATTAACGGGTTAAACTGGTTATGCGAACTCAATGTGCAGTGTTGTGTTTTGGAGGGGTTTTGGATATATCGGGGTCCCCGCAGAGTTTTTACGGGGGTCCTGCTATCCGGATAGCAGGCCGGGGGTCAAGAGGGCTAGCAGCCCCCTTGCGGGGTGCGGGGCAGCGTCCCGACCCAAATTTTTTTTTTGAGGGATGGTGTTGTGGAGTGTGTGAGTATCCATATATATATATACATGTAAACATATATATAAAAAGAGGAAAAGCGCTCAAAGGACGCGTGGGGCCAGCGCCTCGCGTGCCTAGCACGTGGGCGTGGTGCGCTTGAGCGCTGTGCGCTTAGGCGTCGTGCGCTCACGTGCTAGCGCACCACGTGTCCGACACGTGGGCGCTGTGCGCTCTGGCGCTATGCGCTCAGGCGATGTGCGCTCACGCGCTAGCGCACCACGTGTCCGACACGTGGGCGCTGTGCGTTTGAGCGCTGTGCGCTGTGCACTTAGGCGCTGTGCGCTTAAGCGCTAGGGCACCACGTGTCTGACACATGGGCGCTGAGAGCTTGAGCGCTAGGCGCTCGAGCGCCAGCGCACCACGTGCCCGGCATGTGGGAGCTGGGTGCTTGAGCTCAAGGCGCTCGAGCTCCAGCACACCACGTGCCCGGCATGTGGGCACTGGACGCTCGAGCGCTTGGGGCGCTATGCGCTCGGGCGCTTGGGCGCCGGCGAGGAAAATGGGCTTTTAGCCCCAGAAATAGGATTTAAACTCCCGAAAGAGAAATTAGAGGGGAGTTAAACTCCTAAGATGTTTTTTGGGATGCTGAAACGGGCTTCTCCCTTGAGCTCTGGATCTTCCCAAAGTGGGATTTTTAGGAGATGGGTCTCCTTCTTCCTCCTTTTTTGGCTAGATCTTGAAGATCAAGAGATGTGGGATTTTAAAAATCTCTTCTTTTTGAGATCCGATGGAAGATCTGAGTTCCCCTTTGTTGGTTTTATGGTGAAAAACTATTTAGTTTTATAAAAGGAAAAGTAAAACTCTTGATTTAATTCAAAAGAAAGAAGAAGGTTTTAGAACCTTGAGAAAGGAGAAAGATCTCAGATCTAGATTTGTTTTTGGAGAGAGAAAAAGTTGTTGGGATATTTTCATTATCCTTGTCTTTATAGGCTATACACTTTACATATAGTCCCTTGGGTTTTACAAAATGGTATTTTGGCCATCTCATGGCTCATGTGCCATTTCTTTTTGCACATAAGCCATGGGCTGGCTCTATGTCATTCATGCATAAAAAATTACATAAAAATCATTTATTACATGATTTCATTTTGGGCATGGAGGAGGGCCGGCCGCTTCATGTTCGGGCTCGACCTGGGCATGGGCCCACTTGATCCGGGCTTGGGCCTACTTGGTTTGGGGTTGACCTTGACTTTGACTTGGTCAACCGGGGTGCAATTTTCGACCCCAACAAGTATATACGTGTTAAATCAATCTCAGGTTTTCAAATGTCCATAACACACTTATAAGAAAGTCTCCAGATTAAAAATAGCTTTCTTATGGCATTGTAGACATTGTCACATCAATGAAACACGGTTGTCAAAGTTACATAGAGAGGGATATTTGGATCCGTTCAAATATCATCTTATGCAACTTGTCAATCTTGTCTCATAGGAAAGATGACAAAGACTCCGTTCACTGGACACGGAGTAAGAGCGAGCAAGCTCTTGAGACTCATACACAGCAACGCGTGTGTTCTAATGTTTACAGATGCACGAAGTGGTTATTCCTATTTCATTACTTTTACGGATGATTTCTCCAGGTATGGACATGTATTATTGATGAAGCATTAGTCTGAGGCCTATGAGAAATTCCCAGAATACAAGAATGAAATGGAAAAACAAACAGGTAAAAGTATCAAGACACCGAAATCTGATCAAGGTGGTGAATACTTAAGTGCCGAGTTCCTGGATTACCTAAAAGAGAATGGAATTCTCTCTCAGATTACTCCTCCATACACACCTCAACACAACGGCGTATCGGAAAGGCGGAACAGAGCCCTATTGGATATGACTCGTTCTACGATGCGTAACACTGAGTTGCCGTAATCCTTCTGAGGTTATGCACTAGAATCAGCTGCAAATCTTTTTGAATAAGGTTCCTGCCAAAACTATGCCTACTACACCATATCAGATGTGGAGTGGGAAGAAAGCTTATCTTCAGTATCTGAAAATATAGGGATATCCAAATTTTGTTAAAAAACAGCATGCGGACAAGCTCGAGGCACGCTCAGTACTGTGTAAGTTTGTGGGATACCTAAAGAACTCCAGGGGGTATCTTTTCTATTACGCAGATGAGCAAAGGTTTTTTTTGTTTCTCGTCATGCCCACATTTTGGAAAAATCAAATTTTTAAAAGAAAATAGCGGGAGCGCAATAAAAACTGGAAGAAATTCTAAAACCACAAACTATTACTGAAAGTAAGATAGAATCAGAAGTTTCGAAAGAACAGGACATCCCCACGCCACTCCGCTGAACTAGTAGGCAGTCTCATCTGCCTGAGAGATACTACGGCTATCTCGTAGACGGGGATAGAGAGGATTATATCATCAACGATGGTGAGCCAACTAAATTTCAGCAAGCCATTTTGAGCAGCGACTCAGTAAAATGGATGGATGCAATGCGGATCGAGATGGAGTCGATGTACACCAACAAAGTATGGACTTTAAACTTTGCTCCAGAAGGGATAAAACCCGTAGGCTGCAAATGGATCTTCAAAAAGAAGATTGGTGTCGATGGGCAGGTTAAAACCTATAAGGCTAGACTTGTCGCAAAAGGTTTTCGTCAAAGACCTGGTTTGGACTATGATGAAACCTTTTCTCCAGTGGCTATGCTCATATCCATTCGGATCCTTTTTGCCATTGCTGCCTTCCACGGATATGAGATCGGTGGATGGACATAAAGACGGTTTTTCCTAAAGGGTGATTTGGAAGAGTGCGTCTATATGGATCAGCCAAAGGGTTTCAATCAGAGTGGGAGCAGCGGGAAAGTGTGCAAGTTGCTTAAGTCTATTTATTGACTAAAGCAGGCATCGTGGAGTTGGAACATCTGTTATAATGAGACGGTCAAAGAATTCGACTTTATCAAAAATCCAGATGAACCATGTATATAGTAAGATTGTAGCGAGAACTGTGGTATTCCTCGTCTTATACGTGGATGACATTCTCTTGATAGGAAATGACATTCTTATACTACAATCAGTCAAAGGTTTCTTGTCATAGAGATTCTCCATGAAAGACATGGGTGATGCCAACTACATTCCGGGGATCCAGATCTATCATGATAGATCAAAGAGGATAGTGGGACTTTTGCAGTTAAGGTACATCAACACCATTCTAAGAAGATTTAGTATGGAAGATTCTAAGCGCGGTAGTCTACCGGCTTATCACGGAATCACCCTCTCCAAAGAGATGTCTCATAAGACTGATTTGGAAAGGGCTCGCATGTCGATTATATCCTACGCTTCTGCGACAGGCTCTATAATGTATGGGAAGTTGTGTACAAACCATATGTTGCTTACGCACTTAGCATGGTAAGCCGGTATCGGTCAAACCCAGGGAAGAAGCACTGGATAGCAGTAAAGAACATTCTCAAGTACCTGAGAAGGACTATAGAGATGTTCTTGGTGTATGGCAGAAAAAGATCTCCAGATCGAGACCTTTGCTGACTCCAGCTTCAAGAGTGGCAAGGATGACTCCAATTCCATGTCGGGTTAAGTCTTTATCCTCAATGGAAGGGCGGTCTGTAGGAAAAGCTCCAAGCAGAACACCGCTGCAGACTCGACGATGGAAGTGGAGTATATCGATGCTTGTGACACCGCGAAAGAAGAAGTCTGGATGAGAAAGTTCTTAACTGAACTTCAGATGGTTCCTTTCATTGTTGGCCAATACTTTAGTTTTGTGACAACAACAGTGCTATAGTTTTAGGGAAGGAACCCAGGTCCCATCAGAGATCCAGACATTTCTTTAGGCGGTACTACCTGATCAGGGAGATCGAGATAAGGAGAGCAAATTCGGAGAACAACACTGCAGATCCACTCATCAGGACCATCCCTCAGACATTATTCGAGCGGCTATTCGAGATCATAGGTATGCGATATGCCAATATATGGCCTTAGTGCAAGTGGGTGATTGTTACTGATATATGCCCTAGAGGCCATTATTATATCATTCTTATTTGTATATTACTTAATGGAAGCTTAGGATATACACGGATATAGTAACAATCTTGCTCAAAATGGTAATATGCTACCTGGTTTTGTTTCTACCTCAATATGTGCATGTGTTTCTTAGCATATTGCTTATACATATTGTGAAGCCCTTAAGATCTTTGCTTGATTAATAGCGTTGTGATGACAGCCATACTAGTGGAGGCTGGGTAGTCTATAAGCACATCCTTATACAGGTCTCTAGTCGTAGGATTATCGAGACGGGGCATTGATACTCCATAGTAGACTGGTGTATACGCTTCTCATCCCAGCAGGGGAAATGGTCTGTCCCACAGCTATTAGTACGTCATACCAGAGATAGTATGCAGGTGCTCATTGGGTTATGAGTACGCTGGACATGACTCGTAGGGAACTGTTGGTGGGTATTATACCTACCGTCGGGTAGGAATTCCCAGGTGACATGAGTATAGCTTAGTTCGTTGACTTGACACTGCTACTTCGTCTCGAGTGTGTTACCACCATTCTTTGATTACTATCCTACCACGGATCAAAAGAGTCATGCAAACAGGTAGTAGTTGGGTGCAGTCCCGAAGCACTTGGAGGCAGTGGCGGTTAGATAGGATTCGTCTCTCCCGGTATCGGGGATTGATATCGCGCTGTGTTCGGAAGGCCATTACACAAAGTCCTTGGACAAGGTAAGTGAGATTTACTGGTAGGCAGGGTGTTTTGGGCTATTCTCCGACACGACTTATTGTGCTATTAGGGGTCTGACGATTACCGCCCCCTAGGCCCGATATACGATACTCTTAGACGAACAGACTGTACTATACAAAGATTGTCACATATAGGCTCAGTAGGAGTTCGGATGAGTTTGCTCATCGGCCTTCTTATCGATAGATACCTGGGTAGCCGTTACGTGCAGCTAGTACCGCTTGCGGCTTGTGGTTAAACCCACTGCCAGTGTACTGTCGAGTCTTTAGAGTCCTACACAGAAGGGTTTCCTGCATCGGGCAATAGATGTAGAGGTCGTATGGTTTTACGACAGGGTTCGATCACGTACGTGTACTTATACACGGATGATGATTCGGAAAGATAATACTAGTGTGTTTTGGTTTAAGCCGGATCATAGTATTATACTGATGGATTTTTTCGTCTCTTTTGTATTCGTATTTTTCGAAATACGGATCGGGTATGTATATACGGACGAGGTGCATTTTTGTAAATTGTTCGAAGATGCTTCTAGAATATGACACATCATATTTGTATTTATCATTTTAGGTTAAATGATTATTCATTTATGAAGTTGAGAAAATGAAGTGTATTTTGCATATATTTGAGCATGGCTCTTGGTGACACTTGTGGGGTTTTCCATCCATGACTCACCAAATTGTAAATGAAACATATTTCATTTGGTAATATGTATTATTCATGTGAAAGAATGGTATGGTTCAGATTTGAAAAAATAGAGCTCATGCTTTTTCATATGCAAATTTTTCACTAGCTTTTTCTTCAAGAGTTCTTCTTCTACCTCAAGCCATTCTTATCTCATGAGTTGAGAATCCTATGGCTATGAGAGACAAAACATTCCATCTATATTCTCTACATTGTCTATGTCATCTAGTGTAGCGAACTAAGTGGCTTAGTTACTTCAGTTTTAAGGTGGGAGCTCGATCTACGGACTCTTGGGTGGATCGTTTTTGACATGAGAAGACCGACGAGAAGGTCCAATCCAAACGATCCATGGAGCTTATGATGAGGAGAAGGACAGCGATAAGAAGACCCGAAGGACTTGAATTCATGAGGTATAACTTCTTTCCGAGTACTTAACCTCTTAACCGTTTGCTAGTTAGGGTTTAGAATCGATCCTGGGCTCGAGTCGGTGTCGCGACGCATTTGAAAATCGTTTTTGGAATATTCTGCCTTCCCACGGACCCGCGAGGTGCGCGACATCGACTTGCAGTGCTATAAGTCCGTGTCGCGCACCCCGCGGGTTCGCAGGGAGGCGAAATATTCAAAAAATGATTTTCAAATGCTTCGCGACACCGACTCGAGCGCCATGATCATGTCTAAACCCTAACTAGCAAACGATAAAGAGGTTAGCTACCCGGAAAGAAGTTTATACCTCTTGAATTCATGTCCTTTGGATCTTCATGTCGTTGTCCTCCTCCTCGTCACAAGATCCGAGGATCGTAACGGATCGGCGCTTCCTCGTCGGCTTCCTCGAGTCAAAGACGATCCACCCGAGAGTCTGTAGATCGAGATCCACCTCAAAACTGAAGTAACTAGGCCACCTAGTTCGCTACACTAGATGACGTAGACGATGTAGAGAATATAGATAGAATGGTTTGTCTCTCATAGCCATAGGATTCTCAACTCATGAGACAAGAATGGCTTGAGGTAGAAGAAGAACTCTTGAAGAAAAAGCTAGTGAAAAATTTGCATAAGAAAAAGCATGAGCTCTATTTTTTCAAATCTGAACCATATTTGTCACACCCCGCTTCCGAGAGTACGCTAAGATGGGCACGTAACATAGCAACCATGCTACCTGTGGATAGGAAAAATCCTTCCACAGTCACATTACGGCAGTAGAGATATCAAGAACAGGAAAGTAAACTAAACTATCTAGTACATGTCCATGAGCCAGAATAAATGAGTCAAGAAATAATAATATGCGGAAGCAAAAGATCCAATAAATAAAACACCTGGAAAGTAAGACTGGGTACCAACAGGATCCTCACTGCTCAGTCTAACAGCGGCAATACTCCTGATCAGTCTGCAACAAATGTAGAGGATCTGTGCCATGCAAACCCAGACGTCAGCTCGTCATAACATCAGGCAATAATATATAAACATGGTAGCAAGACATTCAAGTATGATAATAAATAGTAAAGCAGGTGTAACAGCAATATAAATCAGGGAAGTGAAAGGTAGTGTGCAGTGAGTAATCCAAACTGGTCTATTGGGTTAACTACTCTCGAGCCTTTGAAATCAATTTGATGAATCGTCGATGTAACTCAATAGTATCCCGTGCGTGCCTGAGATAACGGTGAAGATTCTTGGGCTGAAACCGAGACATGCCGCTAGGCACTAAAAGGAAAATGGGTAACAATGAATGGTGTCCATGTCATCATCCCAAGGCTGGCCTAGCCTCTAAAAAGTAATGGATAACGATGGATGATGTCAGCAACATCATCCCAAGGCTGGCTTAGCCTCTAAAACTGATCAGTAAAGGTAGCGAACTGTCGAGTTACAAGTCAGGTTTCATCATTGATTTCCCCATACCCCCAGTTGTGTATTCAAGTCAAGTATTAAATAATCTAGAGCTAATGCCAACACAGGATCAGGCAGGTACAGGTTTGTCTAGATAGACAACAGGAACTGTCCGTAAAGACAACAGGTCAGGTTTGTTGGCATTAGACACAAGATCAGGTAACAGGTAAAGCCATGGTACATTAGGTCAAGCTAGGTAGTGTAAGTATCATGTCATGTCGAGAGGTACACGGTACCATGTCGTGTCAAGTAGTAGGTGTAACAAGTCATATCAGGGTGCACAAGATGTCATGTGGGTGCTCATAATCAAACTAACATAAGCATGAGTATATAAAACAAGCATGGGTACTAATAGAACAATAAACTGGAACATTGTAATGTGAAATGCAATCAGGTACAGATTAAGGTATATAGATGCATAGTTATGATTAGGGTTAAGGTTAAAATTCCCATACTAATTAAACTACAATATATCAAGTGTGGAATGTTAATATTGTAATATTATATATTCAAGTGATCGATGGATGCAATATTATGTAAATTAAACGATATGGATGCAAACAGGTGTTTGAACGGTTATAAACTATTTAAAAGGGTATTATGAGCTATGCAGATAATTATTAAGTGATTTAAACATAGGCGTGGGTACCACGATATTGTACTCTAACATGCAACAAGATATAAGTCAGAACCCAAATCTAAAATGATATATGGAATATCGAAAAAGAAAATGGAACATGTGGCGCTATATGTAATCTACAGGTTTACTATGCAATTAAATACGTATAAAAATATAGATAGTATGTAGCAAGGTTCACTTGCCTCGATGGGTCACAATACGGATACGTACGGCACGTCCGACGTTGGTAAATCGTCGCAACGCTCACACGCACACGGGACGGGTCCAGGAAAGGCAAGAGCACGACCATGCTGGTTGGGGTTGTTCACTGGATCTCTCGGGTTGTCGGCGTCGAGCACGGCTGCTGCGATGATCGGAAAACACGGATCAAGACAAGAAGAGAAAGGAAAGAAGAAGAAGAAGAAGAAGAAGAAGAAGATGTGGTCTGTTGTGATGAGGCTGGGGATTCAAGGCTTTGGGGTCAGAGAAGGCTACGATGGGGTGACGACGACGAGTCGTGGATTTTCCGGCGAGGTTTCACGGCCAAAGGCAGTGGGTTTCGGGTTCTTGAAGTCGGGATCGGGGTTCTTGGTGCAGGGGTTGTTGCTCTGGTTTGAGGGTTTAAGAGAGAGGAGAGAGGGGATAAAGTGGCCGTGAGGGCGAGGGGCAACGGGGTCGGAGCTCCGATGAGGCGGGGTGTGCAGGCGGGGTTCAGTTGCAGGGATCTTGCGAAGGTTTTGTGGTCGGAGGTGAGGGGAGTCAGGTGAGAGGAAGTCGTGGTGATGACGAGGGGTCGCTGGCGTGATGACTACGACGGCGAAGGTGGTGATGGCAGTGGTGAAGATGGGTTCAGCGAGGATGCGAGGGTTGCAGGAGGTGCTTGGTGATGGGTCTCGAGGTTTGGGTCGTCGGGGTGGAGCGGTGAAAGAGGGGGAGAAGGTGTTGTCGGTGATGAGGGGATGTTGACGACGAAGAGGGTGGAGCAACGACGTCACGGCGGCGAGGACGAAGGTTGTCGCGAGGAGGAGGACGTAGGCGGGAAAAGAGTTTTTAGAAGAAGAAGGAGAGAGAGAGAGACGTGGTGTTCTAATGAAGATAGTAAATATATATATATATATATATATATATATATTATATAAAAAGGTATATATATAGAGAGAGTGGCAGAATCAGTGAGTTAAGATTTTTATAAAAAAAAAATTTTAAAATATATAATTGGTTAGGAAAATTTTAAAACGTTTAATATATATATTTAACAGAATTTTATTATAAGAATATAATATTAGTCTGTTTTGAGATTTTGCCAAATATAAACTTATTTCAAAACATGCCCGGGTCAGGTCCAAAAATTCAGATTTAAAATATGAAAAATATGTGCGACGTCCAAATTTCAAAATGAATGCTCAGGTAACGAAAATGCATACCCCAAGAACGGATGCACGTACGTGCGCGTAACCATCCAAACACGTCCGTTTCACTGAACGGGACGAGAACAAGATGTGTGGATGCTAATACGGGGTTAGGGGTATCATGCAGGCCATGTTATGTAATTTTAAAATATATTACGTGACTTAAAATGTTATATGATAAAAGATGCGATACTAGACAAAATACCAGTATGTACTAAACATGAGATGCACGTGTCCATGCAACAAGTCAATGTAATCTATAAATAAGAATCAAACAGGTTCAAGCAAGCGGGTCGGGTCGAATGCAAAGTTGAATATAAAATACCATTCGCACCCAAAATACGTTAAATCAAGAAATATCACAAATAAAGAAATACGAGAACTGGAATTGGTATAAAAGGACTCGGGTGTTACATTATACCCAACTACAAAAAGAATTTCGTCCTCAAAATTCCAAGAACAAGAAAGGATAAACAATCAAGAATTACAAAACTAGATGTGGAAACTTCTGCCGGATTTCAACTTCTCATTCCTAAGTTGGCTCTCCATGTGAGCGATTACCCCAAGAAACAAGTACAAGAGGGATAACCTTGTTCTTAAGAACATTTTTCCTTCGATCCACAATCGACATCAGTCGTTCCTCAAGGCTAAATCTTCTCGTACAGTCAGCTCTGAATGATCCAGCACATGTGCTTCATCTCGAACATACTTACGGAGTTGACATACATGAGACACGTCATGAACATTCGCCAAAGATTGTGGTAACACCAATGGATAAGCCACTTCTCCAACATGCTCCAAAATCTCGAAAGGCCCAACGAATAAAGGACTAAGCTTTCCTCGACTCCCAAAACGAATCACTCCTCTAGTCGGTGATATCTTCAAGAATACTAGATCACCAAAAGCGAACTCTAGAGGTCTTCTCAACGTATCTGCCCAACTCTTCGTCGGTCTCGTGCTGCTTTAATATGATTCCAAATAGTATTAACCTTCTCAACTGTCTGCACAACTAAATATGGTCCCAACAATCTTCGTTCACCGACATCGTTCCAACAAACAGGTGAACGACACTTGCGACCATATAAAGGCTCGAATGGAGCCATCTGAATAGTCGCCTGAAAACTGTTATTGTAAGAAAACTCCACTAAGTGCAGACTATCCTATCATCAACCCTTGAAGTCTAATATGCAAGCTCTCAACATGCCTTCAAGAGTTTGGATCGTTCTCTCCGACTGACCATCTGTTTGAGGATGATAAGCTGTGCTAAACTTCAAACGAGTTCCCAAACTTTCCTGTAAGCTCCTCCAAAAGTGTGATAAGAAACGAGTGTCACGATCGGACACAATACTCATTGGTATTCCATGCAATCTTACAATCTCCTGCATGTACCGTTCTGCCAAAGCTTCTGTTGATTGACCAACCCGGAAAGGAATGAAATGAGCTGCCTTGGTCAAACGATCAACAATCACCCAACTGCATTGTTGCTTTTTGGACTCCGCGGTAGAGTCGTCACGAAATCCATGGTTATATGTTCCCAGTTCCACTGAGGAATCGGAAGTGGTTGCAATAAACCAGCAACCCTCTGATGTTCAGCCTTGGCTTGTTGACACACTAAGCAGTTTGCCACAAAGCGGGCAATCTCCCGTTTCATGCCTTCCCACCAGAATTGTTGCCGTATATCTCGGTATATCTTTATGCATCCTGGATGTACGGAATATGCTGAACTGTGCGTCTCCTTCATAAGCTCTTCGCGAATATCTCCCTTTGTCCCACACAAACGACTGCCATATCGCAACGAACCATCTTCATGAATCAATAAGTCCGTTCGAATTTCATCTTTAACCTGTTCTCGAAACCTTTGCAATCTTGAGTCCTTCAATTGCGCTGCTTTAATACTGTCGATCAATGACAACTGTACTTGCAGCTGCATCAACTGTCCCGAAGAATGCGGTAGCACAACTTCCAAATCGAATCTCCGAAAGTCTTCAATAAGTTCCTTCTGTGCAGTCAACATCTGAATTGCTGGCAACCGACTAAGCGCATCCGGCACAACACTAACTTTCCCCGGATGGTATTCAAGATCAAGATCGTAGTCAGCCATCAGCTCCAACCATCTATGATGCCTCATATTAAGCTCCTTCTGTGTGAACACATACTCCAGGCTTTTGTGATCGGTAAATACTTCGACCCTTTTGCCTAATAAGTAGTGTCTCCAAATCTTCAAAGCGAAAATCACAGCTGCTAACTCTAAGTCATGAGTTGGGTAATTCTCCTCATGGGTCTTCAACTGTCTCGATGCGTAAGTTGTAACCTTCCCATGCTGCATCAAAACACATCCCAATCCTTTCTCAGGTGCGTCGCTGTGAATCACCAATCCTCCAGAATTATCTGACACGGTCAGAATAGGAGCAGTTATCAACTTTTGCTTTAGCACCTCAAAAGATGACGCACATCTATCCGTCCACACAAATGGTACCTCCTTGCGCGTAAGCTTGGTCAAAGGCTCAGCCAAACGAGAAAAATTCTCCACGAACCTTCTATAATACCCGGCCAGTCCAAGAAGCTTCTTATCTTCACAACATTCTTCGGAATCGGCCAATCTCGAATTGCGGTAATCTTTCGGATCAACGGCGATTCCATCTCCAGCCACAACGTGCCCCAAGAACTTCACTTCTTCAAGCCAAAACTCGCACTTACTCATCTTTGCATACAATTTCCGTGCCTCAAAGTCTGCAGTGCAATCTTCAAGTGTTCTATATGCTCTTCCTTGCTCCCGGAGTAGACCAGAATATCATCGATGAACACCACTATAAACTGGTTCAAGAACGGTGAAAGATTCGGTTCATCAAGTCCATAAATATTTCCGGCGCATTCGTTACTCCGAAGGGTATCACTAAATACTCGTAATGTCCATACCGAGTTTTGAACGCAGTCTTGCAAATATCCTCCGACTTAACTCGGACCTGATGATGTCCGGATTGCAAATCCAGCTTCGAGAATACCCTCGCGCCACTAAGCTGCTCAAATAATTCACCAATACGAGGGATCGGGTACTTGTTCTTAATAGTCACCCGGTTTAATTCTCGATAATCGATGCACATCCTCCTTGTGACATCATCTTCTTTACTAGAAGAACTGGAGCTCCCCAAGGTGAGTTATTGCTGCGAATCCAACCCTTCTCAAGTAATTCAGCAACCTGCTTCTTGACTTCTTCCAACTCTACTGGTGCCATTGGATAATACGCCTTTGAGATTGGCGCTGCACCAGGAACAAGATTAATCGTAAACTCCACATCTCGTTTTGGCGATAAACCCGAGGTGCCTTCGAACACGTCCATGAATTCTTGAACTATAGTCGGCGCTTCTTTCTTATCAACTTCCATCGACGAAAGAACATTGTTTGTCGGCCTAGCCCTAAACTCGACTGGCCCGACAGAACTGCTTCCTCCAGCAAAACAAACTCCGGATGTCCGGGAATCTGGAGAATCACTTTCCTTTCCTTACCATCAATATAAGCGTGGAAAGTGCCGCGAAAATCCATTCCCAAGACAACAACAAACAAAGGGATGCACCAGGATTGAATAATCCTAATGCGAGGAAAAACAAGAACAAGTAAGATACCGAGATGACTTCATCCGAAGTCAAGATACAGAAGAGGATTAAGTACGGTAAACATGATTCAAGCTGGTGATAAAACAATAACTGGTAAGCAATGAAACCGAGAGAAACAAGGTAATATAACGATCATGAAACAAGGAAATGAATCAAAACTAGAATTCCAAGTTACTTAAATAGAGTACCGCATTGTAACCATGCTGCAGTTCATGGGTACAATTACATAACTCCACTCAAGTCACCCAAATCCTAGTATCAGAATCAAGGAACGGGGAGAAACAATGGTGAACCAAAAAGGTTTCAAGCCGAGATGCAAAGTTGTTTGTATAACGTCAAGACGAAGGATAAAAGAAAGATATGATTCAAGAATCACGATAACAAGGTGGCAGGACATGTTCCTAATCACGAGTATTCTTATTCATGTATTGGGTCCAATACCCAACTACAAAAGAATCAAACCCGATTAACCTATATCCTATGGCTCTGATACCAAAAGAACCATGTCACGCCCCACTTCCCAGAGTACGTTAAGATGGTCACGTGACATAGCCAACCATGCTACCTGTGGATATGAAAAATCCTTCTACAGTCACATTACGGCTGTAGAGATATCAAGAACAGGAAAGTAAACTAAACTATCTAGTACATGTCCATGAGCCAGAATAAATAAGTCAAGAAATAATAATATGCGGAAGCAAAAGATCCAATAAATAAAACACCTGGAAAGTAAGACTGGGTACCAACAAGATCCTCATCGCTCGGTCTAACAGCGGCAATACTCCTGATCAATCTGCAACAAAGGTAGAGGATCTGGGCCATGCAAAACCCAGACGTCAGCGCGTCATAACATCAAGCAATAATATATAAACATGGTAGCAAGACATGCAAGTATGATCATAAATAGTAAAGCAGGTGTAATAGCAATATAAATCAGGGCAGTGAAAGGTAGTGTTGATTGTAATAATTTCTGTGATTTGTAAATCGAATCAAATAGTCCCCGGCAACGGCGCCATTTGATTGTATTAATTTCTGTGATTGTGTAATATCGAATCAAATAGTCCCCGGCAACGGCGCCATTTGATTGATGATAAAATCTCGTTGTGTGTATGAAATTGTAAAGAAATCACAACCAAAAATTATTTGACCGCAATCAACTACGGTGTCGGATTGTAGATTGTAAGTGAGTGCGGATCGTCCTCAGGGAAAGTGTAATCGTTCGTGTTTCGATTTAGATGAGTTGAAACTTTAATGCAAAGAAAACAAACAATTCAAGATTTGTATTTGAAGTTCAAGAATTAGAAAAATATAGATCTAAGAAAGCATTAAAGGATAGAATCAAGAATTGATAGTTTGTTGATTTTTCCAAACCAAATCTCAAGAATCGAAATGAGGCTCGTAGGAATCGATCGGATCTATAGATGTGATGTAATCTTACAATTACGTATTCTTATCCTTCGATGAATTGATACTAGATCGATGATGATCTACGAGAATTAGGGATTTCTTGTGAAACTAGGGTTTCATCTCATCCCTTGTTCTTTCGTCGATATCATTCACATTCTAGCCTCTAGTAAATTCAAGAAACGATCGTAGATCCCTAATTTCGAGCGATCACAATCAAGAAAGCATCGCAACGAAACTAGGTCATCGATTCTTGAACTTGCTAGGGTTTACAAAACTCGTATGACTTAAAAATCGTATTAAGATTTGTTACATCATCATTCTACAATCGTCTCGGCTCCTTTACGAGCGGAGTTTTACTCACACATCACAACAAGAACAACAATTACAAATTGAGATCTAATCATGATGCAAGAATTAAAAGAAAGCAAGATAAAAGAATTTCACCTTTTATTTACATCGACAATTTTATTACATCGCTCAAGAATTACAAGAGGAGGAACTCGATCGTCGACTTGGCTTCGCTCGTCTCCGTGGATCGCGGATCGGCTTGGATCACTTGTCCGATTGAAGATCGGCTCGGCTCCTAAAAGGTTGAAGGCTTCTCGCTTGATTTGGTACTCAAGATCTTGGATTTGGAGTGGAATTAGGGTTAGGGTTTTGCACAAGCCTTGTCACGAGACTTGTGGAAGAAGATGATGTAAGAGGGAAAGATTAACTAAAATTGATTAACAACTAATGAACAACTAAAGAGTGAACCCTTAACCCTAGGATCTAGGCTTCTATTTATAGATAACTAACCCTAGATCTAGGATTTCAAATTCTAAGTTTCCCTCCTAAAGTTTGTTGAAGAAATTCAAATTTCCCTCCAAAAGTTAGTTAGGGGAGAAGCTTCTAGATGTGATTAGTTAGGAGGGAGCTTCTAGAAGAGGATTAGTTAGGAGCTTAATTAGGATTAGCCTTCCCTAATCTTCTTTGCTGATCTGGCAGTATCTTCGAGGTAATTCTGTAATTTGAAGTATCACAATAAGGTGTGGGTCCCGCTGGAAGAACTTTGCACTGAAAATGAGGAGATGACGTCACCACTGAGCCGCGCTTCCGCGGCATAAGGAGGCTATTGCCGCGGATGCGCAGCCAAGTTGGAGCTTTGGGCTTTCATTCTTCTGTTGTGGGCTTGTACTTTTGTATGGGCCTTCTTTTGATATATAGAATTATCTAATTCCTTCTGCACTGCTACCAGATCTGAAATGATTTAGTTGGCGTATTATTTGATCAGCTTCTTTTGATTTTCTTCCGTATTTCCTGCACAGACTCAAGACAAGTGTTGCGCAAATACAGAAATGATGCGATGCCATGAAATGCGGTTAATTTCCCTTAAAGTGTCGGTTTAAAAGTCTAATACATGCAATCTCATATTTTGTGACAGATTTGCTAATATGTAGAATATGAATGCCGAACACTTCTAAATGTATGCAAATGTTAAGGAAATTGCCGGCTAAAATATACAATATTTTCGACTGATCAAATACCCCCAAACTTAATTTCGATCGTCTCGAGCGAATGTTTTATTAAAAAGAGAAGGAGAAAATAAAGAAAGAGAAAAAACTAACTAGCACACTTTCGTAGGCAACACGATTGCACTGAGCACGTGCAACAAGCCTTTAAACCTCTAGGTGTCCCTAGTAGGAGGAGTGTTGTCTCCTGAGGGTTTTCAGCGGATTGCACCCACAAAATCCAATAATAAAAGAAAGATCATGAATATTACATTTAAAGAAAAGAATCGTAAAAGAAAAGCCTTGAAAATTAGGGTTTCCAACTAAGCTAGCTTTTCGGTTGTCATGAGCCCTATCTTAATGGTCATGAAAAGATGTTAGAAATCATGTCCTCCCTCAATAAAACATCGTCTTATTCTTCATTCCTATCTTTATTCCAAACATCGATCATATCACCCTGCGTGTGTGTAAAGACATCCCTACACCCGGAGAATTCAATTCAAGCTATCATACTCTTGCCCATCAGCCTCAGTACTTTTTGATAAACGAGATTGCTCACACACTTTCATGCGACCGTTAATACTTCTTGAGGTACTAACCGACCGATTACTCCTGTGCTTGCATGCTTGGTGTATTTTCCTAGTCTTGCACCACCTCAGGCATAGCAGTGACTCCCAGACCAGTTGGCCTTAGGGCACTAGGTGAAGAAGCACCCTTGCTATATATTTTTTATTATTTCCCTTGGTGATAACAAAACCAGTGTCTATTTTTCTCACCATTTTTTTTCCATACTTTTGGCTTTAAGACAAGAGCATTTCAAGGTATCCTCTACTATCCCAGGCTTCAAGACGTGTGTAAGTGCGAATAGCAGGGTAGCAACGTTCAAAATGTTTGGCTTCAAGAATAGAAACTATTTTTCAGACTTATTTTTATCCTCAGATTAGTGACATCCTTCATCTTACTAACCCTTGGGACAACGGCTCATAACTACTTATTACTAGTTCGTATAAGAAAACTTCTAATTTTCTTGGTTTTCTTAAATTTTTCTAATCTCATGGATGTAATTTTTCACTATCTAAACTTTTATTATCTTATTTATGTACAAAGATATTTTTATAGTTTTGAAAATTTTTAAATTTTTATGGTTTTCGAAAAAAATGTTTTGTGCTTATGCAGATGATATGCAAATGATGCGAAAATAAGCACAAACCTCCCCCAAACTTGTTTTCAACAGTGTCCTCACTGTTGCCATCTGCTAAATCTCGAAAAACTTGTAAGCTTGGGAGGAATTTATTAGTGGGGGCAAAATATTTAAGTGAAGATCCTTCCCCAAACTTATTTTTGGCTCATTATTTTGTAAAACTTTTCTTTTCAAGAGCCCGAGAAACATACCCCCCCAAACTTGAGTTATGCAATGTTAAGCTTTGAAAATCACAAGTGGGGGCAAAAATTCTTGGTCGATGCCAAGCTTTGCAAAGACCGAAAGTTAACACCAACCATTCAAAAATTTTATCGATGCAGTGCTCTGGTTGGTGGAAGAAGAAGTGGGGAAAAGGTAAGTGGTGGAAGAGAGTGTTTGTGCGTCTCATATTGGAGAGACGATGCAGTGAATGTGATGGATTACTCGCATTCTTTTTACAGTTCAAAAGAAGGGGTGGAGGTTCAATTTCATTAATTGGGAGATGATTCATCTCAACACCCGTGTCATTTAAAAATGCGAGTTCATCAGCGAAGATTTCCTCAAAAGTTCCATCTATACCCCGGTGAATAATGTCATCACAAAGTACGGGGTGATCTTCAGACTCTAAGAACAGTTCATAATCCGTGTTAATTGTTGACCCGGACATCTCGGTGGAAGAGTCCGTATGTGTATGATACATAGTTGGGTCAAACAACAACATATGAAAAGAGTCAAGATCGATAACAGGAGGATCATCAAATTCGCTGCTGTCGACATCCATTAAGTCGACAGAACAGACCTGAGCAGTAGGTTCGGAGGGTACACTTCCCAACTTGTAAATGTTTAGCTCTATTGACCTATTCCCGAAAGATATGGTCATAGAACCGTTACGACAGTTGATTATTGCATTGGAAGTGGCCAAAAAGGGACGACCTAAAATCACCGGAATTTGATTCCGTGGGTTCGCTACAGGTTGTGTATCAAGTACAATAAAATTCACAGGGAATACAAATTCCCCAATTTTTATTAACACATCCTCCAGTTCACCCCTAGGTTTGGTGATTGATCGGTCAGCCATCTGGAGAGTGCAA
Source organism: Agapanthus africanus (assembly GCA_030015575.1). Classification (NCBI taxonomy): domain Eukaryota; kingdom Viridiplantae; phylum Streptophyta; class Magnoliopsida; order Asparagales; family Amaryllidaceae; genus Agapanthus; species Agapanthus africanus. The sequence continues at coordinate 698,246,847 of CM057340.1, forward strand.
TTGGTTGGCTTCAACTCTCCGATTCCTAATTGCTCATAGACTGAGTATGGAAGCAAGTTAACACTAGCGCCAAGGTCTAGTAGAGCACGGTTAATGTGTTTTTCCCCAATAGAAACGGAAATAGTAGGATATCCTGGATCCTTACGTTTCCTCGGTAATTGCTGGGGGAAAGCCGTGTCTATTGTCTTTTCTATGAAAATCTTCTTAGGCACTGGATTCTTCCTCTTCCTAGTGCACAAGTTCTTAAGAGTTTTCGCATAAGACGGAACTTGTTGGATGGCATCTAGGAGAGGGATGTTGGTGTTTACTTGCTTAAAAATGTTCATAATCTTCTCCATATGTGGAATCGGTGTGTTTGCCCTTAACCGATTAGGATAAGGTGCTTTAGCAATAAGCGCAGGGTCCATCATAGGAGAAGAAAGTGGGTGTGGAACCGATCCCGGAATAGAAGCGGGGATCGTCCGTGGAGGGGTAAAAGAGGTGGGCTGTAGTGGCGAGCCTTTTGGGAAATGGAGAATAGGCTCGGAAGAAGGTGGTAGGGTAGAAGAACTGGGGTCAGAAGTGTGTGTGTGTGGAACGGTCTCAGCCGGGGTTCTATTGATTGATTTATCTGTATCATCAAACTCTTCCCCAAGGTGATGGTCAAGCACTCTTCCAGATCTCAACGTGATTGCATCCACATCATGTGAATAGCCAGGATTGGGTAAAGGTTGAGCTGGAAGTTTCCCTTTCTCTCGTGCACTCATTTCGGCTTTTAGTTGTGCAATTTGTTCTTCCATCGATTTGATGTTCTCATTTTGAGAGATAATGATCTTCATCACATTCTCGACGGAAGATTGCAAACTTGACGTTCCTTGGATGGATTGTTTCATGAAAGTATCCAAGGTTTGTGCTAGTGCAGAGGTATTATCTGTACCGGTCAATTGCAAAAGACTAGACGGTGCAAAAGTGTTGGCCGGATTTTGGAAGTTTTGTGATTGAAAGGGGTGCTGACTCAATTGAAGTGGTGGGTGCTGTTGTGGTGGAGGGGCCCCTTGGAAATTGTGTTGGGTTGGAACCGTGTTTTGAAATTGTGATTTGTTCCAAGCAAAATTTGGGTGATTCTTCCAACCCTGATCATATGTGGAGGAAGATGGATCGTTTCTAGGTCTTTGAAATGATGCATTGGTATGCTCATGACCTTGAAACGGACATTCTTCCGTCAAGTGAGACGGATCAGAACAACAACCACATACAGTTTTGGAGAGTGATATTTGACTTAGGGCGGCTAAGAATTTTTCCATATTCTCGAGTTTCTTTTGTACAGCTGAAATGTCAGCTTTAACTTCTATGGAAATATCATTGCCATCCCTAGACGATTGATTCACACCCTCCCACTGTAAAGATTTTTCAGCGAAATCTTCTAGAAAGTTCCATGCTTCCCTATCATCTTTGGTCATAAAATTGCCTTGACACATGGATTCAAGGGACTGTCTTGTGTAAGGAGTAATGCCCTCATAAATGATTCGACATAATTCCCATCTCGGGATGCCGTGATGTGGACATTGGATTAACAGATCCTTGAAACGGTCGAGACATTTTGAAAATGTTTCATTTGGAAGCTGGGTGAATTGATAGATTTCGCTACGGACTCGAGCTGTTTTGTGATGTGGGTAGAATTTATTAAGGAATGCTTTGACGAATTCGTCCCAATTTGAAATGGAATGTGCGGTAGTGTTATATAGCCACTTCTCGGCTAAATCGCACAAAGTGAATGGGAGAAGACGTAAACGTAAAGTATCCACAGAAAGCTGTGAAGTACCCATCATTGCGCATACATTTTCAAATTTCGTGATAAACACGTATGCGTCTTCAGACTCGAGACTGTGAAATTTTGGTAGAAGGTTGATGTATTGGGGTTTTATTTGAAAATTTTCCCCGTTGGCTGGTGGAATGGAAAGACAGGTGGAAAGTGGGCCTCGTGTAGGATAGCATCTCTCTTGGAGAGAGATGCGAGGTGGATTCTGCGCACCAACGGACGGCGGCAGAGTAGTGGAAAAGAAGTTCGATGGAGATGGATCCATCGATGTGGGTGTGGTGGTGGGTAAAGAAAGGGTAAATGTAGAAATACCGACTTTAGGGTCGATCAAGGAAAACGCGGACTAACGGGCACTAGACACCCGTGTCCAGCCTATCTTGCACTAAAAAGGGTTAGTACAAGTGGCAGCGTGAATTTATAATTAGGGGAGAGAATGAATGTGATTGGTGTTTGTTTTGAAAAAGATACGGATTTTTGAAAAATATGATGCAACAAAACAAATGCAACACACAAAACCTAGAATCTAGTGGTCACCTAGGTCAAACTCTAGACCGCTCCTAACTGCCAAAAGACAAGTCGCAGGATAGAATCCTCCACTGCCTCTTTGTCTCCCTGTGGCCGGATAAGTGCCAGGTAAGTGGGAAGGTACTCCACTACGTAAATAGTGGGCCTAATTAAAAACCACTAGCCTTAGACACACTCGCCTTAGGCACCACAAGAAAACTCGGATAAGCAATGAATTACCCACGGCTTTCTCTTGTCCTAATTGAGCGCGACGGTCCTTAGAGTCATCTCTAGATTTCTTTTAATTAATGAGGGTAAATGAGGATGCAAGTTTTGCGATTTTCGGGGCCTAGGAAGGGTAATGAAATCCCCACCTAATTTGGATTTGGTCGTGCCCCTTAAATTTCCGTATTAATATGCAACAACCACAAGAATCAAAACACGCACAATATTTTTATTGCTTTGCGGCGCTGCGATTTATTTGCAAAGAAACCTGCAGCAAAATTGTTATTGGAGCAGATGAGGTAAGAGATAAGAAAGATAGAGACTTACTGAGAAAAATTGGTGCAGTGAACAGTCACTACAGGCGCGGATCCGCCGCGAATTAGGGTTCTTTGCCGCGGATGGGCGCTTAGGTGGTGAGATCACTGTACAATATTTTTATAGAGAGCTTCTGTTCAGCTCCTGAGTCCTCTGGAATTTTCAGAAAATTTTTTCTCCAGCTCCAATGATTCCAGATTTTCTCGCAATCAAATCACAACACACGTATTAGTGTTTGCACGAATTTAGATTTAAAAAATTATAATGGAATAAATTGTTCAACTCAAATTTCAAAAATACGAACTATTAGCGCACTATCCCCGGCAACGGCGCCATTTGATTGTAATAATTTCTGTGATTTGTAAATCGAATCAAATAGTCCCCGGCAACGGCGCCATTTGATTGTATTAATTTCTGTGATTGTGTAATATCGAATCAAATAGTCCCCGGCAACGGCGCCATTTGATTGATGATAAAATCTCGTTGTGTGTATGAAATTGTAAAGAAATCACAACCAAAAATTATTTGACCGCAATCAACTACGGTGTCGGATTGTAGATTGTAAGTGAGTGCGGATCGTCCTCAGGGAAAGTGTAATCGTTCGTGTTTCGATTTAGATAAGTCAAAACTTTAATGCAAAGAAAACAAACAATTCAAGATTTGTATTTGAAGTTCAAGAATTAGAAAAATCTAGATCTAAGAAAGCATTAAAGGATAGAATCAAGAATTGATAGTTTGTTGATTTTTCCAAACCAAATCTCAAGAATCGAAATGAGGCTCGTAGGAATCGATCGGATCTATAGATGTGATGTAATCTTACAATTACGTATTCTTATCCTTCGATGAATTGATACTAGATCGATGATGATCTACGAGAATTAGGGATTTCTTGTGAAACTAGGGTTTCATCTCATCCCTTGTTCTTTCGTCGATATCATTCACATTCTAGCCTCTAGTAAATTCAAGAAACGATCGTAGATCTCTAATTTCGAGCGATCACAATCAAGAAAGCATCGCAACGAAACTAGGTCATCGATTCTTGAACTTGCTAGGGTTTACAAAACTCGTATGACTTAAAAATCGTATTAAGATTTGTTACATCATCATTCTACAATCGTCTCGGCTCCTTTACGAGCGGAGTTTTACTCACACATCACAACAAGAACAACAATTACAAATTGAGATCTAATCATGATGCAAGAATTAAAAGAAAGCAAGATAAAAGAATTTCACCTTTTATTTACATCAACAATTTTATTACATCGCTCAAGAATTACAAGAGGAGGAACTCGATCGTCGACTTGGCTTCGCTCGTCTCCGTGGATCGCGGATCGGCTTGGATCACTTGTCCGATTGAAGATCGGCTCGGCTCCTAAAAGGTTGAAGGCTTCTCGCTTGATTTGGTACTCAAGATTTTGGATTTGGAGTGGAATTAGGGTTAGGGTTTCGCACAAGCCTTGTCACGAGACTTGTGGAAGAAGATGATGTAAGAGGGAAAGATTAACTAAAATTGATTAACAACTAATGAACAACTAAAGAGTGAACCCTTAACCCTAGGATCTAGGCTTCTATTTATAGATAACTAACCCTAGATCTAGGATTTCAAATTCTAAGTTTCCCTCCTAAAGTTTGTTGAAGAAATTCAAATTTCCCTCCAAAAGTTAGTTAGGGGAGAAGCTTCTAGATGTGATTAGTTAGGAGGGAGCTTCTAGAAGAGGATTAGTTAGGAGCTTAATTAGGATTAGCCTTCCCTAATCTTCTTTGCTGATTTGGCAGTATCTTCGAGGTAATTCTGTAATTTGAAGTATCATAATGAGGTGTGGGTCCCGCTGGAAGAACTTTGCACTGAAAATGAGGAGATGACGTCACCACTGAGCCGCGCTTCCGCGGCATAAGGAGGCTATTGCCGCGGATGCGCGGCCAAGTTGGAGCTTTGGGCTTTCATTCTTCTGTTGTGGGCTTGTACTTTTGTATGGGCCTTCTTTTGATATATAGAATTATCTAATTCCTTCTGCACTGCTACCAGATCTGAAATGATTTAGTTGGCGTATTGTTTGATCAGCTTCTTTTGATTTTCTTCCGTATTTCCTGCACAGACTCAAGACAAGTGTTGCGCAAATACAGAAATGATGCGATGCCATGAAATGCGGTTAATTTCCCTTAAAGTGTCGGTTTAAAAGTCTAATACATGCAATCTCATATTTTGTGACAGATTTGCTAATATGTAGAATATGAATGCCGAACACTTCTAAATGTATGCAAATGTTAAGGAAATTGCCGGCTAAAATATACAATATTTTCGACTGATCAAGTGTGCAGTGAGTAATCCAAACAGGTCTATTGGGTTAACTACTCTCAATTCTTTGAAATCAATTTGATGAATCGTCAATGTAACTCAATAGTATCCCATGCGTGCCCGGGATAACGGTGAAGATTCTCGGGCTGAAACTGAGACATGCCGCTAGGCACTAAAAGGAAAATGGATAACGATGAATGATATCCATGACATCATCCCAAGGCTGGCCTAGCCTCTAAAAAGTAGTGGATAACGATGGATGATGTCAGCAATATCATCCCAAGGCTGGCCTAGCCTCTAAAACTGATCAGTAAAGGTAGCGAACTTTCGAGTTACAAGTCAGTTTTCATCATTGATTTCCCCTTACCCCCAGGTTGTGTATTCAAGTCAAGTATTAAATAATCTAGAGCTAATGCCAACACAGGATCAGGCAGGTACAGGTTTGTCTGGATAGACAACAGGAACTGTCCGTAAGGACAACATGTCAGGTTTGTTGGTATTAGACACAACATCAGGTAACAGGTAAAGCCATGGTACATCAGGTCAAGCCAGGTAGTGTAAGTATCATGTCATGTCGAGAGGTGCACGGTACCATGTCGTGTCAAGTAGTAGGTGTAACAAGTCATGTCAGGGGGTACAAGATGTCATGTGGGTGCTCATAATCAAACTAACATAAGCATGAGTATATAAAACAAGCATGGGTACTAATAGAACAATAAACTGGAACATTGTAATGTGAAATCCAATCAGGTACAGATTAAGGTATATAGATGCACAGTTATGATTAGGGTTAAGGTTAAAATTCCCATGCTAATTAAAATACAATATATCAAGTGTGGAATGTTAATATTGTAATATTATATATTCAAGTGATCGATGGATGCAATATTATGTAAATTAAACGATATGGATGCAAACAGGTGTTTGAACGGTTATAAACTATTTAAAAGGGTATTATGAGCTATGCAGATAATTATTAAGTGATTTAAACATAGGCATGGGTACCACGATATTGTACTCTAACATGCAACAAGATATAATTTAGAACCCAAATCTAAAATGATATATGGAATATCGAAAAGGAAAATGGAACATGCGGCGCTATATGTAATCTACAGGTTTACTATGCAATTAAATACGCATAAAAATATAGATAGCATGTAGCAAGTTTCACTTGTCTCGATGGATCACAATACGGATACGTACGGTACGTCCGACGTCGGTAAATCGTCGCAACGCACACATGCGCACGGGACGGGTCCAGGAAAGGCAAGAGCATGACCATGCTGGTTGGGGTTGTTCACTGGATCTCTCGGGTTATCAGCGTCGAGCAAGGCTGCTGCGATGATCGGAAAACACGGATCAAGAAAAGAAGAGAAAGGAAAGAAGAAGAAGAAGAAGAAGAAGAAGAAGAAGAAGATGTGGTCTGTTGTGATGAGGCTGGGGGTTCAAGGCTCTGGGGTCAGAGAAGGCTGCGATGGGGTGACGACGACGAGTCGTGGATTTTCCGGCGAGGTTTCACGGCCAAAGGCAGTGGGTTTCGGGTTCTTGAAGTCGGGATCGGGGTTCTTGGTGCAGGGGTTGTTGCTCTGGTTTGAGGGTTTAGGAGAGAGGAGAGAGGGGATAAAATGGCCGTGAGGGCGAGGGGCAACGGGGTCGGAGCTCCGATGAGGCGGGTTGTGCAGGCGAGGTTCAGTTGCAGGGATATTGCGAAGGTTTTGTGGTCGGAGGTGAGGGGAGTCAGGTGAGAGGAAGTCGTGGTGATGACGAGGGGTCGCCGGCGTGATGACTATGACGACGAAGGTGGTGATGGCAGTGGTGAAGATGGGTTCAGCGAGGATGCGAGGGTTGCAGGAGGTGCTTGGTGATGGGTCTCGAGGTTTGGGTCGTCGGGGTGGAGCGGTGAAAGAGGGGGAGAAGGTGTTGTCGGTGATGAGGGGATGTTGACGATGAAGAGGGTGGAGCAGCGACGGCATGGCGGCGAGGGCGAAGGTTGTCACGAGGAGGAGGACGTAGGCGGGAAAAGAGTTTTTAGAAGAAGAAATAGAGAGAGAGACGTGGTGTTCTAATGAAGATAGTAATATATATATATATATATATATATATATATATATATATATATATATATATATATATATATATATAAAGGTATAGAGAGAGAGAGTGGCAGAATCAGTGAGTTAAGATTTTTAAAAAAAATCTTTTCAAAATATATAATTGGTTAGGAAAAATTTAAAACGTTTAATATATATATTTAACAGAATTTTATTATAAGAATTTAATATCAGTCCGTTTTGAGATTTTGGAAAATATAAACTTACTTCAAAACATGCCCGGGTTGGGTCCAAAAATTCAGATTTAAAATATGAAGAATATGTGCGACGTCCAAATTTCAAAATGAATGCTCAGGTATCGAAAATGCATACCCCCAAGAACGGATGCACGTACGTGCGCGTAGCCATCCAAACATGTCCGTTTCACTGAACGGGACGAGAACAAGATGCGTGGATGCTAACACGGGGTTAGGGGTATCATGCAGGTCATGTTATGTAATTTTAAAATATATTACGTGATTTAAAATGTTATATGATAAAAGATACGATACTGGATAAAATACTAGTATGTACTAAATATGAGATGCACGTATCCATGCAACAAGTCAATGTAATCTATAAATAAGAATCAAACAGGTTCAAGCAAGCGGGTCGGGTCGAATGCAAAGTAGAATATAAAATACTTCGCACCCAAAATACGTTAAATCAAGAAATATCACGAATAAAGAAATACGAGAACTGGAATTGGTATAAATGGACTCGGGTGTTACAATATCATTCTATCACATGAATAATACATATTACTAAATGAAATATGGTTCATTTTTAATTTAGTGAGTCATGGGTAGAAAACCCCATAAGTGTCACCAAGAGCCATGCTCAAATATATGCAAAATACACCTCATTTTCTCCACTTCATAAATGAATAATCATTTAACCTAAAATGGTAAATACAAATATGATGTGTCCCTTCTAGAAACATCTTTGAACAAATTACAAAAATGCCCCTCATCCGTATATCCATACCCGTATTCGTATTCCGAAAAATACAAATACAAAAGAGATGAAAACTATCCATCAGTATAATACTAGGATCCAGATTAAACCAAAACCACTAGTATTATTTTTCCGAATCATCATCTGTGTACAAGTACACGTACGTGATCGAACCCTATCGTAAAACCATACGACCTCTACATCTTTTGCCCGATGCAGGGAAACCCTCTGTGTGGGACTCTAAAGACTCGATAGTACGCTGGCAGTGGGTTTAACCACAAGCCGCAAGTGGTACTAGCTGCACGTAACGGCTACCTAGGTATCTGTCGATAAGAAGGCCGATGAGAAAACTCATCCGAACTCCTACTGAGCCTATATGTGACGATCTCCGTACAGTCCGATCTGTTCTTCTAAGAGTATCGCATATCGGGCCTAGGGGGCGGTAATCGTCAGAGCCCTAATAGCGCAATAAGTCGTGTCGGAGAATAGCCCAAAACACCCTGAGAAACTACTATAGTACCTACCAGTAAATCTCACTTGACTTGGCTAAGGAATTTGTGTAATGGCTTTCCGGTCACAGCGTGATATCAACCCCCAATACCGGGAGAGACGAATCCTATCTAACCGCCACTGCCTCCAAGTTCTTCAGGACTGCACCCAACTACTACCTGTTTGCACGACTCCTTTGAGCCGTGGTAGGATAGTAATCAAAGAACGGTCGGAACACACTCGAGGCGAAGTAGCAGTATCAAGTCGACGGACTAAGTTGTACTCATGTCACCTGGGAACTGCTACCCGACGATAGGTTTAATACCCACCAACAGTTCCCTACGAGTCCTGTCTAGTGTACTCATAACCCAATGAGCACATGGATACTATCTCCAGTACGACGTACTGATGGCTGTAGGACAGACCATCTCCCCTGCTGGGATGAGAAGCATATACACTAGTCTACTCTGGAGTATCGATACCCCGTCTCGATAATCCTACGACTAGGGACCTGTATAAGGATGTGCTTATAGACTACCTAGCCCCCACTAGTGTGACTGCTATCACAACGCTGGTAATCAAGCAAAGATCATAAGGGCTCCACCAATATGTATAAGCAATATGGTAAGAAACACATGCACATATTGAGGTAGAAACAAACCAGGTAGCATACTACCATTTTGAGCAAGACTGTTACTATATCCGTGTATATCCCAAGCTTTAATTAAGTAATATACAAACCAGTATGATACAATAATGGCCTCTAGGGCATATATCACTAACAATCTCCCACTTGCACTAAGGCCATATATTGGCATATTGCAGACCTATGATCTCGAATAGCCGCTAGAAATGTGTCTGAGGGATGACCTTAGTGAGTGGATATGCAGTGTTGTTCTCCGAATCTTCTCTCCTTATCTCGATCTCCCTAATCAGGTAGTACCGTCTCAAGATATGTCTGGATCTATGATGGGACCTAGGTTCCTTCCCTAAATCTATAGCGCCATTGTTGTCATAATACTAAAGTATTGGACCAACAATGGAAGGAACCACCTGAAGTTCAGTTAAGAACTTCCTCATCCAGACTACTTCTTTCGCGGTATCATAAGCAGTGATATACTCCACTTCTATTGTCGAGTCTGCATTGGTGTCCTGCTTGGAGCTCTTCTAACAGACCGCCCCTCCACTGAGGGTAAATACATAACCCGACATGGACTTGAAGTCATCCTTGTCACTCTGGAAGCTGGAGTTAGCAAAGGCCTCGATCTGGAGGTCTTTTTCCGCCATACACCAAGAACATCTCCTTAGTCCTTCTCAGGTACTTGAGAATGCTCACTACTGCTTTCCAGTTGCTTCTCCCCTGGGTTTGACTGATACCGGCTTACCATGCTAAGTGTGTAAGCAACATCTGGTCTAGTACACAACATCGCATACATTATAGAGCCTATCGCAGAAGCGTAGGATATAATCGACATGCGAGCCCTTTCCAAATCAGTCTTTTGGGAGACATCTCTTTAGAGAGGGCGATTCCGTGATAAGCCGGTAGACTACCACGTTTTGAATCTTCCATACTAAATCTTCTTAGTATGGTGTTGATGTACCTTGACTATAAAAAGTCCCACTATCCTCTTTGATCTATCACGATAGATCTGGATCCCCAGAATGTAGTTGGCATCACCCGGGTCTTTCATGGAGAATCTCTGTGATAAGAAACCTTTGACTGATTGTAGTATAGGAATATCTTTTCTTATCAAGAGAATGTCATCCACATATAAGACAAGAAATACCACAGTTCTCGCTATAATCTTACTATATATACATGGTTCATCTGGATTTTTGATAAAGTCAAATTCTTTGACCGTCTCATTAAAACAGATGTTCCAACTCCGCGATGCCTGCTTTAGTCCATAAATGAACTTAAGCAACTTGCACACCTTCCCGCTGCTCCCACTCTGATTGAAACCCTCTGGCCGATCCATACAGACGCACTCTTCCAAATCACCATTTAGAAAAGCCATCTTTATGTCCATCTGCTGATCTCATATCTGTGGAAGGCAGCAATGGCAAGAAGGATCCGAATGGATTTGAGCATAACCACTGGAGAAAAGGTTTCATCATAGTCCAAACCAGGTCTTTGACGAAAAAACCTTTTGCAACAAGTCTAGCCTTATAGGTTTTAACCTGCCCATCTACACCAATCTTCTTTCTGAAGATCCATTTGCAGCATACGAGTTTTATCCCTTCTGGAGCAAAGTTCAAAGTCCATACTTTGTTGGTGTACATGGACTCCATCTCAGTCCAGATTGCATCCAGCCATTTTATCGAGTCGCCTCTCTAAATGGCTATCTTGAATCCAGTTGGCTCACCATCGTTGATGATGCAATCCTCTCTATCCTCGTCTATGAGATAGCCATAGTATCTCTCGGGCGGATGCGACTGCCTACTAGTTTTGCGGAGTGGCGCGGGACTGTCATGTTCTTTCAAAACTTCTGGTTCTATCCTACTTTCAGTAATAGTTTGTGGTTTAGACATGGATTTAACTTTGGTTTATAAGCCTTAGATAGCTCGCAGTGACGTCAAAAATCCGCCGCTTTTGTCGCGTATGAATTGCCGATAAAAATAATCCCTAAAAATGACATTTTGATATGTTTGTACACTCCGTGGGCTCACGGTTTGAACCGAGAAACTGTAGGGGTGAAACATGAGCACCCCGAGGATACCCTGGGGGGACCAAAGATTGGGCCCACCCCCTAAGACCACCATAAGGTGGCCTTGGGGATGGTGATCCGAGAGCACCCCAATAGGGTGCTCTCGGGTCTACCTTCCCTTAAAGGCCACTTCGTGGTGGCCCTCAGGGGTGGGTACCCCGCTAGGCCCCCTATTCAATTATTAATTTTGGCCCTTCACTTCCGTAAAGATTCGGACGGGTTTCGAGTTCGTTTCAACTCCCGAATTGGCTTAAAACGAATTTTTTGGGGACTTTAGTGGACAAAATTTTCAAGTCTTGGAAAATTTGTTTAGTTTGCTAATTGTGCGCGGAATTCTAACGTCATGGTTTTCTTTGCTTGCCTCTATGATGCGTATATGTGTTTAACGTCTTCTAATCGCTATATGTCAATTAGAAGGGGTTGTACGCATCTTGTTTATCTATAGTGTTGCTTGTGATATCATTGAGATGGTTTCGAAGGATTGTCATGATGGATAGCCAATAGTACAATGTTAGTTGTACAGTTTTGATTCATTTTTATATTCATTATTATGGGGCGAGCGTCCGACATGTGGACTGTCGTTTCTGCCTGATTGTATATTCTTTTATTGGGGCACTGCTGGGTTGAGCTCGATGCCACTGCTGTATATATTTTTATTTTCCGTGCTAGGATTACTCCGCGGCGGAGTGCTCGAATAGCCAGGTTCTAGAGGGCAACTGTAACATCCTAGTACGGTTATACGACATTAATTTGTATTTTAATACTTTCTTTATTTTTTCTTTTGGGTTGCGATCAATTCGAATAGTACAGGTAGTTATCCGACCCAACCCGCAAGTCTGAAACCCACTATGGTGTTAGATTCTATCTAATATTTACCGATAAACTAAATCCATGTGAATCTAGTATAATATATCTATATATAATATCTAAATTATCATATATTTTTTAGTAGCTACAAGTTAAGGATAAGTTATATTTTGCTAACTGCCATCACATGGTTAATCTTCTCATATCTTATTTTTTACTTTTATTTATTACGTTTAAATCTCAAAATATCTAATATCAAATATTTATTAAATCTGGGTATATTTTTAGAATCCTTTTAAATCTCAAATTAGGGGTATGAGTTTTTTAAAATATATTCTTGCATTATGGTTGAGAAGTTTACGTATATGAATTATTTTACAAAATATATTTTTGATGAGATTTTGGTGGAGATTGGTTGTAGTTTAATATTATTTATATACATTAAAACTAATATATATATATATATATATAACCTAATTTAAAATATACTATATATAATATACTATATATATAATATACTATATATTTTTATATTAAACACAAAATCTCTCTTTCTCTGTCTCCCTCTCTCTCCACATAACATATCTCTCTTTCCTCTAACTAAATCTCTCCTTATCAATTTATATATTCTCCTTCTTCGTTCTTCAAGCCCATACCCATTCTTGCCGACGTAACTCCAGCCGCATCCTAAAACCTTAAATGAACCATCAAAATTTGGTGTCGAATTGTATAGTGTTGTGTTATTTCCATTCATTACATTTATTTCGAGACAAGTTTACAACTTGCTACATGCTATGGTTTACGCAATTTACTTATATGTTGCCTTATCATCATCATCATCATCATATAACTGTATCTATATAATTTATACACTGTAGTTATTTAACGTTAATCAGTTTTATAATATACAGTGTATGTAAGTATACAACTTGCGACATGCTATAATTATATCTATAAATATATATAACGTCGTAATATTTCTTATTATCATCATTACACCGTTTATATCTATATAATATGTATATCATTAATTAGTTTATAATCTGCATTTTATAACGTTATGCAAAATATAGTTTGAAAATATTATAGTTTACACATAAAATATCGTCGCCAAGCATATAGTACAAATCTGGAATTTATTGTACACCTTATCTTATAAAATTCATTATAAATCATAGAAAAATTATTACCATATATTCTTTAGTTCATTACGAAGCAAACTTAGAATAATATAACTCTGTGAAATATTTACTAGCAAAATAAATTGTTTTAATAACTTAAACTGTAAATAAAAGTATTTCTGAACTGTTATTTAGGAAAATTCCACCAGCAAACTTTCAATTTTCGAACGTTCATAACTTTTCGTACGAATAACCTGAGGTATTTTATCTTATAAAAATGAAAATCTTATTAAATTAGCTTTGTTTTGGTATATGACACATCCCTTTTGGAGAACGTTTGTTATTTTTAAGTTATTTTACAAACCAGGATGGCGTTGAATTTCTGAACGAAACTTTCTTGTGTATGGTTAATCAACAACACTTTTATTGTTATTAATCGGATTGAATATACTATCCATGTTAATGCTATTATCTTAGTTTTGTACATGATATGATTACATTATCCTTGACATGCTTGTAACCTGCCAAATTGTATTATTTTTGTTATAATGTTAATACATGTTACTTGTAATACTTACCGATGCCAACAATATTGACCTGTTATCCTGATTGACCTGACTTGTTGTCTTGCTAGACAAGATGTGCTCACGATTATTCCTGTGTCGGGATTAGGTAGACATTCTAATGATACCTGATTTGAACACGAAACCTGAAGAAAAAGGGGAAATCAATAATGAAACCCGACTTGTAACTCAACAGTTCACTACTTTCCAGAGAAATACGGATTTCAGGCCCCGGAATGATGATGCTGACATCGTTCATCTGTACACGATGTTGTTTTTTACTGCTGTTCATATCATAATTTTGCATTATTATATTCCCCATTTTTATTCATTTTGCAAATAAATAGGTGTTTTTGATCCATGTCTGTTGAATAGTTGAAGGTTACAGGTTCTCGGAACAAAACAGTGAAAATGATGAAAAGACGCTACAAAAGTGAGATTACGACCAACAAATAGAAGAATCTTTATCTTGCCTACAGTTTTAAGAACAAACAAAGATCAATGAACAATTTCACAAAGTACAAAAGTAGCGAAAGATTCAAGACTTCAACACGAAGCGAACGGTAAAAGTCCACAACATTATGCACTGTGGAAATCTGGAAGAAACTAGAATACATTCTGAAGAACCAAGTGAAGAAAAGTCAAGGAAAAAGAAACATGAAATATACCTGAGAAACAGAGCCAAAGACTCCACCATATGGCCATGGAACCGCGGCCAAACAGGGCATTTGGCCGCGGTTCCGCGGCCATGATAAGCACATGTCGGTGCAATCTTGTCGGTGGGTGGTGTTCCCCTCCGAATGGCGGCCAAGACATGGCGTCTGAGATTTGGGGCAGATGCTAATTGGTGCTATCCGTCCACCTCTCCGAAGATGCCAAGTTGATTTATGGCACCGTGTATCGAAGATTTAAACGGATGCGTCCGATGTAGCAGACTTCGTCAGATTCCCCCTCACTTGAGGGGTTTTTGATTGTGGGGACGCTCTTCCCTGCAGGCGCAAGCCCCTGCAGTTAATTACGCTACCGCACCGCGGTAACCACTTTCTCCTTCTCCAGATGGTCACTTCGTGTCGTGTGTGTTTATTTTGTGTTTAGTTGCCCGTGGATTGTATACGGAGACTGAGTTATGTCGTCGCCCGTAGGGCGTGGACTAGTCCAAATCCGTATTATCTTAGATTTGGGTTTGGGGGTTTTGGGTTTAAGGATGCATTAGCCTCACTGAGGACTAAGATCAACTTAAAGGTTTGTTAAGGATACGTTAGTCTAGTTTTCAGACTAAGATCAACTTAACGGGATCGTTTAGATCCAACAATAAAGCAATTAAGGGAGCCCTGTTGTTTAGTTTAGTGACATTGCGGTCAATAGGTAGTTTAAGGACGTTGCGGTCCATAGGTAGTTTAAGGACATTGCGGTCCAATGTTAGTTTTAAGACGTTGCGGTCAAGGTTAAGGACCTCATAGTCCGTGGATTTAAGGACTCCACAGTCCAAAGTTAGTTTTAAGACATCTCGGTCAAGGTTAAGGACGTCATAGTCCATAGGTTTAAGGACTCCACAGTCCACAGTTAGTTTTAAGACATCTCAGTCAAGGTTAAGGACCTCATAGTCCATGGATTTAAGGACTCCACAGTCCAAAGTTAGTTTTAAGACATCTCGGTCAAGGTTAAGGACCTCATAGTCCATGAGTTTAAGGACCCCATAGTCCGTATCAATATGTGGTTATCGGGACCCGTCACCTCTTTAAAGACGTTGAGGAATTACAACGCTGAGTATCAAAGGAGTGAAGAGATGTACCCTTAAACTGAGGTAGATTAAATAATCTTTGACCCAATTTGGAATCAAGACCAATTAATTATATTATGAGCCCATTGGCTCAGTTGAATTTGAATTGTGGACTTATGGCCAGCTTGGGCTAAGTCCAATCATGTTTAGGATATTGGTCCTCTGTCGGTCCATTAGAGGAGAGGCTTTGTCTCTAGACACTTAGCCAATTGGGCTAAAGTTAGTGTTAAGCACCAGCAACAGGGGGATCAAATTAGTGTTAAACACTAAAACAAATCGGTGTTAAACACTAGCAACAGAGATCTCAAATTAGTGTCAAACACTAAGATAATTAGTGTTAAACACTGATGACAGATATTTTAATTTAGTGTCGAACACTAAGAAAATTAATGTTAAACTCTGTTAACAGAGATTTAATTTAGTGTTAAACACTAAGAAATTCAGTGTTAAACACTGCAAGAAATGCTCTTCGGTTAGTGTTGAACACTAAGGCAAAACAGTGTTAAACACTGGATTCAAAGGGTCCAATTTAGCGTTAAGCACTAAGGTAAGAGGGGTCACGTGGTAGCACGTGAGGGCGCCCTCCCCTTTATTTGTTCTGCCGAGAGTGGTGAATACTTTGGAACATCACATGCTGTCACGTGATGGGCATTTAATTGTTTGTGTGTTAAAGCTTCTGCCAAGGGTCACGTGGGTCACGTGAGACATTGCCTCGAAAGCCCTTCTCTGTGGATCTTTCCAGGGGTCACGTGGTAGCACGTGACCCTGCCTCTTTGCAATTTCTGATTAAATTCTTCATTAAATCCCCATTGTCTTCTGCAGAATTATATTCTCTGATAGAGTTGA
Organism: Agapanthus africanus; assembly: GCA_030015575.1. Classification (NCBI taxonomy): domain Eukaryota; kingdom Viridiplantae; phylum Streptophyta; class Magnoliopsida; order Asparagales; family Amaryllidaceae; genus Agapanthus; species Agapanthus africanus. The sequence continues at coordinate 698,263,349 of CM057340.1, forward strand.
ACTCTGATTTTCCTGCAGGAATTAAATTCCCCATATATGTGAAGAATTGAGTTCTGTCATAGGGTTAAACCCTAATAATAACTTTAAAAGAACTAAATTCCTTCTTTCTTTAGAGAATTACTCTTAGATAGGGTTAAACCCTAATTTATATTCTGAGGGATTAGATTCTGTCATAGGGTGAAACCCTAATTTTTTCTTCCTTAAGGGAATTGAATTCCTGTTATTTTAACAGAACTAAGTTCTTAAGTAGGGTTAAACCCTGATTCTGTTCATTCTGAAGGAATTATATTCCTACAACATAGGGTTAAACCCTAATTTTAAATCGAAGGAATTAAATTCCTATAATTATATGAGAATTAAATTCTCAAACATCCATTCCCTCTCTATGCTTTGGATCTACATGGCAGGATCTCAACCCAATGAGAATTAAATTCTCAATTCATGGGGAGATGTGCACTTTGCAGATTCTCTGCTAAAGAGAGAACTAAGTTCTTCTTTTTAATTCAGAGTTAAACTCTTTTGAGAATTAAATTCTCTTTTTTCTTGAAAGCCTCCCCCTTCTTACCTAAGGTTTTCTTTTGCAGAAGATCCAAATTCCTCCAAAGTCTCAAGGCTCTATTTTTCTCTCTCTCTATGTATCGATCTCTGTATGTATCTTTTTTCTGTGTGTCTCTTGGCTCTTATTTATAGGAGAAGAAGCAGAATCAATTAGTTTTGATGAATCTTTCATTGAGAGATTTGATTTGTATTCACCATTCGTTTGGACCTTTGGATTATTAGGTGAATTTTATTCACCATTGGATTTTAAATCCAAAGATTTTCCTTTGTTATTTCGATTAGATTTTAAGGGAAAATCTTTCCAAGTTCAAGATTTTTCCATAGATAGGTGATATTTAATCACTTTTAAATCTTTAGTTCAATCGGTTCCAAATAATCATTTTCCTTTGGAAAGATTTGAATGATCTCTTCAGAATTTGATTCTGTTAAATAAATAGGCTTTGAAAGCCGGTCACGTGTGGCCACGTGACCCCTGGTCACGTGTAGGCACGTGACCCCTTGGAACGAGCTTTCCTCTGCTTTCTGCGCTTTGTCTCCTAGCCGCTGTTCAGCCGTCACGTGACCCCTGGTCACGTGTGAGCACGTGACCTTTTCTGAAGCCTTTTCCTTGATTTGATCAGGCAACTGATGTGCCTTTGCCGCTGCTTTTAAATGTCACGTGCCAACACGTGACTGCTGGTCACGTGTTAGCACGTGATGCCTCTTCCGTAGGCTTTCCTGATTTTAAATCAGGAAACAAATGCCCCCACAGCGTTGTTCTCACGTGTCTGCACGTGAGTGCAACGCTGTCACTTTTTGTGACCGTCGGATTCCTCTAGGGATTTGGGGAGATGAAGCGTCTCCATCAAATCCTATAAATACCCATGTCCTTTCAGAAGAGCCTCCACTTTACTCATCTTCTTCTCTTGCAAACTTTTCTGAGAATTTAATTCTCTTCTTCCAGGGCTTAGTTCTCTGCCTTGAAACCTTTTCAGAGTATAACTCTGTTCAGAAAGACTCTTTTCCTCAGGTAATGTCCTTGAACAAACGATGACCTTTCACATTCCTCTGGATTTTAAATCCAAAACAAGGGTTTTTACCCTTTTTTAACAAAGAACCCATTTTTCTTCAAGCTTTTTAACCAAAGTATGAAACCATTTTAGCCTTCAAAAGTAGATCTCTTAGGGTTTAGATGATCTTTAGGGAAATAATGGTGATAATCCATGGAGCTTAACCCCGTTCACAGAAAACATATTTCTGGGAATTTAATTCCCTTTTTCTTAATAAGGAATTTAATTCCTATGAAGAACTCAGTTTCTTCGCATGGAGGCTTCTTAGGGTCTCCTTGCCCTAGGTTGTCCTTCTGTAATTAATGGAACAGAAGTTTTGTAATAATTCTCATGATCTTTATTTCAGGTATCATGGATGCCCATTTGTATGGCCTTGACGAAATCATTTCCTACGGGAACATTCGTGCATTGGGTCGCAGTCAGAACCAGGAGTTCACCAACGCTCAATGCGCCGAGATCATGAGCCGCTTCGGCGAGTACAACCATCGGCTACTCCCCCGTCGCTCTTCTCTTCTGAGACTGATCGTGCTGGCTATCTGGGGGGCACTCCCTCTCTTTTGTACCGGCGTACCGCTCAGGGCCTTGGACACTACTGAGGATAAGGTACATTCGGTGTACCTGATGAGCTTGATTTCAAAGAGGAGGCGAGATCGCCTCATTGATCTCTTGTACCAGGCCTTTCAGCAGTCAGCCATACTTGCTGCCTATCGGAGGGTGGAGGACATCCGTGAGGACCCGACGCTTGTGACCGCGAGAGGAAACATACCAGGATGGTTCGAAGCGCCCAGAAGATCTTGGACAAAGTCAAGTTTGAGTTTTTCAATCCATGCCCCGCGTCCGAGGTCTTGCCATTGTAAACGTGTTTCTCTTTATTTTGTATGACCTTCTTGAAGTATGAATGATAAGTTTTATTATGTCTTTATATGTTTGCATGCCTTTCTGTGGGGTTTTATCATTTTATTATTGTTGTTGTTGATGCTTTTAATATGCATGGTGCTATTTTATTTTTTTGTGCACGTCAAGTTTGGGGCTCACGTGTTCTGCACGTGGGGTCCTTTGATGGGACTGTTCAAAATTTTTCCATGCCATATTTTTAGTGCACAATATGAGATGCAGAAAAGGAGCCTTGGAAATAGTTCCATCCCCCTGATTTTCAATGCCTTTCCTTTTTTGGGCCTTGGAAATAGCTTCATCATGCAAGATTTTCCGCGCTCAACACTTAATGCATCTCTTTATATCTGAGGCTATAGCCTTCTTTTCCCTTCACAGAGAGATTTATTTTTTCATTTTGGTGTAATTTGTCTTGAGAAATAATCGAGCGCCATGGCCTGCAATCGCCCTCATGCTCGTCGACAGGCATGGGAAGTTCCTATCGAGGAGATGATCCCCTGCTTTGCTGCCCGATTGGTGGATCCACTCCTTACCGATGACGAATGCGACTCGGCGATGTATGAACTCTCGATCCGTAGGGGGTCCTCCCTCCCGATGGGGTCCCTCTGGCTCCGGATGATTCTCGCGGCCGTGCTTGCCGACATCCCTCCTCACCCGGCGGAGATGACCCTGGCGATGCTTGACGCGGCTGAAGAAAAGCTCGAGGGCTTTCACGAAGCGTGCCTGATTACTCAGGCTTTGAAGGATTGCTCAATTCACTTGCTGAGCCAGATAAAGGCCCGGCAAGCTATTATGTCTGCTTTCGTGGACGAACATGGCGCCAATCGATAGGGAGCGACTCCTCGCGAGAACCGTCGTTTTGATGTGCTGGAGAAAGCAGAGAGGGAGATGGAGAATTTTGTTCTCTGTTTTGTTAACCCTTGTGCTATTGATCCCGTGTTTGGTGACCTTTTCCCGCTAGCGTAGCATATTTAAATTAGTCCCTTTTTTGTATACTTTATGCTTAACTTTCATGTAGGCTCGGTGCTCGTACGTATGTCTTCGCTTGCATAAATAAACTTTGTGTTCTCCTTATCGTATGTATGTTTTCGTTTGTATAAATAGACTTTGTGTTCTACTTATAAGAGCTTTCTTTAATTATCAACACTATCATCATGTCGCATGCACATTAAAGCCCCGAATATTATTTCCTTTTTTGGACGTTCATATAATTACGAACGCATGCTCGTCGGAAATTTCCTCGTTGCTTTTCATACCAGGTAATGTGAACGCGTTTTAAGTCGATTATTGCTGTCGACTGGACGCCCATTTATACGGTCTTGAGCGTGTATGTCCCGTTTACAAGGTTGCGGTCGCGGAAGTGAGCTTACGTGTCCTGATAGGGCGACACGTGGCGAACATATTGTTGTGCGAGAAAAGGGTTCGGCCGTAACTTCTCGGAGAGGGAGCTGGCTTCTAAAGCGCTGAGCGAGCTTCATGCGAGTCTTACTGCCAAGGCCAACAAAGCGTATGAACTCTGGCGGGTGCTTCAAGAGTCTATCAGGGAGGTGGTGACTCTTGATAAAGCTGCTACGTTCACTCGTGAGAGGGTCGAGGCTCATAAGGCCACCGAGAAAGAGCTTGAAGGCCGGCTCGCTTCGTATCAGGCCCAGCAGGCTCAGGCAGAGGCCCGTCTTTTGGCGATCTTAAATCATGAGGCCGTGGCCCAACAAAAGCAGGATGAGCTGACCAAGCTGCTAAATCGCTCGCTGGCTTGAAACATTTGTATCTTTTCCTTCCTTCTCGTATATACTCATAGATGAGAGTATTTTCTTTTGTTCTTTCATGAATTGTACTTTGTATCCATTTTGGTTTATGAATAAAAGATACATTTTTCTTCTCAATGATGTGTCTCTTTTATTGAATGTATTCTGCGGACAATTTATCTTGGCCTACTTGCAGGGCAGCGATGGCTTAGGATTCAGGGTTAAGATCTGCTTCCTAAGACTTTTGCACTTTATGAGCCACGAGGGTCTCATAAAGAGTTTTTTCTCCCTACAGGTCGAGAGGATCCCATAGGTGTGAGTTTTTCTTAAGAATCGTGAGGATTCTTAAGCGGGTTTTCCCTTGAGAGTCGTAAGGATCTCAGAAGAGAGTTTTTCTTCCTTACAGGTCGTGAGGACTTGCAAGTGCTGGATGTGGTCACCCTTATTTGTGTTTCACGGGGTCAGGGGTTGCTCAAGGCATCGTAGTTTAAAGACGTCGCGGTCAAGGTTAAGGACATCATAGTCCGTGGATTTAAGGACTCCACAGTCCGATGTTAGTTTTAAGACATCACGGTTAAGGTTAAGGACCTCATAGTCCGTGGATTTAGGGACTCCACAGTCCGATGTTAGTTTTAAGACATCACGGTCAAGGTTAAGGACCTCATAGTCCGTGGATTTAGGGACTCCACAGTCCGATGTTAGTTTTAAGACATCACGGTCAAGGTTAAGGACCTTATAGTCCGTGGATTTAAGGACTCCACAGTCCGATGTTAGTTTTAAGACATCACGGTCAAGGTTAAGGACCTCATAGTCCGTGGATTTAGGGATTCCACAGTCCGATGTTAGTTTTAAGACATCACGGTCAAGGTTAAGGACCTCATAGTCCGTGGATTTAGGGACTCCACAGTCCGATGTTAGTTTTAAGACATCACGGTCAAGGTTAAGGACCTCATAGTCCGTGGATTTAGGGACTCCATAGTCCGATGTTAGTTTTAAGACATCACGGTCAAGGTTAAGGACCTCATAGTCCGTGGATTTAGGGACTCCACAGTCCGATGTTAGTTTTAAGACATCACGGTCAAGGTTAAGGACCTCATAGTCCGTGGATTTAAGGACTCCACAGTCCGATGTTAGTTTTAAGATATCACGGTCAAGGTTAAGGACCTCATAGTCCGTGGATTTAGGGACTCCACAGTCCGATGTTTGGTTGCAGGGACCCGTCACCTCTTTGAAGACGTTGAGGAATTACAACGTCAGGCATCAAAGGAGTGAAGAGATGTACCCTTAAACCAAGGTAGAATCAGTACAGAATCAGGGTGGTTGATTGTTAGTTTTAAGACATTACGGTCAAGGTTAAGGACATCATAGTCCGTGGATTTTAAGGACTCCACAGTCCGGTGTTTGCTCTGGATGCTTCACACGGGTTCACTGCCGTGCTTGGCGAGGACCAGGCTCCGCTCTGGGCGTTTTCCGCGGGGTCAAAGAGTGACATTATCCCTGTTCCACGTGACCAGGAATTTTGCACTAGATGCTTCACACGGGTTCACTGCCGTGCTCGGCGAGGACTAGGCTTCGCTCTGGATGCTTCACACGGGTTCACTGCCGTGCTCGGCGAGGATCAGGATCTGCTCTGGACGTTTTCCACGGGGTCAAAGAGTGACGTTATCCGCGTTCCATGTGACCAGGAATTTTGCACTAGATGCTTCACACGGGTTCACTGCCGTGCTCGGCGAGGACTAGGCTCCGCTCTGGATGCTTCACATGGGTTCACTGCCGTGCTCTGCGAGGACTAGGATCCGCTCTGGACGTTTTCCACGGGGTCAAAAAGTGACGTTATCCGCGTTCCACGTAACCAGGAATTTTGCACTAGATGCTTCACACGGGTTCACTGCCGTGCTCGGCGAGGACTAGGCTCCGCTCTGGATGCTTCACACGGGTTCACTGCCGTGCTCTGCGAGGACCAAGATCCGCTCTGGACGTTTTCCACGGGGTCAAAGAGTGACGTTATCCGCGTTCCACGTAACCAGGAATTTTGCACTAGATGCTTCACACGGGTTCACTGCCGTGCTCGGCCAGGACTAGGCTCCGCTCTGGATGCTTCACACGGGTTCACTGCCGTGCTCTGCGAGGACCAGGATCCGCTTTGGACGTTTTCCACGGGGTCAAAGAGTGACGTTATCCGCGTTCCACGTAACCAGGAATTTCGTTGATTGTATTCGCATTTCACGGAGTTGGGATTTGACCTTTCGGTGATCAGGATATCGCCGAGCCATGGACTTGGGAGTTGCCGCTGTTCCCTTTCGCTTGAAGTCGTGTTCGTTGTTACGAGACGAGTGCTGAGATGATCTCTAAGTCGTTCGCGGCCCGTCGAGATTTTGCTTCTTCTTATGATGAAACCTGGGGGAGAAGTATGATCCCTTTTTTGTTTACGCCCTTAGATTGTATACAGGGTGTGATGGAACATCACCTGTAGGGCATAAATTAAAACCTTTTTTTATTTTATTTCTTTTTCCGCGATGCTCTATCATTTCAGTTTTTATATCGCCGAGGTCGCGATTGCCCTATCATTTCGGCCATTTTTTTGTGGTGCCCAATCATTTTGACTCTTTATTTTATTTTTACTCGCTGCTTTTTATTGCGAGTTGCCCAATCATTTCGGCTATCTGTCATGCATACATTTTTGCTTACTTCTTTTTATTGCAAGTTGCCCCATCATTTCGGCTATTTCGTATGCATGTGTAGCTTGCTAGCTTTTTCGCTGCAAGCTTGGATTTTAGACACCGATTTCGGCATCAACACCGCTTACACTGGGATGTTGCCAGGAGCGAATCATCATTTGCCTCTGTCGATGTTGAACAGAGGTGGCTTAGTAAACAGGGTTAAGGGTCCTGTCGACCAAGGCTTTTGACTTCATGAGCCGTAGGGGTCTCACAAAGGTATTTCTCCCTACAAGTCGTGAGGATCTTGTAGGTGTATTTTCTCCCTAGGAATCGTGAGGATTCCTAAGTGTATGTTCCTCTGTAAGTCGTAAGGATCCTACAAGAGGGCTTTCTCCTTATAAGTCGAGAGGACTTATAAGGGTTGTTCACCATAGGGACATACCCCTAGTCACGGGGGGACTTTGCTGAGGAAATGTTTATTCGCGCCCGTGGATTGTATACAAGGGTCAGTATGAGCCGCTTGTAGGGCATTGTCGAAGGTTATGGGGGATTTTGCTTAAGCACAGATTCAGGTTTCTGTAACTTAAGACTTTCAAGTCTTATGAGCCGTGAGGGTCCCATAAGAGAGTTCTCCTTGTGAGTCGTGAGGATCTCGTAAGTGTCTTTTCTCCTTAGGAATCGTGAGGATCCCTAAGTGTGTTACTCCCTTGTGAGTCGTAAGGATCTCACGTGGGTGGTTTCTCCTTACAGGGTCGTGAGGATCCCGCAAGTGTCCTTTAACGAGGTTGCGCCCTTTCGGGTTTTCACAAACACTCGCCGGTAGCCCTGCTGTTTTACTTACAGAGCCCTTTCGGGTTTTCATCCGTGCCCATTTTGCTTATGGACATACCGTTTTTTTTATTCTTTTTATCTTTTTTTACGAGGTCGCGCCCTTTCGGGTTTTTCACGAGCACTCGCCGGTAGCCCTGCTGTTTTTACTCACGGAGCCCTTTCGGGTTTTCATCCGTGCCCTTTTTGCTGATGGACATACCGTTTTTATTTATTATATTTTTTTTCTCTTTTTTTTTTATTTCGTCAGCCTAAGGATGCCGCGGTATTAGTTTAAGGACGTTTCGGTCCGTCGTTAGTTTAAGGACGTTTCGGTCCGTCGTTAGTTTAAGGACGTTTCGGTCCATCATTAGTTTAAGGACATTTCGGTCCATTCAGGGGAAGGCCGGCTACTGCTTATAAAGTCTGAGCTTAGGAAGATAGCGAGCGGACATAGTCGTCGTCATCTATCATTGACCTAGGCTGTGGCTCATTAAGCGTAGTATTTCTTTAGGAAGCGGCCGTTTATTAGCCTGAAAGGCCTTTCACCGTGTATGTCCATGAGTAGATAGGCTCAATCCTGGTAGACCTTGTCTATGATGTACGGGCCTTCATAGTTTGGCTCAAATTTTCCCCGCTTGGCACGATTGGGGATCATAGGTCTTTTGACCACTAGTACGAGTTCGCCTTGACAGATTGTCCTCGGCCTGGTCAATCATTCGTACAAGCGCGTCATCTTTGCTTTGTAGGCCTCCAGATTTTGTTGCGCTGTGAGCCGGGTTTCATCGAGGGCATCAAGCTCCTCAAGCCGAAGGTGAGCATTTTCTTCGTTTGTCAATTCATGGTGGACTGCCACTCTAGAGAAGGCAGCTCTATCTCGAGGGGGAGTACCGCTTCCGTACCGAATACCGGTGCGTATGGCGTCGTGTTCATGGCCGTCTTGAAAGTAGTTCGATATGCCCAAAGAGCCTCTTGCAGTCTCTCGTGCCAGTCCTTCTTATTTCGGGACACCGTCTTTTTTATGATCTTTGTCAAGGTCTTATTGAAGGCCTCGGCCAGACCGTTAGCTCGTGGATTATAAACTATGGAGTATCTCCAGTCTATATTATGCTGTTGCGCGAAACGGCTAATCTTATGGCTTCTGTAGGCTGGCCCGTTATCGGAGATAATCCGCCGCGGAGTTCCAAACCGATAAATGACGTGCGTTTTGAAAAAGTGGAGGATATTCTCCGTCCTCACTTCCCTCAGCGGTACTGCTTCCGCCTATTTGGAGAAGTAATCAGTCGTCGCCAGGATGAAACGATGTCCCCTGGACGATGCTGGTTCGATGGGGCCGACTATGTCAGTCCCCCACATTTCGAATGGCCAGCTAGCCACTGTTAGATGTAGAGGATTCGGATGCTGGTGGATGAAATCCCCATGGATTTGGCATGAGTGGCATTGTTTCGCATATTCGAGGCAGTCCTGGATCATCGTGGGCCAGTAGTAACCCATCCGTTTAATTTTTAACTTCATCTTCGGGCCTGCTTGATGAGAACCACAGGTTCCGTCATGAACTTCCTGAACGACTCTTTCTGCTTCGTCAGGTCCTAAACATCTCAGCCACAGAGAATCAAACGTCCTCTTATACAGAGTATCATTGACGAAAGCGAAAGATAGAGCTCGTTTCATGAGCTGATGTCTTGAGGACGCTTCTTCAGGCATTCGGTGGGACTTAAAGTAGTCTATGAAGACTTCCCTCCAGTCCTCAGCCTTCTTACGGTCTTTTATTTGTAGGGTCGTCTGCTCAGTCGCTTCCTTTTCTTCGTATAATTCCGGAGATATTTTTGCTGGGGCGAGCACTCGACTGCTTTGTACCATGATTTTAACGTCATCGAGGTTCTCGTTAGCCAATTCTTCAGCGAGCTTAGCTAACGTGTCCGCTTTGCTATTTTCCGCGCGTGGTATGCTTTCTAAAGTATAGGAGGGAATTTGGGTCAACAGTTATTGCACCTTTTCGCCGTACTTCACCAACTCCGGTTTGCACGTTTGGTAGTCACCATTTACTTGACTAACGACCAGTTGAGAATCCCCGTATATAAGGAGGTCTTCAATTCCTATGTTAATGGCGATCTCGAGGCCCGCTATCAAAGCTTCGTATTCGGCTTCATTGTTCGTCCTCGATTCCGTTAAGGAGAAAGCAAAGCGCATTATCCCTTCTTGTGGGGTCATGAAGATAAGGCCTACTCCCGACTTGACTATAGGGGTACTTTGTTTGCGCTTTTTCATGGAAGATGCTCCATCGAAATAAAGTTCCCATTGGGTATCACCACCGTCGACCGCGTCAAATGCATGTTCGTCCGGCAAATCGCAATTTAGAGGAGAACCGGCAGGTACTGGATGCTCAGCAAGGAAGTCGGCAATGGCTTGGCCTTTCACTGCCTTAAGAAGCTGATAGGTTATTGAAAACTCCATTAGGGGTAAGGCCCATTTAGCGAGTCTCCCCGTCAATATGGCCTTCGACATTAGATATTTTAAGGGGTCCACCTTTGATATAAGACGGACTTCATGTGCTAATGTATAGTGCCGGAGTTTTGTTATCGCAAAGATTAGCGCCAGGCAATGTTTTTCGATCGGGGAGTAATTTCTTTCTGCCCCAAGAAGAACTCAACTTAAGTAGTAGAGTGCTCTTTCTTTCCCCTGGTCATTCTCTTGCACCCATAAGGCGCCTAAAGAACCTTCGAGGGCGGTTGTATAAAGAATGAGAGGCTTTCCCTTAACTGGAGCAGCCAACACTGGGGGGTTCTGCAGGTACTGCTTGATCTCGTCCAGTGCGCCTTGACATTTGTGATCCCAAAAGAATGGAATTCCCTTCTTCATCAGGTGACTGTAAGGACGGCACTTGCCTGACAGGTTGGCGATAAACCGCCGGATGTACGCGGGCTTCCCCTGGAGAGACCGCAGCTGTTTGAGAGTCCTCGGAGGTGGCATTTCCATGATCGCCTTAATCTTAGATGGATCTATTTCGATACCTCGGTGTCGGATGATGAATCCCAGGAATTTACCCGAGGAGACTCCGAACGCACATTTGAGGGGATTCATCTTCAAATTATATTGCCGAAGGCGCTGAAATACGGTCTTCAGATGCTCTAAATGCTCTTCGTATGACATGCTCTTCACTACGAGGTCATCGATATAGCACTCGACGATTTCATGTATGAGATCATCGAAGATCTTTGTCATGGCCCTTTGATAGGTAGCACCGGCGTTCTTTAGACCGAAGGGCATAACTTTGTAGCAGAATATACCTAAAGGAGTCCTGAAGGCGGTGTGCTTCTGGTCTTCGGGATGCATCTTTATCTGATTGTACCCTGATGAACCGTCCATAAAGGAGAAAACCTCGTGAGTGGACGTGTTATCTATCATTAGCTCGGTTACCGGTACTGGGAAATCGTCCTTCGGGCAGGCTTTATTGAGATCCCTGAAATCTACGCATATGCGCACCGTCCCATTTTTCTTCATTACCGGGACGATGTTGGCGATCCAGTCAGGATATTGGACTTCTTGGATAAATCCAGAATCGATCAGCTTCTTGACTTCGGCGTTGATGCTCATCTCAAGCTCGAGCCGCATCCTTCTCGGCGCCTGCTTGACTGGCTTGATATCCGGGGATATTGCTAATTTATGTACCGCAATCTCTGGATCTAATCCTGGCATCTCGGAATAGTTCCACGCGAAGCAATCTCTATGCTGTAGAAGCACGTCCTTTAACGCAGCCACCCTTTCTTCAGATAGCAGCTCGCTGACGAATGTCGGTCGCGGATCGTCTGCCGATCCCAACTCAATCTTCTTGAGGTTATCTGCAGCAGTATGTATGCCATCTTCCAGTTCTTTCGGAGCCGGTGGAAATTCTGAAATTACCTCATTGTCATTGTTTTCGAAGCACCAAGGGAGCTCATCTATGTCCTCGGGCTCTTCTTTTAATATTGTTATCATATGACAAGGACATGCTCGCTTCCAAGACCGATGTGGATCTGGCTCTGCTCTTACGGCTTTGAGTTCGTGCTTTTGTGGCGGCGTTACCCTCCAGCTGCTGGATAAAGCAAATCTGCCTTGCTGGTACTGGTCTTCGACCCAGTTCTTGAAGGTGAAGCAGTCTTCGATAGGGTGTCCTATGGCTCGATGATAAGAGCAATAGCCCGGATAAGAAACTTTGTTAGCTTGCTCAGGGTGTTTAGACTCCGGAAGCGCGATCATTTGATGTTTTATGGCGAGCTCGAGTAACTTCTTCATCTTGTCACGGGGGAAGAAATACGCTCGACTCATCTTCTTTATGAGGGATAAATCCGAACCGCGGAATGCCCGATCACATGACTCTCTAATCCTGCGTCGTTGTTGTCGGCTCCTCTTTCCGCTTCTTGACTTACTTCTGCTTCTGCGTTGGGCTTTTTGTACAACGGGTTGACAAGGAGGAGCATCTTTGTCTTTTGTAGCCCGTTGAAACAGACGTCGCGTCCTGGCCTTCTCGTAGATGGCCATCTCGCGGTTGTGGTCTTCCCGAGCTTTTTGACCTGCTTTCCTGATAAGCTTGTCCACTTGTTCTTCAAATGACGGACTCGGCACTTCGCTCGCGAGATCCAATTTTGACGAGGGATTAGCATCTCCCGACAGGGTGTCCTCCTCCTCATCGAAGTTATATATGGCGTAGCTGCCGTGGACTCGCTCCCGTTTCTCGGATCTCACATATCCAAGTCCAAGTGTTTCCATTCTCCCGTTGGGCAATTTGCGCTGAGTCCCAGGGACATTCCAAATCCTGTTGTAGAACCGAGCTTGTCGAACAGTCTGTTTTAAGGGTACTCCTTGGCGCTTCAATAGCCTCTTTAGTTCATTTGTGTAATATCTGGGCAAACGGATGGGTTGGAGCCTGTCGAGTGTAGCATCGCGCCATGACATATCTCTTTCTCCACTCTCGTTTCTGTGGATTGGTAGAATAGGATCACCTTTTCACCCTTTCGCCTGGGAGGGATGTAAAACGTCTGCAGGTCCTGCACATTGTAAGCTTGAAGTGCGTCGAGATCCTTGTAGTGTTTCCGCGGCACCATGGTGATTTGCAAACTCTGATCATCGCTAGGGGATGCTCGTATTGACGGCCGACTGGAGAACACGGCATTAACCTCATCTTCCGAGTCACTTCCGAAGATTAACATGGGGGCGGACGGTCCCTGGTTGTTGCGTCGAGACGGCCCAGCGTAAACTATTTCTTCTTCTTCTTCGGTATCGCTCCCGAAAACAGGGATGGTGGCGGCGGTTTTGTTCTCCGGCTTGTGACACTTTTCTGTATCCTCGAAGTCTGGCAAAAAGTACTTTGCATCTTCGTACTTGTGGACTTCGTTCACGGAGAATGGGTTCAGCTCACCCGTTACGGTATACTCGAAACCATCCTTAAAGTACTTCATACACTGATGCTGTGTAGAAGGGATGATGTTGTACTCGTGTAACCAAGGACGACCGAGCAAGGCGTTGTAGCAGGTCTTGGCGTCAATGACGTGAAACTTGATGTCCGTGACGAGCAGTCCGAAGCGTAATGTTAGTATTACAGATCCGAGAGTCCGTGATGACTGGGAGTCAAAACCGGAGATGGTAATTTTGTCACGAGCGAGGTGCTGCACGCTCATGCAGATTTCCTTCAACACCCGAACATTAAGGAGATTGACGGAGGATCTATTATCCACCAGGATCTTGCTTATCTTGATATCATGGCAGTATCCAGAGATATATAGGGGACGGTTGTGGTCGCTCGTCCCGAGGAGAAGGTCTTCGTCACCGAAAGTGATGTCGGCCGTGTGCACTTCTTCCAGTCCATCCTTCATCCTTTCTGCGGCGAGGAAGGCTTGGAACTGCTCGGGTTCTTGTAACGCCTTGATTAATGAATCTCGCGCTTCTTTGGATAATAAGAGGGCATCGAGAATGCTGAGCTGAGAAGGTAGCTTCCTTAGGTGCGCTAGGATGTTGTAGTCCACCTTACCCTTCCTGGGAGGGTCCTTGGCAGTCAGCTCTTTCATGACTTGGTCATCTAAGGCGATATCCCCAGTGACCTTTTCCTTTCCCTTATCTTTTCTATTTGCGGGCCCGAGATTCTTTTCCGGGATCGTGAGATTGCGCAGCTGAATGTTCTCGCAGAGCTCTGGTTCTTCCTTTTTCCCTAAGACGGACTCTTTAAAGAGAGGGCCCAAAGCCATTTCCTCATCAGAGTCGCTCCTAAAGGTGAGAACTTGTGACCCTCCGGCGTCGACCATGTAACAGTTGCCGGTGGTTCTTTTGTGCCTGTCGGTTGTACTTTTCTGCTTCCGACGAGTTCTGCGTTTCATGCGCTTAAAATGTTGCCGGTGAGCAACGTATCCCTGCCACCATATCCTAAAAGCGTCGCACTCCTCCGTAGGGTGTGAAATTTTCCGATGATATGAGCAATAATTAGGGTGCCTCTCCGCCCCATCGAACGTGTTTTCTTCTGAGGGTGGTAGCTTCATTCCCATTGACATGGCTTTGGCAAATCTTTTCCTCGTCTTGAATACGTTTTTATTCGCATCGGATGCCTTTCGATCTGGTGGGAGTACTTCAACTCTTTCATTTAGTCGCCTGCGTTTGGCTTCCTCTGATGCAGCTATCTCACGCTCCTGGTCGGCTTTACTTTTCAAACGAATCTCGTCTAGAAAGGCGTCGATCATTTCGTCTGTCGGCCACCCAAGCTCTGGTTCAGGCTCTACCCCCAGTTTCTTAGTGCCAGGAGTTTTTTCATCGTCGGTAAACGAGTGGGAGATTATGTTACAACTCGCCACGTATCCCTCGGATTCATCCGACGAACTCTCCCCCTCATCTTCCTCTTGAAAGATGTGGTTGAGGAACTCTTGCAGCGTGACGGGAGTTCGCGCCTTTTGATTGTACTCCTCCAGCGCGTCAATCTGTTTCTGCAAATCCGTGCGCTTGTCTCCAGGCTTCACGGGCTTTTTGGATTTCTTCTTCTTTTTCTTCGAAGATTTTGACGGTTGGGTGTGAGTATTTGGGCCATCACCATGAATCTTTGTAGTTGGGCGCGGCTTCAACATCCCTTCGATGATTTGATGTTCAAGCGGATTCTTCCATTCGACTGCCGGGCACGCATGAAGGTCCCTCAGCATTCTTTTGGTTTTAGTTGATAGCACGACTTCCCATGGAGCTTCTTCAATAAAGGAACAAGTTGTTCCCGGTGCGTCCGTCTTCTTAGGAGTATGCGGCTGTGGCGGGTTCACCTTCCACTTTTCGGATAGTGCAAACTTCCCCTGGAGGTATTGATCTTCAATCCATCCTTTGAAAACGAAGCAATCCTCAATCGGATGGCTTACCGTTTGATGGTAAGGGCAATAGTTGGGGTTATTCACCTCAGTGGGTTGTGGCGGTTGCCTTGGATTTGGCAAGTTTATAAGTCTGTTGCGTACTGCCAGCTCGAATAACCGTTTCGTCTTGTCCCGTGGGAACGAGTAGGGGCGCTTCATCTTCTCATTATAATACCGGCGTCTTTCTTCCAGTTGATCCGCCAGCTTTGGGGCACTAGGTTGCTGCTGAGCATTCGCGACGAATGTTGCCTTTCCTTTACCCTTGTCACTCCGAGGCTTGGGCTTCGGGGGAGACGGTCTATGACCCATCTGGTCCATCTAGGCCAACTTGTCGATTAGAGCCTGGAATGTGGTTGGCTTAAAGAACATCATAAACTGGGAGATAGTTGCGTGAGGGTCTAGGGTTCCCACGAACATGCCCACCGCAGGCGCTTCCTCAACGCGTTGCTCGCATTTCGACCACAAATTTCGCCAGCGTATAGCATACCGGACCCACGTTTCGCCTGATTTTACCCTGGCATTAATCAGTGCCGTTATTGGAGTGCGTTCGCTGGCGCTCGCGAATCGCTGAGTGAATAGCAACTCCATTTCAGCGAACGTCTTGATAGAATCGTTCAGGAGTTCCGAATACCATTCGAACGCTGTTTCTGATAAGCTGCCCACGAACTGGCGAAGCAACAGTTTATCATCACCGCCGGTGTTACCGCAAAGGGCCCTGAACTGGGCAACATGTTGATGGTGATTGCCGGTCCCCTTATACACGTGGAATTTTGGTATTGTATAACCCGGCGGATATTTGATTTGGTCGTACCAGCTCGGATATGGTCGCCCCGTTTTTATGACTTGACCAGCTGCCTCAGTCGCATGATGAACCCGGATTTGCTGGGCTATATAG
This sequence comes from Agapanthus africanus, assembly GCA_030015575.1. Classification (NCBI taxonomy): domain Eukaryota; kingdom Viridiplantae; phylum Streptophyta; class Magnoliopsida; order Asparagales; family Amaryllidaceae; genus Agapanthus; species Agapanthus africanus. The sequence goes on from CM057340.1 coordinate 698,279,303, forward strand.
TCGTCCAAGTCAGCCTTAGAGATTGTCTCCTCCTTGGCCGTTGAGAGAGCCGGTGGTGGATTTGACGTTTCTCCCCTGTCGTCTTCAAGGACGATCGGAGGATCCTCAGCAGGTGGGTCTTGTTCGATCATCATTCCCACCATGTCCTGGAATAAGTGGGCTATCTTCTTTATATTGGCCGCTTGTTCCGCAGCCTCTTTATCTTTCTTTTCCAATATTTTCCGAAGAAACTCAGCGTCAGTTTCCTGCTCTTGTTGCTGATCCGAGGACGCCTCGGGGCTTTCTTTCGGCCCAGTAAGCACGGCCATTGCAATCATCATTTCCTGGAGCTTTTGCTGTTGCTCCTGAGCTTTGGTTACTGACCGTGTAAGCGGTCTATGACCTGTAGACGCACGGCTGTCTTCCTTCCCCGACGCCATGTATACAGTGTGGACCATCCTGCCCCCAGCCTTAGGGCGTCTGGGTTCAGTGCTTTTAGCTCTCGTTGCAGGCCCGGGGATCTTCTCCGGCCTCCTCTTTTTATGAGCAGTGGAAGTTGAGGGGGCCGTTGAGGTGGGCACCCAGACAGCTTTTCGTGGCTTAGCCTGGTGACTGGCTTCCTGTTGGATTTTCAGCTTCTTGTGCTGGCGGGAGAAATTTGGATCGATCATCGAGTCTCGGGCCTGCCGCCAGACTTTATAGATTCGGGAAGACAGCCGTTGAGGAGATTGGGGCTGTTCTGGCTTTACTTCCATAGCCCTTTTCAGCGGATGGGGAGACTTCTTTAGCGCCGCGGTAGAAGAATTCCTACGCACCTTATTTAGCATCTCAAAGCTGTTCCCAGTTGGAACAGCAGCATTAACTTCTGCCATCGGGGCTGGAGGAGTTAGCCCAGAAGGGGAGTTTCCTCTGGCCTTTCTCACTCGGCGCCAGTAACGACGTCGAGCGCGTCGTGCTGATGGAACCGGCTTGGTGAGGGCGATAGTCTCGTCTTGCCCCCTGTGTAGGTGGGGGGTCGTTGCTGGTGCCAGCCTGTTAAAGACTGATGTCCTTTGGGTAGCAGGAGTGGGAGTTGGAACAGTCAATCTTGTAAGGACCGAATTTTTGGAAGGAGAAGCCGTCTTGACGACTTCAGGAGCGAGACTGGTTATTTTTTTAGGAGCAGCCTTCTCTGGGATTGCAGGCCCCATTGCGGTTCCATAAGAGCTCTGGCCCAGTCTGAAGAAGACCGAGGCACTGGTGTTGGGCGACCCGTTGAGAGGGGCCGCGGCAGGGGTAAGACGATCAAAGACCGACTTCTTGGGAGCTTCCGTTGTCAGCACCGGAGCGGCGAAGCTTGTCGGCGGGAGCATGGTCCCAAAAATCAATCCTGTGGTGGCTCGAGTGACCTGTTCCACGGGCATTGTGAATAGCGAAGCAGCTTGGGGTCCGTAGGCTATACCTCCTGGCGAGGCAGAGCGTTGGTTGCAATTGCAGTCCGAGCATGTCGCACAAGTGGAAGCCATTGATTCTTTGCTCTCTGCAGCAAATGAAACACCAAATCTTAGTACTTCGAAACCCAAGGGCAACCATTAGCGAACCGCGTTTGGTTCGCGAATCACGACACATGAAGTGTGGAGTGAAAAGAGGAAAAGGTCCCACCGGGCGTGCTAGAATCCGTTCCCTTCCGAATGGCGGCCAAGACATGACGTCTGAGATTCGGGGCAGATGCTAATTGGTGCTATCCGTCCACCTCTCCGAAGATGCCAAGTTGATTTATGGCACCGTGTATCGAAGGTTTAAATGGATGCGTCCGATGTAGCAGACTTCGTCAGATTCCCCCTCACTTGAGGGGTTTTTGATTGTGGGGACGCTCTTCCCTGCAGGCGCAAGCCCCTGCAGTTAATTACGCTACCGCACTGCGGTAACCACTTTCTCCTTCTCCAGATGGCAACCATTAGCGAACCGCGTTTGGTTCGCGAATCACGACACATGAAGTGTGGAGTGAAAAGAGGAAAAGGTCCCACCGGGCGTGCTAGAATCCGTTCCCTTCCGAATGGCGGCCAAGACATGACGTCTGAGATTCGGGGCAGATGCTAATTGGTGCTATCCGTCCACCTCTCCGAAGATGCCAAGTTGATTTATGGCACCGTGTATCGAAGGTTTAAATGGATGCGTCCGATGTAGCAGACTTCGTCAGATTCCCCCTCACTTGAGGGGTTTTTGATTGTGGAGACGCTCTTCCCTGCAGGCGCAAGCCCCTGCAGTTAATTACGCTACCGCACTGCGGTAACCACTTTCTCCTTCTCCAGATGGTCACTTCGTGTCGTGTGTGTTTATTTTGTGTTTAGTTGCCCGTGGATTGTATACGGAGACTGAGTTATGTCTTCGCCCGTAGGGCGTGGACTAGTCCAAATCCATATTATCTTAGATTTGGGTTTGGGGGTTTTGGGTTTAAGGATGCATTAGCCTCACTGAGGACTAAGATCAACTTAAACGTTTGTTAAGGATACGTTAATCTAGTTTTCAGACTAAGATCAACTTAACGGGATCGTTTAGATCCAACAATAAAGTAATTAAGGGAGTCCTGTTGTTTAGTTTAGTGACATTGCGGTCAATAGGTAGTTTAAGGACGTTGCGGTCCATAGGTAGTTTAAGGACATTGCGGTCCAATGTTAGTTTTAAGATGTTGCGGTCAAGGTTAAGGACCTCATAGTCCGTGGATTTAAGGACTCCACAGTCCAAAGTTAGTTTTAAGACATCTCGGTCAAGGTTAAGGACGTCATAGTCCATGGGTTTAAAGACTCCACAGTCCACAGTTAGTTTTAAGACATCTCGGTCAAGGTTAAGGACCTCATAATCCATGGATTTAAGGACTCCACAGTCCAAAGTTAGTTTTAAGACATCTCGGTCAAGGTTAAGGACCTCATAGTCCATGAGTTTGAGGACCCCACAGTCCGTATCAATATGTGGTCATCGGAACCCGTCACCTCTTTGAAGACGTCGAGGAATTACAACGCCGAGTATCAAAGGAGTGAAGAGATGTACCCTTAAACCGAGGTAGATTAAATAATCTTTGACCCAATTTGGAATCAAGACCAATTAATTATATTATGAGTCCATTGGCTCAGTTGAATTTGAATTGAGGACTTATGGCCAGCTTGGGCTAAGTCCAATCATGTTTAGGATATTGGCCCTCTGTCGGTCCATTAGAGGAGAGGCTTTGCCTCTAGACACTTAGCCAATTGGGCTAAAGTTAGTGTTAAGCACCAGCAACAGGGGGTTCAAATTAGTGTTAAACACTAAAACAAATCGGTGTTAAACACTAGCAACAGAGATCTCAAATTAGTGTCAAACACTAAGATAATCAGTGTTAAATACTGGTGACAGAGATTTTAATTTAGTGTTGAACACTAAGAAAATTAATGTTAAACTCTGTTAACAGAGATTTAATTTAGTGTTAAACACTAAGAAATTCAGTGTTAAACACTGCAAGAAAGGCTCTTCGGTTAGTGTTGAACACTAAGGCAAAACAGTGTTAAACACTGGATTCAGAGGGTCCAATTTAGCGTTAAGCACTAAGGTAAGAGGGGTCACGTGGTAACACATGAGGGCGCCCTCCCCTTTATTTGTTCTGCCGATAGTGGTGAATACTTTGGAACATCACATGCTGTCATGTGATGGGCATTTAATTGTTTGTGTGTTAAAGCTTCTGCCAAGGGTCACGTGGGTCACGTCAGGCATTGCCTCGAAAGTCCTTCTCTATGGATCTTTCCAGGGGTCACGTGGTAGCACGTGACCCTGCCTCTTTGCAATTTCTGATTAAATTCTTCATTAAATCCCCATTGTCTTCTGCAGAATTATATTCTCTGATAGAGTTGAACTCTGATTTTCCTGTAGGAATTAAATTCCCCATATATGTGAAGAATTGAGTTCTGTCATAGGGTTAAACCCTAATAATAACTTTAAAAGAACTAAATTCCTTCTTTCTTTAGAGAATTACTCTTAGATAGGGTTAAACCCTAATTTATATTCTGAGGGATTAGATTCTGTTATGGGGTGAAACCCTAATTTCTTCTTCCTTAAGGGAATTGAATTCCTGTTATTTTAACAGAACTAAGTTCTTAACTAGGGTTAAACCCTGATTCTGTTCATTCTGAAGGAATTATATTCCTACAACATAGGGTTAAACCTTAATTTTAAATCGAAGGAATTAAATTCCTATAATTCTATGAGAATTAAATTCTCAAACATCCATTCCCTCTTTTTGCTTTGGATCTGCATGGCAGGATCTCAACCCAATGAGAATTAAATTCTCAATTCATGGGGAGATGTGCACTTTGCAGATCCTCTGCTAAAGAGAGAACTAAGTTCTTCTTTTTAATATCAGAGTTAAACTCTTTTGAGAATTAAATTCTCTTTTTTCTTGAAAGCCTCCCCCTTCTTACCTAAGGTTTTCTTTTGCAGAAGATCCAAATTCCTCCAAAGTCTCAAGGCTCTATTTCTCTCTCTCTCTCTATGTATCGATCTCTGTATATATCTTTTTTCTGTGTGTCTCTTGGCTCTTATTTATAGGAGAAGAAGCAGAATTAATTAGTTTTGATGAATCTTTCATTGAGAGATTTGATTTGTATTCACCATTCGTTTTGACCTTTGGATTATTAGGTGAATTTTATTCACCATTGGATTTTAAATCCAAAGATTTTCCTTTGTTATTTTGATTAGATTTTAAGGGGAAATCTTTCCAAGTTCAAGATTTTTCCATAGATAGGTGATATTTAATCACTTTTAAATCTTTAGTTCAATCGGTTCCAAATAATCATTTTCCTTTGGAAAGATTTGAATGATCTCTTCAGAATTTGATTCTATTAAATAAATAGGCTTTGAAAGCCGGTTACGTGTGGCCACGTGACCCTTGGTAACGTGTAGGCACGCGACCCCTGGTCACGTGTAGGCACGTGACCCCTTGGAACGAGCTTTCCTCTGCTTTCTGCGCTTTGTCTCCTAGTCGCTGTTCAGCCGTCACGTGCCAACACGTGACCCCTGGTCACGTGTGAGCACGTGACCTTTTCTGAAGCCTTTTCCTTGATTTGATCAGGCAACTGATGTGCCTTTGCCGCTTCTTTTAAATGTCACGTGTCAACACGTGACTGCTGGTCATGTGTTAGCACGTGATGTCTCTTCCGTAGGCTTTCCTGATTTTAAATCAGGAAACAGGTGGCGGTGCGTTGACCAGGCTTCTCAGGGTTGTTTTGTAAATGTAGATAGGGATCAAATGTAAACCCTAGGGTTTCTATAATCTATAAATAGGAACCCTACAACTCTTTTTGGAGCGTGCCTCTTTTTGGGTGCCTCTTTAGAGATGCCTCTTTTAAATTCTAGCTCTTAGATTTTCAATTCCTAGTAATCGTCAAAGAGTGCATCAATAAAGAAGTAAGTTTTCTTTATCTTGCCTTAGTTATTTTAATTTCTTTTCTGTCCTAGTTATAAATTCTTTATCTGCCGTAGTTATAAATTTTATTTATCTGCCGTAGTTGTTAAATTAAAATCATAAAAATTAACTCTTTTATCAATTCCCTAATGAGTGAGTAGTTCCTCACTTGTTAGGGTTAGGTTTGGGGAAGGTTTGAGAGATGAGAATCTCTCACCCCTTTCTTGCCCGTTATACATTTTAAACAGGACTCTATGCATACATACACACACCGCTCACTACGGCACCCTATCACACGAGGTAGCGGTGATACGATAGTTAAAGACCGGTTGTGTATGTTTACCATGGAGGTTAGGGTAAGAGTTAAGAAAGGACGGACAAGGACCTAGAGGAAGAAACCTAGTTTCTTCCCGATCGTGCTAATCCCCTTTGTTAACTATTACCTTAACACTTAAAAGTTCTTAATTAGGGCAAATAAAGCGGTGAGAAATATTTGACTTTCCAAATTTAACCTAATCCTAACCCTAGCATGCATTTTATAAACTTTTATCTCATTCTTAGATCTTAAAATACAAACACCATTTTTTTGTATTAACTCGTTAGAACACAAAGATAAGGAATCCATCTCTGTGTGGACCGACCCGTACTCAACCGACTAGCTACCAAGCGACACCGTCTTGATTGCGGTTAACTATTCTTTGATTTATCTTTTAAAAGCGCACACAGGCAAAATCCCTACTATCAACTGCCTAGCGGCATGTCTCGGATTCAGCCCCGACGGTCATGATGATCTTGGGCATGCACGAGATACTATTGAGTTACATCGAGAATTCTATTAGTTGGTTTCAAATACCATTAGAATGGATAACCTAGAAACACAGACTTTAGGATACACGTGAGATACCTATAGCCTGCTGATATATCACCTGTGAGTGTTTGTTTATAATTATACACAATTTTTGCACATAACACCTTATGGTACATTGTTCAGTTTATTATTATGATATTTATGACGCACTGATGTCTGGATTTTGCATGGCCTAGATACTTGACTTAGCATGAGAGTACTTCAACAGGATCGCCAATCAGTGAGGACCACCTTATTGATATAGCTCTTATGCCGGCTGGTTATTCCTTGAATCTTTATTCCTTCCGCTATTTTTTCAGTTATTGTTCTTGTGGCTATTGGACATGTGATAGATGAATTTAATAGTTTATTATTCTTAATTACTGATTGACAGCCTTAATGTGACTACGGAAGGATTTTTCCTTACCGTAGGTAGTATGGATGGCTTTGTTACGTCCATAGTCACATAATTCATGAATTATTCGGCGAATTCGCGAATAATTCGCGAATTATGTGACTGCCGATTAAATCTGCGAATTATTCACCATCACCGAATGTGCCAAATTATTACCGAATTATTCGCGAATAATTCTCGAATTATTCGCGAATTATTCAAAAAAAAAAGCGAATTATTCAAAAAACAGCAAATAATTCACTAAATCAAAATCTAGCGCCTCATATATTAATTTTATATTAATTTTTTGCTCGAAATCCTTCCCGAACATTTCCCGAACACTTACCGAATCTTTCTCGAATAGCTGTCGATTTTTTCCGAATAGTTCTCCGAATCCGAATTTTCGATCTCGCCGAATTATTGCCGAATCACGAATTTATGACTATGGTTACGTCCCAAAATTTTCGTATTTTAAGAGCGGGGCGTGACAACAACATGCCTCCATCTTATGGCGTTGAGACCGGGGTGTCTTACTCTAGAATTGACGGGCTATTCGCTGCACCCGTAGGGGTATAGGATGACCCACGGTGGAGTGCTCAAGTTACCGGATTCCGTGAAGTCTTGGGTAGCCCATTCACTTTGTTGATTGGGGTTGCCTCTCGGAATTGGCGGGTAACTTGCCGTGCTTGTAAGGGTCTTGGTTATACATTGTATAGGCTATCCACATGACTGGGGAACGTCAGGTTTCATTTGTGGTTCGAATGAAACTCGAGGCTCCTAAATTATCCGCTATTCGGTTTTTGCTTATTGCTTTATCTGTGATGTTGCTTATATTTGGGACGAATGGTTACACACACACACACACACTAGTAGATGTTGTATATGTTTTGCATCTGTGCCTGTCCAGCCCTCGTTCTGTCGTTAGTTAAGTAACCTAACGGTACATAACGGGGCCCCGTGGCAAATGCAGATGGCATATACATACATTGTATTTTCATTCTTTTCTGGAATGATAGGAATTAATTGATGGGAACACATTAATTTTGATTAATGTAAGGAAAAATAAACCTAAAAAATGTTGTCGGAACAAATTTCGAAAAACAATAGTCGTATTCTTTCGCTTTGCTAGCGGTATTCGGTCATGAATATCCAGCACCTCATTCGAGGAGCAGGAGCCTAGATCCCTTCATGGGGAGAGATCTCTTGAGCAAAAGTTTATATTACTATAGATTACTCGGTTTTCTTCAAAACCACTAGTTTTCAAAAGCGGGGCCTAAACCACTCCTTTTCAAAACTATTCGGTTGCTTTAACGATATCAAGTTCATCACGTTAAATGTTTTCGCCAAAAACCAGTCGTAGCCCTCCGTCATTTCAGATAATTAATACTTAGTATTCGTGTTGTATTTGTTGATTATTCGTCAAGAAGTAGTATACGGTAGCTAAGTATTGATTGTCTGTAGCATAGATAATGTGATTGGTTAGGACGGTCGTATGATTTTGTTGATTATTCGTTAAGGGTCATGCGGGTAGGTCTAATGCAATCTTGGATAACGACGGGTTGAACTTGACTAGGATCTTTTGATTTGTTGATTATTCGTCAAGGTCACTAAGGTCCTAGGGGAAAAAACTATATCGGTAGTTTCAAACATACAACAAATTTGCTAGTGTTGCATACCTTCTGGAGTGTGGTGACTAGAGTGGCTTCTATCTAGATTATCACGCGATGATAGTTGGATCCTGATTGATCGTTCTTTTGCGTGCATTTTAGAATCAAAGTTAAGAATATACCGCAATCAAGACGGTGTCGCTTGGTAGCTAGCCGGTTGAGTACGGGTCGGTCCACAGGGAAAACGTGTTCTTTTCTTATTGTTCTTATAAGTTAAGTCATATTTTTGGAAGGTTTTGATTTTTATAAAAACTAAGATTGAATTTAATTTGATTTAAAACCTTGCTAGGGTTAGGATTAGGATAGTTTGGAAAGAGAATTCTACCCACTGCTTCCTTTGCCCTAATTAAGAACATAGGTGTTAGGGTAATAGTCAACAAAGGGGATTAGCACGACTAGGAAGAAACGTAGTTTCTTCCCTTTGGTCCTTGTCTGTCATTTCTTGGTGTTCCCGCCAAAAATTTCTGCACAGAAGAGTCCAAGATATCAAATGACAGCGATACGCTTAAGGAAATGCGAACCAATATCTTCCGGCCTGTATTTTGATAAGTTCCCGAAGCAGGAACTATTAAATTCTGATGATATTGGAAGCACCTCGAAAACCCCTTCGATTTGATATATTATGGACCTCATAATTCATCCGGGATCAAAAGTTATGAGGTATCACGTGTCCACACGTGATGGACCTTTAAGAACTCGCTCGAGGAGTTAAAAGATATAATAAAAACTCAGAAAAGACCCCAATGGGGCATCACGTGCTCACACATGACCATGGGTCACGTGCAGACACGTGATGAGCTCTTAAGACCTCTAAAATAATGAATAGAATTAAATTCTAAAATCTGTTCCCTGATTAAAAATCAGAGGTTACCTCAATGAGGTATCACGTGCTCACACGTGACCAATGGTCACGTGTTGACACGTGATGGTTAAAACTGAAGCGTGAATGAACGCTGAGAAGAGGACTCCATCGGGGGTCACGTGCTCACACGTGTCCAAGGATCACGTGTCAGCACGTGACTGGCTTTGAAAGCCTTACAGTTTAATAGAATTAAAATTCTAAATTTCTCTAAATCTTTCCAAATGGAAAAGGATTATGGGGACCGTTGGATAAAGATCCAAGGGTGATTAAATATCACCAATTCATGGAAAGATTTTAGACAAGGAAAGATTTCCCTTAAAATCTCACCGGAAATAACAAACAGAATATCTTTGAATTTAAAATCCAACGGTGAATAAAATTCACTGAATGATCTAAAGGATCATATTAATGATGAAAACAAATCAAATCTTTCAATAAGAGATTTGCTAAACAAATTGATTCTTTTCCTTCTCCTATAAATAGGAGCCAAGACAAGAAGCGAGGGGATCGACCTTTTTTGGGGAGAAAAACAGAGAGAGGAGAATTTAATTCTCAAGAGGGAAGAAAAGAAAGGAGAATTTAATTTTCAACAAAGAAAACCCTAGGTGAGAAAAGAAAGGGAATCAAAACTTCAAACAGAGAATTTAATTCTCAAAATCCAAGAGTTTAACTCTTATACAAAAAAAGAACTTAGTCCTTCTTCTGGTTGAAGATCTGCACAGAGCACATTTCCCCATAGGATGAGAATTTAATTCTTATCGGGTCGAGATCCTGCCATGCAGATCCTAAACTTAGAAGGAGAATTTAGTTTTGAGAATTTAATTCTCCTAAAACAAAACTAGGGTTTAACCCTAATCAAGAATATAATTCTTTTACATATCTGGGAATTTAATTCCTTTGAAAAGAAATCAGGGTTTTATCCTAAATAAGAATTTAATTCTTTCACGATAGGAATTTAATTCCTCCAAAATCATAATTAGGGCTTAACCCTACAAAGAATTCAATTCTTAAAAGATCTCTGTTCATGAAAAGAATTAGGGTCACGTGCCCCCACGTGACCCTTGAAAAGATCCCCTGCAAAGAACTTTGAAGCATCACCTCACGTGCTCCCACGTGACTCCCAAAACGCAGAAAGAAAAAGCAAAGGAAATGAAAGCTTTGGGTGCTCTTACGTGTAATCACGTGACCCCTCAGCAAATGCTTTAACAATTGGCGCACAGATCCCCATCACGTGCCAACACGTGATGCTCTAAAATAAAAATAAAAGTGTTTAACACTTGTTCGCAGATTTGAGGATAAACCAAAAGGAGATCTGGCTCCACATTTAGGGCGCCCCCATGTGTCCCCCACGTGACCCCTAACGAATCCCTTTAATATCGAATGGATGGATGCCTATCATGTGCCCACACGTGATGGCCAGGAAATTAAAAGTGTTAAACACTTACCTGCAGAATAAAATAAGGGAAATCAGGGCGCTCTCACGTGTCCGCACGTGACCCCTCCCTCCTTAGTGTTTAACGCTAATTGGAAAACTCTATCTGCAGTGTTTAACACTGATTTTCTTAGTGTTTAACACTAATTTGGAAAACTCTATTTGCAGTGTTTAACACTGATTTTCTTAGTGATTAACACTAATGTGAAAACTCTGTTCCCGGTGTTTAACACTGATTTGCTTTAGTGTTTAACACTAATTTGAAATCTCTGCTACCAGTGTTTGACACTGATTTGCTTCAGTGTTTAACACTAATTTGAAAGCCCTGTTGCTAGTGTTTAACACCGATTATCTTTTAGTGTTAAACACTAACTTGCTAATCTTAATTCCATTGCTCAACACTGTTGGTCTTTAGTGTTTAACACTAGCTTTAGCCCAATTGGCTAAGTTTCTAGAGGCAAAACCTCTCCTTCAATGAGCCAACAAGGGCCAATATTTCAAACATAATTGGACTTAGCCCAAACTGGCCATAAGTCCTCAAATCATCTTGAACTGAGCACATCTGCTCTTTCAATTAACTCTGGTTCAAGGGTACATCTCTGAACTCCTCTGACATCTGTCGTTGTAATCCTTCAACGTCGTCAGAGAGGTGACGGGTCCCGACGGCCATACATTAAATGGACCACTACGTCCCTAAACTGGAACAATAGAGCCCAAATACTCTTTTGTCGGATCTAAACGATCCCGTTAAGTTGATCTTAGTCTCAAACTGGACTAACGTATCCTTAACAAATGTTTGAGTTGATCTTAGCCCCAAATATGGCTCACGTATCCTCAAACCAAAACCCCAAAACCAAATCTAAGAAAATACGGATTTGGACTAATCCACGTCCTACGGGTGACGACATAAATTAGTCTCCGTATACAATCCACGGGCAACCACAAACAAAACAAACACCCACGACACGAAGTGACCAGCTGGAGAAGGAAAAAGTTGTTACCGCGATGCGGTAGCGTAATTAACTGCAGGGGATTGTGCCTGTAGGGAAGAGCGTCCCCACAATCAAAAACCCCTCAAGCGAAGGGGAATCTGACGAAGTCTGCTATATCGGCCGCATCCGTCTAAACCTCCGATACACGGTGCCATAAATCAACTTAACATCTTCGGAGAGGTAGACGGATAGCACCAATTAGCATCTGCCCCGAATCTCAGGCAAGACGCCCATGTCTTGGCCGCCATTCGGAGGGGAACAGATTCTGGCACGCCCGGTGGGACCTTTTCCTCTTTCTACGCCACACTTTGTGTGTCGTGTTCGCGAACAAATCGTGGTTTGTTGTGGTTGCCTGTGGATTCGAGGTACTAAGATTTGGTGTCTTGCTCCGTGCAGAGAACTGAAGATCAATGGCTTCAAACTGCACTGCCTGCAACTGTAACTCTCGCTCCGTTCTCGCTGGAGGGGTGACTTATGGGCCCCAAGCGGCCTCCCTTTTCAAGATGCCAGTGGAGCAGGTAACTCAAGCCACCGCTGGATTGTTCTTCGGGACTATGCTCCCACCGATGAGCTTCAATGCCCTAATGACATCGCAAGAAGCTCCAAAGAAGCCGGTCTTTGATCGACTTACTACTGCCGTGACCTCTCTTAATGAGTCACCCAGTTTCAATACCTCAGTTTTCAACAGACTGGGCCAGAAAGTCCGCAAACCTGCGATACCCGAAGCTGCCATCCCAAAGCGGATAGCCATCCCGACTCAAACGGACGAAATCATTGGAAAGGTTCCTCCTTCCGAGAAGTCAGTTTTTACAAGGCTGGCTATTCCGGTTGCTGCTCCAGGTGAGGTCCTCAAAGCTGCTTCATCTACCCAGGGCAGGGGGCATGAAAAAGCTTATCCAACAACGGAGGCGACTCCATCCGCAAGACACGCTCGACGTCGCCACTGGCGTCGAGTAAGAAAGGCTGGGGGCAACTCCCCCTCTGGATTTACGCCACCAGCTCCGATGGTGGGGATCGATGCTGCTGTTCCAACCGGGAACAGCTTTGAATTGCTGAATACGGTGCGCAGAAATTCTCCTACTGCGATGTTGAAACGAACTCTTTCACCTGTGGAGAACACTCCAGAGAAGAAGCTAGAGCAGCCCCCTCAACGGCTGTCCTCTAAAATTTACAAAGTCTGGCGACAGGTCCAAGAGTCGGTGATTGATAAAAACTATCTCCACCGACAGAAAAAGATGAAGGTGCAGCAGGAGAAGGATCACTCTGTCAAACCACAAAAAGCAAAAGCTACTTGGGTGCCCACTATAACGGCCCCCTCAACTCTAATCACTCAAAAAAGGAGGCCGCAAAAATCCCCTGTGTCTTCGGCAGATCGTAAAGACACCGAACACAAACGCCCCAAGTCTGGGGGCATGGTGGTGCACACCGTTTATATGGCTTCCGGAAAGGAGGAAAGTCGTGCTTCAACGGGTCACCGACCACTCACCCGATCTGTGATGAAAGCCCAGGAGCAGCAACAGAAGCTTCAGGAAATGATGACTGTGATGGCTGCACTTACCGAACCGAAAGAAAGTTCGGAAGTATCATAAGAGCAGCGTCACGAACAAGAAACTGATGCTGACTTCTTACGTAGAATCCTCAAAAAGAAGGACACAGAAGCTGCAGAACAAGCGGCTAACATAAAACAAATGGCACTCCTCTTCAAAGACATGGTAAGGATGATGTTATAGCCAGACCCTCTAGCTGATGACCCTCCAATCATTGTTGAAGACGATAGAAGGGAGACATCTAATTCTCCGCCGGCTCTTTCAGCAGCCAAAGATGAAACCATTTCTAAGGCCGCGTTGGATGACTATATAGCTCAACAAATATAAGCTCATCAGGCGAGTGAAGTGGCTGGGCAAATTGTTAGAACTGGACGACCCTATCCGGGCTGGTATGACCAAATCAGTTACCCACCGGGATATACGATCCCTAAGTTCCACGTATATAAAGGGACAGGGAATCCGCATCAGCATGTCGCTCAATTCAGGGCCTTATGCGGCAATACTGGAGGCGATGACAAATTGTTGCTTCGCCAATTCGTCAGCAGCTTAGCAGAAACAGCTTTTGAATGGTATTCGGAGCTACCTAACGACTCTGTCAAAATATTTGCGGAGATGGAGCTACTGTTCACGCAAAGATTTGCGGGTGCTAGTGAACGCACCCCGATAACAGCACTGATAAATGCCAGGATAAAGCCAGGCGAAACGTGGGTCCAATACGCAACACGATGGCGGAACCTATGGTCGAAATGCGAACAACGCATAGAAGAGGCACCTGCGGTAGGCATGTTCGTGGGCACTCTTGATCCGCAAGCGACCATCTCACAGTTCATGATGTTCTTCAAGCTGACCACCTTCCAGGCCTTGATTGACAAGCTGGCCCAAATGGACCAGATGGGCCATAGGCCTTCCTCTTTAAAGACGGAGCCTTGGAATGAAAAGGGCAAAGGGAAAGCAACCTTCGTCGCTAACGCTCAACAACAACCGAGCAACTTAAAGCCGGTTGTTCACCAAAACAACGTGCGTCCACGCCCATCCCTCGAGGAGAGACTGGGACGTCCTTACTCGTTCCCCCAGGATAAAACAAGGAGACTGTTCGAGATGGCAGTGCGCAACAAACTCATCAATCTGCCGGATCCAAAACGTCCGTTGCAGCCAGGCGATGCCAACAATCCTAATTACTGTCCTTACCACCAAGCAGTAAGCCATCCAATCGAAGATTGCTTCGTCTTCAAAGGCTGGATGGAGGACCAATACCAACAAGGCAAGTTCGTATTATCCGAAAACTGGAAAGTGAACCCGCCACAACCTCACGCCCCTAAAAAAGTGGACGTGCCGGGGGCATCGTGCTCTTTTATAGAAGAAGCCCCATGGGAGGACGTTCTTTCAGCCAAGACGAAAAGAATGCTGAAGGATCTCCAAACATGCCCGGTGACCAGGTGGAAAAATCCACTGGAACCTGAGATCATCGAGGGAATGCTGAAGCCGCGCCCAATTCCAAAAACGGGTGGTGACAGTCAAAGCGCTCACACCCAGCCGTCAAAATCTTCGAAGAAGAAGAAGAAGACCAAAATGCCCGTGAAGCCTGGTGACAAGCGCACAGACTTGCAAAGACAGATTGATGCGTTGGAAGAATATAATCAGAAGGCGCGAACCCCAGTCACACTCCAAGAATTTCTCAGCCACATCCTTGAGGATGGAGATGATGACAATAGAGAAGACTCGTCAGATGAATCTGAAGATTATGTGGCAAGCTGCCATGTGATCTCTCACTCATCAATAAATGACGAAGAAGCTCTTCAAACAGAGAAGCTGGGGGCAGATCCTGAGCCAGAACTTCTAAGACTATCAGATGAAATGATTGATGCATTCCTGAACGAAGCCCGTCTTAAAAGCAAAGCTGATCGAGAGCGCGAGATGGCCTTATTCGAGAAAGCCAAATGCCGGCGACTAGATGAGAGGGTCGAAACACCCCCACCGGATCAAAGTACACCTGACGCAAATGAAAGTAGGATCAAGACAAGGAAACGATTCGCCAAAGCCATATCGATGGGGATGAAACTGCCCTCTTTCAAAGAAAATTCTCTTGGCGGTATACATCTTGATGAAGCGGGCGTACATCCTAACTTCTGCTTATATCATCAGAAGAGTGCCCATCCTACTGAAGACTGCAACTCCTTTAAGTGTTGGTGGCAATGGTATGTCGCTCACAGGAAACACTTCAACAGGACAAAGCGTGAAGCTCATAGACAGTGGAAAAATGCGACAGATTAGCGTAAAAGAATTGCCGGCAATTGTCATAGGGTTGATCCTGGGGGATCGCGAGTTCTCACCTTCGGGAGCGACTCTGACGAAAAAGTAGCCCACGGTCCTCTCTTTAAGGAATCCATCTCTGAAATGAAAGAATTGAGGAGTTGCGAGAACATTTAGTCGTGCAATCGTACGCTACCCGAAAAGAATCTCGGACCCGCAAACAAGGGATCGAACAAAAGGGATAAGGGGAATGGAAAAGCGACCTTCGTCGCCAACGCTCAACAACAGCCGAGTAACCCGAGACCTTTTTGTAGTCAAAATAACAAGCCACGATACCTCAATGAGAAGTTGAAACGTCCTTACTCGTTTCCCAAAGATAAAACAAAGAGATTGTTCGAGCTAGCAGTGCGCAGCGGGCTCATCACTCTGCCAGATCCAAAACGTCCGTTGCAGCCAGGTGACGTTAACAATCCTAACTATTGTCCCTACCACAGAGTAATGGGTCACCCACTCAAAAATTGCTACGTCTTCAAAAACTGGGTTGAAGACCAATACCAACAAGGCAAACTCGCGCTGTCCGAAAACTGGAAGGTGAGCCCGCCACAACCACATGCCTCGAGAAAGATGGATATGCCGGGGGCATCATGCTCATTCATAGGGAAAGCCCCATAGACCGAAAAGTCAGTAAACTAGAGATTCGCCTCAAATACGGCGATGCTAGACCGAAAAGTCAGTAAACTAGAGAGTCGCCTTAAATACGGCGATGCTAGACCGAAAAGTCTGTAAACTAGAGATTCGCCTTAAATACGGCGACGACGGACCGCAATGTCCTAAAACTTGCAAATGACCGAAACGTCGTTAAACAACTATCAACCCGCGGCATCCTCAGGCTGGCGTGGTAAAAAAAAAACGGTATGTACATATGCAAAATGGGCAGGGATGAAAACCCGAAAGGGCTCCGTGAGTAAAAACAGCAGGGCTACCGGCGAGTCTTGTGAAAACCCGAAAGGGCGCAACCTCGTTAGAATAAAAAAAAAGAAAGAATAAACAAAAGAAAAAAGAGAAAAAAAGAAGAAGAAAACGGTATGTCCATAAGCAAAATGGGCACGGGTGAAAACCCGAAAGGGCTCCGTGAGTAAAAACAGCAGGGCTATCGGCGAGTGTTTGTGAAAACCCGAAAGGGCGCAACCTCGTTAAAAGACACTTACAGGGTCCTCTCGACCTTGTAAGGAGAAACCACCCGCGTGATATCCTTACGACTCACAAGGGAGCAACACACTTAGGGATCCTCACGATTCATAAGGAGAAATTACACTTGCGAGATCCTTACGACTCGTAAGGAGAACTCTCTTATGAGACCCTCACGGCTCATAAGATTTGAAAGTCTTAAGTTACAGAGACCTAAACCTGTTCTTAAGCAACCCCCACAACCTCCGATACTGCCCTACAAGCGGTTCAGTATTGACCCTTGTATACAATCCACGGGCGCGAATAAACATTTCCCTAACAAAGTCCCATCCGTGACTAGGGATATGCTTATACAGCAAACAACACTTGTAAGTCCTCTCGACTTATAAGGAGAAAACCCTTTTGTAAGATCCTTACGACTTACAAGAGAACATGCACTTAGGAATCCTTACGATTCTAAAGGAGAAAACACACCTACAAGATCCTCACGACTTGTAGGAGAAATACCTTTGTGAGACCCTTACGGCTCATGAAGTCAAAAGCCTTAGCCGACAGGACCCTTAACCCTGTTTATTAAGCCACTTTTGTTCAATATCGACAGAGGCAAATGATGATTCGCTCCTGGCAATATCCCAGTTGTAGCGATGCTGATGCCTAAACCGGTATCAAATTCCAAGCCCTTTCAAGGCAAATGATGATTCGCTCCTGGCAATATCCCAGTTGCAGCGATGCTGATGCCTAAACCGGTATCAAATTCCAAGTCCTTTCATGGCAAATGATGATTCGCTCCTGGCAATATTCCAGTCGCAGCGATGCTGATGCCAAGATTGGTATCAGATCCCAAATCCCCTACTCGCGAAAAAAAAATCAGCGAGCCAAAAAAAATGCATACAAAATAGCCGAAATGATGGGGCACCTTGCAAACAAAATCAGCAAGTAAAAATGTATGCATGCAAAATAGCCGAAATGATTGGGCAACTCGCAATAAAAACAGCGAGTAAAAAGAAAAATAGCCGAAATGATTGGGCACCACGAAAAATAGCCGAAATGATTGGGCAATCGCGATTTTCGCAATATAAAAAGCTGAAATGATAGAGCATCGCGGAAAGAATAAAAAAAATGAAAGAATGAAACTTTTTGCCCTACAGGTGAAATCACATCGATCCCTGTATACAATCCAGGGGCACAGATAAAGAGAGAACTATACCTTCCCAACAGGCTCCATCAGAAAGTGAAGCCAAATCTCGACGGTTTATAGACAACCTTGAGACAATCTCGACGTTTGTCGCAATATTACAGACAC
Organism: Agapanthus africanus; assembly: GCA_030015575.1. Taxonomy (NCBI): domain Eukaryota; kingdom Viridiplantae; phylum Streptophyta; class Magnoliopsida; order Asparagales; family Amaryllidaceae; genus Agapanthus; species Agapanthus africanus. Next base: position 698,297,174 of record CM057340.1, read on the forward strand.
GATGTCAACAAATGAAGCAAACGAAGATCCCGAGCTTCAGGGTCTCGACGTCAACATCGACAACTTAGAGATCACCAACGGCGTTTCTCCTCACTCCAACCAGATACAGACATGACGTCAACAATCGACCTCAGAGTCGCAACGAAACGGAACCATGGCAAAGTCCCTAGTTCCAAATCTCAATGGCCATATCTGCAGCCTGAAGACCAACAACGGTGGGCCTCCTCATTCCAGCATGACACAGATGTTACACCATCAAGCAGAGCGACGATAAAATCCCAGCTCCACCTCAGCATTCGTCTCAATACAGCAAACAAGATGTCAACAATGGCGTTCCTCCGCAGTCCAGTAGGATGCAGATGCAACGTCAACAAAAGACCTCACGGTCGAAACAAAGCGGAGCGACGGCAAAATCCCAGCTCTACCTCAACATCCGTTTCGATACAGTAAACGAGATGTCAACAATGGCGTTCCTTCGCAGTCCAACAGGATGCAGAAGCAATATCAACAAAAGACCCCATGGTCGAAACAAAGCGGAGTGACGGCAAAATCCCAGCTCCACCTCAGCATTCGTCTCGATACAGCAGACACAGTCAAAGCAAACGAAGCGAAGGCCACATTCCTAGCTTCAACGTCTTGACGGTAAGTCATATAAAGCCTGAAAGACAATCGGAGATCATCTCGCATCAGCGCGGTGTGGTCACCACCTCGACGATCGTCTCAATACAGCAGATGAAATGTCACCCCAGCGTTCTCCCCTAGCAGGATACGGACGCGCCAAAGCAAACGAAGCGAAGGCCAAATTCTTAGCTTCATACGTCTTGACGGCAAGTCATATAAAGCCTGAAAGACAATCGGAGATCATCTCACACCAGTGCGGAGTGGTCACCACCTCGACGATCGTCTCGATACAGCAGATGAAATGTCACCCCGGCGTTCTTCCCCCAGCAGGATTCGGACGCGCCAAAGCTAATGAAGCGAAGGCCAAATTCCTAGCTTCAGGGTCTTGATGGCAAGTCATATAAAGCCTGAAAGACAATCGGAGATCACCTCGCACCAGCGCGGAGTGGTCACCACCTCGACGATCGTCTCGATACAGCAGATGAAATGTCACCCCAGCATTCTTCCCCCAGCAGGATTCGGACGCGCCAAAGCAAATGAAGCAAAATTCCTAGCTTCAGGGACTTAACGGCAAGCCATATAAAGCCTGAAAGACAATCGGAGATCATCCCACACCAGCGCGGAGTGGTCACCACCTCGACATTCGTCTCAATACAGCGGATGCAATTCAAGAAAACAAAGTGAAGGCCAAATTCCTAGATTCAGGGTCTTAACGGCAAGTCATATAAACCCTGGAAGACAATCGAAGATTATCTTGCACCAGTGCAGAGTGGTCACCACCTCGACGTTCGTCTCGACACAGCAGACGCGACATCACCAAAAGGAGCCACGGAAAAATCCCTAGTTCCAGACCTCGATGGTTCACCAGCAACTTAGAGACAACCACGACATTCGTCTCGATACAGCATACGCAATGCCAGCAAACGAAGCAAAGGCCAAATTCCTAGCTTCAGGGTCTTAACGGCAAGTTATATAAAGCCTGAAAGACAATCGGAGATTATCTCGCACCAGTGCAGAGTGGTCACCACCTCGACGTTCGTCTCGACACAGCAGACGCAACATCACCAAAAGGAATCACGGCAAAATCCCTGGTTCCAAACCTCGACAGTTCACCAACAATCTAGAGATAACCGCGACATTCGTCTCGATACAGCAGACGTGATGCCAGCAAACGAAGCAAAGGCCAAATTCCTAGCTTCAGGGTCTTGAAGGCAACTCATATAAAACCTGAAAGACTATCGGAGATCATCCCACACCAGCGCGGAGTGGTCACCACCTCGACATTCGTCTCAATATAGCGGATGCAATTCAAGAAAATGAAGCGAAGGCCAAATTTCTAGCTTCATGCATCTTAACGGCAAGTCATATAAAGCCTGAAAGACAATCGGAGATTATCTCGCACCAGTGTGGAGTGGTTACCACCTTGACGTTCGTCTCGATACAGTAGACGCAACATCACCAAAAGGAGCCACGGAAAAATCCCTAGTTCCAAACCTCGACGGTTCACCAGCAACCTAGAGACAACCATGACATTCGTCTCGATACAGAGGACGCGATGCCGGCAAACGAAGCAAATGCAAAATTCCTAGCTTCAGGGTCTTAACGGAAAGTCATATAAAGCCTGAAAGACTATCGGAGATCATCCCCCACCAACGCGGAGTGGTTATGACTCATCGGGGCTCTCCAAAATGAGCCTAACCTCAAGTAAAAAGCGGCATGGAAAATTCCTAACGCTTGCTCTTCCAACGGTCAAACTGCCAAGGAGGATTAGTTGAAGACGTCTTGTCCAGCCCCCGAAGGGATCAGAGACACGGCAGTCGCAGGGCTACTCGAACAGCACGATTGCCTATCGAGGAATATATCAGCTCATGCGACGGTACGACGGCCAAAACCCTAAGTACCACAGACCCTAACGGACTTCTGTCGTAAAGAGCAGAGGTTAACTGTGACGTTAGGATATTCTTGCGAGATCTGCTCGATCCGTTTCGACTCATGAGGAAATTGATGTCTTTGCGAGAACTTCTCGATTCGTCTCGACTCGTGAGATAAAGCCTTAGGAAGTAGGGATTAAAAACCTGTTTCCTAAGCACTGGGACCCTGCAAGTCGGCCCAAAACGGTCTCTTGCATATTATCCATGGGTCACACTCTCCAAATTCGAATCTCGACAAGGAGGGAAACAACCACTTACGAGTCCTCTCGACTTATAAGCGGGAAAATTCTCTTGTGAGATCCTTACGACTTTCAAGAGAAAACACACTTAGGAGTCCTCATGACCCCTAAGGAGAAAATACACCTGTGGGACCCTCTCGACTCGCAGGGAGAAAAGCCTTTATGAGACCCTCACGGCTCATAAAGTTGAAAAGTCTTAGGTGGCAGATCCTAACCCTGTCTCCTAAGCCATCACTGTCCTGCAAAGAGGTCAAGATGGACCATCTATGAGCCACACTCGCCAAAGCTACATGCCACTGAAATGGAAAAGCTACTCATGAGCATATAAACTACTTCACGCCAGAGTAAGGTATAAAGAAATAGAAGGGTGCGGCTCATGGAGTTAAGGGTTTGGAACTATATCTCTTAAGAGTCGAGATTTGAGTCAATGATAAATGACGACGCTTGTGTCCGCTCGTTATCTTCTCAGATCAAGATTCTGAAAGTAATATATCAACCCGAAACTGGTCATATGCTATGCATTACTTTGTACTACTTCACCCACGTATATACTTATGTGGGCAAAGTAGTGGGGGGCATTTGTTCCCGCCAAAAATTTCTGCGCGGAAGAGTCCAAGGTATCAAATGGCAGCGATACGCTTAAGGAAATGCGAACCAATATCTTCCGGCCTGTATTTTGATAAGTTCTCGAAGGAGGAACTATTAAATTCTGATGGTATTGGAAGCACCTCGAAAACCCATTCGATTTGATATATTATGGGCCTCATAATTCATCCGGGATCAAAAGTTATGAGGTATCACGTGTCCACACGTGATGGACCTTTAAGAACCCGCTCGAGGAGTTAAAAGATATAATAAAAACTCAGAAAAGACCCCAATGGGGTATCACGTGCTCACACGTGACCATGGGTCACGTGCAGACACGTGATGGGCTCTTAAGACCTCTAAAATAATGAATAGAATTAAATTCTAAAATCTGTTCCCTGATTAAAAATCAGAGGTTACCTCAATGAGGTATCACGTGCTCACACGTGACCCATGGTCACGTGTTGACACGTGATGGTTAAAACTGAAGCGTGAATGAACGCTGAGAAGAGGACTCAATTGGGGGTCACGTGCTCACACGTGACCAAGGATCACGTGTCAGCACGTGACTGGCTTTGAAAGCCTTACAGTTTAATAGAATTAAAATTCTAAATTTCTCTAAATCTTTCCAAATGGAAAAGGATTATGGGGACCGTTGGATTAAAGATCCAAGGGTGATTAAATATCACCAATTTATGGAAAGATCTTAGACAAGGAAAGATTTCCCCTAAAATCTCACCGGAAATAACAAACAGAATATCTTTGGATTTAAAATCCAACGGTGAATAAAATTCACTGAATGATCTAAAGGGTCATATTAATGATGAAAACAAATCAAATCTTTCAATGAGAGATTTGCTAAACAAATTGATTCTTTTCCTTCTCCTATAAATAGGAGCCAAGGAAAGAAGCGAGGGGATCGACCTTTTTTGGAGAGAAAAAGAGAGAGGAGAATTTAATTCTCAAGAGGGAAGAAAAGAAAGGAGAATTTAATTTTCAACAAAGAAAACCCTAGGTGAGAAAAGAAAAGGAATCAAAACTTCAAACAGAGAATTTAATTCTCAAAATCCAAGAGTTTAACTCTTATACAAAAAAAGAACTTAGTTCTTCTTCTGGTTGAAGATCTGCACAGAGCACATCTCCCCATAGGATAAGAATTTAATTCTCATCGGGTCGAGATCCTGCCATGCAGATCCTAAACTTAGAAGGAGAATTGAGTTTAGAGAATTTAATTCTCCTAAAACAAAACTAGGATTTAACCCTAATCAAGAATTTAATTATTTTACATATCTGGGAATTTAATTCCTTTGAAAAGAAATCAGGGTTTTATCCTAAATAAGAATTTAATTCTTTCACGATAGGAATTTAATTCCTCCAAAATCATAATTAGGTCTTAACCCTACAAAGAATTCAATTCTTAAAAGATCTCTGTTCATGAAAAGAACTAGGGTCACGTGCCTCCACGTGACCCTTGAAATTAAATATCCCCTGCAAAGAACTTTGAAGTATCGCCTCACATGCTCCCACGTGACTCCCAAAACGCAGAAAGAAAAAGCAAAGGAAATGAAAGCTTTGGGCACTCTCATGTGTTATCACGTGACCCCTCAGCAAATGCTTTAACAATTGGCGCACAAATCTCCATCACGTGCCAACACGTGATGCTCTAAAATAAAAATAAAAGTGTTTAACACTTGTTCCCAGATTTGAGAATAAACCAAAAGGAGATCTGGCTCCACATTTAGGGCGCCCTCACGTGTCCCCCACGTGACCCCTAACGAATCCCTTTAATATCGAATGGATGGATGCCTATCACGTGCCCACACGTGATGGCCAGGAAATTAAAAGTGTTAAACACTTACCTGCAGAATAAAATAAGGGAAATCAGGGCGCTCTCACGTGTCCGCACGTGACCCCTCCCTCCTTAGTGTTTAACACTAATTGGAAAACTCTATCCGCAGTGTTTAACACTGATTTTCTTAGTGTTTAACACTAATTTGGAAAACTCTATTTGCAGTGTTTAACACTGATTTTCTTAGTGATTAACACTAATGTGAAAACTCTGTTCCCGGTGTTTAACACTGATTTGCTTTAGTGTTTAACACTAATTTGAAATCTCTGCTACCAGTGTTTGAGACTGATTTGCTTTAGTGTTTAACACTAATTTGAAAGCCCCGTTGCTAGTGTTTAACACCGATTATCTTTTAGTGTTAAACACTAACTTGCTAATCTTAATTCCAGTGTTCAACACTGTTGGTCTTTAGTGTTTAACACTAGCTTTAGCCCAATTGGCTAAGTTTCTAGAGGCAGAGCCTCTCCTTCAATGAGCCAACAAAAGGCCAATATTTCAAACATAATTGGACTTAGCTCAAACTGGTCATAAGTCCTCAAATCATCTTGAACTGAGCACATCTGCTCTTTCAATTAACTCTGGTTTAAGGGTACATCTCTGAACTCCTCTGACATCTGTCGTTGTAATCCTTCAACGTCGTCAGAGAGGTGACGGGTCCCGACGGCCATACATTAAATGGACCACTATGTCCCTAAACTGGAACAATAGAGCCCAAATGCTCTTTTGTCGGATCTAAATGATCCCGTTAAGTTGATCTTATTCTCAAACCGGACTGACGTATCCTTAACGAACGTTTGAGTTGATCTTATCCCCAAATATGGCTAACGTATCCTCAAACCAAAACCCCAAAACCAAATCTAAGAAAATACGGATTTGGACTAATCCACGTCCTACGGGTGACGACAAAAATTAGTCTCCGTATACAATCCACGGGCAACCACAAACAAAACAAACACCCACGACACGAAGTGACCAGCTGGAGAAGGAGAAAGTTGTTACCGCGATGCGGTAGCGTAATTAACTGCAGGGTCTTACGCCTGCAGGGAAGAGCGTCCCCACAATCAAAAACCCCTCAAGCGAGGGGGAATCTGACGAAGTCTGCTATATCGGCCGCATCCGTCTAAACCTCCGATACACGGTACCATAAATCAACTTAGCATCTTCGGAGAGGTAGATGGATAGCACCAATTAGCATCTGCCCTGAATCTCAGGCAAGACGCCCATGTCTTGGCCGCCATTCAGAGGGGAACACTTGGCTCTTAGCCCTAATCTCTATGTAAATCAACCACAACCAGTCTAACTAGGGAATCACCGCTATCTTGTAGGATAGGGTGCCATAATGAGCGGTGTGTGTTTGATTAACATAGAGTCCTCATTTAAAGTATTATATGTGCAAGAAAGGAGTGAGAGATATTCATCTCTCAAACCTACCCAATCCTAACCCTAACAAGTGGGGAACTACTCACTCATTAGGGAAATTATGATGAGATTCATTTTATAATTTTCTTTATAATTTACTAATTAACTTGTAGATAATAAAAGACAGATACGAAAATTGCAGAAATTAAATTGCGGATAAGAAAAATTCAAGATAAAAAACTTACTTTTATTGACACCTCTTGACGATTACAATGACACTAAAATTTTATCTAGAAATTAAAAGAGGCATCCTCCAAAGAGGCTGTAGGCTTTCCTATTTATAGATAGGAGAAAACCTAGGGTTTACATCTGATCCATATTTGAAATTACAATACTACCCTAAGAAAGCCGGGTCAAAACCCCGACACCCACCGACACGTGCACTGCACGGCCGCGGAACCGCGGCGGAATCCTATGTTTGGCCGCGGATCCGCGGCCATATGGTGAGATCTCTGGCACATTTCTTCAGGGTTGCTTCATGTTGCCTTTTCTTCTGTTTTCTTCACTTGGTTCTTTAGAATCTTTTCTACTTTCTTCCAGATTTCCAACAGTGCAGAATTTGTGGACTTTTACCGTAAGCTTCGTGTTGAAGTCTTGAATCTTGTGCTGCCTTCGTACTTTGTGCAATTGAACTGTTCATTGATCTTTGTTTGTTCCCTGAACTGTAGACGGTATTATACAGATTCATCTATTTGTTGGTCATAGTTTCACGTTTGTAGCGTCTTTTCATGAATTTCACTATATTGTTCTGAGAACCTGTAACCTGCAACTATTTAGCAGATATGGATCAAAAGCACCTATTTATTCGTAATATGATTAAGAATGGGGAATATAATAATGCAAAATTCTGATATGAACAAATACCCCCAAACTTATCTTTTGCTCGTCCCGAGAAAAACCAATTTATTCTCGAAAAAACCTAACCTCACTTTCGCAGGGAATCGCGATTGCATTGAGCTCGTGCAACAAGCCGTTAAACCTCTAGGTGTCTCAAGTAGGAGGAGTGTTGTCTCCTGAGGGTTTTCAGCGGATACTACCCACAAAATCCGATCAATTTGGCATGTTGACTTTCATTCTTCAATTTGGTGTTCTAGCAAGAAATTCTATTATCTTTAACTTAGAAATCATCAACCCGTATTTTTCACACTCACTTATCATTTAACTTAAGTTCGTATATGTTCTGTAATTTTATTCAGTTTTCAACATCTTTTGAATTTTCCTTCTAAGGTTCTGTCTCAACTTAGGAATTTTTATCATCTCTATTGAGAATATAAGCCCTATCTTTCATTCTTATCTCTCATCCAAACACCAATCATATACCCCTATGTGTGTGTATGTATCACCTCTACACTTGGAAATTCAATTCAAGATATTATACTCTTGTCCATCGTCCAAAGTACTTTTAGTTGGTGAATTTTAGATGAAATTGCTCGCACATCTTTCATGTGATCGTTAATACTTCTTGAGGTACTAACGACCGATTACAAAATATGTTCGCGCATTAAGACGTAATTCTTCGTCTTATACTACCTAAGTCTTAGCAGTGACTCCCAAACCAGTTGGTCTAAGGCACTAGGTGATGAAGCACCCTTGCTATATATATATATATTTTATTTTATGCAGCCTTAAGTAATTACAAAACCAGTGTTCATTATTTTTTTTATTCACACTTGTACTTTTTATTTTCTTTTCCTTCATACTAAGAATTTTAGACAAGAGCATTTCAAGGTATCCTCTACTATTTCAAGTTTCAAGGTGCATGTATGTGCTAGTTGTAGGGTATATATTCTCAGAATTTAGGCTTAAGGTTCAGAATTATTTTTCAGATTTACACTTCAAATAAAAATTCAATACCCTTCCCTTGTTTTGACTTATCCTAAGAACTGAACTCAAAATTTGCCTATTTCTAAATAAATTATAAGGACATATATTTTCTATAATTAAACTTTAAGAAAGGTTATTTTTAGGGTTTTTAATTTACTAAGTTTAGAATCTAGTTTTTCTAACTAGTCAACCGTCATATTGAACTTAAGTCAAATATGGCCAAAATTAAACTTTTCAATTTTTATTTTTTAATTTTTGACTTTTATGGGTTTTAAAATAAGTATGTAAATGCAAAAATATACATATGATGCAAAGGAAGAAAGCTTACCGAGCACACCCCCAAACTTAAACTTGACAATGCCCTCACTGTCAGGCTACACCAAGAGGGTCAAAATTGTCGGCACTCCCCCTTTTTTTTAATTTTAATTTTTATTATTAACAGAAAAAGAAAACAAAATATATATACACAAAAAGGTTCCCCCCAAACTTAAGTGAAACATTGTTTCTACTGTTGCCAATTTTTTAAATCTCATAAACTTGTAAACTTGGGAGGGAAAATTTATTAACGGGGACATGAAATATGATCGTGAAAATCTCCTCCTTAGAAAAAATTATTTTTGAGAGCCAAATTATAACCCCCCCAACTTGAGTTAAACAATGTTAAGCTTTTAAAGAGGGGGTTCAAAGTTATTGGTCAATACCAAGTTTTGTAAAGACCACAAGTCAACACCAACCATTTGAAGAATTTATCAATGTAACGTATAGGTCGGTGGAAGAACTGTAGGGTTCCTAGGCACTCTCAAGAGGTCTCACAAGGCATCAATCATGCCAATTTCAAAAATGCGGTGCCGAGAAACCCTAGACTACGGATCGTTAACTAGAATTCTAGGCGAAACAGAAACTAGTTTACAACTAAACTAAAAGGACGGAAATACAACCTTTGTAGATCCGTTTCTCCACCTCCATAGCTCCATGAAGAAGTCCTCTCCGCTGTACAAATCCGATCTTGGACTCTCGCGTTAGCTTCATCGGAGAAATAGGCGGGCAAGGTCGTCGGCTTCGTGCCGAAGATGATCTACGTCGAGGCATCACTAGATCAAGCTCCAACTTCACCAAGTCAAGAAACTTGTGAAGAAAACACACTCTACTACTTGGCAAGAGGTAGAGGATGAAGAAATAGGAAGTGAGTAGACTTTAGAATTGGATTTCTCACTTGTTTTTATCAATCACCATTGATGGACTCAAGGTTCTTCATCTTGAAGAAGAAGAAGAAGATGATGATGAAAGAATTATGATAAGTTATTCAAATGAAAAGGAAAATGAATACTTATCATAATGTTAACCTTAGTTTAGTGTAGAGAATGGACCATGGTTAGATATGATGGTTAGGGTTAAGTAAGAGACAAGAATGGTGGACTAGGTCAAAGTTTCATAAAGTTTCAACTAAACAACAAAACTAGCAACCATTCTTTTCTCATCTTTTCAAAATAAATAAATGAATAAATAAACAAATGAATAAGATAATCAAAACCCTAATCATTAAGTAAACCATGGTTTAATCTTTACACTTAACCAAGTTAACATGCATCATCAAACATGATACAATCATGTGCACAAAAGTATATCACATATACAACTTGCACAATTCAAGTGAGAAAATCCATTTAAAGTGAACCAATACTAGTTAATGCAAAGTAATATATCAAAAATATAATTATACATTAAATCATTAAATCAACACTTGATTCAATGATCCGGTCATGTCGCACACAACCGACTAGTATACAATGTATCGGCTTATCGAATCAATGCTTGAATCGATAACTAGGTTATATCGCATACAACCATTCGATACATTCATCGCGAGAATGGAATACGGTATCACATACACGCATTATTCTTGGTCCCGCACATATCTTATATGCGCTCCTATTTCGTTTCGCTTGAGCCAGGAAACCTCTGTGTAGGACTCTAAAGACTCGTCAATACGCCGGCAGCAGATGATGATCATATCAAACACCCACAAGCCGCAAGCGGTCTGCTAAACGTAACGGCCACCCGGGTATTGAGCGATCAGAAGATCGACGAGCAAGCCCGCTGACACTCCAGTGAATCCAACCAGTAACACTACCGTACAGTCCGGTCTCGTCGTCTGATATGTCGCATATCTTGCCTAGGGGTGGTAAACGTCAGACCCCAATAGCTCGATAAGTCGTGTCGATATGAGGTCTATAACAATTCGAGAAACTACCGGTAACACTTACCAGTAAATCTCAGCAACCCTGGCCAGGGATTTCCTGTTATAGCCAATCGAACACCGCGCAACATTAACCCCCTATACCGGGAGAGACGAATCCCCTCCTATCGCTCATTGCCTCCATGTGACTCGGGACTGTACCCAAAAACCACCGTTTTGCACGCCTTCTTGGACGTGGTAAGATGGAAATCAAAGCACAGTGGGAACCACACAAGACTCTATGATGATCTCGGGTCAACAGACTACTCTGTACCAGTGTCACCAGAGAACTGCCATCTGACATAAGGTATAATACCATCTGGGAGTTCTCGGCGAGTCCGTCCAGTGTACCCAGTCTCTACTGAGCACCCGTATATCATCTCTAATGTCAAACACCGATGGATATGGGATCATCCATCGCCCATCTGTATGGGTCGAGAAGGTATACGCTAGTCTACACTGGTATATCGATGCCCCGTCTCGATACACCCACGACTAGGGATTTTGAAGGATGTACTTATGGACTACCCTGTCCCCATTAGTATGATCCGCATCATAGTCCAGGTAGTCAAGTACACATCCTAAGGGCTTTACCAACATGTAATAGAGAGACAATCTGTATACACGTTAAGGTAAAGAGCAACCAGATAGCATACTATCATGTCGAGCAAGAAAGTCCTCTCTATATATGTCCCAGCATCCACTACAATATACATCCAATGTACAGTAATGGCCTCTAGGGCATACATATAACTAACAATCTCCCACTTGCACTAGGGCCATCTGTAGCAGTGGTTGTAGTATCTCATACTCAACCATCCCATAAAAGTCTCTCTCTGGGAATAGGCCTTCGTGAGTGGATCCGCCGTGTTGTCCTCTGAGTCTACTCTCCTAACCTCGATCCCTTAGAGATCAACCATCTCCATGATCAAGTGATACTGCCTTAGAATATGTCTGGATCACTGATGGGACCTGCGTTCCTTGGCATAAGCCACAACTCCATTGTCTCACAATGGCAGGAACGTAGTTCATCTTATGAACCATTATACACCCAAACAGCCTCTTTGGTAGGATCTTAAGTAGCGATGTATCCTGCCTTTATCGTCTAGTATGCCACGGTATCTAGCTTGGAACTCTTCCAACATACCGTCCCTTTACTGAGGGTAAAGACAATGCCTGTGACTGACATTCAGTCTTCTTTATCACCCTGGAACACTTCCAGTGATTCTCCCCAAGATCAATTGATACCATCTCACTACAACTAGTGAGAATCCTAACATCCAATTAAATCTATCTCATAGATCCAAAACTCAGGATTTAGGAGGTATCATTTTGATCCTACACGGAGAATCTTTGTGATAAACGGAGATTGATCGAGCGTAGCATAAGAAACTCCTTTCTTATCAAGAGTATGTCATCCACGTACTCTACGAGGATCATCACCATACTCCCCACTACCTTTTTGTATATACAAAGTTCATCTACCATTTTGATGATGTCAACTTCTTTGACTAATCCATCAAAACAGATGTTCCAACTCCGCGATGCTTGCTTTAATCCTATAAAGCATCTTGCATACGTTTCCGCTGCTCCCACTGTCTACGAAGCCCTCTGGCTGTGTACTTATAGACGCACTCTTCTAAAACATCATTTAGAAAAGCAGTCATGACACCCAACCACCAGATATCGTAGTCATGGTATGTAGCCGTGATAAGTAGGATCTGGATGGACTTAAGCATAGCTACTTGAAAAGGTTTCATCATTATCCGCACCTGGTCAATGATGCAAACTTTTAATAAGTCTAGCTTTGAAAGTCTCAACTTTTCCATGTACACCAAGTAATCTTCTCAAGATATACTTGCTCCTGATGGGGATTTAACCCTTCAGATATAGCAACTAAAGTCCATACTTTGTTGGTGTATAAGGATTCCATCTCAGATCGCTAAGCATCCAGCCATTCTTACAGAGTCTTACTCCTGATGGCCAGCTCGAAACTAGTTGGGTCATCATCTCATGATGCAATCCTCGCTCCCACTGTCATAGAGAAACAGAAGTATCTCTCAGGTGGGTGAGGAACCCTACTAGATCGGCAGAGAGGCTGAGGTTCGTTGGAATCTACTGAATCCTTTGGTTGTACCAAATCATCTGCTGTAGTTTGTATAGCTGAAACACTTCCAGTTCTACATAACTGACCTTGCCTCGAGCTTGTCCGGATTTTGCTTTTCAGACATAGGCCGGACAACCCCAAATCTTAACTAGCTTAAGACATGGGCTCTTCCCTTTCCATATCACATATGAAGTGGTAGGCACTGATTTGATTCGAACCTAATTCAATAGGTATGCAGCTTCTCAAGTGCATAACCCCCAAAGGAAAAAGGTAACTCAGTAGTACTCATCATAGAGCACACCATATCAAATAGGGTGTATCTGCTCCGCCCCGACATACCATCGTGCTATGGTGTATCCGGAGGAGTAATGCCGAGAGAGAATCTCATTCTCCTTTAGAATAGACCAGGATTTCCATGCACAAGTATTCTCCTCCCTGATCTCATCATAGGACATAATACTTATACCTGTATTTTGGTTCTCTACTTCTCGCTTATATTCTGTGAATATCTCAAAAGGTTCGGACTCATGTTTCAATAGGAACATATGACTGAATCTTGAGAGATTATCAGAGAATATAATGAAGTATAAAGAATCAGTCCTGGTATTTGTAGACTGGGGACCTACATACATCAACATGTATCATCCCAAGAGTTCAGTAACTCTTTCTCTGTTTCCAATAAACAGAGCTATGGTCATCTTATCTTTGTGACATGACTGGCGAGTTTCACAAGATGTAAATTCAAACTGATTTAAATATGCATCTTTATGTAACTTCAGCCAGTCGGGTCGCATTGATATGACCTAGTCTACAATACCTCAAGAAGGAACCGTTCATTTCTGAACTCTTCCTCTTGTGTGTGTTCTTTATACTAGAAACTGTAGTTTGATTTAGAACATCAATGCTTTTAGATAAAGTGCCTGAACCGATCAACTTTTGATATAGGAAATGTTCAAAACATTATCCATCTATACAAAATTTTATCATTTCTTTACTAATAAAGAGACTGATATGATTTTGTATATCAGGTTCGGTATCTAATAACATTCGTTCAGAATCAATGTATTACAATACAGGGTGACAGTGACCAACAGACTTGGCTGCAACACTTGCCCCGTTTTCTGCCTCATGAAACTTATCACCCGTTCTCAGTTTTTCTATCCTTTTGTAGCCTTATGTAACATCTTACATATCTGGGATCCTGATCCGGTATCAAATACCCAGGATACGGAGGATACTGAGAAACAGTTCTTTGTAATGAACACACCCGAAGATGTTGCATCATATGCACTTTCTTCGTTTGGACGGCACGGGAAATCTGGTATTCCCCAATTTCATGCTCTGTCTTATAACAATTATAAGTTGGAGCGGGACCAACGTTCCCCAGCTCAGTATAACAAGCGGGTTCGGTCAATATTCCGTGTTATTATCTTGATTAAGGCGTGACATGGTCGCTACCAAGAGAGAGAGAGAAGAAAACACTCAGCGTGTGCTCTTGCAAGAATAGATTGGTTATTATTTTATCTAAACAGGATGGCTCGCACTGCTTTTTATCAAATCTTCCTTCAAACCCTAAAAGGAAAGACTAGCCGGGATTAATTACACACTACAAGTTCGCCAATCTTTCAGCCAGGCCAGTGTCGGTACTTTGAGGGAGGTCCCCCGTGCTTTCGCACGAACCTAATTAATGTAAACCTCGTTTTCCCAGAGGCGTAATCCCGTTGACACCTTTCTAGACACCTACTTGATGGGCTAATTGTAATGTATAAAACTCTCTCAGGAGTAACTCTTACTCGCAGCGGGTATCAGGATCTAACTATCTCATAGAAGGTATGCAATCTCATTGCAAATTTCAACACTTGAAATTCCCGATAATTTTGCCCCTAGCGTCCTATGACCTTGACGGAGGCCAAACAACCCATAGTCCGCTAGTCAAGTTCAACCCGTACATTTCTTGATTGAATTAAACCCACCCGCGCGACCCTTAACGGAGGCCAAACAACGCCGTACGAATACCCTAATCCAATCGCATCATATGCTAGCAGATAAGCACTAGTTAGCTACCGTACACTACGCCTTGACGGAGGCCAAACAACCGCAGCACGAATACTAACTAGTACTTATCTGAAATGACGGAGGGCTACGACAGGTTTTTCTGAAAACCTATTGCGTAATGAACTTGATATCGTTGTAGAATCAAATGATTTTAAAATGGAGTGTTTTTTTTGAGGCTTTTCTAGTTTTGCTTAAGGAGTCACTCCCGATGAAGGGATCGTCGGTCCTTTCCTCGTCGAATGAGGTGCGGGATATATCATATATATCACTGTGCAAAGCAAAAACTCTTAAAAGCAATCAAAAGACAAACCGAGGGGTGTAGCATCTGCCAGTTATTGCTAAAGGAGTCACTCCTGGTGAAGGGATCTCGGTCCTTTCCTTATTGAATAAGGTGCAGGATATATCACATATACCGCTGTGCAAAGCAAGAACTGTAGCTACCTGTTTTATTTTGAAATTCGATTCTACAACATCTTAGGTTTCTTTTATTTCATTAATCACATTAATGAAGTCCCATCATTTAATGTACCTAAACATCACAGATAAATACGACGTACACTTATGCCATCCGCATTCGCCTCGATGTCCCCTCGTGCACCGTTAGGTTAGGTAACTAACGGCAGAGCAGGGCAGGGCTAGCGCGGGTGTAAAACATAAGTAATATCTATATAATATATCATATATACTATATACAGTATCTATCACAGAACATCACATGATCACATCACAGATATCGCAGCAGAAGAATCATATGAAATATTAGATATACTAGGACGTCCGTGTTTTCAATACGAGCCAGTATAAAACACGATTCCACGGTCGTGATGAATAGACAAACCCACACCCCTAGACCCCTACGAGAGCGGCAAGCAACCCTACCAATTCTAGAGTTAGGAGACCCGGACTCGACTCCTCGAGTTGGTCTCCCTCTGGACTCCAGAACCCGGTTACTCGTGCCCTCCTCCTTGGGTCTATCCTAGTGCGGAAAAGTAAATAATATACAAAGGGTGACTACTTCCGCAACCTGGAAGTGCCCCAATAAAAGAATATTACATACAAGTTTTTACATGAATGAAAATGAAAAACACTCATCTCACATAAAAGCCCCCTGGCTATTCAAACACGGCGATCCAATATAACATATCCAGCAACACATAACATCACATGTCATCAACGTAAGTAAATATGCACATCCCAATTGTCGTTGACATATAGCAACGAAACCGGCGATATCACATATTACACTTACGGTCACAGAAAAGAAAGTGTAAAACTACAACAGTTGGAATCCGCAACCACCTCAGACATTGCATGCCTGACCAAATGAATTACTTAGACATCGCATGCCTAACAATTATAAACCCCGCATTTTAGTCTCAAAATCAAAAACTCTTTTCAATATCAAGTCGGGCAATTCAACAAGATTCCCGACATCCTGATCGAATGCTCGTCGCAAACTTTAGTAGGCGGCCGCACCCCCGATACCGTCGACGAAGTGCACCAAGGCGGAACACCGCTGCCGCGAGCACCCGAACGGATGCTTTCGGCGACGGGGTTCTCCTACAGTCACTTGGTCGGGGCTATGGGGTGTAGCTGTCTATTAAGTTTATCCGGCGAGTATCCGCGTACGCTACGTGATTGCGACGGACTTTTAATCACATCAAAATTCCGTGGCAACCGATCAAGTGAGACTAAACTGCTATGTTTATAACATTCATTCAGTTATCTCATAACTTCTTGTGAATTCCAATTATTGTATCTCATTCCGGATAAATAGAAAATGTCAAACTTTCCGATCGAACAATCGAACACCCAAGTTTTCCCGATACAGATCAACACATGAAACAAGTCTAAAAATATTCAGTTCGTGCCTCAGTACCAACGGTCCAGCCGTAGAAGGGTCAAGCCAACGCCTCACATGTTGCACGCCGTACTGCCCCAAACCCTAAGGTTCAAAGGGCAGTTCAAGACGGTCACATAATCGAGTTAAGGTTTGTTGTCTTCTAGAGGGTCCATCGCGTTACTTGCACTACTTAGAACGTCGTTAAACTACGGAAAAATCCAACACTTGGAAATTTCCCGACAGGGGAAATATTGGGTATTTATACCCGGTCGAACTTTTTAACATATTCTAAAATTATCCGAAAAGCCACACAGACAAAATTTGATAATCCGATCGAACATTCGAATCCCCAAAACAACCCCAGAAAATTCAACTCTTGAATAAATATTAAAAATTCCCAGGAAAACCAGCACTGTTAAGTAGGAGTTACTGTGCAAACATCAACTCATAAAACGACAAACAGGCCGCGGATCCGCCGCACAAGCCATGCTTGTGCCGCGGAACCGCGGCGCTTTAATGGAATTAGATCATCGAAATTTACAGTAACTCTTAGATATTCCTGCTGATATTTCTGAATATTTTTAATTCACAAAAAACCCTGTTTTTGAAAAAAGTCCAGAGAGCATTTTTGGGGTTGGGGTTTCGGGTCGTTCGGACTTCAAACTCCGTCTGGACTTCGCCTAAGGCTCTAGCTAGGATCTGATACCACTGTAGGGTTCCTAGGCACTCTCAAGAGGTCTCACAAGGCATCAATCATGCCAATTTCAAAAATGCGGTGCCGAGAAACCCTAGACTACGGATCGTTAACTAGAATTCTAGGCGAAACAGAAACTAGTTTACAACTAAACTAAAAGGACGGAAATACAACCTTTGTAGATCCGTTTCTCCACCTCCATAGCTCCATGAAGAAGTCCTCTCCGCTGTACAAATCCGATCTTGGACTCTCGCGTTAGCTTCATCGGAGAAATAGGCGGGCAAGGTCGTCGGCTTCGTGCCGAAGATGATCTACGTCGAGGCATCACTAGATCAAGCTCCAACTTCACCAAGTCAAGAAACTTGTGAAGAAAACACACTCTACTACTTGGCAAGAGGTAGAGGATGAAGAAATAGGAAGTGGGTAGACTTTAGAATTGGATTTCTCACTTGTTTTTATCAATCACCATTGATGGACTCAAGGTTCTTCATCTTGAAGAAGAAGAAGAAGAAGATGATGAAAGAATTATGATAAGTTATTCAAATGAAAAGGAAAATGAATACTTATCATAATGTTAACCTTAGTTTAGTGTAGAGAATGGACCATGGTTAGATATGATGGTTAGGGTTAAGTAAGAGACAAGAATGGTGGACTAGGTCAAAGTTTCATGAAGTTTCAACTAAACAACAAAACTAGCAACCATTCTTTTCTCATCTTTTCAAAATAAATAAATGAATAAATAAACAAATGAATAAGATAATCAAAACCCTAATCATTAAGTAAACCATGGTTTAATCTTTACACTTAACCAAGTTAACATGCATCATCAAACATGATACAATCATGTGCACAAAAGTATATCACATATACAACTTGCACAATTCAAGTGAGAAAATCCATTTAAAGTGAACCAATACTAGTTAATGCAAAGTAATATATCAAAAATATAATTATACATTAAATCATTAAATCAACACTTGATTCAATGATCCGGTCATGTCGCACACAACCGACTAGTATACAATGTATCGGCTTATCGAATCAATGCTTGAATCGATAACTAGGTTATATCGCATACAACCATTCGATACATTCATCGCGAGAATGGAATACGGTATCACATACATGCATTATTCTCGGTCCCGCACATATCTTATATGCGCTCCTATTTCGTTTCGCTTGAGCCAGGAAACCTCTGTGTAGGACTCTAAAGACTCGTCAATACGCCGGCATCAGATGATGATCATATCAAACACCCACAAGCCGCAAGCGGTCTGCTAAACGTAACGGCAACCCGGGTATTGAGCGATCAGAAGATCGACGAGCAAGCCCGCTGACACTCCAGTGAATCCAACCAGTAACACTACCGTACAGTCCGGTCTCGTCGTCTGATATGTCGCATATCTTGCCTAGGGGTGGTAAACGTCAGACCCCAATAGCTCGATAAGTCGTGTCGATATGAGGTCTATAACAATTCGAGAAACTACCGGTAACACTTACCAGTAAATCTCAGCAACCCTGGCCAGGGATTTCCTGTTATAGCCAATCGAACACCGCGCAACATCAACCCTCTATACCGGGAGAGACGAATCCCCTATCGCTCATTGCCTCCATGTGACTCGGGACTGTACCCAAAAACCACCGTTTTGCATGCCCTCTTGGACGTGGTAAGATGGAAATCAAAGCACAGTGGGAACCACACAAGACTCTATGACGATCTCGGGTCAACAGACTACTCTGTACCAGTGTCACCAGAGAACTGCCATCTGACGTAAGGTATAATACCATCTGGGAGTTCTCGGCGAGTCCGTCCAGTGTACCCAGTCTCTACTGAGCACCCGTATATCATCTCTGATGTCAAACACCGATGGATATGGGATCATCCATCGCCCATCTGTATGGGTCGAGAAGGTATACACTAGTCTCCACTGGTATATCGATGCCCCGTCTCGATACACCCACGACTAGGGACTTTGAAGGATGTACTTATGGACTACCCTGTCCCCACTAGTATGATCCGCATCATAGTCCAGGTAGTCAAGTACACATCCTAAGGGCTTTACCAACATGTAATAAAGAGACAATCTGTATACACGTTAAGGTAAAGAGCAACCAGATAGCATACTATCATGTCGAGCAAGAAAGTCCTCCCTATATATGTCCCAGCATCCACTACAATATACATCCAATGTACAGTAATGGCCTCTAGGGCATACATATAACTAACAAGAACATGTTATATAGAGCTAAGAAGAAGTGGGGAAGAGATAAGTGGTGGTATGGAAAGGGATGATAAATAAAAACGAGAATGTAAATGATCAGAAATGAGTGGAATATTGACATTCTCGTATTTTATAAGAAGAAAGGGTGGTGGTTCAACTTCTATTGGTGGAATTTGATTAATCACAAAATCTTTGTTGTTTAGGAATGCAAGTTCGTCAGCGAAAAGTTCTTCAAAACTCTCATCGATATAATTGAACATTTTATTATCAGTAAGTTTTGTGCCAGAATTTATCATACTTGATTTGTAAAAAATTATGGAGGTAGGAAACACGAAAAACTCATCTACCTCATTTTAAAAAGTATCCAAATCAAGTTGGCTTTCTGGAATGATCAAACTTGAATTATCGGATTGTGATTCATCAACACTCACTGAAATTATAGGAAGAATAGAAGAAGAACCTAAGAAAGTGGGAGAAAGAAGTTGAATACGAACTTGAGGGTGGAGATGGAGAGTATAAATTAGCACAATTTTTAATGACCAATGTGTAAAAAGCGATTGTGCTTATCTATCAACCCACTGAGAAATGCGGTCAAATGCCTCAAGATTCGTGAGAAAACATGGGTATGTCGAACTTGGTAAACCAGACATAAAAAATGAAAGTGTAACGGTTTCTTGCAAGGTCGGAACGAGGATGGAGGGAAGTGATTGAGGACGGGTATCGGTTAAAGATTCAGGAAGGTGTGCGCAGTCAATGAAAGGGATAGAATGAATTGGAAAATCCGACTCCTCAGGTAAAACTGCTTCATCCTCAACAATTTTCTCAATACTCTCCTTAAAATTTAGCTTATCTATGAAATTCTCATCAAAATCAAGACGCATATGAAGTTCGGGAAAAACAGTTAATGACTCGGGATGATGAATTGGAGAGAGAAACTCATCCAAATCTGTGGGTTCATCATCCAAAATATTCCCAGCGTCTATATCCTCAATCAAGTGAAAATCAATTTTTTTAGACACCTCATCAAAAGCATAGATATTAATCAATTCAGGATCTAGAGTGGAGGTGTAGAGGTCAAAAGGATTGGTGATGGTTTCACTCGAAAGGGACCTTTCACAATCAGGTAAATCAAACACTACAAAGTCGTACAACTCATTAAACGTTTTATTTTCAACTGGTGAATCATTTGGAACACTTGATAGAAATTCAAAATCGGAATTGTGGGATTCAATTGGGGATGGGTAGATTTGATTTAGAAGGGTGCATACCTCACTCTCTCCACTCAAATTATCAATCTTTCTAACCGCCTCATCATATATTGGAAAATTTGGAGCTAGTTGGAAACTAGCTACCGGGTCACTAGATTGTATGAGAGCGGCCATGGACGCATTCAAATCTCTCATCTGTTGGCATGACTCTACCATAAAATTTTCCAACGACTGTTCCGGACTAGACATGGGTTGTGACGGGGTTTCAGTAAAAAATTTAAAGTTGTTTGGATATTGGAAACTCCCAAATGGCTGTTCAAAAGCAATGTCTAGGGAAGGTGCAAAAGTTGGGTAGGACTGGTAGGAATTGAATGGTTGGACAGAAATATGATCAATATTTGGATAAGAAGGTGAATGGAATTGTTGATCCAAAGAATTCGCAGTGGTGAAAGGAGTGAAAGATCGGTTACGAGATTGTTCAATATGTTCAGCAATAGACATGATTTCGGAGTTACAACAGGACTCGAAAAAGGGGTATCAATGTAAGAAGGTAGTGAAGGTTGAAATGGTTGATATAAGGTGGATTGCGGAGTCCAACTCGTTGTCCTAGACGCGTCTATTCGATCTTTCAAAGAAATTTTGGGCATGGAGGGGTCGTTCGAAATTCGACCAAAACAAGAAGCATAGGAAGTAATGTCTGGTTGAGGGTACCAAAGTTCGGCAAGAGTTTTGTGAGGTGGGGTACCCATGATGTGATGAGAGAAAGGAAAAGAATGTGATTTTTTTTTTATTTTTTTCAAAAAATTGTTCGTTTTTGGAGTTTTGAAATTTTTGAAAGTGTTTTTTTTAGAAAGAGTTTTGCAAAAATTTGTACGGAACTACGGCACAATCACAATTTAAGCATGCACAAACAAGCCTAGAGCTAGGGTCTCTTAAGTCAACTAGACTGCTTCTAACTGTTCCAAAGGGCAAGTTATGAGATATCCCTCAAATCGCCTCTTTACCGCCAATTGTGGCCAGGTAAGCACAAGTGAAGAAAGGAGAGATCCACTCACGAATCACCGTGAGAAAGGCCTTTTAAAATTACCTTTCTCATTTGTCTAGCCTAGGCACCACAAAGTCAGGTTTAGATAAACGACCGATTGCCCACAACCTTCCTTTGTCCTAATGAGCGCGACAGTCCTTAATTGGCTGAGTCTAGATATTTTTTAATTAGCTCAAGGGTGATGCATATGCTTTTAGTGATTTTTAGGGTCTTAAGAAGGGTAATGAAATCTCCACCCAATCTTGATTGGTGTTATAGCCCCTTAGAAGTCCGTATTAATTATGCAAAGCAGTTAACACACCAAAAATCTAAAACACTTTCAAAAAATTTTATTTTGCAGCGCAAAAAATCCTGCACAAAAACAATTTATTGGAGAGGAAGAAAATGTTTTACGCAAAGAACCCTGCAGGAAAAATTTTCAGTGGAGATCAGGGTAGGAGAGAAGACAAAAATACTTACAGACACTTTTTAAAGTGCCGACGTCGGCAAATAGCCGCGGCTTTGCGGCAGAATGCCTCCTCTAGCCGCGGTTCCGCGGTGGTTCAGTTGGATCAGGCCGTCAAAACTTTTCTGTTTTCTGTTGTGGTTCTCCTCTGTCTGTTCAGATCCTCTGTTTCTTGATTTGTTCACTGGGCTTGCTCTAGATCTGAATCATCCCGTCTTCTTTTCCTGCGCAATTCACACAAAACCCCTTAAAAAGAACAAGATGATTTTTTTTTAGTTTTTATATTTTCAATTTTTATAAAAAAAATTTCAATTTCAATTAACCCGAAATTACAAAAAGAAAATAACTACCGTTTCCCCGGCAATGACGCCATTTGATTGATCGTTCATTTGCATGCGTTTTAGAATCAAAGTTAAGAATATACCGCAATCAAGACGGTGTCGCTTGGTAGCTAGCCGGTTGAGTACGGGTCGGTCCACAGGGAAAACGTGTTCTTTTCTTATTGTTCTTACGAGTTAAGTCCTATTTTTGGAAGGTTTTGATTTTTATAAAATCTAAAATTGAATTTAATTTGATTTAAAACCTTGCTAAGGTTAGAATTAGGATAGTTTGGAAATAGAATTCTACTCACTGCTTGCTTTGCCCTAATTAAGAACATATGTGTTAGGGTAATAGTCAACAAAGGGGATTAGCACGACTAGAAAGAAACGTAGTTTCTTCCCTTTGGTCCTTGTCCGTCCTTTCTTGGCTCTTAGCCCTAACCTCTATGTAAATCAACCACAACCAGTCTAACTAGGGAATCACCGCTATCTCATAGGATAGGGTGCCGTAGTGAGCGGTGTGTGTTTGATTAACATAGAGTCCTAATTTAAAGTATTATACGGGCAAGAAAAGAGTGAGAGATATTCATCTCTCAAACCTACCCGATCTTAACCCTAACAAGTGAGGAACTACTCATTCATTAGGGAAATTATGATGAGATTCATTTTTATAATTTTCTTTATAATTTACTAATTAACTTGCAGATAATAAAAGACAGATACGAAAATTGCAGAAATTAAATTGCGGATAAGAAAAATTCAAGATAAAAAACTTACGTTTATTGACACCTCTTAACGATTACAATGACACTAAAATTTTATCTAGAAATTAAAAGAGGCATCCTCCAAAGAGGCTGTAGGCTTTCCTATTTATAGATAGGAGAAACCTTAGGGTTTATATCTGATCCACATTTGAAATTATAATACTACCATAAGAAATCCGGCTCAAAGCATCGACACCCATCGATACGTGCACCGACACGTGCACTGCACGGCTGCGGAACCACGGCGGAATCCCATGTTTGGCCGCGGATCCGCGGCCATATGGTGAGATCTATGGCACATTTCTTCAGGGTTGCTTCATGTTGCCTTTTTCTTCTGTTTTCTCCACTTGGTTCTTCAGAATCTTTTCTACTTTCTTCCAGATTTTCAACAGTGCAGAATTTGTGGACTTTTACCGTAAGCTTCGTGTTGAAGTTTTGAATCTTGTGCTGCCTTTGTACTTTGTGCAATTGAATTGTTCATTGATCTTTGTTTGTTTCCTGAACTGTAGGCGGTATCATATAGATTCATCTATTTGTTGGTCGTAGTCTCACGTTTGTAGCGTCTTTTCATGAATTTCACTGTATTGTTCTGAGAACCTGTAACCTGCAACTATTTAGCAGATATAGATCAAAAGCACCTATTTATTCGTAATATGATTAAGAATGGGAAATATAATAATGCAAAATTCTGATATGAACAGATCCCGATCCCACTGATGAGTAGGATTACTCTTGGAAAATATTTCACTTCATAATTAGCTAACCCATTAGGTGTCTAGAAAAGTGTTAATGGGGCTACGCCTATGCGGAAACGAGGTTTATTCTAATTAGGTCCGTGCGAGAGCACGGGGAACCTCCCTTTGAATACCAACACCCACTTGCCTGAACGGTTAGCGAACTTGTAAGGTGCTAATGATCCCAGTTACTTTTCTTTTTATGATTTGAAGGAGAATTCGAGGAAACAGAAGGAGCCATCCAGTTTAGATATGTAAGTCCACGTTGCCCACCCCGATGCTTGCGGGGAGGCGGAAAACGGAATAAAAATCGGATTTTTATGAGCTTAGGCAACATGGACTAGACTTTGAAGGATCTTTGCTAAACAAAAACAAGCTAATACTAACTAGAAACTAGCTAAGTGCTAGAAAGGTTATACCTTGGGCTTTATGTCCTTCTCACCTTGCTCCTTGGAGTAGTGGAAGGAGGTCACCTTTGTCGTCTTCTCCCGTCAAAGAAAGATCCACCCGAAAGCCTCAACCTTTGGCTTCAACTTCAAGCTAGAAGTAACTAGGGTGCAAGAAGTGCTAATCCTTGAACCCTAGATGAGAGTAGAGATTATCAAGAAAGGGTTTTTCTCAAGCTCAAGTGTTTCTCAACACATGAGAGGGGAGAGCTTGAGGGAGAGGAAGAACAAGAGAGAGAATGTGAATGATAGAATGAGAATAATATGAACCATTCTCACTTATATGTGTATATTATTTTAATTAGATAATTAGCTAGATAATTGTCATGATTAATCATGACATGACCATTATCATTTCATATTTAATGCTAATTGCAAGGATCAAAAAGCATCTTTTATATGGAATGATGATGGTCAATGTGTCAACTAGGGTCAACAAGTCAAGATAGTCAAAAGGTCAACAATCATAACCATGCACAATTATATTAAGCTAATATCAATTAACAATAATACACACATAAGCATTAGGGTTAATAAAATGACAATAGTCATTAACCCTAATCAAAGTCCTCTCCCTCTGTCTCAAGCAACTGTGCATACGCACCCGCATTCGTGATCCGAGGAACAAGAATACAATGAGAAAAAAACCAATCCCAAATCATATAGTAGGATCTGGCTTAAACCAAAGCCCGCTAATATAAACTGTCCGGACAGCCAACGTGCACAAGTGCGCGGATGTGAACGAACCCTGTCGCAAAACCATGCGACCTCTACTCATTTTGCCTAAAGGCGAATAGCTATCTGTGTGGGACTCTAAAAACTCGACACTACGCTGGCAGTGGGTTTAACCACAGACCGCAAGCGGCACTAGCTGTACGTAACGGTCCCCAGGTAGATGTCGATAAGAAGACTGACGGGGTGAACCCCATCTGAACTCCTACAGAGCCTGTATGTGACAATCTCCGTACAGTCCGGTCTGTTCGTCTGATACATCGCATGGCGGGCCTAGGGGGGCGGTGAACGTCAGTCCCCTAATAGCGGTACAAGTCGTGTCGGAGTGTAGCCCAGAACACCCTGAGATAACACTGGAAACCTACCAGTATATCTCGCTTGCCCTGGCCAGGGACTACTCGTGTAATGGCTCTCCTGGACACAGCGCGATGTCAACCCCCAATACCGGGAGAGACGAATCCTGTCTAACCGTCACTACCTCCAAGTGCTTCGGGACTGCACCCAAAAACTACCTGTTTGCACGACTCCTTTGAGCCGTGGTAGGGTAGTAATCAAAGTGCAGTGGGAACACACTCGAGGCGAAGTGACAGTGTCAAGTCAACGGACTAAGCTGTACTCATGTCACCTGGGAACTGATAACTGACGATAGGTATAATACCAACCAACAGTTCCCGACGAGTCCTGTCCAGTGTACTCGTAACCTAACGAGCACCCGCATACTATCTCAAGTACGACGTACTGACGGCTGTGGGACAGACCGTCTCCCACACTGGGATGAGAAGCGCATACGCTAGTCTACTCCGGAGTATCGATGCCCTGTCTCGATAGTCCAACGACTAGGGACCTGTATAAGGATGTGCTTATAGATCACCCAGCTCCCATGAGTGTGAGCGCCATCACAACGCTGGTAATCAAGCAAAGATCCTAAGGGCTCTGCTAATATGTATATCAGCAATATGCTAAAAGAAACACATGCACATATTAAAGCAGAGACAAACCAAGTAGCATACTACCATTTCGAGCAAGATTGTATATACAACTGTGAATATCCCAAGTTTCCATTAAGTAATATACAAACTAGTATGATACAGTAATGGCCTCTAGGGCATATTCACTAACAATCTCCCACTTGCACTAAGGCCATGTACTGGCGTATCGAAGACCTATCATCTCGATCAGCCGCTCGAACTGAGTCTGGGGCAAGGCCTTGGTGAATGGATCTGCTGTGTTATCTTCTGAAGCAACTCTCCGGACCTCGATCTCCTGGCGATCCACGATCTCCCTGATCAGGTGATACCGCCTCAAGATGTGTCTGGATTTTTGATGGGACCTGGGTTCCTTCGCTAAATCTATAGCCCCGTTGTTGTCGCAATATAGAGGTATTGGGTCAACAATGGACGGAACCACCCGAAGTTCTCTCAAGAACTTCCTTATCCAGACAGCTTCTTTTGCGGCATCAGATGCAACGATGTATTCCGCTTCCATAGTCGAGTCAGCAACGGTTTCCTGTTTGGAGCTCTTCCAACACACCGCCCCTCCATTGAGGGTGAAGATAAAACCCGACATGGACTTGGAATCATCCTTGTCACTCTGGAAGCTGGAGTCAGCAAAGGCCTCAATCTGCAGGTCTTTTCCGCCATACACCAAGAACATCTCCTTAGTCCTTCTCAGGTACTTGAGAACGTTCTTTACTGCTATCCAATGTTTCTCCCCAGGGTTTAACTGATACCTGCTTACCACACTCAGTGCATAAGCCACATCCGGTCTGGTACACAACATCGCATACATTATAGAGCCTACCGCAGAAGCGTAGGGTATAATAGACATGCGATCCCTCTCCAAACCAGTCTTGGGAGACATCTCTTTGGAGAGGGTGATCCCGTGACAAGCCGGTAGATTACCGCGCTTGGAATCTTCCATACTGAATCTCTTCAAAATGGTGTCGATGTACCTGGACTGTGAAAGTCCTAATATCCTCTTGGATCTGTCACGGTAGATCCGGATACCCAGAATGTATGAGGCATCACCCAGGTCTTTCATGGAGAACCTGTGTGACAAGAACCCCTTGACAGATTGTAGCATAGGAATGTCATTTCCTATTAAGAGAATGTCATCCACGTATAAAACGAGGAATACTACAGTTCTCGCTACAAATCTACAATAGATGCATGGTTCATCTGGATTTTTGATAAAGCCAAATTCCTTGACCGTCTCATCAAAACAGATGTTCCAACTCCGCGATACCTGCTTTAGTCCATAAATGGACTTAAGCAACTTGCACACCTTTCCGCTGCTCCCACTCTGAATGAAACCCTCTGGCTGATCCATATAGACACACTCCTCTAAATGTCCATTTAGAAAAGCTGTCTTTACGTCCATCTGCCAAATCTCATAATCGTGGAAGGCAGCAATGGCAAGAAGGATCCGAATGGATTTCAGCATAGTTACTGAAGAAAAGGTTTCGTCATAGTCCAAACCAGGTCGCTGACGAAAACCCTTTGCAACCAGTCTAGCTTTATAGGTCTCAACCTGTCCATCTACACCAATCTTCCTTTTGAAGATCCACTTGCATCCTACGGGTTTTACCCCATCTGGAGCAATGTCCAACGTCCATACTTTGTTAGTGTACATGGACTCCATTTCGGTCCGCATTGCTTCCAGCCATTTTACCGAGTCGACGCTCTGAATGGCTTGTTGGAAGCTAGTAGGCTCATCAAAATCTATGATGCAATCCTCTCTATCCCCGTCAATGAGAAAACCGTAGTATCTCTCGGGCGGATGAGACTGCCTACTACTTCTGCGGAGTGGCGTGGGAATGTCCTGATCTTTTGAACCCTCTGGTTTTACTAAGCTTTCAGTAATAGCTCGTGGTTCTGGAATTTCTTCCAGTTCTATTGCGCTCCCACTTAGTTCTATTTCTATGAACTGGTGTTCTAGAAAGTGGGCATGGCGAGAAACAAGAACTTTTTGTTCCTCTTCGTAATAGAAGAAATATCCCTTGGAGTTCTTTGGATATCCCACAAACTTGCACTGTACTGAGCGTGCCGCGAGCTTGTCCGCATGCTGCTTTTTTACAAAAGCTGGACATCCCCATGTCTTAATGTGATTAAGATAGGGTCTCTTCCCACACCACATCTGATATGGTGTAGTAGGTACAGTCTTAGTCGGAACTCGGTTCAAAAGGTATGCAGCTGATTCTAGCAAATATCCCTAGAACGATCGCGGCAACTCAGCGTTACTCATCATGGACCGTACCATATCCAATAGGGTTCGGTTCCGTCTCTCCGATACACCGTTATGTTGCGGAGTGTATGGAGGAGTAAGCTGAGAGAGAATTCCATTCTCTTTAAGTAACCCAGGAACTCGGCACTCAAGTATTCATCACCTCGATCAGATCTCAGTGCCTTGATACTTTTGCCTGTTTGTTTTTCTACTTCATTCTTATATTCCTGGAATTTTTCAAAAGCCTCGGATTTATGTTTCATTAAGAAGACATAACCGTACCTTGAAAAGTCATCCGTAAAAGTAATGAAGTAAGAATAACCGCTTCGCGCATGTGTAGACATTGGACCGCACACGTCGCTGTGTACGAGTCCCAAGAGCTCGCTCGCTCTTTCTCCGTGTCCAGTGAACGGAGTCTTTGTCATCTTTCCTCTGAGACAGGATTGACAAGTTGCATACGATTGATATTCGAACGGATCCAAATATCCTTCTGAATGTAACTTAATCAACCTTCTCTCATTGATGTGACCCAGTCTACAATGCCATAAGAAAGTTTTATTGATTTCTGGAGACTTTCTTTTGTGTGTATTCTGGACATTGAAAATCTGTGGTTGGTTTAACACTTATATACCGTTGTTCAATGTACCTGACCCAATCAAAACTTGATTAAGGTGAATGTTCACTACATTACTTACAAATGCAAATTCATAACCTTCTTTAGATAATAAAGATACAGAAATGATATTACAGGTTGCATTTGGTACATAATAACAACTACGCAAAACCAAAAAATGTCCATCCGACAATCCCAGGTGATAGTCCCCCACGGCCTCAGCATCCATGCTAGCACCGTTTGCAACTCTGAGGGTCATGTCACCTACCTTCAAAACTCTACGTTTTCTCAACGCCTGCAAAGAATTACAGATATGAGATCCTGATCCGGTATCCAATACCCAGGAAGTAGAGTTTATTGATATACAGTTTTCAATAACATACACTCCTGAAGCTGAAGCTGCAACTCGCTTCAAATCCTGTGTTCTGGCCTTCCAAGCCTTGCAATCCTGTTTCCAGTGACCACTTTTGTGACAATAGAAGCATTCTTCCTTCCCCACCAGCTTTCTCGCTATCTTTGTTGCTTTTCCTTTTCCCTTCGTATCCACTTTACTGATACCGCCTCTTGGTTTGGTGGGGGCTTTCTTCTTCTTACCCTTGGCTTTCGCCCTGGATCTAGAAGAGGAAGATCCTCCTACAAACAAAGTGGATGTCTCCCTACTTTTCTGTAGGGTGCCCTCAGCACTCCTCAACATGTTCAAAAGTTCGGAAAGTTCAACCTCCTTTCCTTGCATGTTGAAGTTAAGAATAAACTGGGCGTAAGTGGAAGGAAGGGACTGGAGAATCAAATCAGTATAGAGTTCATTCTCCAACGTGGTCCCAAGGTCCGCGAGCTCCTCTATGTAGCCAATCATCATAAGCACGTGTTCCGCTACCGATGATCCAACGTCCAACCTTGCCGAAAACAGCTTCTTCGACACTTCGTATCTTGCGATATGAGACTGCTCTCCATACAGTTCTTTTGTATGAAGAAATATGGACTCTAGGTCCATATTCTCGTGCCTCCTCTGATGTTCGTTGTCCATCGATGCTAGTATGAGGCATTTGGCCTTCGCGCAATCTATCTCCCATGTCTTACGGATTTCCTTATCCGCGATGCTGGAGGTGGGACCTGGGACAGGGGGAGCTTTGGTGGTAAGGACATACCCCAACTTGTCGTAAGTGATTGCCATCTTGACATTCCTGAGCCAATCTTTGTAGTTTGGCCCTGTCAATATGTTTTTATCTAGTAATAACTTAAGTCCGGTCATGTTGAATGGTCGCTGCAATTAGGAGAGAGAAAAGAAACACTTTAGCATGATGCTCTTGCAAGTTTAGAGTGGTTTTTAATTTGTCTAAACTGGATGGCTCCCACTGTCTCTCGAATCCCTTTTCAAGCCGTAAAGAAAGGATTAGTCAGGATCAATCTCACCGTACAATACTTGCTTAACCGTTCAGCCAGGCCAGTGTCGGTACTTCGAGGGAGGTTTTCCAACGCTTTCGCGAAGTTCCTTAATTTAAGAACCTCTTTTCCCTAGGGGCGTAGCCCCGCTAACACCTTTCTAGACACCTACTAGGTTTATAGCATTGATCGTTAAGTGAGAGTTTTCCCGAGGAGTAGCATATACTCACAGTAGGATCGGGATCCAAATATCATCGCGTGATAAAACCGAAGGAATCCTACCAGAATTATCACACTCCAAATGGTATGCAACGCTAGCAAGTTTCAGTACTTATGAAACTCCCGATGTGGATTTTTACCCCATGCTCTTATGACCTTGACTTTGGCCAAAATATCATAAGTCACATGTCAAGTTCTACCCATCATTCTCCTGGTTAATTTTAACCCACCCGTACCTACCCTTGACTTTGGCCAAAATGGCAGCACGACTGTCCCAAACCAATGCATTTATCTATGCTGCACATGAATACCCAATAGCTACCAATCACTATGCCTTGACTTTGGCCAAAATACATAGCTTGAATACTATTGACCATTCATGTGGAATGACGGAGGGCTACGAATGGTTTTGGCGAAACCGTGAACGTAGTGAACCTGATATAATCGATGGAACGAGATAGCTTTTAAAAGGAGTGGTTCAAGCTCCGCGTTTAAAAGTTTAGTTTTGAAAAGAACCGAGTGGTTTTCAAAGTGTTCCAATCGACTTTTACTTGGTTTATTTTCTTGCATTAGTTCTTTTAATGCGTCCCATCATTTAATCCTACCATTGCAGAAAACAACCAAAATATGACGTACGCTTATGCCATTCGCATTCGCCACGGGGCCCCGTCATCACCCGTTAGGTTACTTAACTAACGACAGAGTGGGGGCTGGGCTAGCGCGGCTGTAAAACATAAGCAACGCCTAAATAGTTATATATATATAGATATATAGCAATGATAGACATTACAGATCACAGATGAATACATTGGATATACTAGGAATCCGCAATCCGTTCGAGCCTGCAACGAAAAGCGGATTACACGGTTGCGGTGAATAGCCAATACCTCACCCAAGACCCCTACGGGTGCGGCAAACTACCCGTCAAGTACCCGAAGCGAAGCAACCTCCCTCAACACCGTGAGTAGGCCACTCGGCACTTCGAGATACCCGGTAGTTTGTGCACCCCCTCCATGGGTCTATCCTAGGAGCAAAAACAGTAAAAAGAATTATACAATGACGGCTACAACCCCGACCCGGTTGTGCGGCCATACAAATAATAATATTACGTCAATTTACATATTACAATGAATGAAAGAAAAAGCAACGCTCATCTCACATCCACCCCGGCTATTCACCCGCGACAGTCCAACGCATTCATATGCACATACCATCAACAAACACAGATCACAGATATGTATAACCCCGATTAATCGACTTATAGCGATTAGCCGACGTTTAATACATGTAAACATCACAGATACAACCTTTTAGTCAAAGTGTACTGAAGTTCGAAAAAA
Source organism: Agapanthus africanus (assembly GCA_030015575.1). Taxonomy (NCBI): domain Eukaryota; kingdom Viridiplantae; phylum Streptophyta; class Magnoliopsida; order Asparagales; family Amaryllidaceae; genus Agapanthus; species Agapanthus africanus. The sequence goes on from CM057340.1 coordinate 698,329,267, forward strand.
ATACGGATTTATAGGCCCCTAAAAATAAATTTCTAATCTGGAAAACCTGGGCACATATAAACCATCTTAAAAATCCTAAAACCAAGCCAGAAATACACTGCACCAAACTCGACCCAGAGAAGAGCCAAGATGGCCGCGATTGCGCGGCAATAGCTTGCTATTGCCGCGGAACCACGGCTCTTTGGTCGAATCTTTGAATCGTTTTTGGTGGCTTTCTTCACAAAACCCTGAGATGATTTTTGGAGTATAAATTATTTTGTTTTGACCAGAAAAAAATTTAACAGAAACTTAGGGTTTTGAAAACTCGGATTTCGATTTTTCCGATTCGAACTTCGATACACTCTACTACCTAACTAGTTTATGTTTAGTTAGGCTCTGATACCACTGTAAGTCCACGTTGCCCATCCCGGTGCTTGCGGGGAGGCGGAAAACGGAATAAAAATCGGATTTTTATGAGCTTAGGCAACATGGACTAGACTTTGATGGATCTTTGCTAAACAAAAACAAGCTAATGCTAACTAGAAACTAGCTAAGTGCTAGAAAGGTTATACCTTGGGCTTTATGTCCTTCTCTCCTTGCTCCTTGGAGTAGTGGAAGGAGGTCACCTTTGTCGTCTTCTCCCGTCAAAGAAAGATCCACCCGAAAGCCTCAACCTTTGGCTTCAACTCCAAGCCAGAAGTAATTAGGGTGCAAGAAGTGCTAATCCTTGAACCCTAGATGAGAGTAGAGATTATCAAGAAAGGGTTTTTCTCAAGCTCAAGTGTTTCTCAACACATGAGAGGGGAGAGCTTGAGGGAGAGGAAGAACAAGAGAGAGAATGCGAATGATAGAATGAGAATAATATGAACCATTCTCACTTATATGTGTATATTATTTTAATTAGATAATTAGCTAGATAATTGTCATGGTTAATCATGACATGACCATTATCATTTCATATTTAATGCTAATTGCAAGGATCAAAAAATATCTTTTATATGGAATGATGATGGTCAATGTGTCAACTAGGGTCAACAAGTCAAGATAGTCAAAAGGTCAACAATCATAACCATGCACAATTATATTAAGCTAATATCAATTAACAATAATACACACATAAGCATTAGGGTTAATAAAATGACAATAGTCATTAATCCTAATCAAAGTCCTCTCCCTCTGTCTCAAGCAACTGTGCATTCGCACCCGCATTCGTGATCCGAGGAACACGAATACAATGAGAAAAAAACCAATCCCAAATCATATACTAGGATCTGGCTTAAACCAAAGCCCGCTAGTATAAACTGTCCGGACAGCAAACGTGCACAAGTGCGTGGATGTGAACGAACCCTGTCGCAAAACCATGCGACCTCTACTCATTTTGCCTAAAGGCGAATAGCTCTCTGTGTGGGACTTTAAAGACTCGACACTACGCTAGCAGTGGGTTTAACCACAGACCGCAAGCGGCACTAGCTGTACGTAACGGTCCCCAAGTAGATGTCGATAAGAAGACTGACGAGGTGAATCCCATCTAAACTCCTACTGAGCCTGTATGTGACAATCTCCGTACAGTCCGGTCTGTTCGTCTGATACATCGCATGGCGGGCCTAGAGGGGCGGTGAACGTCAGTCCCCTAATAGCGGTACAAGTCGTGTCGGAGTGTAGCCCAGAACACCCTGAGATAACACTGGAAACCTACCAGTATATCTCGCTTGTCCTGGCCAGGGACTACTCGTGTAATGGCTCTCCTGGACACAGCGCGATGTCAACCCCCAATACCGGGAGAGACGAATCCTGTCTAACCGTCACTGCCTCCAAGTGCTTCGGGACTGCACCCAAAAACTACCTGTTTGCACGACTCCTTTGAGCCGTGGTAGGGTAGTAATCAAAGTGCAGTGGGAACACACTCGAGGCGAAGTGACAGTGTTAAGTCAACGGACTAAGCTGTACTCATGTCATCTGGAAACTGATAACTGACGATAGGTATAATACCAACCAACAGTTCTCGATGAGTCCTGTCCAGTGTACTCGTAACCTAACGAGCACCCGCATACTATCTCAAGTACGACGTACTGACGGCTGTGGGACAGACCGTCTCCCACACTGGGATGAGAAGCGCATACGCTAGTCTACTCCGGAGTATCGACGCCCTGTCTCGATAGTCCAACGACTAGGGACCTGTATAAGGATGTGCTTATAGATCACCCAGCTCCCACGAGTGTGAGCGCCATCACAACGCTGGTAATCAAGCAAAGATCCTAAGGGCTCTGCTAATATGTATATCAGCAATATGCTAAAAGAAACACATGCACATATTAAAGCAGAGACAAACCAAGTAGCATACTACCATTTCGAGCAAGATTGTATATACAACTGTGAATATCCCAAGCTTCCATTCAGTAATATACAAACTAGTATGATACAGTAATGGCCTCTTGGGCATATACACTAACAAGATAAAATAATAACCAATCTAAACTTGCAAAAGCGCATGCTGAGTGTTTCTTTTCTCTCTTCATGTAGCAACCATGTCACGCCTTAATTAAGATAATAAAATGTATGACTTGACCGACCCGGATTCTTATTCGAGGCCGGGGAACGTCGGTTCAGCTATAACTTGTGACGAATGTTACGAGCTTGAGCAAGGAGAAAAGAATTACATGATTTCCTTGATGACCCTAGCGAAGAAGACGCATACTATTGCATCTCCTTCAGATGTTCTTGTTATTGAGAACTGTTTTTCGGCCAGTCCTATCTCCTGGGTACTAGATACCGGATGAAGATCTCATATCTGTAATTTATTGCAGGGATTGAGAAAAAGTAGGATGGTTGGACCTGGTGATATGTCCCTCAGAGTAGGGAACGGAGCACAAGTTGGTACTACCGCCGTCAGTGAATATCACTTAGTTTTGCCAAGTGGTAATACTATGATTTTGAACAACTGCTACTATATACCTTCTATGCTTTGCAGTATCATATCAGTTTCTTTACTTGATAAATATTGATATAATTTTGTTCTAGATAGAAATATCATGAATATTTACCTTAATCAGGTATTGGTTGCAGAAGGTACACTGTGTAATGATATCTACGTTCTAAATTAAAACACAGTTTTCAATATACAAAACACAAGCAAGGGGAAGAGTTCATATATGAACGAAGCCTACTTATGGCATTGTAGGCTTGATCATATCAATGAGAAAAGACTATCTAAGTTACATAAAAATGGATATTTGAACCCGTTCGAATTTTGATCTTATGAAACTTGTTAGTCCCGTCTCAAAGGAAACATGACCAAATCTCCGTTCACCGGACACGGAAAAAGAGCGACAGAGCTCTTGGGACTCATACACAGTGATGTATGTGGTCCAATGTCTATACATGCAAGGAGTGGGTTTTCATACTTATCACATTCACTGACGATCTCTCTAGGTTCGGATATGTGTATATTTTGAAACACAAATCTGAAACTTTTGAGAAATTCAATGAATACAGAAATGAAGTAGAGAACCAGACTGACAAAAGTATCAAGATCTTCCGATTTTATAGAGGAGGGGAGTACTTAAGCACGGAATTTCTAGAATACCTAAAAGAGAATAGTATTCTCTCTCAGCTTACTCCTCGATATACACCCCATCACAACAGTGTATCGGAGCGGAGGAACCATACCCTATTAGATATAGTTCGCTCCATGATTAGTAATACTGATCTGTCTCTTTCATTTTGGGGATATGCGCTTCAGACAACAGCATATCTTTTGAATCAAGTTCCGACCAAATCCGTGCCTACCACTCCATATGAAATATGGAGCGGTATGAAACCATATTTTAAATTCATTAAGATATGGGGTTGTCCGGCTTATGTTAATACGCAAAACCCGGACAAACTGGGGGTACGATCGGTTTTATGTAAGTTTGTCGGATATCCTAAGAATTCACTAGGATATCTGTTCTACCACACTGAGAAACAGAGGGTGTTTATATATCGCCATGCCACCTTTTTGGAAAGGAAATTTCTTGCAGAAGAAATTAGTGGGAGCACGGTAGAACTGGAAGAAATTCTTGAACCATAAACTAAAACTGAAGATTTGGTGGAACCTCAAGATTCAATAGTCCCAGACGAACCTCAGCCACTCCACAAATCTAGTAGGATTTCTCATCCGCTCGAGAGATACTAAGGTTTTCTCATAGACGGGGATCGAGAGGATTGCATCTTGGAAAAAGATGATTCTACTAGTTTCAAGCAGGCCATTACCAGTAAGGACTCTGATAAATGGCTGGATGTTATGCGATTCGTAATGGAGTCCATGTACACCAATAAAGTTTGGACCTTGGATATTGCTCCTCGTGGGGTAAAATCCGTTGGATGCAAATGGATCTTCAAAAAGAAAATTGGTGTTGATGGGCAGGTGGAAACCTATAAGGCTAGTCATTTTGCAAAAGGTTTTCATCAAAGACCCGGTGTGGACTATGACGAAAACTTTTCTCCAGTGGCTATGCACAAATCCATTCAGATCTTACTTGCCATTGCTGCCTTCCATGACTATGAAATCTGGCAGATGGACGTAAAAACGGATTTTCTAAACGGAAGTTTGGAAGAGTGCGTTTATATGGATCAGCCGGAGGGATTCGTAGACAGTAGGAGCAGAGGGAAGGTGTGCAAGTTGCTTAAATCCATTTATGGATTAAACCAGGCATCGCGGAGCTGGAACATCTGTTTTGATGAAATAGTGACGTCATAAAAAAACGAAGATAAGCCTTGTATATATAAGAAGATTGTAGGATAAAATGTCGTATTCCTAGCCTTGTAAGTGGACGACATTCTCTTGATAGAGAATGACATTCCTATGCTACAATCGGTCAAGAAGATCTTGTCACAAAGGTTCTCCATGAAAGACCTAGATGATGCCTCCTACATTCTGGGAATTAAAATCTACAGAGATGGATCGAAGAGATTGTTGGGACTTTCACAATCCAGGTACATAGAGGCAATACTAAAGAGATTTAGTATGGAAGATTCCAAGCGCGGTAATATACTCCCATTGCACGGAATCACCTTCTTCAAAGAGATATCTCCCAAGACTGATGAGGAGAGGGTTCGCATGAGCATTATACTCCACGCTTCAACGGTACGATCTATAATGTATGCGATGCTATGTATCAGACCAGACGTAGCTTACGTGCTTAGTGTGGTGAGTCGATATCAGTCAAACCCAGGAGAGAACAACTGGATAGCAGTGAAGAACATTCTTAAGTACCTGAGAAGGACTAAAGAACTGTTCTTGGTGTATGGTAATGAGGACCTCTATATGGAGTCCTTTATCGGCTCGAGCTTCCAGAGTGATAAGGATGACAACAAGTCTGTCTCGGGTTTTGTGTTTATCCTCAACGGAGGGACGGTTTGTTGGAAGGGCTCCAAACAGAACACTGTCGCAGACTCGACGATGGAGGCTGTATACATTGTTGCCAACGATGCCGCAAAAGAAGCAGTCTGGATAAAGAAGAACTTGAGGTGGTTTCATCCATTGTTAATCCAATACCTTTGTATTGCAACAATAAGGAATCACGATCCCATCAGAAATCCAGACATATCTTAAGACAGTATCATTTGATCAGGGAGATCGTTGATCGTCGAGAGATCGAGGTGCGGAGGGCAAACACAAAAGAGAACACGGCGGATCCATTCACCAAGGCCTTCCCTCAAGCACAGTTTGAAAGATTATTTGAGATGTTGGGTATACAATACGCTAACAACTGGCCCTAGTGCAAATGTTGGGTACTCGATACGCCAATATATGGCCTCATTATAAGTGGGAGATTGTTGGATATGTATGCCTCAGAAGCCATTATTGTATATGTATACAAGTGGATGCTTGGACATATGTATATACATGACAATCTTGCCCGATACAATAGTATACTATTTTGTTTGTCTTTATCTTAACATGTGCATATGTTTTACTTGTTATTGCATATAATTAATATATATTGATAAAGCCCGTGGGAACATTGCTTGACTACTAGCGTTATAATGGCAATCATACATATGGCGGCTCGGTATTTCATAAGCACATCCTTAAATGTCCTTAGTCGTCGGAGTATCGAGACAGGGCATCGATACTCCGGAGTAGACTGATGTATACGTTTCTAGACCCTGACAAGGGGCGATGGTTGGTCCTACTGCCATTGGTCTCTGTTCCCGCCAAAAATTTCTGCGCAGAAGAGTCCAAGATATCAAATGACAGCGATACGCTTAAGGAAATGGGAACCAGTATCTTCCGGGCTGTTTTTTGACAAACTCCCAAATGAGAAACAGATAAATTCTGATGGTATCGAAAGCGGCTCGAAAAACCCTTCGATTTGATATATTATGGGCCTCGTAATTCATCCGGGATCAAAAGTTATGAGGAATTACGTGTCCACACGTGATGGGCTTTTAAAAACCCGCTGGAGGAGTTAAAAAATATAATAAAAACTCAGAAAAGACCCCAATGGGGCATCACGTGCTCACACATGACCATGGGTCACGTGCAGACACGTGATGGGCTTTTAAAGCCTCTAAAATAATGAATAGAATTTAATTCTAAAAGTCAGAAATTACCTCAACGAGGTATCACGTGTTTACACGTGACCAATGGTCACGTGTTGACACGTGATGATTAAAACTGAAACATAAATAAGCGGCTGAGAAAGGAACCCAATTGGGGGTCACGTGCTCACACGTGACCAAATGTCACATGTCATGCACGTGACTGGCTTTAAAAGCATTATAATTTAATAGAATTAAATTCTAAAAGTTTCTGAATCTTTCCAAATGGAAAAGGGTCATGGGGAACCGCTGGATTAAAAATCCAAGGGTGATTAAAAATCACCAATTTATAGAAAAATCTTGGAATTGGAAAGATTTCCCACCTAAATCTGACCGAGATAACAAATGGATATCTTTGGATTTAAAATCCAATGGTGAATAAAATTCACTTGACAATCTAAAGGCCCAGATTAATGATGAATGCAAATCAAATCTCTCAACATACAAATAAAATCTCTTAATGAGAGATTTGCTAAACAAATTGATTCTCTGCCTTCTCCTATAAATAGGAGCCAAGAAGAGAAGAGGGGGGGATCTACTTTTTTGAGAGAAAAACAGAGAGAGGAGAATTTAATTCTCAAGAGGGAAGAAAAGAAAGGAGAATTTAATTCTCAATAAAGAAAACCCTAGGTGAGAAAAGGGAAAAAGATAAACTTCAAACAGAGAATTTAATTCTCAAAATCCAAGAGTTTAACTCTTATACAGAAAAGAACTTAGTTCTTCTTCTAGTTGAAGATCTGTACAGAGCACATCTCCCCATAGGATGAGAATTTAATTCTCATCGGGTCGAGATCCTGCCATGCAGATCCTAAACTTAGAAGGGGAATTGAGTTTTAAGAATTTAATTCTCCCAAACTCACAGGAATTTAATTCCTCCTAAAAAGAAATCAGGGTTTTATCCTAAATAAGAATTTAATTCTTTTACATATCTGGGAATTTAATTCTTTTAAAAAGAAATCAGGGTTTTATCCTAAATAAGAATTTAATTCTTTCACAATAGGAATTTAATTCCTCCAAAATCATAATTAAGGTTTAACCCTACGAAGAATTCAATTCTTGAAAGATCTCTGTTCATGAAAAGAACTAGGGTCACGTGCCCCCACGTGCCCCTTGAAAAGATCCCCTGCAAAGAACTTTGAAGCATCACCTCACGTGCTCCCACGTGACTCTCAAAACGCAGAAAGAAAAAGTAAAGGAAATGAAAGCTTTGGGCGCTCTCACGTGTTATCACGTGACCCCTCAGCAAATGCTTTAACAATTGGCGCACAGATCCCCATCACGTGCCAACACGTGATGCTCTAAAATAAAAATGAAAGTGTTTAACACTTAATGGCAAAACAAGAGAAAAGAAGCTTTGGGCGCTCTCACGTGTCCCCACGTGACCCCTCAGCAAGTGCTGTAATATTCGATGCATAAACCCCCATCACGTGCCAACACGTGATGCTCGAAAATAAAGATGAAAAGTGTTTAACACTTATTCGCAGATTTGAGGATAAAACAAAGGAGATGTGGCTCCGCATTTAGGGCACCCTCACGTGTCACCACGTGACCCCTAATGAGCGTTCCAACAGACCAGAGCGTGGGCCTCCATCACGTGCTCACACGTGATGGCCGTCAGAATTAAAAGAGTTAAAACACTGATTTGCAGAATAAGATAAGGGAAATCAGGGCGCTCTCACGTGTCCACACGTGACCCCTCTCCCCTTAGTGTTTAACACTAATCCGAAGACTTTGTCCTCAGTGATTAACACCGATTTTCTTAGTGTTTAACACTAATTTGGAAAACTCTATTTGCAGTGTTTAACACTGATTTGCTTGGTGTTTAACACTAATTTGAAAACACTGTTCCCAGTGTTTAACACTGATTATCTTTTAGTGTTTAACACTAACTTGCTATCTTATTCCCAGTGTTCAACACTGTTGGTTTCTAGTGTTTAACACTAGCTTCAGCCCAATTGGATAAATTTCTAGAGGCAAAGCCTCTCCTTCAATGGACCAACAGAGGGCCAATATTTCGAACATAATTGGACTTAGCCCAAACTGGCCATAAGTCCTCAAATCATCTTGAACTGAGCACATCTGCTCTTTCAACCAACTCATTGGTTCAAGGGTACATCTCTGAACTCCTCTGATATTTGTCGTTGTAATCCTTCAACGTCTTCAGAGAGGTGACGGGTCCCGACAACCACACATCAACACGGACTGTGGGGTCCTTAAACTCATGGACTTATGCGTCCCTAAACCAAGATACGGACTGTGGGGTCCTTAAACCTGCGGACTTATGCATCCTTAAACTAACGGACTAATGCGTCCTTAAACACACCCATATGGACTGTGGGGTCCTTAAACCCATGGACTTATGCGTCCTTAAACTACCAATGGACCACTACGTCCCTAAACTGGAGATGGACCACCATGTCCCTAAACTGGCATTGGACCCCCATGTCCCTAAACTGGAACAATAGAGCCAATTGCTCTTTTGTCGGATCTAAACGATCCCGTTAAGTCGATCTTAGTCCCAAACTGGACTAACGTATCCTTAACAAACGTTTGAGTTGATCTTAGCCTCAAATATGGCTAACGTATCCTTGAACCTTCAAACAGACTTTAGTCCCAAATTGGACTACAAATCCCCCAATCAACTTTGATTCAAGGGTACATCTCTGAACTCCTCTGACATCTGTCGTTGTAATTCTTCAACGTCGTCAGAGAGGTGACGGGTCCCGACGGTCATACATTCAATGGACCACTATGTCCCTAAACTGGAACATTAGAGCCAATTGCTCTTTTGTCGGATCTAAACGATCCCGTTAAGTTGATCTTAGTCTCAAACTGGACTAACGTATCCTTAACAAGCGTTTGAGTTGATCTTAGCCTCAAATATGGCTAACGTATCCTCAAACCAAAACCCCAAACCCAAATCTAAGAAAACACGGATTTGGACTAATCCACGTCCTACGGGCGACGACATAAATTGGTCTCCGTATACAATCCACGGGCAACCACAAATAAAACAAACACCCACGACACGAAATGACCATCTGGAGAAGGAGAAAGTTGTTACCGCAATGCGGCAGCGTAATTAACTGCAGGGGCTTGCGCCTGCAGGGAAGAGCGTCCCCACAATCAAAAACCCCTCAAGCGAGGGGGAATCTGACGAAGTCTGCTATATCGGCCGCATCCGTCTAAACCTCCGATACACGGTGCCATAAATCAACTTGGCATCTTCGGAGAGGTAGACGGATAAAACCAATTAGCATCTGCCCCGAACCTCAGGCATAGACGTCCCGCGTCTCGGCCGCCGTTCGGAGGGGAACAGATTCTGGCACGCCCGGTGGGACCTTTTCCTCTTTCCACTCCACACTTCGTGTGTTGTGTTCGTGAACGAATCGCGGTTTACTGTGGTTGCCTTTGGATTTGAGGTACTAAGATTTGGTGTCTTGCTCCGTGCAGAAAACAGAAGATCAATGGCTTCAAACTGCACTGCCTGCAACTGTAACTCTCGCTCGGTCCGTGCTGGAGGAGTGACTTATGGGCCCCAAGCGGCCTCCCTTTTCAAAATGCCAGTGGAGCAGGTAACTCAAGCCACCGCTGGACTATTCTTCGGGACCCTGCTCCCACCAATGAGCTTCAATGCCTTAATGACATCGCAAGAAGCTCCAAAGAAGTCGGTCTTCGATTGGCTTGCTACTGTCGCGGCCCCTCTCAACGGGTCGCCCAACTTCAATACCTCAGTTTTCAATAGACTGGGCCAGAATGTCTATAAGCCCGCGATATCCGAAGCTGCCATCCCAAAGCGGATAGCCATCCCGGCTCAAGCGGAAAAAATTATTGGAAAGGCTCCTCCTTCCAAGAAGTCAATTTTTACAAGGCTGGCTATTCCGGTTGCTGCTCCAGGCGAGGTCCTCAAAGCTGCTTCTCCTACCCAGAGGTCTGTCTTTGACAGATTAGACATTGCTTCTCAACGGGTGTCAGTCTTCGACAGGCTAGCACCAATAACGGTCTCTCTTCAAAGCAGGGGGCATGACGAAGTCGCCCCTACGGCCGAAACAACTCCATCCGCACGACACGCTCGACGTCGCCACTGGCGCCGAGTAAGGAAGGCTGGGGGCAACTCCCCCTCTGGACTTACTCCACCAGCTCCAACGGTGGGGATCGATGCTGCTGTTCCAACCGGGAACAGCTTTAAATTGTTGAACACGGTGCGCGGAAACTCTCCTACCGCCGTACTAAAAAGATCCCCTCCTCCGGTGGGAAACGTTGCGGAAGCCAAGCCAGAACATTCCTCTCAGCGGCTGTCCTCTAAAATCTACAAGGTCTGGCGCCAAGTCCAAGACTCGGTGATTGATCGAAATTTCTCCCGCCAGCAGAAGAAGCTGAAGGTCCGGCAGGAAGAAAACCGTCCTGTTAAGCCGCAAAAAGCAACGGCTACTTGGGTGCCCACTACAACGACCCCCTCAACTTCAACCACTCAAAAGAAAAGGAGTCCGCAAAAAGCCCCTGTGAACATGGTGAACCGTAAACGCGCTGAGCACAAACACCCCAAGTCTGGGGGCATGGTGGTGCGCACTGTTTATATGGCTTCTGGAAAAGAGGAAAGTCGTGCATCGACGGGTCACCGACCGCTCACCCGATCCGTAACGAAAGCCCAGGAGCAACAACAAAAGCTTCAGGAAATGATGACTACAATGGCTGCACTCACTGAGCCAAAAGAAAGCTCTGAAACGTCTTCGGATGAGCGTCAAGAACAAGAAACCGACGCTGACTTTTTACGCAGAGTCCTCGAAAAGAAGGACAAAGAAGCTGCAGAGCAAGCGGCTAACATAAAACAGATGGCGCTCCTCTTCCAAGATATGGTAGGGATGATGTTACAGCCGGACCCTCCTGCTGAAGATCCCCCGATCGTCCTTGAAGACGACAGGGGAGAAACGTCAAATCCTCCACCGGCTCTATCAACAGCCAAGGAGGAGGCAATCTCCAAAGTTGACCTAGATGAATATATAGCTCAGCAGATCCAGGTTCATCAGGCAAATGAAGCGGCTGGGCAAATTGTTAGAACCGGACGACCGTATCCGAGCTGGTATGACCAAATCAGTTACCCGCCAGGATATACGATCCCTAAATTCCACGTATATAAAGGGACAGGGAATCCGCATCAGCATGTCGCTCAATTCAGGGCCTTATGCGGCAATACTGGAGGCGATGACAAATTGTTGCTACGTCAATTCGTCGGCAGCTTAGCAGAAACAGCCTTTGAATGGTATTCGGAGCTACCTAACGACTCTGTTAAAACCTTTGCGGAGATGGAGCTGCTGTTTACACAGAGATTTGTAAGCGCTAGCGAGCGCACCCCGATCACGGCACTGATCAACGCCAGAGTGAAGCCGGGAGAGACATGGGTGCAATATGCAATCCGGTGGCGGAACCTATGGTCGAGATGCGAACAACGCATAGAAGAAGCTCCTGCCGTGGGCATGTTCGTGGGTACTCTCGACCCTCAAGCGACTATATCCCAATTCATGATGTTCTTCAAGCCGAGCACTTTTCAGGCCTTGATTGACAAGCTGGCCCAAATGGACCAGATGGGTCATAGACCATCTCCTTCAAAGACAGAGCCTTGGAATGAAAAGGACAAAGGGAAAGCAACCGTCGTCGCCAATACTCGACAACAGCCGAGCCACTTAAAGCCGGTTGTTCGCCAGAACAATGTGCGACCACGCCCATCCCTCAAGGAAAGACTGGGACGTCCTTACTCATTTCCTCAGGATAAAACGAGAAAACTGTTCGAGCTGGCAGTGCGCAACAGACTCATTAATCTGCCGAGTCCAAAACGTCCGTTGCAACCAGGCGATGTCAACGATCCCAATTATTGCCCTTACCACCAAGCGGTAAGCCATCCAATCGAAGATTGCTTCGTCTTTAAGGGATGGATCGAGGATCAGTACCTACAAGGCAAGTTTGCGCTGTCTGAAAAGTGGAAGGTAAACCCACCACAGCCGCACACTCCAAAGAAGACGGACACACCGGGGGCAAGTTGTCACATGATCTCTCACTCATTGATAGATGATAAAGAGGCTCCTTGCACCGAGAAACCAGGGGCGGGGCCTGAACCAGAACTTCTGTGGCCATCAGACGAGATGATCGATGCCTTCCTGAACGAAGCCTGTCTTAAAAGCAAAGCTGATCGAGAGCGCGAGATGGCCATATTCGAGAAAGCCAAACGCCGGCGATTAGATGAAAGGGTCGAAACACTCCCACCGGATGAAAGTACATCCGCCGCAAATAAAAGCAGGATCAAGACAAGGAAACGATTCGCCAAAGCCATAGCAATGGGGATGAGGCCGCCCTCTTTCAGAGAAAATTCTCCTGGTGGTATACATTTTGATGAAACGGACGTACACCCCAACTTCTACTTGTATCATCAGAGGATCGCACATCCTACTGAAGACTGCAACTCCTTTAAGTGTTGGTGGCAAGGATATGTCGCTCATAGACAACACGTCAATAGAATAAAGCGGGAAGCTCGTAGACAGCGAAAAAATACGACAGATGAGCATAAAAGAGTTGCCGGCAATTGTCATAGGAACGAGCCCGGGGGATCACGAGTTCTCATCTTTGGAAGCGATTCTGACGAAGAAGCCGCCCTCAACCCTCTCTTCAAGGAATTCATTTCTAAAACAAAAGAATTAGAGAGTTGCGAGAACATTCAGCCGTACAATCTCACGCTACCCGGAAAGAATCTCGAACCCGCAAACGACGGAGCGAACGAAATGAGAAAGGAAAAGGAAAAAACGGCCTTTGTTGCCAACACTCAACAACAGCCGAGTAACCCGGGACCGTTTTGTCGTCAAAACAACAAGCCGCGATACCTCAATGAGAAGTTGAAACGTCCTTACTCGTTTCCCAAAGATAAAACAAAGAGATTGTTCGAGCTAGCAGTGCACAGCGGGCTCATCACTCTGCCAGATCCAAAACGTACATTGCAACCAGGTGACGTTAACAATCCTAACTATTGTCCCTACCACAGAGTAATAGGTCACCCACTCGAAAATTGCTACGTCTTCAGAAACTGGGTTGAAGACCAATACCAACAGGGCAAGTTCGCGCTGCCCGAAAAGTGGAAAGTAAACCCGCCACAACAACATGCTCCGAAAAAGGTGGATATGCCGGGGGCATCATGCTCATTCATAAGGAAAGCCCCATAGACCGAAAAGTCAGTAAACTAGAGATTCACCTCAAATACGGCGACGGTGGACCGAAACGTCCTTAAACTAACGGCGGACCGCAATGTCCTAAAACTTGCAAATGACCGAAACGTCGTTAAACTACTCCCAACCCGCAGTATCTTCAGGCTGACGTGCCAAAAAAAAAAATGGTACGCCCACAAGTAAAATGGGCACGGATGAAAACCCGAAAGGGCTCCGTGAGTAAAAACAGCAGGGCTACCGGCGAGTGTTCGTGAAAACCCGAAAGGGCACGACCTCGTTAAAAAAAAAAAAGAAAGAAAGAAAAAAAAAAAGAAAAAAAAAACCCGGTATGTCCATAATCAAAATGGGCACGGATGAAAACCCGAAAGGGCTCCGTGAGTAAAAACAGCAAGGCTACCGGCGAGTGTTCGTGAAAATCCGAAAGGGCGCGACCTCGTTTAAAAAAAAAAAGAAAAAAAAAGGAAAAAAAAGAATAAAAAAAAGGTATGTCCATAAGCAAAACGGGCACGGATGAAAACCCGAAAGGGCTACGTGAGTAAAAACAGCAGGGCTACCGGCGAGTGTTTGTGAAAACCCGAAAGGGCGCAACCTCGTTAAAAGACACTTATAGGGTCTTCTCGACCTTGTAAGGAGAAACCACCTGCGTGAGATCCTTACGACTCATAAGGGAGCAACACACTTAGGGATCCTCACGATTCCTAAGAAGAAATTACACTTGCGAGATCCTCACGACTCTTAAGGAGAACTCTCTTATGTGACCCTCACGGCTCATAAGATTTGAAAGTCTTAAGTTACAGAGACCTGAACCTGTTCTTAAGCAACCCCCACAACCTTTTGGCCCTACAAGCCGCTCAATACCGGCCCTTGTATACAATCCACGGGCGCGAATAAACATTTCCCTAACAAAGTCCCACCTGTGACTGGGGATATGTCCATATGGTGAACAACCCTTGTAAGTCCTCTCGACTTAAAAGGAGAAAACCCTTTTGTAAGATCCTTACGACTTACAGGGGAACATACACTTAGGAATCCCCACGATTCCTAAGGAGAAAACACACCTACGAGATCCTCACGACTTGTAGGGAGAAATACCTTTGTGAGACCCTTACGGCTCATGAAGTCAAAAGCCTTAGTCGACGGGATCCTAAACCTGTTCGCTAAGCCACCTTTGTCCGACATCGACAGAGGCAAATGATGATTCGCTCCTGGCAATATCCCAGTTGTAGCGATGCTGATGCCTAAACCGGTATCAAATTCCAAGTCCTTTCATGGCAAATGATGATTCGCTCCTGGCAATATTCCAGTCGTAGCGATGCTGATGCTAAGATTGGCATCAAATTCCAAGTTACATACTCGCGGAAAAAAAAATCAGCGAGCCCAAAAAAAAATGCATACGAAATAGCCGAAATGATGGGGCAACTTGCAAACAGAATCAGCAAGTAAAAATTTATGCATACAAAATAGCCGAAATGATTGGGCAACTCGCAATAAAAAAACAGCGAGTAAAAATAAAATAAATAGCCGAAATGATTGGGCACCGCGAAAAATAGCCGAAATGATTGGGCAATCGCGACCTTCGCGATATAAAAGCTGAAATGATAGAGTATCGCGGAAAGAATAAAAAAATAATGAAAGAATGAAACTTTTTACCCTACAGATGAGATCACATCGATCCCTGTATACAATCCAGGGGCACAAACAAAGAGGGAACCTTACCTTCCTAACAGGCTCCACCAGAAAGCAAAGCCAAATCTCGACGGTTCATAGATAACCTAGAGACAATCTCGACATCTGTCGCAATATTGGAGACACAATGCCAACAAATGAAGTAAAGGAAAATCCCTAGCTTTAGGGTCTCGGCGTCAACATCGATAACTTAGAGATCACCAACTGTGTTTCTCCTCACTCCAACTAGATGCAGACATGACGTCAACAACCGACCTCAGAATCGCAACGAAACGGAACCATGGCAAAGTTCCTAGTCCCAAATCTCAACGGCCACATCTACAGCCTGGAGACCAACAACGGTGTGCCTCCTCATTCCAGCAGCACAAAGGTGTTACACCATCAAGCGGAGCGATGGCAAAATCCCAACTCCGCCTTAGCATTCGTCTCATTACAGCAGACGCAATGTTAACAACGGCGTTCCTTCGCAGTCCAGCTGGATGTACATGCAAAGCTAATAAAAGACCCCATGGTTAGCAAAGCAGAGTGATGGCAAAATCCCAGCTCCACCTCAGCACTCGTCTCGTCACAGCGGACACATCACCAAGCAAAGCGGAACAGCGGCAACTCCCAGTTCCATGACTCGACGATGTACTCCCACAGAGAGTCAAATCCCAACTCCGTGAAATGCGGATATAATCAACAAAATTCCTGGTTACGTGGAACGCGGATAACGTCACTCTTTGATCCCGTGGAAAACGTCCAGAGCGGATCCTGGTCCTCGCAGAGCACGGCAGTGAACCCGTGTGAAGCATCCAGAGCGGAGCCTAGTCCTCGCCGAACACGGCAGTGAACCCGTGTGAAGCATCTAGTGCAAAATTCCTGGTTACGTGGAACGCGGATAACGTCACTCTTTGACCCCGTGGAAAACGTCCAGAGCGGATCCTGGTCCTCGCAGAGCACGGCAGTGAACCCGTGTGAAGCATCCAGAGCGGAGCCTAGTCCTCGCCGAACACGGCAGTGAACCCGTGTGAAGCATCTAGTGCAAAATTCCTGGTTACGTGGAACGCGGATAACGTCACTCTTCGACCCCGTGGAAAACGTCCAGAGCGGATCCTGGTCCTCGCAGAACACGGCAGTGAACCCGTGCGAAGCATCCAGAGCGGAGCCTAGTCCTCGCCTAACGCGGCAGTGAACCCGTGTGAAGCATCTAGTGCAAAATTCCTGGTCACGTGGAACGCGGATAACGTCACTCTTTGATCCCGTGGAAAACGTCCAGAGCGGATCCTGGTCCTCGCAGAACATGGCAGTGAACCCGTGTGAAGCATCCAGAGCGGAGCCTAGTCCTCGCCTAACGCGGCAATGAAACCGTGTGAAGCATCTAGTGCAAAATTCCTGGTTACGTGGAACGCGGATAACGTCACTCTTTGACCCCGTGGAAAACATCCAGAGCGGATCCTGGTCCTCGCAGAGCACGGCAGTGAACCCATGCGAAGCATCCAGAGCGGAGCCTAGTCCTCGCCTAACACGGCAGTGAACCCGTGTGAAGCATCTAGAGCAAAATTCCTGGTCACGTGGAACGCGGACAACGTCGCTCTTCGATCCCGTGGGAAACGTCCAGAGCGGATCCTGGTCCTCACACCAACATGGAGTGATCACCACCGCGACATTCGTCTCGATACAGCAGACGCGACACCAGCAAACGAAGTGAAGGCCAAATTCCTAGCTTCAGGGTCCTGACGGCAAGTCATATAAAGCCTGAAAGACAATCGGAGATCATCCCACACCAGCGCGGAGTGGTCACCACCTCGACGTTCGTCTCGATACAGCAGGCGAAATGTCACCCCAGCGTTCTTCCCCTAGCAGGATTCGGACGCGCCAAAGCAAACGAAGTGAAGGCCAAATTCCTAGCTTCATGCGTCTTAATGGCAAGTCATATAAAGCCTGAAAGACAATCGGAGATCATCTCGCACCGGCTCGGAGTGGTCACCACCTCGACGATCGTCTCGATACAGCAGATGAAATGTCACCCCAGCGTTCTTCCCGCAGCAGGATTCAGACGCACCAAAGCAAATAAAGCAAAAGGCCAAATTCCTAGCTTCAGGGTCTTGACGGCAACTCATATAAAGCCTGAAAGACAATCGGAGATCATCCCACACCAGCGCGGAGTGGTCACAACCTCGACGTTCGTCTCGATACAGCAAATGAAATGTCACCCCAGCGTTCTTCCCCCAGCAGGATTCGGAAGCGACAAAGCAAACGAAGCGAAGGCCAAATTCCTAGCTTCAACGTCTTGACGGTAAGTCATATAAAACCGGAAAGACAAACAGAGATCATCCCACATGGAGTGGTCACCACTACGACATTCGTCTTGATACAGCAGACAAAATGTCACTACAGCGTCCTTCCTCCAACAGGATCCGGACACACCAAAGAAAACGAAGCGAAGGCCAAATTCCTAGCTTCAGGGTCTTAACGGTAAGTCATATAAAACCGGAAAGACAATCAGAGATCATCTCATACCAACATGGAGTGATCACCACCTTGACGTTCGTCTCGACACAGCAGACGCAACATCACCGAAAGGAGTCACGGCAAAATCCCTGGTTCCAGAGCTCGACGGTTCACCAGCAACCTAGAGACAACCATGACATTCGTCTCGATACAGAGGACGCGATGCCAGCAAACGAAGCAAAGGCCAAATTCCTAGCTTCAGGGTCTTAACGGTAAGTCATATAAAACCGGAAAGACAATCAGAGATCATCTCACACCAACATGGAGTGGTCACCGCCTCGACGTTCGTCTCGATACAGCAGACGAGATGTCACAACAACGTTCTTCCTCCAACAGGATTCGCACATGACAAAGCAAACGAAGTGAAGGCCAAATTCCTAGCTTCAGGGTCTTAACGGCAAGTCATATAAAGCCTGAAAGACTATCGGAGATCATCCCACACCAGCGCGGAGTGGTTATGACTCATCGGGGCTCTCCAAAATGAGCCTAACCTCAAGTAAAAAGCGGCATGGCAAATTCCTAGCGCTTGCTCTTCCGACGGTCAAACTGCCAAGGAGGATTGCTTGAAGACGTCTTGTCCAGCCCCCGAAGGGATCGGAGACACGGCAGTCGCAGGGCTACTCGAACAGCACGATTGCCTATCGAGGAATACATCAGCTCATGCGACGGTACGACGGCCAAAACCCTAATTACCACAGACCCTAACGGACTTCTGTCGTAAAGAGCAGAGGTTAACTGTGACGTTAGGATATTCTTGCGAGATCTGCTCGATTCGTTTCGACTCGTGAGGAAAATGATGTCTTTGCGAGAACTTCTCGATTCGTCTCGACTCGTGAGACAAAGCCTTAGGCAGTAGGGATTAAAAAACCTGTTTCTTAAGCACTGGGATCCTGCAAGTCGGCCCAAAATGGTCTCTTGCATACTATCCACGGGTCTCACTCTCCGAAGTCGAATTTCGACAAGGAGGGGAACAACCGCTTACGGGTCCTCTCGACTCGTAAGAGGGAAAAATTCTCTCATAAGATCCTTACGACTTATAAGAGAAAACACACTTAGGAATCCTCACGACTCCTAAGGAGAAAATACACCTACGAGATCCTCTCGATCCGTAGGGAGAAAAGTCTTTATGAGACCCTCACGGCTCATAAAGTTGAAAAGTCATAGGTGGCAGATCCTAACCCTGTCTCCTAAGCCATCACTGCCCTGCAAAGAGGTCAAGATGGACCGTCTATGAGCCACACTCGCCAAAGCTACATGCCACTGAAATGGAAAAGCTACTCATGAGCATATAAACTACTTCACTCCAGAGTAAGATATAAAGAGATAGAAGGGTGCGGCTCATGGAGTTAAGGGTTTGGAACTATATCTCTTAAGAGTCGAGATTTGAGTCAATGATAAATGACGACGCTTGTGTCCGCTCGTTATCTTCTCAGATCAAGATTCTGAAAGTAATATACCAACCCGAAATTGGTTATACGCTATGCATAACTCTGCACTACTTTACCCACGTATATACTTACGTGGGCAAAGTAGTGGGGGGCATTTGTTCCCGCCAAAAATTTCTACGCAGAAGAGTCCAAGATATCAAATGACAGCGATACGCTTAAGGAAATGGGAACCAGTATCTTCCGGGCTGTTTTTTGACAAACTCCCAAATGAGAAACAGATAAATTCTGATGGTATCGAAAGCGGCTCGAAAAACCCTTCGATTTGATATATTATGGGTCTCGTAATTCATCCGGGATCAAAAGTTATGAGGAATTACGTGTCCACACGTGATGGGCTTTTAAAAACCCGCTGGAGGAGTTAAAAAATATAATAAAAACTCAGAAAAGACCCCAATGGGGCATCACGTGCTCACACGTGACCATGGGTCACGTGCAGACACGTGATGGGCTTTTAAAGCCTCTAAAATAATGAATAGAATTTAATTCTAAAAGTCAGAAATTACCTCAACGAGGTATCACGTGTTTACACGTGACCAATGGTCACGTGTTGACACGTGATGATTAAAACTGAAACATAAATAAGCGGCTGAGAAAGGAACCCAATTGGGGGTCACGTGCTCACACGTGACCAAATGTCACATGCCATGCACGTGACTGGCTTTAAAAGCATTATAATTTAATAGAATTAAATTCTAAAAGTTTCTGAATCTTTCCAAATGGAAAAGGGTCATGGGGAACCGCTGGATTAAAAATCCAAGGGTGATTAAAAATCACCAATTTATAGAAAAATCTTGGACTTGGAAAGATTTCCCACCTAAATCTGACCGAGATAACAAATGGATATCTTTGGATTTAAAATCCAATGGTGAATAAAATTCACTTGACAATCTAAAGGCCCAGATTAATGATGAATGCAAATCAAATCTCTCAACATACAAATAAAATCTCTTAATGAGAGATTTGCTAAACAAATTGATTCTCTGCCTTCTCCTATAAATAGGAGCCAAGAAGAGAAGAGGGGGGGATCTACTTTTTTGAGAGAAAAACAGAGAGAGGAGAATTTAATTCTCAAGAGGGAAGAAAAGAAAGGAGAATTTAATTCTCAACAAAGAAAACCCTAGGTGAGAAAAGGGAAAAAGATAAACTTCAAACAGAGAATTTAATTCTCAAAATCCAAGAGTTTAACTCTTATACAGAAAAGAACTTAGTTCTTCTTCTAGTTGAAGATCTGTACAGAGCACATCTCCCCATAGGATGAGAATTTAATTCTCATCGGGTCGAGATCCTGCCATGCAGATCCTAAACTTAGAAGGGGAATTGAGTTTTAAGAATTTAATTCTCCCAAACTCACAGGAATTTAATTCCTCCTAAAAAGAAATCAGGGTTTTATCCTAAATAAGAATTTAATTCTTTTACATATCTGGGAATTTAATTCTTTTAAAAAGAAATCAGGGTTTCATCCTAAATAAGAATTTAATTCTTTCACAATAGGAATTTAATTCCTCCAAAATCATAATTAAGGTTTAACCCTACGAAGAATTCAATTCTTGAAAGATCTCTGTTCATGAAAAGAACTAGGGTCACGTTCCCCCACGTGCCCCTTGAAAAGATCCCCTGCAAAGAACTTTGAAGCATTACCTCACGTGCTCCCACGTGACTCTCAAAACGCAGAAAGAAAAAGTAAAGGAAATGAAAGCTTTGGGCGCTCTCACGTGTTATCACGTGACCTCTCAGCAAATGCTTTAACAATTGGCGCACAGATCCCCATCACGTGCCAACACGTGATGCTCTAAAATAAAAATGAAAGTGTTTAACACTTAATGGCAAAACAAGAGAAAAGAAGCTTTGGGCGCTCTCACGTGTCCCCACGTGACCCCTCAGCAAGTGCTGTAATATTCGATGCATAAACCCCCATCACGTGCTAACACATGATGCTCTAAAATAAAGATGAAAAGTGTTTAACACTTATTCGCAGATTTGAGGATAAAACAAAGGAGATGTGGCTCCGCATTTAGGGCGCCCTCACGTGTCACCACGTGACCCCTAATGAGCGTTCCAACAGACCAGAGCGTGGGCCTCCATCACGTGCTCACACGTGATGGCCGTCAGAATTAAAAGAGTTAAAACACTGATTTGCAGAATAAGATAAGGGAAATCAGGGCGCTCTCACGTGTCCACACGTGACCCCTCTCCCCTTAGTGTTTAACACTAATCCGAAGACTTTGTCCTCAGTGATTAACACCGATTTTCTTAGTGTTTAACACTAATTTGGAAAACTCTATTTGCAGTGTTTAACACTGATTTGCTTGGTGTTTAACACTAATTTGAAAACACTGTTCCCAGTGTTTAACACTGATTATCTTTTAGTGTTTAACACTAACTTGCTATCTTATTCCCAGTGTTCAACACTGTTGGTTTCTAGTGTTTAACACTAGCTTCAGCCCAATTGGATAAATTTCTAGAGGCAAAACCTCTCCTTCAATGGACCAACAGAGGGCCAATATTTCGAACATAATTGGACTTAGCCCAAACTGGCCATAAGTCCTCAAATCATCTTGAACTGAGCACATCTGCTCTTTCAACCAACTCATTGGTTTAAGGGTACATCTCTGAACTCCTCTGATATTTGTCGTTGTAATCCTTCAACGTCTTCAGAGAGGTGACGGGTCCCGACAACCACACATCAACACGGACTGTGGGGTCCTTAAACTCATGGACTTATGCGTCCCTAAACCAAGATACGGACTGTGGGGTCCTTAAACCCGCGGACTTATGCGTCCTTAAACTAACGGACTAATGCGTCCTTAAACACACCCATATGGACTGTGGGGTCCTTAAACCCATGGACTTATGCGTCCTTAAACTACCAATGGACCACTACGTCCCTAAACTGGAGATGGACCACCATGTCCCTAAACTGGCATTGGACCCCCATGTCCCTAAACTGGAACAATAGAGCCAATTGCTCTTTTGTCGGATCTAAACGATCCCGTTAAGTCGATCTTAGTCCCAAACTGGACTAACGTATCCTTAACAAACGTTTGAGTTGATCTTAGCCTCAAATATGGCTAACGTATCCTTAAACCTTCAAACAGACTTTAGTCCCAAATTGGACTACAAATTCCCCAATCAACTTTGATTCAAGGGTATATCTCTGAACTCCTCTGACATCTGTCGTTGTAATTCTTCAACGTCGTCAGAGAGGTGACGGGTCCCGACGGTCATACATTCAATGGACCACTATGTCCCTAAACTGGAACATTAGAGCCAATTGCTCTTTTGTCGGATCTAAACGATCCCGTTAAGTTGATCTTAGTCTCAAACTGGACTAACGTATCCTTAACAAGCGTTTGAGTTGATCTTAGCCTCAAATATGGCTAACGTATCCTCAAACCAAAACCCCAAACCCAAATCTAAGAAAACACGGATTTGGACTAATCCACGTCCTACGGGCGACGACATAAATTGGTCTCCGTATACAATCCACGGGCAACCACAAATAAAACAAACACCCACGACACGAAGTGACCATCTGGAGAAGGAGAAAGTTGTTACCGCAATGCGGTAGCGTAATTAACTGCAGGGGCTGCGCCTGCAGGGAAGAGCGTCCCCACAATCAAAAACCCCTCAAGCGAGGGGGAATCTGACGAAGTCTGCTACATCGGCCGCATCCGTCTAAACCTCCGATACACGGTGCCATAAATCAACTTGGCATCTTCGGAGAGGTAGACGGATAAAACCAATTAGCATCTGCCCCGAACCTCAGGCATAGACGTCCCGCGTCTCGGCCGCCGTTCGGAGGGGAACAGTCTCTGGCGCCTAAGATCGTATACAGGTGCTTATGGGGGTGAGTACACTGGACAGACTTGCCGAGAACTGACTAGATGGTATTATACCAATCGTCAGATAGCAGTTCTTTGATGACATGAGTACAGATAGTCTGTTGACATGAGCTCGTCATTTGTCTCGTGTGAGTTCTCACCGTGCTTTGATTACTTCCCTACCACGGCTCTATTGAGTCGTGCAAATAGGGTTTAGTTGGGTACAGTCCCGAGCCATATAAAGGCAGTGAGCGATTGTCGGGGATTCATCTCTCCCAGTATAGGGATTTGATGTCGCATTGTGTTCGGTTGTCCAACACCATAAGTCTTTGGCCAGGGCGGATTGAGAATTACTGATAGATAGATCAGTAGATTCTCGGATGGTCTTAAACCACATAGGCACGACTTGCCAGGTTATTAAGGGTTTGACGTTATCAACCCCCTATACCCGGCATGCAATACTCTCAGAAAAAAAGATCGGACTGTACGACGATTGTCATGGATAGGCTCAGTAGGAGTTCAGATGAGTTTGCTTGCCGGCCTTTTTTTCGACAGGTACCTGGGTACCCGTTACGTACAGCTAGCGCCGCTAACATACTTGTGGTTAAATCCATTGCCAGCATACTGTCGAGTCTTTAGAGTCCCATACAGAGGGTTTTCCTGGTTCAGACGAAACGATGTAGAGACCGTATGGTTTTACATGCAGGGATCATATACGTGTACTGACTACACAGATTTTTGTTCGGACGGATAATACTAGCGCGCTTAGGATTAAACCGCATTCTAGTATTATATTATTGAATTATTTTTTTATCTTTTGGTATTCGTATTTTTTGTAGTACGAATACCGGTATGTATATACGGTGATGGTATTCTTGTATTTACACTAGAATGATTCAAGAAGAAGAAATCTCATTTTTGTGTTAATCTATTTGTTTAAATAAATAATGAGGTGGAGGGATGAAGTGTATTAAAGCATGGTTGAAGCATGGCTGCTTATTTTTGCTCATTCATTTGTGATAAATATTCAAGCATGGTTGCATTATTTCTATTGGAAATAATATGCTTGATATTTAACACTTAGCCATTCTTCACTTGATGCTTCATTCTACACTTGCCTTTCGCTTTCCTCCTTTGCTCTCTTCTTCTTTCTTAAACCCTAACTATCTTATGAATTAAGAAACCAAGAGTTTATAAGATATACTAATCCAATAAACATTCTCTACATCTACTAAACCACTTAGATTATCAAACTGGGTGTTTTAGTTACCTTAAGTTTGAGGTTGGAGCTTGAACTATACACTTTCGGATGGATCGTTTTCAACGTGAGAAGGCCAACGACTAAGCTCGATCTCGACGGACGAACAGCCTAAGAAGGAGATTAAGGAGACCCGAAGGATTTGTTCATATAGGTATAATCACTTTCACAGTAGATTAGAATCTATGCAAGTTTTGTTATTTAGGGCTTACTGTAGATCTTGAGGATTAGTCGGTGTTGCTCATCTTAAAATTGTTTTTTGAAAATTCCGTCTCTCTATGAACCTAGCAAAGTGTGCGACAACGTCTAACACTTCTTAACATAGAGAATTTTTTTTTGTATTTTTTTCAAGGAAAATTGGAATTTTTCAAGCCGCGAAGATTTCAAAGAGGCGGAAAAAGGAGCAGCCGCCGGAGAGAGAAAGGAGTGAGAGAGTGAAACCCTCTTTAGGGTTAGATGAATGTATATATGATTCATGTATGGACTTTGTTGGTTGGGCTTTGCCCATGATTTCTGTTATAAATAAAAGCTTGCTATGTCCCAGTACATTTCAAAAAAAAAACTGTTTAGCTACCGCATGAAACTATATATAGTAGACAACTACTAGATACCGTAAGTAAGGGGTTTCTTGACAACGAAAAACTTTTTTAGGGGGATTTTGACTACCTTCCGATGCAAGGGGGTTTTTGACAACGGGAGAAAGTGCTTGAGGGGTTGGGGGGGGAGGGAGGGGGGGGGGGTTTACAGGTTTTGATAGTTTACCCTTTTTGTAAAAATGTTTTTGAATTGAGGGCCATGTTATTTTTAATATTTCGAGAAATGTAGGGATTTATACATGAGGACACATCTGCTTTCAATATATCCGGAAACTTATCCAATCTAAAGACTAAGCCCTATTAACGGTGAACCCATTTATATTTTATACGTATGTATCTCTCTTAATCTGGTTAATGTGAAATTATTAATCCTATGCTTTTCAATAGTGCAAAACCCTTACAATATCAACGAGGTTTACGAATACAGAGCTTCATGAAATATTCGCAAAAGTTTTGCATTTGAAAAAACCATGTCAACGGCAGGGTTTGACTTATCCTAAAAGATTAGTTGACATTTTGTAAACTCTATAGAATTACAAGAAATGTTAAATAAATTATATATTTGTTGTTGATAAAATAAGGCAAAGATGCATGTAGATGAATGAGCACCTCTATGTTAAGTGATTTACATGGTAGACAAATGGTGGATAAAAGTTCTGTTGGAATATTTTGGATATATTAATGGAAAACTTAGAGATGACAAGTCATGCGGTGGACCTAATACTTTCGGATAAGGGTAAAATTGTCAAAAAACCCGGCCTGCTATGAAGTTGTGTAAGAAGCCCATGGCTTTTCGGCCTTGTTAAAAAACCCTAGGCCTAATAGAAAAAACCTCATGGTATACAATTCCCCACTTGTATTTTCGTGCGGCCGCAAAATGCCCCTTGCCCATGTGGACTGACTGTCATTTACAGCTAGATTTAAGGCAATTATAGTACAGAAGAGTTGCATGTAATATCCGGAGGCTTGCTTGTAATATCTATTCTGTTTTCACTTATCCCTCCAAATATACTTTTCTCCCACCAAAAATCTAATTTACCGCTAATTAAGCATATTTTTTCCCACCAAAAGCCTTTAAAATATCTGTATGTTTTCATGTAAAATCTAAGCATTCGCCTGTATTAATATCTAACCAGTTGCCTACAATATCTAAGCATTTGCCAATAACATATAAATACTGCATGTAATATCCAACTAGTTGCATGAGTTGTTTGTAATATCTAAGCACTGTCATGGGGAGACATATTTTTGTAATCGCATTTAAAATAGAATACATGGCCTAAATGCCTAGTTTTTTTCGCTAAGATTTTGAACAGTAGGTCTTTCCCAACAATTTTGATAATGCTAGAGGTTTTTAGACAACACTCATGGGGGGCGGGGGCTTTGATAATTTACCCTTTTGATAATTATTTTATTAGAAAAAAATAAAACAAAAATACATACAACCAGCAACAATTTATACAACAGAAAATACATACAACTAAATCACCCTAAGAAACTCTTATTGGTTTTGAATTTTACACCTCCTATTTTCGTTCTTCTCGATATCGATCTATGCATGTTGAGCACACGTACATAGGGCCACTGCATGCATGCACTATATGGTACATCCCCCCCTCCCCACCCCCACACACCACCACACACAAATTCCAATGATGTATCCTTCACCATCAAAACTTCAAAATCACAGCGGGAAATTATATTCTATTTACCGTTTAATGAAAAAGTTTGAGCTTTTTATTAAGAAACCATTCGGTGATTACTAAAAATAACCTCTCATATTTTGTATTTATTTAAAAGACCCCCATACATTTAAATTGCACTAAAAAGCTCCTCTCGCGATCTAATTTTCCATTCAAATTTAACATATTGTAAAAGGGATGGAGCTGGAGTTTAAGCTTGAGCTGTTAGCTTCTAGGTGTTTAACTAGGCTTTTCTTCCACAAAAGGAATCAACATTCTCATTTAGTTGAAGATTATGATTTAAAACAATTTAAAATACTTTCATTTGGTATAAGTTTGCCCACCAGCTCGAAACTTGCAATTAAAAGGACAACGACACTCGACAGGCTCGTTGTTGGAGAAGATTAAGGAAGACAAGCCTGTTTTCATGATTGATCTAAGATATCTTTGATTGAAAATCCAACAGTAAAGCCAATTTAGATAAAAATTGAGAATTTTGGGAGAAGAAAAGAGACTAAGGGTTTTGAGAACCTATTCTGATACTCACCGTTAGTTTTCTAACAAAGTAACGAAAGATACTGATAAAAATTCTTTTTGATATGTTAGAGTGTTCTAGTCACTACTACAAAGAAGGGTTGCCCCTACGGATTTATCCGTAGGGGCAACCCACTGCCCCTACGGTTATATACGTAGGGGCGAAAAAATACCCCGTAGGTGCAAAGGCCGCAGGTGCAAGTTGAGGCCCTGAACTTGCCCCTACGGTTAAATTTTTGCCCCTACGGTTATATGTGTAGGTCCAGGTTCCCCTACGGATTAAGCCGTAGGGTATAAGATTTTATATTATTTACGGTTTATTTTAATAAATTACTTGGACCTACGGCTATAGCCGTAGGGGCATGTACTACCCCCTACGGATATATTCGTAGGTACTTTTCCGTAGGGGCACAAATTCAGGATTCCTGATATTTGCCCCTACGGATAACGCCGTAGGGCAGTGTCAGTGGCCCCTACGGATATATCCGTAGGGGAATTCCCAACCCCCTGGCACTGACATCTGGGGGAAATATCAGTTACTGCTGATATTTAGCCCCTACGGATATATCCGTAGGGGTAACATGTATGCCTACGGATTAATCCGTAGGTACATATTGTCTGTAATTTTTTTTAAAAAATGGGCTGCTTGATTTTTTCCCGCCCTGTGCACAATAATGTATACATCAATCAAATCATATATTGCAGTATTCATAATCACATCTCACGCATATATATAATATACAAAAGAAACACAAAAACTGAATATGATATAAATACAAACCAATATCAATATCGTTTCAAAATGTAGTACAATGTGTATGATATAAATAAATACATGTTTCAAAAAAAAAGAACCAAAAATCTACCCTAGCTCGGTCCAGCTCGGTCCTGCTCCTCGGTCAATAAACTCTGCAATTCGTCGCGAGCGGGAGTCTGAGTGGGCGGTGGAGCTACAGGAGCTGTCTGCGGAACCGCAGCCGAAGGAGATGCGTGTGGAGGCTCGGCCGATCTACCCTGTCGCGTCTGGATATAACGTGTGTAAGAAGCGTGTAAGAACTGTTTATTATTCGAATTCGTTTCATTATTAAGTTATTTCGAAACCCTGTTTGGATATCTAGTTTGGAAAAGCGTTGTTTATTTCAATTACCTATGTATGTATGATTAATAAAACATAAGTCTACAACCAAATAAGCTCAGGCTATGTACTGATATTGGATATGTTGATATCTATAATATGACATTATATTTTACTATTAAGTAGTATACATACCAGCATCTCATTCAACTCCTGAACGGTGGCCTTCAAGCTCTCCTGTTCCTGCTGGATACGTCGCTAACTGGAGACGGAGGAAGTAACCACCGGGGTGGAGTCCAACCTCATATGGGCCCTGCTAGAGCCCAGTCCTCGGCCTATCTCCAAACCTCCGTGGTGCCGTCCGTGTGCGGCGTCCAGGACTGGGGTCAGCAGCCTCGAAAGTTGCCTTCCCCCTAGCAACTGTCAGAACATTATATTTAGCACATACTGGTCTATAAAATTGACAAGAAATACCAAAATCAACAAATTCAAAGCCTTACCTACAGAGATAGAAGATGTGCTCCTCTGGTATCTGCATGTATCAAAATTTGAATAATATTAATTAATTTCAGTACATACATACTAACAAGGTAAACTAGCATATAGCGCTGCTTACACATATGACAGGGAGTGAACAAGCTCTTGTAGATCATCAGGCGCGAATCTAATCTCATCAAGCAGCCCATGATAATGAGTTGGACGACTAAGAGCAAAAGAAATGTGTGTATATTTATGATATAGCATTCTAAATCAATATACATGCCCTATATAATATATAAACATACCTGGAGGAACGGGAGTGGCCTCTGTCCCTGATATGGACGCATCACCAACAACTAGACAATCAAACATTGACAATATAAGTAATTTTGATATAAACAGGCATGGATATCTATAATATTACATTCAAAATGGATATTAGAGAGCGCACCTGCAGTGAGAAGTGGTAAAAGTATCACCCAACTCGGGTGTAATTTACAGAATCAGTTGAGACTCTTAAAAGTCATAGAAGAACCCGACCTGCACAAATCTGATGTATGCTTTCCATTGGACACTAAGAAGTCTCTAAAGGGAAAAGCCTATGTGAAAGCCATCATTAGTTCATATCAGAAGATTGATGCTGAAACAGAGAACGAGGAATGTCATTTTTTTCTTCTTCCGTCACATTACTGTCTTCTCCTTCTGCCACATTACTGTCTTCTCCTTCTTATGATGTTCGCGTGCAAATTCAATGACTATATTGAGAATATGGATTAATAGTGGGTAGGAAAAGTATTTCTCAAATGGCTTTTGCGTCTTAAAACCATAAACTACTAAGTAATGGCATACATAATTTTTTTAGTATAAAGGTTGTTATTTTAAGTTTTCCCTTATAGAGATATGATCTAACTGCATCTATCAACTATAAGTGTGCAGAAAATTATGATAAGAAATCATAAGAAAGGGTCGTAGCCATGCATAACCTTGAATCTACATACTAAATCATGCAAAAGCATGCACTTATTGTCACCTTGCCTTAGAATATAAAATATCTTGGAAGACTATAAGCGAGCATTTAAATCTTGATAGCTTTTGACTTCAACATATATTTTTCTCAAGTACCATGAAATATACTTGCTCCGTATAAACCGTTTTCAGGAAGATGGATTAATAATGACAAATTATCCATTGTGGCTCACTAGGTTAGCATTTTCTCTTCTATTGACCATCTTTCTAATCTGCTTGGTAAATTTATTCGGAACCGGCTGCGAATCATTAAAAGACACGCATAAGAAAGAAAACTAAAATACAGATATATAGCATACCGATACATCGAAACTTCATACTTGCGATGGCAATCCAGAGATATTTATTTCTACACACGTGGTGCACGTGCGAATGCGTCAGGCATCATGAACAAATATTTCAGAACATGGAAAGTATTATTCGTATAAAGTAATTAAAACTTTTAAACACCTTGGGTAGATATTTTCTTAGGTGATGCAATCATATCATGAGGATTAAATTTAAGCTATTATACATATGCATATGTATTTTTCTAACCTAAAATATCACACACACACAGAGAGAGAGAGAGAGAGAGAACACCTGGTAGGTAAAGAAATCAGGTAGCAGGATCCTGAAGAAATAGAGTCCATAGCATTGCTCATCATCATCATCCATGATCCCTTTGATAATATTTTTTCAAAGGGATCACGGATGATGATGATGAGCAATGCTATGGACTCCATTTCTTCAGGATCCTGCTACCTGATTTCTCTATCTACCTGGTGTTCTCCCCCCCTCTCTCTCTCTGTGTGTGTGTGATATATTAGATTAGAAAAATACATAAGCATATGTATAATAGCTTAAATTTAGTCCTCATGATATGATTGCATCAACTAAGAAAATATCTAACCAAGGTGTTTAAAAGTTTTAATTACTTTATACGAATAATACTTTCCATGTTCTGAAATATTTGTCCATGATGCCTGACGCATTCGCACGCGCACCACGTGTGTAGAAATAAATATCTCTGGATTGCCATCGCAAGTATGAAGTTTCGATGTATCGGTATGCTATATATCTGTATTTTAGTTTTCTTTCTTATGCGTGTCTTTTAATGATTCGCAGCCGGTTCCGAATAAATTTACCAAGCAGATTAGAAAGATGGTCAATAGAAGAGAAAATGCTAACCTAGTGAGCCACAATGGATAATTTGTCATTATTAATCCATCTTCCTGAAAACGGTTTATACGGAGCAAGTATATTTCATGGTACTTGAGAAAAATATATGTTGAAGTCAAAAGCTATCAAGATTTAAATGCTCGCTTATAGTCTTCCAAGATATTTTATATTCTAAGGCAAGGTGACAATAAGTGCATGCTTTTGCATGATTTGGTATGTAGATTCAAGGTTATGCATGGCTACGACCCTTTCTTATGATTTCTTATCATAATTTTCTGCACACTTATAGTTGATAGATGCAGTTAGATCATATCTCTATAAGGGAAAACTTAAAATAACAACCTTTATACTAAAAAAATTATGTATGCCATTACTTAGTAGTTTATGGTTTTAAGACGCAAAAGCCATTTGAGAAATACTTTTCCTACCCACTATTAATCCATATTCTCAATATAGTCATTGAATTTGCACGCGAACATCATAAGAAGGAGAAGACAGTAATGTGGCAGAAGGAGAAGACAGTAATGTGGCGGAAGAAGAAAAAAATGACATTCCTCGTTCTCTGTTTCAGCATCAATCTTCTGATATGAACTAATGATGGCTTTCACATAGGCTTTTCCCTTTAGAGACTTCTTAGTGTCCAATGGAAAGCATACATCAGATTTGTGCAGGTCGGATTCTTCTATGACTTTTAAGAGTCTCAACTGATTCTGTAAATTACACCCGAATTGGGTGATACTTTTACCACTTCTCACTGCAGGTGCGCTCTCTAATATCCATTTTGAATATCGATAATATTACATTCAAAATGGATATTAGAGAGCGCACCTGCAGTGAGAAGTGGTAAAAGTACCACCCAACTAGAGTGTAATTTACAGAATCAGTTGAGACTCTTAAAAGTCATAGAAGAACCCGACCTGCACAAATCTGATGTATGCTTTCCATTGGACACTAAGAAGTCTCTAAAGGGAAAAGCCTATGTGAAAGCCATCATTAGTTCATATCAGAAGATTGATGCTGAAACAGAGAACGAGAAATGTCATTTTTTTCTTCTTCTGCCACATTACTGTCTTCTCCTTCTGCCACATTACTGTCTTCTCCTTCTTATGATATTCGCGTGCAAATTCAATGACTATATTGAGAATATGGATTAATAGTGGGTAGAAAAAGTATTTCTCAAATGGCTTTTGCGTCTTAAAACCATAAACTACTAAGTAATGGTATACATAATTTTTTTAGTATAAAGGTTGTTATTTTAAGTGCGCGTGCAAATTCAATGAAAGTTAGATTTGAGGATACCCATGTATGAGTTGTATTCTATATATGTGTGTTTCGATTTATGATTTCGCTTAAGTGTAGGGTTGTTTTTACTTAAAGAAGTATCACCATCTACTATATATAAAAAAATATAGCAAACTAGGATTGGTATTCAAATCCCAGTCCAGATTGGTATTCAAAATTTATTTAATTAGTTTGTGATCCACATCATTTGATTCGTTGCTTGAGGCATCAATGTAGGCACAAATATCGGCGACGAGGAACTTGACGAGGAAGAACGAGGGCGGTGGCGGGCTGAGAACGGAGGGCGCGCGGTGGCGACGAAGAGAAAATTGGAGACGCGGGAACGAGAGAAAATTTTGGGAACGAGAGGGAAAGATATCGAGGCGTATATTGGTATCGATGGGAATATGAAGGTTTCATATTATCATCGAGTATCATATATTGGTTTTAACCTGAATATCTTGAGTCGCTCTCTAATTATGCGTTTGTTGTGCATTCGTGTTGTATGTGTAACATGATTTTAAACCATTGAGATCAAGATTGATAGGACTGATCATCCTACATTGTAATAGCATTCATCGACCAAAAACTATTATTGCAATGGTATTCATCTATAACAATCAACAATTAAAACTACAAATGTAGGATACTGATATCATAAAGCGTTATACGCAATATTGATAGAACTGATAAATAAAAAAACGAAACACAAACCGTATTAAGATTTAACAACTTTGATTATGTCATATACGCGGGCCGATATTTTCATATTAGCCAATAGGCAAAAATAGATTGCGGTCTGGATATGGCATATTGGCAGATGTTACCTATATGCATAAATCTTATGTCTAATGACCATAAGATTGTCGGAGACAGTTTTGATGTTTTTTGGGTTTGGTTTTATACTTGGGACAATCCAATGTTGACACACACACATAAATAACAAATTAAAGTAAACTAACTAAGAGGCATGTTTGAGTTTTATACTGGGATCACAAATAGCATGATGGCTGCAAACAGGTTGCTTGAATACTTGCAGACAATCCAATGTTGCCTCGCCATTTCTATAAATTTTAAACTCCCTGGAAAATTATCATCACTCAGGATTACTTTAGGGCCAGTTTGGCTGCTTCTTGCTTGTGATTCAACATTCAGCTTTTTGTTGATTTGGAACTCAGAGAGTGTTGCAAAACAAATCCAAAACTAAATAAACCTCAAACTAGCTACAGAGAAGGCAAACAGCAAACCCCATGAAGTTTGGCTTTCAAGGGTTTTCCCACTAAAATACACTTAGATGCAGCACTTTAAGGAAGCTTGCAGCAATATAAAAACTTTTAGGTAGTTTAGTGAAAAACTGCAGTGCTTCAAGATTGTTTAAGTTTTATGTGTGCTTAAGCTGTCATACAGAAATTATCGTTGCAAAAATGTTCGCAACCCTAGCTTTTCCAGCAACGATACTGGAATACGAGCCTCAGATATGCCAGCTTAGGAATCAAAATAAGAAAGAGATTTGGGGTTATCCTAAGTCCAAGGTCAAACGGGCTCGAGAAATATATAAACCCAAAAAAATGACTGCATAAAGATCTCATAAAGATGAAAAGGATGTTATGCAAGCTCTGAACAAATCTTGAACGAAACTTTCACAAGAATTTACAATACCCGACCAGAATCCAATCCTGAGTTTGATGAAGCTTCAGGCCTTCAGCTTCCCCACAGAAAATAGTTAGGGCAAACCCTTTGCAAAACCATAGCTTTCATGCAGAGATGACGCTCAGAACATGCCAGCTTCCAAACACATTGAATAATACATAATCTCCCATACTCTCTCTCTCTCAATCAGACAGTTTATATTTGGATTTGAATTTAGGAAAAGAAATAAGATGGCTACAAACCAGCTTGCCTCGCCAATCTCATAACTATAAAGCTCATAAAAGTGGAAGCTTGAGGGCAAGCCATCATCGCCTCCATTCAATTGAAGCCAAATCATCCACAAAAAATAGAAATAAATATAATAATTGATCGATAGGCAAAATTGCAAGAAACCTATTCAGATTTTTGCATGAAAAAATAAGAGATGTAAAATAAGTAAAAGATTACCAAATGAAATTATCCCATCACTTGAACCCCCTCTCAAGACATTTTAGCAAAAATTCCCCCAGTAATTTTCTTCGGTTTAACCGTTTTATATCATAGAAGAAAGATAAATTTCAAATGTATATACATGCATACACACACACACATCATATACACAGTTTTTGAATGTTGCCAGAATTTCAACGGTAATTCTAGATTTTTCCAAACTCTGAAGGCTTCACAAAAATTTAAACTACAGATAATAATATGATTGAAGAGATCAATCACCAATTTTTTAATGAGGATCAACTGAAACCCCAAACAGAGCAAGCAAATTACAAAGATCCCAAAATCCCGCGTGGCCCAGCCCCCAGCCCCCAGCCCCAGCCCAACCCTAACCCCAGCGTGGCCAGCTAAACCCCAACACCAACCCTAAGGCAAACCCTAACCCCAGCCCCACCCCAGCAGCAGCCGAACCCCAACCCTAACCCTACCCTGACCCCGACCCCGACCGCGACCGTGACCGCTGCCCAACCCCAACTCGCGCGCGCAACCCCAGACCCAGCCATGAACCCTAAGCCCAAAATAATCCAAAAATTCTTTAATTTACCTCGAGATTTACTCACCTGAATGGCTGCTGCTGGGGCTGGGGCGACGACCTGAACCGCGGTGGCGACGAGAACTGCGGTGGCGACGAAACCGGCGGTGGCGACGAGGAGAACGACGGTGGCGACGACGGCGTGACGATTTGGGGATTTTTCTCGCGCCCGATCGAGAGAGAGAGAGAGAAAGTGAGCGTAGGCGATCGGTCTGGGGTCTTAATAAATCGATATTTACTTGCCCCTACGGATATATCCGTAGGTCCTTTGTTTGCTCCACCGTAGAGGCAAACACCAAATTAAGAATTAATTTTTTAATTCTTGAACGTCAGTGCCCGTAGGGGCAACCCTTTAGCCCTACGGAGTAATCCGTAGCGCCAAGTAAAATCTGCCCCAACGGATAATTCCATCCGTAGGGGCAACCCCATATTTTACTAGTGAGTGCAATTTAAATGTACGTGGGTCTTTTAAATAAATACAAAGCATGAGAAGATTTTTTAATAATTTGCTAAGTATGAGCAAAGTTTATGCCCGTCCATTGTTTTATGATATAAGAAATTAAACATGCATATCACCTTATATTTTTCAAGTACATATCTACAGTCTAGTCAATTCATCAAATCTCTTATGTTACAGCAATGGAGGTCAGTAAATTTATTCTTATGTGCGTAAATTTTATAAAACCCTCCTAATAGTTCAGGATTTCTGAGGCAGCACCATTGAACTTTAAAAGTACCATAAACCTTTCTCCTGAAAGCCCGTTTTTAAAGAAAAAAATGATGGTATTTGCTTCATGGAATGTCATATTTAGTTTATTTTGAGGCTAATTTACTCCATCTACAATGTTATTCTAGGGTTATTAAAAATGCCATATACCTAGTTTATTTTGGGCTAATTAGTTCACATGCAAGGTTATTCCAGGGTTATTTATTAATTCCATTAATTCATGCCTTAAACAAGCCAACGGAATTCCCACCATTGAAGTTTAAAAAAAATTCATGAACCTCTCTCTTGAAAGGTTTTTTTCCATAGAAAAATTGATGGTAGTTTTTTTTCCAGAAAATGCCATATTTTGGTTATTTATAATTTTGGGGCTATATCTCGTAGTACATCTACAAGGTTATTGATGATGCTCAATATTGACAATCTCCAAGATCAAGACACGTGGCAGATGACGTGTCCCAGGACTCAGAAAAAAGGGCTCACAGGGGCCGACCAGGCCACCCTACGCCCGACCTGCAAGCACAAGCTGGCCCTCCTCGGGGCCCCCTGCAAATTAGCCTCCTCGGCCATTCAGCTCGTCCCGAGCCGCCACAGGACCAAGACTCCCCGGCCTCCTCGATCGTCCCCGAGCTCTCGGCCGAGGCCGTCTTCCTCGGCCCTCCAACCAACTCCACCACTCACAGGCGTAACGGCCGCTCCGCGAATTTCGCCATGCGCAGATTCTACGCCCGCAACATCCCACGTTCCATGCCAACACGATCCCCATTAATGGGCGATCCGCTCTCTACGCGGGCGTGACGTCGGGAGCGTAACTGCTGGCGAGATTCTCGCGCCTGCTGCTGCGTGCCACCACCGTTATATAAACCCCCATCACAGAGGGGTCAAGTAAGACATTCTTTACTCTTCTAAGCCGTTACTCTTCTCGGATCTCATCACTAACTTGATCGTCGGAGGGTCCTTGGTGGTACCAAACCATCCCGGGACTTCTTTGCTGGTACTCGGCACTAAACTCCTCATACCACCTCTTCCTCCAAAACCCATTGAGAGCCACACACAACATAAGATAACCATCAAATCCACCAGGAGATCAACGGAAGACAACATCTGACGGAGACCCGAAAAGGACCTCCATCAGTTGGCGCCGTCTGTGGGAACTAACTCTACAAAACACAAAGTTGGCCTTCCTATCTCCGCCCTCATGACAAGCAGCCATCCTGAAGATCCCGGTACCAGCCGCCGCCTTCCACTCACCGAAGGCGGGGATGAGCCTTCTCCAGCGACCGTCATCAATGTAAGTCCATGTCACGCACCCCACGAACTTGCGGAGAAGCGGAATATATGAAAAACGATTATCAAAGTTTCGTAACACGGACTTGAGCGCATGAATCGTTTCTAAACCGTTACTAACTAACTACGAGAGGTTTAACTACTCGGATTCGAAA
This sequence comes from Agapanthus africanus, assembly GCA_030015575.1. NCBI lineage: Eukaryota > Viridiplantae > Streptophyta > Magnoliopsida > Asparagales > Amaryllidaceae > Agapanthus > Agapanthus africanus. The sequence continues at coordinate 698,366,417 of CM057340.1, forward strand.
TTATACCTCACGTTACTTGTCCTTCGGGTCTTCATCGCTGTCCTCCACTTCTCGTAGGCTCCTTAGAACATCGGCACCTCAACGGCCTACTCGAGCCAAAGACGATCCACCCGAGAGCTCCTACTCCAAGCTTGATCTCTAACTTGAGATATCTAGGTTTCTTTAGTTGCTAATCAAAGTGACCTAGGTGATATAGAGTGAGGTTATGGATTAATTAGTCTACCTAATTCTTGATCTCAACATATGCGAGGGAAGGATTAGGGTTTCAAGAGAGAGTGAGCTTGAGGAGAGAGAAGGTGAGCATAAGAACGATATTGAAAAATGGACTCATTTGAATATATCAACCATAATAATTTATCAAATAAATAATTCAAATGATTAATCATCATGGTTGATTCATTCACCTTGTGTGATTCATCTCATGAGTCATTAGCTAATAAATGCATCATTTAACTCCATGGATGAATCACACAAATGAGTCATTAAGTGATTGATGTGAAAAAGTGTTTGTAGTTTAACCGCAATCAATAACGGTGTCGCGCGTAGCTAGACCGAGATGAGTACGGGTCGTCCTCTGGGAAACGTGGAACCTTTTACTCTTACTTTAGATGTGTTGAGAAATGAGGAAGAAATAAGAATTTTGTGGAATGGTTTCTAGATCTACGTTAAGCGCTAATGCAAAATATAGATCTAGATTTTTAAGGATGTTGTTAATATAAGAAGGGGCTTGTAGGGTTCATTAGGATTTAGAAGTTATGGACGATTAATTAAATATTACTCTTTTTATCCTTTAATAGATTTAAAACTAGAATGAATGGAGTTCCGTGTCGAGATAAGGGTTAAGAGTGGGATTCCTTTTCCCTCCAGAAACTCTAATCTACATGCATCACCGTCGTTCTAGTTTTAAATCTATTAAAGGATAAAAAAAATAATTTTTAATTAATCATCCATAACTAAAAAATCCTAACGAACCCTACAAGCCCCTTCTTATATTAACTACATCCATAAATAATCTAGATCTATATATTTTGCATTCTTGCTTAACGTAGATCTAGAAACCATTCTACAATATTCTTTATTCCCCCCCTCTCTCAACACATCTAAAGTAAGAATAAAAGATTCAACGTTTCCCAGAGGACGACCCGTACTCACCTCGGTCTAGCTACACGCGACACCGTTCTGATTGCGGTTACACTACAAAAACACTTTTTCTACACCAATCAAATGGCGTCGTTGCCGGGGATACGTGCGTAATTTTTTCTTTTTTCTTTTTGTGTTGAATTCTTATTTGATACATATCATAATTAACACAAAACTGCAAATTGCATATTTAACGATTTGTGCGTGAATTTTGCAAGGAGATCTGGAGTCGTAGACTTGAGGAAACAGGAGACAGAGACATTCTTAGAGATACAGAGGAGTACAGAAGGACAAAGAAAACTCATCACCTGATCCCTCAAGTCGGCGGTTGAACCGCGGCAAGAAGGCCCTTTCGGCGGCGGAAACGCGGCGCAACTAAGGAGTTAGGGTTCCAAACTTCTCTGGTAAGATTCTAACCTCATTCTATCTCCTCTCAAATCCAATAAAATCTATTTTCTGCAGGATTCTTTGCAAAATAGCTTCGCTCAAAAATCTTTTTGCAAAAGTTTTGTGATTGGTTTTGTTTTGCATATTTTAATACGGACTTTAAGGGGCAAAGACCAAATCAAGATTAGGTGGGGATTTCATCACCCTTCCTAAGCCCCACAAATCACAAACCGAGCATCTAGATCAACCCTTCATTAATTTAAAAAATATCTAGACCAGACTTTAAGGACTGTCGTGCTCAATAAGGACAGGGGAAGGTCATGAGTAATCTATCGCTTATCCGCATTACTTTTGTAGTGCCTAGGCAAGTGTGTCAAAGGCTAGTGGTTTTTTAATTAGGCCCACTACTGTGGTTCCTTCCCACTTACCACTTACCTGGCTACAAGGATAGTACAGAGACGGTAGAGGATTGATCCTGCGGCTTGTCCTCTGGAAGTCTAAGAGCGGTCTAGAGACTGGACCTAGGTAACCTTAGTTTTAGGGTTGTTTGTGCATTTTAGAGTGATTTGTCTTGAGTCCCACTTTTTTCAAAACAGACCAATTTTAAATCACACACACGCTGCCACTTGCACTAAACCCGCTTAGTGCATTCTCGGCTGGACACGGGATTCTAGTGCCCGTCTTGTCCGCGTTCCTGCTATCAACGCCGAAGTCGGTACTTCTTCATCTTCTTTTCCCCTACCACCACACACCACGACCGAGATGGACGGTACTCCATCAGATTATAACACCACGCTGCCACCGCCCGTAGGTGTGCAGAATCCACCGTGCATCTCTCTCCAAGAGAGATGCTATCCTATCCGTGGTCCCCTTCCTACTTGTCTATCTCTTCCACCAGCTAACGGGGATAATTTCGAAATTAAACCCCACTATATCAATCTGCTGCCCAAATTTCATGGGCTTGAGTCGGAAGACGCGTACGTTTTCATCACCAAATTCGAAAACGTATGCACAATGATGGGTACTTCACAATTGACTGTGGATGTTATGCGCTTGCGTCTTCTCCCATTCACACTGTTGCGCCACGGCAGCGCCCCGGTCTCGTACTCGAGGCCAAAATGCGGAATCAAAAATTTTCCTTACTCGGAAATCGGCGCAACCGCGGACAATGAAAACCCGGATCGTTTACCATTAACCTAATACTAGCAATCAAGAGAGGGGAAGAGAAGTATACCGAGTGATCCGAGTCCTCCGGTCTTCTCGTCATCGTCCCGATCTCCCGCGGAAAGTCTTGCCTCCACATCGTCGCCTCCTCGCCGGAAGGGCACCACATCGCCTGCGTCTTTTACGGGCTCCCGCCTCAATACCGAGGCAACTCGGGCATGAAGCCGGCAACTCGACATGCTCAAGATATGCTGTAGAATGTGTAGTGTAGAGGGTATGTCTCATTTGGGGTTATGTTGTTGCCATTGAGGATGATGGAGGAAACAAGGATTAGAAAAATGGTGCTTGCATTTTTCTAGCATGAAAATGAGATCAAGAAAGAAACTCTCAAGAATGAAGCTCTCTCTTCTTCTTCTCTCAACCATGGAAAAAACTTATCATCCAAAAAAAGAATGGTGGAGGAGGGAATTACAAAAGCAAGAGGGAGGTAAGTGTAGGAAAAGAGAGAGGGTGACCATATCCTAACACCATCATCACAATCTCACATCAAGCTTAAAATCAATCCTAATCACCTTTTACAAGAAATAAGATAGAAAAGAAAAGAATATAAAAGATGCTTTCATAATAAATACTTATGCAAGAAAATCCTCCACAAAGTGTTATTTGCAAAACTGCAAATAACCCCCTCCATCAGAAAAGTCCGGCCGGGAAAGAACAAAGGAAAACCGGCCGGAACGGAATGCAAACTGGCAACTCCAGAAAACTGGTCCCGTAATAAATTACAGGAAAACCCTGAAACTGTGCATACACACCCGCATCTGTATTCCGTCCGGATACAAATGCAATGAGACAAAATCTACACTGTACTAAACTAGTACCGGCTTAAACCAAAGCCGGCTAGTAAAATCCGTTCGATCTTGATCCGTGCAATACCGCACGTATCTGATCGAACCCTGCCATATAACTATACGGCCACTAGTACAAAACTGTCCGATCCTGATCCGTGCAATACCGCACGTATCTGATCGGACCCTGCCATATCTCCATACGGCCTCTACAGCGTTTCGCCCGAAAGCTTGAGTAACTGAAAGTGTGGTGGACTCTAAAGACTCGTCAATACTATGGCTGTGGATTTAACCACTAGCACGTCAGAGGTATAAGCCAATACGTGACGGGCCACCAGCTATTGACCAAAAGGGACGTCGATGAGCGAACCCATCCTGACACCCTACTGAGCCTGTCAGTGACAATATTCGTACAGTCCGGTCCGTTCGTCTATGAGCATCGCATGTCGGGCCTAGGGGGTTGGTAAAAATCAGACCCCCAAAAGCGGTACAAGTCGTGTCGGAGTGAAGCCCAGAACGCCCTGAGATACTACTGGAATACCTACCAGTAAATCTCCTGCCTCGGCCGAGGGCTTTGCGTAATGGCTCTCCTAGACACAACGCGACCTCACCCCCAATACCGGGAGAGACGAACCCCTGAAGATCCGCTCACTGCCTCCATGTGGCTCGGGACTGTACCCAACTAAAACCTGTTTGCACGACTCCTTTGAGCCGTGGTAGGGTAGTAATCAAAGTACAGTGGGAACTCACACGAGACAAATGACGATCCCCAGGTCAATGAACTAACCTGTACACATGTCACCAGGGAACTGCTATCTGACGTCTGGTATAATCCCAACTAGCAGGTTCCCGGCGAGTCCTGTCCGGTGTACTCATAACCCAATGAGCACCTGTATACATCTTAGGTGAACCAACTGACACCAGTGGCTTGTGAGACCGGCCACCGCCCCTCGTCGGGGTCTCGACTGTATACACTAGTCTACTAATGGAGTATCGATGCCCTGTCTCGAAACTCCTACGACTAGGGACCTTTTAAGGATGTGCTTATAGACTACCAGCTCCCACGTATATGATCGCCATCATACTGCTGGCAGTCAAGCAAGAATCCTAGGGGCTCTATCAACGTGTAATAGCGACATGCCAGGTCACCTAAAGCAGTACACGATGATAAAGGTAAACCAGATAGCATACTATCATCTCGAGTAAGACTGTCCTACCGGGATAGGTCCTCCCTCAATCATCGCAATTACGTGTCTGTGATCCAATAATTGACTCTGAGGGCACTATCTCCAACAATCTCCCACTTGCACTCAAGGCTAATTATTGCGATGCCGCATACTCACAGCCCGTGTGATACCGAACACCCAACTCCTCTACTAGTCAGTCTCACAAAGCTCGTTTGCGAAACTATTGCGTTCGAGGAATAGTCTCAGTGAGTGGATCCGCTGTGATGTTTCTTTCTATGTCTCTCTATATCTCAAGTTCGCGGAGAAAGCCATCTCCCGAAATGAGCAATACCTGTCTTAGAATGTCTGGATGTCTGATGGGACCTAGCTCATAAATGAACTCCAAATCCAAACTTCTTAGACTGTATCGTCAACTGAACTTAATCAGTATCCTGCGCCATACCACCCTCAGTATTGCCTTGGACCATCTGTCCAAAATACTGCCCCTCGTCAGAAGGAAAACTATAACTCTGACAACCTCCTTGTCGTCCATGTCACCTTGGAAGCCTGGAATGATAACTGTCTCCCAAATGAGGCTGTCGTTATCATATCCCTAGAACATCAACTTATGTTCTAAAACTGCTTCCGACTGTTTCTCCAGGATTGGATCAATATCAACTTATTGCATGTAGTGCAATAACAACATCTGGTGTGGTACTTGACATCTCATGATTGACTCAATTGCCTAAGCAAGTGATCTGTCAATCATGCGTATCCCTCTCCGCTTTAGTCTGTAAGACACCTTTAGAGAGGGTGACTCCATTACCTGCAGGTACACTACCATGCCAGGAGTCGTTCATTCTAAATACTCTTAGAATGCTGTCTAAGTACCCAGATTGGGAAACCACCCAAATCTAGATCTAAAACCATAGATCTAGTAACCAGTATGTCTGACATAATATCCAAGTCCCATGTGGAGAAACCACTGTGTGACGACCAAAGTAAAACCGATCGTAGTATAGGAATATCACTTCCTACTACCTTCTCAACAGATCCACCCCCTTATTCTGATGGCGTCAAACCTATGACTGTCACATCAGAAATAGATGATCTATCTTCGCTATAACTGCTTTAGTCTATAAATAGACATAAGCCTGATGACCACCAATGCTTCCGCTGCTCCCACTGACTACGACAACCCTTTGCCAGAGTCATATAGACATGCACTTCTAAAGCTAGTTTAGAACGACGCTATACTCATCCTCCTGTCGGGTCTCACAGTCTGGAACAACAGCAATGGTAAGTCTGGGTAAACAAGAACCTCCCTGCCACCGTCCTTGAGCATACCGAAGTACCTCTCGAGTGCCTGAGGTTACCCATCATATCTGCGGAGTGGCCAATGGAATGTCAAATCAGATTGAATCTTTAGGTTCCTTATCAAATCTTCAGTAATCGTTTGTGGTTCTGGAATTACTTCCAGTTCTACCATACTCCCACTACTGTTTTCTGAAAAAATCCATTTTTATTAAAACTGTGGCGAGTCTAGAACAATATTGCTATTGTTCATCCAGATGGTAGAAAATCAACCCTCGTCCTAGCCTGGGTCAACCCACAAACAGCCATTACAGAAACATGCCTTGAGTTGTCCAGTGTCTGGTTTTAATCATAAGCCGGACAACTCCCCGTACCTTAACAACGTTAAGATATGAACTGTTCTATATCCAATATAGAAACAGAGGCACTGATTTAATTGAACCAGATTCAAATCATGCAGCTGTCTCCAGTGCATGTCAACTAAATGGAAAGAGGTCGATCAGCGTTACTCAACTTAGGAATGCTTCCAATTATAAGTAACCTGAAAGAGAAGCAATCTCTCTTCATCATTACTATCAACTGAATACCATACACAAGTATCTACATCTTCGATCACTTTGAAGAATCCCGATACTTGCTACACCTGGTTCTCTACTCTATTCAAATACCTATAGCTCCTCAAAACTTAGACCCTGTGTTTCCACGAAACAGCTGTCTAAAATCTAGAGAAGTCATAAGTAAACCGAATATAGTACGAGGACCAACCCCTCTGTCCTAATGGACACTGGACAACATACAATACTCTGTATAAGTCCGCTGAGTCTAACAACTCTTTCACTGTGCGTCGTAGGTTGAAAACTGTACTTATGGTTAAGAAGAATTACACCGCTGTTTAATGCTCCTTACCTAACCATCCACTGATATAGGTAAATGTCATCGACATAATATCAAAAGGTATATCTCATTCTATGAAAATAGACGTACAGATATATCAATTTGAAATTGGTGCACAACAGCGGATATTCAAAACCAAATATTTGCCGACCGGCAAACAGCCCAGATGATCTCCTCAAATATCACCGATTACAACGAATCCCGATATAATGAGGATGATTACCCTATTCCCAATAACTTACTCCCACTCATCATCTGTAAAACCATACAGATGTGAGAATCATACTTGGTAAATGCATACCCTGGAGTAAGTATCTAATCGGGAAATCAGTTTTCTATTAACAGTACACAGTGAAACTGAAATATTGAAATGTTTCGTTGGGGTATCCTGGTATTCCTAGTAATGCCTCTTCCATTATCCAGATTCACAACTGTAACCGTATAATTCTTTGCCACTTCTCCAAATCCCTTTATATGTCTTTAGTCATTACCTTCTGTACACCCCATTAGGCCAAATGGTTTTCTTCCTTCCCTACCGTTCGGCACCAGCCTATGGTTTGGAAGAAGACTATCCAATAAGCATAATGGGTGTACTGTCCCAATCCTAGGAACACTCGCAATGCGAGAGAAGATGAAGATAAAAGACACCTGAATGAACCTTATTCCTATTTCTCCTGAACCAGAATCCATCCCCGAACTGGAACAAGTTCCTTTCGAGTTCGTATATAACCATACGATGGAGTATCCAATAAACTGTGGATCTTCGTAGTGACACGGAGTGTCCTGGAGAAATACAAAGGTGATTTAGGATTGGCGAAGAAATACTTGGTTTGGTCGTGAATATCAGTTGCAATTTACTTTGCCCTCCTACTAGTCCCTTGCTTTGTCTTAACTTAATACCTTATGCACACCATCGTTATGCTAATTGGTTTTCTTCATTCCCTACCGGTCGGCACCAGCCTAAGGTTTGGAAGAAGACTATCCAATTTGCGTAATAGGTGTACTATCTCCTAAACCAAGGAGTACTCGCAACCTGAGAGAAGGTGAAAAGAAAAGACAACTGAATAATCCTATCCGTTTTCTCCAGAACCAGAAACCATCCTCGAAGTCCTTCGAGTTCGTATATAACCATACGATGGTTTTGTCCAATGGAAGTGGACGTTCGTAGTAATACGGGGTGTCCCGGAGAAAAGGGTAAAAGTAGGAGTGGCAATGAGGTCTGCAACTCTGACAATCCAAAAGCCAGTGTTAAGAAGGTTCGGTCAACTTGGTCACTGAGTCATAGTCCAGAGTCGGGTCAATGGTCGCTGCCAAAGAGAGAGAGAAAAGAAACACTCAGCGTGCACTCTAACCTAGATCAGAATGGTTATCATTTTGTCCAATCAGGAAACCTCCCACTGTACCTCAAATTCTCCTCCAAACCTGAAAGAAGAATTAGTCGGGGTCACCCGAGGAGTAAAATAAATCATCAGTGGGAATCGGGATCCAACTATCATCGCATGATAACTTGACGGAATCCACTCAAGTCACCACGCTCCAGAAGGTATGCGCATGCCTGGCAAGTTTCAGTTCTTTTGAAACTCCCGATGTGATTTTTACCCCTAGGACTCAAGTGACCTTGACGGAGTCAACAAATCAAAGAGTCCTAGTCAAGTTCAACCCGTCATTATCTGGATTCCATTAAACCCACCCGTACGTGCCCTTGACGGAGTCAACAAGGCCGCACGACTGTCCTAACCAATCCCATTTATGCAACAAACAAGCACTACTTAGCTACCGTACACTACGTCTTGACGGAGTCAACAAACGCAGCACGAATACTAAATAATACTCATAAGAAATGACGGAGGGCTACGAATGGTTTTTGGCGAAAAAACCTTTAACGTAATGAACTCGATATCGTTGAAGGAACTGCATAGCCTTTTTTTAGAAAATATAGTGACGAAAACCTTTACTAGAGAGGTCACTCCCGGTGAAGGGATCTCGGCTCTTTCCCCGTAGAATGAGGTGCAGGATATTCCAACTGAATACCACGATGCAAAGCAAAAGTAATCGGCTATAGTGAATTTATTGCCCTGACGCAAACTTCTGTCCAAGGGGTCACTCCCGGTGAAGGGATCTCGGCCCTTGCCTCGTCGACTGAGGAGCAGGATATTCCAAATGAATACCACGATGCAAAACAAAAGTGAACGTCCTTGCAATAATAGCTTTTTGAAAAATGTTCCAACAACATCAGAATAGGTTTGTTTAGCTTGCATTGATCCGAATCAACGCAGTCCCATCAATTAATCACACCACAAAGAACGAAAATATACTGACGTACGTATATGCCATCCGCATTCGCCACTGGGTCCCGTCATCACCCGTTAGGTTACTTAACTAACGACAGAGCGGGGACTGGACTAGCGCGGATGCAAAACATATACAACATCTACTAATATATATACCAATATATTATATTTCGCTCAAGGCGTGATAAGAAATGCAACATCACAGAAATGTACAGCATCACAGAACAATACAGATATCTGGAAGCCCCGGGTTTCACAGAGCCGCTGCTGAAACCCGACGTTCCCCTGGTCGTGTGGATAGCCTGTGCAATGAAATCCTAGACCCCTACGGGCGCGGCAAGTCACCCGCCAAAACCTGAAGCGAGGCAGCCCCCTCCAGCACCGTGAATGGACCACCCAGCACTTCACGGAATCCGGTAACTTGGGCACCCCTCCTGGGTCAACCTGTACCCCCTACGAGTGCGACGAATAGCCCGCCAATCCTAGAGTGAAGCCCCCTCCGTCTCAATGCCATGAGATGCGGGCCCGTTGCCCTCTAGAACCCGGCTATCCGTGCACCCCTCCGCGGGGTAATCCTAGTACAGAAAGTAAAATATACATACACCGGGTACATCGACCGCAACCAGGTCGTGCCCCAAAAGAATAATACAATCAGGCAGTGACGGCAGTCTACATGTCGGACGCTCGCCCCGCAATATCAAATGTACATAATACAACAAAACTGTACTAGCATTGCATCCAGGCTATCCCCCACGACCGATCCGCAACAACACAGCATAAACATAGAACATCAACGTGAAAGTCACGTTCGCAAATCCGTCTAACCGGGCTATAGCAGTTAGACGGGATTTACCGATCAAGTGACATTCACGGTCGCAGATATAATGTAAATACTGTGAAATAATGTGTTTAAAATATCCAATCGATCAAACAATTAACAAGTGGGCCCCCAAGTAATACTGTAGCAGTCACAGAAGATCTGGGCCCAAATTTAATATTCCAAAACCCCTAATTATAGCCCAGAAGCCCACTGGGGAAATTCGAAGCAGTGACCCCACCAACCTGCGGCGGAACCACGGTAACAAGGGGGGTTTTGCCGCGGTTCCGCGCTCTGGTTGAGGGATCACTGTCTCGAATTTTCCCAGAGTTCTTAGAACTCCCTGCACATCATTCTGAGACCACCTGAAAAATTTTTAGACTTCAAAAAAATTCAACAGAAACTGATGTGAAGGAAAAAATACGGTTTTTGGAAATTTTGGTCGATCGGAAATGCAAACACATTAGAACAAGCTAGGAAAGGTTAATGGCGTGGCTCTGATACCATGTTGCGCCACGGCAGCGCCCCGGTCTCGTACTCGAGGCCAAAATGCGGAATCAAAAATTTTCCTTACTCGGAAACCGGCGCTACCGCGGACAATGAAAACCCGGATCGTTTACCATTAACCTAATGCTAGCAATCAAGAGAGGGGAAGAGAAGTATACCGAGTGATCCGAGTCCTCCGGTCTTCTCGTCATCGTCCCGATCTCCCGCGGAAAGTCTTGCCTCCACATCGTCGCCTCCTCGCCGGAAGGGCACCACATCGCCTGCGTCTTTTACGGGCTCCCGCCTCAATACCGAGGCAACTCGGGCATGAAGCCGGCAACTCGACATGCTCAAGATATGCTGTAGAATGTGTAGTGTAGAGGGTATGTCTCATTTGGGGTTATGTTGTTGCCATTGAGGATGATGGAGGAAACAAGGATTAGAAAAATGGTGCTTGCATTTTTCTAGCATGAAAATGAGATCAAGAAAGAAACTCTCAAGAATGAAGCTCTCTCTTCTTCTTCTCTCAACCATGGAAAAAACTTATCATCCAAAAAAAGAATGGTGGAGGAGGGAATTACAAAAGCAAGAGGGAGGTAAGTGTAGGAAAAGAGAGAGGGTGACCATATCCTAACACCATCATCACAATCTCACATCAAGCTTAAAATCAATCCTAATCACCTTTTACAAGAAATGATGATAGAAAAGAAAAGAATATAAAAGATGCTTTCATAATAAATACTTATGCAAGAAAATCCTCCACAAAGTGTTATTTGCAAAACTGCAAATAACCCCCTCCATCAGAAAAGTCCGGCCGGGAAAGAACAAAGGAAAACCGGCCGGAACGGAATGCAAACTGGCAACTCCAGAAAACTGGTCCCGTAATAAATTACAGGAAAACCCCGATACTGTGCATACACACCTGCATCTGTATTCCGTCCGGATACAAATGCAATGAGACAAAATCTACACTGTACTAAACTAGTACCGGCTTAAACCAAAGCCGGCTAGTAAAATCCGTTCGATCCTGATCCGTGCAATACCGCACGTATCTGATCGAACCCTGCCATATAACTATACGGCCACTAGTACAAAACTGTCCGATCCTGATCCGTGCAATACCGCACGTATCTGATCGGACCCTGCCATATCTCCATACGGCCTCTACAGCGTTTCGCCCGAAAGCTTGAGTAACTGAAAGTGTGGTGGACTTTAAAGACTCGTCAATACTATGGCTGTGGATTTAACCACTAGCACGTCAGAGGTATAAGCCAATACGTGACGGGCCACCAGCTATTGACCAAAAGGGACGTCGATGAGCGAACCCATCCTGACACCCTTCTGAGCCTGTCAGTGACAATATCCGTACAGTCCGGTCCGTTCGTCTATGAGCATCGCATGTCGGGCCTAGGGGGTTGGTAAAAGTCAGACCCCCAAAAGCGGTACAAGTCGTGTCGGAGTGAAGCCCAGAACGCCCTGAGATACTACTGGAATACCTACCAGTAAATCTCCTGCCTCGGCCGAGGGCTTTGCGTAATGGCTCTCCTAGACACAGCGCGACCTCACCCCCAATACCGGGAGAGACGAACCCCTGAAGATCCACTCACTGCCTCCATGTGGCTCGGGACTGTACCCAACTAAAACCTGTTTGCACGACTCCTTTGAGCCGTGGTAGGGTAGTAATCAAAGTACAGTGGGAACTCACACGAGACAAATGACGATCCCCAGGTCAATGAACTAACCTGTACACATGTCACCAGGGAACTGCTATCTGACGTCTGGTATAATCCCAACTAGCAGGTTCCCGGCGAGTCCTGTCCGGTGTACTCATAACCCAATGAGCACCTGTATACATCTTAGGTGAACCAACTGACACCAGTGGCTTGTGAGACCGGCCACCGCCCCTCGTCGGGGTCTCGACTGTATACACTAGTCTACTAATGGAGTATCGATGCCCTGTCTCGAAACTCCTACGACTAGGGACCTTTTAAGGATGTGCTTATAGACTACCAGCTCCCACGTATATGATCGCCATCATACTGCTGGAAGTCAAGCAAGAATCCTAGGGGCTCTATCAACGTGTAATAGCGACATGCCAGGTCACCTAAAGCAGTACACGATGATAAAGGTAAACCAGATAGCATACTATCATCTCGAGTAAGACTGTCCTACCGGGATAGGTCCTCCCTCAATCATCGCAATCACGTGCCTGTGATCCAATAATTGACTCTGAGGGCACTATCTCCAACACACACTGTGCGACTTGGCAGAAAAATGGCTTTATAATAGTGCTGCACACTCTATCACTAACTGAGATGAATTCGTAATTGCATTTCTTAAGAAGTTTTACCCAAACCATAAGAATGCCCATATTAAGAGCGAGATCAACCAGTTCACCCAACTTCCCAATGAACCATTTTGGAAGTGCTTTGAACGTTTCAAGGATTTGCTTGTCCAATGTCCTCATCATGGAATACAAAGATGGGATTTATGTCGAATTATATATGAGGGCATTAATCCAGCGACTAAGCAGATGCTTGAAACAATGTGTCAATGCAATTTCATGTCTAAAGATGACGGTGAAGCTTGGAAGTATCTGGAAGACCTCGCTGAAAATACCTTGCAGTGGGAAAGCGTAAGACCATCTTCATCTAGGGGAGGTATTCACCAGCTCGATTTTTCCATCGCAGCGAAAGACGAAATGGCAGCGATGCAGAAGAAACTCGACGCTATTGAGAACAAATTGCCATCAGTCTCCCTAAATCAGGTCACGCTTCCCAAGACCGTCTGTGGTTGCTGTTCAGATCTTTCACACTTAACGGAAGAATGTCCTATGAATGCATCGTTTCAAACTAATGCTGCTTTTCAGCAGCGACCTAGAAATGATCCTTATTCTTCCACGTACAATCAAGAATGGAGGAATCATCCTAACTCTGCTTGGAACCAAAACCAACTCCAAAATCAAAATCAGTTACAAAGCAATTATCAAAGACCTCCTCCACAGCAACCACAACCACAGAATCAGCTCCTCTTTCAGTCACAGAAATTTCAAAATCCGGCCAACACTTCTACACCACAAGTGGCCGGTACTGATAACTCTTCACTCGCACAAACTTTGGATATGTTCATGAAACATTCTATGCAATTGTCGGCTGAGATGAAGTCTTCTATTGATACTATACAGAAAGACTCCGCCTCCCACGGCGAGAGTATTAAATCAATAGAAAACCAACTTACACAGTTGAACGCCGCAATGAGTACGAGAGAGAAAGGGAAACTCCCATCTCAACCCATACCTAATCCTGGCCACTCACAAAGTTACAATGTGAGTGCCGTCACTATGTTGAGATCGGGAAAAGTGCTGAATAACCGAGTGGGTGAGCAATGTGATGATAGTGACACCAATGATACCCCGGCTTCTTCTTCTTCCCCTAATTCGTCTAGTCTCCCACCTTCATCCGAGCCTATTCTCCGTTTTCCCCAAGGCTCAAACATTTCGCCAAATCTATCTAAGTTGATTCCCACTCCAATTTTGGGATCGAATCCGTCCCCACAATCCTCTCCAATGTTGAACCAAACCATTATTGATAAAGCACCTTATCCAAACAGGTTAAGGGGCAACAGACCAAGTCTATAAATGGAGAAGATTGTGGAAATTTTTAAGCAAGTTAACATAAACATTCCTCTCCTAGATACTATTCAACAAGTTCCGTCATATGCGAAAATCCTAAAGGACTTGTGCACTAGGAAGAGAAAAGTTCAAGTACCTAAAAAAGTTTTCCTTGCGAGTAATGTGAGCACTGCTTTTACACAACAACTACCCAAGAAACGAAATAACCCCGGAAGTCCTACAATTTCTATTTCTATTGGGGGTAAAAATATCAATCGTGCTCTACTCGATCTAGGTGCTAGTGTTAACTTGCTTCCGTATTCTGTTTATGAGCAATTAGGGATCGGAGAGTTAAAACTTGCGCATTGCACTCTTCAGATGGCCGATCGATCTATCACCCAACTAAGGGGTGAGCTAGAAGATGTGTTAATCAAAGTCGGGGAATTCATATTCCTTGTGGACTTTATCGTTATAGATACACAACATGTGGAAAACCCACGCAATCAAATCCCGGTGATACTCGGTCGACCCTTTTTGGCCACTTCCAACGCAGTAATCAATTGTAGAAACGGCTCTATGACCCTATCCTTTGGAAAGAAGTCAATTGAGCTTAACATTTACAAGTTGGGAAGTGAACCCTCCGAATCCTATGCTTATGTGTGTTCTGTCGAATTAATGGATGTCGACAGCAGCGAATTTGATCAACCTCATGATACTGACTCTTTTTATATGTTGTTGTTTGACCCAACCATGTACTCTTCCACCGAGTTGTCCGGGTCAACATCTAACGCTGATGAGGAACTTTTTATAGAGTCTGACGATCACCCCATTTTTTCTGATGACATTATTCTTCGGGGTATCGATGAAAACTTTGAGGAAATTTTCGCTGATGAACTCGCATTTTTAAAAGATACGGGTGTTAAGATAAATCAACTCTAAGATGAAGAAATTGGACCTCCACCCCTTCTTTTGGACAATCATGATAATGCGAGTAATCCATCATTACCGTCACTGTGCCGTCTCTCCAAATTGAGACGCAATCCTTTTCCATTACACCTCTTATCACCTCCCCACTCCTTCTTGTCGAAAAGTGACATGTTCTTCCACCAACCTTGGTGCTTCATCGATAAATTTTTTGAATGGTTGGTGTTGACCTTCGGTCTTTGCAAAGCTTGGCATTGACCAATAACCTTGACCCTCTCGTGTGATTTTAAAAGATTAAAATTGTTTAACTCAAGTTTTTTTGGGGGGGGGGGGTTATATTTTGGCTGTTGAAAGAAAATGATTTTTACAAAATTGTGAGCCAAAAATAAGTTTGGGGGAGGATTTTCACTTTCATATATTCTTGCCCCCATTAATAATTTCCTCCCAAGTCTACAGGTTTTTGAGATTAACGGATGACATCAGTGAGGACACTGTTGTAAACAGGTTTGGGGGAGGTTTGTGCTTATTTACACATCAATTTGCATCATATTTTGCATTAGCACAACATTTTCAAAAATTTTATAACAAAAGAGTAGAAAGTGAAAAAAAATTACATCCAAAAGATAGGAATAGTTTAAGAAAACCAAGAAAATTAGAAGTTTTCTTAAACGAACTAGTAATAAGTAGTTATGAGCTGTTGTCCCAAGGGTTAGTAAGATGAAGGAAGTCACTAATCTGAGGATAAAAATAAATCTGAAAAATAGTTTCTATTCTGAAAGCCAAACATTTGAATGTTGATACCCTACTATATGCACTTACACACGTCTTGAAACTCGGGATAGTAGGGGATACCTTGAAATGCTCTTGTCTAAAAACCAAAGTATGAAGAAAATAAAAAATTGAATAAAATATAAAATGGTGAGAAAAATAAACACTGGTTTTGTTATTTCCAAGACAGCAATAAAAAAATATAGCGAGGGTGCTTCATCACCTAGTGCCTTAGACCAACTGGTCTGGGAGTCACTGCTAAGCCTTAGGTGGAGCAAGACAAGGAAAGCACCTAATAAGCAAGCACATGAGTAATCGGTCGGTTAGTACCTCAAGAAGTATTAACGGTCGCATGAAAATGTGTGAGCAAGTCCATATAAATATTCATCAAATTAAAAAGTACTAAGGTAGATGGACAAGAGTATGATAGCTTGAATTGAATTCTCCGAGTTTAGGGATGTCCATTACACACACGTGGGGTTATATGATCGATGTTTGGATGAAAGATAGGAATGAAGAATAAGACGATATTTTATTGAGAGATGATGTGATTTCTAACATCTTTTCATGACTATTAAAATAGGGCTCATGACAATTGAAAAGCTAGTATTAGTTGGAAACTCTTATTTTCAAAGTATTTCTTTTATAGTTCTTATCTTTATATGTAAATTTCACCATCTCTCTTTTATTATAGGATTTTGTGGGTGTAATCCGCTGAAAACCCTCAGGAGACAACACTCCTCCTACTAGGGACACCTAGAGGTCTAACGGCTTGTTGCACGTGCTAAGTGCAATCGTGTTTGCTTACAAAAGTGTGCTTAGTTTTCTCCTTTCTGTTTCTCCTTCTCTTGAATAAACTAGTTTGCTCGGGACGATCAAAAATAAGTTTGGGGGTATTTGTTCAGTTGATAAAACTGCATATTCAATATGACATTTTTCCTACTATTTCTATATAATAAAAGGTGTTTATTATAATATATGATACATATGAGGGTTTATCTGTAAAAATACTATTTTCATGTGTTTATATATTATAAATAATATTTTGTAGGATAAAGTAAGCATATAATATCCATGTAACATTTGGCCCATTTAAATATGCTTACCTTATTAATACCTTTGACCAATTCTTAATGGTTAAGTTAATATCTCAATAAAACAAACTCTACTAATATTGTTTGTTGAGTTATTGTGCAGAATTTTTAGGGCTGAAATCAAGAAAATCAAAGTTGGCAAATCAAATCTACCAAAGATATTTAAGAAACTAATTCTGGTAGAAATGTAGAAAAGATTTTCAAAGTCTAGATACTCAAAAGATTACCAAGTGTTACAGATATGAAGCTACAAAAATTAGAGGCCATGATCTCACCAAAAGGGGGCGGATCCGCGGCCAAACCTATCCAATGGCCGCGATTCCGCCGCGGATTTGAAGAGTTGAGATATGGGATTGTGGTGGTTAGGACCCTAACAACTAGTTTCCATATTAGGAAACTAGGGTTCTGGCTCTGTGACTATAAATAACGATCGAGGGCCTCTTGGAATAATTATCAAGCCGACAAGATCACGAAGTCCAAGACGGCTCACGCATCCAGACTGATCATCAACGGTTCATCTACCTCCTTAGAAGAGATTGAGAAGCAAACTAGTATTTGTAATCATTTTCTAAGGAATCAAAGTGTAATGAATATTGTTGATTAATAAAGGTAGCTTTCTTTTTCTTATTCTATTTCTTCATAGTTTAATTATGCAATTTCTCTCCATCCCTTTTTCTCCCAACATGCGCGAGTAATTCTCCGCTTGTTAGGGTTCGTAGGATTAGGGTAGGCTAATGGATGATGAACATCTCTAAACTCTTTTTAAGTCCTATAAAGTTTATAAACTTTATCAAAAGAATCATTAACATCCTAATCGGGCGCGCTAACAATTCATTGTTAGTCCCGACCGCGATTAGAGATTAGATTAATGATTGTTTTGGTAAAGGCTAGATATGAACGGAGTTCCGTGTCGAGATAAGGGTTAAGAGTGGGGCTCAGGAAGGGTGATGAAATCCCCACCTAATCTTGATTTTGTCTTTGCCCTTTAAAGTCCGTATTAAAATATGCAAAACAAAACCAATCACAAAACTTTTGCAAAAAGATTTTTGAGCGGAGGTATTTTGCAAAGAATCCTGCAGAAAATATAGTTAACCAAAACAATCATTAATCTAATCTCTAATCGCGGTCGGGACTAACAATGAATTGTTAGCACGCCCGATTAGGATGTTAATGATTCTTTTGATAAAGTTTATAAACTTTATAGGACTTAAAAAGAGTTTATAGATGTTCATCATCCATTAGCCTACCATAATCCTACGAACCCTAACAAGCGGAGAATTACTCGCGCATGTTGGGAGAAAAAGAGATGGAGAGAAATTGCATAATTAAATTACGAAGAAATAGAATAAGAAAAAGAAAGCTACCTTTATTAATCAACAAAATTCATTACACTTGATTCCTTAGAAAATGATT
Source organism: Agapanthus africanus (assembly GCA_030015575.1). Classification (NCBI taxonomy): domain Eukaryota; kingdom Viridiplantae; phylum Streptophyta; class Magnoliopsida; order Asparagales; family Amaryllidaceae; genus Agapanthus; species Agapanthus africanus. The sequence continues at coordinate 698,384,730 of CM057340.1, forward strand.
ACAATTTCTAGTTGCTTCTCGATTTCTTCTAAGGAGGTAGACGAACAGTTGATGATCAGTCTGGATGCGTGAGCCGTCTTGGACTTCGTGATCTCGTCGACATGATAATTTTTCCAAGAGGCTCTCGATCCTTATTTATAGTCACAGAGCCAGAACCCTAGTTTCCTAATATGGAAACTAGTTGTTAGGATCCTAACCACTACAATCCCATATCTCAACTCTTCAAATCCGCGGTGGAATCGCGGCCATTGGATAGGTTTGGCCGCGGATCCGCCCCCTTTTGGTGAGATCATGGCCTCTAATTTTTGTAGCTTCATATCTGTAACACTTGGTAATTTTTTGAGTATCTAGACATTGAAAATCTTTTCTATATTTCTACCAGAATTAGTTTCTTGAATATCTTTGGTAGATTTGATTTGCCAACTTTGATTTTCTTGATTTCAGCCCTGAAAATTCTGCACAATAACTCAACAAACAATATTAGTAAAGTTTGTTTTATTGAGATATTAACTTAACCATTAAGAATTGGTCAAAGATATTAATAAGGTAAGCATATTTAAATGGGCCAAATGTTACATGGATATTATATACTTACTTTTTCCTACAAAATGTTATTTATAATATATAAACACATGAAAATAGTATTTTTACAGATAAACCCTCATATGTATCATATATTATAATAAACACCTTTTATTATATAGAAATAGTAGGAAAAATGTCATATTGAATATGCAGTTTTATCAACTGAACATTAAGCAATAAATGTTTATGCCACCTTAACCCCCAAGTCACCATGTTTCTAGAAGCTTCCCGGAAAATTACGAGAACGCCCCTCCAATCCGTGAAAACACGGAAAAACTTTAGACTGTATAAATCCAATAACCCGATACTAGAATCTGGCTTAAACCAAAACCGGCTAGTAAAAACTGTCCGAACGTCGTACGTGCGTTTAAACGCGTATGCGTTCGAACCCTTGTCGTAAAACCATACGACCTCTATATCGTTTCGCCTGGAGCAGGGAAACTCTCTGTGTGGGACTCTAAAGACTCGACACTACACTGACAGTAGGTTTAACCACAGACCGCAAGCGACACTAGCTGTACGTAACGGTCCCCAGGTAGATGTCGGTAAGAAGGTCGATGAGGAAACCCATCCGAACTCCTACTGAGCCTGTCCGTGACAATATCCGCGCAGTCCGGTCTGTTCGTCTAAGAGTATCGCATGTATGGTCTAGGGAGGTGGAGAACGTCAGACCCCTAATAACCGTACAAGTCGTGCCGGTATGGCTCAAGACCATTCGAGAATCTACTGATCATTCTACCAGTAATTCTCCATCAGCCCTGGCCAGGGACTTATGGTAATGACCAACCGATCACAATGCGATATCAACTCCCTACACCGGAAGAGACGAATCCCTAACAGTCACTCACTGCCTCCATGTGGCTCGGGACTGTACCCAACTAAAACCTGTTTGCACGACTCCTTTGAGCCGTGATAGGGTAGTAATCAAAGCACAGTGGGAACTCACACGAGACAAATGGCGACCTTAAGTCAACAGACTATCTGCACACATGTCACTTGAGAACTGCTATCTGACATTAGGTATAATACCATCCAGTCAGTTCTCCTGTGAGTCCTGTCCGGTGTACCCGTAACACAACGAGCACCTGTATACTATCTCCAGTACGACGTACTGATGGTTGTGGGACAGACCATCTCCCCAACTGGGATGAGAATCGCACACACTAGTCTACTCCGGAGTATCGATGCCATGTCTCGATAATCCTATGACTAGGGACTAGTATAGGATGTTGCTTATAGACTATCCATCCCCCACTAGTGTGACTTCCATCACAACACTGGTAATCAAGCAAAGATCCTATGGGCTCTACTAATATGTATAAGTGATACGTTACAAGAAACATATGCACATATTAAAGTAGACACAACCAAGTAGCATACTACCATGTTTAGCAAGACTGTTATATATCTGTGAATATCCCAAGCTTCCATTAAGTAATATACAACCTAGTATGATACAATAATGGCCCCTAGGGCATATACACTAACAATCTCCCACTTGCACTAGGGCCATGAGCTGGCATATCGTAGACCTATCATCTCGAATAGCCTCTCGAACTGCGTCTGAGGAATGGCCTTTGTAAATGGATCAGCAATGTTATTCTCCGTCTCTACTCTCTTCACCTCGATCTCCCGGCGATGTACAATCCCCCTGATCAGGTGATACCGCCTTAAGATGTGTATGGACTTCTGATGGGACCTGGGTTCCTTCGCTAAAGCTATAGCGCCGTTGTTGTCACAATACAGAGGTATTGGATCAACACTGGTAGGAACCACCTGAAGTTCTGTGAGGAACTTCTTCATCCAGACAGCTTCTTTTGCAGCATCGCAAGCAGCTATATACTCCGCTTCCATTGTTAAGTCATCAACGGTCTTCTGCTTGGAACTCTTCCAACAGACCGTCCCTCCATTGAGGGTAAAGACATAACCCGACGTGGATTTGGAGTCATCTTTGTCACTCTGGAAGACGGAGTCGGCAAAGGCCTCGATCTGGAGGTTTTTTCCGCCATACACCAAGAACATCTCCTTAGTCCTCCTCAGGTACTTGAGAATGTTCTTTACTGCTATCCAGTGCTTCTCCCCTGGGTTTGCTTGATACCGTCTTACTACGCTCAATGCGTATGCTACATCTGGTCTGGTACATAACATCGCATACATTATAGAGCCTACCGCAGAAGCGTAGGGTATAATCGACATGCAATCCCTTTCCAAATCAGTCTTGGGAGACATCTCTTTGGAGAGGGTGATTCCGTGACAAGCCGGTAGGTTACCGCACTTAAAATCTTCCATACTGAATCTTTTCAATATGGTGTCTATGTACCTGAACTGCGAAAGTCCCAACACCCTTTTTGATCTATCACGATAGATCTGGATCCCCAGAATGTAGGTGGCATCACCCAGGTCCTTCATGGAGAATTTCTGTGACAAGAATCTTTTGACTGACTGTAACATAGGAATATCATTTCCTATTAGGAGAATGTCATCCATGTACAAGACGAGGAATACTACAGCTCTCCCTACAATCTTTCTGTATATGCATGGTTCATCTGGATTTTTGATAAATTCAAATTCTTTGACATCATCATCAAAACGGATGTTCCAACTCCGAGATGCCTGCTTTAGTCCATAAATGGACTTAAGCAACTTGCATACTTTACCGCTGCTCCCACTCTGAATGAATCCCTCTGGCTGATCCATATAGACGCACTCTTCCAAATTACCATTTAGAAAAGCCGTCTTTACGTCCATCTGCCAGATCTCATAATCGTGGAAGGCAGCAATAGCAAGGACTCGAATGGATTTGAGGATAGCCACTGGAGAAAAGGTTTCGTCAAAGTCCAAACCAGGTCTTTGACGGAAACCCTTTGCAACAAGTCTAGCCTTATAGGTTTCAACCTGTCCATCTACACCAATCTTCTTTCTGAAGATCCATTTGCATCCTACGGGTTTTACCCCATCTGGAACAATATCCAAAGTCCATACTTTGTTAGTGTACATGGACTCCATTTCGGTCCGCATTGCATCCAGCCATTTTATCAAGTCACCGCTCTGAATGGCTTGCTGGAAGCTAGTAGGGTCATCATCATTAATGATGCAATCTTCTCGATCCCCGTCTATGAGAAAATCGTAGTATCTCTCGGGCGGATGAGACTGCCTACTACTCCTGCGGAGTGGCGTTGGGATGTCCGGTTCTCTTGAAACTTCTGGTTCTTCCAAGCTTTCAGTAATAGCTTGTGGTTCTGAAATTTCTTCCAGTTCTATTGCGCTTCCACTTATCTGATTTTCAAAAAATTCAGTTTCCAAGAAGTGGGCATGCTGAGAAACAAAAACCTTTTGTTCCTCTGTGGAATAGAAAAGATACCCCCTGGAGTTCTTTGGGTATCCCACAAACTTACACAGTCTGAGCGTGCCTCGAGCTTGTCCGCATGCTGCTTCTTTACAAAAGCTGGACATCCCCATGTCTTAAGATACTTAAGATATGGTTTCTTCCCACTCCACATCTGATATGGTGTGGTAGGCACAGTCTTGGTTATAACCTTGTTCAAAAGATATGCAGCTGTTTCAAGTGCATAACCCCAAAAAGATCGCGGTAACTCAGCCTTACTCATCATGGAATGAACCATATCCAATAGGGTTCGGTTTCGTCTCTCCGATACACCGTTATGTTGTGGTGTGTATGGAGGAGTAAGCTGAGAGGGAATTCCATTCTCTTTTAAGTAACCCAGGAACTCGGCGCTAAAGTATTCACCACCTCGATCAGATCACAGTGTCTTTATACTCTTGCCTGTTTGTTTTTCCACTTCATTCTTGTATTCTTGGAATTTCTCAAAGGCCTCGGATTTATGCTTCATTAAGAAGACATATCCATACCTAGAGAAATCATCCGTAAAAGTAATGAAGTAGGAATAACCACCTCTCGCATGTGTAGACACTGGACCGCATATGTCACTGTGTACGAGTCCTAAGAGCTCGCTTGCTCTTACTCCGTGTCCAGTGAACGGAGTCTTTGTTATCTTTCCTTTGAGACAGGATTGACAAGTTGCATATGTTTGATATTCGAACGGATCCAAATATCCTTCTTTATGTAGCTTAGTGAACCTTCTCTCATTGATGTGACCCAGTCTACAATACCATAAGAAAGCCTGATTTAATTCTGGAGACTTTCTTTTAAGTATGTTCTGGACACTGAAAATCCGAGCTTGATTTAATACATATATTCCATTTTCTAATGTACCTGACCCAATCAGAACTTGATTTAGGTGGATGTGGACCACATCGCTTATAAATGTAAAATCATACCCTTTTTTAGAAAGTAAGGATACAGATATGATATTACAAGTCGTACCTGGTACATAAAAACAGTTACGCAGAATCAATATCTGCCCAGTTGTCAGTCCAAGATGATATTCCTCTACGGATTCAACGTCCATGCTCATTCCGTTAGCAACCCTGAGGGTCATATCACCTATCCTGATAATCCTACGGTTTCTCAGAGCCTGTAACGAATTACAGATGTGAGATCCTGACCCGGTATCCAATACCCAGGAAGTAGGGTTTACTGACATACAGTTCTCTATTACAAACACAGCCGAAGCCGAAGCCACAACATACTTCGAATCCTGGTTACTGGCTTTGCTAGCCCTGCAATCTTTCTGCCAATGTTCATTCCCGTAACAATAGGAACGTCCCACTTTTACTATATCTTGTCCCAAAACTTTTGCCCTTCCCTTTCCTTCTACTTCCCTGGTTTCCTTCAGGGTAGAAGGCAGAGACTGTAGAATCAAGTCAGTATCTGACCCGTTCTCCAACGTGGTCTCCAAGTCCTTGAGCTCATCAATATAGGTTGTCATTGTAAGGACGTTGTCCCCTACAGATGACCCGAAAGCCAACCTCGCTTGAATTAATTCGTTCGAGGTCTCATATCTTGCGATATGAGATTGCCCTCCATATAAATCTTTGTTATGGAGAAAGATAGAAACTGAGTCCATCTTCTCGTGTTGCTTCTGGTATACACCATCAACTGAAGCTAACACGATGCACTTGGCTTTCGTTTTATCCTTTTCCCTTGTCTGACGGATATCCATATCCGTGACAGTGGAAACTGGACCTGGGACGGTGGGATCTTGAGTAGTAATAGGGTGGTCCAGCTTGTCATAGGCAATGGACATCGGGACAGACCTTTGCCAGTCATATAAGTCAGATTCAGTCAATTTTTATCTAGATGTAACCTAGTCGTGGTCACAAGGTCGCTTTAATTAAGAGAGAGAGAAGAAAACACTTTAGCATGATGCTCTTGCAAGTTTAGAGTGGTTTTTAATTTATCTAAACAGGATGGCTTCCACTGTTTCTCGAATCCCTCCTCAAACCAAAAAAGAAGAACTAGCCAGGACTATTCTCACTGTACAATACTTGCTTAACCGTTCAGCCAGGCCAGTGTCGATACTTCGAGGGAGGTTTTCCAACGCTTTCGCGAAGTTCCTTTATTGAAGAACCTCTTTTCTCTGGGGGCGTAACCCCGTTGACACCTTTCTAGGCACCTACTTGGTTTATAACATTGATCGTTAAGTGACGAATTTCCTGATAAGTAGTATATACTCACAGTAGGATCGGGATCCAAAATATCATCGTATGATAATGTTGAAGGAACCCTACCAACATTCATCAAACTCCAAAATGGTATGCTTCTCTCTGCAAATTTCACTTTCTTTAGAAATTCCCGATGTGGATTTTTGCCCCATGCTCTTATGACCTTGATGAAGGTCAACAAATCATAAGTCACATGTCAAGTTCTACCCGTCATTATCCAGGTTAATTTGAACCCATCCGTACATACTCTTGACGAAGGTCAACAAGGTAATACGACTGTCCCAAACCAACGCATCTATCTCTGCTACATATGAACACCCAACAGCTACCAATCACTATGCCTTGACGAAGGTCAACAAACATAGCTCGAATACTATTGAATATTCATACGAAATGACGGAGGGCTACGAATGGTTTTGGTAAAACCGTGAACGTAGTGAACTTAATATAATCGAAGGAACCTGATACTTTTTAAAAGGAGTGGTTAAAGCTCCGCAATTAAAAATTCTGCTCTTTTAAAATAACCGAGTGGTTTCTTTTAAATTTGTTCCAACGATTGAACTTTGGTTTTTTTTTCTTTGCATTATAATAATGCATCCCATAATTTATCCTATCATTGCAGAAAACAACGAAAATACCACGTCCTCTTATGCCATCCGCATTCGCCACGGAGTCCCGTCATCACCCGTTAGGTTACTTAACTAACGACAGAGCGGGGGCTGGGCTAGCGCGGGTGTACAACATAAGTGACGTCTAATAGCTATCATATATAGATATTGTACATTCGTCAGACGCAATAATAGGCATTCCAGATCACCGATGAACTTTATTGGATATACTAGCAATCCGCGTTTGCTTTGAGCCTGCAACAAAAGATGGATTACACAGTTGTGATGAATAGCCATTACCCCACCCTAGACCCCTACGGGTATGGCAAACTACCCGCCAAGTACCCGAAGTGAAGCGGTCTCCCTCAACAACGTGAGTAGGCCACTAAACACTTCAAAGTACCCGGTAGTTTGTGCACCCCACTTTGGGTCTATCCTAGGAGCAAAAACAGTAAAAATGAAATAATACAACGGTGGCTACAACCGCAACCTGGATGTGTCCCGCAAAATAATATTACAACATATTACAATTATATCGAATGAATGAATATAAAACACATCTCAAATTCCGGCTAATCATCACAACATTCCAATCAAGTTCATATACATAAACAGTAAACATTACAGAAATGTGCAACCCCCTGCCAACCGACATACTAGCAGTTAGGGGAGGTTTACGAACACATTAAATATTACAGATAAAAACCCAATTAGCAAATAACTTAGAACATCGATCGACTACCTTTTTCCGTATCTACCCCAAAAGCAAACCAGCACAGAAGTAATCTGGGCAGAAACAGAATATACTAGAAAATAAAACACCAAAATTCATGAATTACAGAGCAAATCCGAGTCAACTCGGAGTTGACTCGGCGGCGGATCCAAGGCCAAAAGCACTATTTTTCCACGGATCCGCGGCCATCTAACCAAGTTGCTGTCTCGTATTTTCCCAGAATTCTTATAATCCCCTGCTGTTAATTTTCAGGCACATCAAATAATTTTTTCGACTATAGAAACTTGAGGGGTCCGGGGTTTTGTTTTCGCGTTTTTCCGACGATCGAAGTTCTAATTAGTTGCTAACAAGCTAGTAATGGTTTAACCTGGCTCTGATACCACTGTAAGTCCATGTCACACACCCCACGAACTTGCGGGGAGGCGGAATATATGAAAAACGATTATCAAAGCTTCGTAACACGGACTTGAGCGCATGAATCGTTTCTAAACCGTTACTAACTAACTACGAGAGGTTTAACTACTCGGATTCGAAGTTATACCTCACGTTACTTGTCCTTCGGGTCTTCATCGCTGTCCTCCACTCCTCGTAGTCTCCTTGGAATATCGACACCTCAATGGCCTCCTCGAGTCAAAGACGGTCCACCCGAGAGCTCCTACTCCAAGCTTGATCTCTAACTTGAGATAACTAGGTTTCTTTAGTTGCTAATCAAAGTGACCTAGGTGATATAGAGTGAGGTTATGGATTAATTAGTCTATCTAATTCTTGATCTCAACACATGAGAGGGGAGGATTAGGGTTTCAAGAGAGAGTGAGCTTGAGGAGAGAGAGGGTGAGCATAAGAACGATATTGAAAAATGAACTCATTTGAATACATCAACCATAATAATTTATCAAATAAATAATTCAAATGATTAATCATCATGGTTGATTCATTCACCTTGTGTGATTCATCTCATGAGTCATTAGCTAATAGATGCATCATTTAACTCCATGGATGAATCACACAAATGAGTCATTAAGCAATAAATGCTTATGCCACCTTAACCCCCAAGTCACCATGCTTCTAGAAGCTTCCCGGAAAATTACGAGAACGCCCCTCCAATCCGTGAAAACACGGAAAAACTTTAGACTGTATAAATCCAATAACCCGATACTAGAATCTGGCTTAAACCAAAACCGGCTAGTAAAAACTGTCCGAACGTCGTACATGCGTTTAAACGCGTATGCGTTCGAACCCTTGTCGTAAAACCATATGACCTCTATATTGTTTCGCCTGGAGCAGGGAAACTCTCTATGTGGGACTCTAAAGACTCGACACTACGCTGGCAGTGGGTTTAACCACAGACCGCAAGAGGCACTAGCTGTACGTAACGGTCCCCAGGTAGATGTCGATAAGAAGGCCGATGAGGAAACCCATCCGAACTCCTACTGAGCCTGTCCGTGACAATATCTGTGCAGTCCGGTCTGTTCATCTAAGAGTATCGCATGTATGGTCTAGGGAGGTGGAGAACGTCAGAACCCTAATAACCGTACAAGTCGTGCCGGTATGGCTCAAGACTATTCGAGAATCTACTGATCAGTCCACCAGTAATTCTCCATCAGCCCTGGCCAGGGACTTATGGTAATGACCAACCGATCACAGTGCGATATCAACTCCCTATACCGGGAGAGACGAATCCCTAACAGTCGCTCACTGCCTCCATGTGGCTCGGGACTGTACCCAACTAAAACCTGTTTGCACGACTCCTTTGAGCCGTGGTAGGGTAGTAATCAAAGCACAGTGGGAACTCACACGGGACAAATGACGACCTTAAGTTAACAGACTATCTGCACACATGTCACCTGAGAACTGCTATCTGACGTTAGGTATAATACCATCCAGTCAGTTCTCCTGCGAGTCCTGTCCGGTGTACCTGTAACACAACGAGCACCTGTATACTATCTCCAGTACGACGTACTGATGGTTGTGGGACAGACCATCTCCCCAACTGGGATGAGAATCGCACACACTAGTCTACTCCGGAGTATCAATGCCCTATCTCGATAATCCTACGACTAGGGACTAGTATAGGATGTTGCTTATAGACTACCCAGCCCCCACTAGTGTGACTGCCATCACAACGCTGGTAATCAAGCAAAGATCCTATGGGCTCTACTAATATGTATAAGTGATACGTTACAAGAAACATATGCACATATTAAAGTAGACACAAACCAAGTAGCATACTACCATGTTTAGCAAGACTGTTATATAACTGTGAATATCCCAAGCTTCCATTAAGTAATATACAACCTAGTATGATACAATAATGGACCCTAGGGCATATACACTAACAATCAACGTCCTCGCAGGCCGGATAGATCGGCTACAGTCCCTCGTGGAGGCGCTCGTCCGCGTCCAAACGGCTGGGCCTGAGCCCCAGATCGCCGCTCCACCACCTCCAGAAGGCTCAGCCCCTGTCTGGACGGCTGACCACCAGCAGGCTGCGACTCCTCGCCACCGATCTCTCGAGCCAGTGCTCCTTGAGGCCCGCTGGGCTCCCCACGGCTCCACACCAAGGTCCGCCGCCAGAACTCCTCGCCCCGAGCCTCCTCGCCCCGAGATCTGAGGCACCTCATCGAGAGGAACCGGGGCCGCTCCCAAACGTAGGTCACCCGCAACGGAGGCCAGGGATCCTAAGGCGCCGACTCCTCGGGATACCTCGGCCGGCTCGATGCCCTCGAGAAGAAGATCGAGAGCATGCGCCGGGAGGCTCACCTTTCGAGCGACGGGGCTAAATACGCCTCTGACTCGCTCACAAAGCTGTTCACCGAGGAGTTGCTCGCCATCCACGTCTCCTCGCGCAACAAGCTCCCAAAGGTCTCCCTGTTTGACGGGAAAACCGACCCGAAGGACCATCTAGACGCTTTCACCGCGGGGATGAGCTTCCAGGATCACTCCGATGCCGCCCAGTGCAGGGCTTTCCCGGCCAACCTTATCCGCGCAGGTCGGGACTGGTTCCTGGGGCTCGAGCCCCGCTCGATTTTGACCTTCGACGAGCTAGCTACTCAGTTCCTCGGCCATTTCGTGGGGAACCGTCAACAGAACCGCACGGTCGACTACCTCTTCACGGTTAAGAGCGGGGACAAGGAAACGTTCAAGGCCTACATTACCGGTTTCTACAACGCCTTTCTCGAGGTGCCCGAGCACCGGGATGAAACCGTCATCACGGTGCTTAGGTCCGGCCTAAGGCACAAGGAATGATTATGCTCTTTCGCGTTGGCGCAACCTAAGACCATGGCCGAGGTCATGGCGTGGATCGAGCGCGAGGTTCAGCTGGAATCCGAGGTGAATGCTAACCTCCCCGGGCAGAACGGTCCGACCAGAAGAAGAGGGCTCAGGAGGAGAGGCCGGAGCGTCAGCAGCCCTACCACCTGAAGTTCCAGGAGTATACCCCCTCAACGTCTCCCTCGCAGTATTGCTGGAGGAGGCCCAGAACGAGGGGTTCTTCAAGTTCCTTCCGATCCCGTGTCAGGCCGCAAAGCGAACCCGGGGCCCCTACTGCGCTTTCCAATGGGTACTGGGCCACGCCACAGAGGATTGCAAGCAACTGACGGACTACATCGAAGAACTCATCCGATCTGGGCACCTTGCCGCCTACTTGAGGGACAAACAGAAGGCCGACCGTGAGCAGGAGCAGTATCACCCTCCCGCCAAACTGACCATCGGTCAGATCATGCTCGTTTCAGCGGACGGCCAGCCCGGAGCTCAGGGAGCCCCATACCCTATGCCAAGCGCGGGGGCCAACAGTCCTTCAGGGAGCTCGGCCCAAGCCAATAAAGCCATCTACTAGACTGTACCTTTCTTTTAAAGCAATGTAAACTCTTCCTAGGATCTATTGTCGATTTAATAAAGATCAATGGAACATTGCGAAAAGGAAAGAAAAGATTTGTTTATTCAAAAGGTATTATGGGCTCCTCAGCCATACACGCCAAAAGAAAAGGAAATTACAACAGTGGGGGAAGGGGGTGCAACGAGCTCTGCTCGTGGTACTCGGTATAGATCTCCGACATCCGGGGCCTTGCAAGGTCCAACCTTTGTCCCCAGTTCCCCCCGCGCGTCGATCCCAAGCTCCAGCTCGTAGCATTCGTGGACGAGCGCCTTTGAGCGGGCCAGCCGGTTCGCGGAGATCAGGCCGAAGCGCCTCAAAGACCGGAGATTGCCCACGGCCTCATCATAGAGCTGCTCGGACAGGGGGTTGTAAAGCCCCGGCGATACCTTCCAGATGGAGTACATCAGTAGCAACAGCAGGGAGGAGCGTCGGGGGAGCAGCCGGCCGAAATGTTCCTCAATGCTCCCATAGATCGCTGCACCGTGTTCTCGGTGCAGTTCTGGTCGTAAAGATACACGTCTTCGAAGTGGATGATGTCGGGGATGGTAAACGGGAAGTCTTGCATTTTCGACGACCTGTTTATGAAGGGTGGAAAGACCAGTACTTCTTCGGCCTTAAATAGCCCACTGTGCAGCTCAACAGTCGCCCTTTTTCACCCAAAGGGTCGCTGCCACGCGGCTGTCGTCAAGCCTTCTCTGAAGGAATCGAAGCGACGCGCCCCTAGCGCTTCGCCTCCCCCCGCATTCAATGCACATGCTATGTGCACAATTGCCTCGACCGTCCCTATTCCCCATGCTTACAGCTGGACGATCGGGCTACACCTCACCAAGATTCAACCCAGCAGCTACTCTGCTCGGTCACCCCTGGCGGGTAGCTTCCCTACCGCAACGCCAGGGATCAGAAAGCCCTCCTAGAGGCAGTCGAGCCCGAGAATCCCTCGCTCGGCTATCCCCAGCGGGCAGCTTCCCTGCCACAACGCCGGGGATCAAAAAGCCCTCCTAGAGGCAGTCGAGCCCGAGGATCCCTCGCTCGGCTATCCTTCAGGACAAAAGCCCTCGCCAAGAGGCACCGAAAAATAACCCTGACCGTCTAAGGGTCCTTGGTAGGCTTCTACAGCCCCTCCCACGCTAAGGACCAAAGTCCTCCCAGAGGCAATCGAGTCCTTGCTCGGCTATCCCCTGCTGGTAGCTTCCTACCACAATCGATAGGGATCAAAGTCCTCGCCAAGAGGCACTGGGCAGTAACCCTGCTCGGTCCCCGTCCTGAAGGGTCAAAGCCCTCGCAAGAGGCAACCGAGAAGCTATCCTACTTGGTCATCTCCGGCTGGTAGCTCCCTACCCATGACGCCAGGGATCGAAGCCCTCGCAAGAGGCATCCGAGCGGCTACCCTGCTCGCTCATCCCCGGTTGGTAGTTGCCTACCCGTGACGCCATAGATCAAAGTCTTCGCCAAGAGGCAACCGCGCAGCTTCCCTGCCCGGTCATCCTTAGCGGGATTCTTACAGCCCCTCCAGCGCTAAGGATCAAAGCCCTCGCAAGAGGCAACCGAGCAACTACCCCGCTCGGTCAACTCCAGCTGGTAGTTCCCTACCCACGACGCCAGGGATCAGAAAGCCCTCGCAAGAGGCACCAGAGCGGCCACCCTGCTCGTCTATCCCAGGCTGGTAGTTGCCTACCCCCGACGCCAGAGGTAAAAACCCTCGCCATGAGGCAACCGTGCAGCTTCCCTTCCCGGCCATCCGTAGTGGACCTCAGTGGGGGGTGCTGTAAGGGGCCCTGTGGCCCGCGGAGGATCCGAGACCCCGGTAAGGGGTGTCAGGCCTATCCAGGTCTAAACGATCTCCCCTCGACTCTGGGACACATGGGATACCTCCCCGGCAGTGCTTGGCATGCTCGCCGGCCAATGATTGAAGTGAACTCGACGGACGATCGCCAGACAGATGGCCAACCTGATATGAAAGCACAACGGTATAAGAAAAGATATCTTACGGGCATTCTTCACACACAGAAGCCGAAATGCAAACCGATGAAAACAAGAATTTTCTTTTATTGCCAAAAGACAAAGACTTTACAGAGGGTATTTTTCGGGGCTCCCCAGCCTTACAAAATTCAAAAAACAAAATAAAAGGAGGAAAACGGGGGCTCTACACCTCGGGGCCAGGTACGACCTTGGAGTCTTCGACCTCCACCATGTGGCGCGCTGGGTCCTCGGCGACCTCCTTGCCAGGATCCTCTTCCCTCTACTCGTCAGCGCCCGTGAGGGGGAACTCGGGTCGGAGATTTGCGTCGGCGAACTCCGGCATCCGGGCATTAACGGCATCGAGGGCGTTGTGCCAAATGCGGGTTGTGGCCACGGCCAAGTCGTCATAGAAGTCCTTCGACTTCTTATAGCCCTCCACCGCCCTCGATTCAGCCGACTTGGCCACCTCGGCCGCCACCCCCATCTCCTTCCGGAGGGCCTTCACCGTCCTCTTCAGGTTGCCGGCGAGCACCTGGGCGTCCTCGAGCTTGACCTCGGCAATCACCGCAGCCTCGCGGTGCCGGGCCAACTCCCGTTTTCCAGCCTCCACCTCTCCTTCCAAGGCGGCGACCCTCGCCGTCATCGCCTCCAGCTCCCACTTGGAGCTCTCTTGCAGCGAGGCGAACCGACCCGCATCCTCCAGCGCCGGGGCTACCACCTCGGCCTCCATGCGCAAGGCAAGGGATACGTGCTGGAGAACCTGGAAAACACGGAAAAGATCAGAAAGATGAAGGAAGCACTGAATCTCACAATGAACCAAAAACTTTGTCACGCCCCGCTTCCCAGAGTACGCAAGATTGGGCACGTGACATAGCCAACCATGCTACCTGTGGGTAGGAAGTATCCATCCACAGTCACATTACGGCTGTAGAGATATCAAGAACAAGATAAATAAACTATCTAACACATGTCCAAATCCAGAATAACAAGAGTCAAAATAAATAAGTGCGGAAGCAAATGATCCAATACAATAAATAGAAAAGTACATCCCATAATGCGGGCTCACATCTGGAAATAAAATGAAATAAATAAACTAATCACTACAGGACTCACAAATCAGCCTGCTGGCTGAAGTACTCCTGCTCAGTCGGCGACAGTGGTAAAGAATCTGGGCCATGCAAAACCCAGACGTCAGCGCGTCATGTCAACCAATAATATAATATGAACATGTAATAAGCAATGCAGAAAATAAACATGAATAAAGCAATAATATGAAACAACAGTGCAGGGTAGTGTGTAGTGGGTAACTAAACTGTTCTATCAGGTTTCTATTCTAAAGTCTTTGAAATCAATTGATGACTCGTCGATGTAACTCAATAGTATCCCGTGCATGCCCGGGACCACGGTCAAGACCCTCGGGGCTGAATCCAAGACGTGCCGCTAGGCAGTAATAGGTAGCAGGATGGGCGAGTGATGTCAGCATCATCACTCCGGGGCTGGCTGAGCCCGTAAGACTGATTAGAACAGGTATCGAACTGTTGAGTTACAAGTCGGTTTCACCTTTGATTTCCCCATACCCCCAAGTTATGTATGTCAGGTCAGGTATTCAGTAATCAAGAACTAATGCCAACACAAGATCAGGTAAAAGCAGGTTTGTCTGGATAGACAACAGGAATGGTCCATGAGGACCCCAAGTCAGGTTTGTTGGCATTCGGCATGAGATCAGGTAACAGGTCAGGTCATGGTACAACAGGTTGAGTCGATAGTAAAGGGTACCATGTCCGGTGCATCAGTATGTGTATATGTCATGTGTATCAAGGTCGGGTCAATATGTAACGCAATCGAGGGTGTGCTCACAATAGGTATATAGTCGGATAAGGAAATAACAGCAGGAAATAAAGTAAACGACAGTATCAGTTCATTTAATCACAATGGTGCATTAATATGGTGTGGTTGTATTATCATATTAACAGATTCGAGCACCCTTGGGGTGCAAAATCACAAGGTAGTGCAATATCAGTAACAGAAAGTAATGAAGCTATATGTGTACGGCTATCGTCTTTTAAATAGAAAAATGATTAACTGGTAATTCTGTTATTAAGGTTACAGTGGCAAAATACGATTTAGGTTGCAGTATCATGATATATACCATATTTCGTCCAAATGAGAAAAGTAACAACACTAGTTAATCTTTGCAGGTTTTATGAGTCAAGCACACTTAATTAGTATAACATAGCATGTAGCAAGTAATACTTGCCTCGACGATTTCGCAAACCGGAAAACACGAACGTAACGTCGGCGGAAAACACGCGACGGATGCACGGGTCACGGATCGAGTCCAAACAACGAACAGCGGGGCCACGCGGACCGGAGTACTTCGCTGGAAAGTCGGGTCAAGTCGTCGGCACGGCCGGAATCCGGCGAAATGTTAAAACAGCGACGATGGTTAGCAAAATACAAAGCATGGACACGACGCGACCAGCGAAGGGAAAAGGGAAGGAGAGAGGTCAAGAGAACTTACTGGGATATCAAGGATGGTAACCGCGATGGGGTAGACGGCGATGGGGTGCCGGCGAGGAACAGTGAACGCGGCAGGAGGCTGGAAGTGGCTGGATCGGGTGGTGCAGCGATGAGGGGGAGGTACTGGCCTGGTTTGGGTTGCAGAGGGAGAGGAGGTGGTCGGCGGTGGCGCAGGCGACGACGACGAGGGTCGACGGCGGCTTTTCCGGCGACTGGAGAAGGTTCTAGGGTTCGGGCGTCGTGGGTCTGTTGCAGCGCCGGCGAGGGAAAGAGGAGGAAGGTCGGGGGCTGGTGCGCAGGTGATGAGGAGGACGAGTGGAGGCCGACGAGGAAGTGGGGTCGCCGGCAGTGAAAGGTGCAGGTGAAGTCGGGGCTAAGGGTGGTCGGGTTCTCCAAGGGAAAGAAGGTGAGGGAAAGTCGACGGTAGGGCTGCGACGGCGAGGGCAAGGCGGTAGGGGGTTGCGACGGCAAGAAGGGAGACGGCGGTGGCTAGCTCTGCGGTGGTTAGGGTTACGTGAGGGGGTTCTCGTGGTGGGTTTTCTCGTGGGGACGAAGGAACAGTATAAAATAGGGAGAGAGGGAGAGAGAGATTATAGGATGAGAGAGAGAGAGATTCGAGGAAGAGAGAGAGAGGCAGAGAAGAGAGAGATAGAGGTAGAGAGAGATAGGGTGACGGAGAGAGAGAGAGAGAAAGGTGGGGGCCCACGAGGGTAAAGCTCCTCGTGATTGGCCGGGGGTGTTGTAAAGGAGATTTAAAAAAATGAAATTTAAAAGGATTTATAAGGATTTAAACGTTACTGTGTAACAGAAGAATATATATTATTTAGTTTTAGATTATAAAATTAAATGGGTATTTCGGCGCTAAATGAAACATTTCCAAATCGCGCCCGGGTTGCGCCCAAATATTTGAAATTCAAATAATAGGATTTTAAGCGGGTTCCAAATTTTAAAATGAGATGTCTTATGATTAAAATGCATGCCCCCAAGTCGGACACTTGCACGCGCGCGTAGCCGTCCAAACTCGCCCGTTTCACCGAACGGGATGAAATCTCGACGTGCGGACGCTACCACGCGACTAGTGGTGACGAATAGGCCAATGTGGATATTTTTAATTTCATTTTAGGTGTTAAAACTTGTTATAGGCAAAATGACTTAGCCGGTTAAAAATTTTGCAACAAGAACCAAACAAGCAAGATAATTGAAATGAGCAATGTCTAACACTCAACCAGTAACAGAAATAGTATTATTGGGCTCGGGTGTTACATCATACCCAACTACAAAAAGAATTTCGTCCTCGAAATTCCAAGAATACAATATAGATAGCTACAGGAAAAGGTGAGGAAATTTCTGCCGGATCTCGTCTTCTCGCTCCCAAGTGGATTCTCCATGCGATCGATTACCCCAAGAGACTAGCACAAGAGGGATAACCTTGTTCTTAAGAACCTTTTCTCTTCGATCCTTGATTTCAACCGGTCGCTCCTCAAAAGTTAGGTCCTCCCGTACAGTCAACTCCGAATGATCCAAGACGTGGGTTTCATCTCGAACATACCTCCGTAGTTGAGATACATGAAACACATCGTGCACTCCTGCCAATGACTGTGGTAACGCCAAACGGTACGCTACCTCTCCAACACGCTCCAATATCTCGAAGGGTCCAACGAATCGAGGACTAAGCTTTCCCCGACTCCCAAAGCGAATCACCCCTCTAGCCGGTGATATCTTCAAAAATACCAAATCACCCACGGCGAACTCTAGAGGTCTTCTTGACGTGTCGGCCCAACTTTTCTGTCTGTCTTGAGCTGCCTTCATATGCTTCCTGATTGTATTCACCTTCTCGACTGTCTGTACTACCAAATCTGGTCCCAGCAACTTTCGTTCACCAACATCATCCCAACAAACAGGTGAACGGCACTTACGACCATAAAGAGCTTCAAACGGAGCCATCTGAATAGTCGCTTGGAAGCTGTTGTTGTACGAAAACTCCACCAAGTGTAGGTGATCCTCCCAAGAACCTTTGAAGTCCAACATGCATGCCCTTAACATATCTTCAAGAGTTTGGATCGTTCTCTCCGACTGCCCATCAGTTTGAGGATGATAAGCTGTGCTAAACTTCAATCGAGTCCCCAAACTTTCTTGTAAACTCCTCCAGAAGTGTGACAAGAACCGAGTGTCCCGATCGGACATGATGCTCACCAGTACTCCATGCAATCTTACAATCTCCTGCATGTATCGCTCCGCCAAAGTCTCCGTCGATTGACCAACCTGGAAAGGAATAAAGTGAGCAGCCTTGGTCAACCGATCGACAATCACCCATACTGCATTGTTGCCCTTTGGACTCCGCGGTAGAGCTGTCATGAAATCCATGGTTATATGTTCCCACTTCCACTGAGGAATCGGAAGTGGTTGCAACAAACCAGCAACCCTTTGGTGTTCAGCCTTGACTTGCTGACACACCAAGCACGTAGCCATGAAGCGAGCAATCTCCCGTTTCATACCTTCCTACCAGAAGTGCTGTCGAATATCTCGGTATATCTTTGTACCTCCCGGATGTACAGAGTAAGCTGAACTGTGTGCCTCCTTCATAAGCTCTTCACGCACATCCCCTTTTGGCACACACACACGGCTACCGTACCTCAACGAACCATCATCGTGGACCAGTAAATCTGTTCGTAGTCCGGCTTCAACCTGCTCTCGAAACTTTTGCAGTCTAGGATCCTGCGATTGTGCCGCTTTAATCTTCTCAACTAAGGACGACTGTACTTGCAACTGCATCAACTGTCCCGTAGCATGTGGTAGCACAGCCTCCAAGTCAAATCTTCGAAAATCCGCAATGATCTCCGTCTGTGTAGTCAATACCTGAATCGCTGGTAACCGACTAAGCGCATCCGGCACGACGTTAACTTTTCCCGGATGGTACTTAAGTTCAAGGTCGTAGTCGGCCATCAGCTCCAACCATCTGCGTTGCCTCATATTCAACTCCTTCTGAGTGAACACATACTTCAAACTCTTGTGATCTGTAAAAACTTCGACTCTCTCGCCCAAAAGGTAGTGTCTCCAAATCTTCAAGGCGAAGATCACAGCCGCAAGCTCTAAGTCATGAGTCGGGTAATTCTTCTCATGAGTCTTCAGTTGTCTTGATGCGTAAGCTACGACCTTCCCATTCTGCATCAAAACACATCCCAATCCTTTTCCAGATGCGTCGCTGTGAATCACCAGTCCTCCTGAATTGTCTGGTACGGTCAGAATAGGGGCGGTTATCAACTTCTGCTTCAACGTCTCGAAGGCCAATGCACATCCATCCATCCAAATAAAAGGTACTTCCTTGCGCGTGAGCTTGGTCAACGGTTCTGCCAAACGAGCGAAGTTCTCCACAAATCTCCTGTAGTATCCGGCCAAACCAAGGAAACTTCTTATCTCAGCTACATTTCTTGGAATAGGCCAATCTCGAACTGCTGTAATCTTCTCGGGATCGACGGCGATCCCATCGCCCGACACAACATGCCCCAGAAATTTCACTTCTTTCAGCCAGAATTCGCACTTACTCATCTTCGCATACAATTTCTCCTGTCTTAGCGTTTGCAGTGCGATCTTCAAATGCTCAGCATGCTCCTCCGGACTCTTCGAGTACACCAGAATATCGTCAATGAATACCACAATAAACTGGTCCAAGAATGGTGAAAAGATTCTGTTCATCAAATCCATGAATATTGCCGGCGCATTCGTTACTCCGAAGGGCATCACCAGATACTCGAAATGTCCATATCGAGTTCGAAACGCCGTCTTGCAAATATCTTCTGCCTTCACTCGGACCTAATGATATCCGGATTGCAAATCCAGTTTCGAGAATACCCTCGCGCCACTAAGCTGCTCAAAAAGTTCTCCAATGCGAGGGATCGGGTATTTGTTCTTAATAGTCACCCGGTTCAATTCTCGATAATCAATGCACATCCTTCTCGTGCCATCCTTCTTCTTTACTAAAAGAACTGGAGCTCCCCAAGGCGAGTTGCTGCTTCGAATCCAACCCTTCTCAAGTAATTCACCAACTTGCTTCTTAACTTCTTCCAATTCCACTGGTGCCATCGGATAATAAGATTTTGATACTGGCGCTGCACCAGGAATAAGGTCAATCGCGAACTCCACGTCTCGCTTCGGCGGTAAGCCCGATATATCTTCAAATACATCCATAAAGTCGCGAACAACTGCCGGCTCTTCATTACTATCACCTTCCATAGCTGCAAGAACACTGTTTGTCGGCCTAGCCCTAAACTCGACTGGCCCGACAGAACTGCTTCCCCCAGTGAAGGTAAACTCAGGATGTCCGGGAATCTGGAAAATTACCTTCCTTGCCCTACAGTCAATGTGGGCGTGGAAAGTGCCAAGAAAATCCATTCCCAAGACAACTTCATAGCTGCCCGTATCTATCACCAAGAAATCTGCAAAGAGCTCCCGTCCGCACACAACAACTGTACAATCTCTACACTCCTTACTAGCTATGATTTTCCCATTCCCAGTGTGTATGTCCCAAAAACTAGACAGGGTCGTGCAGGTAATCGAGTGTGTAGTTATAAATTTGGATGACATAAAACAGTGGGATGCTCCGGAATCAAATAATGCCAATGCGGGAAAACCATGAACGAGTAAAGTACCTGAAACCACTTCTCCTGATGCCTTAGCTTCCTCAGCTGTCAGCGTGAAAGCTCGAGCCTGATTAGGTCCTTGAGTCAGCTGTTTCTGCCCTTGGAACGGTCTCTGCGGAGGCTTCTGTATATCATCTCTCGTGCGAAGCTTCGACGGACAGGCACCCACTGCGTGATCGGCCGCTCCACAAACCAGACAAAGTCTCAGTCTCCTTCGACACTCCTTATGCACGTGCCCAGGTAAATGGCAGTAGTCACAGATCACGCTCTTTCTTCGATCAACGATCACAGGCTTCTTCATGGGTGCTACACCTCGACGGTCCACTGGAATACCTCTGCGCCCATGATCTCGGTTAGGTACAAATGCGGGCTTCCTGGCCGCAACTGCTGTCTGCTGTAGGTTCCCTTTCATTCCCGATAAACTCTGCTGCTCTCTGGCGGCCGTAAGAACCTGCGAGAAAGTGGTCAAACCCAGGGAGACAATCTGCCTCTGGATTCCACATCCAAACTGCGCAAGAACCTTCGCGCCCTGTCTGCCTCATTGGCGACTAAGGGTCCAGTGAAGCGGCTGAGTCTCGTCCATTCCGCTGCATGTACGTCCACAGATGCTCCATTTTGCCTCAGCCCAATAAATTTCTCTTCCATTTCCTCCCGTGCAGTCCGCGGGAAGAACTTCTCCAGGAAACTCTTAGAGAAATCTGCCCAACTGATTGGCTTGGGCAAGCGGGTCTCCTCCACAAGCCACCACTCTCGGGCGTAATCCACCAGCTGAATGCGCACCACATCAACTCTCTTGTCCTCTAGGATCTGTGCCGCAATCAGCAAATTCTCCGTGTCCACTAGCCACTGCTCGGCTGGCAATGGCTCCTCCAAACCAGTGAAAGTAGTAGGACCCAAACTTCTGAAATCTGCCACGGTCCCTACTCGGTCAACTGGTTTCGCTCCAGCGGTGTTTACAGACTGCCGAATGGCCTGCAAACCCTCCTGAAATGAATCTGCTTGCTGTTGGATCAGCTCAGTTTGTCTCTTCTGATTTTCCAACATCCCACGTATCACTCCCAACATGGCGGCTTCATCCACGCGCCTCTGATACGTCTTGAAATTCTTATCTGCCATAGTCCTGAAATCAAAACACCCAACATTAGCATGATGATAGATTCAAATATATAAATCAAGGCTAGAACTCTAAGATACTTAAATAGAGTACCGCATTGTAACTATGCCGCGGTATCATAGCCACAATTACTTAACTCCACCCAAGTCGCCTAAGTCCTAGAGATAACAAGAAATCAGGTTTTCGAGTTAACATGCAAAGTAAGTTTGCACGTCGACATAATTCGGAAGAATGTGATTCAAGAATGGTAAAATGGTCAAGGTGGTAGGACATGTTTTCCTAAGCACGGGTATTCTGATTCGTGTTTCGGGTACAATACCCAACTACAAAAGAATCAACCCAACTAACCTATGGCTCTGATACCAAAAGAACCATGTCACGCCCCGCTTCCCAGAGTACGCAAGATTGGGCATGTGACATAGCCAACCATGCTACCTGTGGGTAGGAAGTATCCATCCACAGTCACATTACGGCTGTAGAGATATCAAGAACAAGATAAATAAACTATCTAACACATGTCCAAATTCAGAATAACAAGAGTCAAAATAAATAAGTGCGGAAGCAAATGATCCAATACAATAAATAGAAAAGTACGTCCCATAATGCGGGCTCACATCTGGAAATAAAATGAAATAAATAAACTAATCACTACAGGACTCACAAATCAGCCTGCTGGCTGAAGTACTCCTGCTCAGTCGGCGACAGTGGTAAAGAATCTGGGCCATGCAAAACCCAGACGTCAGCGCGTCATGTCAACCAATAATATAATATGAACATGTAATAAGCAATGCAGAAAATAAACATGAATAAAGCAATAATATGAAACAACAGTGCAGGGTAGTGTGTAGTGGGTAACTGTCACGACCCGAAAGAGCACGTGACTGGCCCTTGAACCATATGAAGTCTATAGGACTCCATCTGATCCAAGTAAGCCAAAAGCCCAGAAATCTAAAACCATTTTTGAGAATAAGTAAAGAAAACTGGTTTAAAGAAGTGAAGAAAAACATGTTTGAAATCAAGGTTTTTAAATAACTAAGCCGAATGTGCATTTGAAAACCGTACAGTCTTTTCTAAAATTTTCGGCAGAGTTTCTCTTGTAAAACTGGCCCCGAATGGGGTACAACATGAATAACAATATATAAAATGATAAAGGCATCCCCAAGCGGGAGCTAGCTCTTCGTCAATCGACGGTCACAACCACACGATGATATGATAATATACAACGCCAAGTGGCGAGGATCAAAATCAAGGAAAGCTCAAAAAGCAGCAAGAAAACCGCAATACTACTAAGCGCGACTCTAAGGTCGAATAATACCACACTGTCTCTAAGTCTGAAAGAATATACAAGTTTTTGGTTGATGGACAATTTCTAGATACAATGAAATACATGAATAAAATGGTGATTCTTGATGCGAAAGAATCTACCTACCAAAGCAAATCACCCGCAAGAAGGTAGTGTGCCAGAAATGCCGCAATGAAACCTGTACGGCAGAACCTGCAAGGACTGTGGCACAACGGGGGTGAGTTGCCAACTCGTGAATAGAAATATCTACAAGCAGAAACCGAATGCAAGACATAAACCTAAGTCAACGATCAGTAATACAATCCACAAGAGTGCATCTGAGTGTAATAAGGTGGCAAGGTAACATCTAATCATGTATGTAGTGCCAGGTACTCAGGTAATAACATGTCATCAGTGTAAGGTATGCCTGCATGAGGTAAGTATGATGAAATATCAATGATATCAATACACATATATTAGCGTCCCATACCACTAATATTGGTGTAAGGGTATATATAACAGCGCCCTCATACCCTGTTATATATACGAATGAAGTATGACAAGTGTAAATCCAGTCTGTATATGATCCATGTCTGTATATATGTGGAACCCGTCCACCTGTCACCCACTGACAGTAAGCATCATGTATGCAAGTATGAGGATATAAACAATATCATGGAAAACATCATGAAACCCGTGCCAAGCATCGACACGTAAATCCTCATCCATATGGGGCTCCGTCTGCGGTATCGGCCCTCGGCCCCGGCAGCACGAGTCAACCCATGTCCATCTCTGGGCTCCGTCTGCGGTAGCGGCCCGTCGGCCCCCGGCAGTACGCCCATCTCTCGGCTCCAGGCGGTATCCCCCGGATATCCGCCGAGCTCAAATACAATCACCGGTAGGTACTCGCCCGCCTCCAGGCTCAATCGGCATAACCCATCGATCATCTCGCCGAGGGGAACCATACCGGGCCCACCACGAACCCGCAAACGGATCATCACTCCTCGAATCGGGTTTCAAGCACACGTCTCAGCACCGAGAAAACGCGTGGTGGACGCACCCAAATATCATATCACGAGGTACCGGGTTTTCATAAAAGAACATCTTTTCTTAAATAATCCCACGGTCCTCAAAATCAGAAATCACATGAAAATCCACATCAAGAAGTAAATCCAATGCAATGTGCTATGCAATCAATCCATGATGTATGCGACATGTAAAGAGAGATAATCATATCGGAAATCATGCAACATGGAATAGTAATGTACATATGTCGGGAGGAACCGCTCTTTTAGAATGAATCAGTTTTAAAGAATATCTTGCGGTCCTCAATCTCAATCAAGTCAGAATCATCTATGTTTGTGTACAGGTACATGTATACTATATGCCAAGCAGTAATCATATCATGAATGCAACAGTACTACAGTGTAGTGGCATGGCAATTATCGATGATGAAGTGTGTGAGCCGGCAAATAGTGTACGTGAAACATACGCATCATCGATAATGGTGCTGGTGTCCTAACAGCATGAAGATAATATAACGATGAACATATGCCAGCAATGCGAATAGCAGAAAATATAGATATCTAGTAGTCAACACCACAGTGAAGTATCTACTATGCAAACTACATCTAAGTATCCGGTCAATCAGGAGGGGTAGGTGTGGAAACCACCTAAAACTGAGTCAATGTATATATATATATATAGATATATAGTCGGTGATCCCGCCTCAATGTCATATCGTAAGATATCCTCGAGTTATGAGTGCGGATCTATCATCAATATCGGCTCGTACGGTAAATCATCGTACGGCATCCCCAAAAGCTGGGTACAGGTCAATATCTCACTATCTCGTCACATAACAGGTATCAGTATCATCAGATCATATAGTCTGGGGTACTACTCTATGTCTAGTACAAAACGATACCATCAAAAAAGTGTGCATGCGGGGGTAAACACATATCCCAAGCCCGCAAGGAATCACAAGTCATATCCCACATATGAATCGTATCAGATCACCGATCTCACGGCACCACGCCCACATCAGCGACTCATCTCCAAAGTCATCACATATCATCAATCACAGTGCAAGTACAAGTGATAAGCAAGGGTGTGTGTGTAGGTGTAATTCTACCCTAGGGTTCGCGACTATGAACTACACTAGTCACTTCTAACCCTACATTATCCACAATACACCTAATATCACAATAAACTACATAGTAATCTATCTACGGACTGCGGGGGTGCTATACGCCATCCACCCGACTTCCCCCTGTAGATATAATCTACTCACCTTGCTTCTCGTGTGCCAATACCGATGTCGCTATCTTCACCTCCTTTGCCTCAACATCACGCGGGGTACCTACAAGTATATCACAATGCTAAAGCACATGAAAATCACATCGGAAACCAAAATAGCACACGCTACCCGCATAGGTAAAAACCTATCGACTCGCATGTAAACACAATCAATATCCACTTGTCGTTGACGTCCAAACGCCATCCGATAGGAATGAATCACCAAATACCAAAATCCATGCTAAATCAAGTCGTAAAACATACACCAACATAAGAAAATCAACCCAGATTTCACCCTAGATGGAATCAGTCAAAACTAGAAGTACCCAGGGTCAATACTAGAGGAAATGGGGGCATGCACAGAAAACGAGGCAATTCCTTAAAATACCTTATTTTAGAATTTTCCATAATTTTTCTCCATTTATCTGTATTTAATTATACCAGAATATTAAAATATTCATTAAAATAATACTAAATTATAAAATTTCCCAAAAATCATATTTTATTATTTTGAAGACGTTACAATCTACCCCCCTTAAAGAAATTCGGTCCCCGAATTTAAATTTAAACCCCCAAATACTAAAATATTTCAATACAAATTCCAAGTCATCGGGGCTCCGAAATCATCTATACATAAAACATCATAGCGCAATGCATACGCATGAGTACTGAGTAGATAACTCAAAAGCAACACTCCATCATGCATCCCGCGATCATCGGAGTCATGGTAAAGACACAAATGTCAAATCCAATACAAAACCAATATGATATGGATCGGAACTACACATGTAGACATCCAATCTAAACATAACACCATCCTGTGCGTCTGGTGCGCACTGAAATCAAAAAAAAAATCCATATATGTGCTAAACAGGTGCACAAAACATCCAAGTGCAACGGGTGTGCACGAAGCATCTGTCATGGGCATCGTATGTGCCTGACAGCAAAATAAATCAGGTGCATGTGACATGCACGAAGAATCCCGATTTAGCGCATCTGGCGTGCACCAAAATCGTATCTAAAAACATGCGCCCAACATGCGCGAAAATCCAAACCGGTGCATCCATCGTGCACGAATGAAAATCTAAACCCTGCGCACTCAACATGCACGGAAATCACGAAATCCAATAGCAAACACCGAACAGGCGTAAAGCACATCGCCAGCACGGAGTGCAAAAATCAACCATCAAAATCCGGGTCAAAATCAACGATATAATGCGGCTCAAACCAAAATCAGGGTACCGCAAGGAAAATCTCACAACCGTGTGCATCAGCGTGCACGAAACACATATCGATGCACTACGAGCACATATAAGCTATACCGAGTGCAAAATCAAAACACTAAAAGTACATGAAACTCTGCTGGAAGCGTAAATCAAATCACCGGCATAAAATAGGCATGAAATCGCAATCAACGGCTCAAGAGTAATAACTATGTACAAGGTATAAATACCCAGTAGGTGCATGAAACCAATATCATGAAACTCAGTCACCAAAACTAGATCGTGCAAATAGAACGCCCAAAATACCGAAATCCAAAATGACGGATACGTGATAATCGAATCACAAAATCACAAATCATAAATACCGTCTTCGGTAGTTTCTCCTTCAAGGTCGAGAAGGAGTCAGTGTAATCCACTGCTAGCAGCGCAGGATATCTACCTGCCTCTTGCTCACGGTCTGGCGTCTTCTGACTCTCTAGGTCCTTATCTTCTCTGCGGATTACCTATCACGCGGTCAATCGGCTCATCGGCCCTGTCAGGTGTGCTAACGGGGACGATTCCGTTCTGGCACTTTTCTGGTCACCTCTCGGTCAAACCTCACGACCACTCGTAAGGCAGCATATCACTGACGTCGGTCTCTGGCTATCTGAATGCACGTCACACATCTGATCCTGGGTGCAAACATCATTGCAGCAATGTCCTGGAAGGAATCCTGCTCAAGGTCTCTTCCAATCATGCCTATGCCGATCTGTACAGAGGCTGGCTCTCTTGTACTATCTCTTCTCGCTGGAAAGACATCTGTGTCCTCAGCACAACATTTCTCGGAAATTGGTCACATCCCAACGTTTCTGTAAGCATATCAGGTCTCTAGTTTCGACGGGAAGCAATGACAGCTCGTCAGTGTCTCACACGAACCTCTGGTTCCACTTGTCTCCATCGTCGTCCACTATGACGTCACGCCAAGCTACTATACACTGCACTGCTCTCGGCCACGGTCAATCTGAAGTCTCTCACACGGACTCGAAATCGCGTACTCTGTAGCTCATCATTCTGTAGCAGATGTCAGGCCGAACTGGTCCTCGGAAACACGTCCCAACCATCGGAGGAATACTCATCACTCGTCCGTCCTTGATCCATTCGCAACGCATCTGGGTAAGTTCCTTTATCCGAACTTGGTCAACTACCTCGTCGACAATGCCGAACTCTGGCCTGCTGGGTGTGCGCAACACGACCACTCCTGGTCTAGGTCTTCTCGTATCGTACTCCAGAAAGGTCCTGCCGAGGTTCCTTTCTCAAATCTCAATCCTGCCGAAATGCCCGGAAGTCATCATCCAATGCTGAAGCTAAAGCTTATTCCGGAACGGCTGCATACCTATCGCGCTTCTTTCTGGAAGGTATATCCATATACCACGCCTCTGGGTGCGTATAACATCTTTGATGTCGGCGGAGTGGGACGTCATCTCGTCGAAATATCTTGCGAACTCTTTTCTTCACTCTGCATCAGTGTCGACTGATTCGGACTCGTCTCATCATGGCTGCACGAACTGCGCTCCGACGGCTATGCTCGCACCTGGAGTCTCCCAAGCAGTGTCCCATCACGATATCCGAAAGATGTCGAACCATCCGATCGACTCGTCAGATCCTCATAATCCCCCAAGAGCTCACATCTCGGGTACAGTTTAATAGTATCGAGTACATGCCACAGCGTCGGTGGTCCAGCCGTAGAAGGGCAAACCCAAGCCTCACTAATGGCGCCGCGGAACCGCCGTAAACCCTAAGGTTCCAAGGCTGTCACACGGTCATTAAGTCGAGTTAGGATTTCATTCTTCTAGAGGGTCCATAGAATCACCTGCATGTCTTTCCGTATACTTTAAACTTGGAAAATAGGCTCCTGACATTCGATCGTCTCAATCGACTCTCAACGAATCTGCGTGAAGTCGTCTCTAGCTGGAATCAATCCACCTGATGACCTCGCATCGGGGTAAGCGAACACACCACGCGTCCTAGTCATCCATCCTCGGTGACTAGCAACTCGCTAACATCTCTCTAAGAACATGCTCATGCTGCAGTAGCTCCAATCATCTGGGCGATATCTCATCATTTGCAGCAACAACTGGCTCATATGCCTGTACGCCGAACAACGCCTCAATCCTCCAGGAAAGACAATACATAAGCGGTCATCTCTGAATCAGCCTGCTCTAGATCTGAGTAAGACTCTCCACACTGGAAATCTTCAACTCAACTGGGCCCGCTCTGGCGCAAAATCGGACGAATCACCTTCGTCTCTCAAATCGGGTAGACTAGCTATCATCTGTCGCATAACTGCCTGAAAGCTCCGGCAATCTCAGCTCGTAAGCTCCGAAAGCAACACCCTGTCAATCTCAGCGACAGCTGGTCCATCTGTCTGCACGGTAGGCGACATCACCATCTTTGAGGTATGCTGTACATCAACAGTCCTCTCTCAACTGGCAGCTCTAACAAAGGCCCGATCATCCGGTGCAAGACCAAGCACTCGCCTCCACTAGAGGTCACAATCACCAACACTAACTCGAGACGTTCCCATGTCACCAGAAAACACAAAGGTCGGCCCTCGTACCAAACGAGCTCACACCGGCCGTAACCCTAGCAGCAGCCCAAACTGCGCTCAAACACGGTGACAGGAATCTCAATCGAGTATCAAAGAGAGCACATCAGTGGCAAGAAGGGAAACAACAGATCCAAAGTGGATACATGATCATAGGAAGGAACAGTATCAATGAAGGTATGATCATGAAACTAATAGAATCGGGGATCTCAAATGGATGAATAATCCTGGATATAAAGAGAATCACTGATCTCGAAAGTATGTACATCCTAAGGTTCCTTAAGCGGAGTGGCGTGTCGTAAGTATGCCGCGGAACATACCAACGGTACGTCACTCTACTTTAGTCACCAAATCCATCAACCAAGGGTCATCCTAAAACGACGAAAGTTCGGGTTTACACCCCCTCGACCAAGTCTAAGTTCCGTAAGGTCAAGCCTAAGTTCCGTATATAAACAACTCCCTAGGCTCCACATAGTCAAACTTAGACTCGAACCAAGGTCAACCTAGCGCTCTGATACCAACTTTGTCACGACCCGAAAGAGCACGTGACTGGCCCTTGAACCATATGAAGTCTATAGGACTCCATCTGATCCAAGTAAGCCAAAAGCCCAGAAATCTAAAACCATTTTTGAGAATAAGTAAAGAAAACTGGTTTAAAGAAGTGAAGAAAAACATGTTTGAAATCAAGGTTTTTAAATAACTAAGCCGAATGTGCATTTGAAAACCGTACAGTCTTTTCTAAAATTTTCGGCAGAGTTTCTCTTGTAAAACTGGCCCCGAATGGGGTACAACATGAATAACAATATATAAAATGATAAAGGCATCCCCAAGCGGGAGCTAGCTCTTCGTCAATCGACGGTCACAACCACACGATGATATGATAATATACAACGCCAAGTGGCGAGGATCAAAATCAAGGAAAGCTCAAAAAGCAGCAAGAAAACCGCAATACTACTAAGCGCGACTCTAAGGTCGAATAATACCACACTGTCTCTAAGTCTGAAAGAATATACAAGTTTTTGGTTGATGGACAATTTCTAGATACAATGAAATACATGAATAAAATGGTGATTCTTGATGCGAAAGAATCTACCTACCAAAGCAAATCACCCGCAAGAAGGTAGTGTGCCAGAAATGCCGCAATGAAACCTGTACGGCAGAACCTGCAAGGACTGTGGCACAACGGGGGTGAGTTGCCAACTCGTGAATAGAAATATCTACAAGCAGAAACCGAATGCAAGACATAAACCTAAGTCAACGATCAGTAATACAATCCACAAGAGTGCATCTGAGTGTAATAAGGTGGCAAGGTAACATCTAATCATGTATGTAGTGCCAGGTACTCAGGTAATAACATGTCATCAGTGTAAGGTATGCCTGCATGAGGTAAGTATGATGAAATATCAATGATATCAATACACATATATTAGCGTCCCATACCACTAATATTGGTGTAAGGGTATATATAACAGCGCCCTCATACCCTGTTATATATACGAATGAAGTATGACAAGTGTAAATCCAGTCTGTATATGATCCATGTCTGTATATATGTGGAACCCGTCCACCTGTCACCCACTGACAGTAAGCATCATGTATGCAAGTATGAGGATATAAACAATATCATGGAAAACATCATGAAACCCGTGCCAAGCATCGACACGTAAATCCTCATCCATATGGGGCTCCGTCTGCGGTATCGGCCCTCGGCCCCGGCAGCACGAGTCAACCCATGTCCATCTCTGGGCTCCGTCTGCGGTAGCGGCCCGTCGGCCCCCGGCAGTACGCCCATCTCTCGGCTCCAGGCGGTATCCCCCGGATATCCGCCGAGCTCAAATACAATCACCGGTAGGTACTCGCCCGCCTCCAGGCTCAATCGGCATAACCCATCGATCATCTCGCCGAGGGGAACCATACCGGGCCCACCACGAACCCGCAAACGGATCATCACTCCTCGAATCGGGTTTCAAGCACACGTCTCAGCACCGAGAAAACGCGTGGTGGACGCACCCAAATATCATATCACGAGGTACCGGGTTTTCATAAAAGAACATCTTTTCTTAAATAATCCCACGGTCCTCAAAATCAGAAATCACATGAAAATCCACATCAAGAAGTAAATCCAATGCAATGTGCTATGCAATCAATCCATGATGTATGCGACATGTAAAGAGAGATAATCATATCGGAAATCATGCAACATGGAATAGTAATGTACATATGTCGGGAGGAACCGCTCTTTTAGAATGAATCAGTTTTAAAGAATATCTTGCGGTCCTCAATCTCAATCAAGTCAGAATCATCTATGTTTGTGTACAGGTACATGTATACTATATGCCAAGCAGTAATCATATCATGAATGCAACAGTACTACAGTGTAGTGGCATGGCAATTATCGATGATGAAGTGTGTGAGCCGGCAAATAGTGTACGTGAAACATACGCATCATCGATAATGGTGCTGGTGTCCTAACAGCATGAAGATAATATAACGATGAACATATGCCAGCAATGCGAATAGCAGAAAATATAGATATCTAGTAGTCAATACCACAGTGAAGTATCTACTATGCAAACTACATCTAAGTATCCGGTCAATCAGGAGGGGTAGGTGTGGAAACCACCTAAAACTGAGTCAATGTATATATATATATATAGATATATAGTCGGTGATCCCGCCTCAATGTCATATCGTAAGATATCCTCGAGTTATGAGTGCGGATCTATCATCAATATCGGCTCGTACGGTAAATCATCGTACGGCATCCCCAAAAGCTGGGTACAGGTCAATATCTCACTATCTCGTCACATAACAGGTATCAGTATCATCAGATCATATAGTCTGGGGTACTACTCTATGTCTAGTACAAAACGATACCATCAAAAAAGTGTGCATGCGGGGGTAAACACATATCCCAAGCCCGCAAGGAATCACAAGTCATATCCCACATATGAATCGTATCAGATCACCGATCTCACGGCACCACGCCCACATCAGCGACTCATCTCCAAAGTCATCACATATCATCAATCACAGTGCAAGTACAAGTGATAAGCAAGGGTGTGTGTGTAGGTGTAATTCTACCCTAGGGTTCGCGACTATGAACTACACTAGTCACTTCTAACCCTACATTATCCACAATACACCTAATATCACAATAAACTACATAGTAATCTATCTACGGACTGCGGGGGTGCTATACGCCATCCACCCGACTTCCCCCTGTAGATATAATCTACTCACCTTGCTTCTCGTGTGCCAATACCGATGTCGCTATCTTCACCTCCTTTGCCTCAACATCACGCGGGGTACCTACAAGTATATCACAATGCTAAAGCACATGAAAATCACATCGGAAACCAAAATAGCACACGCTACCCGCATAGGTAAAAACCTATCGACTCGCATGTAAACACAATCAATATCCACTTGTCGTTGACGTCCAAACGCCATCCGATAGGAATGAATCACCAAATACCAAAATCCATGCTAAATCAAGTCGTAAAACATACACCAACATAAGAAAATCAACCCAGATTTCACCCTAGATGGAATCAGTCAAAACTAGAAGTACCCAGGGTCAATACTAGAGGAAATGGGGGCATGCACAGAAAACGAGGCAATTCCTTAAAATACCTTATTTTAGAATTTTCCATAATTTTTCTCCATTTATCTGTATTTAATTATACCAGAATATTAAAATATTCATTAAAATAATACTAAATTATAAAATTTCCCAAAAATCATATTTTATTATTTTGAAGACGTTACAGTAACTAAACTGTTCTATCAGGTTTCTATTCTAAAGTCTTTGAAATCAATTGATGACTCGTCGATGTAACTCAATAGTATCCCGTGCATGCCCGGGACCACGGTCAAGACCCTCGGGGCTGAATCCGAGACGTGTCGCTAGGCAGTAATAGGTAGCAGGATGGGCGAGTGATGTCAGCATCATCACTCCGGGGCTGGCCGAGCCCGTAAGACTGATCAGAACAGGTATCGAACTGTTGAGTTACAAGTCGGTTTCACCTTTGATTTCCCCATACCCCCAAGTTATGTATGTTAGGTCAGGTATTCAGTAATCAAGAACTAATGCCAACACAGGATCAGGTAAAAGCAGGTTTGTCTGGATAGACAGCAGGAATGGTCCATGAGGACCCCAAGTCAGGTTTGTTGGCATTAGGCATGAGATCAGGTAACAGGTCAGGTCATGGTACAACAGGTTGAGTCGATAGTAAAGGGTACCATGTCCGGTGCATCAGTATGTGTATATGTCATGTGTATCAAGGTCGGGTCAATATGTAACGCAATCGAGGGTGTGCTCACAATAGGTATATAGTCGGATAAGGAAATAACAGCAGGAAATAAAGTAAACGACAGTATCAGTTCATTTAATCACAATGGTGCATTAATATGGTGCGGTTGTATTATCATATTAACAGGTTCGAGCACCCTTGGGGTGCAAAATCACAAGGTAGTACAATATCAGTAACAGAAAGTAATGAAGCTATATGTGTACGGCTATCGTCTTTTAAATAGCAAAATGATTAACTGGTAATTCTGTTATTAGGGTTACAGTGGCAAAATACGGTTTAGGTTGCGGTATCATGATATATACCATATTTCGTCCAAATGAGAAAAGTAACAACACTAGTTAATCTTTGCAGGTTTTATGAGTCAAGCACACTTAATTAGTATAACATAGCATGTAGCAAGTAATACATGCCTCGACGATTTCGCAAACCGGAAAACACGAACGTAACGTCGGCGGAAAACACGCGACGGATGCACGGGTCATGGATCGAGTCCAAACAACGAACAGCGGGGCCACGCGGACCGGAGTACTTCGCTGGAAAGTCGGGTCAAGTCGTCGGCACGGCCGGAATCCGGCGAAATGTTAAAACAGCGACGATGGTTAGCAAAATACAAAGCATGGACACGACGCGACCAACGAAGGGAAAAGGGAAGGAGAGAGGTCAAGAGAACTTACTGGGATATCAAGGATGGTAATCGCGATGGGGTCGACGGCAATGGGGCACCGGCGAGGAACAGTGAACGCGGCAGGAGGCTGGAAGTGGCTGGATCGGGTGGTGCAGTGATGAGGGGGAGGTACTGGCCTGGTTTGGGTTGCAGGGGGAGAGGAGGTGGTCGGCGGTGGCGCAGGCGACGACGACGAGGGTCGACGGCGGCTTTTCCGGCGACTGGAGAAGGTGCTAGGGTTCGGGCGTCGTGGGTCTGTTGCAGCGCCAGCGAGGGAAAGAGGAGGAAGGTCGGGGGCTGGTGCGCAGGTGATGAGGAGGACGAGTGGAGGCCGACGAGGAAGTGGGGTCGCCGGCGGTGAAAGGTGCAGGTGAAGTCGGGGCTAAGGGTGGTCGGGTTCTCCAAGGGAAATAAGGTGAGGGAAAGTCGACGGTAGGGCTGCGACGGCGAGGGCAAGGCGGTAGGGGGTTGCGACGGCAAGAAGGGAGACGGCGGTGGCTAGCTCTGCGGTGGTTAGGGTTACGTGAGGGGGTTCTCGTGGTGGGTTTTCTCGTGGGGACGAAGGAACAGTATAAAATAGGGATAGAGGGAGAGAGAGATTATAGGATGAGAGAGAGAGAGATTCGAGGAAGAGAGAGATTCGAGGAAGAGAAGAGAGAGATAGAGGTAGAGAGAGATAGGGTGACGGAGAGAGAGAGAGAGAAAGGTGGGGGCCCACGAGGGTAAAGCTCCTCGTGATTGGCCGGGGGTGTTGTAAAGGAGATTTAAAAAAAATGAAATTTAAAAAGATTTATAAGGATTTAAACGTTACTGTGTAACAGAAGAATATATATTATATAGTTTTAGATAATAAAATTAAATGGGTATTTCGGCGCTAAATGAAACATTTGAAATTAGGCGCTAAATTAAATGGGTTGCGCCCAAATATTTGAAATTCAAATAATAGGATTTTAAGCGGGTTCCAAATTTTAAAATGAGATGTCTTATGATTAAAATGCATGCCCCCAAGTCGGACACTTGCACGCGCGCGTAGCCGTCCAAACTCGCCCGTTTCACCGAACGAGATGAAATCTCGACGTTCGGACGCTACCACGCGACTAGTGGTGACGAGTAGGCCAATGTGGATATTTTTAATTTCATTTTAGGTGTCAAAACTTGTTATAGGCAAAATGACTTAGCCGGTTGAAAATTTTGCAACAAGAACCAAACAAGCAAGATAATTGAAATGAGCAATGTCTAACACTCAACCAGTAATAGAAATAGTATTATTGGGCTCGGGTGTTACAAACTTACCTGCACGAACTCCTGGGCGATGGACGCCAGCTAAGCCCTGAAGGTCCCCCCAGGGACTGTACCCCCTGCCGAGGTCTCTATCTCGTGCAGAAGGATGTCCGCCACGGACAGCCCCGATGGCACCGCAAACCGAAGGCCCTATTTCTCCACCATGGTCCGTGAGGACCGACCCCGGGTGGGTCTTCGGGAGCTCCTCTTGAGCAGCTCCGAGGGAGAGCCGATCTCCTTTTCCGAGGCCGGGTCCTCCTGAACCAGGGCCTACTTCCGGCCCGATGCTCTGCTGGGACCCAGGGCGGGATCCGCTACCGAGCGCTCGTGGGACGCCGCCACCGAAGCGGTAAGAGCCGGGGCGGGCTTCACACGGGAAGAACTAGCGCCCCCAGCCTTCGTAGGTTGCCTCGGCTGGCGCATGGAGGCTCTGAGCGAGACGAAGTCCATGGATCCTACACGAAACAAATACTGTCACGACCCGAAGTTTGGCCCGTGACCGGCACTTAACCACGTAACGTCAACAGGCGTAACGCGACTAAGTAAGCCGAAAACCCAGAAATCTAAAACCCTTTTTAAGAATAAGTAAGGAACTACATGTTTAACAATCAAAGTTTTTGAATAACTAAGCCGAAGGTGCAATTTAAAACAGTACAGTCTTTTCTAAAAATTTCGGCAGAGCTTCTTTTGTAAAACTGGCCCCGAATGGGGTACAACAAGAATGACAATATATATGCAATGATAAAGGCATCCCCAAGCGGGAGCTAGCTCTTCGTCAATAGACGGTCACAACCACACATGCAACAATAATATACAACGCCAAGTGGCAAGGATCAAACCCAAAAGAAAGCTCCAAGCAACAAGAAACCGCAATACTACTAAGCGCGACTCTAAGGTCGAATAATACATCACTAAAGTCTAGGTCTGAAACAATATACAAGTTTTGGTTGATGGAAATTCTAGATACAATGAATAATACAAGTACAATGGTGGTTCTTGATGCGAAAGAATCCACCTACCAAAAGCAAAACACCCTCAAGAAAGTAGTGTGCCAGAAATGCCGCAATGAAACCTGTACGGCAGAACCTGCAAGAACTGTGGCACAACGGGGGTGAGTTGCCAACTCGTGAATAGAAAATATCTACAAGCAGAAACCGAAAGCAAGACATAATCCTAAGTCAACGATCAGTAATATAACCATAAGAGTACATCTGAGTGTAATAAGGTGGCAAGGTAACATCTAATCATGCATGTAGTGCCAGGTACTCAAGTAATAACATGTCATCAGTATAAGGTATGTCTGCAAGAAGTAAATATGATGAAGTATCAATGATATCAATACACATATATTAGCGTCCCATACCACTAATATTGGTGTAAGGGTATATATAACAGCGCCCTCATGCCCTGTTATATATACAAATGAAGTATGATCAGCGTAAATCCAGTCTGTATATGATCCATGTCTGTATATGATCTATGTCTGTATATGATCTATGTCTGTATATGATCCATATCTGTATATATGTGGAACCCGTCCACCCGTCACCCAATGACAATAAGCATCATGTATGCAATGTGAGGATATAAACAAAATCATGGAAAAACATCATGAAACCCGTGCCTAGCATCGACACGTAAATCCTCCTGTATCGGGCATCCGTCATTCCGGGTCAGCCCTCTCTCAAGTATATATCGGGAATCCGTCAGTCCGGGTCATCCCTCTCTCAATGCATCGGGCATCCGTCATTCCGGGTCAGCCCTATATCAATCCATCGGGCATCCGTCATTCCGGGTCAGCCCTATATCAAAGTATATATCGGGAATCCGTCAGTCCGGGTCATCCCGCTCTCAGTACATCGGGCATCCGTCATTCCGGGTCATCCCGCTCTCAGTACATCGGGCATCCGTCATTCCGGGTCAGCCCTATATCAATCCATCGGGCATCCGTCATTCCGGGTCAGCCTTATATCAAAGTATATATCGGGAATCCGTCAGTCCGGGTCATCCCTCTCTCAGTACCTGCCTCTAGCACCGAGAAAACACGGGGCGGCGCCCCAAAATATCATATCAAGGGAACCGGGTTTTTAAATGATTACTTATTCGAAAAGCCACGGTTCCCAAATCCAGAAATCACATGAAATCTCAACCAATAATGCGAGTAATTGTGATGTGATATATGCACCAAGTATGTATATCAAGTCATGTCACATATAGGTAAGCTATAATGCAATGATCCAATGTGATATAGGTATCAAGTATGAATATCAAGTCATGTCACATATAGGTAAGCTACAATGCAATGATCCAATGTGATATACTATGCAATCAATCCATGATGTATGCGACATGTAAAGAAAGGTAATCATATCCGAAATCATGCAACATGGAATAGTAATGTGCATATGTCGAGAGAAACCGCTCCTTTAGAATGAATCATCTATGTTTGTGTACAGGTATAAGTATACAATATGCCAAGCCAGAATCATATCAGGAATGCAACAATACTACCGTGTAGTAGCATGGCAATTATCGATGATGAAGTGTGTGAGCCGGCAAATAGTGTACGTGAAACATACGCATCATCGATAATGGTGCTGGTGTCTTAGCAGCATGATAATAATATAGCAATGAACATATGCCAGCAATGCGAATAGCATGAAAATGCAGAAATCTAGTAGTCGACACCACCGTGAAGTATCTACTATGCAAACTACATCTAAGTATCAGGTAAATCAGGAGGGGTAGGTGTGGAAACCACCTAAATCTGAGTCAATGTATATATACATAGGTATATAGTCGGTGATCCCGCCTCAAGAACATATCGTAGGACATCCTCTAGTTATGAGTGCGGATCTATCATCAATATCGGCTCGTACGGTAAATCATCGTACGGCATCCCCAAAAGCTGGGTACAGGTCAACATCTCACTATCTCGTCACATAACAGGTATCACTATCATCAGATCATATAGTCTGGGGTACTACTCTATGTCAGTACAAAACGATACCATCAATAAAGTATGCATGCGGGGGTAAACACATATCCCAAGCCCGCAAGAATCACAAGTCATATCCCACATATGAATCGTATCAAACCACCGATCTCACGGCACCAAGCCACATCATCGACTCGTCTCCAAAGTCATCCCATATCATCAAACACCGTGTAAGTACAAGTAATATGCAAGGGTGTGTGTGTAGGTGTAATTCTACCCTAGGGTTCGCGACTATGAACTACACTAGTCACTTCTACCCTACACTATCCATAATACACCTATCACAACGCTACAACACACTATAACTATCATATAACCACTATATATAGTATACTAACTACGGACTGCGGGGGTGCTATACGCCATCCACCCGACTTCCCCCTGTAGATATAATCTACTCACCTTGCATCATCACTTGCGGACGTCACTATGCATTTGCTTGTCGTCCCGAAGTCCTCATGAGTACCTACACATCAAAATGTCGCATATACGCATTAAAACCAAATCCAAGCTAAAACGGCGCATGAAATCCAAACGATACGATAAGGAGGTGAGAACCTATGGCACGCCTTCAAAACCATCAATAAATCCTCTATATCGTCGTATAAACGCCAAATAGTCGAGGCAAAACGAAACACACCAAAGCAGAAATGAAAATACGGAATACGGAAACTAAAGTCCAAAACAGCAACTCATGAAATGTGTTCCAGATTTTACCCTAGATCAATTTATACAAATCTATAAATACCAGGGGCCTAAACTAACAATGTAGGAGCTACAGAACCAACACGACCCAAAATGGTGGGACCCAGGCCGCAATTGGCGGCCAATTGGGGAAAATTGGCGGCCGGGAAGAAGAGTTAGGGGTTGGGGTCTTGGGGTTAGCTTCCTGGGTGCCTGCACATACCACTGTCCACTCAATATTATTTTAGGGTTCTCGGGATGATAGCAGATTCAAGTTAACCTGCACAGATTACACAATTTCCCCGATATCGGTTTCTAAAATCCGTATTTCTGGTTCTAGCTTCAGGTTTTGGGTTCCAATTCATACACTAGGGTGTTGGTATAACCTTAACTGAGCTTAATTTCATAATACAACACCAATTCCACTCAAACCCTAACTAGGTTTTCATCAAGTCCATAATATCATACAATATCGATATAATCTTAACATGGGGTTATAGGAAAGGCTATAATTAAGCTAATGGTCCAGAATTTACCTCACTTGGCAACTCAAGAATTTTCTTGAGTTGCCCCTAGTGGTCAAAATCCACGCTTTCTTGATCCATCTTGAAGGTCTCGGGCTCGTGCACATTTTTAATGAAACGGACATTGGATTTTGGTGTAGTTTTAGAGGTGTTTTGGGGCTTTGAAGAGGGGAGGGAATGAGGTGCAGGTGCAGCAGCAGGAGGAGGGAGAAGAGGGAAGAAAATGATGGGAGAGATGGCTAAGGGTTGTAGTCAAAGATGTCCCATACCTCTCTTCTCTCACCTACCCCATTCTTATTCTTTTTCTTTTTCATTTTTCCTTTTCTTTTAAACCATAATCCTTCTCCCAAGAATAGTAAACCCAAATGATAAATCATGGCAAGAAAAATGCACAAGTGTAGAAAAAAGTGATATGTGCAAGTTTTGCACAAAATTGCCAAAAAACCCGATTAGCGATTTTTAATCGCGATTAGCACTAAATTAGTGTCAAACTAATCACAAAAACTTAAAAATGTCATAATTCACTAATTTACCCTATTTTTGAATTTTTCAAAATTTTTCATAATTTTTCAAACATTTTTCCTATTTATTTGCATTTAATCATTAATTTAATATTAAAATAATCAATAAATAATATTAAATCATAAAAATTCCTAAAATTAATATTTTATACTTTTGAAAATGTTACAAATACCCAGCAAATCAGCAACATGAGCAAAACACAAGCCAAAAAGCTAACCTAACTTACCGACGAACTCAACGGGGCTGAGTCCAGCCTAGCTCAGAACCCTCTCGGACAGCAGTACGTCAGGTCGGGGATGGGCTCCCACGATGCCACCCTCACCGCGGCGGGGTCATCGGACTGGTTCCCCGGCAAACATTTCTCCCGCGACCACTTGGTAGGCATGGGCCGGTCCTCTCCCTCGGGAGGGGAAACAAAGAATTTTTTTTTTCCAGTCATGAATAGAAGTGGGCAATGCCATGACCCCGGTCCCGGCAGCGCCCCCCGGCCGCTTCCTGAAAGTGAGATAAAACCATCTCGGGTCGCCTGCTCGACCACCAGGGTGACTCTTGAAGACGAGGGAGGAATCGAGAAGGGAAAGACTGAAGGGAACCGCCTATAACTTCAGGCGGATCAAGAACCTGTAACAACCCTAATTTTTATACACTTTTTCCTATACAATTTTTTTCAAAATATTTTTTTTTAAAATCCACAAAGGTGTATTTAAACCTGAGCACAAGATTTAGGTAATTATTTTTGTTTTTAATTACAGGCTACAAGAATGAAATAACTCCATTTTTAGTGTACAAGAAATTACTTTAAATTTAATGAATACTAGGAGTATTTATTCTTGCTGCTATCAGTTTAAGTAATTAAAAACCACAATAATTACAAGAAGGAGCTTGTAGCTCATTGGTAATACCTTGCACTGCTGAACCAAGCCACCGGAGTTCAAATCCCATGCCCCATATTATTTTTGTATTTATTTTGTTTTAATTTTTTTTGGAAGTCAACGGTAAAAAGGCCATAACTCCCAAAATATGTACTGGACAACAAAAAGTAAATATACCAAATTGTACCCCCAGAAAATCCCCGGCCGCTGGAACTCTGACTCGGCCCGACTCGGCGCCGCCTGCCGGCGGATCGGCCGACTCGGTCCGGCGCCGCCGGCCGGACTTGGCCGGACGGCCGAGTCACCAACTGAGAAAAATTGGCTCTTGACTTGGTCAACCCTCTTGCACACTTATTATACCTGGATCGGTTTTAATTTGGCCAATAAATCTCTTTTACTCCTAGGTTTAATGATTTTTAATGAATTTTTACATTTTTAAATATTTTTTAATCCAAATCCTAACCCTAGCCTAGACCTATATAAAGACCCCTACCTTCTACCATTTCACCTCACCACTTTAAGTCCACTCTCCCAAATTCTCGTGAACTCGGTGCAAAGAGCGAGAAGCGAAGCGCTGCCGAAACCGACGACGGATTCCGGCGACCGGATCAGAACCTTCGTGACGTTTTTGACGCATCGACAACCACCACCTTCTTTAGCCCCCTTAGCTTGTTCAAAACCAGTAAGTCCCACCTCTTCTATCTCTCTTTTCCTTAATGTAAAAATACGACTTTTTGGAACCCGACGGAAATCGAAACAAACCGATTTCCGATTCGTTTTTCTATAAATTTTCATTTGTCACATAATCCCTAATATCTACCCATATACATGTTGACTATTAATCACCCATAAACCAATTTAATCAAACTTTCTCACATGAAATGATAACTTCTTTGCAAAACCGTATTCTTTTCATAAAAATACCATGAAGTTCATTTTTCTTAGTTTAATCAATTCCCTCACTCCTAAATAGGTTTATCTTGATCACTAAACTTGTAGAAACCAATTTGAATGAAATTTCACACATGAAATGATAACGTTTTCAAATACCGTATTCTTGCGCTTTAATACCTTCAAGTTTAACATGG
Source organism: Agapanthus africanus (assembly GCA_030015575.1). Classification (NCBI taxonomy): domain Eukaryota; kingdom Viridiplantae; phylum Streptophyta; class Magnoliopsida; order Asparagales; family Amaryllidaceae; genus Agapanthus; species Agapanthus africanus. The sequence goes on from CM057340.1 coordinate 698,426,682, forward strand.
CATGATTAACCTCTAAACATCATCAATACTTAAAATAAGTCACGAGGTAATGACATACCTCTACACACACACAAATATAACCCTAATTGATATATGTCAAAACATAGAATACGAAATTACAGGACTTTTTCACTAAAATACCATATTTTTTATAACCTTTTCTTGAAAGCTTTAAATTGTTTAAAATTCTAAATAAACTGAAAGCACGATTGGTCATGGACATCGATCGTTTATCTAAACTGTCTTGTGATGTCTAGGCAAGTGTGTCGAAGGCAAGTGGTTACTTAATTAGGTCCACTACTTGTAGTGGAGAGCCTCCCACTTACCTGACACTTACCTGGCCGCAATTGACGGTGAAGAGGCGATTTGAGGCTTCTAATGACTCATCATTTAGACCTTAGAAATAGGCTAGTTGGCTTAGAAAACCCTAATAATTAAAATACGGAAAACTGTACTCTTTTGCAAATAAATACCTTATATTTATAAAACCGTTTTCCTAAATGAAAAGTATTTATAAAAACCTAAGAAAAGTGCCGCTACAACCCACCTTTGTGGAACCTGTTAGGGATAGTACGGTTCATCGTGCACCCGCAGGCTAGTAGTGCGAGATTCAGACCTCCGCAAGGAGCATTCGGTCTCGAAAGGTTTAAAATACGACATTTAAGAAAAATGAGATTTTTGAAAATAAAATATTCATTTAAAAATTATTCATGTGTTAATATATATATAATTATCATTTAAACACCTATTTTATCATAAGATAAAGTTTCCACTTTTTTCTAAAATTAAAAGATTAAAAGTTACATTAAAATACCATGAATTTCAAATAAAACAATTAATACTTTTATCAGGATATATTCACTAGAATAACACAAATAAAATTCACACTCATTATAACTATAAAGACGAACATTAAATACTTGAGGTGTATTTTGAAAACTATACAAAAGTACTTTTTACATAAAAACCCCCTCAAGTTTTATAAATTACAATAAGGCCCCTAACAATTATAGAACTTCAAATTATGTTTCTTTTAGTCTGACTCGGGTTAGAGTTAGACTATTTCTGACTTGAATATGATTCAAGTCAATCTATATTCTTTATATTTCAACTCAAGATGAATACATGAATCCCAGAATCCAGTTAACAATCTACTTGACTGAACCGAACCATGGATATTCCTTTTACATGTTTTCCAGTATTCCATTTATATGACTCTACGGTTATAACTGTTTCCTGATATCATGGTTTCGGTCAGTCAATCAAGTCAATCATGCAATCATTACAAGTTTACAAGATAACAATACAAACATGACATCGCGGGGTTTAAGGGGTAGATTGGTACGGAAGGTGTTAAAGGTGGCACGAGATGGTAAGATTAAGACACCTAACCTGAATCCAATTGCCGTTGTTCCGGGTTGTATAACGGAGCCTTGTACTTCCATTTGCCCTGGTCTCTAGCATACTGAGACCCCTCTCGTATACACTGGTATTCTTCTGTACCAAACTACAACAACAGCGTTAACACCATACTACTATAATATGACAATACAATACAACATTAGAAGCTACTCTCTTTCTCTTTTACTCTCTGTCTATCTTTGGGACTTACCGAGCGACCTGTTCGCTGACGACATTCTATTTCTTTCTTCTTTGAATGTCGTCAGGTGCGTTGGACCAAGCTGAGATCGAGCCCACCAGTGAAGATTTGGAGCAGCTCCAGGAAGACCCAGAGCTCTAGATATTGTACCTTGTTCTTTCCAGTATTTTCATTTTCTGTTATGCCACTGTTTAGGCACTGCTTTTCAGTTCAGTTGTATTTTCCTTTCATGCATTATACAAAGAATGTTATTAATAAAAGTTGCTGTTAATTCTATATTATTCGTCTCTTGTGATTTACTTTATATTGCTTAGCTACGCTTAGCGTATGTACTTCTGAGTACATACGTAGCGGACCTCGTCGCGTCCACTTCGCAGTACACTCTGAAGCGGGGCGTGACAGGTTTTGTTGGTGGCTCATGCAGGTCAGAGCTGTATGAATCCCTGTCATGCAGTTCTGGTCTGCGTGAACAACCTAAGCAATATAACACAAGAACCAGCAACTAAAACATTCTTTACAATTCATGTTCTTTGAATCTTGCAAATCTCTATTCCTTGAATCTTATCATTTTATGTATTTGAATCTGTCCTAACCCAAATTTTTCTTCAGGGTTATGGATTCTCCGAACAACACCAGCACCAACGTCAACAACACACCTTCAGCACTACCTCTTACACCCGCTGTTCCTGCACCACCCACTGAGTAAACGATGCTATTTGATGCGATCCGCAGTCTTCTCGAGGGACAGCAACAACTTCTGAGTCGTCCTGAGACAGATGCATCGGGAATAAAGCAATTTAGAGCTTTGCACCCAAACCAATTCTCGGGTAAAGGAAGCCCTCTCGAAGCAGAAGAATGGGCACAAAGCATCGAAGACGATCTGGCAGTAGCTCAAGTGCCAGACAACGCTTGGGTCCGTGTAGCAAAACTACAGCTCACGGATAATGCTCGCAATTGGTGGAAGGCGGAAGAAACCCGTCTGGTACAGCCGATTGATTGGAAGACATTTCGCGAGAAGTTCGACGCGAAATATTTCCCTATGACTGCCAGGTTCGCCATGGAACAACAGTTTATTCATCTACAGCAAGGATCAATGTGGGATAAATCAGTAGATGAATATGATACTGAGTTCACTATGTTGAGCCGATTCATGGCACACCTGATACCGACGGACGACATCAGAGCCCGTCGCTTTCAACAAGGTTTGGACACCGAGATTAAGGCTGCTCTAGCCACAGGAAAGTTCTTGACTCACGAGGAAGCTCTAGAAGCTGCCCGCAGTTATGAGGCAGTAATAAAAGAGAGGGGCAGACCTCAGTCTGCAGGAGTCAAGCGCCCTTCCAACCAGATGGCAGGTGGAGCCTCTTCCAGGCCATTGTTTGAACCCAGGAGGACTGAAGAAATTTGCCATTACTGCCATAGAAAGAGACATTTGTGGAAGGACTGTAGGCGCGCAAAAGGCCCGTGTCTAATTTGTAACGCATCCAACCACGGAGTTGGGAACTGTCCTTACAACAGCAACTCATCTCACACACACACCAACCAACCACAGCGGCCAACCATCCAGACTCCTGCAACTCGTCCTGCACTACTTGCTCTACCACATGCACAGCCTACTCGCCAATTCCAACAGGCAATGAGGGATATGTCTAGAGGGCAGAAAAACAGGCCCCAAAGGCAGAATATACCTCCAGCCAGAAGGAATGTACCACGGCGACAGACCTTCACATTGGAAGCCGTAGAAACCGAGACTGTAGGTCAAGGTAACACCGGTAAGCCTTTTTCACCCTTGTATCTCTTTGTTATTTATACACTATCTATACCACAACCACCAAACTTCTTTGCACTGTTACGCTTTCCTTTTACAAATTCCGAGGACGAAATTTTTATAAAGAGGGTAGAATATACCAACCTCAATTTTTATACACTTTTTCCTATACAATTTTTTTCAAAATATTTTTTTAAAAAATCCACAAAGGGGTATTTAAGCCTGAGCACAAGATTTAGGTAATTATTTTTGTTTTTAATTACAAGCTACAAGAATGAAATAACTCCATTTTAAGTGTACAAGAAATTACTTTAAATTTAATGAATACTAGGAGTATTTATTCTTGCTGCTATCAGTTTAAGTAATTAAAAACCACAATAATTACAAGATGGAGCTTGTAGCTCATTGGTAATATCTTGCACTGCTGAACCAAGCCACCGGAGTTCAAATCCCATGCCCCATATTATTTTTGTATTTATTTTGTTTTAATTTTTTTTGGAAGTCAACGGTAAAAAGGCCATAACTCCCAAAATATGTACTGGACAACAAAAAGTAAATATACTAAATTGTACCCCCAGAAAATCCCCGGCCACTGGAACCATGACTCGGCCCGACTCGGCGCCGCCGGCCAGCGAATCGGCCGACTCGGTTGGGCGCCGCCGGCCGGACTTGGCCGGATGGCCGAGTCACCAACTGAGAAAAGTTGGCTCTTGACTTGGTCAACCCTCTTGCACACTTATTATACCTGGATCGGTTTTAATTTGGCCAATAAATCCCTTTTACTCCTAGGTTTAATGATTTTTAATGAATTTTTACATTTTTAAATATTTTTTTAATCCAATCCCTAACCCTAGCCTAGCCCTATATAAAGACCCCTACCCTCTACCATTTCACCTCACCACTCTAAGTCCACTCTCCCAAATTCTCGAGAACTCGGTGCAAAGAGCGAGAAGCGAAGCGCTGCCGAAACCGACGACGGATTCCGGCGACCGAATCAGAACCTTCGTGACATTTTCGACGCATCGACAACCACCACCTTCTTTATCCCCCTTCGCTTGTCCAAACCCATAAGTCCCATCAATTCTATCTCTCTTTTCCTTAATGTAAAAATACGACTTTTTGGAACCCGACGGAAATCGGAACAAACCGGTTTCCATTTCGTTTTTCTTTAAATTTTCATTTGTCACCTAATCCCTAATATCTACCCATATACATATTGACTATTAATCACCCATAAACCAATTTAATCAAACTTTCTCACATGAAATGATAATTTCTTTGCAAAACCGTATTCTTTTCATAAAAATACCATGAAGTTCATTTTTCTTAGTTTAATCAATTCCCTCACTCCTAAATAGGTTTATCTTGATCACTAAACTTGTAGAAACCAATTTGAATGAAGTTTCACACATGAAATGATAACGTTTTCAAATACCGTATTCTTTCGCTTTAATACCTTCAAGTTTAACATAGCATGATTAACCTCTAAACATCATCAATACTTAAAATAAGTCACGAGGTAATGACCTACCTCTACACACACACAAATATAATCCTAATTGATATATGTCAAAACATAGAATACAAAATTACAGGACTTTTTCACTAAAATACCATATTCTTTATAACCTTTTCTTGAAAGCTTTAAATTGTTTAAAATTCTAAATAAAATGAAAGCACGATTGGTCATGGACATCGATCGTTTATCTAAACTGTCTTGTGGTGTCTAGGCAAGTGTGTCGAAGGCAAGTGGTTACTTAATTAGATCCACTACTTGTAGTGGAGAGCCTCCCACTTACCTGACACTTACCTGGCCGCAATTGACGGTGCAGAGGCGATTTGAGGCTTCTAATGACTCATCGTTTAGACCTTAGAAATAAGCTAGTTGGCTTAGGAAACCCTAATAATTAAAATACGGAAAACTGTACTCTTTTGCAAATAAATAACTTATATTTATAAAACCGTTTTCCTAAATGAAAAGTATTTATAAAAACCTAAGCAAAGTGCCGCTACAACCCACCTTTGGGGAACCTGTTAGGGATAGTACGGTTCATCGTGCACCCGCAGGCTAGTAGTGCGAGATTCAGACCTCCGCAAGGAGCATTCGGTCTCGAAAGGTTTAAAATACGACATTTAAGAAAAATAAGATTTTTGAAAATAAAATATTCATTTAAAAATTATTCATGTGTTAATATATATATATAATTATCATTTAAACACCTATTTTATCATAAGATAAAGTTTCCACTTTTTTCTAAAATTAAAAGATTAAAAGTTACATTAAAATACCATGAATTTCAAATAAAACAATTAATACTTTTATTAGGATATATTCACTAGAATAACACAAATAAAATTCACACTCATTATAACTATAAAGACGAATATTAAATACTTGAGGTGTATTTTGAAAACTATACAAAAGTACTTTTTACATAAACCCCCCTCAAGTTTTATAAATTACAATAAGGCCCCTAACAATTATAGAACTTCAAATTATGTTTCTTTTAGTCTGACTCGGGTTAGAGTTAGACTATTTCTGATTTTAATATGATTCAAGTCAATCTATATTCTTTATATTTCAACTCAAGATAAATACATGAATCCCAGAATCCAGTTAACAATCTACTTGACTGAACCGAACCATGGATATTTCTTTTACATGTTTTCCAGTATTCCATTTATATGACTCTGTGGTTATAACCGTTTCCTGATATCATGGTTTCGGTCAGTCAATCATGCAATCATTACAAGTTTACAAGATAACAATACAAACATGACATCGCGGGGTTTAAGAGGTAGATTGGTACGGAAGGTGTTAAAGGTGGCACGAGATGGTAAGATTAAGACACCTAACCTGAATCCAATTTCCGTTGTTCCGGGTTGTATAACGGAGCCTTGTACTTCCATTTGCCCTGGTCTCTAGCATACTGAGACCCCTCTCGTATACACTGGCATCCTTCTGTACCAAGCTACAACAACAGCGTTAACACCATACTACTATAATATGACAATACAATACAACATTAGAAGCTACTCTCTCTCTCTCTTTTACTCTCTGTCTATCTTTGGGACTTACCGAGCGACCTGTTTGCTGACGACATTCTATTTCTTTCTTCTTTGAATGTCGTCAGGTGCGTTGGACCAAGCTGAGATCGAGCCCACCGGTGAAGATTTGGATCAGCTCCAGGAAGACCCAGAGCTCTAGATATTGTACCTTGTTCTTTCCAGTATTTTCATTTTTTGTTATGCCACTGTTTAGGCACAACTTTTCAGTTCATTTGTATTTTCCTTTCATGCATTGTACAAAGAATGTTATTAATAAAAGTTGCTGTTAATTCTATATTATTCGTCTCTTGTGATTTACTTTATATTGCTTAGCTACGCTTACCGTATGTACTTCTGAGTATATACGTAGCGGACCTCGTCGTGTCCACTTCGCCGTACACTGGGAAGCGGGGCGTGACAGAACCCAAAGAGGATCCTCCACGAGTTCGGCACTAACTGGCCGGGAGCTAAACTAAAGAAATTCAGCGCGGTGACGACCTCGGGAGAGAAGGGCAGGCGCATTCCGCCCTAAAAGGCTTCCAAATACAGGGCGATTTCTCTGCCCCGTACCTGATCTGCCCTCTCTCCCTCCTTGGACAGTTGGAGAGTGTAGCGCGAGGGGATGTGGAAGCGAGCCCGAGCATTAGCGAGCTCGTCCTCATGCCTCACCCAGCACAAGAAGCCAGGGGCCACATCTGCCGCCTCCTCCCTGGAGGCGGCCCCCGCCTCAAGATCCCAGGGAGAGGATCCAACCCCTGCTCTCCAAGGAGACTCAGACACAGCTAAAAGGACCCTAGAACCTACTCCTACAACGTCTACTGATTTCACAGAGGAAGACATCTAACCTTGAAAAAGAGAATCTTTAGGGGCTGAAAGCGGGAGAAAGGAGACGAGCGCCGAGCAACCAAGACTTGAGAGAGGGAAATATGAAGGAGTAAGGGCCCTAGAGCGGACCCCACCCATGTTTATTGCTGCATACGACTTCATCCAACGGCGCCCGTCATCGACATCGATCGTTTATCTAAACTGTCTTGTGGTGTCTAGGCAAGTGTGTCGAAGGCAAGTGGTTACTTAATTAGGTCCACTACTTGTAGTGGAGAGCCGTCCACTTTCCTGGCACTTACCTGGCCGCAATTGACGGTGAAGAGGCGATTTGAGGCTTCTAATGACTCATCGTTTAGACCTTAGAAATAGGCTAGTTGGCTTAAGAAACCCTAATAATTAAAATACGGAAAACTGTACTCTTTTGCATATAAATACCTTATATTTATAAAACCGTTTTCCTAAATGAAAAGTGTTTATAAAAACCTAAGCAAAGTGCCGCTACAACCCACCTTTGGGGAACCTGTTAGGGATAGTACGGTTCATCGTGCACTCGCAGGCTAGTAGTGCGAGATTCAGACCTCCGCAAGGAGCATTCGGTCTCGAATGGTTTAAAATACGACATTTAAGAAATATGAGATTTTTTAAAATAAATTATTCATTTAAAAATTATTCATGTATTAATATATATATAATTATCATTTAAACACCTATTTTATCATAAGATAAAGTTTCCACTTCTTTCTAAAATTAAAAGATTAAAAGTTACATTAAAATACCATGAATTTCAAATAAAACAATTAATACTTTTATTAGGATATATTCACTAGAATAACACAAATAAAATTCACACTCATTATAACTATAAAGACGAATATTAAATACTTGAGGTGTATTTTGAAAACTATACAAAAGTACTTTTTACATAAAACCCCCTCAAATTTTATAAATTACAATAAGGCCCCTAACAATTATAGAACTTCAAATTATCTTTCTTTTATTCTGACTCGGGTTAGAGTTAGACTATTTCTGACTTGAATATGATTCAAGTCAATCTATATTCTTTATATTTCAACTCAAGATGAATACATGAATCCCAGAATCCAGTTAACAATCTACTTCACTGAACCGAACCATGGATATTCCTTTTACATGTTTTCCAGTATTCCATTTATATGACTCTACGGTTATAACCGTTTCCTGATATCATGGTTTCGGTCAGTCAATCAAGTCAATCATGCAATCATTACAAGTTTACAAGATAACAATACAAACATGACATCGCGGGGTTTAAGGGGTAGATTGGTACGGAAGGTGTTAAAGGTGGCACGAGATGGTAAGATTAAGACACCTAACCTGAATCCAATTGCCGTTGTTCTGGGTTGTTTAATGGAGCCTTGTACTTCCATTTGCCCTGGTCTCTAGCATACTGAGACCCCTCTCGTATACACTGGCATCCTTCTGTACCAAGCTACAACAACAGCGTTAACACCATACTACTATAATATGACAATACAATACAACATTAGAAGCAACTCTCTTTCTCTTTTACTCTCTGTCTATCTTTGGGACTTACCGAGCGACCTGTTCGCTGACGACATTCTATTTCTTTCTTCTTTGAATGTCGTCAGGTGCGTTGGACCAAGCTGAGATCGAGCCCACCGGTGAAGATTTGGAGCAGCTCCAGGAAGACCCAGAGCTCTAGATATTGTACCTTGTTCTTTCCAGTATTTTCATTTTCTGTTATGCCACTGTTTAGGCACTGCTTTTCAGTTCAGTTGTATTTTCCTTTCATGCATTGTACAAAGAATGTTATTAATAAAAGTTGCTTTTAATTCTATATTATTCATCTATTGTGATTTACTTTATATTGCTTAGCTACGCTTAGCGTATGTACTTCTGAGTACATACGTAGCGGACCTCGTCGCGTCCACTTCGCCGTACACTCTGAAGCGGGGCGTGACAGGTTTTGTTGGTGGCCCATGCAGGTCAGAGCTGTATGAATCCCTGTCATGCAGTTCTGGTCTGCGTGAACAACCTAAGCAATATAACACAAGAACCAGCAACTAAAACATTCTTTACAATTCATGTTCTTTGAATCTTGCAAATCTCTATTCCTTGAATCTTATCATTTTATGTATTTGAATCTGTCCTAACCCAAATTTTTCTTCAGGGTTATGGATTCCCCGAACAACACCAGCACCAACGTCAACAACAGACCTTCAGCACTACCTCTTACACTCGCTGTTCCTGCACCACTCACTGAGTAAACGATGCTATTTGATGCGATCCGCAGTCTTCTCGAGGGACAGCAACAACTTCTGAGTCGTCCTGAGACAGATGCACCGGGAATAAAGCAATTTAGAGCTTTGCACCCAAAGAAATTCTCGGGTAAAGGAAGCCCTCTCGAAGCAGAAGAATGGGCACAAAGTATCAAAGACGATCTGGCAGTATCTCAAGTGCCAGACAACGCTTGGGTCCGTGTAGCAAAACTACAGCTCACGGATAATGCTCGTAATTGGTGGAAGGCGGAAGAAACCCGTCTGGTACAGCCGATTGAATGGAAGACATTTCGCGAGAAGTTCGACGCGAAATATTTCCCTGTGACTGCCAGGTTCGCCATGGAATAACAGTTTATTCATCTACAGTAAGGATCAATGTGGGACAAATCAGTAGATGAATACGATACTGAGTTCACTATGTTGAGCCGATTCATGGCACACCTGATACCGACGGACGACATCAGAGCCCGTCGCTTTCAACAAGGTTTGGACACCGAGATTAAGGCTGCTCTAGCCACAGGAAAGTTCTTGACTCACGAGGAAGCTCTAGAAGCTGCCCGCAGTTATGAGGCAGTAATAAAAGAGAGGGGCAGACCTCAGTCTGCAGGAGTCAAGCGCCCTGCCAACCGGATGACAGGTGGAGCCTCTTCCAGGCCATTGTTTGAACCCAGGAGGACTGAAGAAATTTGCCATTACTGCCATAGAAAGGGACATTTGTGGAAAGACTGTAGGCGCCAAAAGGCCCGTGTCTAATTTGTAACGCATCCAACCACGGAATTGGGAGCTGTCCTTACAACAGCAACTCATCTCACACACACACCAACCAACCACAGCGGCCAACCATCCAGACTCCTGCAACTCGTCCTGCACTACCTGCTCCACCACCTGCACAGCCTACTCGCCAATTCCAACAGGCAATGAGGGACATGTCTAGAGGGCAGAAAAACAGGCCCCAAAGGCAGAATATGCCACCAGCCAGAAGGAATGTACCACGGCGACAGACCTTCACATTGGAAGCCGTAGAAACCGAGACTGTAGGTCAAGGTAACACCGGTAAGCCTTTTTCACCATTGTATCTCTTTGTTATTTATACACTATCTATACCACAACCACCAAACTTCTTTGCACTGTTACGCTTTCCTTTTACAAATTTCGAGGACGAAATTTTTATAAAGAGGGTAGAATATAACAACCTCAATTTTTATACACTATTTCCTATACAATTTTTTTCAAAATATTTTTTTCAAAAATCCACAAAGGGGTATTTAAGCCTGAGCACAAGATTTAGGTAATTATTTTTGTTTTTAATTACAAGCTATAAGAATGAAATAACTTCATTTTTAGTGTACAAGAAATTACTTTAAATTTAATTAATACTAGGAGTATTTATTCTTGCTGCTATCAATTTAAGTAATTAACAACCACAATAATTACAAGTAGGAGCTTGTAGCTTATTTGTAATACCTTGCACTGCTGAACCAAGCCACCGGAGTTCAAATCCCATGTCCTACATTATTTTTTTATTTATTTTGTTTTAATTTTTTTTGGAAGTCAACGGTAAAAAGGCCATAACTCCCAAAATATGTACTGGACAACAAAAAGTAAATATACCAAATTGTACCCCCAGAAAATCCCCGGCCACTGGAACCATGACTCGGCCCGACTCGGCGCCGCCGGCCGGCGAATCGGCCGACTCGGTCCGGCGCCGCCGGCCGGACTTGGCCGGACGGCCGAGTCACCAACTGAGAAAAGTTGCCTCTTGACTTGGTCAACCCTCTTGCACACTTATTATACCTGGATCGGTTTTAATTTGGCCAATAAATCCCTTTTACTCCTAGGTTTAATGATTTTTAATGAATTTTTACATTTTTTTAATATTTTTTTAATCCAAACCCTAACCCTAGCCTAGCCCTATATAAAGACCCCTACCCTATACCATTTCACCTCACCACTCTAAGTCCACTCTCCCAAATTCTTGAGAACTCGGTGCAAAGAGCGAGAAGCGAAGCGCTGCCGAAACCGACGACGGATTCCGGCGACCGGATCAGAACCTTCGTGACGTTTTCGATGCATCGACAACCACCACCTTCTTTATCTCCCTTCGCTTGTCCAAACCCGTAAGTCCCATCTCTTATATCTCTCTTTTCCTTAATGTAAAAATACAACTTTTTGGAACCCGACGGAAATCGGAACAAACCGATTTCCGATTCATTTTTCTATAAATTTTCATTTGTCACCTAATCCCTAATATCTACCCATATACATGTTGACTATTAATCACCCATAAACCAATTTAATCAAACTTTCTCACATGAAATGATAATTTCTTTGCAAAACCGTATTCTTTTCATAAAAATACCATGAAGTTCATTTTTCTTAGTTTAATCAATTCCCTCACTCCTAAATAGGTTTATCTTGATCACTAAACTTGTAGAAACCAATTTGAATGAAATTTCACACATGAAATGATAACGTTTTCAAATACCGTATTCTTGCGCTTTAATACCTTCAAGTTTAACATAGCATGATTAACCTCTAAACATCATCAATACTTAAAATAAGTCACGAGGTAATGACCTACCTCTACACACACACAAATATAACCCTAATTGATATATATCAAAACATAGAATACGAAATTACAGGACTTTTTCACTAAAATACCATATTCTTTATAACCTTTTCTTGAAAGCTTTAAATTGTATAAAATTCTAAATAAAATGAAAACACGATTGGTCATGGACATCGATCGTTTATCTAAACTGTCTTGTGGTGTTTAGGCAAGTGTGTCGAAGGCAAGTGGTTACTTAATTAGATCCACTACTTGTAGTGGAGAGCCTCCCACTTACCTGACACTTACCTGGCCGCAATTGACGGTGCAGAGGCGATTTGAGGCTTCTAATGACTCATCGTTTAGACCTTAGAAATAGGCTAGTTAGCTTAGGAAACCCTAATAATTAAAATACGGAAAACTGTACTCTTTTGCAAATAAATAACTTATATTTATAAATCCGTTTTCCTAAATGAAAAGTATTTATAAAAACCTAAGCAAAGTGCCGCTACAACCCACCTTTGGGGAACCTGTTAGGGATAGTACGGTTCATCGTGCACCCGCAGGCTAGTAGTGCGAGATTCAGACCTCCGCAAGGAGCATTCGGTCTCGAAAGGTTTAAAATACGACATTTAAGAAAAATAAGATTTTTGAAAATAAAATATTCATTTAAAAATTATTCATGTGTTAATATATATATAATTATCATTTAAACACCTATTTTATCATAAGATAAAGTTTCCACTTTTTTCTAAAATTAAAAGATTAAAAGTTACATTAAAATACCATGAATTTTAAATAAAACAATTAATAATTTTATTAGGATATATTCACTAGAATAACACAAATAAAATTCACACTCATTATAACTATAAAGACGAATATTAAATACTTGAGGTGTATTTTGAAAACTATACAAAAGTACTTTTTACATAAAACCCCCTCAAGTTTTATAAATTACAATAAGGCCCCTAACAATTATAGAACTTCAAATTATCTTTCTTTTAGTCTGACTCGGGTTAGAGTTAGACTATTTCTGACTTGAATATGATTCAAGTCAATCTATATTCTTTATATTTCAACTCAAGATGAATCCCAGAATCCCAGAATCCAGTTAACAATCTACTTGACTGAACCGAACCATGGATATTCCTTTTACATGTTTTCCAGTATTCCATTTATATGACTCTACGGTTATAACCGTTTCCTGATATCATGGTTTCTGTCAGTCAATCATGCAATCATTACAAGTTTATAAGATAACAATACAAACATGACATCACGGGGTTTAAGAGGTAGATTGGTACGGAAGGTGTTAAAGGTGGCACGAGATGGTAAGATTAAGACACCTAACCTGAATCCAATTTCCATTGTTCTGGGTTGTATAACGGAGCCTTGTACTTCCATTTGCCCTGATCTCTAGCATACTGATACCCCTCTCGTATACACTGGCATCCTTCTGTACCAAGCTACAATAACAGCGTTAACACCATACTACTATAATATGACAATACAATACAACATTAGAAGCTACTCTCTCTCTCTCTTTTACTCTCTGTCTATCTTTGGGACTTACCGAGCGACCTGTTCGCTGACGACATTCTATTTCTTTCTTCTTTGAATGTCGTCAGGTGCGTTGGACCAAGCTGAGATCGAGCCCACCGGTGAAGATTTGGAGCAGCTCCAGGAAGATCCAGAGCTCTAGATATTGTACCTTGTTCTTTCCAGTATTTTCATTTTCTGTTATGCCACTGTTTAGGCACTGCTTTTCAGTTCAGTTGTATTTTCCTTTCATGCATTGTACAAAGAATGTTATTAATAAAAGTTGCTGTTATTTCTATATTATTCATCTCTTATGATTTACTTTATATTGCTTAGCTACGCTTAGCGTATGTACTTCTGAATACATACGTAGCGGACCTCGTCGTGTCCACTTCGCCGTACACTGGGAAGCGGGGCGTGACAGAACCCAAAGAGGATCCTCCACGAGTTCGGCACTAACTAGCCGGGAGCTAAACCGAAGAAATTCAGCGCGGTGACGACCTCAGGAGAGAAGGGCAGGCGCATTCCGCCCCAAAAGGCTTCCAAATACAGGACGATTTCTCTGCCCCGTACCTGATCTGCCCTCTCCCCCTCCTTGGACAGTCGGAGCGTGTAGCGCGAGGGGATGTGGAAGCGAGCCCGAGCATTAGCGAGCTCGTCCTCATGCCTCACCCAGCATGAGAAGCCAGGGGCCACATCTGCCGCCTCCTCCCTGGAGGCGGCCCCCGCCTCACGATCCCAGGGAGAGGATCCAACCCCTGCTCTCCGAGGAGACTCAGACACAGCTAAAGGGACCCTAGAACTTACTCCTATAACGTCTACTGATTTTACAGAGGAAGACATCTAACCTTGGAAAAGAGAATCTTTAGGGGCTGAAAGCGGGAGAAAGGAGACGAGCGCCGAGCAACCAAGACTTGAGAGAGGGAAATATGAAGGAGTAAGGGCCCTAGAGCGGACCCCACCCATGTTTATTGCTGCATACGACTTCATCCAACGGCGCCCGTCATCGACATCGAAACGGCTCCTCGCGCCCAGCGGCTCCGATCGCTCCACGTGTCAGTCCTGCGCTGGACCGTGTCCCATCAGACGCCGCAGGCCTGCGTACGTTGCATCAGCCAATCGACGCTAGACACGTGGGCCGTCGTTTCAGTTGCTGCGCACCTTCTTTAAATGCAGAGATCTCGCCTTGATTCACTAGCGGAAAATACAACCGACGGCCCAAGGACTCGTCCCGACAAAACCCTAGAAAGGAGCTCACCTCGGGAGGCCCGACAGTCCACTCATGGCCCGACCCGCTAGTTGGTCGGGACAAGAGTGGGGGGCTAATGATGATGTTCAATATTGGCAATCTCTAAGATTAAGACACGTGGCAGATGATGTGTCCCAGGACTCAGAAGAAAGGGCCGACAGGGGCCGACTAGGCCACCCTACGCCCGACCTGCAAGCACAAGCTGACCTTCCTCGGGGCCCCCTGCAAATTAGCCTCCTCGGCCATTCAGCTCGCCCCGAGCCGCCATAGGACCAAGACTACTCGGCCTCCTCGCTCGTCCCCGAGCTCCCGGCCGAGGCCGTCTTCCGCGGCCCTCCGACCAACTCCACCACTCAGAGGCGTAACCGCCGCTTCGTGAATCTCGCCATGCGCAGATTCTACGCCCGTAACATCCCACGTTCCACGCCATCACGATCCCCATTAATGGGAAATCCGCTCTCTACGCGGGCATGACGTCGTGAGCATAACTGCCGGCGAGATTCTTGTGCCTGCTGCTGCGTGCCACCACCGTTATATAAACCCCCATTACAGAGGGGTCAAGTAAGACATTCTTTACTCTTCTAAGCCGTTACTCTGCTCGAATCTTATCACTAGCTTGATCGTCGGAGGGTCCTTGGTGGTACCAAACCACTCCGGGACTTCTTTGCAGGTACTCGGCACCAAACTTCTCATACCACCTCTTCCTCCAAAACCCATTGAGACCCACTCGCAACAGAAGATAACCATCAAATCCACCTGGAGATCAACGGAAGACAACATCTGATGGAGACCCGAAAAGGACCTCCATCAGTTATTCTTGGGTTATTAAAAATGCCATATCTAGCTTATTTTGGGCTAATCAGTTCATATGCAATGCTATAGGCTTATTTATTAATTCCATTCGTGCTTTGTGCTTTAAACAAGTAAACAAAATTAGCATTTCAGACGACATTGCTAGTTCAACTACGGTTTATCGCATATTTAAAGCTCAATGGTGCTATATATTGCAAAAATTATGAAGGTGGTTTATAAAATTCACACTTTTCTTATTTTATAATCCAATAGATCTTAAAAAGAAGCACATACAATGTAATTATAAACTATTTAAGAAACTATGAAAAGAGCCAAACACAACAATTTTTTTTAGCAAAACCAAATTTCATTTCAAAAAACACACTAGCTAAACAAAACAAACGATCACCATCACCAAGGTGCATTAACAAAAAAAATGTAGCACCTTGTTATTTCTCCATATACACACAACTATATATAACTCCACATATACCCTTTATAACATACAGTGTGTGTGTGTGTGTGTCTCTCTCTCTCTCTCTCTCTCTCTCTATATATATATATATATAAGCACTAAAATTTAGTTACCATTGCATTTTGTTTTGTGTTATTATGATTGTTGCTAGCTAGCTAGAGCCACAAGGCACCTGCATCCCTAAGAAGAGGCACAAGCTTGCCACCAAGGTGAAGGGACATGACTTGTCAGTGGACCCCACCATCTTCCCCCGACGAAAACCATGGGCACGGCCGGCGGCCGAGCATCTTGGCAAGGGCCTTCTCCATCTCTTTCCCCATGCATGGGCTCTTCATCAAGCTCATACACTGCTGCATTGACCTCTAGCTAGGTCACCGAAGAGTGTCTTTATGGCATGTGGCACACATGCAGCATGAGCTGGTGCTGTAGATCACCACTGCTCTTTGTGATGCCAACCTCAAAAAACTCTATCCATAGCGAGATCAATTAATTGAAGTAATATTGTAGGTGAAGAGGTATATATATGTTGTTGAAGTTTTGAGTGAAGATGGTTTGAGGGGTACAACAGGTATATATAGGGGCTTGTATAGCATGAAAAGGCGAAGATATTCTTGAAAATAAAATTTATATATATTTTATGCATATTGTGGTGATTTACTGAAAAAATGAAAAAGAAAATATGGTTCAAAAATGGGCCTAGTATTGAAGAACATTTTAGGTACAATAAGCCTTTCTCCAATTTGATAAGGATATATGCTTCTGCCATGGACATGTATGTGTGTAACGCACGATAAGGTGGAAAAAAAAAACATAACGTGATCAAATCGATCTTCAGTATTATGACAACATTAATCATCTTGATCTTTATGGTGTGTGCAGGGGAATGATCTATAAAAAATCGGTCCGAATTTTTTAAAAACGGGAACTCTTGATCCACGACATATTTGAACGATTCAAATCGTTCAAGTTGATCACTACCTTCAAATATGTGTATGAAAAATCAAAGGATTTGAAAAGCTCTGATTAATCAATGTATTAGATGGAGTTAAAGTTGCTATATTGAAAGACGTTCATTTTTCACTCATTCGATACATGGGTTAGAGAGGTCTTTAAATCTTTTAATTTTTCATACACATACATTTGAGGGTAGGGTGCAGCTTGAACGGTTCGGATCGTTCAAATATATCCTGGATCGAGAGTGCCCGTTTTTAAAAAATACGGTCCGGATTGCAATAAATCACTCATATATATATATATATATATATATATATATATATATAATGGAGGATAGAGGTGGGAGGTGTTTTGTGTTAGGTGGCGGTACAAATCACGTCTTCCATCATTTTATTTGACGATCGACACCGGACATCTTGATCTTCATCGTTTAACATGTCGATACACCAAATTTCATGTGATTCCAACATCTTTTCACTGTTGATTTCAGGTGGTCCAAGCGGATACTGAGGAAGGCATGGCACATGATATTGATTAAATTCAGTGGATAATACAGTCTAAGAAGCTTGTTAGATTTGGAGTTCATTTGTGAACCGGGTCCCATCAGATATCCACACAAATTCTAAGACAGGTATCGCTTATTTCGGGAGATAATCTTTCTCCGCGAAGTTGAGATATAGAGAGATAAAGATAGAAACACTGGAGCGGATTTACTCACTGAGGTTATTTTTCGAACGCAATAGTTCTGCAAACGAGCTTTGCGAGACTGATTATTAGAGAAGTTGGGTGTTCGGTATCACATGGGCTGTGAGTATGCGACACCGCAATAATTAGCCTTAAGTGCAAGTGGGAGATTGTTGGATATAATTCCCTTAAGTCAATTATTGAATCGCAGGCAAGCGATTGTGATGATTGAGGGAGAACCTGTACGGGTAGAACAGTCTTACTCAAAATGATAGTATGCTATCTGATTTGTCTTTATCATCATGTACATGCATTATATGGTATTACAAATCACTATTACATGTTGATAGAGCTCATAGAATTCTTGCTTGACTACCAGCATTATGATGGCGATCATATACATAGGAGCTGGTTGGTCTATAAGCACATCCTTAAATGTCCCTAGTCGAGAGAGTATCGAGACTAGGCATTGATACTCCGGAGTAGACTAGTGTATACTTATCGAGACCCCGACGAGGGGCGGTAACCGGTCTTACAAGCCATTGGTGTTAGTTAGTCACCTAAGATAGTATACATGTGCGCATTGGGTTATGAGTACACTGGACGGACTCGCCGGGAACATACTAGTTGGTATTATACCTATTGTTAGTAGCAGTTCCCGGGTGACATGAGTACAGGTTAGTCTTTCGACCTAAGATCGTCATTTGTCTCGTGTGAGTTCCCACTGTGCTTTGATTACTACCCTACCACAGCTCAAAGGAGTCGTGCAGACAGGTTTTAGTTGGGTACAGTCCCGAGCCATATGGAGGCAGTGAGCGAATCGTCGGGGATCCGTCTCACCCGGTATTGGGGCTTGATGTCGCGTTTTGCACGGGAGGCCATCACCAGAAATTCTTGGCCAAGGTGGACGAGAATTTCTGATTTGGATCAGTAGTTTCTCAGTGGCTGATGGGCTTCATACCGATACGAAATATCGTGTTATTAGGGGTCTGAATTTATCCACCCTCTAGACCCGATATGCGATACTCTAAGACGAACAGACCGGACTGCATGGAGATTGTCACGGACAGGCTCAGTAGGGGTTTGGATGAGTTTGCTCGACGGCCTTCCTTTCGCTCAATACTTGGGTAGCCGTTACGTACAGCTAGTGCCGCTGACGTGCTCGTGGTTAAACCCACTGCAAGCGTATTGACGAGTCTTTAGTGTCCCACAAAGAGGGTTTTCACGGTCAGGCGATATGGTGTAGATGACGTATGTTGGTACATACAGGTGTCCGATTAAATATGTGTACAGGCTATACAGATTTTAATCGGACGGTTGATAATACTAGCGGCTTAGGATTAAGCCGGATTATTAAATCAGGTTTTGATTTAATAATATATATATATTTTATATATGTATTCTAGTATTATTATTCACTATTCATTTTCTATCTTGGCTATTCATATTTTTGTATGAATATGCGTATATGTATTTCGATACGTATACCAGGTTGTATTCCGTATTTATACGGAATAGCTTCTAGAAAATGGACACCTCATTATTTTATTTTCATTTTAGAAAATCATTAAGGAAAATGAGGTGGAGGGGTGAGTTAGCATAAGCATGGTTTGGCATGTAGAGAGGCATGCCTCTTGATATTTTATTTGGAAAATGAAAGGAGATATTTTCATTGCATAGTTACAAATGACTTATCCATATTCTCTACATGCCATCCATTATGATTGATTCATTGATTTACTCTCACTCTCTCTAGAAAAGACTCAGCCATTTTCTTGAGTTGCTCATGCCATTAGTTTTTCTCAACTCCTTCATCTTCTTAGGTTGCTCATTTGAGCTCATGTGATGAGGGCAAAATATAGTGAGACATTCCTACACCTCCACTCTCTATTGCTAGCAACCTTGGAGCGTCGGTTGCCTCGGTTGATGAGGCTGGAGCCTGCGTCGTTTCTCTCGGGTGGAACATCATCGATGGAGGAAGAACGGCAACCAAGTTCGATCTGTGACCCCTAGGAGCTAATGAAGGTGGTAGAAGACCGAAGGATTTGTTTCATTCGGTATAACATTTCTAAACCTAGTAGTTTAGCTCTTTGTATTTGCTAGTATAGGTTTATGGTTTCAATCATGGAGCGGGTTTTGTTTGCGCTAAATTTTTTAAACGCCAGTTTTTGTTCCGCATCGATCACGGTAGACGGCCACGGTGCAGGCAAAACCCAACACAAACCACTGCCCCTACGGATATATCCGTAGGGACATAAAACTCCTCCGTAGATCCAAAGGCCGCAGATGCAAGTTTTCACCATAAACATGCACCTACGGAGTAATAATTGCCCCTACGTCTTAATCTGTATGGACATAATCTTTATTTAATTTATCTATTTATAAAATAAAATAAATGCCCTATACGGAGTTGTCCGTAGGGCCTGATAAATGCCCCTACAGCTTAAACCATAGGGGCAAGTTTTGCCCCTATTACTGAGTCCACAGGGACAATATCAGATATTCTGATATGTTGTCCCTACGGAAAAATGTGCAGGGGAAAAACTTGCCCTTACGGATTAATCCGTAGGTGCAACAGTTTTCCCTACGGAGTAATCCGTAGGGACATTATATCAGATATTTTTTTAAAAAGGGGCTTTCCGTTTCCCCCCCGTCCTGCACAATAATATATACATCATATAGCCAAATACAGAAATATTCATAAACAACATCTCACGCATAATATATAATAAAAAAGCAGAATACAAAATCAATCTAAAATCATCGTGAACATACAAACAACCACCAATATCGTCCAAAATATATACAATATGTATTAAATAAGTATATCACCCTTAAAAATATAAATAAACCCTAGCTCTGTTCAGCTCCTCCACCTCTGATAATCGCCATAATCTGGCGCATCTGCTCCTCGGTGCAATCCTGGGTCGTAAAAAACTCGACTAATGAAGGAGTGGACTATGCGTGAGTCTAAACGGGCTATAGAGCTATAGGAGTGGTCTGCGCAACTGCAACCGAGGTAGTGACTTAGGAGCCGCAGCCGAAAGAGATGCATGTGGAACCGTAGCCAAAGTAACCTGCCGAATCTGTAAAATTTTGTGTTTGTGTAATAAATGAGTAAGAACGGTGTATTAGATTTTAGTCGAATTTGTATCATTATCAGATTATTGCGAAACCGCAAATTTATATATGCTTTGTTGAGATTCCACACGTTTTGTTGAAATTCATATATTATGTATGAGAATTTATATATTTTGAAATTCCACACATTCAGAGCTATGCTTTTATACCCCAATCTAATGATACTTAGAGCTTAGGCCTGGTTTGGGTATCTAGTTTGGAAAACCGTCGTTTATTTTAAGTGTAGGTAGAAATGATGCTTACTCTAACTTGTAAGCCCGTATCTCTCCTTAATTGTTTAGTTTTGATTGGATGCTTGGTTTTGGAGTTATCTAATTTATAAAGAAATATTTTCTTCTCAAGTTTTGAATTTGGATAATCATAACCTTTTAAACTCCAAAATGAAGAAAGATGTGGCATGCTTATGATTATAGAGTTCAGTTTAATTAGATAGTTTTATTTAAGTCTGATTAATCAAACCTAAGTCTAAAACCAAATAAGCTCAGGCTACTAATATTGCATATATTACTATCTATAATGTGATATAATATTTTACTAATAAGTAATATACGTACCAACATCTCCTTCAACTCATCGACGGTGGTCTTCAAGGCGGCAATATCATGCTTCAGATGTCGTTCACGGGGGGTAGAGGAAGTAACCGCCGGAGTGGAACCAACTTCATATGGGCCTTGTTAGGACCCAGTCCCCGGCCTCTCTCCCAACCTCCGTGGTGCCCTCCGTGTGCGGCGTTTAGAACTGGGGTCAATAGTATCGGACCTGTCTGTCTACTAAAATCGATCCCCGATACCTCCGTCTGCTCCACCACCCGCTCCTACACCCACATTAACCATTAAAATATAAGTATATCATTTAAATTTGAACTTATCAAAACAAATTTTTTATTCGAATTAGAATAAATATTAACACTTACGCAATACTCCTGGGTAGCAGTGTCGAAGAATCGAAGCTCGTCCGTGGCGGGATCTGTCGAGGTGCCATGGATGGTAAGATACGCGGTTAACACGCTCGGTGTACCACCCTGCGCCAGGGTCCGAGATCTCTGCAATTCACCAAAAATTTACATATATTATAAAATAACTCTTAATATTGCATTATATCAAAATAGATCTATTGTAATTTACTGATGCCTCCATGGTACGAGTAATATTTCTCGAGCCACCTGTATAAGTGGGGAGACCCCTCTTCGCCGACTTCCTATTCTCCTTATTTTGATCGGCATGTTTCTGCACAACACAATCAGATTTAGTTTTCTAATTAAGCAACACAAAAAAATAAATTATATACTAAATAATGAATTACAATTAAATTACAAATCTGTTTGTGCTCAAAGTCATAATATTGGCACAAGAGAGTCTATGTATCTACGTCGACTCTGCTAAAGGCCGGAAAATGGAGGAGAGCCGCTCGCTCCACCTCGGGGGTTGCCAGCCATACCAAATAGGAATCGATTTTCAGCTCGTTCTTATTATACCGAAAGTTAGATTGCATGTTCTTCATGAGGCCCAGGTAAAGAGCATGAAGATCGAGCACTCTGTCAGGGTAATCATGGTCGGGTATAGGCTGAAAGTCGTAATCAAACTGCAAATACAAGAAAAAAATGTATTTAAATTATAAGTGTTAAATAATAATAAATTTATTTGATAAGTCAAATGAAAAAATATATTAATAACCGAGTCTGATCCCAGAAGAGGGCAAATGAGCGCCAGTGCTGATCGTCCCACTCAACGTGAAGTGAATATTTCTTTTGGATGCGGCTCTCATCCCTCATATACAGGCCGAACCTCTCGGCATAATCGCCAGTATAGCGATAATCGGGGGTAAAGAAGAGGGGGAATGGTGCCTCCCCCCAGCTCTATCGGGCCTCAGCCAATGGGACTGATTCGGCCCTCGAGTCCCCTCTTAGGGTGGGGCTGCCCTGCATCTACAAGAAATATCAAGACAAGAATTATCAAGACAAAACGGTATTTTGAAATTAAGGATTAACGAAAATTGAAGTGCGATATATACCTCCGGCGATAGCAGCACGGGCTTGGGCCCGGGCAGCAGCACAAGCGGGACGATAGCTCCTCCGGTGAGGAACAGCCGGTGACTCGGACGTGAACGCATCCCCTCCAACTAGAAAATAAACATTGACGATAAAATTATATGGAGTTCATGTTAATTCTTAGAGGATATGTAAAATGAATAAATATTTTATATTTAAGAATACTAACCTGCAGACTGAGCGGAGAGTACGGAAGTGGCGGGAGTGGCCTCTGCGCCAGATGTGGATACACCACCTACAATTAGATAATTAAAAATAGATTATATAAGTAATTGCAAAAAGAATGTGTATATCAATAATATAACATTCTAAATCAATATGCATGCAATATAGGATATATAAAAATACCCACAGATGCAGTGGTGGCCTCTGCTTGGAATGTGGAGGCACTACCTACAGCTAGACAATCAAAAATTGATTATCTAAGTAAGAGAAAAAAGAATGTGTGTATATTTATGATATAAAATTCTAAATCCATATGCATGCACTATAAGATATATAAACTTACCCGCAGGTGCGGTGATGGCCTCTGCCCGGGATGTGGAGGCACCACCTACAGCTAGACAATCAAAAATTGATTATCAAAGTAAGAGAAAAAAGAATGTATGTATATTTATGATATAACATTCTAAATTAATATGCATACACTATATGATATATAAATATACCTACATGTGCGGTAGTGGCCTCTGCCTCTGATGTGGATGCACCACTTATAGCTAGACAATTAAACATTGACTATACAAGTAATTTTAAAATAAATATGCGTGTATATCTATAATATTACATTCAAAATGAATATGCGTGCAATATACCTGGAGGTGTGGCAAAGTCCACACGGAAGGAGCCATCCGAAGGGGATAGGGATCGGGGTGCAAGACTAGCCCTCTGGAGCTCCCTACACAGCTCCCCGGACGGCAGAACCATTCTGTCTCTGCCTCTGCCGCGGTTGGTGCTCCTGCTGCCCCTCGCTGCTCCGGACATAGTCATCAGACCTAGGTAAGAGTACAATCATTACATATGCATAGATCGTAGAAATGTGAAGTAATGATATAATATTATTGATAACCCTTTTCGTTTCGTAGACGCATTAGACATATCTACTTGGATTTCATCATCGATATCATTCCTAACCCACGTAACTTCACGATCAGCCGAAGACCATCCGTCTTTAGAAACAGACGGTCGGAGCACTCTAAGTCTTCTCTTTTCTTCATCCTCGTCGCTGTCCTCCATACGATCCTTGAATTTTGGGACATCGTAAACATCTATGGGTTTCCAACGGCATATGACACTCTATCCTGGATGCTTCAAGCACTGTGAGTAGTATACTTGAAACACTTGCTGCGGAAAGATAAATGGATCGTCCTGACCATAAAATCGATGTGTGTTCACACTAGTCAATCCATATTCATCTTTCCAACTTCCGAGATTGTTTCTCCACTTATTCGTATCGGTTCGTGTTCGTATCAAATACACTGAAATATATAAAACGGTTCTGATCTTCTGGGATATTGGATGCCAAGTGATTGATGTGAAAAAGTGTTTGTAGAATAACCGCAATCAATAACGGTGTCACTTGTAGCTAGCCGAGATGAGTATGGGTCGTCCGCAGGGATGCGTGGAACTTTTAATCTTACTTTAGACGAGTTGAATAAAATAAAAGAAGAAATGAGAATAGTTTATTTAAGATCTAAATTAATTACGGATGTAAATTATATAAGAAAAAGGCTTGTAGGGTTCGTTAAGATTTAGTAGTCATGGGTGATTAATTAAAAATTATTCCTTTTATCTTTTAATAGATTTAAAACTAGATTGACGGTGATGCATGTAGATTTAGGGTTTTCGGAGGGAATTGGGTTCCCACTCTTAACCCCTATCTTTACATGGATCTCCGTTCATATCTAGCCTTTATCAAAACACTTGTTAATCTAATCTTAAATCGCGGTCGTGACTACCAATGAATTGATAGCGCAACCGATTAGGATGTTAACAATTCTTTTGATAAAATTTATAAACTTTATAGGACGTAAAAGGAATTAAATGATTTTAATCATCCATTGATCTATCCTAATCCTCCGAACCCTAACAAGCGGAAAATTACTCGCGCGTGTTGGGAATAGAAGAAAAAAAGATAGTTAAAGAAATCATAATGCATAAATAATACAGAAAATAAATAATTAAACAAAATGATCTACTTTTATTAATCAACTTCACAAGTACAAATCCTACGAATTTAGATTACAAGAGGAAGAAGTTGCTCTGGATCTCTGCCCCGTAGGAAGTAGATGCTCCGTCGATTTTCACGTCGCCCTATCACGTCGAGTCGTGGACCTGTCGTGGATCACTTGTTCTTTGATGGTGATTTGCTTTGTGGTAAAGGTGCTGCCTTCTAATTTTAGCCCTCTGTTCTTTATATAGCTCTCAAATCAGAAAACCAAGATACCTAATATGGTGATTGCCTAATATGATGATTTCCTAATATGGTGATTTCCATGCCTGGACTCTGAGTCTCTGTCAGTATTGATTTTATGATTTTGGCAGATTTTTTATCCTGACATCTTGATCACTTGACCTGAGCTAAATATTGCACAAAATCTCCATGAATAATGTTAGTAATATTTATTAAATTAAAGAGAGTATCTTAATTACTTTATATGATAATACATCTTTATGAAACTGATTAAGAATATTTAATATGCTATTCACTTTATATGGTAATAAATCTTTAAGAAACATGATTAAGAATATTTGATATGCTATGCATCTTTTAATTACTAAAATATTATGCATATATTTTGAAATATTATTCTAACCATTTGTATGATATTATATCTTTTAAGAATTGTGATTAGAATATTTGATATGATATGCATATTTTCAATTACCAAAATATTATATAAATATAAAATGCCTATATTTTCCTTCATAATGTTAAATATAATATATAAATATATGGTAAATAGTATTTTGCAGATAAATCCAAATATGTTCTATATTTATAATAAACACTTTTAAATATTTAAGAAAAATAAGGAAAATAATCATACCAAAGTGCAATATTTTCAACTGAACACCAAGTGTGCAATTTAAGTTTCCATAATAAATCACACCATCCGATCCTACGGTTGCAATCCCACTATTCTGAGTGGTTCGAGATATTTCTATGTCCTTAACTTCGAATTTGTATCCAAGGACACCAAACCCTTTATAGTATGTAACCTCCATACTAGGAAACTGAGTTAAACATCTTGAATCTCTCTCTAATGATGCAAATAAGTTCGGATCGTGAATCCGACAAATTTTTTTTTACGGCAAATACATAACGATATAGCTTTAGATTAAGACTGGTAGCAATAATATATTATTCGAACAATTTACATGATCTGCAACCCAATCGCAAAAATTATCCTGATAATATTTTTCCAATCGTTCATCATTCCAATTAGGATGCTCCTTACGTACCTCATCAATATGAATTACGTTCTCAACAATAAATTATGACATTAATACTATATCATTTCATGCACATGTACACACACACAAATATAACAATTAATCCAAAAAAACACACTCTCTAATTTCTTCAAGACATGCGCTATTGAGGAGGATAAACCGATATATCTTTTTGATAAACATAGTGTTTATTCTCTTATAATATGCTTTACCATATGGTCCGTCCTGAATTCTCCGAGGCCGGTTAAGCTTCGTCTCAATGTTCTCGTTCAGATAGCGGGAACAAAATGTGGTTACTTCATCTAGAAGATAATCTTGCATGATAGAACGTTCTGGTCGATTTCTATTACGTATATTCTTTTTTAGAGTGTGGAGGTACCTATTAAAATATGTTAAATAAATAAATACGGGCATATAGGACAACAATAATTTTACAAAATGCGTGAAACGAAAAATTCAACGTACCTTTCGACGGGATACATCCATCGATATTTTATCGGTCCGGCAAATTTAGCCTCGGTTGCAAGATGAACCGTCAGGTGTATTATGATATCGAAGAACGACGACGGGAAAATACGTTCAAGCTTGCAAAGTATAAATAAAATAGAATTTTCTAGATTCTCTAGCGTCACTACATCATAGCGTCACTACATCCAAGGTTTTAGCGCATAATTCTCTAAAGAAGCAACAAAGGTCATTGATTACTAGACCAACCGATTCGGGAAGGGAAGTCCTGAGGGCTAATGAGAGAAGGTGATCCATAATAACATGATGATCATGACTTTTCAGCCCATCGATCTTGCTTTTCATAATCTTTATCTTCTTGGTAAATGATCCTGAGAAACCTGTGGGAACTTTCAAATAATGCAACACCTGCAGGAACCTTTTCTTCTCCGGTTGTGACATATGATACACATCATTAGGAAGTACAAACTTTCCTGGTTTACCCACTATCGGTTTAGGATGCAATTAACTTCTAATTTCCCAGTCCTTAAGATCATCCGAGCATGGAGGTTGTCTTTCGATTTTCCATTTTTACAAATAAACAAGTTAAGTATGTGCTCGGATACTCTCTTCTCTATGTGTACGACGTCCGGACAATGACGCATTAAATCTGCTGACCAGTACAGAAGCTCGTAGAAAATGCTTAATTTATTCCAGAATGGTGGTTTAACCTGTTTTGTCGGATCTATCCCAAAGGTCACATTATTATAACCATCCTACTAAGCAATCACGTTCTCTCCGGTCAATGAGGCTGGAGGCCCAAGAAGCTCCTGATGACTATTAAAGTGAGGAAGGTCTAACCTGTAGGGATGGTCTAGTGGCAGGAAATACCGATGATCACAATAACAAACCTTCTTACTAAAATTCAACCATTTCGATGTTGTATCTTGATGGCAATAAGGGCATACTTTGTGACCATGTGCGGACCAACCTGATAGTATTCCATACGCAGGAAAGTCATTAATTGTCTACATTAAAACCACACGCATTGTAAAGGTTGTATCTGTGTTTGCATTGTAAGTCTTTACACCATCAATGAATAAAGATTTTAACTCATCGATCGGAGGTCTTAGATAGATGTCGATATTATTTCTCGGTGAGTTTGGTCCGTCAATAAGAAAAGTCATCATAAAGTAGGATTGATCCATAACCAATCAAGAAGACGGATTATAAACTATCATTATAATAGGCCATGTGCTGTGGCCTCCAGCCATATAGTTGAATGGGCAGAAGCCATCACTAGCCAGTCCAAACCTGACATTGCGAGGATCATTACCGAATATTTTGTGCCTCCTATCGAAATCCATCAATATCGGTGAATCTCTTGGATGACTCATTTTTCTATCTTCGCTTGGAGTAGCACGGTGATAACAAATCATTGCCTCGGTTGTTTTCTTGCACCTGAATAGCATCTGCAGCCTTTGTGTTATGGGAATGTATCATACTATCTTGATAGGTATATCGATTTTCTTATCAGAATCTTTCGGTTTATACCTGGGCTCTCAGCATATTGGACACTCTTTCAAATCTGAATTCTCTTTCCGGTACAACACGCAATTTTTGGGACATGCATGAATCTTCTCATAGTTCAAACCCAAATCAGATACCATCTTCTGGGTTTCGTACCAGCTATCGGGCACGTTATTTTCTGGAGGATATAATTTTTCAGAAACTTCAGAAGTATCGTGAATGACTTGTTGCTCCATCCATTTAGGCACTTAATCTGGAAAAACTGGACGGACCATAATAGGGTGGAATACCTTGCATTCTCATAAATTGGCCTTCTACCATCATTCATGAACTTTTCATACTTATCCGCACGCGGTCTATGACCGGAAGGAATGTTATTTTCGTTAGGAATACTATCACCGAGGGCAAGCTCTACCATATCCTCCATTTTTTCTCCTGAAAAGAAATTATCATCTTCTTCTTCCGCCGCATTACCGTCTTCTCCTTCTTCTGCCGCATTACCGTCTTCTTCTTGTTCTTCCCCGTGATATAGCTAGATTGTATAAAATCTAGTAAAACCATGTTTAACGATATGAAACTTTACAATTTCTACTCTCTGCCAGAACTTATTCTCACATCTATCGCACGGACAGAGAATCTTCTCTAACACGATCTTATTATGTGCGCGTGCAAATTCAATGAAGAAAGCAACTCCTGCGAAAAACTTAGATTGCATGCGTTGTTGCCAATCCACATACATCCAGTCCTTAATTCCGATATACTCATGGGCCATATTAGACTGTACAACATATAAATTGTAAGTTATGATGACTATATTGAGAAATCTAAGAACGAGATGGTTAGTGACAAAGAAGAAAATCCGTAGAGGGAAGTTTGTCGTTGAAAAGAATAAATTATCGATTAATAAAGTTAGATTTTAACATACCTAAGTGTGAGTTGTTTTTTGTGATGTGTGTTTCAATTTATGATTTTGCTTAGGTGTAGGGTTGTTAATGTGTATGTGTTTTGTGTACGCGTTTGTTGTGTATTCGTGTTGTATGTGTGTGTTTCGGCTGTCGGGCGTAAGGTTTCTATCCCATTAAGAATGTATAGAGTAGACACCCATTCGCTTGTGCTTTCATCCGTTTCGAATAAATTTCGGCAGCACCTCCCCGCCGTTCTTGATCGCACGCTTTTGGCGTGTCGGATGTTCAAAGAAATTTAAGTGTAACCGCGATCAGGACGGTGTCGCTATGCAGCTAGCCGGTGAGCACGGGTCGGTCCACAGGGAGATGGTGTTATCTTACCTTCTTGTTTTAGACGAGTTAATAAAGAATCTGTATGTTTGTTCAGACTAACCTATGTGTTTATCTGCAAGTATAAAGTTGTTAAGAAAAGATACGAAATTGTAAGCTAAGAAATCCGTACTCAAAACCTTTGAGCCGAGTCTTGACCAATTGAAGCTAAGCAATTGGCAACAACGTGGATTAGGGGATTTAAGCGCGGTATTCGTGGAATCCGACTTATTTACCCTTGTCCTTCCGTTCTTGTCTCTTGCTTTCGCCTCCGGCCAAACCGAACGCAACCGGTCGTGATTAGGAATCACCGTTACCTTGTCAGGGTACGGTGCCTAACGGAGCGCTTGCGTATGGTTCGGGCGGAGTTCAAATGAAAAATAACGGGAAAAGGAATTGGCAAAGAAACGTTAACTTGCAAAACCGTATTAATTCTTAACAACAACAATAATTACAACATTCACAAAATAAACAAAAGAGAACAAAAAGAAAAGAACAAAGAAAAGAAAAGATACAAGTATTAAAGTACATGGAATAAAATTGCAAGTAAGTAAAGCAAGAATGAAAAATGCAAGTAATAAATAAGCAAATAAAAAGAACACGGAAGTAGAACCCAAGCCAAGCATGTGCTCAATAGCCAACCCTTAAACTTGCAAGCTCAATGAAGAACTTGCAAGATCAAGGGAAGGGTAGAGAACGCATGTGAAGTGAAGAACTAGTCCCGTGAGAAAATACGACCCTTGAGATCAATAACTAACCCTTACCCATTCAAGCTCAATGAAGAGGTTGAATGAGCAAGAGAAAGCAAGAATCTCAAGGGGGAGCAAACTAACAAGAAAGATAAAAAGCCCCCATATTCATTAATCTCCCACTCAAAAGCTCTCACTACAATTTAATGGAAGAGGAATGAAGAAGAAGAAGAAGAACAAAATTACACAAAAATGGGACTAAAGAAAAGCTCCCTTGGTTGAGCTCAGATCCGGGGTATTTATAGGAGGTGAATGGGAAACCTAGGGCAACCATCAGACCATAGACACAATTACCAAACAGCCCCCAAAAGTTCACAGAGAGAGGGCACAGTACGGCCGCGTTTCCGCGGCCAATACCCCCCTTTGGCCGCGGAAACGCGGCGGTTTGGTGGGGTTGAGTGGTCAATTTTGGTGTGCTTCCCTGGTCTGGCTTTTCCTCGTGTTTGCAATCTTCACACTGCACAGAAGTCTTCAAGAATATCTGCAGATTCCAAGTCCAAGATTTGCAATATCTTTTTCACTTTTGACTTTATCTCCCTCGAGCTCCGCGCACCCATTGATTCTTGTGCAGCCCACCTCGTGCTCTATGCTTGTCCCAGACATGAATGACCACTGTCACATGTCTTGTATCGGGAACCGGTACTGGACGGATATGGATGACCGGAACCCGGCTTTTATCTGCTGTGGACAGATGTTCTGCATTTGGCGTAACTGTGGAGAATTAATCCTGATTTGCAATATTTGTACTGGAAACCTGTATTCTGCAAACATGTAACAAACACGGATTAAAAGCACCTACCTATAAACAACCGAGCGTAAGAATGGGCGGTATAAAATGCAATATTCTGATATGAACAAATACCCCCAAACTTAACTTTTGCTCGTCCCGAGCAAAACCAATTATTCCTAAAAGTATAATGATAACCGCACTTTCGCAGGGAACGCGATTGCACTGAGCGCGTGCAACAAGCCGTTAAACCTCTAGGTGTCCCTAGTAGGAGGAGTGTTGTCTCCTGAGAGTTTTCAGCGGATACTACCCACAAAATCCCGTCAAGCTAGTGTCATAAGTTAACATCGATTCTACTCCTACAGTTTAGTATTTACGTTAGAAACTCTATCATCCTAAGTTAGAAATATTCAACCCTTATTTTTCACACCTCCTATCTATTTAACCTTGGATCTCCTGAGTTTTCCTTCTAAAGTGAGCCCTCAAATCAGGGATTTTTATCTACTTTACAGAAAACACAAGTCTTATTCTTCATCTCTATCTCTTATCCAAACATCGATTGTACACCCCTACGTGTGTGTGTATTTGCACCCCTACACTTAAGAATTCAATTCAAGCTATAGTACCCTTACCCTAATACCTAATACTACTTCTTTTTCATTAAGGATGGACGGTTTTGCTCACACACCTTTCATGCGACTATTAATGCTTCTTGAGGCACTAACGGCCGATTACTGAATGTGTGAACTTAAAGCGTAAATAGCAGTTTCCAGGTCTTGACTTTATTCTATATTTTTTTTTCTTTTTCTTTTTCTTTTTCTTTTTCAAGACCGGATATATTTTTCACATGCTCTTTTGGTGTTTAGCTTTAAATACCGTTTTTTCTTTCATACTAGGCTTTCAGGCAAGAGTATTTCTAGGTATCCTCTACTATCCCAAGTTTCAAGGTGCGTGTAAGTGCAGTTTGTAGGGCATGTACTTTCTAAATTTGAACTCAAGAAAAGAAACTATTTTTCAGACTTATCCTCCAGTAAAGCTTCAATACTTTCCCTTCATCTTGACTTAACTCAAGAACTGAACTCAAAAATTGTAAGGACGTATACTTACCAAAGTTAGACAGAAAGAGGGTTATTTTTAGGGTTTTCAATTCCTGAGCCTAGAATTTAGTTATTTCTAATATATCAACTAAACTTTCGGAATAAAAAATCTAAGTTACCCTATTAGCTATCTTGACGACAAAGTTTTTATATTTTGGAAATTTTTCGATTTTTGTGGGTTTTTAAATAAGGTATGCAAATGCAAAATATACAAATGAATGCGAAGGAAGAAAGCTTACCGAGCACACCCCTAAACTTAAACTTGACAGTGCCCTCACTGTCAGGCCATACCAAGAGGGTCAAAATTGTCGGCGCTCCCCCTAAAAACAAATTATATACAAAACAAAAAGGAAAAAACAAAAAAAATATATACAAAAAGGGTGTCCCCCCCAAACTTAAGTAAAACAGTGTTTCCACTGTTAAGCGTTGAAGTTCAGGATTAGGGGGGAAAGAACTGTATCAAACTATACAAGGTCTTACACAGGCCAAAAGTGAGTACCAACCATTCAAAAATTTTATCATGATATAGCAATGGCTGGTGAAAGAATGCGGAGAGGTAAGAAATGGAGACTACGCGAGACCGCTTGTGGAGAGAAGTGGAATGCGGTCTCGGTAGATGAGAAGAAGAAGAATGACGGAAGGGATAAAGAAGTGGAGTACGAACTTGAGGGTGCAAATGGAGTAAATAGATTAGCACAATTTGTGATGAGCGATGTGTAAAAAGCGATTGTGCTAATATATTTACCCGTCGAGAGATTGGGTCAAATCCCTCAAGGTTCGTGAGAAACCATGGGTACGCCGAACTTGGTAAACCAGACATATGAAGTGAAAATGATACGGGTTCTTGCAAGGTCGGAACGATGGGAAGGATGGAGGGAAGTGGCTGAGGAAGGGCATCGGTTAAGGGTTCAGGAGGGTGTACACGGTCAGTGAAAGGAACATGATGAATTGGAAAATCCGACTCATCATCTAGAACTGTTTCAACCTCAAAAATATCCTCAAAATTTTCCTCAAAGTTAAGCTCATCCATGCATATTTCATCAAAGTCCAGACGCATATGGGGTTCGGGAAAAACATTTAATGACTCGGGATGATGATTTGAAGAGACAAACTCAGCCAAATCTATGGGTTCATCATCCAAAATATCCCTAGCGTCAATATCCTCAATCAAGTGAAAATCAAAATTCTCTGACACCTCAACCAAAGCATGGATATTAATCAATTCAGGTTCTAAGATGGAGGTGTAAAGGTCAAAAGGTTTAGGATCGGTTTCACTTGGAAGAGACCCTTCACAATCGGGCAAATCAAACACTACGAAGTCGCACAACTCATTCATCATTCTATCTTCAATTGATAAATCATGTGGGATACTCGATAGACTTTCAAAACAGGAGTTGTCGGATTCAATTTGGGATGAGTAGGTTTGATTTGGAAGGGGGTATATCTCACTCTCTCCACTCAAATTCACAGCCTGTCCTGCCACCTCATCATACATTGAAAAATTTGGAGCTAGTTGAAAACTAGCTACCGGATCACTAGGTTGTATGAGGGCGGCCATGGACGCATTCAAATCCATCGTCTGTTGTGAAGCTACCCGAAATTCTTCCAAGGACTGTTCTAGGCTAGACATAGGTTGTGATGGGATTTCAGTAAAAGATTCACAGTTATTTGGATACTGAAAACTCCCAAACGGCTGTTCTGAAGCAATGTCTAGGGAAGGTGCAAAAGTAGGGTAGGACTGGTAGGAATTGAATGGCTGGACAGGAATGGGATCAACATTGGGATAAGAAGGTGAATGGATTTGTTGGTCCCAAGAATTTGTAGTGGCGAAAGGAGTGAAAGATCGGCTACGGGATTGTTCAATACGTTCAGCGATGGACAAAGGACGACTTGCAGAAGGGGTATCAACATTAGCGGGTGCGGGAGGTTGAAAAGGTTGATACAAAGTGGAATGAGGAGTGCAAGTGTTTGTTCTAGACGCTGCTATCCGATCTCTCAATGAAATTTTTGGCATGGAGGGGTCGTTCGAAGTTCGACCAAAACAAGAACCGTAGGATGTAATGTCTGGTTGTGGGTACCAAAGTTCGGCAAGAGTTTTGCGAGGTGGGGTACCCATGATATGAAGAGAGAAAAAGAAAGGTAGAGAAAAAGGAGGGGAAAAGAATGTGATTTTTTTTAATTTTTTTTTTGTTAGTTGTTAGCAAAAGAATGAAATATACACAAAAAATATGGACAAAAATAATCACGACACAAAAATACCACACACCTAATCGTTCTAGGGTTCACCTAGGTCAACTAGACCTGCTCGAAACTTGATTGTCGAAGTAAAACTGTGTCGAGAAACAGGCTCAAGATACACTGATCACGAGGCCAGGTAAGTGCAGAGATAAGGGGAGGTTTTCCAACGCTTTCGCGAAGTTCCTTAATTAAATAACCCTTTCTCTTTTGGCGGTTTCGCCGTTAACACTTTTCTAGACACCCCGTAAACAATATACCGTTAAGCAAGCTTCTAAATACAGTTAACTTCTCCTAGTGAGCGTGAAGTCCTTAAGGCTTAAAGTCTAGTTTCTTTTAAATTTTGTGCGGGTAAACGTTATGCTCAAGTTCGTGATTTGTGGGCCACGGAAAAGGTGATGAAATCCTTTACCGTATGTTGTGGGGTTCGCTTGCCCTTAAGTCCGTATTAATTGATGCAATGCGCAATTCGAAAAAAATTCTATAAAGAATCAAACAATCGTTTTTTTTTTATTTTAAGCGCGGCGCTGCAACAAATACGGGTTAGTCACTTTTGGCGTTTGCTAGCAAACTTGCAAAGAATCCTGCAAAAGAATAGTATATTGGAAGCGTCGGATTTGAGAAGAAGGTGTTAGTTAAGTACGTACCGTTAAGTTTTGGGTTAGGAAACCCCCGTTGAAGCAAATCCGGTAAGCTTGAAAAGTTCGCTTGCGCGGGTCAAACTACCCGAATCTTTGGCACTGTACTTTGCAATCACCTTAACTTTGAATGTGCACTTTGCTCCCCACAATTGCAGTTTGCAAATACGCAAAATTCTGCACACTTGCCCACAAAAATGATCAAAAATAACAAAAAGATTTTTTTTTTTATATACAAAAAGAATATTAACCCGAATAACAAGAAAGAAAATACGCTACCGTCTCCCCGGCAACGGCGCCATTTGATCGCACGCTTTTGGCGTGTCGGATGTTCAAAGAAATTTAAGTGTAACCGCGATCAGGACGGTGTCGCTATGCAGCTAACCGGTGAGCACGGGTCGGTCCACAGGGAGATGGTGTTATCTTACCTTCTTGTTTTAGACGAGTTAATAAAGAATCTGTATGTTTGTTCAGACTAACCTATGTGTTTATCTGCAAGTATAAAGTTGTTAAGAAAAGATACGAAATTGTAAGCTAAGAAATCCGTACTCAAAACCTTTGAGCCGAGTCTTGACCAATTGAAGCTAAGCAATTGGCAACAACGTGGATTAGGGGATTTAAGCGCGGTATTCGTGGAATCCGGCTTATTTACCCTTGTCCTTCCGTTCTTGTCTCTTGCTTTCGCCTCCGGCCAAACCGAACGCAACCGGTCGTGGTTAGGAATCACCGTTACCTTGTCAGGGTACGGTGCCTAACGGAGCGCTTGCGTATGGTTCGGGCGGAGTTCAAATGGAAAATAACGGGAAAAGGAATTGGCAAAGAAACGTTAACTTGCAAAACCGTATTAATTCTTAACAACAACAATAATTACAACATTCACAAAATAAACAAAAGAGAACAAAAAGAAAAGAATAAAGAAAAGAAAAGATACAAGTATTAAAGTACATGGAATAAAATTGCAAGTAAGTAAAGCAAGAATGAAAAATGCAAGTAATAAATAAGCAAATAAAAAGAACACGGAAGTAGAACCCAAGCCAAGCATGTGCTCAATAGCCAACCCTTAAACTTGCAAGCTCAATGAAGAACTTGCAAGATCAAGGGAAGGGTAGAGAACGCATGTGAAGTGAAGAACTAGTCCCGTGAGAAAATACGACTCTTGAGATCAATAACTAACCCTTACCCATTCAAGCTCAATGAAGATGTTGAATGAGCAAGAGAAAGCAAGAATCTCAAGGGGGAGCAAACTAACAAGAAAGATAAAAAGCCCCCATCTTCATTAATCTCCCACTCAAAAGCTCTCACTACAATTTAATGGAAGAGGAATGAAGAAGAAGAAGAAGAACAAAATTACACAAAAATGGGACTAAAGAAAAGCTCCCTTGGTTGAGCTCAGATCCGGGGTATTTATAGGAGGTGAATGGGAAACCTAGGGCAACCATCAGACCATAGACACAATTACCAAACAGCCCCCAAAAGTTCACAGAGAGAGGGCACAGTACGGCCGCGTTTCCACGGCCAATACCCCCCTTTGGCCGCGGAAACGCGGCGGTTTGGTGGGGTTGAGTGGTCAATTTTGGTGTGCTTCCCTGGTCTGGCTTTTCCTCGTGTTTGCAATCTTCACACTGCACAGAAGTCTTCAAGAATATCTGCAGATTCCAAGTCCAAGATTTGCAATATCTTTTTCACTTTTGACTTTATCTCCCTCGAGCTCCGCGCACCCATTGATTCTTGTGCAGCCCACCTCGTGCTCTGTGCTTGTCCCAGACATGAATGACCACTGTCACATGTCTTGTATCGGGAACCGGTACTCGGCACTGGACGGATATGGATGACCGGAACCCGGCTTTTATCTGCTGTGGACAGATGTTCTGCATTTGGCGTAACTGTGGAGAATTAATCCTGATTTGCAATATTTGTACTGGAAACCTGTATTCTGCAAACATGTAACAAACACGGATTAAAAGCACCCACCTATAAACAACCGAGCGTAAGAATGGGCGGTATAAAATGCAATATTCTGATATGAACAGTTCTCCGAGTACACTGTAATAGAATAGATAATCATTTCAATGCTGTGAAACAACGTTGAAATGAACATCTAATATTTCTTTGTACACGGAGAACCAGTAGAAAAGTATCGACGAAATAACTCGAAATGAATGAAAACACAAGTGAATGCAGGTGTTTGCTTTATACATTCTTAACTTGTCCAAACTGGACAAATCTATCGGTTATCATATGATTGAATTTTCCCATCACATAGATACACGACGGTTGTTAGCATCGAACGATACCGTCCGATATTTAATAACCTTTGTATAGTTCTATGTCACGACGAACATCGAACGTATGTTAACCGATAGACGGGGACTAAGTCGCACTTTGATTTTCACATATAACGATCGATGAGCATATGAAAATTTCATATTATCATCGATTATCATATATACACTTATTATATGATTTAATTTGAATTGCTTTTACGTTTAGGTTTCAATTTAAAGGGTTTTAAGTTTTTAGTTTAGGTAAAGTTTTTTAAAGTTAAGTGGTTTCTTAATCAAGTTTAAGATTTTAAATTTGGTTATAATATGAAGTTTAAGATTTTGGATATAGTTCTCGTGTTAAGTTTAAAATTAGGGTTTGGCCTTGTTTAATATGAGAGAGCAACATCATCATTATCACAAACACACACACACATGCATATCATCATCAACATTATCTCTTTCACACATACACACATACATTTACACTAATACTAAAATACCATAATCATAACCCTCACTCTTAACTCTAACCCTAATTATCTTAACCCTAACCATATACCTAATTAACCCTAACTATCTTAACCCTAACCCTAAACTCAATTAAGCTTAACCATAGACCTAATTACAGCGCAGCCGCCTCCGCCCACCACCACCACAGCCATCCACATCCCCAAAACACAGCCACCACAGCCCACCCACCACCACCCACTACAGCCACCACCACCCACCACCACAGCCACCACCATCCACTACCGTCCTTACGAATTTTATTATCATGCATCCAATCCCTAATCTTAATTATCTTAATTAACCCTAATCATCACCCTAAACCAAATTAAACATATTTAATTTAATTAGCCCCAAATACCTCTAACTGTAACCATAATAATCACCCAAACCCTAACTCTAATTAACCCAAATTTACCCTAATCATCACCCTAACCCAGATCTCAGCCATGAACTCCATCATGATCATCAACTTCACCAAACAACCACCCCCATCAACAATCATCATCATCAGCATCATCTACTTCTTTTAAAAATCGATTTTTAAAAATAGAATAAAAAAGTTTTACGTACCAGGAAAAGAATTACGGCACTGGAAGGCGACGATGACTGCTCGCTGGTGATGGAAGCTAGACAGCAAAGAAGACTCGGTGATGGAACTCGAGGAGATGGAGATGGAGCTCGAGAAGATGGAAGAGGGAGTTGGAGCTCATCGGCGATGGAAGCTAGATGGCGGGGATAGAGTCGGTGACTCGACCACTGGAGGATCGGAGGATCGACCGGAGAAGTTCGCTGGAGGATCAGAGGAGGGCTCTGTCACTGGAGGATTAGATGAGAAGGGGGAGGTCGCTGGAGGTGGCGATCGAAGGACCGGAGGAGGCGTTGATGATGGTAGGAGACGTTGATGACGGGAGGGATCGACGACGGGAAGGAGGGTGACGAGGAGGGTGGCTGTGGCGATCGGCGACGACGGAAGTGCGATGGCGATGGGAGGAGAAGCACGGAGGGGGGATTTTTTTGGGGGTAAATGAATTGGGCGTAAAAAACATTATCTTGTAATTTTGTTCATACATCAACTTTGTCCCTACGGTGCAAACCGCAGGGGTTTCTTTTATGGCACCGTAGGGACATTTACAAAGGTTATATTTTATTAAATTTTTATATAGAACCGTTCCTGCGGTTGTATCCGTAGGGACATTTGTTGTTCCTAAGGTTGAAGCCGTAGAGGCAAACTAAAATTGCTCCCATTCGTATGGTCAACCC
The DNA here is from genome assembly GCA_030015575.1 of Agapanthus africanus. Classification (NCBI taxonomy): domain Eukaryota; kingdom Viridiplantae; phylum Streptophyta; class Magnoliopsida; order Asparagales; family Amaryllidaceae; genus Agapanthus; species Agapanthus africanus. The sequence goes on from CM057340.1 coordinate 698,465,821, forward strand.
ATCTTTGTACTACTGGATCTAGCTGGAGACAAATTTAAGTCAAGCTAACCCCTCGAAACAGTTTGGCCGAACGAACGGATAGGGTTTCGAGGCTTCTAGACCAAGAATAGATCGGTCCAGTAATCAAAGCACCAAACCAACGCATGGGAAGGAGAATGACAGCACTGTACTACGTGTTGGATAAAAAAGATATAAAGCATGTCCAGCAACGCGCACAGCTTAGAATTGCAGCATCGCAGTAACTTTGAATTAAAATTTCTCGATTAATTTTTCACAAGGATATGGGAATCTATTGAAAAGATTAATGCATGCAACGACCCCTCTTTTTAAAGATGCCCCATTACTACCCAAGTTGTGAAAGCATGGATAAGGAAAAGCAAAAAGCTATATGTACGCATAAAGAATATATATATATATATATATATATATATATATATATATATATATATATATATATATTATGTAGAGCTAATATTCTTCTTTATCAGCTAGTGATGTGTGTTGATATGTTCACCATGAAAAGGTAGTTCCATTGGAAAAAAAAGCATACATGCATGGTTGGCATATATCTATTTTTCATTTATGTGGCATGCCTTACCAGTACATCGGTCGCTTTCGGTCCCGAGATTCCTGTCTTGCATATGCTTTGATACCACTTAATTTGTTGTGTTGCTAAGGATATCGCTTATACACGGTACTTGCTTAGATAAAATTTAAAATGGTTGAGAAATTCATAAATGGATAATAAATATAGTACACTCTTATACATAGAGTGGGTAAACCCCCTTACAGAAATAAGCACGACTCATTGACTAGGCATATACAAATCAACCACATAGTTCATAATGAAACAGATCGATCTCTTCAATATTAGAGAAGGGGATCTGAATTGCTCCAAAAGGTCCACTCAGACGCCTAAAAGCTTTCTTTTATTCTTCCATTTTTTGAGACGGTCATAGCTTCCCTCGAATGTATTTTCCATATATGTAAATAACAATTGGAGATATTTCTTCATCACAGGAGAAGATACGATTTGACTTGTTCTCTTGCACCTTTTATTTACCAGTACGTGTGTGTACGAAAAAGCAAATTCTATGCCTATAATCATTTGTATATATAAAGTAGTCTTTCTATTTAATCTTCCATTGGCTAAGAATCGTTACTTTCAAATTCAAGTAACGCTGTCTATATCTAGCGTAAATTTTAGCTTCTTACATTATAAGAACATATATATCATTTCATGAAATTAAGAGTACACTTATGAAGACTCTCTCTCTCTCTCTCTCTCTCTCTCTATATATATATATATATATATATATATATATGAGATTAATGGAGGAAAGAGGCCATAGGAGGGGATTTCCTCCTATGGCATGGAAAAAATACAAGCTCCACCATTCTTTCCGACGATCGGCACCCATCATCATCATCGTTATCATCTAAGATGTGCGTACACCAAATTTCATGTGATTCCACAACTTTTTCACCGTTGATTTAGTGGGTTCAAAATTAACGGTTTACCGACAATAGAACTTTTTACATTGCTAAATCAACGGTGAAAAAGTTGTAGAATCACATGAAATTTGGTGTACCCACATCTTAGATGACAACGATGAAGATGATGGGGGCCGATCGTCGAAAAAATTGGTGGAGCTTGTATTTTTTCCACGCCATAGGAAGAACCTCTTTTCTCCATTATTCTCTCTCTCTCTCTCTCTATATATATATGGAATAATTAACACCAGTACAAAGATGGTTTGTCTCAACGGGTGAGAAAAATCGTAGAGGCAATTTTAGTTTACCCCTACAGTGGTAACTGTAGACAGGTTTAAAGAAAAAATTAATATTTAGATTGCCCCTACGGTTCCCACCGTAGAGACAAACTAGGCCTGGCTAATGAAGCGAACGAACCGTGAGTCGCCTCGAGCCTCGCCTCGTCACGAGGAGAGAAAAATTCGCCTCATCGCTGACTTAGACGAGTCAACGATTTGACTCGTCCCGTCACGACAAATCAAACGAAGTGAGTGGGTTCAGAAAATCACCGGAGTTGTCTCGTAGGCATTCGCCTCGTTGAAATCTTCGAATTGCCTTGCTTCGCTTCGCAAATCGTTCGAAATTGTCGGGAATTGCTGTGTCAACTCGTCTCGCCTCGTCAGCCGACTCGTCTCGAGATCCGCATCGAACAGTCCACAACGGCTAAGAGCTCGACGATTCTCTTCGCTTCGCGACGTCTCATCTCATATTCGCCGCCCAACAGTCGAAACTCATCTCGTATTCGCCTCGTCCTGTCTTGGGAACTGAAGCCAACGGTAATGAACGAGAAGATCAAGGCAAGACAAGGCGAATCGCTTCACCTCGTCTCGTAACGGTCATAAACGGTCAGATTATTTAAAAATTTTAAAAACCTTATAAATACCCCCCAAACCCTCATTTCTTCTCTATCTCTCACAAATTAAAAAAAATCACCCTCTAAAAAAATATCATCTCTCCAAAAATATCATTGTTCATATCAGATTTTTGCATTTTTATATCACCCATTCTTAATCACATTGCAAATAAGTGGGTGCTTTTGATCCATGTCTGCTAAATAGTTGCAGCTTCTCAGCTCTTTACAGTGAGATTTGTAAAAGTCGCAACAAATCTGGGACTATGACCAATAACAGATGAATACCGATCCGCATGATGCCACATACCAGTTCAAGCGGAGTTCAAGGCAGTCCATTGCTGAATATCTGTAAGAGAACAGAAGAGCTTTTGAGAAACCAAGTGTACCAAACATAAAATAAAAGCAACTGGTAGAAAACCTGAAAAGATGGATCCAAGATTCCACTATATGGCCGCGGAATGGCCAAACAGGAACTTCTGCCGCAGTTCCGCAGCCTGCAATGCACGTGTCGGTGGCAGTGTCGGTGCATTGACTCGGCTCTCTTGATGTAGTTATGTAATTTCGTGTATGGATCAGAATGTAAATCTAGGATTTCCTATCTATAAATAGGAGGGTTCAAAGCCAAATTAGTATGCCTCTTTTTAATTTTAGATCTAGAATTTTAATTTTGTTCTTTATCTTTATCAATTCAAAAATTGTAGAGATCGTTGAGAGGTTATTAATAAAAAGTAAGTTCTTTTATTTTTCTCGCATTCTTCTTATCGTATTTTATTATCTGCAATTATTATTTGTTAATCTAGCTGTAGAATTTAATGTGCATTTTTCTTATCTCGAATTTTATTTTTACCTTTTTAATGGATGAGTAATTCATCACTTGTTAGGAAAGGAGAAGGAAGGTTTGAGAGAAGTAAATCTCTCTCACTCCTTTCTTTGCCCAACACCTTAAAATTCGGACTCCAATTAATTGAACCATAATCCGCTCACTGCGGCATCCTATCCTACATGATAGCGGTGATTCCCTAGTTAGACCGGTTGTGGTTGAATTAATTGGAGGTTAGGGCTAATGTTGGAGATAGTGCCCTCAGAGTCAATTATTGGATCATAGGCACGTGATTGCAATGATTGAGGGAGGACCTATCCCGGTAGGACAGTCTTACTCGAGATGATAGTATGCTATCTGGTTTACCTTTATCATCATGTACTGCTTTAGGTGACCTGATAGGTCGCTATTACACGTTGATAGAGCCCCTAGGATTCTTGCTTGACTGCCAGCAGTATGAGGGCGATCATATACGTGGGAGCTGGTAGTCTATAAGCACATCCTTAAAAGGTCCCTAGTCGTGGGAGTTTCGAGACAGGGCATCGATTCTCCAGAGTAGACTAGTGTACACAGTCGAGACCCCGACGAGGGGCGGTGGCCGGTCTCACAAGCCACTGGTGTCAGTTGGTTCACCTAAGATGTATACAGGTGCTCATTGGGTTATGAGTACACCGGACATGACTCGCCGGGAACATGCTAGTTGGTCTTATACCTGACGTCAGATAGCAGTTCCCTGGTGACATGTGTACAGGTTAGTTCATCAACCTGAGGATCGTCATTTGTCTCGTGTGAGTTCCCACTGTACTTTGATTACTATCCTACTACGCTCAAAGGAGACGTGCAAACAGGTTTTAGTTGGGTACAGTCCCGAGCCACATGGAGGCAGTGAGCGGATCTTCAGGGGTTCGTCTCTCCCGGTATTGGGGGTGAGGTCGCGCTGTGTCTAGGAGAGCCATTACACGAAGTCCTTGGCCAAGGCAGGAGATTTACTGGTAGGTATTCCAGTAGTATCTCAGGGTGTTCTGGGCTACACTCCGACACGACTTGTACCGCTTTTTGGGGGTCTGACTTTTACCAACCCCCTAGGCCCGCCATGCGATGCTCATAGACGAACGGACCGGAATGTACGGATATTGTCACTGACAGGCTCAGTAGGGTGTCAGGATGAGTTCGCTCATCGACGTCCCTTTTGGTCAATAGCTGGTGGCCTGTCACGTATAGCTAATACCTCTGACGTGCTAATGGTTAAATCCACAGCCATAGTATTGACGAGTCTTTAGAGTCCACCACACATACAGTTACTCAAGTTTCGGGCGAAACGCTGTAGAGGCCGTATGGATATATGGCAGGGTTCGATCAGATACGTGCGGTATTGCACGGATCAGGATCGTACGTATAATACTAGCCGGCTTTGGTTTAAGCCGGATCCTAGTATAGTACAGTGTAGATTTGTCTCATTGCATTTGTATTCGGTCGGAATACAGATGCGGGTGTGTATACACAGTATCGGGGTTTTTCCTGTAATTTATTACGGGACCAGTTTTCTGGAGTTGCCAGTTTGCTTTCCGTTTCGGCCAATTTCCTTTGTATCGTTCATTGGCCGAAGATTGGTGGAAGAGGGCTTATTTGCATTGTGCAAATAAGTATTTGTGGAGGGTGTTCTTTGCATTTTGTTGGATCATGATGGTTGCACCATCCCTTGACCATTTGACTTCTTTCATGATGACTTAACTTTGTGATGAGATGATGGTTGTGGTGGAGTGTTGGTTTTAGTTTGTCATCATGGTTGGTTATGATGAAGGGGTGTGATGATTGTTGTTTGAGTGTTGGACTTTCCTAGTGATCATTTCTTTGCATGATAGCCTTTTCTCTCTCTCCCTTGGATTATGGGGGGGTCACTCATTCTTTTGATTGACACACTCAACACACTCTCATTCCTCTCCTCTCTTTTGGTATGGTCGGCCAAGCTCTTTAGGGGGCTGCCCATTTTATTTTGGTGTGGGATTTTGGTATTTTTGGCTTGGAAAAATCCCCACAACTCCATCTCCAAAAGCTCATATCAATTCCTCCACCATATGACAACTCCACATAAGCCCCAAGAGACTAAGAGTTCTATAAAAAACCTACAGCAAATCTTGGGCACGTCGACTCGCCAGCTTCGTGCCCGAGTTGCCTCGGACCAGAGGTGGGAGCCCGTAAAAGATGCAGGCGATGTGGTGCACTTCCGGCGACGAGGTGGACACCGGACTTTCCGCGGGAGATCAGGACGACGAGGAGAAGACCGGAGGACATGGATCAGTCGGTATATCTCTAACCCGTCTTGTAGTTAGCTAGGACTAGTTTAATGGCCCGATCCGGGTGTTTAGTGCGCGGTGGTGCCGGTTTGCTAGTTAGCAAAATTAAAGTTTTTCGCTTCCGCATTTTGGCCTCGGGATGGAGGCCGGGGCGCCGCCGTGCACTTACAGTGGTATCAAAGCCTTGCCATTAACCTAATCTAGCTTTGTCTAATGTGTTTTACAGTTCCGATCGAACAAATATTCCGAAAACCCAATAACACATACATCAGTTTTCTGTCGAATTTTTTCTGGCTCAAATTTTTTTTCAGGTTGTTGAAAAGTGATGTGTAGGAAATTCTAAGAATTCTGTGAAATTTTGGTCTCGTGAACAGACTACATCACCGCGGAACCGCGGCCAAACCCATGCTCGGGCCGCGGTTCCGCCACACTCTTAACTGTTCATGGCCCCAAAAGTTTACAGTGAGTTCCTGAGTGTAAAATAGGGTTTTTGGAATGTTATTTTTTGGGCCCAGATTTCTTCATGTGCTACAGTAGTGCTTGGGAGCCCACTTGGTAAATTTGATCGATCGGATATTTTAAACACATTAGTTAACAGTATTTACATTATATCTGCGACCGTGAATGTCACTTGATCGGTAAATCCTGTCTAACTGCTATAGCCCGGTTAGACGGATTTGCCAACGCGACTTTCACGTTGATATTCTGTGTTATGCTGTGATGTTGCGGATCGGTCGTGGGGATAGCCTGGTTGCAGTGGTAGTACAGTTTTGTTGTATTATGTACATTTGATATTGCGGGGCGAGCGTCCGACATGTGGACTGCCGTTACTGCCTGTTTGTATTATTATTTTGGGGCACGACCAGGTTGCGGTCGATGTACCCGTTGTATGTATATTTTACTTTCTGTACTAGGATTACCCCAAGGTGGGGTGCATGGATAGTCGGATTCTAGAGGGCAACAAGCCCGCATCTCATGACGTTGAGACGGAGGGAGCTTCATTTTAGAATTGGCGGGCTATTCGCCGCACTCGTAGGGGGTACAGGTTGACCCAGGAGGGGTGCCCAAGTTACCGGATTCCGTGAAGTGCTGGGTGGTCCATTCACGGTGCTGAAGGGGGTTGCCTCGCTTCAGGTTTTGGCGGGTGACTTGCCGCGCCCATAGGGGTCTAGGATTTCATTGCACAGGCTATCCACACGACCAGGGGAACGTCGGGTTTCAGTAGCGGCTCTGTGAAACCCGGGGATCCCAAATATCTGTATTATTCTGTGATGCTGTACATTTCTGTGATGTTGCATTTTTTTTCACGCCTTGAGCGAAATATAATATATTGGTATATATATTAGTAGATGTTGTATATGTTTTGCATCCACGCTAGTCCAGTCCCCGCTCTGTCATTAGTTAGCTAACCTAACGGGTAATGACGGGACCCAGTGGCGAATGCGGATGGCAAGTTAAAAACAAACCTTTTCTGATGTTGTTGGAACACTTTTCAAAAAGCTGTTATTGCAAGGACGTTCACTTTTGTTTTGCACAGTGATATTCGGTTATGAATATCCAGCACCTCAGTCGACGAGGCAAGGGCCGAGATCCCTTCACCGGGAGTGACCCCTTAGACAGAAGTTTGAGTCAGGGAATTAACTTCACTATAGCCGATTACTTTTGCTTTGCATCGTGGTATTCAGTTGGAATATCCTGCACCCCATCCTACGGGGAAAGAGTCGAGACCCCTTCACCGGGAGTGACCTCTTTAGCGAAAGTTTTCGTTACTATATTTTCTAAAAAGCTATCCGTTCCTTCAATGATATCAAGTTCATTACGTTAAAGGTTTTCGCCAGAAACCATTCGTAGCCTTCCGTCGTTTCATATGGATAGTCAATATTATTCAAGCTGTGTTTGTTGGCCAAAGTCAAGGCACAGTGTTTGGTAGCTGTTGGGTATTCATATGCAGTATAGATAGATGCGTTGGTTTGGGGCAGTCGTATAGCCTTATTGGCTAAAATCAAGGGCTTGTGCGGGTGGGCTCAAATTAACCTGGAGAATGACGGGTAGAACTTGACATGTGACTTATGATTTGTTGGCCAAAGTCAAGGTCATAAGAGCATGGGGCAAAAATCACATCGGGAGTTTCTAAAGAAACTGAAACTTGCCAGATATGCGCATACCTTCTGGAGTGTGACACCGTGAGCGGATTCCGTCACGTTATCATGCGATGATACTTGGATCTCGATTCCCACTGATGAGTTGGTTTACTCCTCGGGTGATCCCGACTAATTCTTCTTTCAGGTTTGGAGGAGAATTTGACGGTACAGTGGGAGGTTTCCTGATTAGATAAATTGGTAACCATTCTGATCTAGATTAGAGTGCACGCTGAGTGTTTCTTTTCTCTCTCTCTTTGGCAGCGACCATTGACCCGACCCTAAGACTATGACTCAGTGACCAAGTTGACCGAACCTTCTTAAAACACTGGCTTTTGGATTATCAAAGTTGCAGACCTCATTGCCACTCCTACTTTTACCCTTTTCTCCAGGACACCCCGTATTACTACAAACGTCCACTTCCATTGGACAAAACCATCGTCTGGTTATATACGAACTCGAAGGAATTTATTCGAGGATGGTTTCTGGTTCTGGAGAAAACGAATAGGACTATTCAGTTGTCCTTTCCTTTTACCTTCTCTCAGGTTGCGAGTACCCCTTACATTAGGGGATAGTACACCTATTACGCAAATTGGACAGTCTTCTTCCAAACCATAGGCAAGTGCCGACCGGTAGGGAATGAAGAAAACCAATTTGCCTAACGATGGTGTACAGAAGGTATTATGTAAAGACAAAGAAAGGGATTAGAAGGAGGGCAAAGTAAATTGCGACTGATATTCACGACCAAACCAAGTATTTCATTACCACCCCCACTTCACCTTTGTATTTCTCCAGGACACTCCATATCACTATGAAGATCCACAGATATTTGGATACTCCATCGTATGGTTATATACGAACTCGAAAGGAACTTGTTCCAGTTCGGGGATGGATTCTGGTTCAGGGGAAATAGGAATAAGGTTTATTCGGTTGTCTTTTATCTTCACCTTCTCTCGTATTGCGAGTGCTCCTAGGATTAGGACAGTACAACCATTATGCTTATTGGATAGTTTTCTTCCAAACCATAGGCTAGTGCCGAACGGTAGGAAGGAAGAAAACCATTTGGCCTAAAGGGGTGTGCAGAAGGTAATGACTAAAGACATAAAAAGGGATTTGAAGAGGTGGCAAAGAATTACACGGTTACTGTTGTGAATCTGATAATGGAAGAGGTATTACTAGCAATACCAGGATACCCCTACGGAACATTTCTGTGTTCCAGTTTCACTGTGTACTGTTAAAAGGAAAACTGATTTCCCAATTAGTCCTTACTCCAGGGTATGTATTTTACCAGGTATGATTCTCACATCTGTATGGTTTTACAGATGATGAGTGGGAGTAAGTTATTGGGAATTGGGTGATCATCCTCATTATATCGGGATTCGTTGTAATCGGTGATATTTGAGGAAGTCACCTGCTTGTTTGCCGGACGGCAAATATTTGGTCTTGAATATCTACTGTTATGCACCAATTTCAAATTGATATATCTGTACGTCTATTTTTATAGAGTGAGATATACCTTTTGAAATTATGTCGATAACATTTACCTATATCAGTGGATGGTTAGGTAAGGAGCATTAAACAACGGTGTAATTCTTCTTAACCATAAGTACAGTTTTCAACCTACGACACACAGGGATTGAGTTACTAGACTCAGGGGACTTATACAGAGTATTGTATGTTGTCCAGTGTCCATCAGGACAGAGGGGTTGGTCCTCGTACTATATTCGGTTTACTTATGACTTCTCTAGTTTTTAGACAGGTGTTTCGTAGAAACACAGGGTCCGAATTTTGAGAAGTTATAGGTATATGGATAAAGTAGAGAACCAGGTGTTGCAAGTATCGGGATTCTTCAAAGTTGATCGAAGATGTAGATACTTGAGTATGGTATTCAGTTGATAGTAATGATTAAGAGAACTTGCTTCTCTTTCAGGTTACTCATAAATGGAAGTATTCCTAAGTTGAGTAACGCTGATCGGCCTCCTTCCATTTAGTTGACATGCACTGGAGACAGCTGCATGATTTGAATCTGGTTCAATTAAATCAGTGCCTCTGCTTCTATATTGGATATAGAACAGTTCATACCTTAACATTGTTAAGGTACGGGGAGTTGTCCGGCTTATGATTAAAACCAGACACTGGACAACTCAAGGCATGTTTCTGTAATGGCTGTTTGTGGGTTGACCCAGGCTATGACGAGGGTTGATTTTCTACCATCTGGAAGATCAATAGCAATATTGTTCTAGACTCGCCACAGTTTTAACAAAAATGGTTCTTTTTCAGAAAACAACAGTGGGAGTATGGTAGAACTGGAAGTGATTCCAGAACCGCAAACGATTACTGAAGATTTGATAAAGAGCCTAAAGATTCAAGTTGGTTTGACATTCCATTGGCCACTCCGCAGATAAGATGGGTAACTTCAGGTACCCGAGAGGTACTCCGGTAGCCTCAAGGACGGTGACAGGGAGGTTCTTGTTTACCCAGACTTGCCATTGCTGTTGTTCCAGGCTGCGAGACCCGGCGGGAGGATAAGTATAGCGTCGTTCTAAACTGGCTTTAGAAGTGTACGTTTATATAACTCTGCCAGAAGGTTGTCGTAGTCAGTGGGAGCAGCGGAAGCATTGGTGGACAGGTGGCTTATGTCTATTTATAGACTAAAGCAGAGTAGCGGAGATAGATCATCTATTTCTGATGTGGCAGTCATAGGTTTGACTTCGTCAGAATAGGGGATGGATATGTTGAGAAGGTAGTAGGGTATGATGTCCTGGTATTTGGATGACATACACAGAGTAGGAAGTGATATTCCTATACTACGATCGGTTATAATTTGGTCGTCACACAGTGGTTTCTCCACATAGGACTTGGACATTATATCAAACATACTGGTTACTAGATCTATGGTTTTAGATCTAGATTTGGGTGGTTTCCCAATCTGGGTACTTAGACAGCATTCTAAGAGTATTTAGAATGAACGACACCTGGCACGGTAGTGTACCTGCAGGTAATGAAGTCACCCTCTCTAAAGGAGTCTTACAGACTAAAGGGGAGAGGGATGTGCATGATTGGCAGATCACTTGCTCAGGCAATTGAGTCAATCATGAGATGTCAAGTACCACACCAGATGTTGTTCTTGCACTAGATGCAATAAGTTGACATTGATCCTATCCTAGAGAAACAGTTGGAAGCAGTTTTAGAACATAAGTGGATGTTCAAGGGATATGATAACGACAGCCTTATTCGGGAGACAGTTATCATTCCAGGCTTCCAAGGTGACCTGGACGACAAGGAGGTTGTCAGAGTTATAGTTTTCCTTCTGACAAGGGGCAGTATTTTGGATAGATGGTCCAAGGCAATACTGAGGGAGGCATGGCGTAGGACACTGATTAAGTTCAGTTGACGATACAGTTTAAGAAGTTTGGATTTGGAGTTCATTTATAAGCTAGGTCCCATCAGACATCCAGACACATTCTAAGACAGGTATTGCTCATTTCGGGATATGGTTTTCTCCGCGAACTTGAGATATAGAGAGACATAGAAAGAAACATCTAAGCGGATCCACTCACTGAGGCTATTCCTCGAACGCAATAGTTTCGCAAACGAGCTTTGTGAGACTGACTTGTAGAGGAATTAGGTGTTCGGTATCACACGGGCTGTGAGTATGCGACATCGCAATAATTAGCCTTGAGTGCAAGTGGGAGATTGCTGGAGATAGTGCCCTCAGAGTCAATTATTGGATCATAGGCACGTGATTGCAATGATTGAGGGAGGACCTATCCCGGTAGGACAGTCTTACTCGAGATGATAGTATGCTATCTGGTTTACCTTTATCATCATGTACTGCTTTAGGTGACCTAACAGGTCGCTATTATATGTTGATAGAGCCCCTAGGATTCTTGCTTGACTGCCAGCAGTATGAGGGCGATCATATACGTGGGAGCTGGTAGTCTATAAGCACATCCTTAAAAGGTCCCTAGTCGTGGGAGTTTCGAGACAGGGCATCGATTCTCCAGAGTAGACTAGTGTATACAGTCGAGACCCCGACGAGGGGCGGTGGCCGGTCTCACAAGCCACTGGTGTCAGTTGGTTCACCTAAGATGTATACAGGTGCTCATTGGGTTATGAGTACACCGGACAGGACTCGCCGGGAACATGCTAGTTGGTCTTATACCTGACGTCAGATAGCAGTTCCCTGGTGACATGTATACAGGTTAGTTCATCGACTTGAGGATCGTCATTTGTCTCGTGTGAGTTCCCACTGTACTTTGATTACTACCCTACCACGCTCAAAGGAGACGTGCAAACAGGTTTTAGTTGGGTACAGTCCCGAGCCATATGGAGGCAGTGAGCGGATCTTTAGGGGTTCGTCTCTCCCGGTATTGGGGGTGAGGTCGCGCTGTGTCTAGGAGAGCCATAACACGAAGTCCTTGGCCAAGGCAGGAGATTTACTGGTAGGTATTCCAGTAGTATCTCAGGGTGTTCTGGGCTACACTTCGACACGACTTGTACCGCTTTTGGGGGTCTGACTTTTACCAACCCTCTAGTCCCGCCATGCGATGCTCATAGACGAACGGACCGGACTGTACGGATATTGTCACTGACAGGCTCAGTAGGGTGTCAGGATGAGTTCGCTCATCGACGTCCCTTTTGGTCAATAGCTGGTGGCCCATCACGTATGACTAATACCTCTGACGTGCTAATGGTTAAATCCACAGCCATAGTATTGACAAGTCTTTAGAGTCCACCACACATACAGTTACTCAAGTTTCGGGCGAAACGCTGTAGAGGCCGTATGGATATATGGTAGGGTTCGATCAGATACGTGCGGTATTGCACGGATCAGGATTGAACGCATAATACTAGCCGGCTTTGGTTTAAGCCGGATCCTAGTATAGTACAGTGTAGATTTGTCTCATTGCATTTGTATTCGGTCGGAATACAGATGCGGGTGTGTATACACAGTATCGGGGTTTTTCCTGTAATTTATTACGGGACCAGTTTTCTGGAGTTGCCAGTTTGCTTTCCGTTTCGGCCAATTTCCTTTGTATCGTTCATTGGCCGAAGATTGGTGGAGGAGGGCTTATTTGCATTGTGCAAATAAGTATTGTGGAGGGTGTTCTTTGCATTTTGTTGGATCATGATGGTTGCACCATCCCTTGACCATTTGACTTCTTTCATGATGACTTAACTTTGTGATGAGATGATGGTTGTGGTGGAGTGTTGGTTTTAGTTTGTCATCATGGTTGGTTATGATGAAGGGGTGTGATGATTGTTGTTTGAGTGTTGGACTTTCCTAGTGATCATTTCTTTGCATGATAGCCTTTTCTCTCTCTCCCTTGGATTATGGGGGGGTCACTCATTCTTTTGATTGACACACTCAACACACTCTCATTCCTCTCCTCTCTTTTGGTATGGTCGGCCAAGCTCTTTAGGGGGCTGCCCATTTTATTTTGGTGTGGGATTTTGGTATTTTTGGCTTGGAAAAATCCCCACAACTCCATCTCCAAAAGCTCATATCAATTCTTCCACCATATGACAACTCCACATAAGCCCCAAGAGACTAAGAGTTCTACAAATAACCTACAGCAAATCTTGGGCACGTCGACTCGCCAGCTTCGTGCCCGAGTTGCCTCGGACCAGAGGTGGGAGCCCGTAAAAGATGCAGGCGATGTGGTGCACTTCCGGCGGGAGATCAGGACGACGAGGAGAAGACCGGAGGACATGGATCAGTCGGTATATCTCTAACCCGTCTTGTAGTTAGCTAGGACTAGTTTAATGGCCCGATCCGGGTGTTTAGTGCGCGGTGGTGCCGGGTTGCTAGTTAGCAAAATTAAAGTTTTTCGCTTCCGCATTTTGGCCTCGGGATGGAGGCCGGGGCGCCGCCGTGCACTTACTGCTAAGAGACAAGAATGGATGGACAAGAACCAAAACTAAGCATGGAAAGCCTAGCTTATACTTGCATGTTTCTTCCTAGTCGTGCTAATCCCCGTTGTTGCCGATTACCTTAACACCTATAATCAGAAGGGGCATTGAAAGAAGTAAAAATTTCCTAAACTCGAACTAACCTAATCCTAATCCTAACCCTAGCAAGTCTTTTATCATCTTTTATCTCATTCGTAGATCTTAAAACAAAACCTGACTTAATCAGATTTAACTCATTAAAACATAAAAAAAGATTCTATTTCCCTGTGGATCGACCCGTACTCAACCGGCTAGCTACAAAGCGACATCGTCTTGATTGCGGTAAATTTAAACACATAAAATATCTATCAATCAAATGGCGCCGTTGCCGGGGAGACGGTAGTTTATTTTTTTTTGTGTAATTTCGGGTTAATTAAAAAATATAAAAATTTCAAAAAAATTGAAAAATATAAAAAATTTACAGAACAAAACAAAAACAAAAATAAAAATCATCTTGTTATTTTTGAAAAATCTTTGTGCAAGTATGCAGGATTGGAAGAAGGCCTGCTTTAGATCTGCAGCAAACTCAGTGAACAAATCCAGAATCAGGGGATCTAAACAGAAAGAGGAGAACCAACTCAGCACAGGGAAAAAGTCAGAAGATCCAAACCAACTGTTCAGCAGCGGAACCGCGGCAGAAGTAAGGATTTGACCGCGGAACTGCGGTCAACTGGTGACGTCAGCATCCAATTTTCTCTGTAAGTATCTCTTTTCTACTCTCCTTTCCTCTGCACCCCACCGAAAAAAAATTCCTGCAGGTTTCTTTGCACAGATTCTCTTTCTCCTATCCAATAAATTGTTTTTGTGCAGAATTCTTTGCGCTGCCAAATAAAAAAAATTCAAGTGTTTTAGATTTTTAGTGTGTTACTGCTTTGCATAATTAATACGGAATCTAAGGGGCTATAACACCAATTAAGATTGGGTAGGGATTTCATTACCCTTCTTAAGACTCCAAAAATCACTAAAAGCATATGCATCACTCTTGAGTTAATTAAAAAATATCTAGACTCAGCCAAATAAGGACTGTCGTGCTCATTAGGACAGAGGAAAGTTGTGGGGATTCAATCGTTTATCTAAACTTGACTTTGTGGTGTCTAGGCTAGATAAGTGAGAAAGGTAACTTTAAAAGGCCCGTCTCACGATGATTCGTGAGCAGAACCCTCCTTTTTTTCATTTGTGCTTACCTGGCCACAATTGGCAGTGAAGAGACGATTTGAGGGTTATCTCACAACTTGTCACTTTGGAACAGTTAGGAGCAGTCTAGTGGACTTAGAAGACCATAACTCTAAATTTGATTGTGCATGTTTTAACTGTGATTGTTTGAAGTAAGTCCGTACACATTCTTGCAAAACTCTTTCTAGAAAGTAAAAAAAAACACAAAAAAAACACAAAAAAAACATTTATAAAAAACTTGCCCTTTTTGTCGTTAGAATCCCATTTCACCCACCTTTTCACCTGTATTTCTCCATTAACGTTTTCTTACCATCACATTCTACGCTTTGACTATACTAAACTCATTTAGTGTATGTCCGGTTGGACTCGGGATAATAGTGCCCGTCTAGTCCGTGTTTCGTTAGTCGCTACCGACTACGTGATCGACTCTGACGTCGAAACTCCCTCCACACCTCTTTCACCTTTACCTTTGCCGGCCAACTCCGACGTTGACCGGAATTTTGTTAATACATCTTCACCTTCATCTTTATCTTCTGAGATGTCAGGATTCAATCCTAACAACCCTTTACCTCCCCCGGGACTGATTCCACCTCATCTGGGTGCGAATAACCCGCAACCACATCCTGTTGAAGCGCCTCAGCGAATCGCGCTCCAGGATCGTTAATATCCTACCCGTTCCGCACTACCTACTCATCTTTCACTTTCGCCTGTTAATGGGGATAATTTTGAAATTAATCCCCACTTCATCAACATGTTGCCCATATTTCACGGGCTGGAATCCGAAGATTCCTATATCTTCATTAACAAGTTCCAGATTGTTTGTGCAATGATGAAGACCACCCAACTGTCCGACGATGCTATATGGCTACGAGTCATTCCTTTCACCTTATGTGACCTAGCTGAAAAGTGGCTGTATAGCACCGCATCACATTCCATAAATAGTTGGGAAGAGTTTGTAAAAGCGTTTCTAAAAAAATTCTACCCAAATCACCAGACCGCGAGAATACGAAATGAAATTAACCAATTTTCCCAGCTTCTTGCCGAACTTTTTTGGAAGTGCTTTGACCGATATAAAGACCTTCTTGTTCAGTGCCCTTATTACGGTATTGAGAGATGACAACTTTGCCAGACCTTATATGAAGGACCGAACCCAGCAACTAAGCAGTTGTTGGAGACCATTTGTCAAGGCCACTTCCTATCCAAATCTGACGAGGAGGCTCGGCAATTTCTCGACGATCTCGCAGAGCAAACACTTCAATGGGAAAGCACTAGATCGAACACTTCATCTACTTCTTCCGGTCCATCTAGGGCAGGCGTTCATCAACTTGATCTCTCGATTGCAATGTAGGCCGAAATGGCTGCAATCAAGCGAAAGCTAGAAGCAATTGAGAGCAAATGATCATCGTCTTCTCTTACCCCTGATCTTCCCCCTCGTACCATCTGCGCTTTTTGTTCGGATCCATCACATTTAACCGAAGAGTGTCCTTACAACCCACCTGCTCAAGGTCAGGATCAAGTCAATGCTGCATTTCAACAAAGACAAAGAAATGATCCATACTCTTCAACTTACAATCCTGGTTGGAGGAACCACGCCAATTTCGCCTGGAATCAAAATCAGCAACAATTCCAAGGCAACAACAATTTCCAAAGGCCTCCTCCTCCTCAACAACAAGTACAGCCACAAACTCAGCATCAATATCAGCAGCCTTTCCAACCCCAACCTTACCAAAATCCACCGAACAATTTTTCACCCAACAATTTTTTTCCTCAAAACAATTTTGTTCCGCCAAATAACGATAAGGTTTCCTCACTAGAACGATGTCTGGAGGGGTTTTTAAAACAATCAACTCAATCCTCCACCAACATCCAGTCTTCCATTCAGTCTTTGGTGCAACACACTGCTGCACACGGGCAAAGCATCAAAACCATTGAAGCCCAGATTGCACAACTGAGTGCAGCTTTAAGCGAGAGAGAGAAGGGAAAGCTTCCATCTCAACCACTTCCAAATCCTGGTCATCCACAGAATGCACATGTTGCTCTTGAACAACAAAACATAACGTGAGTGCTGTGATTACGTTGAGATCTGGAAGGATACTGCACAACAACGTTGGCACAGATGATAACACTCCGGTCGCCGCTTCTTCTTATTCTTTTTCGTCTTCTGAGCCTGTTCTCCATTCTTCAAAAGGCTCTACTTCTTCTGCTATTCCGAGCAGACCCACTTCTCACTCCACGAAAACACCAGCTCTGGGGTCCGTTCCTGCTCTACAATCTCCTCCAAAAACATTGGACTCAACCAATTTTCAAAATGTTCCATTTCCAAACCGGTTGAGGTCCAATAAACAAAATCCACAAATGGAGAAGATTGTGGAGTTATTTAAACAGGTTAATATTAATATTCCTCTCTTGGATGCAATCCAACAAGCCCCTTCCTACGCGAAAATCTTAAAGGACTTGTGCACTAAGAAGAGGAAATCTCAGGTACCAAAGAAGGTTTTTTAGCTAGTGCCGTGAGTGATGCTCTTACCCAAGCTTTATCTCAAAAACGAAAGGACCCTGGATGTCCTACTATTTCAATAACTATTGGGGATAAGAACATCAACCGTGCACTGTTGGATCTTGGTGCTAGTGTTAACCTGCTTCCTTATTCTGTATATGAACAATTAGGTGTAGAAGAGCTGAAACGCACGCATTGTACTCTCCAAATGGCCGACCGATCTATCACCCACCCTAGGGGTGAGCTAGAGGATGTGTTAATAAAAGTAGGGGACTTTATATTCCCCGTTGATTTTATTGTTCTCGATACACAACCTGTAGCTAACCCCCGGAATCAAATTCCGGTGATACTCGGTCGTCCATTCCTTGCAACCTCGAATGCTGTGATCAATTGTCGCAATGGTTCGATGAACCTATCTTTTGGAAATATGACAATTGGACTCAACATTTTTAAGTTGGGGAATCAGCCCTCCGAACCTAATGCTCATATACTAGATGTTTGTTCGATCCAAGAGATCGTCCCTGAGGACTGTGAGTTCAAGAAATTTCTGTTCGATCACAGCAATCTTGACGCCACTAGTGCATTCCTTCTTGAATCTGATACTGCTCCCGACAGTGATTATGAGTGTTTCACTTTCGTGAACGATCTTGACTTGTCGCCACCCGAGCTTGAATCTTTTGAATTTTCGGATGAGTTAGTTGAACCATCCGACTCGGTCGCATACACTTGTTTTGAGCCTTTGTTAGAATCCTTCGAGTTCGAGACATTTTCGCTAATTTGCCTTCAATCGTTTCACCTCCAACGCTCGAACTCAAGCCGTTGCTGTCTCACCTCTAGTATGCTTACTTAGGTGAGAACAAGACCCTACCTATCATCATATCGGCTTCTCTAGCTTCAGAGCAAGAGAAAGCCCTTCTGACGGTCTTGTAGAGCAATCGACAAGCTTTTGGCTGGACTATGGCGGACATCAAGGGGATTAGTCCCTTGATCGTTGAACATCACATTCATATGATGGATGATGCCAAGCCAGCTAGGGATCCACAAAGATGACTCAATCCAGTCATGAAGGAGGCTGTGAGAAAAGAGATCATAAAATGTCTAGATAGTGGTATCATATACCCTATCTCTGATAGCCAGTGGGTTAGTCCGATTCATGTTGTCCCCAAAAAGTCGGGCATAACGGTCATCACCAATCGGGCAAATGATTTAATCCCTACTCGCACCCAAACTGGGTGGCGAGTGTGCATTGATTACAGAAAACTCAACGCCGCGACACAGAAAGACCACTTTCCGCTACCTTTTATTGACCAAATGCTTGAACGATTGGCTGGACACGAGTAATACTATTTTCTGGATGGCTACTCCGGCTATAACCAGATTCCCATCGCCGAAAAGGACCAAGACAAAACAACGTTCACTTGTCCTTTTGGTACATTTGCTTATCACCGCATGCCCTTTGGGTTATGCAATGCACCCGCTACCTTTCAGCGGTGTATGATGGAAATTTTCTCAGACATGGTGGAAAAATTCTTGGAGATATTCATGGATGATTTCTCCATTTTCGGAGATTCCTTTGATGAGTGTTTACAGCATCTTGACGCTGTCCTTACCCGGTGTAAGGATAAAAACCTAAGTTTAAACCGGGAGAAGTGCCACTTCATGGTGCGCGAAGGTATTGTCTTAGGACATATCATCTCGCAAAATGACATTGAGGTGGATAAAGCTAAGATTGAGGTCATTTCCAATCTTCCTCCTCCCAAGTGCGTTAGAGACATCCGAGCTTTTCTTGGCCATGCCGGTATAGACGGTTTATCAAGGATTTTAGCAAAATAGCTAAACCCTTAACTCTTCTGTTGACCAAGGACACTACATTTGATTTCAACTCGAGCTATGTGACCGCATTTGAATCACTTAAAAGCTCACTCACTTATGTTCCCGTTCTTTCTTCTCCTGACTGGACGTATCCGTTTGAGATTATGTGCGATGTATCTGATTTTGCCATTGGTGTTATCCTTGGACAGCACATTGATAAGATGCCACATGTAATCTATTATACTATCCTAACCTTGAACGATGCACAAATGAATTACACAATAACCGAGAATGAATTCTTGGCTGTTGTGTTTGCCTTAGAAAAGTTCAAGCCTTACTTGATCGGCTCTCCAGTCATCGTATATACGGACCATTCTTCTCTTCGCCATCTTTTTGCGAAGAAGGACACAAAATCTCGGCCGATACGTTGGATCCTCTTACTTCAAGAGTTTGACCTTATCATCAAAGACAAAAAAGGATGCGAAAACGTAGTCGCCGACAATCTTTCACACCTCCCTTCTTCGCTGACGCTTCAAATTCCGATAAATGACGTTTTTCTGGATGAACGGCTCTTGACAGTATCATGCGAACTTTGGTTCGCAGATATTGTTAACTATTTGGCCACAGGATTACTACTGAATGAATGGTCAAATCAGGACAGACTCCGATTCTTATCCCAGGTAAAACACTTTTACTGGGACGAACCTTATCTGTTCAAGTACTGTCCCGACCAGATTATTCGTCGGTGTGTCCCTGACAATGAATTCAAGAGCGTGCGGTCGTTTTGCCACGATCAAGCGTGCGGCGGGCATTTTGTCCCCAGAAAGACAGCCGAAAAGATCTTGCAGTGTGGCTTCTACTGGCCACAACCCTTCAAAGACGCACATGATTACTGCAAAACTTGCTCCCGGTGCCAACACTTGGGCCGGATATCTAGGAGAAAGGAGATGCCGCTCCAACCAATCTTGCTTGTGGAGATTTTCGATATCTGGGGGATTGATTTTATGGGACCGTTTCCCAATTCTTTTGGTAACCTATATATTCTTTTAGCTGTAGATTATGTCTCTAAATGGGTCAAGGCCGTGCCCAGCCGAACTAATGACAACAAGGTTATCATTAGATTCCTTAAGGAAAACATCTTTTCCCGGTTTGGACACCCCCGAGCGATCATTAGTGACAATGGAACACATTTCTGTAATAGGATTTTCGAGTCCTTAATGCGGAAATATTCCATTAATCATAAGCCATCAACGCCCTACCACCCCCAAACATGTAGGCAAGCTGAGGTTTTAAGTTGTCAAATCAAACAGATTTTGGAGAAAATGATTTCCAAAAACCGTAAGGATTGGTCTTTAAAACTTACCGATGCCCTTTGGGTATTTCGAACTGCTTATAAGACTGATCTGGCATGTCTCCTTATCGGCGTGTTTACGGAAAGGCTTGCTACATTCCAGTGGAAATTGAGCATCGTGCATTTTGGGCGATAAAAGAGATGAATCTATCTCTCGAAGATGCGGGCAGCTATCAGAAGCTGCCGTTAAATGAATTGAACGAGATTCGGGATGAAGCTTACGAAAACGCGGTTGTCGTCAAAAACCGAACGAAGGTGTCTCACGATAAACACCTTATACGCAAAAAATTCACACCTGGTCAACAGGTATTTCTTTACAACATCCGGTTACATTTTCATCCCGGGAAGCTCAGATCTCGCCGGAAAGGCCCATTTTTTGTACGGACTGTATATCCGCACGGTGCGGTGGATTTTGAAAATCCAGAGGACGGTTCATTATTTATAGTGAACGGACACAGGTTAAAACCGTTCCTCACAGCGGACCCATCGGAGGAGCTCCTGATGTTGCAGGAGTCTGTTTACATTGACTGATCTTCCTCCATCCACCCCCAAATTTCAGATATCCAGCCATAAACAGTGGAAACACTGTTTCAAATAAGTTTGGGGGTATGTATGTACAATTTTCACAATTGTAACTAATTATAGAATAAAATTTAAAAAAATAATAATTTTTTTTTTGAAATTTTCAGGGGTATTTTTGTAAATATTCAGAACCATAAATAAAAAAAAATAAAACAAATATTTTCTTGTAATTCTTCTTTTTAGAGGGACTTTTGTATAAATCACCAATACCCCTATATAAACAACCCGACCCCTCTTCTGCATTTACAAAACCCTAAAATTATCCCTCACAGAAACCCTAGCCGCCGCTTCTGAAATCACAGCGAGATCGCCTTGCGCCGCCGCCCAACCGCCACCGAAGCCTCCTTCTGCCGCGCTTCCGCCTCTCTTCTGCTTCTTCTCCCTCTGAAATTTTCAGAGGAGGTTCGATCTTCTCTGTTCTGATCTGTTAAATTTATATCCTTCTGCAATTTTATTTCAATGGCACCTACACTGTAATTTGAAAGGGACTTTTCCCAAATGTTCGCACACACTGTTTACGGTAGTTACTTCGGTGATGAGATCCGAAGGCGCGGATGGAACTTTTTCTTATTTAACCATCTGAATTCTTTCGCGCTTCCGGATCTTGTCACCCGTTTTTATGAATGCATGGAGGAGGGTTGTCTTGCACAACACGGGTATATTAGATTAATGTGGGGAGATAGGAAAATTATAATTGATAGAGACTTCATTCATGAAGTCACCTTAATTCCACGACTCTCCATTCATGACTAACCCCTCCGATTTGAGGACTGCCCGCCCTTAATGGGAAACGATTGTTCTAGGGAGCCACGAATGGGTATTCAGGCTCGCACGCTTTTCGCGAATGTGTTAATTGTGTGCCGTTGGGCACAAAATAATATTTTTGGTAGTTCGCACAACACGACATTTTTCACACCATCCCTCTATATAGTGCACACATTGATGACACGAAACCCAAGCTATGACATGTGCACTGTTTTGCTTCATTCGATTGGCGCCGGGAAACGGGCGGCCAATTATCCTTGCCTTATGTTGGTGACACAACTGTGTCGCAATTTCCTCCCTGTTGAGGAATTTGAATTTTATATGCATGGTGGGATTCCCATTAGACCTCTTCTTGAGGGCGTCTCCACGTCCTACACATGATTACATGATGTATGGTCGCGCACCGAGCTGGCCGAGGACGTAATGGCGAAGACCACTAGCTCGAGCTCCACAGTGAGCGACGAAGAGCTTACCCCCGCTGCGCAAGCGTGCATGATGCGATGAACCAATAGGGGGTAGAACGATTGATAGGGATGATGACCAACTTGGATCAACGAGTAACGGGTCTGGAATAGGGAATGACCACCGTACTGGCCAGAGAGGAACGATCCCGCTCATGATCGAGGGGACGGTGAGGCTGGGACCAGTGAGGCCGCGTCAAGTAAACGCCGCAGGGAGCAGTGAGGACACTGCTATTAATAAGTTTGGGGGTGAGGGTATTGTAAATAGTTATCATTACATTGCATCTGCATATTTTTTTTTTTTGTACATATTTGTTTTTTTTCTTTGCATATTTAATTTCGCATTGCATCTTTATAAAAAAAATATAAAAATTTTAAAAAAATATAAAAAAATATTAAAATATAAAAATAAAATCAATAAAAATTGAAAAATTATAAAAATTGAAAAGTTCAATTTTGGCCATATTTGAATTAAGTTCAACATGACGGTTGACTAGTTAGGAAAAACTAAATCCTAAACTTAGTAAATTAAAAATCCTAAAAATAACCTTTCTTAAAATTTAACTGTAGAAAATATACGTCCTTGTAGTTTATTTAGAAATAGGCAAATTTTGAGTTCAGTTCTTGGGCTAAATCGAAATAAGGGAAGAGTATTGAAAGCTCTATTTGAAGTATAAGTCTGAAAAATAATTCGGAACCTTAAGTCCAAATTCTGAAAATATATATCTTACTTTACGCACTCACACGCATATTAAAACTTGGGATAATAGAGGATACCTTGAAATGCTCTTGTATAAATCCTTAGTATGAAGGAAAATAAAATAAAAGTATAAGAGGAGAATAAAGAGATAAAAAATGAACACTGGTTTAGTAATTACATAAGGTAGCATAAATAAAAAAATATAGCGATGGTGCTTTATCACCTAGTGCCTTAGACCAACTAATTTGGGAATCACTGCTAAGCCTTAGGTATTGCAAGACGAGAAATTACGCCTAAATGCGCAAGCACATTTTGTAATCGGTCGTTTAGTACCTGAAGAAGTATTAACGGTCGCATGAAGAATATGTGAGCAATTTCATCTAAGATTCACCAACTAAAATTATTATGGAAGATGGACAAGAGTATGATAGCTTAAATTGAATTTCCAAGTGTAGGGGTGATAATTACACACACGTAGGGGTATATAATTGAAGTTTGGAGGAGAGATAGGAATAAAAGATAGGGCTTATATCTTCAGCAGAGATGATAAAAATTCCTGAGTTAAATTGCACCTTAGAAGGAAAACTTAGGAGATGCTGAAAGCTTTATAAACTTGCAAAACGTATATGATCTTAAGTTAAATGAAAAGGAAGCGTGAAAAATACGGGTTGATGGTTTCTAAGTTGAAGATAATAGAATTTCTTGCTAAAATACTGAATTGAAGAATTAGAGTCAATGGCTAAATTGATCGGATTTTGTGGGTAGTATCCGCTGAAAACCCTCAGGAGAAAACACTCCTCCTATTAGGGACACTTAGAGGTTTAATGGCTTGTTGCACGAGCTCAGTGCAATCGCGTTCCCTGCGAAAGTGAGGCTAGGATTTTTCGAGAATAAAATTGGTTTTGCTCGGGACAAGCAAAAGATAAGTTTGGGGGTATTTGTTCATATCAGATTTTTGCATTTTTATATCACTCATTCTTAATCACATTGCAAATAAGTAGGTGTTTTTTATCTATATCTGCTAAATAGTTGCAGGTTGCAGGTTACAGGTTCTCAGCTCTTTACATTGAGATTCGTAAAAGTCGCAACAAATGTGGGACTACGACCAATAACAGATCAATACTGATCCGCATAATGCCACATACCAGTTCAAGCAGAGTTCAAGGCATATGTCCACTGCTGAATATCTGGAAGAGAACAGAAGAGCTTTTGAGAAACCAAGTGTACCAAACAGAAGATAAAAGCAACTCGTAGAAGACCTGAAAAGATGGACCCAAGATTCCACCATATGGCCGCGGAACCGCGGCCAAACAGGCACTTCTACCGCGGTTCCGCAGCCGTGCAATTCACGTGTCGGTAGCAGTGTCGGTGCATTGACTCGGCTCTCTTGGGGTAGTTCTATAATTTCGTGTATGGATCAGAATGTAAACCTAGGGTTTTTCTATCTATAAATAGGAGGGTTCAAAGCCAAATTAGTACGCCTCTTTTTATTTTTAGATCTAGAATTTTAATTTTGTTTTTTATCTTTATCAATTCAAAAATTGTAGATATCGTTGAGAGGTTATCTATAAAAAGTAAGTTCTTTTATTTTTCTCGCATTCTTCTTATCGTATTTTATTATCTGCAATTATTATTTGTTAATCTAGTTGTAGAATTTAATCTGCATTTTTCTTATCTTGAATTTTATTTTTATCTTTTTAATGGGTGGGTAATTTCTCACTTGTTAGGGAAGGAAAAGGAAGGTTTGAAAGAAAGAAATCCCTCTCACTCCTTTCTTTGCCCAACACCTTAAAATTCGGACTCCAATTAATTGAACCATAATCTGCTCGCTACGGCATCCTATCCTACATGATAGCAGTGATTCTCTAGTTAGACCGGTTGTGGTTGAATTAATTGGAGGTCAGGGCTAAGAGACAAGAACGGACGGACAAGGACCAAAAGGGAGAAACTAAGCATGGAAAGCCTAGCTTATACTTGCAAGTTTCTTCCTAGTCATGCTAATCCCCGTTGTTGCCGATTACTTTAACACCTATAATCAGAAGGGCATTGAAAGAAGTAAGAATTTTTTAAACTCGAACTAACCTAATCATAACCCTAGCAAGTCTTTTATCATCTTTTATCTTATTCGTAGATCTTAAAACAAAACCCGACTTAATCGGATTTAACTCGTTAAAACATAAAGAAAAAGATTACATCTCCCTGTGGATCGACCCGTACTCAACCGGCTAGCTAAAAAGCAACACCGTCTTGATTGCGCTAAATTTAAACACAGAAAATCTCTATCAATCAATCATATCTAAAAAAATACTCTCTCTAACTTCTAAGTTTTGAAGAATAGAAACCCCGATCCTCCGACAGTCCACTACTATAATAATGGGTTGCTCATACGGATTTAGCCGTAGGGGCAAACCACTGCCCCTACGGATATAGCTGTAGGGATACGAAATTACCCCGTAGGTGCAAAAGCCGCAGGTGCAAATCTTCGTCCTGAACATACCCCTACAGAGTAATAATTGTCCCTATGCCTTACTCCGTAGGGACAGTTACCCCTACGGATTACTCCGTAGGGACATAATATTTATTTAATTTATCGTTTTATAAAATAAATTACTTGCCTCTACGGTATTATCCGTAAGGCCTACTAAATGCCCCTACGGATACAGCCGTAGGTCCGGATGAATACCCCTGCGGATAAATTTGTAGGGGAAAGTTTTAACCTCTGTTACTGAGTCTATAGGGACAAAATATCAGGTATCCTGATATTTTGTCCCTACGGCGAACTGTGTAGGGGCAAACTTTGCACCTACGGGTTAGTCCGTAGTGCAACAGATGGCCTTATGGATTAATCTGTAGGGATAAAATATCAGTTTTTTTTAAAAAAAAGGCCTTTCTGTTTTTCCCCCGCCCTTTGCACAATAATATATGCATCATATAACCAAATACAGAAATATTCATAACCAACATCTCACGCATAATATATAAAAGAAATAAACAAACAGAATACGATATCAAACTAAATCATCGTGAACAAACAAACAACCACCAATATCGTCCAAAATTTATACAATATGTATCAGATAAGTACATACATCCTCAAAAATATAATAAAGCTACCCTAACCCGGTCCAGCTCCTCCACCTCTGATAATCGCCGTAATTTGGCGCATCTGATCCTCGGTGCAGCCCTGAGTTATCAAAAACTCGACTAATGAAGGAGCAGACTGTGCGGGAGTCTGAGCGAGCTGTGGAGCAGTAGGAGTGGTCTGCGCAACCGCAGCCGAGGTAGTGGTTTGCTGAGCCGCAGCCGAAGAAGATGCATGTGGAGCCGCAGCCGAAGTAGCCTGTCGCATCTGTTAAATTTTGTGTGTAATAAACGAGTAAGAACGGTGTATTAGATTTTAGTCGAGTTCGTATCATTATCAGATTATTGCGAAACCCCAATCTAAGAATACTTAGGGACTCAGGCCTCGTTTGGGTATCTAGTTTGTAAAACCGTAGTTTATTTTAATTTGATAGTTTTAGGTAAGTATGATTAATCAAAGCTAAGTCTACAACCAAATAAGCTCAGGCTACTAATATTGCATTTGTTACTATCTATAGTGTGATATAATATTTTCCTATTAAGTATTTTACGTAGCATCTCCTTCAACTCCTCGACGTTGGTCTTCAAGGCGGCAACATTATGCTTTAGACGTCGCTCACGGGGGGTAGGGGAAGTAACCGCCGGAGTGGAGTCCAACCTCATATAGACCCTGGTAGGACCCAGTCCCCGGCCTCTCTCGCAACCTCCGTGGTGCCCTCCGTGTGCGGCGTCTAGGACTAGGGTCAGCAGCATCGGATCGGTCTGTCCAGTAAAATCGATCTCCAATGACTCCGCCTGCTCCACCACCCGCTCCTATACCCACATTAACATTAAAATATAAGTATATCATTTAAATTTAAACTTTTCAAAACAAAAATTTCAAACTTGTTGGAATAAATATTAACACTTACGCAATACTCCTGGGTAGCGGTGTCGGGGAATCGAAGCCCGCCCATGGCGGAAACTGTCGAGGTGCCATGGACGGCAAGATACGCGGTCAGCACGCTCGGTGTACTACCCTGCGCCAGGGTCTGAGCTCTCTGCAATTTGCAAAACATTTATATATATTATAAAACTCTTAATATTACATTATATCAAAATACATCTATTGTAATTTACCGATGCCTTCATGCCACGAGTAATGTTCCTCGAGACACCTGTATAAGTGGGGCGACCCCTCTTCGCCGACTTCCTATTCTCCTTATTTTGATCGGCCTATTTCTGCACAACACATTCAAATTTAGTTTTCTAATTAAGAAACACAAAAAAATAAAGTATATATTAAATAATGAATTACATTTAAATTACAAACCTGTTTGCTCTGAGAGTTAAAATATTGGTACAAGAGAGGCCATGTATCTACGTTGACTCTCGCAAAGGCCGGAGTATATAGGAGAGACGCTCTCTCTGCCTCGGGGGTCTCTATCCATAGGGAATAGCAGTCGATCTTCATCTCTTTCCTATTGTATTGGACCTTTGATTGCATGTTCTTCATCAGGCCATTGTACAGAGTGTGAAGATCGAGCACTCTCTCAGGATGATCAGAGTCGGGTATAGGCTGAAAGTCGTAATCCAACTGCAAATACAAAACCAATGTATTTAAATTGCAAGTGTTAAATAATAATAAATATATTGGATAAGTCAAATGAAAATATATATTAATACCCGAGCCTTATCATAGAAGAGGGCAAATGAGCGCCGGTGCTGATCGTCCCACTCAACGTGAAGTGGATACTTTTTTACAAGGCGGCTCTCATCCCCTATATACCGGCCGAACCTCTCAGCTTAATCGCCGGTATAGCGATAATCTGGGGTAAAGAAGAGGGGGAATGCTCCATCCCCTAGCT
This sequence comes from Agapanthus africanus, assembly GCA_030015575.1. NCBI lineage: Eukaryota > Viridiplantae > Streptophyta > Magnoliopsida > Asparagales > Amaryllidaceae > Agapanthus > Agapanthus africanus. The sequence goes on from CM057340.1 coordinate 698,493,683, forward strand.
CTATCGGGCCTCAGCTTGTGGGACTGATTCGGCCCTCGAATCCCCCTCTCGGGAAGGGTCTGCCCTGCATCTACAAGAAATATCAAGACAATCAATATCAAGACAAAGAGGTATTAAGAAATCAAGGTTTAACGAAAATTGAAGTGCGATATATACTTCCGGCGACAGCAGCACGAGCTTGGGCCCAGACAGTAGCACGAGCGGAACGATAGTTCCTTCGGTGAGGAACTGCCGGTGACCCGGATGTGGACGCATCCCCTCCAACTAAAAAATAAACATTGACGCTAAATTTCTATGAAGTTCATGTTTATTCTTAGAGAATATGTAAAATGAATAAATATTTTATATTTATTCATACTAACCTGCAGAATGCTAGAAGGTACGGAAGTGGCGGGAGTGGCCCCTGCGCCAGATGTGGATGCACTACCTATAATTAGACAATTAAAAATAGATTATATAAGTAATTGCAAAAAGAATGTGTAGATAAATAATATAACATTCTAAATCAATATGCATGCACTATAGGATCTATAAATATATCCGCAGGTGCGGTGGTTGCCTCTGCCCGAGATGTGGAGGCACCACCTACAATGTCACGATCCGAAATATTAGCTCGTGACCAGCACTTAGATCACGCAACGTCTAAAGGCGTAATGTAATACAAGTAAGCTGAAACCCAGAAATCTAAACCTTTTAAAGAATTAAAGAGGTGCAGTTTTGAAATGAAGAAAAATGTTTTCTTACATGCATAAAAAAAGGGAACATGAAAATACAAGTTTATTATACTAATTGTAAAACACGTCTGTCTATTTAAAATTTGGGCAGCACCTCTCATGTATATTTTGATCCAAAACCACCAATACAAGATAATAATAAAGGCGTCCCCAAGCGGGAGCTAGCTCTTCGCCAAACGGCGGATTCACAACCACGCAAGTAAAAAAACAAGTATACGAAGCCCAATCGGCGAAGATCAACACAAAAGGCAATAAATAAAGCAAGACAACAACCCAAAAAGCGAACAAATAACCCATCACTCAAGTCTCGCAACTACAAGTCCTTCTAAGTCTTATTATTTATACAAATACTAGTTTTGATTGATAGAGTCGACTAGATACAATATGGAATATAAATACGAGAGTGGGCACGATACAAATGTCCCACCTACCAAGGCAAATCACCCCAATGCAACTGTGCGCCAAAGATGCTGCTACCGATCCATGCGGTCAACCTGCATGAACTGTGGCACAACGGGGGTGAGTTGCCAACTCGTGAGTAGAAAACATCAACGGGCAGAAATCGAATAAAATAACGATTTCCTAAGTCAACTATATCATAAAGGTAATATTATGATATCTAGGGTGACCGTATGTAAATATGTGCCAACAATAAGTAAATGTAAGTATGCAAGTGGATATCATCCAATAATATAATCAATGTCAATATACATGTGGATCTCGTCCACTCGAAACATCGTAATAGCATATGCATGTAAATATATGAGGATATCAAGAATGTGTGTGTTCATCAATGACACACTAAAACATAAACCTGAGTGCCCAACATTGACACTCGAAATATCATAAAATCCGTATCTAGTATCGACACGTAAATCCTCATATCTCAGGCTCCGGCTATCCGGACTGGCCTGTATCCATCTCAAGACTCCGGTCAGTATCCTACGGATAACCGCCGGTTCCAAAATACTATCACCGGTAGGTAGTGTTCCCCTGCCAGGCTCAACGCCATCATCTGCGACCATCTTGCCCCAGGGTACCTCACCGGGTCCACCATGTATCCGCAGACGGTTCCTCCTCCTACTCGAATCAGGTGTATGATATCTCTCAAGAGCCGAGAAAACTCATGGTGGACTATATAAATATCATATCAAGAGAACCGGGTTTTTAAAACAATACATACTTTCTTTTGAAATAACCACGGTTCTCAAATTCAGAAATCTCGTGAAAACAACATATCTCAATACGTAAAATCGTAAAGCATGATGTATGCGACATATAACATAATGTAAGCATATCAGTAAATCATGCAACAAGGAACAGTAATATGCATATATCAAGGGAAAACCGCTCTTTAAAATGAATCCGGTTTTAAAATATATCTTACGGTTCCCAATTTCTCCAAGGTCAAATGCAACATGTATAAAGGTGTATATGCAACTATAGCAAGTAAATTATACAAGAGTCATATCATGATGCAGCAATTATACTGTGTAGTGGCATGGCAATTATCGATGATGAAGTGTGTGAGCCGGCAAATCTGTGTAAGTGTGACATACGCATCATCGATTATGGTGCATGTGTACTAGTACAGGTATATGCAATGCAATAGTAATGACATGAACGTAGCATAAAGTAAATCAGCAGCTAAAAGGTAAAAGGTATACGTATCTAACATAACCGAGTCGGTGAATCTATCAATCGGCATCCTCTAGTCAAGAGTAAGGATCAATCATCTATTAAACTCGTCACGTACGGTAAATCGTCGTACGGCATCAATAATCAATTTGGGATCCTAACAACCTATAAGACAAAGAGGGTACGAACCTAACGTCTCGTACGGCATAACTCACAAGATTCACATCATTATCCATATATATATATATACCTATCTCTCAGGTCCATCCGTATCAATCTCAGATCATGGGACCGGCAAAGGTATCAATTATCACATCGTTGTCTTCTTTTATATATTCATTCTACTTTATTAAACTAGTTTCATGTTACGCTAAACTCAAAGTTTATTCTAGTGTAATACCTATTTATAAGTCGTAATTCACTTTCACTTTTATATCTCAAAATATATACTTAATTACTAATATTATTACTAACTATCTTTTAACTATATTCTTAGTTTCCTAATCTAGGTTTCTACGACTGTATCCTATAGATCGGTTTCCATTTAATATTTGCGGGGGTGCTATACGCCATCCACTCAACTTCCCCCGTAGATATAGATCTACTCACCTGGTCCTTGCTCGCCGAAGTCGATGACGCCGCGCTCCGTCACTTTGGAATCCACGCGAGGGTACCTACAAGGTTACACAATCGAAATCGCTATTAACATCAAGTCCTAAAATCCAATATAGCACGCGCATTGCTTATAAGTTAGAAACTATAGCTTACGCGTACAAAATCAACCAAACAACCCTTTTTGTTGACGTACAAACGCCAAACAACCCAAAACAATATCAAATACCAAAACCCAAGTTTCAGAATCATAAAACACGAAAACAACAACCTAGGAAAACCACTCCCAGATTTCACTATAGAGCAAACTAAGGGATTTTGCATATAGGGTTAGTCTAGATATAACATGGGGGAACTACCAACCAAAACTCATCCATTTTTGCCATGACCAGGCCGCAAATTGCGGCCTGGGGGATTAAATCTGATGCCATGCAGTGGGGGGAGGGGCTCAGGTTTCAGGGGATGGTCCATGGTTGCCTGCACGTCTCATGGTCATGGGAACTTATTCAATGGTTGTCTCGGATCACTCCAGGTCTCCAAATACACTCACAAATTGCCAAATTTACCAATGTCGGAAAGTTTCAGTTCGTGTTTGGTTTCTAATTTCTGTTCTAGGTCAGTAGAAACACCATCCAAGTCTAGTTAATATCCACTATACATCATCAATTCTTCATAATTACCTAAACCCTTCTCTAGGGTTTTCCAACATCACCAATTCACACCTTAACCCAATTCTAACTAACTAGAATTCTAGGAAAGCAAAAACTAAATCAAGTGAAGGGAATTTTATCTCAATTAGGCAACTCAAGAAAAACCCTAACTGCCCCAAGTCACCAAAATCCATCTTTTTTTGGTCCAAAGTGTAGAGGATAAAGAGGGGATCAATTTTAATGAAACGCGTTTAGGGTTTTGATGAAGCTTTTGATTTCTTGGGTTGAAGTGGAGGGGGATGAATATGAAGGAGGAGAGGAAGAAAGAAATGCGGAGGAAATGGGGCTGCCTACTTTCTCTCTCCTCTTATTCTCACCCTCTCTCACAAATATTATCCTTTTACCCCTCTCATTTTCTTTTCTTTTTTATTTAAAACCAAAACACATAATACCCAAAGCAACATAAGAATAACATGTAATCGAATGCGACATGACACGATGCACTAATCATGAAAAACTATATAAATACGGATTTGGCTTAATCGCGATTAGCAGTGCACTAATCGGGTTTTATCCAAACAGCATATAATAACTTTTAAAAATGCCAAATCCGATACATATATTTTTAAATGAATCAAATCATTTTAATTTCCAATTATTTTATAATTATTGGTATATATTTATACCATTTTACGAAAACCCCAATTTTGCAAATCGGGTAATTTTCGCGAAATATATTATTTTAATATTAGATTCCAAAAATAATATTTTATATTTTCTGAAATGTTACAATCTTCCCCCCTTAAGGAAATTCGGTCCCTGAATTTAAATTTAAACCCCCAATACTAAAACATTTCAGTAATCAACTCAAATCGACGGAGCTCCGAAATCATGGAAGATATAGAAAGCCAGAGCGCATCGCGTGCGACTGAAAACGAATATGAACTCAAAATCGAACTCCGTCAAGCGTCTCGCAAATCATCGGAGTTACAATGGAGATACAGATCTTGAAATCCTCAACTGAAATCCAATATGCACAGTCAAATACTATAATACATATATAGCACGCATCCTTGGAAAATATTAAAACTGAATACAACATATGCAAAATCTTTTCTAAATTGCCGTTTGATGCGTAACTCACGACACAAGTGACAGACGCTCATTTGTAAAGTAATAAATATACCTTCATATATGTTTTGATAAATATGCGTTCCGTCGTTCCAAAATATCCAAAAGGTTTTCCCTTTATAACATTCGTGCCGCTCGCGGACACGTAAGAAATAGCGAGACTATAGCTCCTTTTGAAAACCTCTTGTTAAACTTTTAATGCAAGTAAAGTACTCAGGTACTGTCCTCAGATCAGTCCTGTTTGGATATTACACAAAATAGTGCTCCTCATAAAAACAAGGTGCTCAAAAGGCGTGTCCAACAATCACGTGTGTCTGGTGCGTACGAAAATCAAATCCAAACACAAGTGCTACGATATGCCCAAAACTCAAAACTAAGTGCAACGGGTGTGCACGAAAACATCTGTCCAGTGTAACGAGTGTGCACGACAACAATATCTGGTGCATCTATTGTGCATGAAAATCTCAATCGTGTGCATCCGGTGTGTACAAAATCACATCTCATATCATGCACGAATGAAATCTAAATCAAGTGCATTCAATATACACGAAACCCAAAACCAAGCGCCTAATATGAGCAAAATCCAAATCAAACGTGTCAGGTCCGTAAAAAGCATCCAGTGCAATAGTATGTACGAAAATATAAGTCTGGTGTAACAAATGTACAAAAATACAAATCTGGTGCATCATTGCACGAAATACAAACAATACTCCAATGCGTAAATAGTAACACCGAGTGTACCAAGGTGTATAAAGTCATAAACGTATGCAACTGCGTGCACAAAACACATATCAATGCACTGCAAGCACATATAAACTATACCAAGTGCAAAATCAAATCGAGTGCGTACCACACGCACAAAGTCAAATCAACTGTATGAAATCCAGGAAATCATAACATGTGCAGCCAAGGCACAAAATCAATATCGAGTGCAATATATATGCACAAATCATAAACCAACACAACGGTGTATAAAAATATGTATCAAGTGCAATAACTATGTACGAAAAGTAATGACCCAGTAGGTGCACGAAATCGATATCATAAAACGCATCATCAAAACTCAAATCCAAGCAATATAAGCGTGATACTCGGATCACAACGCAAATCGCAGCAAATGACATTGAGATATACTTCCTACAATGTCGGAAAATGAAAATATTGGTGTGCCCAAAACTGGAAGAGCAAGAACATCCGCTTGCCTCCTACTCACGGTCTGGCATCCTCTGTCTCTGGGTCATCATTTCTCTATGTATTACCAATCTCCCAATTCATCGGCTCATCGGTTCAGTCAGGTGTGCTAACGGGAACGATTCCTCTGTGGCACTTCTCTGGTCGTCTCTTGGCCAATTAGTATGACCACTCGTAAAGCAGCACGTCACTCGCGTCGGCCTCTGGTCCTTTGAATACATGTCATACATCTGATCCTGGGTGCAAATCTTATTGCAGCAGTGTCCTGGAAGGAACCTTCTCAGCGTCTCTTCCGATCTTGTCTATGCCGAACTATACGGAGGCTGGTACACTTACAAAATCTTTACTCGCCTTCTGGACATCTGCATTCTTAGCACAGCTTTTCCTCGGGAACTGGTCGTATCTCATGCCTTTGTATACATATCAGATCTCTAATCTCAATGGGGAGTAGCAACAGCTCGTTGACATCTCGCACGAACCCCTTGTTCCACTCGTCTTTATTATCGTCTGCTTCGACGTCACGTCATGCTATCTGCGTACTGCAATTGTCTCGGCTACAGTAAATTCCGGAATCTCTCACATAGACTCGAAATCATGAACTTGGTATCTTCATCACTCTATAGAAGATCTCTAGACTAACACATCCTTGGAAACTCGTCCATACCATCTGTCACGCCCCGCTTCCCAGAGTACGCAGGATTGGGCACGTAACATAGCCAACCATGCTACCTGTGGGTAGGAAGTATCCATCCACAGTCACATTACGGTTGTAAGGATATCAAGAACAAGATAAAGTACTAATCTAACACATGTCCAAATCCATAATAACAAGAAATCAATGAACAATAAGTGCGGAAGCAAATGATCCAATATAATAATAGAAAGGTACGTCCCATAATGCGGGATCGCACCTGGAAATAAAATGCAATAAACAAACTAACCACTATAGAACTCAAATCAGCCTGCTGGCTGAAGTACTCCTGCTCGGTCGTCGACAGTGGTACGGAATCTGGGCCATGCAAAACCCAGACGTCAGCGCGTCATGACATCAAGTATAAAGTATAAACATGGTAATAAGCAATGCAAGTATGAACATGAATAAAGCAGTAATAAGAGATAACAAGCAGGGTAATGTGCAATGGTGACTAAACTGTCCTATCAGGTTTTCTACTCTATAGTCTTTGAAACCAATTGATGAATCGTCGATGTAACTCAATAGTATCCCGTGCATGCCCGGGACCACGGTCAAGGTCCTCGGGGCTGAATCCGAGACGTGCCGCTAAGCAGTAATAGGTAGTAGGATGGATGAGTGATGTCAGCATCATCACTCCCGGACTGGCCAAGCCCGTAAGACTGATCAGAACAAGTATCGAACTGTTGAGTTACAAGTCGGTTTCACCTTTGATTTCCCCATACCCCCAAGTTATGTATGTCATGTCAGGTATTCAAGAGTCAAGGACTAATGCCAACACAAAATCAGGTAAAGTAGGTCTGTCTGGATAGACAGCAGGAATGGTCAGGTTGGTCGGCATTAGGCATGAGATCAGGTAACAGGTCAGGTAATGTATAAAGGTGTCATGTCATGTCAAGAGTGTACGGTACCATATCATGTCAAGTAGGAAGTGTAACAGGTCATGTCAGGAAGCACAAGATGTCATGTGGGTGCTCATAATCAAACTATCATAAGCATATGTATAAATAAACAAGCATGAGTACTATCAGAACAATAAACTGGAACATGTAATATGATATGTAAATAAATATAATTTCAAGGATATGGATGCACAGTTATCGATTAGGGTTACATTTATAGTTCCAATATTAATTAGGATGCAATTTATTAAACATGGAGTGTTAATATCACATTATTATGTAGTAGTGTGATCTATGCTTGCAATTATATGTATCTTAAATGCGATAGATGCAAACGGGTATCCGAAAAGTTGTAAAACTGTAAAATGGTAATGTGGGATGTACAACTAAACAATATGTGATATAAATATTGATATAATAATATTAATATGGATAACATATTCAAAGCGATTAGTAACTATAAAAGATGTATTGATTAACCATGCACAAGAAGGTTCCGTTCAGAAATTCAGCGTCACCCTAATTTGTAAAATAACTTAAAAATAACAAATGTTCTCCAAAAGAGACGTATCTTATACCAAAACAAAGATAATTCAATAAGGTTTTTAGTTTTATAAGTATAAGCATCTCAGGTTATCCCTACAAAAAGTTATGAATATTCAAAGTTGAAAGTTTGCTGCTGGAATTTCCCTGGACAGCAGTTTAAAGGCATTTTCATTTGCATTTTACGTTATTTAAACAATTTATTTTGCAAGTAAATATTTCATAGAGTTATAGTATTCTGAATTAGCTTCGTAACGAACTAAAGAACGTATACTAATGATTTTTATATGATTTATAATGAATTTTATAAGATAAGGTGTACAGTAAATTTCAGATTTGTCATATCCGATTTTTCAACGACATTTCATATGTAAACTGTAAGATTTTCAAATGTATAACATTATAAAATGAAGATTATAAAAGTATATAGCATGTAGCAAGATTAACTTGCCTCGATGGGTCGCGAATCGGGAAAACGGAATGTTAACCGTTGGCGGGGAAAACTCGCGACGGCGCACGGTTCACGGAATGAACCCAAACGACGAACAAAGGAACCACACGGGTTGGGGTATCTCGCTGGAACATCGAGAAACGTCATCGGCACGACGGAATTCCGGCAACAAAAGAACAGTTAAAAGAAATGAGAAACGAGACATGAAGCAAGGAGAGAAAAATGATAAAGAGAAGTACGAGAGAATATATAAGGGGGAGAGAGAGAGAAGAAGGAGAGAGAGAAAGTGGGGCCCACGGGGTTAAAGGGGAGGTTGCGATTGGCTGAGAGAATAAATTAAGAAGGATATAAAAGATTGTAAAAATATTATATGGTTAACTTAAAGATTTAAAAGATAGGTAATGAACAGTAAGATATCAGATTAGTTAGAAAAATATATGCGAAGGTTTTAATAATATTAAAATTTAGGATTTTGGCGCCAAATGAAACATTTCCAAATTGCGCCCGGGTTGGGTCCAAAAATTCGAAATTCAAATAATAGGATTTTAGACGGGTTCCAAATTTTAAAATGAAATGTTTTATGATTAAAAAGCATACTCCCAACACGGACACACGCACGTGCACGTAGCCATCCAAACTCGCCCGTTTCACTGAACGGGACGAGAATACAATGCACGGACGCTACCACGAGGCTAAGGGTGTCAAGTAGGCCAAGAAGAATATTTTCAATTTTATTTTAGGTGCTAAAATTTGTTATATGCAGAATGACTTAGCCGGTTAAAATTGTGCAATAAGAACCAAACAAGCAAGATAAATGAAATGAGCAATGCCAAACACTCAACCAGTAACAGAAATAGTATTATTGGGCTCGGGTGTTACATCATACCCAACTACAAAAAGAATTTCGTCCTCGAAATTCCAAGAATTCAAGATAGATAACTACTGGAAAAGGTGAGGAAACTTCTGCCGGATCTCGTCTTCTCGCTCCCAAGTGGATTCTCCATGCGATCGATTACCCCAAGAGACTAGCACAAGGGGGATAATCTTGTTCTTAAGAACCTTTTCTCTTCGATCCTTGATTTCAACTGGTCGCTCCTCAAAAGTCAAGTCTTCTCGTACTGTTAGCTCCGAATGATCCAAAACGTGTGTTTCATCTCGAACATACTTACGGAGTTGAGATACGTGAAACATATCATGCACATTTGCCAAGAACTGTGGTAACGCCAAACGATATGCTACCTCACCAACACGCTCCACGATCTCAAGGGTCCAACGAACCGAGGACTGAGCTTTCCTCGCCTTCCAAAACGAATCACCCCTCTAGTCGGTGATATCTTCAAGAACACCAAATCACCCACGGTGAATTCTAGAGGTCTTCTCGATGTGTCAGCCCAACTCTTCTGTCTGTCTTGTGCTGCCTTCATATGATTTCTGATAGTGTTAACCTTCTCAACTGTCTGCATCACCAAATCTGGTCCCAACAATTTTCGTTCACCGACATCATCCCAACAAATAGGTGAACGACATTTACGACCATACAAAGCTTCAAACGGAGCCATCTGGGTAGTTGCCTGAAAACTGTTGTTGTAAGAAAACTCCACCAAGTGTAGATGATCCTCCCACGAACCCTTGAAGTCCAACATGCATGCTCTCAACATATCATCAAGAGTTTGGATCGTTCTCTCCGACTGACCATCAGTTTGAGGATGATAAGCTGTGCTAAACTTCAATCGAGTCCCCAAACTTTCCTGTAAACTCCTCCAGAAGTGTGATAAGAACCGAGTGTCCCGATCGGACACGATGCTCACCGGTACGCCATGCAATCTTACAATCTTCTGCATGTACCGCTCTGCCAAAGTCTCCGTTGATTGACCAACCTGGAAAGGAATAAAGTGAGCTGCCTTGGTCAATCGATCGACAATCACCCATACTGCATTGTTGCCGTTTGGACTTCGCGGTAAAGCCGTCACGAAATCCATGGTTATATGTTCCCACTTCCACTGAGGAATCGGAAGTGGTTGCAACAAACTAGCAACCCTTTGGTGTTCAGCCTTGACTTGCTGACATACCAAGCACTTAGCCACGAAGCGAGCAATTTCCCGTTTCATACCTTCCCACCAGAAGTGCTGTCGAATATCTCGGTACATCTTTGTCCCTCCTGGATGTACAGAGTAAGCTGAACTGTGTGCCTCCTTCATAAGCTCTTCACGCACATCTCCTTTTGGCACACACACACGGCTACCATATCTCAACGAACCGTCTTCATGGATCAGTAAATCGGTTCGTAGTCCAGCCTCAACCCGCTCTCGAAACTTCTGCAGTCTAGGATCCTGCGATTGTGCCGCTTTAATCTTCTCAACTAAGGACGACTGTACTTGCAACTGCATCAACTGTCCTGTAGCACGCGGTAGCACAACTTCCAAGTCAAATCTTTGAAAATCTGCAATGATCTCCCTCTGCGTAGTTAACACTTGAATTGCTGGTAACCGACTAAGCGTATCCGGCACGACGTTAACCTTTCCCGGATGGTATTTAAGATCAAGGTCGTAGTCGGCCATCAGCTCCAACCATCTTCTCTGCCTCATATTCAACTCCTTCTGAGTGAACACATACTTCAGACTCTTGTGATCTGTAAAAACTTCAACTCTCTCACCCAAAAGGTAGTGTCTCCAAATCTTCAGGGCGAAGATCACGGCTGCAAGCTCCAAGTCATGAGTCAGATAATTCTTCTCATGGGTCTTCAGTTGTCTTGATGCGTATACTATGACCTTCCCATGCTGCATCAAAACACATCCCAATCCTTTCCCAGATGCGCCGCTGTGAATCACCAGTCCTCTGGAATTGTCTGGTACGGTCAGGATAGGGGCGGTTATCAACTTCTGCTTCAACGTCTCAAAAGCTAGCGCACACTTATCCGTCCATACAAAAGGTACCTCCTTGCGCTTAAGCTTGGTCAACGGCTCTGCCAGACGAGCAAAGTTCTCCACAAATCTCCTGTAGTATCCGGCTAATCCAAGGAAACTTCTTATTTCAGCAGCATTCTTTGGAATAGGCCAATCTTGAACTGCTGCAATCTTCTCGGGATCGACGGCGATTCTATCGCCCGACACGACATGCCCCAGAAACTTCACTTCTTCCAGCCAGAATTCGCACTTACTCATCTTCGCAAATAACTTCTCTTGTCTCAGCGTCTGCAGTGCGATCCTTAAATGCTCAGCAGGCTCCTCCGGACTCTTCGAGTATACCAGAATATCGTCAATGAATACCACAATAAACTGCTCCAAGAATGGTGAAAAGATCCTGTTCATCAAATCCATGAATATTTCCGGCGCATTAGTCACTCCGAAGGGCATCACTAGATACTCGAAATGTCCATATCGAGTCCGAAACGCCGTCTTGCAAATGTCTTCTGCTTTCACTCGGACCTGATGATATCCCGATCGCAAATCCAATTTCGAGAACACCCTCGCGCCACTAAGCTGCTCAAAAAGCTCTCCAATGCGAGGGATCGGGTACTTGTTCTTAATAGTCACCCGGTTCAATTCTCGATAATCCATGCACATCCTTCTCGTGCCATCCTTCTTCTTTACTAAAAGAACTGGAGCTCCCCAAGGTGAGTTGCTGCTTCGAATCCATCCCTTCTCGAGTAATTCACCAACTTGTTTCTTAACTTCTTCCAATTCCACCGGTGCCATCGGATAATAAGATTTTGATACTGGCGCTGCACCAGGAATAAGGTCAATCGCGAACTCCACATCTCGCTTTGGCGGTAAGCCCGAAATATCTGCAAACACATCCATAAAGTCGCGAACAACTGCCGGCTCTTCATTACTATTCACTTCCATAGTCGCAAGAACACTGTTTGTCGGCCTAGCCCTAAACTCGACTGGCCCGACAGAACTGCTTCCTTACCGCAACTGCTGTCTGCATCGTTGGCCGCGAAAGGTCCAGCGAGACTACTGAGTCTCGTCCCCTCCGCTGCATGCACGTCCACGGTTGCTCCATTCTGCCTTAGTCCGATGAACTTCTCTTCCATTTCCTCCGCGCAGTCCGCGGAAGGACTTCTCCAGTAAACTCTTAGAGAAATCCGCCCACTGCTTGGCCTGGGGCAAGCGGTTCTCCTCCACAAGCCACCACTCTCGGGCGTAATCCACTAGTTGAATGCGCACTACATCAACGCCTTTGTCCTCTGGAATCTGTGCCGCAATCAGCAAATTCTCCGTGTCACTAACCACTGCTCGGCTGGCAACGGCTCCTCCAGACAGTGGAAGTAGACGGACCCAAAAGTCTGAAAGCTGCTACAGTCCCTACTCGTTCGACTGGTCTAGTTCCATCGTTGTTTACAGACTGCTGAACGATCTGCAAACCTTCCTGAAACGAATCTGCTATTGCTGGATCAGCTCAGTCTGTCTCTTTGATTTCCAGCATTCCTCTTATCACTCCAAGCATGGCGGCTTCGTTCACACGCCTCTGGTAAGTTTTCAACTTCTTACCTGTCATAATCCTGAACTCAAAACACCCAACATTAGCATGATGATAGATTCTGAATGTGGATCAAGGCTAGAACTCCAAGATACTTAAATAGAGTGCTGCATTGTAGCTATGTCGCTGGTATCATAGCCGCAATTACTTAACTCCACCCAAGTCGCCTAAGTCCTAGAGATAACAAGAAATCAGGTTTCCGAGTCGACATGCAAAGTAAGTTTGCACGTCGTAAAAGATATAATCAGGAAGAATGTGATTCAAGAATGGTAAAACGGTCAATGTGGCTGGACATGTTTCCTAAACACGGGTATTCTGATTCGTGTATTGGGTACAATACCCAACTACAAAAGAATCAACCCGACTAACCTATGGCTCTGATATCAAAAGAACCATGTCACGCCCCACTTCCCAGAGTACGCAGGATTGGGCACGTAACATAGCCAACCATGCTACCTGTGGGTAGGAAGTATCCATCCACAGTCACATTACGGTTGTAAGGATATCAAGAACAAGATAAAGTACTAATCTAACACATGTCCAAATCCATAATAACAAGAAATCAATGAACAATAAGTGCGGAAGCAAATGATCCAATATAATAATAGAAAGGTACGTCCCATAATGCGGGATCGCACCTGGAAATAAAATGCAATAAACAAACTAACCACTATAGAACTCAAATCAGCCTGCTGGCTGAAGTACTCCTGCTCGGTCGTCGACAGTGGTACGGAATCTGGGCCATGCAAAACCCAGACGTCAGCGCGTCATGACATCAAGTATAAAGTATAAACATGGTAATAAGCAATGCAAGTATGAACATGAATAAAGCAGTAATAAGAGATAACAAGTAGGGTAATGTGCAATGGTGACTAAACTGTCCTATCAGGTTTTCTACTCTATAGTCTTTGAAACCAATTGATGAATCGTCGATGTAACTCAATAGTATCCCGTGCGTGCCCGGGACCACGGTCAAGGTCCTCGGGGCTGAATCCGAGACGTGCCGCTAAGCAGTAATAGGTAGTAGGATGGATGAATGATGTCAGCATCATCACTCCCGGACTGGCCAAGCCCGTAAGACTGATCAGAACAAGTATCGAACTGTTGAGTTACAAGTCGGTTTCACCTTTGATTTCCCCATACCCCCAAGTTATGTATGTCATGTCAGGTATTCAAGAGTCAAGGACTAATGCCAACACAAAATCAGGTAAAGTAGGTCTGTCTGGATAGACAGCAGGAATGGTCAGGTTGGTCGGCATTAGGCATGAGATCAGGTAACAGGTCAGGTAATGTATAAAGGTGTCATGTCATGTCAAGAGTGTACGGTACCATATCATGTCAAGTAGGAAGTGTAACAGGTCATGTCAGGAAGCACAAGATGTCATGTGGGTGCTCATAATCAAACTATCATAAGCATATGTATAAATAAACAAGCATGAGTACTATCAGAACAATAAACTGGAACATGTAATATGATATGTAAATAAATATAATTTCAAGGATATGGATGCACAGTTATCGATTAGGGTTACATTTATAGTTCCAATATTAATTAGGATGCAATTTATTAAACATGGAGTGTTAATATCACATTATTATGTAGTAGTGTGATCTATGCTTGCAATTATATGTATCTTAAATGCGATAGATGCAAACGGGTATCCGAAAAGTTGTAAAACTGTAAAATGGTAATGTGGGATGTACAACTAAACAATATGTGATATAAATATTGATATAATAATATTAATATGGATAGCATATTCAAAGCGATTAGTAACTATAAAAGATGTATTGATTAACCATGCACAAGAAGGTTCCGTTCAGAAATTCAGCGTCACCCTAATTTGTAAAATAACTTAAAAATAACAAATGTTCTCCAAAAGAGACATATCTTATACCAAAACAAAGATAATTCAATAAGGTTTTTAGTTTTATAAGTATAAGCATCTCAGGTTATCCCTACAAAAAGTTATGAATATTCAAAGTTGAAAGTTTGCTGCTGGAATTTCCCTGGACAGCAGTTTAAAGGCATTTTCATTTGCATTTTACGTTATTTAAACAATTTATTTTGCAAGTAAATATTTCATAGAGTTATAGTATTCTGAATTAGCTTCGTAACAAACTAAAGAACGTATACTAATGATTTTTCTATGATTTATAATGAATTTTATAAGATAAGGTGTACAGTAAATTTCAGATTTGTCATATCCGATTTTTCAACGACATTTCATATGTAAACTGTAAGATTTTCAAATGTATAACATTATAAAATGAAGATTATAAAAGTATATAGCATGTAGCAAGATTAACTTGCCTCGATGGGTCGCGAATCGGGAAAACGGAACGTTAACCGTTGGCGGGGAAAACTCGCGACGGCGCACGGTTCACGGAATGAACCCAAACGACGAACAAAGGAACCACACGGGTCGGGGTATCTCGCTGGAACGTCGAGAAACGTCATCGGCACGACGGAATTCCGGCAACAAAAGAACAGTTAAAAGAAATGAGAAACGAGACATGAAGCAAGGAGAGAAAAATGATAAAGAGAAGTACGAGAGAATATATAAGGGGGAGAGAGAGAGAGAAAATGGAGAGAGAGAGAAGAAGGAGAGAGAGAAAGTGGGGCCCACGGGGTTAAAGGGGAGGTTGCGATTGGCTGAGAGAATAAATTAAGAAGGATATAAAAGATTGTAAAAATATTATATGGTTAACTTAAAGATTTAAAAGATAGGTAATGAACAGTAAGATATCAGATTAGTTAGAAAAATATATGCGAAGGTTTTAATAATATTAAAATTTAGGATTTTGGCGCCAAATGAAACATTTCCAAATTGCGCCCGGGTTGGGTCCAAAAATTCGAAATTCAAATAATAGGATTTTAGGCGGGTTCCAAATTTTAAAATGAAATGTTTTATGATTAAAAAGCATACTCCCAACACGGACACACGCACGTGCACGTAGCCATCCAAACTCGCCCGTTTCACTGAACGGGACGAGAATACAATGCACGGACGCTACCACGAGGCTAAGGGTGTCAAGTAGGCCAAGAAGAATATTTTCAATTTTATTTTAGGTGCTAAAATTTGTTATATGCAGAATGACTTAGCCGGTTAAAATTGTGCAATAAGAACCAAACAAGCAAGATAAATGAAATGAGCAATGCCAAACACTCAACCAGTAACAGAAATAGTATTATTGGGCTCGGGTGTTACACCATCGGAGGAATACTCAATACTCGTCCGTTCTTGATCAGCTCACAATGCATCTGAGTGAGGTCCTCTATCTGAAGCTGGTCAGCTTACTGATCTACTATCACATGATATCACGACGACGTTAAACTTTTCGTTCGATTTGTCAAAGTCCCATAATTCTCCGAAAGATCAGCTCTGAGCACAGTTTAATAACATCTAGTACACGCCACAGTACCTATGGACCAACCGTAGAAGGGCAAACCCAAGCCTCACTGATGGCACTGCTAAACTGTTGCAACCCTAAGGTTCAAAAGCGGTTCCATGGTCATCATGTGGAGGTAGGGTTTCATTCATCTAGAGGGTCTACAGAATTACTTACATGTTTCTCCGAATGCTTTAAACTTGGAAAAATGGTTCCTGACATTCGTTCGAACTTTTAACTTCGCCTAGACAACATGTGAACACCCTTCATCTCTCAACTCAAGATAGACTATCTATCATCTGTCGTATCTCTGCCTGGAAGCTCCAGCGATCTTAGATCATAAAGTATGGAGGCGACATCTATCAATCTCAGCAACAGCTGGGTCATCTGTCTGCATAGTAGACGACATCACAATTTCCGAGGTATGCTGTACATCAACAGTCTTCGCACAACTGGCAGCCTCTATCAACGTCCTGATCATACGGTGCAAAGTCGAACACTCGCATCCAACGAGAAGTCAGAACACCAATACAAAATCGAGACGTTCTCGTGTCACCAGAAAACACGATGGTCAGTCCTCTTCCGTGACGAGCTCGCCCTGACCGCAACACTAGCAGCAGCTCAATCTGCGCTCAAACCATGGTGAAAGGAACCTTAAGCATGTATCGATGAAACCATATCAATCGAATGAAAGGAATCAACAGATCCCAAAATGGATGCATGATCATAATGAGGAATGGAACCAATAAGGGTATGATCATAGAAGCAAAAAGAATCAAGGATCACAATATGTACATCCTAAGATTTCTTAAGTGGAGTATCGTATCGTAAATATCCTGTGGAACATACGCACGGTATGTTACTCTACTCAAGCTACATACTCTATCAATCAGGGTCAGCCTATGTAATGAAAGTTCGAGTCTAATACCCTCCTGTCCAAGTCTAGGTTCCGTAAGGTCAAGCTTAGGTCCGAAATATTTACGCCCCAGACTCCACATAGTCAAACCTAAACTCGAACAAAGGTTAAACCTAGCGCTCTGATACTAACTTTGTCACGACCCGAAATATTAGCTCGTGACCAGCACTTAGATCACGCAACGTCTAAAGGCGTAATAGAATCCAAGTAAGCTGAAACCCAGAAATCTAAACTTTTTAAAGAATAAAAAAGGTGCCGTTTTGAAATGAAGAAAAATGTTTTCTTACATGCATAAAAAAAGCGAACATGAAAATACAAGTTTATCTTACTAATTTTAAAACACGTCCGTCTTTCTAAAATTTGGGCAGCACCTCCCTTGTATATTTTGATCCAAAACCACCAATACAAGATAATAATAAAGGCGTCCCCAAGCGGGAGCTAGCTGTTCACCAAACGGCACATTCACAACCACGCAAGTAATAAAACAAGTATACGACGCCCAATCGGCGAAGATCAACACAAAAAGGCAATAAATAAAGCAAGACAACAACCCAAAAGCGAACAAATAACCCATCACTCAAGTCTCGCAACTACAAGTTCTTCTAAGTCTAACTATTTATACAAATACTAGTTTTGATTAATGGAGTCGACTAGATACAATATGGAATATAAATACGAGAGTGAGCATGATACAAATGTCCCACCTACCAAGCAAATCACCAGAATGCAGCTGTGCGCCAAAGATGCTACTACCGATCCATACGGTCAACCTGCAAAAACTATGGCACAACGGGGGTGAGTTGCCAACTCATGAGTAGAAAACATCAACAGGAAGAAATCGAATAAAATAACGATTACCTAGGTCAATTATATCATAAAGGTAATACTATGATATCTAGGGTGACCGTATGTAAATATGTGTCAACAATAAGAAAATGTAAGTATGCAAGTGGATATCATCCAATAATATAATCAATATCAATATACATGTGGATCTTGCCCATTCGAAACATCGTAAATATATCATAAAACATGAACCTGAGTGTAAATATATGAGGATATCAAGAATGTGTGTGTTCATCAATGACACACCAAAACATGAACCTGAGTGTCCAACATCGACACTCGAAATATCATAAAACTCGTGTCCAACATCGATACGTAAATCCTTATATCTCAGGCTCCGGCTATCCGGACCGGCCTGTATCCATCTCATGACTCCGGTCGGTATCCTCCGGATAACCGCCAGGTCCAAAATACTATCACCGGTAGGTAGTGTTCCCCTGCCAGGCTCAACGCCATCATCTGCGACCATCATTCCCCAGGGTACCTCACTGGGTCCACCATGTATCCGCAGACGGTTCCTTCTCCTCTTTGAATCTGGTGTATGATATCGCTCAAGAGCCGAGAATACTCATGGTGGACTATACAAATATCATATCAAGAAAAACTGGGTTTTTAAAACAATACATACTTTCTTTTGAAATAACCACGGTTCTCAAATTCAGAAATCTCGTGAAAACAACATATCTCAATGCGTAAAATCGTAAAGCATGATGTATGCGACATATAACATAATGTAAGCATATCAGTAAATCATGCAACAAGGAACATTAATATGCATATATCAAGGGAAAACCACTCTTTAAAATGAATCTAGTTTTAAAATATATCCCGCGGTTCCCAATTTCTCCAAGGTCAAATGGAACATGTATAAAGGTGTATATGAAACTATAGCAAGTAAATTATACAAGAGTCATATCATGATGCAGCAATTCTTCTTTGTAGTGGCATGGCAATTATCGATGATGAAGTGTGTGAGCCGGCAAATCTGTGTAAGTGTGACATACGCATCATCGATAATGCTGCAGGTGTACTAATACAGGTATATGCAATGCAATAGTAATGACATGAACGTAGCATAAAGTAAATTAGCAGCTAAAAGGTAAAAGGTATACGTATCTAACATGACCGAGTCGGTGAATCTATCAATCGTCATCCTCTAGTTAAGGGTAAGGATCAATCATCTATTAAACTCGTCACATACGGTAAATCGTCGTACGGTGTCAATAATCAATTTGGGATCCTAACAACCTATAAGACAAAGAGGGTACGGACCTAACATCTCGTACGGTATAACTCACAAGATTCTCATCATTATCCATATATATACCTATCTCTTAGGTCCATCCGTATCAATCTAAGATCATGGGACCGGTAAAGGTATCAATTATCACATCGTTGTCTTCTTTTATATATACATTCTACTTTATTAAACTAGTTTCATGTTACGCTAAACTCAAAGTTTATTCTAGTGTAATACCTATCTATAAGTCGTAATTCGCTTTCACTTTTATATCTCAAAATATATACTTAATTACTAATATTATTACTAACTATCTTTTAACTATATTCCTAGTTTCCTAATCTAGGTTTCTACGACTGTTTTCTATAGATCGGTTTCCATTTAATATTTGCGGGGGTGCTATACGCCATCCACCCGACTTTCCCCATAGATATAGATCTACTCATCTGGACCTTGCTCACCGAAGTCGATGATGCCACGCTCCGTCGCTTCGGAATCCACGCGAGGGTATCTACAAGGATACACAATCGAAATCGCTATTAACATCAAGTTCCGAAATCCAATACGGCACGCGCATTGCTTATAAGTTAGAACCTATAGCTTACGTGTACAAAATCAACCAAACAACCCTTGTTGTTGACGTACAAACGCCAAACAACCCAAAACAATATCTAATACCAAAACCCAAGTTTCACAATCGCAAAACACGAAAACAACAACCTAGGAAAACCACTCCCAGATTTCACTATAAAGCAAACTAAGGGATTTTGCATATAGGGTTAGTCTAGATATAACACGGGGGAACTACCAACCAAACCTCACCCATTTTTGCCATGACCAGGCCATAAATTGCGGCCTGGGGGATTAAATCTGCGGCCATTCAGTAGGGGGAAGGGTTCAGGTTTCAGGGGATGGTCCATGGTTTCCTGCACGTCTCATGGTCATGGGAACTTATTCAATGGTTGTCTCGGGTCACTCCAGGTCTCCAAATACTCTCATAAATTGCCAAATTTACCAATGTCGGAAAGTTCTAAGTTCGTGTTTGGTTTCTAATTTCTGTTCTAGGTCAGTAAAAACACCACCCAAGTCTTGTTAACAGCCACTATACATCATCAATTCCTCACAATTACCCAAACCCTTCTCTAGGGTTTTCCAACATCACCAATCCATACCTTAACCCAATTCTAACTAACTAGAATGCTAGGAAAGAAAAAACTAAATCAAGTGAAGGGAATTTTACCTCAATTGGGCAACTCAAGAAAAACCCTAACTTCCCCAAGTCATCAAAATCCGTCTTTTCTTGGTCCAAAGTGTAGAGGATGAAGAGGGGATCAACTTTAATGAAAGGGGTTTAGGGCTTTGATGAAGCTTTTTAGATGATTTCATGGGTTTAAGTGGAGGGGGATGAAGATGAAGAAGGAGAGGAAGAAAAGAAATGGGAAGTAAATAGGACTGCCCCCCTCTCTCTTCTTATTCTCACCCTTCTCTCTCAAATATTACCCTTTTACCCCTCTCATTTTCTTTTCTTTTTTATTTTAAAACCAAAACACATAATACCCAAAACAACATAAGAATAACATGTAATCGAATGCGACATGACACGGTGCACTAATCATGGAAAATTGTATAAACACGGATTTGGTATAATCGCGATTAGCAGTGCACTAATCGGGTTTTATCCAAACAGCATACAATAACTTTTAAAAATGCCAAATCCGATACATATATTTTTAAATGAATCAAATCATTTTAATTTCCAATTATTTTATAATTATTGGTATATATTTATACCATTTTACGAAAACCTCAATTTCCCAAATCGGGTAATTTTCGCGAAATATATTATTTTAATATTAAATTCCAAAAATAATATTTTATATTTTCTGAAATGTTACATACAGCTAGACAATAAAAAATGATTATCTAAGTAAGTGCAAAAAGAATGTGTGTATTTATGATATAACATTCTAAATCAATATGCATGAACTATATAATATATAACATACATGGAGGTGCGGGAGTGGCCTCTGCCTCTGATGTGGACGCACCACCAACAGCTAGACAATCAAACATTGACTATATAAGCAGTTTTGAAATAAATATGCGTGTATATCTATAATATTACATTCAAAATGAATATGCGTGCAATATATCTGGAGGTGTGGCAAATTCGACACGGAAGGACGCATCCGAAGGGCTCCGATCGAGGTGCAAGACCGGCCCTCTGAAGCTCCCTACGCAGCTCTCCGGGTGGAAGAACCGCTTTGCCTCTGCCGCGGCTGGTGCTCCTGTCGCCCCTCGCTGCTCTGGTCGTCTTTATCAAATCTAGACAAGAGTACAATCATTACATATGCATGCTATATATGTATAGATCGTAAAAATGTGAAGTAATAATATAACATTGCTGATAACCTTTTTCGTTTCATGGATGCATTAGACATATCTACTTGGATTTCATCATCGATATCATTTCTAACCCACGTAACTTCACGATCAGCCGAAGACAACCCGTCTATTGAAACAGACGGTCGGAGCACTCTAAGTCTTCTCTCTTCTTCGTCCTCATCACTGTCCTCCATACGATCCTCGAATTCTGAGATATCGTAAACATCCCTGGGTTTCCAATGACATATGACACTCCATCCCGGATGCTTCAAGCACTGTGAGTAGTATACTTGGAATGCTTGGTTCGGAAAGATATATGGATCGTCTTGACCGTAAAATCGAAGTGTGTTCACACTAGTCAATCCATATTCATCTTTCCAAGTCCCGAGATTGTTTCTCCACTTATCCGTATCAGTTCGTGTATAGTACCAAGTACATTGAAATATATAAAACGGTTCTGATCGTCCCGGATATTGGATTCCAAGTATGCAATTTAAGCATCCATAATAAATCACATCATCCGATCTTACCGTCGCAATCCTACTATTCTGAGTGGTTCGAGATGTTTCTATATCCTTAACTTCAAATTTGTATCTAAGGACACCGAATCTTTTATAATATGCAACCTCCATACTAGGAAACTGAGCTAAACATCTTGAATCATTCTCTAATGATGCAGACAAGTTCGGATCATGGATTTGACAAAACAAATTTTACGAGAAATACATAACGATATAAGTTTAGATTAAGACTGGTAGCAATAATATATTATTCGAACAACTTACATGATCTGCAACCCAATCGCAAAAAGTATCCAGATGATATTTTTCCAATCGTTCATCATTCCAATCAGGATGCCCCTCACGTACCTCATTAAAATGATTTATGTTCTCAACAATAAATTATGACATTAATATTATATCGTTTCATACACACACAAACACAAATATAACAATTAATCCAAAAAAACTTACTTTCTAATTTATTTAAGACATGCGCTATTGAGGAGGATAAACCGATATATCTTGTTGATAAACATAGTGTCTACTCTCTTATAATCAGCTTTACCATATCTCCCGTCCTGAATTCTCCGAGGCCGGTTAAGGTTCGTCTCAATGTTCTTGTCCAGATAGCGGGAACAAAATGTGGTTGCTTCATTTAGAAGATAACCTTGCATGATAGAACCTTTTGGTCGATTTCTATTGCGTATATACTTTTTTAGAGTGTAGAGGTACCTAAAGAAAAATATGTTAAATAAATAAATATGGGCATATAGGACAACAATAATTTTACAAATTGTGTGAAACGAAAAATTCCACGTACCTTTCGACGGGATACATCTATCGATATTGTACTGGTCCGGCTAACTTAGCATCGGTTGCAAGATTAACCGTCAGGTATATTATGATATCGAAGAATAATGGTAGGAAAATACGCTCAAGCTTACAAAGTATCAACGAAATAGAATTTTCTAGATTCTCCAGCGTCACAACATCCAGGGTTTTAGCACACAATTTACTAAAAAGCAACAAAGGTCATTGATTACCAGACTAACCGATTCGGGAAGGGAAGTCCTGAGGGCTAATGGGAGAAGGTGCTCCATAATAACATAGTGATCGTGACTTTTTAGCCCATCGTTCTTGCCTTTCACAATCTTTAT
This sequence comes from Agapanthus africanus, assembly GCA_030015575.1. NCBI lineage: Eukaryota > Viridiplantae > Streptophyta > Magnoliopsida > Asparagales > Amaryllidaceae > Agapanthus > Agapanthus africanus. Next base: position 698,517,148 of record CM057340.1, read on the forward strand.
CTTCTTGCTAAATGATCTGAGAAGTCTGTGGGAACTTTCAAATCATTCAACACCTGCAGAAATCTTTTCTTCTCCGGTTGTGACATATGATACGCGGCATTGGGAAGTACAAACTTTCCTGGTTTACCCGCTATCGGTTTAGAATGCAATTCACTTCTAAGTTGAGTACGTGCTCGGATACTCCCTTCTCTATGTGCACGACGTCCAGACAATGACGCACTAAATTTGTTGATCGGTACAGAATCTCAAAGAAGATGCTTAACTTGTTCCAGTAGGGTGGTTTGATATGTTTTGCCAGATCTATCCCGAAGGTCACATTATTGTAACCATCCCACTGAGCAGTCACGTCCTCTCCGGACAATGAGGCTTGGGGCTTAAGAAACTCCTGATGACCATCAAAGTGAGCAGCGTCTAACCTACAGGGATGGCCTAGTAGCAGGAAGCGCCGATGACCGCAATAACAAACCTTCCTGCTAAAATTCAAGAATTTCGATGTTGTATATTGATAGCAATAAGGGCATGATTTATGACCGTGTACGGACCAACCTGATAGTATTCCATACGCAGGAAAGTCATTAATTGTCCACATTAAAGCCATATGCAGTGTGAAGGTTTTATCTGTGTTTGCATCGTAAGTCTCTACACCATCAATGAATAAAGATTTTAACTCATCGATCAGAGGTCGGAGATAGACGTCGATATTGTTTCCCGGTGAGTTTGGTCCGTCGATAAGAAGAGATATCATAAAGTAGGATTGATCCATAACCAACCAAGATGACAGATTATAAACTATCATTACAACGGGCCATGTGCTGTGGCTTCCAGCCATATAGTTGAATGGGCAGAAGCCATCATTAGCGAGTCCGAGCCTGACATTGCGAGGATCACTATTGAATATTTCGTGCCTCCTATCGAAATCCTTCCATGCCGATGAATCTCTTGGATGACTCATTTTTCCATCTTCACCTGGAGGAATACGATGATGCCCAATCATTGCCTCGGCTGTTTTTTTGCACCTGAATAGCCTCTGTAGTCTCTGTGGGCAAAGTATCGTGCTATCTTGACAGGTATATTGAGCTTCTTATCAGAATCTTTCGGCTTATACCTGGCCTCTCCACATGTTGGACACTCTTTCAAATCTGAATTCTCTTTCCGGTACAACACGCAATTGTTGAGACATGCTTGAATCTTCTCACACTTCAAACCCAAATCAGACATTGTATTCTGGGTTCCGTACCAGCTGTCGGGCACGTTATTTCTCGGGGGTATAGAATCTTTCAAGAACTTCAGAAGTACCGTGAATGACTTGTTGCTCTATCCATTTATGCACATAATCTGGAAAAGTTGGACGAATCATGATAGGGTGGAATACTTTGCATTCTCATAAATTGGTCTTCTAGCATCATTCATGAACTTTTCATACTTATCCGCGCGCGGTCCTTGGCCGGAAGGAATGTTATCTTCGGTCATAATACTATCACCTAGGGCAGCCTCTACCATATCTTCCATTTCTGTAACAACCTAGTTCATTTATACCAATTCCAGTTCCCGTATTTACTTATCTGTGGTATTTTCTTGATTTAACGGGTTTTTGGGTGTGAATGTTATTTTTACATTTTTACATTGCATTCGACCCGACCCGCTTGCTTGAACCTGTTTGATTCATATTTATAGATTATCCTGACTTGTTACATAGACACGTGCATCTCATGTATACTGCATACTGGCATTTTACCTGGCATTGCATCTTTTACCATATAACATTTTAGGTCATGTAAAATAATTTAAAATTGCATTTCATAGCCTGCATGATACCCTTAACCCCATGGTAGCGTCCGCGCATCTTGTTCTCGTCCCGTTCCGTGAAACAGACGTGTTTGGATGGCTATGCGCACGTACGTGCATCCGTTCTTGGAGGTATGCATTTTCATTAACTGAGCATTCATTTTGAAATTTGGAAGTTGCATATATTTTTCGTATTTTAAAACTGAAATTTTAGACCTGACCCGGGCGCGTTTTGAAATATTTTTGTATCCGGCCTAATTTCAAACTTGTTTAATATTTAATATTTATATTTAAATTCGTTAATTGTTAATATAACGAACTAAAATCTTTTAAAGAAAATTTTATCTAAATCCTAACACCTTCTAACAAACAAAAATCTTTTACAAATTTTAAATCCTAATAACAACCCTGATCTCTCTTTCTTCAGCGCTCTCTTTATTCCTCTGGGCCCCACCACTACGAGCTAATTAAATCGCTCCTTTTCCTATCGCTGGCCCACCACTCGAATCTCTCTCTTCTCTTTCCTCTTCTCTTTCTCTCTCTCCCTCTCAGCTGTCTCTCTCTCTCCTCTTTCTCTCTCCTCTCGCACTCTCTCTCTCACATCTCGCGATTACTGTGCGTATCTCGAATACGGTCACCTCCCCTCAGATCCCGTCACCTCCCTCTTTATATTTTTCTCCCTTGTCTTTCTCCTTCGTTTACAAAACCCCGAGCCTTGTCACTTCTCCTCAACCCTAACCCTAACTTCGTCATAACCCCCTCAACCGAGCCTCCTCCTCCTCGTCACCATTCCCTCTCCTCCTTCCTCCTTCTTTTTCCTCCTTCTTCTATATCCCGAGCACCCTGCAACCCCTGCACACCCATCTCAACCCATGAAACCCACCTCGTCGCCGCCGACCACCTCATCCCGTCTCCATCTCGTTCTTCTTCTCTCCCCTCTCCTCTGTCATCTCCCCTCACAGAACCCTCAAACCCACCAAGAAACCCTGCAAATTAAAACCCAAACACTAAACACCGAAACCCTAGCCTCTATCTCGATCGCCGCTCATCGCCGGTGAACCCTACACCACTACCTCATCTACTCTGTCCCCTGGAACCCCAGAGCACCAAACCACAGTTAGCTTTCTCTCTCTCATTCCTTCTCTTTTTCCTTTCTTCTCTTCCCTTCTTTCTTTCCTTTCTTTTCTTTTCTGTATTTATTAATTTCTGTAGATCGCCGGAGCCGTGACGATGTCGACTATCCCGATAACCCAACGAACATACCTGACTTGTGTGATCACCTTTGTGCGTTGTTTGGATCCATTCCGTGTACCGTGCGTGCGTCGCGACTTTTTACCGATGTAAGACGTTTCGTACACATCCGTTTCTTGATCCGTCGAGACAAGTTAATCTTGCTACATGCTATTTAAATTATTATATACTTATTTAAATACATACCATGCCTGTAGTTTAAATCAAGTTCCCCATGTTTCATTTTATAATGTTTCGATATTCCGTTTGCATCCGTGCACATCATTTTAGATTTAGATCATGAAAACTAATCTTGTTACATAGTAGATTACATTATAATGCATCCATACCAATATTTATATCGTATAGTGCTTATTTGTACATCCCATAGTACCATTTTATAGTTTATAACTTTTTGGATACCTATTTGCATCCTTCTCGTCTAATATATATACAATTGCATCCATGAATCATTTGAATACATAATAATGTGATATTAACATTCCATGTTTAATAAATTGCATCCTAATTAGTGTTGAAACTATAATTTTAACCCTAATCGATAACTGTGCATCCATATGTTTGAATCTATACCTATTTGCATACCATATCACATTATTCCATTTTATTATTACATTGGTATCCCATACTTGTTTTTGTGTACCCATGCTTAGTATAGTTTGATTTTGAGCACCCACGTGACACTTGTGCACCCCCTGACATGACTTGATACACTACTACTTGATAATACTTGATACCCGTGCACTACTTGACATGATTGATACTTATTCACTACCTGACATGACCTGATGTACCACAGCTTGACCTGTTACCTGATCTTGTTACTAATGCCGACAATCTTGACCTGTTGTCCCTACGGACATTTCCTGTTGTCTATCCAGACAAACATGTACTTGCTCGATCCTGTGTTGGTATTAGCTCCAGATTTATTAATACCTGACTTGAACATATAACTTGGGGGTATGGGGAAATCAATGATGAAACCTGACTTGTAACTCGACAGTTCGATACCTTTACTAATCAGTCTTACGGGCTAGGCTAGCCCCGGGGTGATGCTGCTGATATCACTCATCTTTACATACTACCTTTTACTGCCTAGCGGCACGTCTCGGATTTAGCCCGAGAATCTTGACCGTGGTCCCAGGCACGCACGGGATACTATTGAGTTACATCGATGATTCATCAAATTGATTTCAAAGACTTGAGAGTAGTTAACCCAATAGACCAGTCTAGATTACTCACTACACATTACCCTCACTATCTTCATTTGTTATACCTGTTTTAACGTTTATACTCATACCTGCATGTCTTGCTACCCCTGTTTATATTATTGCTTGATATTATGACGCACTGACGTCTGGGTTTTGCATGGTCCAGATTCTTTACCTTTGCTGCAGACCGAACATGAGTATTTTAGTCAGCAGGCCGAGCAGTGAGGACTTGTTAGTAGTTAGTTTATTTTTCCTTTCAGTATTTTCATTCCTGATGTGAGTCCGCATTATGGGACATACATTCCAGTTTATTCCTGTATTGGATCTTTTTGCTTCCGCATTATTTTATTCTTGACTCATTTATTCTGGCTTATGGACATGTGTTAGATAGTTTATTATTGTTCTTGATATCTCTACAGCCGTAATGTGACTGTGGAAGGATATTTCCTATCCACAGGTAACATGGTTGGCTCTGTCACGTGCTTATCTTAGCGTACTCTGGGAAGCGGGGCGTGACAGGGTTTGTTTGGTATCAGTGTCATAGGATCTAGGTTAATCAGGTTTGATTCTTTTGTAATTAGGTATTGGACCCAATACACGAATCAGAATACTCGTGATTAGGAAACATGTCCTGCCACCTTACCGTCTTACCATTTTTGAATCTTAACTTCCTCCTGATTCTATCTTGACGATATGCAAACCTCTTTTGCATCTCGACTCGAAACCTAGTTTCCTATTGTTTATCTCTAGAACTTAGGAGACTTGGGTGGAGTTATGTGATTGTAGCTATGTACCGCGGTATGGTTACAATGCGGTACTCTATTTAAGTAATTTGGAGTTCTAGCCTTGATTCATATCATTGATCTATATTTTGAATCTGTTATCATACCAATCCTTTCGGTGTTTTGATTTCAGGAACGTGGCAGACAAGAATCTGAAAACGTACCAGAGGCGTGTTGACGAAGCTGCTTTGCTTGGAGTAATCCGTGGGATGCTGAAAAACCAGAAGCGGCAGACCGAGCTGAACCAGCAGCAAGCTGAAGCTTTTCAGGACCGTCCAGCAGTCCGTGAATAATGTTGTGGCCAGACTAGTTGATCGTGTGGGTACCGTGGCGGATTTCAGGAGACTTGGTTCGTCCGTCTTTACTGGCCTGGAAGAGCCGTTGCCAGCGGAGCAGTGGCTGGTTGACACGGAGAATTTACTCGTTGCGGCACTGATCCCAGAGGATAAGAGAGTGGATGTGGTACGCATCCAGTTAGTGGACTATGCCCATGAATGGTGGCTTGTGGAAGAGACCCGCTTACCCAAGCCGATCAGTTGGGCGGATTTTTCGAGGAGTTTCTTGGAGATGTTCTTCCTTCAGACTGCACGGGAGGAAGTGGAAGAAAATTTCATCAGTTTAAAGCAGAACGGCGCACCTGTGGATGTACATGTAGCTGAGTGGACACGGCTCAGTGGATTCGCTGGACCTTTGGTTGCCAACGATGCTGACAGGGCAAGTAGGTTCATGCGCAGTTTGGATGTGGACATCCAGAGGCAAATTGTATCCCTGTGTTTGACCACTTTCTCATAAGTACTTACAGAGGCCCGAGAGCAGCAGAGCCTATCTGTGAAGACTGGGAGTACGCAGCAGCCAGCAGTTACAGTGCGGAAGCCGGCATTTGCACCGAACTGAGCGCATGTACGCAGAGGTATTCCGGTGAACCGTCGTGGCGTAACACCGATGAAGAAGTCTGTTGTTGTTGATCAAAGAAGGACCGTGATTTGTGACTACTGCTATTTACCTGGGCACGTGCAAAGAGATTGTCGAAGGATGCGGGGACTCTGTTTGGTTTATGGATCGGCGGATCATACTATCAACGCTTGCCCGTCAAAGCTTCGCGCGAAAGATGATGTTCTGAAGCCACCACAGAAACCGTTTCAGGGACAGAAGCAACTGACTCAGGGACCCAATCAAGCTCGAGCATTTACCCTGACGGCTGAGGAAACCAAGGCTTCACGAGAAGTTGTTTCAGGTATTCTACTTGTTCATGGTTTTCCCGCATTAGCGTTATTCAATTCTGGTGCATCCCATTGTTTTATGTTGTCCAAGTTTATTGCTACACACTCGATTGCTTGCATGACACTGTCTAGTTGCTGGGACATACACACTGGGAATGGAAAGATCATATCTAGTAGAGAATGTAAGGATTGTGCAGTTGTTGTTTGCGGACGAGAGCTATTTGCATATTTCTTGGTGATTGATACAGGCAGCAATGAAGATGTCTTGGGAATGGATTTTCTCGGCACTTTCCACGCTCACATTGATTGTAGGGCAAAGAAAGTAATTTTCCAGATTCCCGGACATCCAGCGTTTATCTTTACTGGAGGAAGCAGTTCTATCGGGCTAGTCGAGTTTCGAGCTAGGCCGACAAATAGTGTTCTTTCGTCTATGGAAGTTGATAAGGAAGAAGCGCCAGCTGTTGTTCGAGATTTCATGGACGTGTTCGAAGACATCTCTGGTTTACCGCCGAAACGAGACGTGGAATTCACGATTGATCTTGTTCCTGGTGCAGCGCCAATCTCTAAAGCGTACTATCCAATGGCACTGGTGGAGTTGGAAGAAATCAAGAAGCAGGATGCCGAATTGCTTGAGAAGGGTTGGATTCGTAGCAGTAACTCACCTTGGGGAGCTCCAGTTCTTCTAGTCAAGAAGAAAGATGGCACAAGGAGAATGCGCATCGATTATCGAGAATTACACCGGGTGACTATTAAGAACAAGTACCCAATCCCTCGCATTGGCGAATTATTTAAGCAGCTTAGTGGCGCGAGGGTATTCTCGAAACTGGATTTGCGATCCGGATATCATCAGGTCCGAGTTAAATCAGAAGATATTTGCAAGACTACGTTCCAAACTCGGTATGGACATTACGAGTATTTAGTGATGGCCTTCGGAGTAATAAATGCACCGGCGATATTTATAGACTTGATGAACCGAATCTTTTCACCATTCTTGGGCCAGTTTATAGTGGTGTTCATTGATGATATTTTGGTTTACTCGAGGAGTATTGAAGAGCATGCAGAACACTTGAAGATTGCACTACAGACATTGAGGCAAGAAAAAATGTATGCAAAGTGAGCAAGTGCGAGTTTTGGCTTGAAGAAGTGAAGTTTTTAGGGCATGTCGTGTCTGGAGATGGAATCGCCGTTGATCCCGAAAAGATTGCAGCAGTTCGAGATTGGCTGATTCCGAAGAACGTTGCGGAGATCAGAAGCTTCCTTGGACTTGCCGGGTATTACAAAAGGTTCATGGAGAACTTTGCTCGTCTAGCTGAGCCTTTGACCAAGCTCACGCACAAAGAGGTACCATTTTTGTGGACGGATAAGTGTGCGTCATCTTTTGAGGCGTTGAAGCAGAGATTGATAACCGCTCCTATTTTGACCATGTCAGACAATTCCGGAGGATTAGTGATTCACAGCGACGCATCTGGGAAAGGTTTGGGATGTGTTTTGATGCAGCATGGGAAGGTTATAGCTTACGCATCGAGACAGTTGAAGACCCATGAGAAGAATTACCCAACTCATGATTTGGAGCTAGCAGCTGTGATTTTCGCTTTGAAGATTAGGAGACACTGCTTATTGGGCGAAAGAGTCGAAGTATTCACCGATCATAAAAGCTTGAAGTATGTGTTCACGCAGAAGGAGCTTAATATGAGGCAGCATAGATGGTTGGAGCCGATGGCTGACTAATCTTAAATACCATCCGAGGAAAGTTAATGTTGTGCAGGATGCGCTTAGTCGGTTACCAGCAATTCAGATGTTGACTGCACAGAAGAAACTTATTGAAGACTTTCAAAGATTCTATTTGGAAGTTGTGCTACCGCATTCTTCGGGACAGTTGATGTTGCTGCAAGTACAGTCGTCGTTGATCGAGAATATTAAAGTAGCGCAGTTACAGGACCTTAGATTGCAAAAGTTTCGAGAACAGGTTGAAGCTGGACTTCGAACGGACTTGTTGATTCATGAAGATGGTTCGTTGCAATATGGTAGCTGTTTGTGTGTGCCAAAAGGAGATATTTGCGAAGAAGTTATGAAGGAGGCACACAGTTCCGCATATTTCGTACATCCAGGAGGCACGAAGATGTACCGAGATCTACGACATCATTTCTGGTGGGAAGGCATGAAACGGGAGATTGCCCGCTTTGTAGCAAAGTGTTTGGTGTGTCAGCAAGTTAAGTCTGAATATCAAAGGGTTGCTAGTTTATTGCAACCACTTCTGATTCCTCAGTGGAAGTGGGAACATATAACCATGGATTTCGTGACGGCTTTACCGCGGAGTCCAAAGGGCAACAATGCAGTTTGGGTGATTGTTGACCAAGGCAGCTCATTTCATCCCTTTTCGAGTTGGTCAATCAACAAAAGCTTTGGCAGAACGGTACATGCAGGAGATTGTAAGATTGCATGGAGTACCGATGAGCATCGTGTCCGACCGTGACACTCGTTTCTTATCACACTTTTGGAGGAGCTTACAGGAAAGTTTAGGGACTCGATTGAAGTTTAGCACAGCTTATCATCCTCAGACAGATGGCCAGTCGGAGAGAACGATCCAAACTCTTGAAGACATGTTAAGAGCTTGCATGTTAGACTTCAAGGGTTCATGGGAGGATCATCTACACTTGGTGGAGTTTTCGTACAACAACGGTTTTCAGGTGACTATTCAGATGGCTCCATTCGAAGCTTTATATGGTCGCAAGTGTCGTTCACCTGTTTGTTGGGACGATGTTGGGGAACGAAGATTGTTAGGACCGGATTTGATCGTGCAAACAGTGGAGAAAGTTAATACTATCCGGAATCATATGAAAGCAGCACAAGGCTGACAAAAGAGTTGGGCAGATACATCGAGAAGACCTCTAGAGTTCGCTGTTGGTGATTTGGTATTATTGAAGATATCATCGACTAGAAGGGTGATTCGTTTCGGAAGTCCAGGAAAGCTTAGTCCTCGATTCGTTGGACCTTTTGAGATTTTGGAGCGTGTTGGAGAAGTGGCGTATCGATTGGCGTTACCGCAATCCTTGGCGAATGTTCATGACGTGTTTCACGTATCTCAACTCCGAAGATATGTTCGAGATGAAACACACGTGCTGGATCATTCGCAGCTGACTGTCCGAGAAGATTTGACATTTAAAGAGCGACCGATGTCGATTGTGGATCGAAAAGAAAAGGTTCTCAAGAACAAGGTTATCCCTCATGTACTTGTTTCTTGGGGAAATCGCTCGCATGGAGAATCAACTTGGGAACGAGAAGATGAAATCCGACAGAAGTTTCCACATCTATTCTTGTAGTATGTTGATTGTTTATCATTTCTTGTTTTTTGAATTTCGAGGACGAAATTCTTTTTGTAGTTGGGTATAATGTAACAACCTAGTTCATTTATACCAATTCCAGTTCCCGTATTTACTTATCTGTGGTATTTTCTTGTTTAACGGGTTTTTAGGTGCGAATGGTATTTTTACATTTTTACATTGCATTCGACCCGACCCGCTTGCTTGAACCTGTTTGATTCATATTTATAGATTATCCTGACTTGTTACATAGACACGTGCATCTCATGTATACTGCATACTGGCATTTTACCATATAACATTTTAGGTCATGTAAAATAATTTAAAATTGCATTTCATAGCCTGCATGATACCCCTAACCCCATGGTAGCGTCCGCGCATCTTGTTCTCGTCCCGTTCCGTGAAACGGACGTGTTTGGATGGCTACGCGCATGTACGTGCATCCGTTCTTTGAGGTATGCATTTTCATTAACTGAGCATTCATTTTGAAATTTGGATGTTGCATATATTTTTCGTATTTTAAAACTGAAATTTTAGACCCGACCCGGGCGCGTTTTGAAATATTTTTGTATCCCGCCAAATTCAAACTTGTTTAATATTTAATATTTATATTTAAATTCGTTAACTGTTAATATAACGAACTAAAATCTTTTAAAGAAAATTTTATCTAAATCCTAACACCTTCTAACAAACTAAAATCTTTTACAAATTTTAAATCCTAATAACAACCCTGATCTCTCTTTCTTCAGCGCTCTCTTTATTCCTCTGGGCCCCACCACCACGAGCCAATTAAATCGCTCCTTTTCCTATCACTGGCCCACCACTCGAATCTCTCTCTTCTCTTTCCTCTTCTCTTTGTCTCTCTCCCTCGCGGTTGTCTCTCTCTCTCCTCTTTCTCTCTCCTCTCGCACTCTCTCTCTCTCTCACATCTCGCGAAAACTGTGCGTATCTCGAATACGGTCACCTCCCCTCAGATCCCGTCACCTCCCTCTTTATATTTTTCTCCCTCGTCTTTCTCCTTCGTCTGCAAAACCCCGAGCCTCCTCACTTCTCCTCAACCCTAACCCTAACTTCGTCACAACCCCCTCAACCGAGCCTCCTCCTCCTCGTCACCATTCCCTCTTCTCCTTCCTCCTTCTTTCTCCTCCTTCTTCCATATCCCGAGCACCCTGCAACCCCTGCACACTCATCTCAACCCAAGAAACCCACCTCGTCGCCGCCGACCACCTCATCCCGTCGCTATCTCGTTCTTCTTCTCTCCTCTCTCCTCTCTCCTCTGTCTTCTCCCCTCACAGAACCCTCAAACCCACCAAGAAACCCTGCAAACTAAAACCCAAACCCTAAACACCGAAACCCTAGCCCCCATCTCGATCGCCGCTCATTACCAGTGAACTCTACACCACTACCTCATCTCTTTTGTTCCCTGGAATCCCAGAGCACCAAACCACAGTGAGCTTTCTCTCTCTCATTCCTTCTCTTTTTCCTTTCTTCTCTTCCCTTCTTTCTTTCCTTTCTTTTCTGTATTTATTAATTTCTGTAGATCGCCGGAGCCGTGACGACGTCGGCGATCCCGACAACCCAGCAAACATACCTGACTTGTGTGATCACCTTTGTGCGTTGTTTGGATCCATTCCGTGTACCGTGCGCGCGTCGCGACTTTTCGCCGATGTGAGACGTTCCGTACACACCCGTTTCTTGATCCGTCGAGGCAAGTTAATCTTGCTACATGCTATTTAAATTATTATATACTTATTTAAATACATACCATGCCAGTAGTTTAAATCTAGTTCCCCATGTTTCATTTTATAATGTTTCAATGTTCCGTTTGCATCCGTGCACATCATTTTAGATCTAGATCATGAAAACTAATCTTGTTACATAGTAGATTACATTACAATGCATCCATACCAATATTTATATCGCATAGTGCTTATTTGTACATCCCATAGTACCATTTTATAGTTTATAACTTTTTGGATACCTATTTGCATCCTTCTCGTCTAATATATATACAATTGCATCCATGAATCATTTTAATACATAATAATGTGATATTAACATTCCATGTTTAATAAAGTGCATCCTAATTAGTGTTGGAACTATAACTTTAACCCTAATCGATAACCGTGCATCCATATGTTTGAATCTACACCTATTTGCATACCACATCACATTATTCCATTTTATTGTTTCATTTGTATCCCATACTTGTTTTTGTGTACCCATGCTTAGTATAGTTTGATTTTGAGCACCCACGTGACACTTGTGCACCCCCTGACATGACTTAATACACTACTACTTGATACGACTTGATACCTATACACTTCTTGACATGATTGATACTTGTTCACTACCTGACATGACCTGATGTACCACAGCTTGACCTGTTACCTGATCTTGTTACTAATGCTGACAATCTTGACCTGTTGTCCCTACAGACATTTCCTGTTGTCTATCCAGACAAATCTGTACCTGCTTGATCCTGTGTTGGCATTAGCTCCAGATTTATTAATACCTGACTTGAACACATGACTTAGGGGTATGGGGAAATCAATGATGAAACCTGACTTGTAACTCGACAGTTCGATACCTTTACTGATCAGTCTTACGGGCTAGGCCAGCCCTGGGGTGATGTTGCTGACATCACTCATCTTTACATACTACCTTTTACTGCCTAGCGGCACGTCTCGGATTCAACCTAAGAATCTTGACCGTGGTCCCAGGCACGCACGTGATACTATTGAGTTACATCGATGATTCATCAAATTGATTTCAAAGACTTGAGAATAGTTAACCCAATAGACCAGTCTAGATTACTCATTACACATTACCCTCACTGTCCTCATTTATATTACTGTTATACCTGTTTTACCGTTTATACTCATACATGCATGTCTTGCTACCCCTGTTTATATTATTGCTTGATATTATGACGCACTGACGTCTGGGTTTTGCATGGCCCAGATTCTTTACCTTTGCTGTAGGCCGAGCAGGAGTATTTCAGTCAGCAGGCCAAGCAGTGAGAACTTGTTAGTAGTTAGTTTATTTTTCTTTTCAATATTTTCATTCCCGATGTGAGCCCGCATTATGGGACGGATATTCCAGTTTATTCCTGTATTAGATCTTTTTGCTTCCGCATTATTTTATTCTTGACCCGTTTATTCTGGCTTATGAACATGTGTTAGATTGTTTATTATTATTCTTGATATCTCTACATCCGTAATGTGACTGTGGAAGGATATTTCCTATCCACATGTAGCATGGTTGGCTCTGTCACGTGCCTATCTTAGCGTACTCTGGGAAGCGGGGCGTGACAATTTCTTCTCCTGGAAAGTAATTATCGTGTTCTTCTTCTGCCACATTACCGTCTTCTCTTTCTTCTTCTGCCGCATTACCGTCTTCTTCTTGTCCTTCCCCGTGATATAGCCAATTTGTATAAAGTCTTGTAAAACCATGTTTAACGATATGAAACTCTACGAATTCTACTTTCTGCCAGTACTTATTCCCACATCTATCGCACGGGCAGAGAATCTTCTCTAGCACGTTCTTATTATGTGCGGGTGCAAATTCAATGAAAGCAGCAACTCCTGCGACAAACTTAGGTTGTATATGTTGTTGCCAATCCACGTACATCCAGTCCTTAACTCTGATGTACTCATGGGCCATGTTAGACTGTATAATATATATATTGTAGGTTATGATGATTATATTGAGAAATCTAAGAACGAGATGGTTGCTGACAAAGAAGAAAATCCGTAGATACAAGTTTGTCGTTGAAAATAATAAATTATCGATAAACAAAGTTAGATTTGAAGATACCTGTGTATGAGTTGTATTCTGTGTATCTATGTTTCAGTTTATGATTTCGTTTAAGTTTAGGGTTGTAAGTGTGTATGTGCTTTGTGTATAGTTGAAAAGAATAAATCATCATTTTTTTTGAAGAACTAAGTTCTTTATATAGGGTTAAATCCTAATTTTTGGAGGAATTAAATTCCCATATGTTCATGTTATTTCTTTCTAACTTATTTCTTTTCTCCTGAGTTTTGAATCTGCAGAACAAAATCTCCCCGATGAGAATTAAATTCTCAACTTGTAGGGAGATTTGCTTCTGCAAATTTCAACCAGAGGAAAAACTAAGTTCTTATACGAAGGGTTAAGTTTACGGTAAAGTTGTGCATTTACGTTATCATCGAGTATCCTACCGAAGGAACTAGTGCACCCTAAACCCCAACCCTAATTTTTGGAGGAATTAAATTCCCATATAATCCTCTTATTTCTTTTTAACTTAGTTCTTTTCCACTAAGTTTTGAATCTGCAGAACAAAATCTCCCAATAAGAATTAAATTCTCAACTCGTGGGGAGATTTGCTTCTGCAAATCTCAACCAGAGGAAGAACTAAGTACTTATATGAAGGGTTAAGTTTACGGTAAAGTTGTGCATTTACGTTATCATCGAGTATCCTATTGAAGAAACTAGTGCACTCTAAACCCAAATTATCCCAAATTACCCCTAATTAACCCAAAATTAAATCTTAATCATCACCTTAACTCAAATTATCCCTAATTAACCCAAAATTAACCTAATTAACCAAAAGTAATCCTAATTATCACCCTAACCAAATAAACCCTAATCAACACCTTACCACAAATACACTATATTTTACCTAATTAACCCAAATTAACCTTAGCCCAAACCCTAACCCAAATCAACCTAACCATAATCATCACCGTAACCCCAACCCAATTAACTCTAGCCCAAACCAAAATTAACCATAATTAATCTAATTAACCATAACCCTAACCCTAATCATCACCAACCTAATTTTACCTAATTAACCCTAACCCTAACCCTAGCTCTCACCCTCACCCTAACCCCTAACCCTAGCTCTAACCCTACCTAATTAACCCTCACCCTAAACTAAACCCTAATCCTAACCAGAACCCTAAACCCTAACCCTAAACCGAACCGTAACCCTAGACCGAACCCTAACTCAAAGCCCCAGTAGTAACCCTAAAATCAACAATAACACAAATAAAAGCATAATTATAAGTTAAAAATTGAAATTAACTCACCTTAGGCCGGCGATTCTACCGTCGACGAGGTCGAGGAGGCCGGAGATTCCACTGTCGACGAGACACAGTCGACGATGCGAGCGATGGTGTACCGGTGATGAGGAAGTCGACGATGGTGTACTGGCGACGAGGAGGCGCACGCGGGAGATCGGTGACAAGTGGGAGTTAAGAAATTTTGGGAACGATGAGGAAATTTCTGGGCTTTATTTTTTTTATATAAATAACCCATTGATGCCCCTACGGATTAATCCGTAGGGCCTTCTTTTGCGGCTCCGTAGGGCCAATTAAAAGATTACATTTTAATATTTTTAATTTAATCCGTAGGGTACCGTAAGGGCAACCATCTGACCCTACGGATTAATCCGTAAGGACAATAAAAGGTTGCCCCTATGGATTTCTGTAACCGTAGGAGCAACCCTTTATTGTAGTAGTGGTCCGACTTCAAGTTTTCGAATCTCCAAGCTTCCGACCGACTCACTCTACATTTCTACTCTACTGCCATTCTGAATTTGTTTTCTCTTTCTTATTTTTTGTTTTTTTTGTTAGCTCTCTTTTGTGGTTATATTGGTATTGATGGTTTTGTTATATTTTGTATTTAATTTTTTTAATTAGTTAAAACATTAATATGGAGGGTTCATTCGAACGCATCAAACTCAAGTTCCTCATCCCGAAATAGAAGCACAAGCAGAAGGATCCACACTTACATCTTGGGAAGCTAAAAATATGCGACTACTAATAATGTTTGGAAGCACTATAAAATTGAATTTAGGGATAGTGTTAGATACGAAGTTTGCAAATATTGTGGCAATGCATATAAACATAAAGACGGTACCGACATCGGTACATTCCATAAACATCCAAAAAAAAACTCAGAAGCCCCGGCCGGTTTCTCCTCTACACAATCACAAATTGGTTTCGCCGTTCAAGGTCTTTTTCAATTTAATCATGATTTAAATATTTCAGAAATGGAAAGTTTTGTTATGGCAGATGAATAGATTTTCAGATTCGGAGAAAACCAAAAGCTTTTGAGCGGTACGTTCAAATGGTATTGCAACCGGCATACAAAAGGATTCCGAAGACTATGCTTAAAAGTTGTTATTTTAGCCTCTACAACGATAACAAATAGGTATTAATTGCTCCTCTTGCTTCTTTAGATACTATTATTTCATTAATTTCTGATATTTGGATTGATAGAAGGGAACTTTCCTGAATTTGTGTTATTGCACATTGGATAGATTCTGACTGGTATTTGCAAAAAAGAATTATTGCTTTTAGATAATTTCAATTCCAACATAGTGCTTTTAATATAACTTCTAAAATTAGATCTATTTTAGAAGAATATCATTGTGTAAATAATTTTTTTCCGATTTCTTTTGATAATGCTAAAAACAATTATGTTGCTGTTTCTGAACTTATTAGGATATGCAAACCAATTTGTAGTGGTCACTTTTCTCATATTCGTTATGCATGCCATATGCTTTATCTTGTTGTACAGGATACATATACCGTATATAGTTCAAATATTCAAACAATTAAAATGGCAGGTAGGTTTATTAAAAGTTCTGGAAAAAGAAAATCTGAATATAAAGCTAGATGGCAAGCTCAAGGAATAAGGCCGTCTCTTCGAAAAGATGTGGACACTAGGTGGAATAGTACATATGACATATTTCGTACTGCATCAAACACCGCCGGAATTATTAGTAACATATAGAATGAAAAAATGCACGTAGGAAACCACTTAACAGAGGATCATTGGGCAGTTGCAAAACTTTTTAAACATTTTCTTATGACTTTTAAAATAGCAACCGAACGATTTTCTGCTACTTATACCCCCACTTCTCATATTCTTGTCTCTGAGTTGTATAATATAGCTCAATATTTTGCTAGTCACTCTGATTTTCCATTACTTCAGCCAGTTATATTTGCTATGCTAACTAAGATTTTTAAATATTACTCTGAAATTTCAATTGTTTAATATTTATGTTCGGTAATGGACCCCAGAATTAAATTCGAAGGTTTGGAAGCTCTTTTTAACGGGTTCCATGGATGCATGGGGCATAATGTAGATATTGATGCATATGTTAGTATCGTTAGAAGTAATTTAGATGAAATGTTTAATTTGTATGTTGCACGATCTACTGTGAGTAGAACTAGTAGACCACCAGCCGCAACCAGTTCACGTGCTTCGACTCCAGTTTTAGAACTTATTCAACAGAAGAAAAAGGCACAAGGCCCTGTGGCCTCATCATCATCATCTTTAAATGAGTTAACAATATATTTACAAACCGTATCAGACTTAGATTATACCATGTATGAGTTTGATATTTTAGCCTGGTGGAAAACCCAAGGGCATTTGTATCCGGTGCTTTCTACTATGATATACGATTTACTAACCATTCCAGTGTCCACAGTAGTGTCGGAAAGTACTTTTAGTACAGGTGGCAGGATATTAAGCGAGAAGAGATGCAGTTTGGCATACGACACAATAGAGTGCATGATTTTCTCGCAAGATTAGGAAGTAGAAGCTGCCAAGAAATAAAATGCAATCACTTTGGACTCGGATTATCTACCTGAGGAGCTTACATGATCGGACGAGACCAACACCGAAGGAGGAACTAAAACCGGCGCCGACGAGTAGTGAGTAGGATTTGTAATAGTAGAAAAAGAATTACATAGATCTGATTCCTTCTCATTGAGCTCAATATTTGGGAGTGATACGTAGGCGGCCCGAGCAAGTTCGTTCTTTAATGTAAAAAAACACGATAAATTGTATCATGAAATTATAATTTGATTTATTTTAATAAAAATTTCGGTTTAATTTTTATTTTTTGCTTAATTTTTAAGTTTTCTTTAATTTAAAAAAAATCACCAGAGCCAGGTGAGCTGACTCACCTGAATCGTGTGAATCGCCTCGCCTCCCTCGCGATTCGCCTAGGCGATGTGGTGAGGCGAGTAGGTTCCGGCATCGGCACCGTTGGCCTCGCCTCGCCTCTTCGGCAACTCGTATCGCGTCTCTTCATGAATTGGGCGAATTTCGAGGCGAATCGCCTCAATTCGGTTCATTATCCATGCCTAGGGCAAATAATACACCTACTGTAGTAACCATTGGGGCAGGTGGAATTTGCCGGCTCCTCCGCTTGCTGCTTTTGGAAAGAAAAATTAACATTTGTGGCTGACCTTACGATGCCGGCAAAGAAATCCCTATTGTGGGCACCATAAAGGCAATGTAGGGTTAAAAAAAACAGAAATTCCCCATTCACCCCATTCCCATCCATCTCTCTATCTCGATCCAAAAAAAATGCTAACTGTTCACACCAGAATATTGCATTTAATACCGTCCATTTTTCTGCTCGTTTGTATATAGGTAGGTGCTTTTGATCCGTATTTGCTACATGATTACAGGTTACAGGTTCCACATCCGGAATAACGAAAATCACGCACAATCTCTACAGTTATGATAAAGTTTAGAACAACTGTCAAAAACAGATAAAATCCGAGTTCCGATAATCCACACCCATCAAGTGTTGTCTACCAGTTCAAGAGATAAGACGAATATAGCGGTCATTCGTGTCTCGAACAAGCACAGAGCACGAGAGAGGCATCATAAGAAACAAGGTGCAACACGAAGCTCGAGGGAGATCAAGGCCAAAAGTCAAAATGAGTTGCCATTTTGGACCATTAAAAATCTGAGAATATTTTAGAACCATTTTGCAATTTTGAATCTGTCAAACAGAAAAACAAAGTAACACAAAGAAGCACAGAAAAAACCGCACACAAACCCTTCTAAATGACTGCGGAAACGTGATTAAACATGAGCATAGGCGGCGGAACAGCGGCCATGACGTTGTATCTCGCAACCAAATTTCATGGGTAGTTTTGTAATTATACAGGGGCTCAGAATATGGCCCTAGGGTTTCACTCCTCTGCCTATATATACTTCAGATTTGATCCAACCATGGATGATTTTTCTTTTCCTTAGATTAGTGTAGTTTAGTGTATTGTTTTTCTTCTTCTTCTTCATCTATTCTCCATGAAATTGTAGTGAGAGCTTTTGAGTGTAAATTAATGAAGAAGTGGTTTTTTTTATATCTTGTCACTTTATTTTCTTGCATTGTATTTTAAATTCCTAGTATAACTTTTATTATTTGTTGTTAAAGTAGTTGTTGGTTTTAGTGTTCTCTTTTCTCTCTCTTCTAATCCGTATTTTCAAGCCATGATACTCAATGGAATCCTTTGCTTAGGTGAGGGCCCGAGTAGTTAGCTTATTATCTTTTGTAAACTATATTTTCCCATTCTTTCTTCTCCTCTTCTTATTTTATTTTCTTTATAATGTGTGAATAATTTCTTACTTGTTAGGGCTAAACAAGGTTGGTATGAGGGATGTGATTGTTACGTTTTTGCGTATTCTTAATTTTTATTACCGCAATCAAGACGGTTTCGCTTGGTAGCTAGCCCGGTTGAGTACGGGTCGATTCACAAGGAGATGGAATCTTTTTCTTTATGCTTTAACGAGTTAAATCAAAAAAATTGGTGATTTGTTTTAAGTTCTACTAATGAGATAAAAGATAATAAAAAACTTACTAGGGTTAGGATTAGATTAGTTCGAATTTTAGGAATTCCTCACTTTTTCTCAAAGCCCTTATTGATATCGGTGTTAAGGTAATCGGCAACAACGGGGATTAGTACGACTAGGAAGGAACTTGCAAGTATAAGCTAAGCTTTCCATGCTTATTTTCTTCTTTTTGGACCTTGTCCGTCCGTTCTTAGCTCTTAGCCCTAACCTCCGGTTAATTCAACCACAACCGGTCTAACTATGGAATCACAGCTATCATGCAGGATAGGGTGTCGTAGTGAGCGGATTGTGGTTCAATTAAAAGGAGTCCGAATTAAGATGATGGGCAAAGGAAAGAGTGAGAGAGATTTCCTTCTCTCAAACTTTCCTTCTCCTGCCCTAACAAGTAAGAGATTACTCACCCATTAAAAAGATAAAAACAAAAAGAAGGTAGAAAGACATGAGGTTAAGAGGAATTTACAACTAGCTATTTGAGACCTCACCTTGACAAGGATCTTACTCAAGCATCATCGTTGTTTTAAGGATAAACAAAAATGGAAAAAGAGAAAACAAGAGGAAAACAACAATAAAAATTAGCAACTAGATTAACAAATAAGAATTGCAAAAATTAAATAGACATGCAGGATAAAAGAACTCTCTTTTTATTTTTATTTTTATTAATAAACGCTCATAAACTCGGTACAATTTTTCATAAAGAAAGAACACAATTAAATTCTAAACACTAAACTAAAGAAAAGCATCCTAAGAAAGGCACCCTAAGAAAAGCACAATTTATTTTGGCTTTAAGCTCTGCTATTTATAAGCATACATTCTGAAACCCTAGGTACACATTCTGAGCTAAACACGAGATTACAAAACTACCCCAAGAGAGCTGAGTCAACACTGCTTCAACTGCCACTGACACTGTTCAGACGCGGCCGCGGAACCGCGGCAGAAGTGCCTATTTGGCCGCGGAACCGTGGCCATTTGGTAAAATTGGGGGACTATCTTTTCAGGGCTTCTCCATGTTGTTGTTCTCTTATGTTTTGTACATTTGGTTTCTCAGAATCTCTTCAGTTTTCTTCCAGATTTTCAGCAGTGGACTTTTGTTTATTGAGCTCCGTGTTGAAGTCTTGGATCTTGTGTTGTCCTTGTACTTTGTTCAATGAAGTGACCAATGATTTGCCATTTTGTCCCTTGAACTGGTAAGCGGTATTTGTACAGATAGTGCATGGAGATCAGTATTCATCTGTTATTGATCGTAGTCCCGCATTTGTTGCGACTTTTCATGAATTTCACTGTAAAGAGCTGAGAACCTGTGACCTGCATTATTCAGCAAATACGGATTAAAAGTACCTACCTATATGCAATGTGATTAAGAATGGGCGGTATAAAAATGCAAAAATCTGATATGAACAAATATGCCCAAACTTATCTTTTGCTCGTCCCGAGCAAAGCCAATTTTATTCTTAAAAAGTCCTAACCTTACTATCGCAGGGAACGCGATTGCACTGAGCTCGTGCAATAATCCGTTAAACCTCTAGGTGTCCCTAGTAGGAGGAGTGTTGTCTCCTGAGGGTTTTCAGCGGATACCACCTACAAAATCCGATCAATTTGGCCATTGACTCTAATTCTTCAATTCAGTATTCTAGCAAGAAAATTTATCATCCTCAACTTAGAAATCATCAACCCATATTTTTCACACTTCTTTAAGATCATATACGTTTTGCCAGTTTATAAAGCTTTCAGCATCTCCTATGTTTTCCTTCTAAGGCGCAATCTTAACTCAGGAATTTTATCATTTCTACTGAAGATATAAGCTCTATTTTTTATTCCTATCTCTCCTCCAAACTCCAATCATATACCCCTACGTGTATGTAATTGTCGCCCCTACACTTGGAAATTCAATTCAAGCTATCATACTCCTGTCTATCTTCCAAAATACTTTTAGTTGGTGAATTTTAGATGAAACTGCTCACACCTCCTTCATGCGACCGTTATTACTTCTTGAGGTACTAAACGACCGATTACAAAATGTGCTTGCGCATTTAGGCGTAAATCCTCGTATTGCAACACCTAAGGCTTTAGCAGTGACTCTCAAACCAGTTGGTCTAAGGCACTAGGTGATAAAGCACCCTCGCTATATATTTTTTTTATTTATGTTGCCTTAAGCAATTACAAAACCAGTGTTTATTTTTTTATCTCTTTATTCACCACTTATACTTTTATTTTATTTTCCTTCATACCAAGGATTTTAGACAAGAGCATTTCAATGTATCCTCTACTATCCCAAGTTTCAAGATGTGTGTAAGTGCATATAGTACGGTATATATTTTCAAAATTTGGACTTAAGATTCAAAATTATTTTTCAGACTTATATTTCAAATGGAGATTTCAATACTCTTCCCTTATTTCGATTTTGCCCAAGAACTGAACTCAAAATTTGCTTATTTCTAAAAAAACTGCAAGGGCATATATTTTCTACAGTTAAACTTTAAGAAAGGTTATTTTTAGAGCTTTTAATTTACTAAGTTTAGGATCTAGTTTTTCCTAACTAGTCAACCGTCATATTGAACTTGAGTCAAATATGGCCAATATTGAAATTTTCAAGTTTTTTAATTTTTGATTTTTATGGGTTTTAAAATAAGTATGCAAATGCAAAAATATACACATGAATACGAAGGAAGAAAGCTTATCGAGCACACCCCCAAACTTAAATTTGACAGTGCCCTCACTGTCACGCTACACCAAGAGTGTTAAAATTGTCGGCACTCCCCTGTTTGTTTATTTATTATTATTTATTATTATTATTATTAACAGAAAAAGAAAACAAAATATATATACACAAAAAGCTCCCCCCAAACTTAAGTGGAACAGTGTTTCCACTGTTTAAGCGTTAAAGTTCAGAGTTAGGGGGAGAAAAACACAGTATCAAGCTATACAAGGCCTTACACAGGCCAAAACTTAGCACCAACCATTCAAAAAAAAATTTGTTATAATTGTGTGGTTAGTGAAAGAATGGAGTGTAGAGAGAAGAAATGAGAAACACACGAGACCGTGTGGAGATAGAAGCAGTATACGGTCTCGGTGGAGGAGAAGAATGGCGGAAGGGAAAAAGAAATGGTGTATGAACTTGAGGGTGAAAACGAATTGAATAAATTAGTACAATCTGTAATGATCGATGTGAAAAGATGGATTGTACTAATCTATCAATATGGCGAAAAATTGGGTCAAATCCCTCAAGATTCGTGAGAAAACATGGGTATGCCGAACTTGGTAAACCAGATACTGCAAATGAAAGTGATACGGTTTCTTGCAAGGTCGGAACGATGAAAAGAATGGAAGCGAGTGATTGAGGAAGGGTAATAGTTAAAGCTTTGGGTGGGTATACACAGTCAGTGGAAGGGACATGATGAATTGGAAAATCCGACTCATCAAGCAAAACTGGTTCATCTTCAATACTATCCTCAAAATTCTCTTCAAAGATCAGCTCATCCATGCAACTATCATTAATATCTAAATGCATATGAAGTTCGGGAAAAACATTTAATGACTCGGGATGATGAATTGGAGAGAAAAATTCAGTCAAATTTGCGGGTTCATCATCCAAAATATTCCCAGTGTCAATATTCTCAATCAAGTGAAAATCAATTTTCTCAGACACCTCATCAAAAGAATGGCTGTTAATCAATTCAGGTTATAGTGTGGAGGTGTAGAGGTCAAAAGGATTGGGTGTGGTTTCACTCGAAAGGGACCCTTCATAATCAGGTAAATCAAACACTACAAAGTCCCACAACTCATTAAACGTTCTATCTTCAACCGGTGAATCATTTGGGACACTTGATAAACATTCAAAACCGGAGTTGTGGGATTCAATTGGGGATGGGTAGGTTTGATTTGGAAGGGTGCACAGCTCACTCTATCCACTCAAATTCTCAATTTGTCCAACCGCCTCATCATACATTGAAAAATTTGGAGCTAGTTGGAAACTAGCTACCGGGTCACTAGGTTATATGAGGGCGGCCATGGACGCATTCAAATCCATCATCTGTTGGCATGATGCTACCCTAAAGTCTTCCAACGACTGTTCCAGACTAGACATGGATTGTGAAGGGGTTTCAGTAAAAGATTCAAACTCGTTTGGATACTGGAAACTCCCAAAAGGCTGTGGAGAAGCAATGTCTAGGGATGGTGCAAAAGTTGGGTAGGATGGATAGGAATTCAATGGTTGGACAGGAGTTGGATCAACATTTGGATAAGAAGGTGAATGGAATTGTTGATCCCAAGAATTTGAAGCGGGGAAAGGAGTGAAAGATCGGCTACGAGATTGTTCAATTCGTTCAGCAATAGACATAGGTCTTGGGGTTACAACTGGACTTTCAACAGGGGTATCAATATGAGAAGGGGTAAATGTTTGAAACGATTGATACGAAGTGGATTGCTGAGTCCAATTGTTTGTCCTAGACGCGTCTATTCGATCTTTCAAAGAGATTTTTGGCATGGAGGGATCGTTCGAAGTTCGGCCAAAACAAGAACCGTAGGAAGTTATGTCTGGTTGTGGGTACTAAAGTTCGGCAAGAGTTTTGCGAGGTGGGGTACCCATGTTTGCTTGATTGAAAAGGTAGGAAAGGAGGGAAGTGGTATATATATATTTTTTAAATGTTTGTTTTTGGAGCTTATTTTTAAAAAAATGTTTGTTTAAAAGAATACGAAATTATGTGACTAAACTTTTTACAAGCACAATCACAATCACAATATGCACAAACACATCTAGAGGTAGGGTCTTCTAAGTCTGCTAGACTGCTCCTAACTATTCCAAAGTGAAAAGTTGTGAGATAACCCTCAAATCGTCTCTTCACTGCCAATTGTGGCCAGGTAAGCACAAAAAAAGAAAGGAGGGTTCCGCTCACGAATCACCGTGAGACGAGTCTTTTAAAATTACCGTTCTCACTTGTTTAGCCTAGGCACCGCAAAGTCAAGTTTAGATAAACGATTGAATGCCCACAACCTTCCTCTGTCCTATTGAGCACGACAGTCCTTAGTTGGCTGAGTCTAGATATTTTTTTAATTAAGCTCAAGGGTGATGCATATGCTTTTAGTGATTTTAGGGGTCTTAGGAAGGGTGATGAAATCCCCACCCAATCTGAATTGGTGTTATAGCCCCTTAAATTCCGTATTATTTATGCAAAGCAGGAACAACCAAAAATCTAAAACACTTTCAAAAATTTTTATTTTGGTTGCGGCGTAAATAATTCTGCACAAAAATCAGTTTATTGGAGAGGGGGAAAGAATCTGTGCAAAGAATGTTGCAGAAAAAATTGTTAGGGGAGTTCAGAGGAGAGAATGAGATAATTGGAATACCAACAGAGAAAATTGGGTCGCTGACGTCACCCTTTGACTGCAGTTCCGCGGTCAAACTTGTGATTCTACCGCGGTTCCGCGGCTGTTCAGACGTTGACTGTTTCCAAATTTGTTCCTGTGCTGAGTTGGTTTTCCTCTTCCTGTTTAGATCCCCTGAATCTTGATTTGTTCACTGAGTTTGCTCCAGAACTGAACTAGAGTTTGCCCCAAGCTTGCACAATTGCACAAAAACTAATCAAAGATAACAAGATGATTTTTTTTTCAATTTTTATATTTTTATATTTTTTTGATTAACCCGAAACTACACAAAGAAATAAACTACCGTCTCCCCGGCAACGGCGCTATTTGATTGTTACGTTTTTGCGTATTCTTAATTTTTATTACCGCAATCAAGACGGTTTCGCTTGGTAGCTAGCCGGTTGAGTACGGGTCGATCCACAGGGAGATGGAATCTTTTTCTTTATGCTTTGACGAGTTAAATCCAAAAAATTGGTGATTTGTTTTAAGTTCTACTAATGAGATAAAAGATGATAAAAAGCTTGCTAGGGTTAGGATTATGTTAGTTCGAGTTTTAGGAATTCCTCACTTTTTCTCAATGCCCTTATTGATATTGGTGTTAAGGTAATCGGCAACAACGGGGATTAGCACGACTAGGAAGGAACTTGCAAGTATAAGCTAGGCTTTCCATGCTTAGTTTCTTCCTTTTGGTCCTTGTCCGTCCGTTCTTGGCTCTTAGCCCTAACCTCCAGTTAATTCAACCACAACCGGTTTACCTATGGAATCACCGCTATCATGTAGGATAGGGTGCCATAGTGAGAGGATTGTGGTTCAATTAAAAGGAGTCCGAATTAAGATGATGGGTAAAGGAAAGAGTGAGACAGATTTCTTTCTCTCAAACTTTTCTTCTCCTGCCCTAACAAGTGAGAGATTACTCACCCATTAAAAAGATAAAAACAAAAAGAAGGTAGAAAGAAATGAGGTTAAGAGGAATTTACAACTAGCTATTTGAGGCCTCACCTAGGAAAGGATCTTACTCAAGCATCATCGTTGTTTTAAAGATAAACAAAAATGGAAAAAGAGAAAACAAGAGAAAAACAACAATAAAAATTAGCAACTAGATTAACAAATAAGAATTGCAAAAATTAAATAGACATGTAGAATAAAAGAACTCTCTTTTTATTTTTATTAAATAAACGCTCATAAACTCGCTACAATTTTTCATAAAGAAAGAACAGAATTAAATTCTAAAAACTAAACTAAAGAAAAGCATCCTAAGAAAGGCACCCTAAGAAAGGCACAATTTATTTTGGCTTTAAGCTCTGCTATTTATAGGCATACATTCTGAAACCCTAGGTACACATTCTGAGCTAAACACGAGATTACAAAACTACCCCAAGAGAGCCGAGTCAACGCTGCTTCAACTGCCACCGACACTGTTTAGACGCAGCCACGGAACCGCGGCAGAAGTGCCTATTTGGCCGCGGTTCCACTGCCAGTTGGTAGAATTGGGGGACCATCTTTTCAGGGCTTCTCCATGTTGCTGTTCTCTTATGTTTTGTACACTTGGTTTCTCAGAATCTCTTCAGTTTTCTTCCAGATTTTCAGCAGTGGACTTTTTTTTATTGAGCTCCGCGTTGAAGTCTTGGATCTTGTGCTGCCCTTGTGCTTTGTGCAATGAAGTGACCAATGATTTGTCATTTTGTCCCTTGAACTGGTAGGCGACATTTGTAAAGATAGTGCACGGAGATCAGTATTCATCTGTTGTTGGTCATAGTCCCGCATTTGTTGTGACTTTTCATGAATTTCACTGTAAAGAGCTGAGAACCTGTAACCTGCAATTATTCAGCAAACACGGATTAAAAGTACCTACCTATATGCAATGTGATTAAGAATGGGCGGTATAAAAATGCAAAAATCTGATATGAACAGGATGGAAAATCCCTTGTGTTTCTTTTCGCTAAACAACTTGAAGTGAACCTAGACCCCACAAACACAATTCCCTCTCTTAGGCGCGCTATAAGTGACATATAGCCACAATCTAAGTCGAGAATTCCTTTAGGCGCACTACAACGTGATATGTAGTTGTGATCTAATTGGAGACTTGGTTGTTTATGTTTGGCCTAGGGTTGAAAATAAGAGCATGTAACGGACGGATAAGGGGAACTAGGAGTGGATTTAGCATTGGAAAGCTTGTTTAAACTCGCAAATCCCATTCCTATGTCCTCCAAATCCCTGCTACATTCGATTATTCCAACATCATTTCAAGAATGGCAAAAGACAAGCATAAGACTAATCCTAACTCTACTAACCAACCCTAACCCTAACAAGTTCACTTGAACAAGGAATACAAATACTTTGGATATAATTGAACAAACATATACATTTTCACTTAACTCGTCTAAAAAAAGAATGAAAAACATACCATTTCCCAGTGGAGGATTCACACTCAATCGGCTACCTATCAAGCGATACCGACTTGATTGTGGTAAGTAGAAAAAGTAGAACGCATAACATATCGCTGCGCTTTCTGCCTGGCCATCAAATGGCGACGTTGTCGGGGAGACGGTAACGTATTTCTTTCTTATTATTCGGGTTAATTTTTGTATATAAAAAACTAAAAAAAAAACCATAAAAATCTATCTTATTATTCTTTGTTTCTTTTTGTGCGAGTGTGCAGGATAGGGAAAAGTGCAATTTCAGTGCCAAAGACGTGGGATGTTTGATTACATCTCGCAGCTACACCGCAGTGGATTAAGGCGAAACTGTGCCAAAATCTGGAGCAACTACAGTGATCACATCAAAATACAGATGCTACAAAACAGAAGACCAAAACCAGAGGAGTGCACCTAAGAAAATTGGAGCCTCAACTCAACAATTTGACCGCGGTTCCGCGGCCATTAAAGATCATTTGACCACGGTTCCGCGGCCAAAAATCGGCTTCATTGCCCCAAATTTTTGTCAGTTCTTCTCTTCTCAAAACTCTCCTTCTAAGCTCCAATAGATTGCCTTTTCTGCAGTATTCTTTGCGCAAACTTTCTCTTCCTCTCCAATAAACTGTTTTTGTACAGGATTCTCTGTGCTGCCGCCCAATAATTTTTTTTGCAAGTGTTTTAGATTTTGATAGATTTATCGTTTTGCATAAATAATACGGATTTTAAGTGGTTATAACACCAATTCAGATTGAGTGGGGATTTCATCACCCTTCCTAAGACCCCATAAATCGCAAAAAGTATACGTATTATCTTGAGTTAATAAAAAATATCTAGACCAAACCTATAAGGATTTATCGCGCTCATTTAGGACATGTTACGCCTCGCTTCCCAGAGTGCGCTAAGATAAGCACGTGACAGAGCCAACCATGCTACCTGTGGATAGGAAACATCCCTCCACAGTCACATTACGGCTGTCTAGAGATATCAAGAACAGGAAAATATAGTAAACTATCTAGTACATGTCCATATGCCAGAATAAACGAGTCAAGAAATAATATGCTACGGAAGCAAAAGATCAAAATACAATAAAAATCTGGAAAGTAAAACATAACTAAACTAGATACTAACTGGATCCTCACTGCTCGGCCTAACGGCGGAAGTACTTATTATCAGCCTGCGACAAGGTAGAGGATCTGGGCCATGCAAAACCCAGAAGTCAGTGTGTCATAATATCAAACAATAATAAATGAACAGGAGGTAACAAGACATGCAGGCTTGAATTATAAAAGGGTACATGAATGTAATAAGTGAGCAGGGATATAGAACAATGAAGTGTAATAGTATGTGTAAAGTGCAGTGAGTAGTCTAAACTGTGCTATATGGTTATCTACTCTAAAGTTATTCGAAATTAATTAATGTAATACTCATCGTAACCCATCGGTCTATGCCCCGTTCATTCCCCACGGGACCACGGTACAATATATAATAGACTGTGAGTCTATATCCCGTTCATACCCCACGGGACCACGGTACAGGATGTAATAGCCCATTGAGTTACGTTCAGTTACAATCTTGATTTCCCCATACTCCCAAGGTTATGTGTGTAAGTCAGGTATTGATAAATCGGGAGCTAATGCCAACACATGATCAAGTAGGTACAGGTTTGTCTAAATAGACACAGGATATGTCCGTAGGGACAACAGGTCAAGATTGTTGGCATTAGTAACAAGATCAGGTAATAATTCAAGTAGTAATATATCAAGCCATGTCAGGTAGTGCACATATATCAAGTCATGTCAAATAGGGTATCAGGTCAAGTCAGGTAGTGCACAGGTAACAAATGGGTAATCACAATCAACTGTAGTAAGTATGAATGCACGAAATCAAATATAACAATACAATGAAACAATGTAACATGGTAGGTATAAATTCAATGGATGTACAATTATCGATTAGGGTTTCATTTATAGTTCTAATACTAATTAGGATGTATTTTATTAAACATGGAATGTTACAACAACAATATTAGGTTATTAATGAGATCTGTAGATGCAGCTATATGCATTCTATATGATATGGATGCAAACAGACATCATATAACCATAAAATGATAAACTAACAAGTGCGGGATATATAACTAAACAATATGAGATGCAACTATTCAATTTGATGCAGTATATGATAGTATAGTATGCAACAAGATAAGTTTTCATGACCTAGATCTGAAATGATATGAATGAATGCAAAACTAATCATTATAAGGTATTATAATTCAAATAGGCATAGAATACAGTAGTATAGCATGTAGCAAGGTTAACTTGCCTGAACGGACATCATGACGGATGTAAACGCAGCGTCCGAAGTCGGTAAAATTCTCGATGCACGCACACACGTACATAACAAAACCAGGCAATCCAAGAATGTGACCACACAGGTAGGGGACGTCCACTGGGTCTCCCGGATCGGCGGTGGCGAGCACGGCTCCGGCGATCACCTTGATCTGTATAAAATATGACGACGGATATCCGGAGACGAATGCTGACATGAAATCACGAACGGAGCAAGATCAAAACTTGATCTTGTCAAACAAACACTACTCGGCTAGGGTTCGATTTGTGCTCGGCCTTCGCTGTAGTTGCAGGATCTCCAGAGAAAAGTGCTTTGAGATTTGCCAACATTCCATCAACAAAAGGGAGGCGTCAAAGAGCCTTGATAGCATCTGCTCATTTTTTCCAAAGTTTCTCAATAGGCAGATCAATGTCCTTGGCATCAAAACTCTCAATCTCACCACCACCATCATCATGAGCAGCAGCATTTACATTATATGAATCATGAAAATGCAGTATTCATGAAAATGCACATGTCTATGTAAGCGTCAAGATAATTCATAAATATGAATCAAACAAGTTTCAAGCAAGCGGGTCGGGTCGAATGCAATATAAAATGTAAAATACTATTCATACCCAAAACACGATAAATCAAGAAAATATCAAAAATAAAATTAAAAAATACGTGCACTGGAATTGGTATAAATGAACTAGGGTATTACATTATACCCAACTACAAAAGAATTTCGTCCTCGAAATTTCCAAGAACAAGGAAAGATAAACAATCAAGGAACTATAAGAATAGGTGTGGAAACTTCTGTCGGATTTTATCTTCTCGTTCCCAAGTTGATTCTCCATGCGAGCGATTTCCCCAAGATACAAGTACGAGAGGGATAACCTTGTTCTTAAGAACGTTTTCTCTTCGATCAACAATCGACATCGGTCGCTCCTCAGAGGTCAAATTCTCTCTCACAGTCAGCTCCGAATGATCCAGCACGTGTTTTTCATCTCGAACATACTTACGGAGTTGAGATACATGAAACACGTCATGAATATTCGCCAAAGATTGTGGTAACGCCAATCGATAAGCCACTTCTCCAACACGCTCCAAAATCTCGAAAGGGCATACGAATCGAGGACTAAGCTTGCCTCGACTCCCAAAACGAATCACTCCTCTAGTCGGTGATATCTTCAAGAATACCAGATCACCAACAGCAAACTCTAGAGCTCTTCTCGATGTATCGGCCCAACTCTTCTGCCGATCTTGTGCTGGCTTCATAATTCCGGATAGTGTTAATTTTCTCTACTGTCTGCACGATCAAATCTGGTCCAACAATCTTCGTTCTCCAACATCATCCCAACAAACGGGTGAGCGACACTTGCGACCATACAACGCTTCGAATAGAGCCATCTGAATAGTCGCCTGAAAACTGTTATTGTAAGAAAACTCCACCAAGTGTAGATGATCCTCCCATTAACCCTTGAAGTCTAACATGCAAGCTCTCAACATGTCTTTAAGAGTTTGGATCGTTCTCTCTGACTGGCCATCTGTCTGAGGATGATAGGTTGTGCTAAACTTCAATCGAGTCCCCAAACTTTCCTGTAAACTCCTCCAGAAGTGTGATAAGAAACGGGTGTCACGGTCGGACACGATGCTCATAGGTACTCCATACAATCTTACAATCTCCTGCATGTACCGTTCTGCCAACGCTTCTGTTGACTGACCAACTCGAAATGGTATGAAATGAGCTGCCTTGGTCAATTGATCAACAATCACCCAAACTGCATTGTTTTCCATTGGACTTCGCGGTAAAGCCGTTACGAAATCCATGGTTATATGTTCCCACTTCCATTAAGGAATCGGAAGTGGTTGCAATAAACCAGCAACCCTTTGATGTTCATCCTTAATTTGTTGACACACCAAGCACTTCGCTACAAAGCGGGCAATCTCCCTTTTCATGCCCTCCCACAAGAAATGCTGTCGTAGATCTCGGTACATCTTCGTGCCTCCTGGATGTACGGAATATGCGGAACTGTGTGCCTCCTTCATAACTTCTTCACGAATATCTCCCTTTGGCACACACAAATGGCTACCATATCGCAACGAACCATCTTCATGAATCAACAAGTCCGTTCGAAGTCCAGCTTCAACCTGTTCTCAAAACTTTTGCAATTTAGGGTCCTATAACTGCGCTGCTTTAATATTCTCGATCAACGACGACTGTACTTGCACCTGCATCAACTTTCCCAAAGAATGCGGTAATACGATCTCCAATTCGAATCTCCGAAAGTCTTCAATAAGTTCCTTCTGTGCAGTCAACATCTGAATTGCTGGCAACCAACTAAACGCATCCGGCACAACATTAACTTTTCCCGGATGGTACTTAAGATCAAGATCGTAGTCAGCCATCAGCTCTAACCATCTACGCTGCCTCATGTTAAGCTCTTTTTGTATGAACACATACTTTAGGCTTTTGTGGTCGGTGAATACTTCGACCGTTTCGCCCAATAAGTAGTGTTTCTAAATCTTCAAAGCGAAATCGCAGCTGTTAGCTCCAAATCATGAGTTGGGTAATTCTTCTCATGGGTCTTCAACTGTCTCGATGCATAAGCTATAACCTTCCTATGCTGCATTAAAACACATCCCAAACCTTTCCCAGATGCGTCGCTGTGAATCACCAATCCTCCGGAACCGTCTGGTACGGTCAAAATAGGAGCGGTTATCAACCTTTGCTTCAACGCCTCAAAAGCTGACGCACAATTTTCCATCCATACGAACGGTACTTCCTTTCGCGTAAGCTTGGTCAAAGTCTCAGCCAAACGGGCAAAATTCTCCACAAACCTTCTGCAATATCCAGCAATTCCAAGAAAACTTCTGATCTCTACTACGTTCTTCGGAATCGGCCAATCTCGAACTGCTGCAATCTTCTCGGAATCAACGGCGATTCCATCTCCGGATACGACATACCCCAAAAACTTTACTTCTTCAAGCCAAAACTCGCACTTGCTCATCTTTGCATACAATCTTTCTTGCCTCAATATCTGCAGCGTGATCTTCAAGTGTTCTGCATGCTCTTCCAGGCTCCTCGAGTAAACCAGAATATCATCAATGAACACCACTATAAACTGGTCCAAGAATGGTGAAAAGATTCGGTTCATCAAGTCCATAAATATCGCCGGTGCATTCGTGACTCCGAATGGCATCACTAAATACACGTAATGTCCATACCGAGTTCGGAACTCAGTCTTGCAAATATCCTCTGATTTAACTCGGACCTGATGATATCCGAATCGCAAATCCAGCTTCGAGAATACCCTCATGCCATTGAGTTGCTCGAATAATTTTCCAATGCGAAGGATTGGGTACTTGTTCTTAATAGTCACCCAGTTTAATTCTCGATAATCGATGCACATACTCCTTATGCCATCTTTCTTCTTGACTAGAAGAACTGGAGCTCCCCAAGGTGAATTACTGCTGCGAATCCAACCCTTCTCAAGTAATTCGGTAACCTGCTTCTTGACTTCTTCTAACTCCACTGGTGATATTGGATAGTACGCCTTTGAGATTGGCACTGCACTAGGAACAAGATCAATCGTGAACTCCACATCTCGTTTTGGTGGTAAACCTGAGATGTCATCGAACACGTCCATGAACTCTCGAACTACGGCTGGCGCTTCTTCCTTATCGACTTCCATCATCGAAAGAACATTGTTTGTCAGCCTAGCCCTAAACTCGACTGGCCCGACAGAACTGCTACCTCCAGCAAAACAAGCTCCGGATGTCCGGGAATCTGGAAAATCACTTTCTTTGCCCTACAATCAATGTGAGCGTGGAAAGTGCCAAGAAAATCGATTCCCAAGACAACTTCATAACTGCCGGTATCGGTCACCAAGAAATCTGCAAAACATGAACTGGTAAGCAATGAAACTGAGAGAACCAACGTAATAAAATGACCATGAGACAAGGAAATGAAACATGACCAGGACTCCAAGTTACTTAAATAGAGTACCACATTGTAACCATGCTGCAGTTCATAGTTACAATCACATAACTCCACTTGAGTCGCCCAAATCCTAGTATCAGAATTAGGAACATGGAGAAACAATAGGGAACCAAAAGGTTTCAAGTCGAGATGCAAAGTGGTTTGCATATCGTCAAGGCAAAGGATAAAGAGAAAGATATAATTCAAGAATCATGATATCAATGTGGCAGGACATGTTCCTAATTACGAGTATTCTGATTCGTGTATTGGGTCCAATACCCAACTACAAAAGAATCAAACCCGATTAACCTAAATCTTATGGCTCTGATACCAAACAAACCCTGTCACACCCCGCTCCCAGAGTGCGCTAAGATAAGCACGTGACATAGCCAACCATGCTACCTGTGGATAGGAAACATCCCTCCACAGTCACATTACGGCTGTCTAAAGATATCAAGAACAGGAAAATATAGTAAACTATCTAGTACATGTCCATATGCCAGAATAAACGAGTCAAGAAATAATATGTCGCGAAAGCAAAAGATCCAAATACAATAATAATCTGGAAAGTAAAACATAACTAAACTAGATACTAACTGGATCCTTACTGCTCGGCCTAACGGCGGAAGTACTCCTGATCAGCCTGCGACAAGGTAGAGGATCTGGGCCATGCAAAACCCAGACGTCAGTGCGTCATAATATCAAACAATAATAAATGAACAAGAGGTAACAAGACATGCAGGCATGAATTATAAAAGGGTACATGAATGTAATAAGTGAGCAGGGATATAGAAGAGTGAAGTGTAACAGTATGTGTGAAGTGCGGTGAGTAGTCTAAACTGTGATATAGGGTTATCTACTCTAAAGTTATTCAAAATCAATTAATGTAATCCTCATCGTAACCCATCGGTCTATGCCCCGTTCATTCCCCACACCACGGTACAATATATAATAGACTGTGAGTCTATGTCCCGTTCATACTCCACGGGACCACGGTACAGGATGTAATAGCCCTTTGAGTTACGCTCAGTTACAATCTTGATTTCCCCATACCCCCAAGGTTATGTGTGTAAGTCAGGTATTGATAAATCAGGAGCTAATGCCAACACAGGATCAAGTAGGTACAGGTTTGTCTAAATAGACACATGATATGTCCTTTGGGACAACAGGTCAAGATTGTTGGTATTAGTAACAAGATCGGGTAATAAGTCAAGTAGTAATATATCAAGTCATGTCAGGTAGTGCACATGTATCAAGTCATGTCGAATAGGGTATCAGGTCAAGTCAGGTAGTGCATAGGTAACAAATGGGTAATCACAATCGACTGTAGTAAGTATGAATGGACGAAATCAAATATAACAATACAATGAAATAATGCAACATGGTAGGTATAAATTCAATGGATGCACAATTATCGATTAGGGTTTCATTTATAGTTCTTATACTAATTATAATGTACTTTATTAAACATGGGGTGTTACAACAACAATATTAGGTTATTAATGAGATCTGTAGATGCAGCTGTAACAACCATAAATTTCATATACAAGTTTTTACAAAAAAAATTCAAAAATCCATAAAGGGGTATTTATTGCCTGAGCATAAAACTTAAGTAATTAATTAGAAATTTAATTATAAGAAGGAGCTTGTAGCTCATTGGTAATACCTTGCATTGCTGAACCAAGCCACTAGAGTTCAAATATCATGCCCCGCATTATTTTTAATATTTATTTTGTTTTAAATTTTATAGAAGCCCAACAGTCAACACGTGATAACTCCAGATTTTCCCACTACACCCACAAAACTGAAAATACCAGAGCCTACACCTCGAGACCCCCCACCTCCCGACCTTGCGACTCGGCCCGACTCGGCCAAGTCGGCCGGCGGACCGGCCGACTCGGGCCGGCGCCGCTTGCCAGACTCGGCCGGACGGCCGAGTCCCCAACATCAAAGTTGGCGCCCTTCATCTTCTAAACCACCCGTACACTTCATTTTCCTAGATCGGTTCCAGAAAGGTCATAAAGCCCTATTTACTCCATTTTATTACAATTTATCACATTATTTTTACATTTTTTCAATTTAACTCTTTATCTACCCTAACCCTAGCCTAATCCTATAAATACCACCCCTACCCTCTACCCTCTCACCCCTAACTCTGAGCCAACTCTAAAAAATTCTCAAGAAATCTTGTGTACTTTGAAATCGAGCACGAAGCGAAGGTATGGCGAATTTTCCGGTGAACTTCCGACGATCATTTTAGGAGCTTCCGGCGACGAAGCGACGCACCGGCGACTCTTCCCGTTCTATCTCTTTTTCCTAGTTGTCCAAAACCCATAAGTCCCATTTCTAACTTTCTTTTCCATTCTAAAAATACGGATTTACAAAACCCGACGAAATCGGAACAAATCCGATTTCCGATTCGGTTTCTTCATAAAACTCCACTTCTTGTTAATACAATTATGCTTAAACTCCCTCATGTTGACTATTAAACACTAATCAACCAAATTGATCAAGTTTCATTTCATAAAATGATGGCTATTTTAATTTATCGTATTTTTCACTTAAGTACCACATTATTTCAATTCTACATTTAACTCCATTAAACTTGCTATACCTTTAAGTAGATCACGAAGTAATGACCCGCCTTCTCACACACTCATATGCAACATAGCACGATACCCTCAGGAATATAGAATATGGGAAATCGAAATCTTTACAAATAAATAGCCTTTGAGCTAATAAAAAATATCTAGACTCAGCCAATTAAGGACTGTCGTGATCTACAGAGGAAGGTTGTAGGCATTCAGTCGTTTATCTAAACCTGACTTTGTGGTGTCTAGGCTAGACAAGTGAGAAAGGTAACTTTAAAAGGCCCGTCTTACGGTGATTCGTGAGCGGATCCCTCCTTTCTTCATTTATACTTACCTGGCCACAATTGGCGGTGAAGAGGCGATTTGAGGTATCTCACAACTTGTCGCTTTGGACCAATTAGGAGCAGTCTAGTTGACTTAGGAGACCCTGGAACATAGAATACGGGAAAATGACACTTTTTCATTTAAATACCATAATTAATAAAACTGTTTTCCTTAATGATTAGTATTATACAAATCTTTGCAAAGCGCCGCTACAACCCATTTGGGGAACCCGTTCAGGATGGTGCAGATTATCGCACATCCTCGGGCTTAGTAGTGCGAGATTCAGACCTCCGCAAGGAGCATTCGGTCTCGAAAGATTTAAAATACGACATCTTAAGAAAACGAGATTTCTAGAATATTATATATATACTAAAATTATTTTCATATAAATATATATATATATCTAATATAAAAAATCTATTTTGAATTATTACAAATATTCCACTTTTTCTAAAAATGTCACAAGAATCATTTTTCACTGAAATACCATGAATTCCATACAAAACCAATACCACTTATTATGAAAATAGGATAAGGTTGTGGGCATTCATTCGTTTATCTAAACCTGACTTTGTGGTGTCTAGGCTAGACAAGTGAGAAAGGTAACTTTAAAAGGCCCGTCTCACGGTGATTCGTGAGCTGATCCCTCCTTTCTTCACTTGTACTTACCTGGCCACAATTGGCGGTGAAGAGGAGATTTGAGGTATCTCACAACTTGTCGCTTTGAACCTGCATAGGCCACCAACAAAATTTGTCACGCCCCGCTTCCCAGTATACGGGCAGAGGACGCGACGAGGCCGCTACGTATTTACTGTGAAGTAAATACGCTAAGCGTATCTAAGCAATATAAAAGTAAGCACAAGAGACAAGAGATAATAAATAAAGTTGTTGTTCAGTTTATTATCTTTTATCTCTTGTGCTTATTTTTATATTGCTTAGATAGGCTTAGAGTATTTACTTCACAGTAAATACGTAGCGGCCTCGTCGCGTCCTCTGCCCGTATACTGGGAAGCGGGGCGTGACAGAAGCTATATGCATTCTATATGATATGGATGCAAACAGACATCATATAACCGTAAAATGATAAACTAACAAGTGCGGGATATATAACTAAACAATATGAGATGTAACTATTCAATTTGATGCAGTATATGATAGTATAGTATGTAACAAGATAAGTTTTCATGACCTAGATCTGAAATGATATGAATGGATGCAAAACTAATCATTATAGGATATTATAATTCAAATAGGCATAGAATACAGTAGTATAGAATGTAGCAAGGTTAACTTGCCTGAACGGATATCATGACGGATGTAAATGCAGCGTCCGAAGTCGGTAAAAGTCTCGATGCACGCACGCACGTACAGAACAAAACCAAGCAATCCAAGAATATGACCACGCAGGTAGGGGACATCCACTGGGTCTCCCGGATCGGCGGTGGCGAGCACGGCTTCGGCAATCACCTTGATCTGTATAAAATATGACGACGGATATCCGGAGACGAATGCTGACATGAAATCACGAACGGAGCAAGATCAAAACTTGATCTTGTCAAACAAACACTACTCGGCTAGGGTTCGATTTGTGCTCGGCCTTCGCTGTAGTTGCAGGATCTTCAGAGAAAAGTGCTTTGAGATTTTCCAACATTCCATCAACAAAATGGAGGCGTCAAATAGCCCAGATAGCATCTGCTCATTTTTTCCCCAAAGTTTCTCAATAGGCACATCAATGTCCATGGCATCAAAACTCTCAATCTCACCACCACCATCATCATGAGCAACAGTAGCATTTACATTGACGGCGGCCATGGAAATTGAAGACGAGGAGGAGATTATGTGGATGTTGAGGAAGATGAGGGTGCTCGGGTGAGATGTCGGCAATGTGCTAGCGTCAAGGTCGTGGGTTGATGGAGGATGGAGATGGGTTGTCGGTCGCGACGGGAACGTGGGTTCTCGTCGGGGTTGGCAAGAGCGGGAGAGGAGGAAGAGGAGATGAGAGGAGGAGATGAGAAGGTGGTGAGGGAGGTCGGCGGCGTGAGGCAACGACGGTGAGGAGGCGATGGGTGTGTGCAGGCTCGGGAGAAGAGAGGGATGCGTGGAGGTGAGTACGAGGGTAAGGACGAGAGGAGAAGGTGAGTCGGAGAAGGCGTGGAGAGGAGGGTGAGAAGGCAATGACGGAGATGAGGAGAGTGCAATGGGGCTAGGGCTTTCTTATGGCGGCAGTATGGGTTCTCGTGGGGTTTTAATAATGGAGAAGAGAAGATGTGAAGAAGGGAGGTGAGCACATCTCGCGGCGGTGACGACATCCGAGAAGCGAACAGTGTTCACGAGAGGAGAGAGAGAGAGGGTGCGAGAGGAGAGAGAAAGAAGAGAGAGAGACATCGAAGGGGGAAAGAGAAAGAGAGAGAAAAAGAGAAGAGATGGTGGCTGCAGTGGGGGCCATGAGGCAGAAAAATAGAGAAGGAAAGAGAGAATGGTGTTTGTTAAATTGTTATGATTTTTAATTTTAAAAGATTTAGTTAGTTAATTAAAATTTAAACTGTCGAAATAAAATAAAGATATTATAATAAATAAATTTGAATTTTGGCGGGAACAAAAATATTCCAAAACACGCCCGGGTCGGGTCTAAAAATTCAGTTTTAAAATATGAAAAATATATGCGACGACCAAAATTGAAAATGAATGTCCGGGTAACTAAAATGCATACCCCCAAGAACGGATGCACGTACGTGCGCGTAGTCATCCAAACAAGTCCGTTTCACTGAACAGGACGAGAACAAGATGCGCGGATGCTACCACTGGGTTAGGGGTATCATGCAGGCCATGTTATGTAATTTTAAATTATTTTATATGGCTTAAAATGCTATATAGTAAAAGATGCTGTGCTAGTTAAATTCCAGTATGCAGTATTCATGAAAATGCACATATCTATGTATCAAGTTTCAAACAAGCGGATCGGGTCGAATGCAATATAAAATGTAAAATACCATTCATACCCAAAACACGATAAATCAAGAAAATACCAAAAATAAAATAAAAAAATACGTGAACTGGAATTGGTATAAATGAACTAGGGTGTTACGGGACAAATGAAGCTTGCGAGGAATCGGTCGTTTATCTAAACTTGACTTTGTGGTGCCTATGCTAGACAAGTGAGGAGATAGTTTTAAAAGGCTCGTCTCACGGTGATTTATGAGCAGAAATCTACTTACCCCACTTGTGCTTATCTGACCACAATTGGCAGTGAAGAGGCGATTCAAGGGTTATCCTGCAACTTGTCGCTTCGACGTCTAAGAGCGGTCTAGTTGGACTTTGAAAACTCTAGCTCTAGGTGGTGTTGTGCATATTGTGATTCTGATTATGCTTGTTTAAAATTTAGTCCCATAATTTCGTATTTTTCAGAAACCAAACAAAAAATTTCAAAATTCCAAAAATTTATAAAAATCTGCCCACCTTTCCACCCTTTCTCACTCTTTTCATATCATCGGTAACCCTCACCGACCAACTCTTACCGAACTTTGGTATCCACAACTAGACATTTCTTCATACAGTTTTTGCTTTGGTGGAACTTCAAACGATCCATCCATACCCAAAATTTCTTTGAGAGATTAGATAGACGCATCTAGAACCAACAATTGGACACTGCAATCCAGTTCGTATCAACCGTTTCAAACTCTCACACCTTCTTACGTTGATACCCCTTTTGAGAGTCATGCTGTGACTCCGAAACCCATATCCATTGCTGACAAAATTGAACAATCCCGTAACCAATCTTTCACTCCTTTCACCACTCCAAATTCGTTAGGACAACAATTCCAATCACTTTCTTATCATAATGTTAATCATGTCCATTTTTCACATCCATTCGATTCCTATCAATCCTACCCAACTTTTGCACATTCCCTAGACATTGCTTCTGAACATCAATATAGGAGTTTCATGTATCCAAACGAATTCGAATCTTTTATCGAAACTCCTTCACAACCCATGTCTAGTCTTGAACGAACTTTGGAAGAATATCGGATAGTTTTGTGCCGCCAGATAGAGGAATTGAATGCATTCATGGCCGCACTCATACAACCTAACGAACCAGCAGCTAGTTCCCAACCAGCTTAAATTTTTCCAATGTATGATGTGGCGATAGGACAATTTGAGGATTTGAGTAGTGAGAGTGAGTAGTTTACCCTTCCAAATCAGACATACCCGTTCTCAATTGAATTTCACAGCTCCAGTTTCAACTATCTATCGAGTACCCTAAATGATTCACCAATTGAAAATAGAATGTTCGATGAGTTGTGCGATTTTGTAGTGTTTGATTTACCCGATTGTGAAAGGTCCATTTCAAGTGAAGCCAATACCAATCCTTTTGATCTTTACACCTCCACTCTAGAACCATAACTGATTGAAAACCATGTTTTTAATGAGGTGTCTGAGAAAGTTAACTTTCACTTGATTAAGAATATCGACGCTGGGGATAACTTGGATGATGAACCCACAATTTTGGAAGAGTTTTTTCACCAATTCATCTTGTCCTTTCAAATCCGTGTGGGCATCATCCTGGACCGTTAACTGTTTTTCCCGAACCCCATATGCGTCTGGATGTTGTTGATAATGATGAATGCATGGATAAGATGAATTTTGAGGAGAATTATGAGAATATCATTGATGATGAACCAGTTTTACTGGATGGGTCGGATTTTCCAATTCATCATTTCCTTTCCATTGACTGTGACCATTCTCCTGAGCGTTTAACCGATACCATTTCTCAATCACTTCCTTCCTTCCTTTCTATCATTTCCACTTTGCAAGGTGCCATATCAACTTCCTCTCCTACGTCTGGTTCATCAAGTTCGGTCGGCCCATATTTTCTTGTGAATCTTGAGAGGTTTGACCTCATTTCTCAACATGTTGATAGATTAGTACAATCCATTTTTACATTTCGATCATTACAAACTGTACTAATTTATTCAATCCATTTCCACCCTCAAGTTCGTATTCCATTTCTTTCCCCCCTTCGCCTATCTTCTCCTCTATCGAGACTGCATCCCATTTCCACTCACACACGGTCTCGTGTATTCTTCCTTTCTTTTCTCTACATGTTCTTTCTGCAACCATTACGTCATCACGATAAATTTTTTGAATGGTTAGTATTAAATTTTGGCCTTTGTAAGGCCTTGTATAGATTGAAATTGTTCCATCCCCCTAAGTCTGTACTTTAACGCTTAAACAATAGCAACACTGTTTTACTTAAGTTTGGGGGACCTTTTTGTGTGTATATATTTTTTGCCTTTTATTTTATAAAAACAAAAAAATAAAAATAAAAACAGGTGAGCACCAACAAATTTTGACCCCTCCTTAATTTTGACCTTGTTGGTGTAGCATGACAGTAAGGACACTGTCAAGTTTAAGTTTGGGGTATGCTCGGTAAGCCTTCTATCTTTGCATTTATATGTATATTTTGCATTTGTATACTTATTTAAAAACCCATAAAAACTGAAAATTTTGCTAAAAATATAAAAATTTTGTCGTCAAGCTAGCTAGTAGGGTAACTAAGATTTTATTCTGAAAATTTAGCTAGATATGTTAGAAATAACTAAATCCTAGGCTTAGAAATTGAAAACCCTAAAAATAACCCTCCTTGAGTTTAACCATAGTAAATATACGTCCTTACAATTTTTTTAGAAGTAAGTAATCTTGAATTTAGTTCTTAAGTTAAGTTGAGATGATGGGAAAATATTGAAAACTTTATTAAAGGATAAGTCTGAAAAATAGTTTCTATTCTTAAGTCTAAATTCAGAAAGTATATACCATAAAAACCGCACTTACACGCACCTTGAAACTTGGGATAGTAGAGGATACCTAGAAATACTCTTGCCTGAAAACCTAGTATGAAAGAAAAAACAGTATTTAAAACTAACCACCAAAAGAGTATCATTGAAAAATATATCCGGTCTTGAAAAGAAAAAAGGGAAAAAATAAATTACAAGACCTGGAAACTGCTATTTACGCTTTAACAAGCTCACACATTCAGTAATCGGCTGATTAGTGCCTCAGAAAATAGTAATAGTCGCATGAAAGATGTGTTAGCAAATCTGTCCACCATTAATGAAAAGAAGTAATATTAGGTATTAGGGCAGGTGTATTATAGCTTGAATTGAATCCTCAAGTGTAGGGGTGAAATTTACATATATGTGGGTGTTGGCTATAGTTTCCTCAAGGCAATTATTGTAATCAAAGGCATGTGATTATGATGATTGAGGGAGGACCTATACGGACAGAACAGTTTTACTCAAAATGATAGTATGCTATCTGGTTTGCCTTTATCATCATGTACATGCTTTATGTGGTATTACAGATCACTATTACATGTTGATAGAGCCCATAGGATTCTTGCTTGACTACCAGTATTATGACGGTGATCATATACGTGAGAGCTGGGTGGTCTATAAGCACATCCTTAAATGTCCCTAGTCGTGGGAGTATCAAGATTGGGTATTGATACTTCAGAGTAGACTAGTGTCTACTTATCGAGACCCCGACGAAGGACGGTGGCCAGGTCTCACAATCCATTAGTGTTAGTTTGTGCACCTAAGATAGTATATAGGTGCTCATTGGGTTATGAGTATACTGGACGGACTCACCGGGAACGTGCTAGTTGGTACTATACATATTGTCAGGTAGCAGTTCCCAGGTGATATGTGTACAGGTTAGTCTGTCGACCTGAGATCGTCATTTGTCTTGTGTAAGTTCCGACCGTGCTTTGATTACTACCCTACCATGGCTCAAAGGAGTCGTGCAAACAGGTTTTAGTTGAGTACAGTCCCGAGCCACATGAAGGCAGTGAGCGGATTGTCGGGGATTCGTCTCTCC
Source organism: Agapanthus africanus (assembly GCA_030015575.1). Taxonomy (NCBI): domain Eukaryota; kingdom Viridiplantae; phylum Streptophyta; class Magnoliopsida; order Asparagales; family Amaryllidaceae; genus Agapanthus; species Agapanthus africanus. Next base: position 698,560,232 of record CM057340.1, read on the forward strand.
CAGTATTGGGGGTTGATGTCGCGCAGTGCATGGGTGGACATCACCAGAAATCCTTGTCCAAGGTAGTCGAGAATTACTAATTTGGATCATTAGTTTCTCAGTTGGTGATGGGTTTCATACCGACACGAAATGTCGCGTTATTAGGGGTCTGACTTTATCCACCCCCTACACTCGATATACGATACTCTTAGACGAACATACCGGACTGTATGGATATTGTCACGGACAGGCTCAGTAGGGGTTTGGATGAGTTTGCTCGTCGGCCTTCCTTTCGCTCAATACCTGGGTAGCCGTTACGTACAGCTAGTGCCGCTGATGTGCTTGTGGTTAAACCCACTGCCAGCGTATTGACGAGTCTTTAGAGTCCCACACAGAGGGTTTCCCTGCTTCGGGTGAAATGATGTAGAGGCCGTATGGTTTTACGGCAGGGTTCGATCATATACGTGCACTTGTGTACGTATCATGATTCGGACGGATTATACTAGTGGGCTTTGGTTTAAGCCGGATTCTAGAATTAGTTTGATGGATTATTTTTGTCTCTTTGTATTTGTATTCTTCAGAATGCGTATGAGGGTATATATATATACAGATGATGGATATTCTTGTAATTTATTACAAGGTGCTTCTAGAAGAAGACACCTCATATGTTTTAACCATTTTGGATTAAATGGTTAATGAGGTGGAGGATGAGGTGTTTATTGCATTTATTGTAGCATGGCTCACTTGGTGAGGTGACTCATGGTTACTATTATGGCATGCTTGATAATTTGGAGACTTGAGATATTTTGGAGACTTGAGATACTTATTAGAGGCTTCATTATTGCTCACAACACTTAGCTATTTTCTTGAGTTGCTTCACACTCTCATCCTCAAGCTTCATCTTCTACCTCCACCCTTTAAGTCTTATGTGTTGAGAAACCTAAGGTGTTTGGAGACAAATTAATCCATCATTATAATCCACATCCTCTAGGGTATCTAGTTTAACGAACTAGGTACCCTAGTTACCTCGGCTATGAGGTTGGAGCTCGAAATACAAATCCCCTTCGATGGAGGGAGACCGGAGATCAAGCTTGATCATGGAGGCCTCTAGGAGTTTGGGATGATGGTTAAAGACCGAAGGACACGAATCATTCAGTATAACCATTCTTAACTCCTTTTAAGTTTGCTAGTTTAGGGTTAATGGTAGATTCTGAGCATCGGGTTATTCTAGCGCCAGTTTGTAAAATTTTTGTTCCGCAATCGATCATGGTTTGATGGACAAGGCGCTAACATAACCCAACATGGTATCAGAGCCAACCCATAAAACCTAGACTAGAAGTTTAAACGATGTTTTAAATATCGAAACTGAAACAAACTCTGAAACAATACGCATATATTCCAGTTTCTGTCGAATTTAAAATAGTCTTTAAAAATTATTTAAACAATTGCAGAAGAATACCCTTGTGACTACAAGTACACACCCCAAAAACGAGCCCCAAAATCCATTGTACGACCGGCGAGATCGGCGAAAAACCAGGTGCCACCAATTCTTCATTAAAGTTGAGTTTTGTGTTTTTGGTGGTGTTCTGGTCTCTAGAATATTGAGTTTTAGGTATTTTTTGTTTTTCCAGATTTCATATTATGTTATCTTTGGTTTAGGGGCAATACAGAGTATTTCGAAGTCGCTGTTTTTAACACCGTTTATCAGTTTTTCAGTGCATACATTACTATCTACGACCGTGAATGTCATTAGAGCGGTATAACTCGTCTAACTGCTATATGTCCTTTTAGACAGGTTTGCGAACATGGCATTCACGTTGATGTTCTATGTTGTGCTGAGGTTATGGTTGGATTGTTGTGGCGGATAGCCAGTGGTGCAATGATAGTTCTACAGTTCAAATTCATTTGTACATTTGATATTGCGGGGAGAGCGTCCGATATGTGGACTGCCGTCTCTGTCAATTTGTATATTATTTGTTTGGGGCACGACCGGGTTGAGGTCGATGTCACCCTTATACATATATTTATTTTCTTTTCTGTACTAGGATTATCCCGCGGTGGAGTGCTTGAATAGCTGGGGTTCTAGAAGGCAACGAGCCCGCATCTCATGGTGTTGAGACGGAGGAGGCCTCATTCTAGAATTGGCGGGCTATTCGCCGCACTCGTAGGGGGTACAGGTTGACCCACGGAGGGGTGCTCAAGTTACCAGATTTCATGAAGTGCTGGGTGGCCCACTCACTCAGTTGATTGGGGCTACCTCACTTCTGGGATTGACGAGTAACTTTTCGCGCTTGTAGGTGTCCTGGTTTTCATTGCACAGGCTATCCAGACGACAGGGAACGTCGGGTCTCATTTGCGGCTCAAATGAAACCCGAGGCACCAGGATTATCCACCACTCTGTGTTGCTTGCTGAGATTCATGTTGCTTATATCATGCCTTGGATGAATGTTATATATATATATATATATATATATACTAGTAGATGTTGTATATGTTTTGCACCCGCGCTTGTCCAGCCCCCGCTCTGCCGTTAGTTAAGTAACCTAACGGGTGATGACGGGGCCCAGTGGCGAATGCGGATGGCATATACGTACATTTTATTTTCGTTCCTTTATCTGGTGTGATATTTTTAATTGATGGGATTGCGTTGATTCTGATCAATGCAAGGAAAAACAAACCTATATAATATTATTGGAACCAAGTTTTATGAAAACAGACATTACAGATGTTTCCTTTTGCTTCGCACAGTGGTATTCGGTTATGAATATCCTGCACCTCATTCGACGAGGCAAGAGCCGAGATCCCTTCACAGGGAGTGACCTCTTGATCAAAAGTTTGCGTCAGTGTAATAATTTCACTATAGTTGATTCTTTTGCTTTGCATCGTGGTATTCAGTTTGGAATATCATGCACCTCATTCGATGAGGAAAGAGCCGGGATCCCTTCATAGGGAGTGACCTCTTTAGCAAAAGTTTGCGCCACTATATATTTGTAAAACCACTTGGCTCCTTCAACGATATCAAGTTCATTACGTTAAAGATTTTTCTCCAAAAACCATCCGTAGCCCTCTGTCATTTCCTACAAGTACTTCTTAGTATTCGTGCTGCGTTTGTTGACTGTGTCAAGACGTAGTGTGCGGTAGCTAAATACTGCTTGTTTGTCGCATGCAATGCGATTGGTTAGGACAGTCGTGCGGCCTTTTTGACTGTGTCAAAGGCTCGTGCGGGTGGGTTTAATGCAATCCAGATAATGAAGGGTTGAACTTGACTAGAACTCTTTGATTTGTGTCAAGGTCACTTAGGTTTAAGGAGTAAAAACCACATCGGGAGTTTCAAACATATAGGAAACTTGTCAGGCATGCGCATACCTTCTGGAGTGTGGTGACTTGAGTGGATTCCATCAAGTTATCATGCGATGATAGTTGGATCCAGATTCCTACTGATGAGCAGGTGTTACTCCTCAGGTGATTTTAGATGATTCCGACTAATTCTCCTTTGGGGTTTAAAGGAGAATTCGAGGAAACAGTGGGAGACATCATGATTAGATAAAGTGATTAACCAATCTAATCTAGGTTAAAGTGCACGCTGAGTGTTTCTTTTCTCACTCTCTTTGGCAGCGACCATGGCCTAACCTTAAAACTCATGAACCAAGTTAACCGATCCTTCTTAAAACACTTTTTCTTTTGGGTTGTCACGGAGTCGCATATATCATTGCCAATCCTACATCCCTTTTGCATTTCTCCAGAACATTTCGCATCACTACGAAAATCCATATAACTTGGATATTCCATCGTATAGTTACATACGAACTCGAAGGAACTTGTTCCAATTCGAGTATGGATTATGGTTCTGAAGAAATTGAATAAGATTATTCAGTTTTCTTTTCCCTTTACCTTCTTTCAGGTTGCGAGAGCTCCTAGTATTAGGAGAGTACACCTATTTCTCTTATTGGATAGTCTTCTTCCAAACCATAGGCAGTTGCCGAAAGGTGGGGAAGGAAGAAAACCAATTAGCCTAAGTGTGGTGTACAGAAGGTAATAAGTAAAGACATATAAAGGGATTAGAGTAAGGGCAAAGGAAATTGCGACTACTATCATTCACGACAAAACCGTGTATACCCCTGCTACTCCTACATCTACTTTGGATTTCTCCAGAACACTTCGTATCACTACGAAGATCCGTAATGCTTGGATATGCCATCGTATAGTTACATACGAACTCGAAGGAACTTGTTCCAGTTCGACGATGGATTTTGGTTCTAGAGAAATAGAATATGATTATTCGGTTGTCTTTTCTCTTTACCTTCTCTCAGGTTGCGATGGCTTCTGGTATTAGGAGAGTACACCTATTACGCTTATTGGATAGTCTTCTTCCAAACCTTAGGCTGGTGTCGAAAGGTAGGGAAGGAAGAAAACCATTTAGCCTAAGGGTGGTGTATAGAAGGTAATAAGTAAAGACAAATAAATGGATTGGAGAGATGGTAAGGAAATATACGGTTACAGTCATGAATCAGGATAGTGGAAGTGGCATTACTAAGAATACCTGGATACCCCTTCGAAACATTTTCATGTTTCAGATTTACTGTGTGATATTAAGTGAAAACTGTTTTCCCAATAAGATTCTAACTCCAGAGTATGTATTTACCATATTTGATTCTCATATCTGTATGGTATTACGGATGATGAGTGGGAGTAAGATATTGGGAATTGGGTGATAAGATCCTCAATACATATCATAATTATTTGTAATTAGTGATATTTGAGGAAATCACCTGGGTTTTGCCTGACGGAAAATATTTGGTTTTGAATATCCATCTTTATGCACCAATTTCAAACTGATATATTTGTACGTTTATTTTATAAAGTGAGATATAACCTTTTGAAATTATATCTATGACATTTACCTATACCGGTTGATGGTTAGGTAAGGTGCATTCAACAACGGTGTAATTCTACTTAACCATAGTACAGTTTTCAACCTACAACGTATAGGGTTTGAGTTATTGAACTCAGGGGACTTATACAAAGTATTGTATGTTGTCCGATGTCCATTAGGACAAAAGGGTTAGTACTCGTACTATATTCTGTTTACTCATGAATTCTCCAGTTCTAGACGAGTATTTCGTTGAAATACAAGGTCCGGATTTTGAGAAGTTATAGGTATAAGAATGAAGTAGAGAATCATATGTTGCAAGACAAAGGGTTGGTACTCGTACTATATTCTTTTTACTTTTGACTTCTCTAGTTTAGACAAGTATTTCGTTGAAATACAGGGTCCAAGTTTTGAGAAGTTATAGGTATAAGAATAAAGTAGAGAACCATTTGTTGCAAAATATCAGGATTCTTCAAGGTGATCAAAGATATAGATACTTGTGCTAGGTATTCCGTTGTAAGTAATAGTTTTGAGAACTTTCTTCTTTTTCAGGTTATTCATATGTGGATGCATTCCTAGATGAGTAATGTTGCTTGGCGTCCTTCCAGTTTGTTGGTATGCACTAGAAACGACTGTATGTTTTTTGAATCTGGTTCCAATTAAATTAGTGCCTTTGTTTCTATATTGGATATAGAATGGATTTATATCTTAATGATGTTAAGGTACATGTAGTTGCCCGGCTCATGCTTAAAACCAGAATCCGGATAAACTCTAGGCACGTTTCAGTAATGGCAATTTGTGGGTTATCCCGGGCATTAACGAGGGTTAACATTCTACCATCTAGAAGATCAATAGTTATATTGTTCTTGACCCGCCACAGTTTTAGTAAAATGGATTCTTTTCAGAAAACATTAGTGGGAGTATGGTTGAACTGGAAGTGATTCCAGAACCACAAACGATTACTGAAAATTTAGTAGAACCTAAAGATTCAAATTGGATTCGACATTCCATTAGCCACTCCGCAGATTTGGTGGGTAACCTCAGGCACCTGAGAGGTACTTCGGTCTCCTCAGAGACGGTGACATGGAGGTTTTTATTTACCCAAACTTGCCACATCTGCTGTTCTAGACTATGAAACCTGGAAAGATGATGAGTATAATGTCGTTCTAAACTAACTTTAAAAGTGCATGTGTATATGACTCTGCCACAGGGTGGTTGTAGTCAGTGGGAGCAGCGGAAGCATAATGGACAAGTAGCTTATGTTTATTTATAGACTAAAGAAGGTATAGCGGAGATAGATCATATATTTTTGATGTGACAGTCATAGAGTTTGACTTCATCAGAATAAAAGGTAGATCTGGTAAGAAGGTAGTAGGGAGTGATGTCCTGGTATTTGGATGTCATGCACTTAATAGGAAGATTTCTTCCTATAATACGATCGGTTATACTATGGTTGTCACAAGGAGTTTCTCCACATAGGATATGGATATAATATCAGGGATTCTGGTGACTAGAACTATGGTTTTAAATCTAGATATGGGATGTGTCCCAATTTGGGTACTTGACCTTATTCTAAAGTGTTGTAGAATGGACGGCTCCTGGCATGGTGGTGTACCCGCAGGTGATGGAGTCATCCTCTCTAAAGAGATGTCCTTTAGACTGATGAGAAGAGGGATTTTCATGATTGCCATATCACTTGCTTAGGCAATTGAGTCAATTATGAGATGTCAAGTACAACACCAGATATTGCTTTTGCACTAGCTGCAATAAGCATATATTAATCCAATCCTGGAGAAATGTTGGGAAGCAGTTATAAACATAAGATGACGTTCTTGGTATATGGTAACAGCAGCCTCCTTCAGGAGGCGGTTATCATTTTAGGCTTCTAAGGTGACCTGGATGACAGAGTGAATGTCAGAGTTATAGTTTTTCCTCTTTTGAGGGGCGGTATATTGGACAGGTGGTCCAAGCGGATGAGGAAGGCATGACGCAGGATACTGATTAAATTCAGTGGTTGATACAGTCTAAGAAGTTTATTGGATTTGAAGTTCATTTGTGAACTGGGTCCCATCAGATATTCAGATAAATTCTAAGACATGTATTGCTCATTTCGGGAGATAGCCTTTCTCCGTGAAATTGAGATATAGAGAGAGATAAAGATAGAAACACCGGAGCAGATCCACTCATTGAGGCTATTTCTCGAACGCAATAGTTTCACAAACGAGATTTGTGAGACTAATTAGTAGAGAAGTTGGGTGTTCGGTATTACACGGGCTGTGAGTATCTGACACCGCAATTATTAGCCTTTAGTGCAAATGGGAGATTATTGGCTATAGTGCCCTCAAGGCAATTATTATAATCACAGACAGGTGATTATGATGATTGAGGGTGAAGGGATTTTCCTAGCACCATGGATAAGGTTTGTCTTGCATCAAACATGCCACAATAAAAATTTTAGGGGTGCTAAGCAAAACCAACTATGAATCGAACTAGAAATTAAGGGTAACAAAAACTAGTATCACATACTATCAAGTGTCTAACACTAAGAGGAGAGAAATACAACCTTTGTAGACCTCCTCTTTGTGGCTCCTTGGATCAACTTGGTGTTTGAACCGGTTCCCTTGAGTCCTTCGAAGTTTACGACGATCCACCAAGGAGTCCCTTTGCACAAGCTTCTAGTTTTACTTGATCAAGATGGAAGTGAAGCAAACAATCCACACTAGTGGGATAAACTAACAAAGATTGGTGATGAGGGTTGTGATCTCACTTAAAAACCTTTCCTTTTTATTTTCTTCACTCACTTGAAAAAGTTAGAGAGCTTGAAAGAGGAGGAAGAAGAAGGAGATGGCTTAGCTTGAGCTCTTGTGATAATTCTCAATAATAAAAAGAGAATAAAAATATATATGAGAGAGTCACACTCACCCAAACCATGGTCAATAAATATCTAGATATTTTTGATAATGAGTTAAAGACCAATTAGAAATTAAACTATGGTTTATATTTGGGTCAATATAAGAAGAGTGTAGAAGAAATGCAACCATAATTTAATTTCATTTTTCTTTTTCTCAATAATAAAAAATATATAAATATATTCCATATGAGTCTTGCATAGCCATCTCCAATGTATCATCAACCATGACACATGTATGCATGCATGTGTGCATTCATATCAATATATACATACATACATTCATGCATACACATAAAAGAAAAGGGTTTAATGAATGAGCTAATGGTCATCGATATTAAATCAATACTTGATTTAATAACCCAGTCATATCACATACGACCCGACCAATAGAGAATTCCAGATTAAAATATGGTATCATATACACGCATTTAATCAACCTCCCGCGCATAGCCCCATATGCACCCCACATCGTTTCGCCTGAGCTAGGAAACCCCTTTGTGGGACTCTAAAACTCGTCAATAAGCTGGCAGTAGGCAGTGATCATATCACATACCCCTAAACCGTCAGTGGAACTAGCTGTACATAACGGCTCCCAGGTATTGAACAATCAGAAGAAAAACAAGCGAACCAGTCAAAACTCCCGTCGAGCCAACTGGCAACACTTACTGTACAGTCCGATCTCTTCGTCAGATATACTGCATATCGAGTCTAGGGATGGTATCATCGACCCCAATAACTCAATAATTCATGCCGGTATAAGGCCAATAACAGATCAAGAAACTACTGATAACACTTATCAGTAAATCTCATCAGCTCTGGCTAGAGACTTCCTGTTATAGCCAATCGAGCATAGCGCAACATCAACCCCCAATACCGGGAGAGACGAAACCCCTCATATCGCTCATTGCCTCCATATGCCTTGGGACTGTACCCAAAATCCACTTATTTGCACGACTCAGTAGAGCCGTGGTAGAGTGGAGATCAAAGTACAGTGGGAGGACACACAAGACTCTATAACGATCTTGGGTCTACAGACTAACCTGTACCAGTGTCACTTGAGAACTGCTATCCGACGATAGATATAATACCACATAGGAGTTCTCGGCGAGTCCGTTCAGTGTACCCATTCTCCACTGAGCACCCATATACAATCTTTGGTGTCACCACACCAATGGATATGGGATCATTCATCGCCCATCATATGGGCCAAGAAGCTTATACGCTAGTCTACTCTGGAATATCGATACCCCGTCTCGATACACCCATGACTAGGAACATTTTAAGGATATGCTTATAAACTACACATGTCCCACTAGTATGATCTGCATCATAATCCCAATAGTCAAGCAAATATCCTAAGGGCTTTATCAACATGTACCAAATGAGTAATATGCATGATCAAGTGAACATGTCAAGATAAAGAACAACCAAATAGCATACTATTATGTCGAGCAAGAATGTCCTCTGAATATATATATATATATATACCGATACATCCACTATCAAATAATGGCCTCTAGGGCATACATATATCCAACAGAGGGAGGACATATACGGATAGAACAGTTTTACTCAAAATGATAGTAAACTATCTGGTTTGCATTTATCATCATGTACATGTTTTATGTGGTATTACAAATCACTATTACATATTGATAGAGCCCATATGATTCTTTCTTGACTACTATCATTATGATGGCGATCATATATGTTAGAGCTGGGTGGTCTATAAGCACATCCTTAAATGTCCCTAGTCATGGAAGTATCGAGACTAGGCATTGATACTCTAGAGTAGACTAGTGTGTACTTATCGAGACCCCGACGAGGGGCGATGGCCAGGTCTCACAAGCCATTGGTGTTAATTTGTTCATCTAAGATAGTATACATGTGCTCATTGGGTTATGAGTATACCGGACGGACTCACCGGGAACCTACTAGTTGGTACTATATCTATTGTCAGATAGCAGTTCGCAAGTGACATGTGTACAGGTTAGTCTGTTAACATGAGATCGTCATTTGTCTCGTGTAAGTTCCCACCGTGGTTTGATTATTACCCTACTACGGCTCAAAAGAGTCGTGCAAACAGGTTTTAGTTGGATACAGTCCCGAGCCACATGGAGGCTGTGAGCGGATCATCGGGGATTCGTCTCTCCCGGTATTAGGGGTTGATGTCGTGCAGTACACGGATGGCCATCACCAGAAATCCTTGGCCAAGGAAGTCGAGTATTACTGATTTGGATTGGTAGTTTGTCAGTTGGTGATGGGCTTCATACCGACACAAAATGTCGCGTTATTAGGGGTATGACTTTATCCATGCCCTAGACTCGATATGCGATACTCCTAAACGAGCATACCGGACTGTATGGATATTGTCATGGACAGGTTCAGTAGGGGTTTAGATGAGTTTGCTCGTCGGCCTTCCTTTTGCTCAATACCTTGGTAGCCGTTACGTACAGCTAGTGCCGCTGACGTGCTTGTGGTTAAACCCACTGCCGGTGTATTGACGAGTATTTAGAGTCCCAAACAGAGGATTTCCCTGCTTCGGGCGAAACGATGTAGAGGCCGTATGGTTTTACGGTAGGGTTCGATCATATACGTACACTTGTGCACGTATCATGATTTGGACGGATTATACTAGTGGGCTTTGGTTGAAGCCGGATTCTAGTATTAGTTTGATGGATTATTTTTGTCTCTTTGTATTCGTATTCTTCGGAATGCAGATGCGGGTATGTATATACGGATGAAGGGTATTCTTGTAATTTATTACAAGGTGCTTCTAGAAGAAGACACCTCATATGTTTTTAACCATTTTGGATTAAATGGTTAATGAAGTGGAGGATGCAGTGTTTATTGCATTTATTGTAGCATGGCTCACTTGGTGACTCATGGTTACTATTGTGGCGTGCTTGATATTTTGGAGACTTGAGATATTTTGGAGACTTGAGATATTTATTAGAGGATTCATTATTGCTCACAACACTTAGCCACTTTCTTGAGTTGCTTCACACTCTCATCCTCAAGCTTCATCTTCTACCTCCACCCGTTAAGTCTCATGTGTTGAGAAACCTAGGGTGTTTGGAGACAAATTAATCTATCATTAGATTCTACATCCTCTAGGCTATCCAGTTTAGCGAACTAGGTACCCTAGTTACCTCGGCTATGAGGTTGGAGCTCGAAATACAAATCCTCAGGTGGATCATCTTCGATGGAGGGAGACCGAAAATTAAGCTTGATCATGGAGGCCTCTAGGAGCTTGGGATGATGGTTAAAGACCAAAGGACACGGATCATTCGGTATAACCATTCTTAACTCCTTTTAAGTTTGCTAGTTTAGGGTTAATGGTAGATCCGGAGCACCGGGTTGTTCTAGCACCAGTTTGTAAAATTTTTGTTCCGCAATCGGCCATGGTTTGATGGCCAGGACGCTGGCTTAACCCAACAGTAGGGGTATACAATCGATATTTGGAGGAGCAGTAGGAATAAAGAATATAGTCTGTTTTTTGTAAAGAAGATAAAAATTCCGGATTGGAGACTGCGCTTCAGAATGAAAACTCAAGAGAAACTGAGAACTTTCTAAACCGTCAAACGTATAGGATCTTAGGTTGAATGATTAGCAGGTGTGAAAAATAAGGGGTGGATATTTCTAACTTAGGATAATAGAATTTATAATTTAGATATTAAACTGTAGGATTAGAATCAAGGTTAACTTATGAAACTAGGTTGAAGGGATTTGGTGGGTAGTATCCGCTAAAAATCCTCAGGAGACAACACTCCTCCTACTAGGGACACCTAGAGGTTTAACGGCTTGTTGTACATGCTAAGTGCAACCGTGATGCCTATGAAAGTGAGCTTAGAACTTTTTGAAAATAAATGGTTTTGCTTGGAACGAGCAAAAGATATGTTTGTGGGTATTTGTTCACACCAGAATATTGCATTTAATACCGTCCATTCTTCTGCTCGTTTGTATATAGGTTGGTGCTTTTGATCCGTATTTGCTACATGATTACAGGTTACAGATTCCCAGTCCAGAATAATGCAAATCACGCACTATCTCCACAGTTATGAAAAAGTTCAGAACAACTGCCAAAAACAGATAAAATCCGGGTTCCGGTCATCCACACCCGTCAAGTGTTGTCTACCAGTTCAAGAGATAAGAAGAATACAGTGGTCATTCGTGTCTTGGACAAGCATAGAGCCCGAGAGAGGCATCACAAGAAATAAGGTGCAACGTGGAGCACGAGGGAGATCAAGGCCAAAAGTCAAAATGAGTCGCTATTTTGGACCATTAAAAATCTGAGAATATTTTGGAACCATTTTGCAATTTTGAACCTGTCAAACAGAAGAACAAAGCAACACAAAGAAGCACAGAAAAAAGGCCCACAAACCCTTCCAAACAACCATGGAAACACGGCTAAACATAAGTATAGGCGGTGGAACCGCGGCCATGACGTAGTATTTCACGACCAAATTTCAGGGGTAGTTTTGTAATTATACACGGGCTCAGAATATGGCATTAGGGTTTCACTCCCCTGCCTATATATACTCCAGATTTGAGCCAACCATGGATGCCTTTTCATTTCCATATATTAGTATAGTTTAGTGTATTGTTCTTCTTGTTTTTCATCTATTCTTCATGAAATTGCAGTGAGAATTTTTGAGTGGAAATTAATGAAGATGGGATTTTTTTATATCTTGTAACTTTATTTTCTTGCATTGTATTTTAAATTCCTAGTATAAATTTTATTATTTGTTGTTAAAGTAGTTGTTGGTTTTATTGTTCTCATTTCTTCTCTTCTAATCCGTATTTTCCAAGTCATGATACTCAATGGAGTCTCTTGTTTAGGCGAGGGCCCAAGTAATTAGCTTGTTATCTTTTGCAAACCGTATTTTTCCATTCTTTCTTCTCCTCTTCTTGTTTTATTTTCTTTATAATGTGTGAATAATTTACTCACTTCTTAAGGCTAAGGAAGGTTGGTATGAGGGATATAAAAATCCCTTGTGATTCTTTTCGCCAAACAACTTGAAGTGAACCTAGACCACACAAAGACAATCCCCCCTTAGGCGTGCTATAAGTGACATATAGCCGCGACCTAGGTTGAGAATTCATTTAGGCGCACAACAACGTGATATGTAGTTGTGACCTAATTGGAGACTTGGTTGTGTATGTTTGGCTTAGGGTTGGAAATAAGAGTATGTAACGGACGGACAAGGGGCACTAGGAATGGATTTAGCATTGGAAAGCTTACTTAAACTCGCAAATCGCATTCCTATGTCCTCCTAATTCCTGCTACTTCTGATTATTCCAACATCATTTCAAGAATGACAAAAGATAAGTACAAGCCTAGTTCTAACTCTACTAGCCAACCCTAAGCCTAACAAGTTCACTTGAACATAGAATACAAATACTTAGGATAGAATTGAACAAACATATACATTTTCACTTAACTCATCTAAAACAAGAACGAAAAACATACCATCTCCCAGAGGATGACTTGTACTCAATCGACTAGCTACCAAGCGACACCGACTTGATTGCGGTAAGTAGAACAAGTAGAATGCATAACATATCGCTACGCTTTCTGCCTGTCAATCACTAACCCTCCACCGCTCGTCGCCAAAGTGCTCGTCACCGCTCATCGCCGCTCGATCCTTCACGGCTTCCTCCTCTTCCTCAATCCTCCACGGCCTCCAAGCTAAAGCCTTCGCCTCCTCATCCTCCTCCTCCTCGTCCTCGATCCTGCCCCTCCTTCTCCTCTAAGCTCAGGCCTCCGCCTCCTCCTCCTCCAAAGTCCTCATACTCATCGGCGCCAGCCTCCGCCTCCACCGCCACCCCCTGAGCCGCCTCCTCTAATCCTAAATCGTTGTCGTCGCCTCCTCCTCCAATCCCGTAGCCATCAAATTTTATCGACTTAGGTACTTTCCCTAATTTTGCCCTAGTTTTCAATTCTTCGATTTTAATAAATTTGTATGCAAATTCTTCGTAATTCTTGGTTGATAGGGGTTGCATAAGTTGTTTTGGTTTTGTGGAAGTGATTGGGATATGAATTTTGGAGGATTTAGGGGTTTTGTGATGCATTTTGGGAATATGGTTGTAGGGATGCTAGTGAGCACGCAGTGGAAGTGGAAGACATGAACAACAAAAATTTCTAGAGCAACATTAGTGTTGGCTATAGTGACCTTAAATCAATTATTGAATCGCAGGCACGTGATGGTCATGATTGAGAGAGGACCTATTCCAGTAGAACAGTCTTTCTCGAGATGATAGTATGGTATCTATCTTTATCATCATGTACAGCATTAGGTGGAATTACAGATCACTATTACATGTTGATAGAGCCTATAGGATTCTTTCTTGACTACCAGCATTATGATGGCGATCAAATACGTGGGAGCTAGGTGGTCTATAAGCACATCCTTAAATGTCCCTAGTCGTGGGGATATCGAGACTGGGCATCAGTACTCCAGAGTAGACTAGTGTATGCTTATCGAGACCCTGGCAAGGGGCGGTGGTCGGTCTCACAAGCCATTGGTGTCAGTTAGTCACCTAAGATAATATACAGGTGCTCATTGGGTTATGAGTACACTGGACGGACTCGCCAGGAACCTGCTAGATGGTATTATACCTATTGTCAGATTGCAATTCCCAGGTGAAATGAGTACAGCTTAGTCTGTCGACCTGAGATCGTCATTTGTCTCGTATGAGTTCCCACTGTGCTTTGATTATTACCCTATCACGGCTTAAAGGAGTCATGCAAACATGTTTTAGTTGGGTACAGTTTCGAGCCACATGGAGGCAGTGAGTGGATCATCGGGGATTCGTCTCTCCCAGTATTGGGGGTTGATGTAGCGCAGTGCACGGGTGGCCATCACCAGAAATCCTTAGCCAAGGCAGTCGAGAATTACTGATCTAGGATCAGTAGTTTCTCAGATGGTAATGGGTTTCATACCGAAACGAATTATCGCGTTATTAGGGATCTAACTTTATCCACCTCCCTAGACTTGATATGTGATACTCTTAGATGAACAGATAAGACTGTATGGAGATTATCACTGTCAGGCTCAGTAGGGGTACAGATGAGTTTGCTCGTCGGCCTTCCTTTCGCTCAATACCTGGGCAGCTGTTATGTACAGCTAGTGCCGCTGGCGTGCTTGTGGTTAAACCCACTGACAGCGTATTAACGAGTCTTTAGAGTCCCACACAGAGTGTTTTCACGGTTCAGGCGATATGATGTAGATGACGTATGTTGGTACATACAGGTATCCGATTAAATATGTGTACAGGCTACACAGACTTTAATCGGACGGTTTATAATACTAGCGGCTTAGGATTAAGCCGGATTATTAAATCAGGTTTTGATTTAATAATTTATATATGTATTTATATATATGTATTCTAGTATTATTGTTCACTATTCATTTTCTCTCTTGGATATTCATATTTTTGTACGAATACGCGTATGTGTATTTCGATACATATACTAGGTTGTATTCCGTATTTATACGGAATAGTTTCTAGAAGATGGACACATCATTTGTATGATTTTCATTTTGGAAATTCATTTGTTTTACAAATGAGGTGGAGGGGTGAGTTGGCATAAGCATAGCTTGATGGCATGTAGAGAGGTATGGCACCACATTAGTTTATTTGATAAATGAAAAGAGAAATTTTTCATTGCATGGTTGAAATGGGCAGCCGCAATTCTTTGCATGCCATGCTAGTTCTTTTCTTCACTTGATTCATTCACTCTTATTCTTGAGAATTAGCCATTTTTCCTTGGTTGCTCATGCCACTTGTTTTCCTCACCTCCTCTTCATCTTCTATGGTTGCTCTTTTGAGCATTAGTGATGAGAGAAAATTATAGTGAAACATTCCTACACCTTCACTCTCCATTGCTAGGCAAGGCTAAAGCTTGCGCCATTTTTCTCAGGTGGATCATCGTAGATGGAGGAAGACCGGCGACCAAATTCGATCCGCGACCACTAGGAGGTTGGGATGATGGTTGAACATCTGAAGGACTTGGTTCATTCGGTATAACCATTCCAACCCTTTAGTTTAACTCTTTATTAGTTTGCTAGTATAGGTTTTTGGTTCGATCTTATGCGGGTTTTGTTTGTGCCAAAAATTTTAAACGTTATTTTTGTTTCATATTTAGCCACAGTTTGATGGCTGGGGCGCCGGCGAAACTCAGCAGTGGTATCAGAGCTACCCAAACACCTTAAACTAGCTTGTTGCGACATTAGAATTCACGTTTTTTCGGGTATCGAAAACTGTCGAAAAAATGTCCCGAATTTTTGAGTTTTGAGATGTTTGCACACACCGCGGACTCTCGGTTTGAACCGAGAAGCCACGGGGTGGTGTGTGGGTAACCCGGGAGCGACCAAACGGCTGGGCCCACTGATTTGTATGGATTTAATGTGTATGCGTTTTTTAAAAGATGAATCAAAAATATTTATAACCGCAATCAAGAACGGCGTCGCTTGGTAGCTAGCCGGTGAGTACGGGTCGGTCCACAGGGATGTTGTGTATTTCCTAATTTTGTCTAACGAGTTAATTCCAAACGGTGTGAATGGATTGATTAAATCTAAAAACTAAGTTTTATCTAGACTAGAGTCTTGCTAAGGTTAAGTTTAGGTTAAGTTTGGAAATGTAAAGATTTCTCACCGCTTTCAATGCCCTAATTTAGATCTACTAGGTGTTATGGTAACAATTAATAAAGGGGATTAGTACCATCGGGAAGAAACGATATTTCTTCCTCTAGGTTCTTGTTCTTCCTTTCTTAATTCTTACCCTAACGTCCATGGAAAACATATACAACCGGTCCTTTATACTACGGTATCACTGCTACCTCGGGGGATAGGGTGCCGTAGGGAACGGTGTGTTATGTATGCATGGAATCCTATAAAAACTTATGATGGACAAGAAAGGGGTGAGAGATTTTCATCTCTCAAGCCTTCCCCAAAGCTAACCCTAACAAGCGAGGAGACTATTCGCTCATTAGGGAATTGAATGACATTCTAACTATCTAACTAGGGCAAATAATTAAAAGTAAACTAAGGCAATGAAATAGAAATCTTACTCTATTGATGGCTCTCTCCAAATATTAACACAGGAATTACAGATCTGAATTTATGAATAAAAAGAGGCATAACTTAAAAAAGGTTTTAGGGCTTCTATTTATAGATTCATAGAAAACCCTAGGTTTACAACCGACGCACACCTGCTTTTAAAAAAATACCCCCTAAGAAACCTAACTGACTCACCGACGCACCGACACGAGGAATTTCCACCAACCCGAGCTTCGCACGGCCGCGGATCTGCGGCCAAGAGCATGGTTTGGCCGCGGAACCGCGGCCATATAGTGGGTTTGTGGGCTCTATTTTTCCTGTTTGCTTCAGGTTACATTCTTCTTCTGTTTTCTTTACTTTTTTCTTCAGAATATCTTCTGGTTCTCTTCCAGATTTCCACAGTGAATAATGTAGTGGACTTTTACCGTTGCTTCGTGTTGAAGTCTTGAATCTTGGTCTGCCTTTGTGCTTTATGAAATTGTCCATTGATCTTCGTTTAGTCTTCAAACTGTAGGCTTGATCTAGGTTCTTTCGTTTGTTGGTCGTAGTCTCACTTTGTATCATCGTTTTCATCAATTTCGCTGTTTTTGTTCCGAGAACCTGTAACCTGCAACTATGTAGCAAACATGGGTCAAAACACCTGTTTATTTGTAAATTGAATAAGAATGGGGAATAAAATAATGCAATATTATGATATGAACACCCACTCCCCAAGACCACCACAAGGTGGTCTTGGGGGTGGGGACCCGAAACTGCCCCTCCATGGGCAGTTTCGGGTTTGCCTCAACCTTTGGTCACCTTGTGGTGGCCTCAAAGGTGGGGTACCCCTGCTAGGACTCCCGACCCGAAGTTAATTTCATGCTCTAACTCCCCGCGAAGATTCGGGCGCGTTTCGTTTTGATTCGGACCTTCGAATTGTCTCAAAACTCGACTTTTTTGGATGTTCAATGCACTTGTTTTTTATCCTTAGTATATTTGAGATGTGCGCTAATTGTGTTTTGGAATTCTAATGTTGTGACTTCGTTTGCATGCGTGTATGTGTTGGTAACGTTGTTTAATTGATATATGCTCAATTTGACGGGGTTACACACTTGTTTCGGTTACTTGTTTCTATGGATATATATCTTGTTATGGTTTGTGCGGATTGTCGTGATGGATAGCCTTGGGTGCAATGGTAAAGCAGTTTAGTTTCATTTATACATTTTATATTGCGGGGCGACCGTCCGACATGTGGACTGCCGTCACTACCAGTTTGTATATTATTTGTTTGGGGCACAATCGGGTTGAGGTCAATGTCACCCTTGTACATATTTTTTTTCTTTTCTGTACTAGGATTACCCCGCGGTGGAGTGCACGAATAGCCGGGTTCTAAAGGTCGACGGGACCACATCTCATGGCGTTGCGACGGAGGGGGCCTTACTTTAGAATTGGCAGGTCATTCGCCGCACTCGTAGGGGTATAGGTTGGCCCGCGGAGGGGTGCTCATGTTACCGGATTCCGTGAAGTGCTGGATGGCCCACTCACTTTGATGATTAGGGTTGCCTCACTTCTGGGATTGGCGGGTAACTTGCCGCGCTCATAGGGGTCTAAGTTTTCATTGCATAGGCTATTCACACGACCAGGGGAACGTCGGGTTTCACTTGCGGCTCAATGGAAACCCGGGGCTCCCAGATTATCCGTTTGTTCTGTGATTCTTATCGCTATTCTGTGATGTTGCTTATATCATGCCTGGGACGAATGTTATATATATATATATACATACTAGTAGATGTTGTATATGTTTTGCACCTGCGCTAGTCCAGCCCCTGCTCTGTCGTTAGTTAAGTAACATAACGGGTGATGATGGGGCCCAGTGGCGAATAAGGATAGCATAAACGTACATTTTATTTCCGTTCTTTTCTGGTGTGATTAATTGATGTGACTGCGTTGATTCTGATCAATGCAAGAAAAATAAACCTATTTGATGTTGTTGGAACTAATTTAAAAATGATATTACAGACGTTTTCTTTTGCTTTGCACAGCGGTATTCGGTTATGAATATCCAGCACCTCATTCGACGAGGTAAGAGCCGAGATCCCTTCACCGGGAGTGACCTCTTGAGCAAAAGTTTGCGTCGGCGTAATAACTTCACTATAGTCGTTTCTTTTGCTTTGCATCGTGTTATTCGGTTAGGAATATCCTGCACCTCATTCGACGAGGAAAGAACCGAGATCCCTTTACAGGGAGTGACATCTTTAGCAAAAGTTTGCGCCACTATATATTTGAAAAGCTATCCGGTTCCTTCAATGATATCAAGTTCATTACGTTAAAGGTTTTTCGCTAAAAACCAGTCGTAGCCCTCCGTCATTTCAGATAGGTATCTACTAGTATTCATGCTATGTGTTTTGACCTTCGCCAAGGTATAGTGTTTAGTAGCTAGTGGGTGCTTATCTGTAGCATAAAAAGATGCACTAGTCTAAGACAGGCGTACAGCTGTTTTAGCCTTCGTCAAGGGCTTGTACGAATGGGTCTAGATTAATCTGGATAATGATGGATTAAACTTGACTTGCAACTTATGATATTTTGGCCTTCGTCAAGGTCATAAGCCGCTTGGGGAAAAAACTACATCGGGAGTTTCAAACATACAGGAAACTTGCTAGGCATGCGCATACCTTCTGGAGTATGGTGACTTGAGTGGCTTCCATCAAGTTATCATGCGATGATAGTTGGATCCCGATTCTCACTAATGAGTAGGTGCTACTCCTCGGGTGATTTTAGATGATCCCAACTAATTCTCCTTTTGGGTTTAGAGGAGAATTCAAGGAAACAGTAGGAGCTATCTTGATTAGATAAAGTGATTAACCATTCTAATCTAGGTTAGAGTGCACGCTGAGTGTTTCTTTTCTCTCTATCTCTTTGGGCAGCGACCATGACCTGACCCTAAACTAAAACTCATGAACCAAGATATCTGAACCTTCTTAAAATGCTTTGGCTTTTGGATTGTCATTGTTTCCCCCAATTAGAGAGCAAAGATCTATTCAAAATTTGAAATTTGAACTGAGGCAGCGCCTTATGTACAAAGCACGAGAGCGCTGCGTCAAGAGCGTCAGCGCTAAGAGTCAGACTCTGAGGCAGCGCCTCACATGCAAAGCACGAGAGCGCTAGCGCCAAGAGTCAAAGACTCTGAGGCAGCGCCACACTTGCAAAGCACGAGAGCGCCAGCGCTAGAACTAAATGTTCTCCACCCTTGGATCAAAGATCCAACGAAGATGATTAAAAATCATCAAATTGCAGAATTAAATTCTGTTAAGAAAATACTCCTCAAATCTTTCCGAACAAGAAAGATTGTCCTCTATAAATCAAAGCACTGTTGGATCAAAGATCCAATGGTGATTAAAAATCACCAAGATACAGAATAAGTTCTGTATGGGAAATTATTTTCCCAATCTTGTTAAAAACAAGAAAGATCTCTTCTGTAAAACAGAAGTCCTTGGATAAAAAATCCAACGGTGGATAAAATCCACAAATCAATCAGAGATCTCTCAATGAGAGATTTCTTTAACTGATTTAACAAATCAGCCTCCCCTATATAAAGGACCTAAGACTTCAAGTCTTCGATAGAGAAACCCCCCCTAAACTTCAAGAAACTTCAAAAAATGAGAGCAAGCTCTAAGAAGAAGAACCTTCTTCAAGGTAAATAGCAAGAAGATAGATCATGGCATCTCCTCCATATTTGAGAGTTTAACTCTCACATCAAAAGAACTTAGTTCTTTTTCAGATCTTAGATCCATGAGACAAAGTCTCTCATAAAGAAAAACAAAGAGATCATAGCATCTCCTCATAAAGAAGAACACGGTTCTTAAATCCATGAGACAAAGTTTCTTATAAACGAGAATTTAATTCTCAGAGCACAGAGCTGACTAGAACTACCAAAGAAGTGCTTTAGCGCTCCAAGTCTGGCACTCAGCGCCAAGTGCTCCACGTGCAGCTCACGTGGGCGCTCTTTTTATAAAGAACGCTCTGCACTCATTGGTTGGCGCCAAGCACCAAGCGCTCCATATGCTCCTCACGTAGGCGCTGTTTTTATAAAGAGCGCTCTGCACTCATTGGTTGGCGCCAAGCGCTCCATATGCTCCTCACGTGGGCGCTCCTTGACATAGAGTGCTCTACACTCATCACTCAGAACTCAGCGCCAAGCGCTCCACGTTCTCCTCACGTGTGCTCTATTTCATAAGAAGCGCTTTAGCATTTTAAGTCTGGCGCTCAGCGCTCAGCGCTCCACGTGCTCCTCACGTGGGCGCTAAGGAAATACAAAGCGCTCTGTAAATAGAGCCCCAGCACCATAAAGAGTGTTCAACACTCAGCAAAAGACAAAAAGAAAAAGGGGTGTCAGAACCCAAATCAATGATCAGCATTGTTGGATAAAAGATGACTGAGCCCACATAAATGTTCAACATTTTATTCAAAACTGAGTGGGCTGAGCCCAAGTTGGCCACAAATCTCTAATTCAGATTAACCGAGCCTATGTGCTCACAATCTTGGTCTTAGTCTCAAACCTGACTATAGATCTCCCAACCAACATTGGTTCAAGGGTACATCCCTTCACACCTCTGATATATGTCGTTGTAATTCTTCAACGTTTTCAGAGAGGTGGAGGGTCCCAACAACCAATAACTCTTGGTGCATCCTCAAACAGATTAAACCAAAACTCTATAGACTATGATGTCTTTAAACCCCATAGACTACGGTGTCTTTAAACCATGGACTATGAGGTCCTTCAACTCATGGACTACGATGTCCTTAAACTCAATGGACCGCAACGTCCCTAAACTAAACCTTACAGACTATGATGTCTTTAAACCCTACGGACTATGAGGTCCTTAAACTCATGGACTATGATGTCCTTATACCCAATGGACTGTAACGTCCCTAAACTAAAACCCTGTTAAGTAGATCTTAGTCTAGAACATAGACTAGCGTATCCTTAACAAACATTTATGTTGATCTTAATCTCAAACGAGATTAATGATCCTTAAACCAACCCAAACCCAAATCTAAGAAAATACTGATTTGGACCAATCCACGCCCTACGGGCGACAACATAAATTAGTCTCCATATACAATCCACGGGCAACCAAAAATAAAAAAAATACACACGACACGAAGTGACCATCTGGAGAAGGATAAAGTGGTTACCGCGATGCGGTAGCGTAATTAACTGCAGGGGCTTGCGCCTGCAGAGAAGAGCGTCCCCATAATAAAAACCCCCCTCATAATGAACGGGAATTTGATGAAGTTTTCTACAACGACCGCATCCGTCTAAACCTTCGATACACGGTGCCATAAATCTACTTGGTATTTTCGGAGAGGTGGACGGATAAAACCAAATAGCATCTGCCCCCAAAATTCAGCATCGGACGTCCCAACGTCCCGGTCGCATCTTTCGGCGGAGAACGGATTCTGGCACACCCGGTGTGACCTTTTCCTCTTTCCACTCCACACTTCGTGTGTCGTGTTTTGCGAACGAATCGCGGTTTACTATGGTTGCCCCTGGATTCGAGATACTAAGATTTGGTGTCTTGCTACGTGCAGAAGTGAAAATGGTGTCAATGGCTTCCAACTGCACTAACTGCAACAACAACTCCCACTCCGCCCCGTCTAGAGGAGTAACCTATGAGCCCCAGGAGGCCTCCATCTTCGCCATTCCAGTGGAACAGGTGACTCAGGCCACCACTGGATTGTTCTTTGGGACCATGCTCCCACCAATGAGCTTCAACGCCCCGAAGCCATCGCAAGAAGCTTCGAAGAATTCGGTCTTTGATCGACTTGCAACTACCACAACCCCTCTCAATGGGCTATTCAATTCCAAGTCTACTGCATCAGTCTTCGACAGGCTGAGCCAGAGCTCCAGTGGGCCCGTAAAGAAGCCTGCAATACCTGAAGGAGTTATCCCGAAGAGGATAGCCATTCCAACTCCAATAGATGAAGTCGTCAAAGGGGCTTCTCCTACTAAGGGGTCGGTCTTCGCAACACTGGCCATTCCAACTCCTACTACAGGCGGGGTCGTTAAAAATGCTTCCCCTACCCAAAGGTCAGTCTTCAACAGGCTGGACGTTTCTTCTCAACGGACGTCGGTCTTTGACAGGCTGGCACCAATAACAGCCACCCCCGCAACTGAGCCGGTCCCGTCTACACGACATGCTCGACGTTGCCACTAGCGCCGAGTGAGGAAAGTTGGGGGCAATTCCCCTTCCGTACTTACCCCACCAGCTCCAATGGTGGAAATTGATGTTGTTGTTCCAACTGGGAACAACTTTGAACCACTTAGGAGGGTGCACAAAATCTCTCCAACTGCTGTGTTAAAAAGGTCTCCTTCACCTGCTGAAAATGTTACAAAGGCGGAGCTAGAACAACCTCCTTAGCGGCTGTCCTCCAAAATCCATAGGGTCTGGCAAAGAGTCCAGGACTCTGTAGTTGACCAAAACTGCCCTCGCCGACAGAAGAAAATGAAAGTTCGGCAAGAGGAGGACCATCCCGCCACCATGCCATGGAATGTATCGTCTGCACGGGTGCCTATTGCAGCCCCTTCGACTTCAACCGCCCATAAAAGGAGAAGGCCGGAGAAGACCCCCGTGTCTATGATAAATCTCAAGGGCACTGAATCCAAATGCCCCAAGTCTGGGGGCATGTTGGTGCACA
Source organism: Agapanthus africanus (assembly GCA_030015575.1). Taxonomy (NCBI): domain Eukaryota; kingdom Viridiplantae; phylum Streptophyta; class Magnoliopsida; order Asparagales; family Amaryllidaceae; genus Agapanthus; species Agapanthus africanus. Next base: position 698,583,735 of record CM057340.1, read on the forward strand.
CTATTTACATGGATTCCGGGAAAGAGGATAGCCGTATCTCTACGGGCCATCAACCACTCACCTAATCTATGACAAAGGCTCAGGAGCAACAGCAAAAGCTCCAGGAAATGCTAACGAAAATGGCCCACTCACTGGGCCAAAAGAAAGCCCTGAGAAATCGTTAGAGTGGCGTCAGGAGCAGGAAACCGATGACGAATTCCTCCGAAGAATGCTCGAGAAGAAAGACAAAGAGGCTGCGGAACAAGCATAAAGCAAGTGGTGCTTTTATTTCAAGATATGGTCGGGATGATGATACAGCCGGATTCTCCAGCTGAAAATCCTCCAGTGATCATTGATGATGACAGAGGGGAGACATTGAACCCTCTTCCGGCTCTGTCAGCGAACAAAGAAGAGACCATCTCCAAAGCCGCCCTTGACGACTATATAGCTCAACAGATACGAGCTCATCGAGCGAGCGAAGCAGCCGGCCAAATCGTCAAGACTAGACGACCCTATCCGGGTTGGTACGATCAGATAAAGTACCCGCCAGGATATACAATCCCTAAATTCCATGTGTATAAGGGACGGGTAATCCACACAAGCACGTTGCTCAATTCAGGGCTCTGTGCGGTAATACTGGGGTTGATGACAAACTGTTGCTTCGCCAGTTTGTTAGTAGCTTGTCAGAGACAGCATTCGAATGGTACTCCGAGCTCCCGAACGACTCTGTCAAGACATTTGCAGAAATGGAGCTACTGTTTACACAGAGATTCACAAGCGCTAGCGAGCGCACCCCGATCACCGTACTAATTAATGCTAGAGTGAAGCCGAGAGAAACATGGGTTCAGTATGCAATTCGGTGGCGGAACCTGTGGTCGAAATGTGAACAGCGCATAGAGGAAGCTCCAGCCGTGGGCATGTTCGTGGGGACCCTCGACCCTCGGGCGACCATATCTCAATTTATGATGTTCTTCAAGACGACCACTTTTCAAGCCTTGATCGACAAGCTGGCCCAAATGGACCAAATGGGCCATAAGCCGTCCTCCTCTTCAAAGACGGATCCTCAAAATGAAAAGGGCAAAGGGAAAGCGACCTTCGTCGCCAACGCTCAACAACAACCGAGTAACTCGAGACCATTTGTTTGCCAAAGCAACAAGCCGCGATCCCTTGATGAGAAGTTGACACATCCTTACTCATTCCCTCGGGATAAAATAAGGAGCCTGTTCGAACTGGCAATGCGCAACGGGCTTATCACTCTGCCGGATCCGAGACACCCATCGCAACCTGGTGACGTCAACCATCCTAACTATTGTCCCTACCATAGAGTAGTGGGTCACCCAATCGAAGATTGCCATGTCTTTAAAAACTGGGTAAAAGACCATTACCAACAAGACAAGTTTGCGCTGTCTGAAAACTGGAGGGTAAACCCGCCAGAACCGCACGCTCATAAAAAGGTAGACACGCCGGGAGCATCATGCTCATTCATAGAGGAAGCTCCATGGGAAGTTTTCCTTTCGGCTAAAACTAAGAAAATTCTGAGGGATCTTCAAGCATGTCCGGCGATTAGGTGGAAAAGCCCGCTGGAACCCGAGATCATCGAGGGGATGCTGAAACCAAGCCCGACACCGAGAGCTGGTAGCAATGGGCAAAATACCTAGATTCGGCCGTCAAAGTCTTCGAAGAAAAAGAAGAAGACCAAGAAGCCCGCGCAGCCTGACGACAAGCGCACAGATCTGTAAAAGCATATTGACGCGCTGGAGGAATACAACTAGAAGGCGCGAACTCCAGTTACGCTCCAGGAGTTTCTCAACCATATCCTTGAAAATAGAGATAACGACAATGGCAAGGGAAACGACTCGTCAGAAGAACCAGAGGATTATGTGGCAAGTTGTCACGTGATCTCTCATTCGTTAGTAAATGATGAAGAAGCTCACTCGGTGTCGGAAGCTAACATAGAGGAGCTGGGGGCAGGATCGGTGCAAAAATCCTCGGAATTGTCAAACGAGATGATTAACATGCTGCTGAACGAAGCCCGTCAGAATAGCAAAACCGATCAAGAACGTGAAATGGCTATATTCGAAGGGGCCAGGCGTCGGCATCAAGTTGGAGAACCCGTGATAAGGATGGGTCACAAAACACTCCAACCAAATCAAATCACATCCTAAAATGGGTGTATTCCACATCATCGTCATGTATCCCGTCACGTAACAAATACACGTGCATACATGATGAATAACGGACCGAGATGTCCTAAAACTAACGATGGACCGCAATGCCCTATAACTAACTATGGACCGAAACGTCTTTAAACTACTGCAAACCGCAGCATCCTAGAGCTGACATAAAAAAACGGTACGTCAATAAGCGAAATGGACACGGATGAAAACCCGAAAGGGCTCCGTGAGTAAAAATAGCAGGGCTGCCACCGAGTTTGCGAAAACCCGAAAGGGCGCAATCTCGTTAAAAAGACACTTGCAAGGTCCTCTCGACTTTGTAAAGAGAAAATACCTGCGTGAGATCCTTACGACTTATAAGGGAGCAACATACTTAGGGATCCCCATGACTCCTAAGGAGAAATTACACTTATGAGATCCGCACGACTCGTAAGGAGAACCCCCTTATGAGACCCTCATGGCTCATAGGATTCAAAAGCCTTAAGCTACAGGGATCTGAGCCTGTTCTTAAGCCATCACATCCCCCAATTTGACCTACAAACGGTTCGATATTGACCCTTGTATACAATCCACGGGCACAAATAAACGTCTCCCCCATCAAGTCCCACCGACGACGAGAAATGTCCTCATTTGGTGAACAAACACTTGTAGGTCCTCTCGACTTGCAAGGAGAAAATGCTCTTGTAAGATCCTTACGACTTATAAGAGACCATACACTTAAGAATCCTCATGACTCTTAAAGAGAAAACACACTTACGAGATCCTCACGACTCGTAAGGAGAAACATCTTTATGAGACCCTTACGGCTCATGAAGTCAAAAGCCTTAGTCGACAGGATACTAACCCTGTTTGCTAAGCCACCTTTGTTCAAATCGATAGAGGCATATGATGATTCGCTCCTGGCAATGCCCCAGTGGTAGCGATGCTGATGCCTAAATCGGCAACAAATTCCAAGCCCTTTCACGGCAAGTGATGATTCGCTCATGGCAATATTCCAGTCGCAGCGATACTGATGCTACGATTGGCACCAGATTCCAAGTTCCATACTCGCGGCGAAAAGTCAGCGAGCCATAAATGCATAGGAAATAGCCGAAATGATAGGGCAATTTGCAACAAAATCAGCAAGTAAAATATATGCATACAAAGATAGCCGAAATGATTGGACAACTCGCAAGAAAAAGCAGCGAGTAAAAAGGAAAATAGCCGAAATGATTGGGCACCGCGAAAAATAGCCGAAATGATTGGGCAATTGCGACTTTCGCGATATAAAAAGCTGAAATGATAAAGCATCACAGAAAGAAATAGAAATCGAAAGAATGAAACTTTTGCCCTACAGGCGAGTCCATACTAACCCCTGTATACAATCTATAGGCATAAACGAAGATGAACCACGTTTCCCGACAGACTCGGTCAAAGAGAGTCAGATCTCAACGGCAATATCTGCATCGCAGAAGACCAACAACGGCGTTCCTCCTCACTCCAGCGGGATACGGACACGGCATCACCAATCGGAGCCATGGCAAAATCCCTAGTGCCAAGACTTTATGGTTCACAGACAACCTAACGTCATCCAATGATCTCCGTCTCGGAAATACGTCAGCAAATGACCTCCGTCTCGGAAATAAGTCATCCAACAACCCCAACGTGGAAATACGTCGGCAAATGACCTCTGTCTCGGAAACACGTCATCCAATGACCTCCGTCGCGGAAATACGTCAGCAAACGGCCTCCGTCTCGGAAATACGTCAGCAAACGACCCCGTCTCGGAAATACGTCATACAATGACTCCAACCCAAAAACAAGTCAGCCAACGACCTCCCCGCCGGAACAACGCCCCGTCTCGGAATCAAGTCAGTTGGCAAAATATCTCGATTCAGGAAAATCAACGTCCTTAACAAGAACCTCTCGATTCGTTTCGACCCGCATGGAAATCAATGTCTTTACAGGAATCACTCGATTCGTCTCAACCCCAGGGAAATCAGTGTCCTTGGCGAAAAACCTCGATTCAGGAAAATCAGCGTCCTTGACGAGAACCTCTCGATTCGTTTTGACCCGCAGGGAAATCAGTGTCTTTGCAGGAATCTCTCGATTCGTCTCAACCCCAAGGAAGTCAGTGTCCTTGGAGAAATACCTCGATTCAAGGAAATCAACGTCCTTGATAAGAACCTCTCAATTTGTGTCGACCCGCAAGGAAATCAGTGTCTTTGCAGGAATCTCTTGATTCGTCTCAACCCCAGGGAAATCAGTGTCCTTGGCAAAATATCGATTCAGGAAAATCAGCGTCCTTGACGAGAACCTCTCGATTCGTGTCGACCCGCAAGGAAATCAGTGTCTTTGCAGGAATCTCTTGATTCGTCTCAACCCCAAGGAAATCAGTGTCCTTGGCAAAATATCTCAATTCAGGGTGATCAGCGTCCTTGACGAGAACCTCTCGATTCGCGTCAACCCGCAAAGAAATCAGTGTCATTGCAGGAATCTCTCGATTCGTATCGACCCCCAGGAAAATCGGTGTCCTTTTCAAAAACCTCTCGATTCAGGGAAATCAGTCTCATTGGCGAGAATCTCGACTCGCAAGGAAATCAGTGTCTTTGCTAGAATCTCTCGATTCGTCTCGACCGGCAGGGAAATTAGTAACCCCGCGCATGAAAAGAAAATTCTATTGTGAGATCCTTACGATTCTCAAGAGAAAACGCACTTAGGAATCCTTACGATTCCTAAGGAGAAAATACACCTACGAGATCCTCTCGACTCATGGGGAGAAAAATCTTTATGAGACCCCCACGGCTCATAAAATTGAAAAGTCTTAGGCGGCAGACCGGAACCTGTTTCCTAAGCCATCGCTACCATGCAAGGAGGTCAAGATGGACTATTATATACCATCTACATGCCACTCTTGCCAAAGTTACATGCCACTGAAATGGGGATGCTATTCAAGAGTACGTAGACTACTTTGCGCTAAGTCAAAACAAAAAGGCATAACCCGTAGACATCAACCATATACTATTCAAGGCAGTAAAGAGTACATTTGATTCGCATCCAATTAAGCGTTCAAAGCGTACCCACTCATGCATGTGCGAAAAGGCTTAATGCATAAAATAAATGCATAGAAAGGAAAAATTTACCATTCATACCTCAGAAAATTCTTACATTGATGAAAACAGCAAAACAAAAACATCATTAAAATGTTTACAATGGTAAAACATTAAATCCGGGACATGAATTGAGAAATTCAGAACCAACGCCATCTAAAATGCTTCTGGCCTCTCTGACCATTTTTGTGTTCATCCTCTCGCGAATGCAAGCGTCAGGATCCTCGTTGTTCCCCTCCGAATGGCGGCCAAGACATGGACGTCTCGCCTGAGATTCGGGGTAGATGCTATTTGGTTTTATCCGTCCACCTCTCTGAATATGCCGAGTTGATTTATGGCACCGTGTATCGAAAGTTTAGACGGATGCGGCCGATGTAGCAGACTTCGTCAGATTCCCCCTCGCTTGAGAGGTTTTTGATTGTGGGGACGCTTTTCCCTGCAGGCGCAAGCCCCTGCAGTTAATTATGTTACCGCATCGCGATAACCACTTTCTCTTTCTCCAGAATTTCACTTCGTGTCGTGTGTGTTTGTTTTATTTGTGGTTGCACGTGGATTGTATAAGGAGACTAAGTTATGTCGTCACCCGTAGGACGTGGATTAGTCCAAATCCGTATTTACTTAGATTTGGGGTTTGGTGTTTTAGTTTAAGGATACGTTAGCCATATTGAGGCTAAGATCAACTTAAACGTTCGTTAAGCATACGTTAGTCTTATTTGAGACTAAGACCAACTTAATGGAAAGAGCATTTAGGGGCTCTATTGTTCCAGTTTAGGGACGTAGTGGTCCATAGTATGCATGGCCATCGGGACCCGTCGCCTCTCTGACGTCGTTGAAGGATTACAACGATAGGTGTCAGATGATCGCACGCTTTTAGCGTGTCGGATGTTCAAAGTTCTAAAGTTATAACCGCGATCAGGACGGTGTCGCTTTGCAGCTATCCGGTTGAGCACGGGTTGATCCACAGGGAGATGGTTGTATGTCCGTTCGAATTTTAGACGAGTCAATAGAGAATGTGTATATGTTTGTTCAGTTCTATCCTAAGTGTCGTATTTTATGTTCAAGTAAGCTTGTTAAGGTTATGGTTGGTTAGTAGAGTTAGGATTAGTCTTGTACTTATCTTTTGCCATCCTTAAGACGGTGTTGGGATCATCGAAAGTAGCAGGGATTAGGAGGACATAGGAATGGGATTTGCGAGTTTAAGCAAGCTTTCCAACGCTAAATCCATTCCTAGTGCCCCTTGTCCGTCCGCTAAATACGCTTATTTCCAACTCTCGGCCAAACACCCGCAACTATGTATCCAATTAAGTCACAACAATATGCCACGTTGTAGTGCACTTAAAGGACTTCTCCACTTAGCTCGCGGCTACATGTCACGTATAGCGCGCCTAAGCGAGGGGGTTGCGGTTGTTTGGTCGGGGTTCATTTCAAGATGTTTGGCGAAGAGAAGCATAAAGGATTTCTCCGTCCCTCATACACCTTCTTTAGCCTTAACAAGAGGGAAATTATTCACACATCATAAAAGAAAAGAAAACAAAACAAGAAGGAAGAAAAGAGAGAAAAGGAAAATACGGTTTTACAAGTGAAGCAAGCTAACTCTTGGGTCCTCACCTTAGCAAGGAACTCCGTCAAGTATCATCGCTTGAAAATACGGATAAAAGAAGAAAAGAAAAGAGAACAAGAAAAGAAATAACAACAACTAATTAACAACAAATAATAAAGTTACACTAGAAATTAAATTACAATGCAATGAAATAAAAATACAAGATAAGAAAAACAACCCTCATCTTCATTTCATCATCCACTCAATGCTCTCACTACATTTTAATGGAGGAAGACACGAAGAAGAAGAAGAAGCTAAACTAAACTACACTAAAAGAGATAGGAGAAGAAGACCATTGGCTTGTCATAAAACTGGGCTATTTATAGGCTGTGTGCTGAAACCCTAGGGCAACATTCTGGCCCCAAATGAAATTACAAAGCTACCCCCAAAATTTGGTCAGATGATGACATGAAACCGCGGCGGATCCGCCGCGAAAACCTACATTTGGCGGCTGTTCCGCCGCGATTTTGTGGAATTGTAGTCTCTAATTTTCTGGGTTTTCTTGTGTTGCCATCCTATGTTGTTCTACATATTCCAAATTGCAAATTGCTTCAACAATTTCTTCATATCTGCAACAGTCCAAAATGGCATAAAAATAATACTTTTGACCTTTTCTCCCTCGAGCTCCGTGCACCCATTGATTCTTGTGCTGCCCCTCTTGTGCTTTGTGCTTGTCCCAGACATGAATGACCACAGTCACATGTATTGTCTCTGGAACTGGTACGCAACACTGGACGGATACTGATGATCGAAACCCGGCTTTTATCTGTTGTCAACAGATGTTCTGTATTTTGGCATAACTGTGGAGATTTTGTATCAATTGCGTTATTTTGGACTAGGAACCTGTAACCTGTAAATATGTAGCAAACACGGATTAAAAGCACCTACCTATAAACAAACGAGCAAAAGAATGGGCGGTAGTAAATGCAATATTCTGGTGTGAACAAATACCCCCAAACTTAACTTTTGCTCGTCCCGAGCAAAACCAATTATTCACAAAAAAGTCTTAACCTTACTTTCGCAGGGAACGCGATTGCACTGAGCTCGTGCAACAAGCCGTTAAACCTCTAGGTGTCCCTAGCAGGAGGAGTGTTGTCCCCTAAAGGTTTTCAGTGGATACTACCCACAAAATCCCGTCAAGCCAGTTTCATAAGCTAACATCGACTCTACTCCTACAGTTTAGTATTTACGTTAGAAATTCTATCATCCTAAGTTAGAAATATCCAACCCTAATGTTTCACACCTCCTATCTATTTAACCTTAGATCCTATACGTTCCAAAAAAGTTTAGAAAGATATTGGTATCTCCTGAGTTTTCCTTCTAAAGCGTGTGGTCTCAAATCAGGGATTTTTTTTATCAACTTTACAGAAAACATAAGTCTTACCTTTTATTTCTATCTTTTATCCAAATATCGATTGTATACGCCTACGTGTGTGTATATTTGCACCCCTACACTCAAGAATTCAATTCAAGTTATAATACCCTTGCCCTAACACCTAATACTACTTCTTTTCATTAAGGATGGACGGATTTGCTCACACACCTTTCATGCGACTATTAATACTTCTTGAGGCACTAACGGCCGATTACTGAATGTGTGAGCTTAAAGCGTAAATAGCAGTTTCCAGGTCTTGACTTTATTTATTTTTCTTTTTCTTTTTCTTTTTCTTTTTCTTTTTTCTTTTTCAAGACCGGATATATTTTTCAATATGCTCTTTTGGTGTTTAGCTTTAAATACCTTTTTTTCTTTCATACTAGGCTTTCAGGCAAGAGTATTTCTAGGTATCCTCTACTATCCTAAGTTTTAAGGTGGGTGTAAGTGCAGTTTGTAGGGTATATACTTTCTGAATTTGAACTCAAGAATAGAAACTATTTTTCAGACTTATCCTCCAGTAAAGCTTCAATACTTTCCCTTCATCTTGACTTAACTCAAGAACTGAACTCAAGATTACCTATTTCTCAAAAAAAACTGTAAGGACGTATATTTACCAAGTTTAAACAGAATGAGGGTTATTTTTAGGATTTTCAATTCCTAAGCCTAGAATTTATTTATTTCTAACATATCAACTAAGCTTTCAGAATAAAAATCTAAGTTACCCTATTAGCTAACTTGGCGACAAAATTTTTATATTTTTGAGAAAATTTTTGAATTTTTTTTGGGCTTTTAGTAAGGTATGCAAATGCAGAATATACAAATGAATGCGAAGGAAGAAAGCTTACCGAGCACACCCCCAAACTTAAACTTGACAGTGCCCACACTGTCAGGCTACACCAAGAGGGTCAAAATTGTCGGCGCTCTCCAAAAGAAAATTTTATAAAAAATAAAATAAAGGAAAATATATACACAAAAAGGTTCCCCCCAAACTTAAATGAAACAGTGTTTCCACTGTTAAGCGTTGAAATTCAGGATTAGGGGAAAAGAGAACAATATCAAGCTATACAAGGCCTTACACAGGCCAAAAGTGAGCACCAATCATTCAAAGATCTTATCGCGATAGTGTGCTGGTTGGTGAAAGAATGCGGAGATGTAAGAAATGGAGAATACGCGAGACCGTATGGAGGAAGAAGCGGGATACGGTCTCGGTATATGAGAAGAAGAATGGCGGAAGGGAGAAAAAAGTGGAATATGAACTTGAGGGTGGAAATGGATTGAATAAATTAGTACAATCTGTAATGATCGATGTGAAAAGATGGATTGTACTAATCTATCAATATGGTGAGAAATTGGGTCAAATCCCTCAAGATTCGTAAGAAACCATAGGTACGCCGAACTTGGTAAACCAGACACAGGAAGTGAAAATGATACGGTTTCTTGCAAGGTCGGAACGATGGAAAGGATGGAGGGAAGTGATTAAGGAAGGGTTTCAGGTAAAGGTTCAGGAGGGTGTACACAGTCAATGACAGGGACATGATGAATTGGAAAATCCGACTCATCAAGCAAAACTGGTTCATCCTCAAAAATATCCTCAAAATTTTCCTCAAGATTCAGCACATCCATGCATTTATCCTCAAAATCCAGACGCATATGGGGTTCGGGAAAAACATTTAATGACTCGGGATGATGAATTGGAGAGAAAAACTCATCCAAATTTACGGGTTCATCATCCAAAATATTCCCAGCGTCAATATTCTCAATCAAGTGAAAATCTATATTCTCAGACACCTCAACAAAAGCATGAATATCAATCAATTCAGGTTCTAGAGTGGAGGTGTAGAGGTCAAAAGGATTGGGTGTGGTTTCACTCGAAAGGGGCCCTTCACAATTGGGCAAATCAAACACTACAAAGTCACATAACTCATTATCTGTTCTATCTTTAATCAATGAATCGTTTGGAACACTAGATAGACATTCAAAACCGGAGTTGTGGGATTCAAGTTGAAACAGGTAAGCTTGATTCGGAAGGGGGTACAACTCACTCTCTCTACTCAAATTCTCAACCTGTCCTACCGCCTCTTCATACATTGGAAAATTTGGAGCTAGTTGAAAACTAGCTACCGAGTCACTAGCTTGTATGAGGGCGGCCATGGACGCATTCAAATCCATCATCTGTTGGTACGACGCTATCCTAAAGTCTTCCAATGACTGTTCCAGACTAGACATGGGTTGTGAAGGGGTTTCAGTAAAAGATTCAAAGTTGTTTGGATACTGAAAATCCCCAAATGGCGATTCAGAAGCAATGTCTAAGGAAGGTGCAAAAGCCGGGTAGGACTGGTAGGAATTGAATGTTGGACAGGAGCAGGATCAATATTTGGATAAGAAGGTGAATGGAATTGTTGATCCCAAGAATCTGTAGTGGTGAAAGGAGTGAAAGATCGGCTACGGGATTGTTCAATATGTTCAGCGATGGACAAAGGACGACTTGCAAAAGGGGTATCAACATAAGAGGGCGGTGGAGGTTGAAAAGGTTGATACAAAGTGGATTGCGGAGGGTAAGTGTTTGTCCTAGACCCGTCTATGCGATCTTTCAATGAAATTTTGGGCATGGAGGGGTCGTTCGAAATTCGACCAAAGCAAGAACCGTAAGAAGTGATGTCTGGTTATGGATACCAAAGTTCGGCAAGAGTTTTTCTAGGTGGGGTATCCATGATATGAAGAGATAAAGAAAGAAAGGAAGAGAAAAGGAGGGGAAAATGAATGTGGATTTTTTTTATTATTATTAAAAGAAAGAAGAAAAAATGTTTGCTTTTGGAGTTTTGAAAATTGTTTGTTTGAAAGAATACGGAATTATGGGACTAAAATTTACAAGCACAATCACAAAATGCACAAACACACCTAAAGCTAAGGTCACCTAGGTCAGCTAGACAGCTCCTAACTATTCCAAAGGGCTATAAATAGGACCTCAAACCGCCTCTTCTCCGCCAATTGCGGCCAGGTAAGTGCCAGGTAAGTGGGAGGCTCCCCACTATGTAAGCAGTAGTTCTAATTAAGTAACCACTTGCCTTAGACACACTTGCCTAGACACCGCAAAGTTAGGATATGATAAACGGCCGATACCTACAACCAGTCATCTGTCCTATTGAGCGCGACGTCCTTAGGGCTGAGTCTAGTATTTTTTTATTAGCTCAAGGTAATACGTATGCAATTAGTGATTTGTGGGGTGTAGGGTGTTTTTCGTAACCCCATTGAGATGGGAATACGCGCGCGCTTGTCAGGCGCATTACAGATTCCCCCTGCCTAAGGTAGGCTGGGGTTTATTGATTGTGGGGATCCGAATCTCCGGCAGCCGCGAACTAAGCTGCCGTTAATTACCCCTCGCATTTGGAGCGAAGGAACTTCCGATTGACGGGTTAAACTGGTCATGCGAACTCAATATGCAGTGCGTTGGTGCGTGTGTATTTTTTTTTTGTTTTGTTCCACTTGTAAAAAGAGATATATACATATATATATTTTCTATATATAAAAACAAAAATAAGTAAATAAATAAATATTTGTAGATTTTTTTTTTGATTTATTATTATTTTTTTATTTCAAAATATTATTTATAATTTAATTTTATTTATTTAATATTTTTTTAATAAAAAAAAAGATTAAATAAAGAAAGGAAGAAAAGAAAATATTTTTTTTTTTTCAAATGTTATTTATAATTTATATTTATTTATTTAATATTTATTTATTTTTATTTTAAATAAAAAAGGGAGGAAGAAAGAAGAAAAGAGAATTTTGTTTGTTTTATAAAAAAAAGTGGGGTCACATGTTAGCATGTGACCCCTCATGTGAAGAGGGGGTCACATGCTAGCATGTGAGAAGGCCATCACATGCTTAGCATGGGACGCCCGTCACATGCTTAGCATGGGACGCCCGTCACATGTTAAACATGTGATGAGGCTGGTCACATGCTTTGCATGTGACCCCGTCACATGTTAAACATATGACCTGGTCACATGCTATGCATGTGACCGCCACCTTTTTTTTTTTTTGAACGTGGAGTTCAACTCCAAAAGAATTTTATATGGCTAATATAATGTGGAGTTAAACTCCCCAAAAAAAGTATTTTTTTGTGGAGTTAAACTCCAAAAGAATTTCTGTAGTGGAGTTGAACTCCAAAGGAATTTTATTTGTGGAGTTGAACTCCAAAGGATTTTTACTGTGGAGTTAAACTCCAAAAGAATTCTTGTAGTGGAGTTGAACTCCAAAAGAATTTTATTTGTGGAGCTGAACTCCAAAGGATTTTCTCCTTTCTCCTTTGAGAAGAAACCCAAATGGGTTCTCTTGAAACTCCAAGATCTAGATCTTGGATGATAAAAAAAGAGACCCTTTTTCTTCTCTTGATGGAGTTTTGGGAGATGGATTTATGGTAAAACTTTATTTAGTTTTAAAAAAAAGAGAGCTAAGCTCTTGATTTATTTGGAAAATGAAAAGAAAGAGAAAGAACTTGAAAAGGAGAGAGTGGAGGCACAAACCCTAGTTTTTTGAGGGAATGAAAAAGTGTATGCTTTATTCATCATCATGTTGCCTTATATAGGCTTACATATTTACATATAGCCCATTCGGTTTCACAAAATGGCATTTTGCCTATCCCATAGCTCATGTGCCATTTCATTTTTGCACATAAGCCATGGGCTTACAAAATATTGGTTTTATGCCCATTTTGTTTACATTCATGCATAAACAATTACATAAAAATTATTTATTACATGATTTTGTTGTTGGCATGGGGAGGCTGGCTGCGGGCTCGACTTGGGCATGGGCCTGCTTGACCTAGGCTTGGGCCCACCTAGCTTGGGGTTGACCTTGACTTTGACTCGGTCAACTGGGGTGTAAATTTTTACCCCAACAAATTGCCCCCCATCAATAAATGCACACAGCATATGTGGGTCGTGTGCATGAAATTGATGGATCTTCTTTCACGTGGAGGCGACTTGCTCTGGTTCCCACTTTTTGGGATGCACTGCCCTTTTTATGACGTGGACGGTCGACGCTTGACGCGTCTCCGAGACAGAGTATTCATGGTAGACGTTTCCCTTGCCCGGAGTGATCCGTTCCTGCTTTGCAGGAAGCCCGCACTGCCCTTTTTGCGACATGGACGGTCGACGCTCTGTAATGAAGCGATTTGTGTTCCCAATTTGCGGGAGCCTGCACTGCCCTTTTTGCAACATAGATGATCGACGGTCTGATCCGGAGCGATTTGGGTTCCCAATTTGCGGGAGCCTGCACTGCCCTTTTTGCGACATAGACGGTCGACGCTCTGACCCGGAGCGATTTGGGTTCCCAATTTGCGGGAGTCTGCACTGCCCTTTTTGCGACATAGACGGTCGATGCTCTGATCCGGAGCGATTTGGGGTTCCCAATTTGCGGGAGCCTGCACTGCCCTTTTTGCGACATAGACGGTCGACGCTCTGTTATGAAGCGATTTGGGTTCCCAATTTGCGGGAGCCTGCACTGCCCTTTTTGCGACATAGACGGTCGACACTCTGATCCGGAGCGATTTGGGGTTCCCAATTTGCGGGAGCCTGCACTGCCCCTTTTTGCGACATAGACGGTCGACGCTCTGTTACGAAGCGATTTGGGTTCCCAATTTGCGGGAGCCTGCACTGCCCTTTTTGCGACATAGACGGTCGACGCTCTGATCCGGAGCGATTTGGGTTCCCAATTTGCGGGAGCCTGCACTGCCCTTTTTGCGACATGTCGACGCTCTGATCCGGAGCGATTTGGGTTCCCAGTTTGCGGGAGCCTGTACTGCCCTTTTTGCGACATAGACGGTCGACGCTCTGTTACGAAGCGATTTGGGTTCCCAATTTGCGGGAGCCTGCACTGCCCTTTTTGCGACATAGACGGTCGACGCTCTGATCCGGAGCGATTTGGGTTCCCAATTTGCGGGAGCTTGCACTGCCCTTTTTGCGACATAGACGGTCGACGCTCTGATCCGGAGCGATTTGGGTTCCCAATTTGCGGGAGCCTGCACTGCCATTTTTGCGATATAGACGGTCGACGCTCTGATCCGGAGCGATTTGGGTTCCCAATTTGCGGGAGCCTGCACTGCCCTTTTTCCGACATAGACGGTCGACGCTCTGTTACGAAGCGATTTGGGTTCCCAATTTGCGGGAGCCTGCACTGCCCTTTTTGCGACATAGACGGTCGACGCTTGACGCGTCTCCGAGACAGAGTATTCGTGGTAGACGTTTCCCTTTCCCGGAGTGATCGGGTTCCTGCTTTGTAGGAAGCCCGCACTGCCCTTTTTGCGACATGGACGGTCGACGCTCTGTAATGAAGCGATTTGGGTTCCCAATTTGCGGGAGCTTGCACTGCCCTTTTTGCGACATAGACGGTCGACGCTCTGTTACGAAGCGATTTGGGTTCCCAATTTGCGGGAGCCTGCACTGCCCTTTTTGCGACATAGACGGTCGACGCTCTGATCCGGAGCGATTTAGGTTCCCAATTTGCGGGAGCCTGCACTGCCCTTTTTGCGACATAGACGGTCGACGCTCTGTTACGAAGCGATTTGGTAGACGTGTCCCCGGCACGGAGTGTCGCTGGTCGAAGTTTCCCCGAGGCGAAGTGTCTGCTGTAGGACGTTTCCCCGAGACGGAATGCCTGTTGTAGGACATATCCCCGAGACGGAGTGCCTGTGGTAGGACGTATCCCCGAGACGGAGTGCCTGTGGTAGGACGTTTCCCCGATACGGAGTGTTTGTGGTAGGACGTTTCCCCGAGACGGAGTGCCTGTTGTAGGACGTATCCCCGAGACAGAGTGCCTGTTGTAGGACGTTTCCCCGAGACGGAGTGCATGTGGTAGGACGTTTCCCTGAGACGGAGTGCCTGTTGTAGGACGTTTCCCCGAGACGGAGTGCCTGTTGTAGGACGTTTCCCCGAGACGGAGTGACTGTGGTAGGACGTTTCCCCGAGACGTAGTGCCTGTTGTAGGACGTATCCCCGAGACGGAGTGCCTGTGGTAGGACGTTTCCCCGAGACAGAGTGCCTGTTGTAGGACGTATTCCCGAGACGGAATGCCTGTGGTAGGACGTATCCCCGAGATGGAGTGCCTGTGGTAGGACGTTTCCCCGATGCGGAGTGTCGCTGGTTGACGCAGAGGTCGATGTTGGAATTGGTTGGTTTGATTTGTTTGATTTGAGTTGACATTAGCATCGCTGTACTGGAATATAGTACCAGGAGCGAATCATCATCTGTCTTTGAGAGAATTTGGGAATTGAGGTTTTTGTTTGGCATCTGCATTGCTGCACTGGAATAATGCCAGGAGAAACTCATCATTTGCCCCGGGAGGATTTAGATTTGGTTTTTTTTTTTTGGCATCTGCATTGCTGCACTGGAATAATGCCAGGAGCAACTAATCATGTGCCCGGGGAGGATTTGGATTTGGTTTTTGTTTGGCATCTGCACTGCTGCACTGGAATAATGCCAGGAGCAACTCATCATATGCCCTGGGAGGATTTGGATTTGGTTGTTTGGCATCTGCATTGCTGCACTGGAATAATACCAGGAGCAACTCATCATGTGCCCGGAAAGGATTTGGGAATTGGTGGCTTAGGAGACAGGTTTAGATCCCTGTCACCTAAGGCTTTTCCATTTTGTGAGCCGTAAGGGTCTCACAAAGCATTTTCTCCCTACGGGTCGTAAGGATCCCGTAGGTGTATTTTCTCCTTAAGAGTCGTGGGGACTCCTAAGTGTGTTGCTCCTTTGTGAGTCGTAGGGATCTCACGCGGGAATTTTCTCCTCACAAAGTCGAGAGGACTTTGCGAGTGCATTTCATTTCTTTTTTTTTTACGAGTTTGCGCCCTTTCGGGTTTTCACAAACTCGCCGGTAGTCCTGCTGTTTTTACTCACGGAGCTCTTTCGGGTTTTCATCCGTGCCCATTTTGCTTGTGAACATACCATTTTATTTATTTTATTTTTGTTTTTATTTTTTTTTTCATTTTTTTTTGGACTTTGAATGCGGTCTCACCAGTAGGACTCGGGAGAGATTGGGATCGTTTTACGCCCGTGGATTGTATACGGTTTTGCAGGATGTATGATCCAGACCGTAGGGCCGGAAAAATTTTAGGACATTGTTGGCGTCTGTATCGCTACACTGGAATATGGTACCAGGAGCGACTCATCATTCGCCACTTGGGGATTAGGATTTGGAATTTGGTTGGCGTCTGCATCGCTGCACTGGAATATGGTACCAGGAGCGACTCATCATTCGCCACTTGGGGATTGGGATTTGGAATTTGGTTGGCGTCTGCATCGCTGCACTGGAATATGGTACCAGGAGCGACTCATCATTCGCCACTTGGGGATTGGGATTTGGAATTTGGTTGGCTTCTGCATCGCTGCACTGGAATATGGTACCAAGAGCGACTCATCATTCGTCGTTGTTTTGTTTGTTTGTTTTTTGGGTTTTTTTTTACCGCTATTGCTCTATCATTTCAGCTTTTCTTATCGCGAAGGTCGCGATTGCCCTATCATTTCGGCTTTTTATTCGCGGTTGCCCCATCATTTCGGCTTTATTTTCATTTTCATTTTTACTCACTGATTTTTATTGCGAGTTGCCCCATCATTTCGGCTTTTCTTTATTTTTCTTTTATTTACACATTTTTTGTTTTGTTTATTTACATTTTTTTACATTTCCAGTTTAACGACTTAGAGGTCGACTGTTTCCAGTTTAACGACTTAGAGGTCATCTGTTTCCAGTTTAAAGACGTAGAGGTCATCTGTTTCCAGTTTAACGACTTGGAGGTCATCTGTTTCCAGTTTAACGACTTAGAGGTCATCTGTTTCTAGTTTAACGACGTGGTGGTCAACTTTTTCCAGTTTAACGACTTAGAGGTCATCTGTTTCCAGTTTAGCGACGTGGTGGTCATCTGTTTCCAGTTTAGCGACTTGGAGGTCTACTGTTCCCAGTTTAACGACTTAGAGGTCATCTGTTTCCAGTTTAAAGACGTAGAGGTCATCTGTCTCCAGTTTAACGACATAGAGGTCATGTGACGAGAAGCCCAAAGAAGATACCTGATTGAGTAGCTGTAAGGGGCACCGCTGGAGTTTGCCCGAGATGCCTTATTACTTTGTCAGTGTTGATGGCCTTGCCCCCAGCTGGGGCCAAGAAAAATCGTTCAAATACCGACTTGCATCGAATATGGCAATTGGAAATTGTTAACCCCTGCAAATAGAAACATTATTTCAGTATAAGCAATCGATATGTATATTGATTGAGTTCGCATGAACATTTAACCCGAAATATGGGAGGAGAGATGGTCCCACCGGGCGTGCCAGAATCTGTAGGGTGTTTTTCGTCACCCCATTGAGATGGGAATACGCGCGCGCTTGTCAGGCGCATTACAGATTCCCCCTGCCTAAGGTAGGCTGGAGTTTATTGATTGTGGGGATCCGAATCTCCGGCAGCCGCGAACTAAGCTGCCGTTAATTACCCCTCGCATTTGGAGCGAAAGAACCTCCGATTGACGGGTTAAACTGGTCATGCGAACTCAATATGCAGTGCGTTGGTGCGTGTGTATTTTTTTTGTTTTGTTCCACTTGTAAAAATAGATATATATACATATATATATATATATATATATATATATATATATATATATATTCTCTATATAAAAACAAAAATAAATAAGTAAATAAATATTTGTAGATTTTTTTTTGATTTATTATTATTTTTTTATTTCAAAATATTATTTATAATTTAATTTTATTTATTTAATATTTTTTTAATATTTTTTTTAAATAAAAAAAGATTAAATAAAGAAAGGAAGAAAAGAAAATATTTTTTTTTAATTTTCAAATGTTATTTAAAATTTATTTTTATTTATTTAATATTTATTTATTTTTATTTTAAATAAAAAAAGGAGGAAGAAAGAAGAAAAGAAGAAAAGATAATTTTGTTTGTTTTATAAAAAAAAGTGGGGTCACATGTTAGCATGTGACCCCTCATGTGAAGGGGGGTCACATGCTAGCATGTGAGAAGGCCATCGCATGCTTAGCATGTGACGCCCGTCACATGTTAAACATGTGATGGGGCTGGTCACATGCTTTGCATGTAACCCCGTCACATGTTAAACATGTGACCGCCATTTTTTTTTTTTGAACGTGGAGTTCAACTCCAAAAGAATTTTATATGGCTAATATAATGTGGAGTTAAACTCCCCAAAAAAAGTATTTTTTTGTGGAGTTAAACTCCAAAAGAATTTCTGTAGTGGAGTTGAACTCCAAAGGATTTTTACTGTGGAGTTAAACTCCAAAAGAATTCTTGTAGTGGAGTTAAACTCCAAAAGAATTTTATTTGTGGAGTTGAACTCCAAAGGATTTTCTCCTTTCTCCTTTGAGAAGAAACCCAAATGGGTTCTCTTGAAACTCCAAGATCTAGATCTTGGATGATAAAAAAAGAGACCCTTTTTCTTCTCTTGATGGAGTTTTGGGAGATGGATTTATGGTAAAACTTTGTTTAGTTTTAAAAAAAAAAGAGCTAAGCTCTTGATTTATTTGGAAAATGAAAAGAAAGAGAAAGAACTTGAGAAGGAGAGAGTGGAGGCACAAACCCTAGTTTTTTGAGGGAATGAAAATGTGTATGCTTTATTCATCATCATGTTGCCTTATATAGGCTTACATATTTACATATAGCCCCTTGGGCTTCATAAAATGGCATTTTGCCTATCCCATGGCTCATGTGCCATTTCATTTTTGCACATAAGCCATGGGCTTACAAAATATTGGCTTTATGCCCATTTTGTTTACATTCATGCATAAACAATTACATAAAAATTATTTATTACATGATTTTGTTGTTGGCATGGGGAGGCTGGCTGCGGGCTCGACTTGGACATGGGCCTGCTTGACCTGGGCTTGGGCCCACCTAGCTTGGGGGTTGACCTTGACTTTGACTCGGTCAACCGGGGTGTAAATTTTTACCCCAACATGGGGTCCTAGGAAGGGTGATGAAATCCCCACCCAATCTGAATTGGTGTTTAGCCCCTTAATGTCCGTATTAATATATGCAAAGCGGTAAACAAACAAAATTTAAAACAACAAAAATTTATTTTGCGGCTGTGCAATCTGTGCAAAGAAACCTGCAGAAAATACAGTATAGTGGAATTCACAGAGAAGATAAAAGAAAAGAGAAAGGGCAGAAAAAAATTAGGGCACAGAGGCCTCAATACAGCCGCGGAACCGCGGCCAAAGCCCCCCTTTGACCGCGGTTCCGCGGTCAAGTTGATGAATTGGCGCCTGAAATTTGGTTCCCTGCACTCCCCTTGATCTCTACTCCAAAATAAAATGCTCTGTTTTCTTTTTGGATTATTGTACTTGCTCCAGATTAGCCTGCACACTTGCACACAAAAATTATCAAAAATAACAAAAAGATTTTATATTTTTTTATTTATAAATATATACAATAAGAATATTAACCCGAATAACAAGAAAGAAAATACGTTACCGTTTTCCCGGCAACGGCGTCATTTGATTGCACGCTTTTAGCGTGTCGGATGTTCAAAGTTCTAAAGTTATAACCGCGATCAGGACGGTGTCGCTTTGCAGCTAGCCGGTTGAGCACGTGTCACGCAGCGCAGAGTGCAAGTCAGCTGAAGCGTTGCTTCATTTATTAAAGTTTGAATTTTAAACAGAGCTTTGCTCTGATTGGGGGAAACAGAAGCGTTGCTTCGTTTCCCGTCTTGGAATTTGAATAAAGCTTTGCTCTGATTGGGGTAAACAAATGCCCCCCCACCGTTGCGCTTACGTGGCCCTCCAAACATGAGCGCAGCGGTGGCAGAATTCCAACCGTCGCGGCAACTCTTGGAAGTTGAAAGGGCATTTGATGCCTATAAATAGGACCTTTGGTCCTCCACAGATGATCATTATCTTTTAAGATTTTTACTTTCAGAATCTCAGAGCCCTGCTCTTTATTTTCAAGCACTCCAAGAGTTAAACTCTTAAAACTTTTAGGTAAAATTTTTAATTTAAATTAAATTAAATTAATTTTCATCGACAGAGCCTTACTCTCAATAGATCCTTGATCTAAAGAAGACCTATTTAGGGTTTCATTTAGCAGAGCTTTGCTCTAAAGGGGTCTAAAGTGAACTAAGGAGAACCCTGTTAAGGTTCCATTAATAAAGCTCTGCTCTTTAAAAGATTTTCCTTGTATTTTCTCATTTCATCAATGGAGCTTTGCTCCTTTCAAATCATACAAAAGAACTCTTAGGAGTTTTTCATGGATTTTGGAGTTTAAAGATGGCATTTTATCCCTCGATGCATTATATCGTTTTGCTTAATCAGTCTTTTTGATAATTTTGTTGATTCTCTTTCACAGAAACAATGGACACCCATATATACGATCTTGACGAGATCATCTCTTACGGGGACATCCGCCGACTTGATCGTTCTCAAACACAAACGCGGAGTGTGCTGAAATCATGAGCCGCTTCGACGCATATAACGATCAACTGCTTCCCCGATGTTCCTCCATCCTGAAGCTTATCCTGGGAGCCATCTGGGAAGCGCTTCCCCTATTCTGTTTCGGCGTGCCGCTTAGGGCGTTGGATGCCGCTGAGGATAAGGTGCATTCGGTGTACCTGATGAACCTAATCTCGAAGAGACGGCGAGATAATCTTGTCGATCTTTTGCACCAGGCCTTTCAACAGTATGCCATTCTTGCTGCCTACAGGAGGGTGGAGGACATCAGCGGGGATCCCGACGCCCGTGCTCGCGAAAGGAAGCACACCAGGATGGTTCTCCAAGCTTGGAAATTTTTGGACAAAGTCACTTTCGAGTTCCTCAATCCCTATTCAGGATCTGAGGTTTTGCCATTGTAATCATTTGGACAATCTCTTTGTTTATTTCTTTATGATTGTAAGAACCCTTTGCAATATGAATGGAAAAATTCTATTTCAGCTTGTCCTATTTCTCGCTCTGAGTCTTTTGCACATGCATGAATGAATGTGTCTCAAATGCTTGATCAAATGCACATCGGATGTTCTTTCTGTCGCCTTCTTCTTTCTTTTATTATGAGTATGTTGCCTTAGTAAATATGGCTGACGGATGATAGAGCGAGCATCATGTATTGGCTTCTTCAAGAGGCGGTGATGGTTTAGGCCGCAGGTTCAGATCTTCTACCTACGACTTTTCAACTCTATGAGCCGTGAGGGTCTCATAGAGACTTTTCTCCCTACGGATCGAGAGGATCTCGTTGGTGGATTTTCTCCTTAGGAATTGTAAGGATTCCTAAGTGCGTTTTCTTTTATAAGTCGTAAGGATCTTATAAGAGAATTTTCCCTCTTACGAGTCGAGAGGACCCGAAAGCGGTTGTTCCCTCCTTGTCGAGATCCGACTTTGGAGAGTGAGACCCGTGGATAGTATGCAAGAGACCATTTCGGGCCAACCTGCAGGGTCCCAGTGCTTAGGTAAACAGGTTTTTTAATCCTTACTGCCTAAGGCTTTATCTTACGAGTCGAGCCGCATCGAGAAGTTCTCGCAAAGACATCAATTTCCTCACAAGTCGAGACGAATCGAGCATTTCTCGCAAGAATATCCTAATGTCACAGTTAACCTCTGCTCTTTACGACAGAAGTCCGTTAGGGTCTGTGGTACTTAGGGTTATGGCCGTCGTACCGTCGCATCAGCTGATATATTCCTCGATAGGCAATCGTGATATTCGAGTAGCCCTGCGACTGCCGTGTCTCTGATCCCTTCGGGGGCTGAACAAGACGTCTTCAAGTAATCCTCCTTGGCAATTTGACCGTCGGAAGAGCAAGCGTTAGGAATTTTGCCATGCCACTTTTTACTTGAGGTTAGGCTTATTTTGGAGAGCCCCGATGAGTCATAACCACTCCGCGCTGGTGTAGGATAATCTCCGATAGTCTTTCAGGTTTTATATGACTTGTCGTCAAGACCCTAAAGCTAGGAATTTGGCCTTTGCTTCGTTTGCTGGCATTGCATTCTCTATATCGAGACGGATGTCGCGGTTGTCTCTAGGTTGTTGGTGAACCGTCGAGGTTTGGAACTATGGACTTTGCCGTGGCTCCGCTGTTTGATGATGTTGCGTCTGCTGTGTCGAGACAAACGTCGAGATGGTGACCATTCCGCACTGGTGTGAGATGATCTCCGGTGGTCTTTCAGGCTTTATATGACTTGCCGTTAAGACCTTGAAGCTAGGAATTTGGCCTTCGCTTCGTTTGCTGGCATTGCGTCCTCAATATCGAGACGAATGTCGCGGTTGTCTCTAGGTTGTTGGTGAACCGTCGAGGTTTGGAACTAGGGAGTTTGTCATGGCTCCGTTGTTTGATGATGTTGCGTCTGCTGTGTCGAGACGAACGTCGAGGTGGTGACCATTCCGCACCGGTGTGAGATGATCTTCGTTGTCTTTCAGGCTTTATTTGACTTGCCGTTAAGACCTTGAAGCTAGGAATTTGGCCTTTGCTTCGTTTGCTGGCATTGCGTCTTCTATATCGAGACGAATGTCACGAATCTTGCGGTTGTCTCTAGATTGTTGATGAACCGTAGAGGTTTGGAACTAGGGACTTTGCCGTGGCTCCGCTGTTTGATTGTCGCGTCTGAATCCTGTTGGAGGAAGAACGCTGAGGTGACATCTCGTCTGTTGTATTGAGACGAACATCGCGGTTGTCTCTAGGTTGCTGGTGAACCGTCAAGGTTTGGAACTAGGGATTTTGCCATGGCTCCATTTGTTTGATTTTCGCGTCTGAACCCTGCTGGAGGAAGAACGCTGGGGTGACATCTCGTCTGCTGTATCGAGACGAACGTCACGGTTGTCTCTAGGTTGCTGATGAACCGTCGAGATTTGGCTTCGCTCTCTGGCAGAGCCTGTCGGGAAGGTGTGGTTCCCTCTTTGTTTGTGCCCCTGGATTGTATACAGGGATCGACGTGATCTCACCTGTAGGGCAAAAGTTTCATCATATTTTTTTATTGTTCTATTTCCGCGATGCTCTATAATTTCAGCTTTTATATCGCGAAGGCCGCGATTGCCCAATCATTTCGGCTATTTTTCGCAGTGCCCAATCATTTCGGCTGTTTATTTTATATTTACTCGCTGCTTTTTATTGCGAGTTGCCCAATCATTTCGGTTATTTTGTGTGCATACGTTTTTACTTGCTGCTTTTTATTACAAGTTGCCCCATCATTTCGGCTATTTCGTATGCATGTGCGGCCTACTGGCTTTTCGCCGTAACCCTGAAATTAGACACCGATTTCGGCATCAGCACCGCTACAACTGGGATATTGCCAGGAGCGAATCATTACTTGCCTCTGTCAATGTCGAACAAAGGTGGCTTAGCGAACAAGGTTAGGGTCCTGTCGACTAAGGCTTTTGACTTCATGAGCCGTAAGGGTCTCACAAAAGTATTTCTTCCTACAAGTTGTGAGGATCTTGTAGGTGTATTTTCTCCTTAGGAATCGAGAGGATTCTTAAGTGTATGTTCCTCTGTAAGTCGTAAAGATCCTACAAGAGGGTTTTCTCCTTGTAAGTCGAGAGGACTTATAAGGGTTGTTCACCATACGAACATATCCCCAGTCACGGATGGGACTTGGTTATGGAAATGTTTATTCGCACCCGTGGATTGTATACAAGGGTCAGTATTGAACCACTTGTAGGACAATATCGAAGGTTGTGGGGGTTGCTTAAGCACAGGTTTAGGTCTCTGTAACTTAAGACTTTCAAATCTTATGAGCCGTGAGGGTCCCATAAGAGAGTTCTCCTTACGAGTCGTGAGGATCTCGCAAGTGTATTTTCTCCTTAGGAATCATGGAGATTCCTAAGTGTGTTGCTCCCTTGTGAGTCGTAAGGATCTCACGCGGGTGGTTTCTCCTTACAAGGTCGAGAGGACCCTGTAAGTGTCTTTTAACGAGGTTGCGCCCTTTCAGGTTTTCACAAACACTCGCCGGTAGTCCTGCTGTTTTTACTCACGAAGCCCTTTCGGGTTTTCACCCGTGCTCATTTTGCTTATGGACGTACCATTTTTTTATTCTTTTTATTCTCTTTTTTTTACGAGGTCGCTCCCTTTCGGGTTTTCACGAACACTCACTGGTAGCCCTGCTGTTTTACTCACGGAGCCTTTTCGGATTTTCATCCGTGCCCATTTTGCTTATGGACATACCGTTTATTATATATATTTTTTTAATTTTTAATTTTTTTTATTCTTTATATTTTTTTATATTTATCTCGTCAGCCTAAGGATGCTGCGGTAGTAGTTTAAGGACGTTTCGGTCCTTTGCAAGTTTTAGGACATTGCGGTTCATCATTAGTTTAAGGACGTTTCGGTCCGTCATCGTCGTATTTGAGGCGAAACTCTAGTTTAATGACTTTTCGGTCTATAGGGCTTTCCCTATGAATGAGCATGATGCCCCCGGCGTATCCGTCTTTCTCGGAGCATGTGGTTGTGGCGGGCTCACCTTCCAGTTTTCGGAGATGACGAACTTGCCTTGTTTGTATTGATATTCAACCCAGTTTTTAAAGACGTAAGAATCCTCGATCAGGTGACCTGCCGTTTGGTGGTAAGGGCAATAATCGAGATCGTTAACATCGCCTGGCCGCAACGGGCATTTTGGACTCGGCAGATTGATGAGTCTGTCGCGCACTGCCAGCTCGAACAGTCTCCTTGTTTTATCTTAAGGAAACGAGTAAGGACGTTTCAACTTTTCCTGGAGGGGTTGCCACTTGTTGTTTCGGCAAACAACCGGTCTAGGGCCACTCGATTGCTGTTGAGTATTGGCTACGAGAGCTGTTTTTCCCTTCTCTTTATCCTTTTTGCTCGATCCTTTGTTTGCGAGGCCGAGATTTTTTCCGAGTAGCGTGCGATTGCACGACTGAACGTTCTCGCAACTCCTCAATTCTTTCATTTTTGAAATGGATTCCTTCAGGAGAGGGTTGAGGGCAGCTTCTTCGTCAGAGTCGCTTCCGAAGGTGATAATTTGCGATCCCTTGGAGTCGGCTATGTGACAGTCGGCGGCGGCTCTTTTGCGCTCATCTATCGCATTTTTCTGATGTCTACGAGCTTCACACTTTGTCCTGTTGAAGTGTTGCTTTTGAGCGACATACCCTTGCCACCAATACTTGAAGGAGTCGCAGTCTTCGGTAGGATGTATGATCTTCTGATGATACAAGCAGAAGTCAGGATGCATCTCTACTCCACCGAGAGTATTTTCTTCAGAGGGTGGTAGCTTCATTCCCACTGATAGGGCTTTGGCAAACCTTTTCCTCGTCTTGAATTTGTTTTTATCCGCAGCGGATGACTTTTGATTTGACGGAAGTGCCTTGACTCTTTGGTCTAGTAGTCGGTGTTTGGCTCCTTCCAGTATGGCCACCTCACGCTCTTGATTGGCTTTAACTTTCAGACGAATCTCATTCAGGAAGGCATCGATCAACTCGTCTGACGGCCGCGGAATTTCTGGTTCAGGGTCCACCCTCGGTTTCTCAGCGCAAGGAGCCGCTTTATCATCCACCAATGAATGAGAGATCACATGACAACTCGCTACGTAGTCTTCGGATTCATCTGATGAGTCTTCTCCATCGTTTTCGTCCTCAACAAAAGAACAAGCTGCCCCCATCGTGTCCGTCTTCTTTGGAGTGTGCGGCTGTGGTGGGTTTACCTTCCAGTTTTCAGACAGCGCGAACTTGCCTTGTAGGTACCGATCCTCGATCCATCCCTTAAAGACGAAACAATCCTCGATCGGGTGACTTGCCGTTTGGTGGTAAGGGCAATAATTGGGATTATTAAGATCGCCTGGCTGCGACAGACGTTTTGGACTCGGCAGATTGATGAGTCTGTTGAGCACTGCCAGCTCGAACAGTCTTCTCGTTTTATTCTGAGGAAATGAGTAAGGACGTCCCAGTCTCTCCTCAAGGGATGGGCGTGGACGCACGTTGTTTCGGCGAACGGCCGGCTTTGAGTTGCTCGGCTGTTGTTGAGCATTGACGACGATGATCGCTTTCCCTTTTCCTTTCTCATTTCGAGAGTCTGGTTTTGGAGGAGACAGTCCATGGCCCATCTGGTCCATTTGGGCTAATTTGTCGATCAAGACCTGGAAGGTGGTCGGCTTGAAGAACATCATGAATTGTGAGATGGTCGATTGCGGATCAAGAGTGCCCACGAACATGCCTACCGCAGGTGCCTCTTCTATGCGTTGTTCGCATTTCGACCATAAGTTCCGCCATCGTGTTGCATATTGGACCCACGTTTCGCCTGGTCTTATCCTGGTGTTAATCAGTGTTGTTATCGGGGTGCGTCCACTAGCACTCGCGAATCTTTGTGTAAACAGTAGCTCCATCTCCACAAATGTTTTAACAGAGTCGTTAGGTAGCTTCGAATACCATTCAAAGGTTGTTTCTGCTAAGCTGCCGACGAACTGGCGAAGCAACAGTTTGTCGTCGCCTCCCGTGTTGCTGCATAAAGCTCTGATTTGAGCGACATGCTGATGAGGGTTCCCTGTCCCTTTATATAAGTGGAACTTAGGGATCGTATATCCCGGCGGGTAACTGATCTGATCATACCAGCTCGGATATGGTCTCCCTGTCTTGACGACTTGACCAGCCGCCTCAGTTGCCTGGTGAACCCTTATCTGCTGAGCTATATACTCATCCAAGGCAGCTTTGGAAATCGTCTCCTCTTTGGCTGCTGACAGAGCCGGTGGAGGATTTGACGTCTCTCCCCTGTCATCTTCAAGGACGATCGGAGGATATTCAGCAGGAGGGTCTGGCTGCAACATGGTCCCTACTATATCTTGGAAGAGGAGCGCCATTTGTTTTATGTTAGCCGCTTGCTCTGCGGCTTCTTCGTCCTTCTTTTTGAGGACTCTGCATAGGAAGTCAGCATCGGTTTCTTGCTCATGACGCCGTTCTGATGATGCTTCCGAGCTCTCTTTTGGCCCGGTAAGTGCAGCCATTGCAGTCATCATTTCCTGAAGCTTCTGTTGCTGCTCCTGGGCTTTTGTCACGGATCGGGTAAGCGGTCGGTGACCCGTCGAAGCATGGCCTTCCTCCTTTCCGGAAGCCATATAAACAGTGTGCACCACCATGCCCTCAGACTTGGGGCGTTTGTGCTCAGCGCTTTTACGGTTCGCCATATTCACAGGGGCTTTTTGCGGCCTTCTTTTCTTCTGAGTGATTGACGTTGAGGGAGCCGTTGCAGTGGGCACCCATCCAGCTGTTGCTTTTTTCGACTTGACAGAGTAGCCCTTCTCCTGCTGAACCTTCATCTTTTTCTGTCGGCGGAGGTAGTCTTGATCGATCACTGACTCTTGGACTTGACGCCAGACCTTGTAGATTTTAAAGGACAGCCGTTGAAGGGGCTGCTCTAGTTTTTTCTCTGGAGCATTCTCCACAGGTGAAGGAGTTCGTTTCAACACCGCAGTAGGGGAGTTTCTGCGCACCGTGTTCAGCAGTTCAAAGCTATTCCCGGTCGGAACAGCAGTATCAACTTCCACCATTGGGGCTGATGGAGATAGCCCAAAGGGGGAGTTGCCCCCAGCCTTCCTTACTCGGCGCCAGTGGCGACATCGAGCGTGTCGTATGGATGGGGTTGTTTCAGCTATAAGGGTGACTTCATCATGCCTCCTCTAGGCAGGGGAAGCTGCTTTGAGGACCTTGCCAGGAGCAGAAACCCAAATGGACAGCCTTGTAAAAACCGACTTCTCGGAAGGAAGAGCCTCTCCAATGATTTCGTCCGCTTGAGTCGGGATGGCTATCCGCTTTGGGATGGCAGCTTCGGGTATCGCGGGCTTGTAGACGTTCTGGCCCAGTCTGTTGAAAACTGAAGTATTGAAGTTGGGGGACCCGTTGAGAGGGGCCGCGGCAGTGGTAAGTCGATCAAAGACCGACTTCTTTGGGGCTTCTTGCAACGTCATTGGGGCATTGAAGCTCATCGGTAGGAGCATGGTCCCGAAGAATAGTCCGGTGGTGGCTTGAGTTACTTGTTCCACTGGCATCTTGAAAAGAGAGGCCGCTTGGGGCCCGTAAGTCACTCCTCCAGTAGGGACGGAGCGAGAGTTGCAGTTGCAGGTAGTGAAATTTGAAGCCATTGATCTTCAGTTTTCTGCACGGAGCAAGACACCAAATCTTAGTACCTCAAATCCACAGGCAACCACAGCAAACCGCGATTTGTTCGCGAACACGACACACGAAGTGTGGAGTGGAAAGAGGAAAAGGTCCCACCGGGCGTGCCAGGATCTGTTCCTCTCCGAATGGAGGCTAAGACATGGACGTCTCGCCTGAGATTCGGGGCAGATGCTATTTGGTTTTATCCATCCACCTCTCCGAAGATGCCGAGTTGATTTATGGAACCGTGTATCGAAGGTTTAGACGGATGCGGCCGATGTAGCAGACTTCGTCAAATTCCCCCTCGCTTGAGGGGTTTTTGATTGTGGGGACGCTTTTCCCTGCAGGCGCAAGCCCTTGCAGTTAATTACGTTACCGCATCACGGTAACCACTTTCTCCTTCTCCAGAATTTCACTTCGTGTCGTGTGTGTTTGTTTTATTTGTGGTTGCCCGTGGATTGTATACGGAGACTAAGTTATGCCGTCACCCGTAGGACGTGGATTAGTCCAAATCCGTATTTACTTAGATTTGGGGTTTGGTGTTTTAGTTTAAGGATACGTTATCCATATTGAGGCTAAGATCAACTTAAACGTTCGTTAAGGATACGTTAGTCTGATTTGAGACTAAGACCAACTTAATGGAAAGAGCATTTAGGGGATCTATTGTTCCAGTTTAGGGACGTAGTGGTCCATAGTATGCATGGCCATCGGGACCTATCGCCTCTCTGACGTCGTTGAAGGATTACAACGATAGGTGTCAGAGGAGTTCAGAGATGTACGCTTGGACCAAAGTTGATTGGGGGTCTTATAGTCCAATTTGGGACTAAAGTTTGTTTGAATGTTTAAGGATACGTTAGCCATATTGAGGCTAAGATCAACTTAAACAGGATCGTTTAGATCCGACAAAAGAGCGTTTGGGCTCTATTGTTCCAGTTTAGGGACATAGTGGTCCGTTGCATGTATAGCCGTCGGGACCCGTCACCTCTCTGACGACGTTGAGGATTACAATGACAAATATCAGAGGAGTTCAGAGATATACCCTTGAACCAAAGTTGGCTGGGAGATTTATCGTTCCAATTTTGATGATGAATGTTGATTTAAGGACGCATTAGTCCGTGAGTTGAAGGACGCATTAGTCCGTGAGTTTAAGGACGCGTTAGTCCGTGAGTTTAAGGACGCGTTAGTCCGTGAGTTTAAGGACGCATTAGTCCGTGTCAATGTGTGGTTGTCGGGACCCGTCACCTCTCTGACGTCGTTGAAGGGTTACAACGATAGGTGTTAGAGGAGTTCAGAGATGTACCCTTGAACCGGATGTAAATTGATTTGAGAGAGCAGTCGTGCTCAGTCAATTTAATTTGAGGACTTACGGCCAGAATTGGGCTAAGTCCAGTTGAAGATGATCAATGTTTTTATTTGTCTTCGGCCTATGCTAGGGCTTTGCCCCTGTTTAATAATGCACCGTATTTTCTTTTGGCCTGCTAGGCCTTTTTGATTTGGGCTCTGTCCCTTTATTTTTATGATGCAGAGCATCTGTTTTGGTCTGACAGACCTTTCCTTGGGCTCTGCCCTTTTAAAAATAATGCATGGCATTTTATTAGGCTTGTTAGGCCTTTTTTAATTGAGCTTGGCCCTTCTGTAAATAATGCAGTGCATTAATCAAACTGACAGTGGCCATGTGGCCTGTCAGGCGCTTTGCGCCAATTATTGAGCGCAAGCACATGTGGAGGTGACACATGTCACGCTCGGGTGAGCGCAAGCACAGTGCGCTGCGCTGTTGCGCTGCTGATACGTGGCGCGCTCTGGTGAGTTGCGCCAATTTCAGAGAGCACAACAGTGCAAGTTTGCAAGTGTAAGGCACTGTTTAATTATCTTGATCCAATTTTGGATTCAAGAAAAGAATCTTTAAGATTCCAGAACCAATGGTTTATAAAAAAGGCAATGCCTTTGTTATTATTTTTTTTATTGAAGATCCTTGATCTTGTTCTTAGATCAATGATCTTTTCAGAAGAAATTATTTTTTTTTATTCAAAGGGTTTACCTTTTTCTCTTTTTGAGTTCTTCTCAAAATTTTCTTTAGAGGAGTTCTCTCTGTGTTGATGTCTTCTTTAGACTTGGGGTCTAGGGGCCTTTATATAGTGCCAATGATTTGTTGAATTGGTTAGAGAGATCTTTCTCTGAGTGATTTGGGGATTTTTCCCCACCGTTGGATCTTTGATCTAAGGGCTTCTGTTTTACAGAAGGCAATCTTCTTGTTTTTGACAAGATTGAGAAAGATCTTTCAGAATTTTAATTCTGTTTGGCACAAGCGCACCTGCTCTTGACACGTGTCGCGCAGCGCAAAACGCAGCGCAACTGCACTGCCACGTGTCGCGCAGCGCAACTGCGCTAGCGCAATTGCGCTGCCACGTGTCGCGCAGCGCAGAGCGCAGCGCAACTGCACTGCCATGTGTCGCACAGCGCAGAGCGCAACTGCACTGATACGTGTCGTGCAGCGCAGAGTGCAAGTCACCTGAAGCGTTGCTTCATTTATTAAAGTTTGAATTTTAAATAGAGCTTTGCTCTGATTGGGGGAAACAGAAGTGTTGCTTCGTTTCCCGCCTTGGAATTTGAACAAAGTTTTGCTCTGATTGGGGTAAACACTCGCTAATGTCGTCTGTCCTCTGATAGGCGGAGATTATCGTCGTCTGTTGGAAAGTTTGATGCAAGATATCAATAAGATTATCTCGCCGCCTCTTCGAGATCAAGCCTATCAGATATACTGAGTGCACCTTGTCTTCGGCATCATCCAGTGCTTTAAGCGGCATGGCTTCATAAAATCTAGGAAATGCGTTCCATATCGCTCTCACGATGATCTTCAGAAGAGCGGAGCGACGAAGAAGTAGTCGACCGTTGTATTCATCAAAGCGACTCATGATCTCAGCGCATTGGGCATTTGTAAACTCCTGGTTTTGACAACGGCCTTGTGCGCGAATGTCTCCATAAGAAATAATTTCGTTAAGATCATACAGATGAGCGGCTATAGTGTCTGAAAAGAAAAAAAATCCGTGAGTGTTTAGTGGTCAAACTGATCAAGAAAATGCTTATTGAAGCAGACACGGGAATTTAAACAACTCTTGACATCCTCACAGAGAAAACAAGTTATGTTAAGACACCCAACAAATTCAAATTTGTAAGAATAAAAGAGGAAATCCTAAAAGGATTCTTATTTAATGAGAGGACCCTCGGGCCAAGAAGTTAAACTTCCTCGAGAGCAACGCTCTGTAGACAGGAGTGACATCTGTCAACTTTAATCATGAGAGGAATAAAATTCCCTAAAAATTTTAAGAGCTATGATCTGTGAAAACGATGGGATCATCCCTCAAAACCCTAAAAAGCAAAGCTTTTACTGAGTTAAAAACTCCGAGATTTTCAAGATCCGCAAGACGAACTCTAAGAGTTCCCCATTAATGGGTTAAGAAACACTAGAAAGAAGTTTTTTGATCGATGATCTAAGAAGAGCAAAGCTATGTTTAAGGGGGTAAAACATGACTCTTACCAACTTTTTGAACAAAGTTTTAACTTAAAGAAAGTTATTTGGGCAGAGATCTCTGCTCTGAAGAGAGAATTGAATTCTTAGAAAAACAGGAAGAACAAAGCAAGAAGATGAACAACAGTCATCTCAAGGGCCAAAGGCCCTATTTATAGGTGCTGAAAGTCGATCCAACTTTCAAGTTGATCTAACGGTGGAAAGGCTGCCACCGCTGCACTCACATGTAAGCCACGTGAGCGCAACCACTACTACAAATAAGGGTTGCCCCTACGGATTTATCGGTAGGGGCAACCCACTGCCCCTACGGATATGTACGTAGGGGCGAAAAAAGACCCCGTAGGTGCAAAGGCCGCAGGTGCAAGTTGAGGCCCTGAACTTGCCCCTACGGGCAAATTAGAGCCCCTACGGATATGTCGGTAGGTGTTATAGCCCCTACGGAGTACCCCGTAGGGGTAATCAAATCATATATGTAATTTTTTTTGAATATATTGTATATACCTACGGATAACTCCGTAGGTCCTTGTTCTACCCCTACGGATAACTCCGTAGGGGATAGAAAGTGGCCCCTACGGATAGGTCCGTAGGGGCCTTCCCAACACCCTGCACTGAGATCAGGGGGGAAAATATCAGGAAACCTGATATTTTGCCCCTACGGATAAATTCGTAGGGGATAATATGTTGCCCCTACGGACATATCCGTAGGGGCACTCCCAACACCCTGCACTGATATCAGGTGGGAAAATATCAGGTTTCCTGATAGTTTGCCCCTACGGATATGCCCGTAGGGGCAACATATATACCTACGGCTTAATCCGTAGGTACATATTGTCTGTATTTTTTTTTAAAAAATGGGCTGCTAGATTTTTTCCCGCCCTGTGCACAATACTATATACATCAATCAAATCATATATTGCAGTATTCATAATCACATCTCACGCATATATATAATATACAAAAGAAACCCAAAAACTGAATATGATATAAATACAAACCAATATCAATATCGTTTCAAAATATAGTACAATGTGATATAAATACATGTTTCAAAAAATAAGAACCAAAAAGCTACCCTAGTTCGGTCCAGCTCCACCTCCGAATAACGTTAGAATAACGCGCGCCTGCTCCTCGGTCAATACACTCTGCAATGCTACATATAAGGGAGTCTGAGCGGCATGTGGAGCTGGCGATGTGGTCTGCGCAGCCGTCGTCGAGGTAGTCGCTTGCGGAGCCGCGGCTGCGGGAGTCTGAGTGGGCGGTGGAGCTACAGGAGCTGTCTGCGGAACCGCAGCCGATGTAGTGGCTTGCGGAGCCGCAGCCGAAGGAGATGCATGTGGAGGCTCGGCCGATCTACCCTGTCGCGTCTGGACATAACGTGTGTAAGAAGCGTGTAAGAACTGTGTATTATTCGAATTCGTTTCATTATTAAGTTATTTCGAAACCTTGTTTGGATATCTAGTTTGGAAAAGCGTTGTTTATTTTAATTACATATGTATGTATGATTAATCAGACTTAAGTCTAAAACCAAATAAGCTCAAGCTACGTACTAATTATGGATATGTTGATATGTATATAATATGAAATGATATTTTACTATAAAGTAGTATACATACCAGCATCTCCTTCAACTCCTGAACGGTGGCCCTCAAGCTATCCAGTTCCTGATGGACATGCCGGTCACTGGAGACGGAGGAAGTAACCGCCGGGGTGGAGTCCAACCTCATATGGGCCCTGCTAGGGCCCAATCCCCGGCCTCTCTCCCAACCTCCGTGGTGCCCTCCGTGTGCGGCGTCCAGAACTGGGGTCAGCAGCCTCGGATCGTTCTGTCCGGTAAAATCGATCCCCGAGGCCTGGGCCTGCTCAACCACCCGCTCCTACACCCACATTAAGCAGTAAAGTATAAGTATAAAATTTAAACTTAAACCTTCCAAAACTAAAATTTCAAATTTGGGTAGAAAAAATATTAACACTTACGCAGTACTCCTGGGTAGCGACGTCGGGACATCGAAGCTCGCCCGTGACGGGATCTGTCGAGGTGCCGTGGACGGCAAGATATGCGGACAGCACGCTCGGTGTACCACCTGACGCCACGGTCCGAGATGTCTGCAATATTAGAAAGTAACTCTTAATATTAGAAATATTAGAGAATAACTCTTAATATTGCAGAATATTAGAGAATAACTCTTAATTTACCGATAACTCCATGGCTCGAGTAATGTTCCTCGAGCCACCTGTGTAAGTAGGGCGACCCCTCTTCGCCGACTTCCTGTTCTCCGTATTCTGAGCGGCCTGTTTCTGCACAACGCATTAACATTTAGTTTTCTAATTAAGAAACACAAAGAAATAAATTATATCATAAATAATGAATTAAATTTAAAATACATACTTGTTTGCGTTCGGAGTCGAAATAAGCGCACAATAGAGGCCATGTCTCTACGTCGACTCTCGCAAATGCCGGAGTAGATAGGAGGGCCGCTCTCTCTGCCTCGGGGGTCGCTATCCACAGGGAGTAGCAGTCGGCCTTCAGCTCATTCCTGTTGTATCGGACCTTGGCCTGCATGTTCTTCATCAGGCCATTGTACAGAGCATGAAGGTCGAGCACCCTCCCCGGGTGATCAGGGTCGGCTACAGGCTGAAAATCGTAATCCAACTGAAAATACAAAAAAAAACATTGTTATTAGATTGCAAGTGTTAATAATAAATATATTGGATAGATCAAATGAAAATATATATTAATACATACCCGAGCCTGTTCAAAGAAGAGGGCGAATGAGCGCTGGTGCTGCTCGCCCCACTCAACGTGAAGTGATAGTTCTTCATGATCCGGCTCTCGTCCCCCAAATACCGGCCGAACCTCTCGGCATGAGGACCGGTATAGCGATAGTCAAGGGTAAAAAATAGGGGGAATGCTGCCTCCCCCCTAGCTCTATCAGGCCTCAGCCTATGGGACTGATTCGGGCCTCGAGTCCCCCTCTGGGGATGGAGAGGCCCTGCGTCTGCACGAAATATCAAGACAATCAATAATAAGACAAAGTTGTATTAAAAAATCAAGATTAAACAAAAATTCAAGTGTGATATATACCTCCGGTGAATAGCGCACGAGCCTGGGCCCGAGCAGCAGCACGAGCGGGACGATAGTTCCTCCGGTGAGGAACAACCGGGGTCCCGGACCCGGACGCATCCCCTCCAACTATAAAATAAACATCGACGCTAAATCTCCATGAAGTTCATATTTATTCTATAGAGCATATGTAAAATAAATAAATATTTTAAATTTATTCATACTAACCTGCAGACGATGCAGAGGGTATGGAAGCGGCAGGAGTGGCCCCTGTGGAAGGTGTGGACGCACCACCTATAATTAGACAATTAAAAATAGATTTTATAAGTAATTGCAAAAAGAATGTGTAGATCAATAATATAACGTTCTAAATCAATATGCATGCACTATAGGACATATAAACATACCCGCAGGTGCGGTGGTGTCACCACCTACAGCTAGACAATAATAAAAATTGCTAAGTAAGAGCAAAAGGAATGTGTATATTTATGATATAGCATTCTAAATCAATATACATACACTATATGATATATAAACATACCTGGAGGAGCGGGGGTGGCCTCTGTCCCAGATGTGGACGCAGGACCAACAACTAGACAATTAAAAATAGATTTTATAAGTAATTGCAAAAAGAATGTGTAGATCAATAATATAACGTTCTAAATCAATATGCATGCACTATAGGACATATAAACATACCCGCAGGTGCGGTGGTGTCACCACCTACAGCTAGACAATAATAAAAATTGCTAAGTAAGAGCAAAAGGAATGTGTATATTTATGATATAGCATTCTAAATCAATATACATACACTATATGATATATAATCATACCTGGAGGAGCGGGGGTGGCCTCTGTCCCAGATGTGGACGTAGGACCAACAACTAGACAATCAAACATTGACAATATAAGTAATTTTGACATAAACATGCATGAATATCTGTAATATTACATTGAAAATGGATATGCGTGCAGTATACCTGGAGGTGTGGCAAAATCCACACGGAAGGAGGCATCCGAAGGGGTCTCCGATCTGGGTGCAAGACCGGCCCTCTGAAGCTCCCTACGGAGCTCTCCGGGCGGCAGAACCGCTCTGCCTCTGCCTCTGCCTCTGCCGCGGCTGGAGCTCCTGCCGCCCCTCGCTGCTCCCGACATCGTCATCAAATCTAGATAAACGGTTCGTGGACGCATTAGACAATCATTAAAAGTATTGACTATATATGATCTAGAGCGTAAAATGTGAAGTAATAATATAACATTACTGATAACCTTTTTCGTTTCGTGGGCGCATCATACATATCTACTTGGATTTCATCGTCGATGTCATTTCTAACCCACGTAACTTCATGATCGGTCAAAGACAACCCGTCCTTCGAAACAGACGGTCGGAGCACTTTAAGCCTTCTCTCTTCTTCGTCCTCATCGCTGTCCTCGTATTCTGGAACATCGTAGACATCTCTAGGTTTCCATCGGCATACAACACTCCACCCCGGATGCTTCAAACACTGTGAGTAGTATACTTGGAACGCTTGGTTCGAAAAGATAAACGGATCGTCCTGACCGTAAAATCGAAGTGTGTTCACACTGGTCAATCCATATTCATCTTTCCAAGTCCCAAGACTGCTTCTCCACCTGTCTGTATCGGTTCGCGGATCGTACCAAGTACAGTGGAATATATAAAAGGGTTCTGATCGTCCGGGATAGTGGATGCCGAGTATACAATTTAAGTACCCATAGTAAATCACACCGTCCGATCCTACCGTCGCAATCCCACTATTCTGAGTAATTCTAGATGTTTCTATGTCCTTAACTTCGAATTTGTATCCAAGGACACCAAATCCTTTGTAATATGCAATCTCCATACTAGGAAATTGAGCTAAACATCTTGAATCACTCTCAAATGATGCAGACAAGTTCGGATCGTGGATCTAACAAAACAAATTTTACGATAAATACATAACGATACAAGTTTAGATTAAAACTGATAGCAATAAAATGTAATTCGAATAACTTACATGCTCTGTGACCCAATCACAAAAATTATCCTGATGGTATTTTTCCAAACGCTCTTCGTTCCAATCAGGATGCCCCTCACGTACCTCGT
Source organism: Agapanthus africanus (assembly GCA_030015575.1). Taxonomy (NCBI): domain Eukaryota; kingdom Viridiplantae; phylum Streptophyta; class Magnoliopsida; order Asparagales; family Amaryllidaceae; genus Agapanthus; species Agapanthus africanus. The sequence continues at coordinate 698,620,743 of CM057340.1, forward strand.
TAAAATGAGTTCTGTTTTCGACAAATAATTGTGACATTAATATTATGTCATTTCATACACACACAAACACAGATATAACAATTAATCCAAAAGAACTTACTCTCTAATTTGTTCAAGACATGCGTAATTAAGCAAGATAAACCGGTATATCTTGTTGATAAACATAGTGTCTACCCTCTTATACTCGGCTTTACCATATGGCCCGTCTTGAATTCTTCGTGGTCGGTTAAGCCTTGTCTCAATGTTCTCGTCCAGATAGCTGGAACAAAATGTGGTTGCTTCATCAAGAAGATAACCTTGCATGATAGAACCCTCTGGTCGATTTTTATTGCGTATATACTTCTTAAGAATGTAAAGGTACCTAATGAGAATATGTTGAATAAATAAACACGGGCATACAGGACAAAAATAAATTTATAAATTGCGCGAAACGAAAAATTACACGTACCTCTCGACGGGATACATCCATAGATATTGTACCGGTCCGGCTAACTTCGCCTCAGTTGCAAGATGAACCGTCAAGTGTATTATGATATCGAAGAATGACGGTGGGAAAATACGCTCAAACTTGCAAAGTATCAACGCAATAGAATTTTCTAGTTTATCCAGCGTCGCAACCTCCAGGGTTTTAGCACACAACTCCCTGAAAAAACAACATAGGTCGTTGATTACTAGACCAACCGAGTCGGGGAGAGAAGTCCTGAGGGCTAATGGAAGAAGGTGCTCCACGATAACATGGTGATCATGACTTTTCAGCCCATCGATCTTGCCCTTCACAATTTTTATTTTCTTGCTGAATGATCCTGAGAAACCTGTGGGGACTTTCAAATCATGCAACACCTGCAGGAATCTTTTCTTCTCCGGTTGTGACATATGATAAGCGGCATTGGGAAGTACAAACTTGCCCGGTTTACCCGCTACCGGTTTAGGGTGCAGTTCACTTCTTATTCCCCACTCTTGTAGATCCATCCGGGCATTCATGTTGTCTTTCGATTTCCCGTCTTTACACAGAAGCAAGTTAAGTATGTGCTCTGATACTCCCTTCTCTATATGCATGACGTCCAGACAATGACGTATTGAATTTGTAGACCAGTGCGGAAGCTCGAAGAAAATGCTTAACTTGTTCCAATATTGTGGTTTGACCTGTCTCATCGGATCCATCCCGAAGGTCACGTTATTGTAACCATCCCATTTAGCAGTCACGTCCTCTCCGGACAATGGGGATGGAGGCCCAAGAAGCTCCTGATGACCATCAAAGTGAACCGTGTCTAACCTATAGGGGTGGTCTGGAGGCAGAAAATGTCGATGGCCGCAATAACAAACCTTCCTGCTAAAATTCAAAAATTTTGATGTTGTGTGTTCATGGCAATGAGGACATGCTTTGTGACCATGTACGGACCAACCTGATAGCATTCCATACGCAGGAAAGTCATTAATTGTCCACATTAAAGCCGCACGCAGTATGAAGGTTGTATTTGTGTTTGAATCATATGTCTCTACACCATCAATGAACAAAGTTTTCAGCTCCTCGATCAGAGGTCGGAGATAGACGTCGATATTGTTCCCCGGTGAGTTTGGTCCGTCGATAAGAAGAGGCATCATAAAGTATGATTGGTCCATAGCCAACCAAGGCGACAGATTATAAATTATCATTACAACGGGCCATGTACTGTGACTTCCAGCCATATAGTTGAATGGGCAGAAGCCATCGGCAGCCAGTCCGAGCCGGACATTGCGAGGATCGCTACTGAATATTGCGTGCCTCCTATCGAAATCATTCCATGCCGGTGAATCTCTTGGATGGCTCATTTTTCCATTTTCGCTTGGAGGAGCACGGTGATGCCAAATCATTGCCTCGGCTGTTTTCTTGCACCTGAATAGCCTCTGTAGCCTCTGTGTTATGGGAAAATATCGTGCTATCTTCACAGGTATATCAGGCTTCTTATCAGAATCTTTCGGCTTATACTTGGCCTCTCCGCATGTTGGACACTCTTTCAAATCTGAATTCTCTTTCCGGTACAACACGCAATTTTTAGGACATGCTTGAATCTTCTCGCACTTTAGACCCAAATCAGACATCATTTTCTGGGCTTCGTACCAGCTTTCGGGCACATTATTTCCCGGAGGCATAGAATCTTTCAAGAACGAAAGAAGCATTGTGAATGACTTGTTGCTCCATCCACTTAGGCACTTAATTTGGAAAAGTTGGACGAACCATGAGAGGGTGGAATACTTCGCATTCTCATAAATTGGTTTCCTAGCATCATTCATGAAATTTTCATATTTATCCGCACGCGGTCCTTGACCGGAAGGAATGTCATCTTCGGTACGAATAGATTCACCTAGGGCAGCCTCTACCATATCCTCCATTTCTTCTGATGGAAATAAATTTCCGTATCCTGCCGTATTACCGAATTCTTCTTCTTCTCCTGCCGCATTATCGTGTTCTCCTTCTTCTTCTACCGCAGTACTGCATTCTTCTCCTTCCCCGTGATATTTCCAAGTTGAATAAAGTCTAGTAAACCCATGTTTTACAATATGAAGCTCTGCCAATTCTACCTTCTGCCAGTACTTATTGCCACATCTATCGCACGGACAGAGAATCTTCTCTATTATGATCTTATTATGTGCTCGTGCAAATTCAAGGAAAGCAGCAACTCCTGCGACAAACTTAGGTTGCATACGTTGTTTCCAATCCACATACATCCAGTCCTTAACTCTGACGTACTCATGGGCCATGTTAGACTGAATAACATATAAATTGTAGGTTATGCTGACTATATTGAGAAATATAAGAACGGGATAGTTACTGACAAAGGAGAAAATCCGTGTATATGCTTTGTGTGTGCGTTTGTCGTTGAAAAGAATAAATTATCGCACGTTATGTTGACCGATAGACGGGGACTAAGTGGCGCTTTTAGTTTCATATATGGGTATCGATGGGAATATGAAGGTTTCATATTATCATATATTGGTTTTAACCCGAACATCTCGAATCGCTCTCTGATTATGCGTTTGTATGTATGTGTTCCGGCTGTCGGGGGTAGGCTTCTATCCCATTAAGAATGTATAGAGCGAACGCCCATCACTTGTGCTTTCAACCGTTTCGAGTAAATTTCGGCAGCACCTCCCCGCTGTTCTCCGAGTACACTGTAATAGAATAGATAATCATTTCAAAGCTGTGAAACAACGTTGAAATGAACATCTAATCTATCTTTGTACACGGAGAACCAGCGGAAAGTTACCGACGAAATATCTCGAAACGGATGAAAACACAAGTGAATGAAGGCGTTTGCTTTATACATTCTTAACTTGTCCACACGGGACAAATCTATGGGTTACCATACGATTGAATTTTCTCGTCGCGTAGACTATACGACGGTTGTTAGTATCGAGCTATACTGTCCGATATTTAACAACATTCGTATAGTTCTAGGTCACGACGAGCATCGCACGTATGTTAACCGATAGACGGGGACTAAGTGGCGCTTTTAGTTTCATATATGGGTATCGATGGGAATATGAAGGTTTCATATTATCATCGAGTATCATATATTGGTTTTAACCCGAACATCTCGAATCGCTCTCTGATTATGCGTTTGTATGTATGTGTTCCGGCTGTCGGGGGTAGGCTTCTATCCCATTAAGAATGTATAGAGCGAACGCCCATCACTTGTGCTTTCAACCGTTTCGAGTAAATTTCGGCAGCACCTCCCCGCTGTTCTCCGAGTACAGTGTAATAGAATAGATAATCATTTCAAAGCTGTGAAACAACGTTGAAATGAACATCTAATCTATCTTTGTACACGGAGAACCAGCGGAAAGATACCGACGAAATATCTCGAAACGGATGAAAACACAAGTGAATGAAGGCGTTTGCTTTATACATTCTTAACTTGTCCACACGGGACAAATCTATGGGTTACCATACGATTGAATTTTCTCGTCGCGTAGACTATACGACGGTTGTTAGTATCGAGCTATACTGTCCGATATTTAACAACCTTCGTATAGTTCTAGGTCACGACGAGCATCGCACGTATGTTAACCGATAGACGGGGACTAAGTGGCGCTTTTAGTTTCATATATGGGTATCGATGGGAATATGAAGGTTTCATATTATCATCGAGTATCATATATTGGTTTTAACCTGAATATCTCGAGTCGCTCTCTAATTATGCGTTTGTTGTGCATTCGTGTTGTATGTGTAACATGATTTTAAACCATTGAGATCAAGATTGATAGAACTGATCATCCTACATTGCAATAGCATTCATCAACCAAAAACTATTATTGCAATGGTATACATCTATAACAATCAACAATTAAAACTACAAATATAGGATACTGATATCATAAAGCATTATGAGACACGTCATCTGCCACGTGTCGTGATCATGGAAATCGCTAATATTGAGCATCATCAAGAATAGATTATGGTTTTGAAGCAAGTTATTGAGCATCTTGGATTGATTGTCAAGTGTTGATTTTTATTTCAACACTTGACAGAATGAAAATCATAAATACAGTTGCAAAATGTGTTCCTCACCCCCATAAAATGGATCTTAACAATCCAGACAAGACCATCATTGTTCAAATTGCCAAGGTAGACATAATCTCAGCAGTTATTTACGGTTGCTAGCTTGTATTGCTTGTTGCTATTCTTTTTTTTTCCTTGTCCTTTCTTTCTTTCTTTTTTTTGGGGGGTGGGGGGTTGTGTTTGAAAAGTTTTAACCAACTCACTGCTATTTCTAGGCAATGCAGGAATATAACTAGTTTTATCCCCCAAAAGAAAGAGCTTCAGGCTTCATGAGTCAAGCGATGTGTACGTATAATTATAGGATTTTCTTGCTAGCGGTTCATTTACAACTATTCTTTAGTCTATATACCTAGCATCTGCTACTAGATATTACATCTTGCATCAACACCCTGCATGTTAAAATCAAAATCGATTATTTTTTTCTTGATCTTTTTCTGATTTTCTACCATCTGTGTCGAGTAAATTATGATTAACATTATATTTGTCAACTAATCAGAATAGCCATTCAACCAGCCCCACCGTAACCCTAACCCCAGCCCCACTACCGTAACCCTAACCCTAGCCCCACCGTAACCCTAACCCCAGCCCCACCCCAGCAGCAGCCGAACCCCAACCCTAACCCTACCCCGACCCCGACCCCGACCGCCACCGCGACCCCTGCCCAACCCCAACTCTCGCGCGCACAACCCAGATCCAGCCATGAACCCTAAGCCCAAAATAATCCAAAAATGCTTTAATTTACCTCGAGATTTATACCTGAACGGCTGCTGGTGGGCTGGAGCGACGACGGTGGCGATTTGGCGACGAAACCGGCGGTGGCGACGACGGTGGCGACGACGGTGGCGACAAAACAGGCGCTGGCGACGACGGTGGCGACGAAACCGGCAGTGGCGATGATGGAGGCGACGGTGGCGACGACGGAGCCGATTTGGGGTTTTTTCTCGCGCGCGATTGAGAGAGAGAGAGAGAAAGTGAGCGTAGGCGATCGATCTGGGGTTTTGGTAAATAGATATTTACTTGCCCCTACGGATATACCCGTAGGTCCTTTGTTTGCGTCTCCGTAGGGGCAAACACCAAATTAAGAATTAATATTTTTATTCTTGGACGTCTGTGCCCGTAGGGGCAACCTTTTAGCCCTACGGATTAATCCGTAGGGCCAAGTAAAATCTGCCCCAACGGATATGTTCATCCGTAGGGGCAACCCCCTATTTTACTAGTGAACGGTGGGGGGCATTTGTTTCCCCCAATCAGAGAGTAAAGCTCTATTCAAAATTTGAAATTTGAACCGAGCCAGCGCCTCACGTGCAAAGCATTAGAGCGCCAGCGCTAAGAGTCAAAGACTCTGAGGCAGCGCCTCACGTACAAAGCACGAGAGCGCTAGCGCCAAGAGTCAAAGACTCTAAGGCAGTGCCTTATGTGCAAAGCACGAGAGCGCCGGCGCTAGAACTAAATGTTCTTCACCCTTGGATCAACGATCCAACGAAGATAATTAAAAATCATCAAATTACATAATTAAATTCTGTTGAGAAAATACTCCTTAAATCTTTCCGAACAAGAAAGGTTGTGGTCTGCAAATCAAAGCACCGTTGGATCAAAGATCCAATGGTGATTAAAAATCACCAAGATACAGAATAAGTTCTGTATGGGAAATTTTTTTCCCGATCTTGTTAAAAAAAGAAAGATCTCTTCTGTAAAACAGAAGTCCTTGGATCAAAAATCCAACAGTGGATAAAATCCACAAATCAACCAGAGATCTCTCTATGAGAGATTTCTTTAACTGATTCAACAAATCAGCCTCCCCTATATAAAGGACCCAAGAATTCAAGTCTTCGACAGAGGACCACCCCCCCTCCCCCCCAAACTTCAAGAAACTTCAAAAAACGAGATCAATCTCTAAGAAGAAGAACCTTCTTCAAGGTAAACAGCAAGAAGAGAGATCATGGCATCTCCTCCATATTTGAGAGTTTAACTCTCACATTAAAAGAACTTAGTTCTTTTTCAGATCTTAAATCCATGATACAAAATCTCTCATAAAGAAAAACAAAGGGATTATAGCATCTCCTCATAAAGAAGAACTCGGTTCTTAAATCCATGAGACAAAGTCTCTTATAAACGAGAATTTAATTCTCAGAGCACGGACCAGACCAGAACTGCTAAAGAAGCGCTTTAGCGCTCCAAGTCTGGCGCTCGGCGCCAAGCGCTCCACGTGCTCCTCACGTGGGTGTTGTTTTTATAAAGAGTGTTATGCACTCATTGGTTGGCGCCAAGCGCTCCACGTGCTCCATACGTAGGCGTTGTTTTTATAAAGAGCGCTCTGCACTCATTGGTTGGCGCCAAGCGCTCCACATGCTCCTCACGTGGGCGCTCCTTGACAAAGAGTGCTCTACACTCATCACTCAGAACTCAACGCCAAGTGCTCCACGTGCTCCTCACATGTGCTCTATTTCATAAGAAACGCTTTAGCGTCCCAACGTCCCGGTCACATCTTTCAGCGGAGAACAATCATTTAGTCGCATAAATCATTGTCGCTCCTTCTTTCCCTTTGCATTTCTCCAGAACACTCCATATCACTACGAAGATCCACATTTTTTGGATATCCCATCGTATAGTTACATACAAACTCGATGGAACTTGTTCCAGTTCGAGGATGGATTCCGGTTCTGGAGAAATTGAATAGGAATATTCTGTTGTCTTTTCTCTTTACCTTCTCTCAGGTTGCGAGAGCTCCTTGTGTTAGGAGAGTACACCTATTACGCTTATTGGATAGACTTCTTCTAAACAATAGGCATGTGTCGAACGGTGGGGAAGGAAGAAAACCAATTAGCCTAAGTGTGGTGTACATAAGGTAATAAGTGAAGACATATAAATATATTAGAATAAGGGCAAAGAAAATTGCGACTACTATCATTCACGTCAAAACCGTGTATACCCCTGCCACTCCTACATCCACTTTTTCATTTCTCCGGAACACTCCGTATCACTACGAAGATCCATATTTATTAGATATGCCATCGTATAGTTACATACGAACTCGAAGGAACTTGTTCCAGATTCGAGAATGGTTTCTGGTTCAGGAGAAATAGAATATGTTTATTCAGTTGTCTTTTCTCTTTACTTTCTCTCAGGTTGCGAGGGCTCCTGATTAGGAGTGTACACCTATTACGCTTATTAGATAGTCTTTTTCCAAATCTTAGGCTGGTGCCGAAGGGTTGGGAAGGAAGAAAACTAATTAGCCTAAAGGTGATGTACAGAAGCTAATAAGTAAAGACATATAAAGGGATTGGAGTGAGAGGCAAGAAATTATACGGTTACTGTCATGAATCTGGATAGTAGAAGAGGCATTACTTGGGATACCCGGCTATCCCTTCGAAGCATTTTCATGTTTCAGTTTTACTGTGCGGTGTTAATTTTAAACTATTTTCCCAATTAGATTCTAACTCCAGGATATGTATTTACCAGATTTGATTCTCACATCTGTATGGCGTTACGGATGCTGAGTGGGAGTAAGATATTGGGAATTGGGTGATTATATCCTCATTTTATCGGAATTCTTTGTAATTGGTGATATTTGAGGAAATCACCTGGGTTTTGCCTGGTAGCAAATATTTGGTTTTGAATATCCATCGTTATGCACCAATTTCAAACTAATATATCTGTACGTTTATTTTATAAAGTGAGATATAAAATTTTGAAATTATGTCTATGGCATATATCAGTTGATGGTTAGGTAAGGAGTATTAAACAGCGGTGTAATTCTTCTTAACCATAGTGCAGTTTTCAACCTACGACGCATAAGATTTGAGTTATTAAACTCAGAGGACTTATACAAAGTATTGTATATTTTCCGACATCTGTCACGCCCCGCTTCCCAGTGTACGGCGAAGGGGACGCGACGAGATCCTCTACGTATATACTTAGAAGTACATACGCTAAGCGTATCCAAGCAATATAAAAGTAAATCACAAGAGACAAGAGATATAGAAATAACAGCAACTTTATTAATAACATTCTTTTGTACAATGCATGAAAAGTAAATACAACTGAAATGAAAAGCGATGCCAAAACAGTGGCATAACAGGAAATGAAAAACACTGAATAGAACAAGGTACAATATCTAGAGCTCGGGGTCTTCGTGAAACTGCTCCAAGTCTTCACCGGTAGGCTCGATCTCTGCTGGGTCCAAAGCACCTGACGACATTCAAAGAAGAAAGAAATAAAATGTCGTCAGCGAACAGGTCGCTCGGTAAGTCCCAAAGATAAGGAAGACAGAATAAGAGTATTTTCTAAAGTATTATGTGTAGAATATTATGGAATATTGTGTTAACGCGCTTGTTTGTAGCTTGGTACAGAAGGATGCCAGTGTATACGAGAGGGGTCTCTATATGCTAGAGACCAGGGCAAACGGAATGTACAAGGAACCGTTAAGCTACGGTACAACAGCAACGGAATATAGGTTAGGTGTCTTAATCTGACCACCTCGTGCCACCTTTAACACCTCCCGTACCAATCTACCCCTTAAACCCCGTAGTGTTTTGATAGTATTGTTATATTATATTGTGTAAGTTGGAAGACCGACCAAAACAATGATATCAGTAAACATGTTGTAACTGCATAATCAGGTAAATAGAATAACGGAATAATGGATATATATCCATGGTTTGATTCAGTCAAGTTGTATAGATTGTTAACTGGATTCTGGGATTCATGTGTTCATATTGAGTTGGAATATTAAAGAATATAGATTGACTTGAATCATATTCAAGTCAGAAATAATCAGACTCAAACCCGAGTCAGACTAAAAGAAATGTAATTTGAAGTTCTATAATTTTTAGGGTCATTATTGTAATTTATAAAACTTGAGGGGGTTTTATGTAAAAATACTTTTGTATAGTTTTCAAGATACACCTCAAGGATTAATTATTCGTCTTTATAGTTATAATGAGTGTGATTTATTTGTGTTATTTCCAGTGATAATATCCTAATTATATAAATAAAGGTATTAATTTGTAATATTGATTTAGTTGAAATTCATGGTATTTTAATGTAACTTTTAATCTTGTAATTTTGTGGAAACTTTATCTTATAATAAAATAGGTGTTTAAATAATAAATATACATATGTTTATACAAGAATAATTTTTAATAAATATTTTATTTTCCAAAAATCTCATTTTTCTTAAATGTCGTATTTTAAACCTTTCGAGACCGAATGCTCCTTGCGGAGGTCTGAATCTCACACTACTAAGCCCGAGGGTGCACGATAAACCGTACTAACCCTAACGAGTTCCCCAAAGGTGGGTTGTAGTGGCGCTTTGCAAAGATTTAATAAATACTAATTAGAAAACGGTTTTATAAAGATAAAGTATTTATTTGTAAAAGGGTGTAAATTTCCGTATTTTAGATTCTAGGGTTTCCTAAGCCAACTAGCCTATTTCTAAATGGTCTAAACGACACGTCATTAGAAGCCTCAAATCGCCTCTTCACCGCCAATTGCGGCCAGGTAAGTGCCAGGTGAGTGGGAGGCTCTCCACTACAAGTAGTAGTCCTAATTAAGTAACCACTCGCCTTAGACACACTTGCCTAGACACCACAAAGTCAGGTTTAGATAAACGATGATGTCCATGACATATTGTATTTTCCTATTAAAAGATTTTGTTTTAAAATTGTATACAACTTAGATCTTTCAGAAAAGGTTTATAAAGAAAATGGTATTTTAATGTAAAATCTTATATTATTGTATTCTAAGTTTTGATGATATCAATTAGGGTTGTATTTTCGTGTATGTGGAGGTAGGTCATTATCTCGTGATCTACTTTAAGGTATAGTAAAGTTTAGGGGTTAAATGTGATAAACCAAACATGGTGGTATTTAAGTGAAAAAATACGGTATTTTGCAAAAACTATCATTTCATGTGAGAAATTTTATCCAAATTGATTTTTAAGTGATTAGTAGTAAACATGAATATGTTTAAGCATTATGAAATTAGTGATAAGTGAGTTTTGATAGAAAACCGAATCGGAAATCGGTTTGTTCCGATTTCCGTCGGGTTTGAAAAATCGTATTTTAATGAAAGAAAGAAAGGTAGAAAAAGAGGGACTTATGGGTTTGGACAACGCTAGAGAGTGATAGGAAGGTAGTGGGTTTATCGGTGCGTCAAAACATAGTGAAGAGGTCCTAGTACGATCGCCGGGATTTCGCCATCGATTTCGGCAGCGCTTCGCCTTTCGCTCGTTTTTCGACGTACCAAGTTCTCTTGAAATTTTTAGAGAGTGGACTTAGGAATGTAGGGTGAGAGGGTAGAGGGTATGGGGGTTTATATAGGGTTAGGCTAGGGTTAGGGTTTTTAATAAAAAAAATTATAAAAAATATACAAAATCATTAAAAATTCATTGAACATAGGAGTAAAAGGGATTTATTGGCCAAATGATAACCGATCCAAGCATTTAGAGTATGCAGGAGGGTGGACCAGTTCAAGACCCAATTTTTCTCTGTTGGTGACTCGGTCGTCCGGCCAAGTCCAGCCGGCGGCGCCAGACCGAGTCGGCCGAGTCGCCGTCCGGCGACGCCGAGTCGGGCCGAGTCAGGGATCCAATGGCCGGGGATTTTTCGGGGGTACAATTTGGTATATTTACTTTTTGTTGTCCAGTACATATTTTGGGAGTTATGGCCTTTTTACCGTTGACTTCCAAAAAAAATTAAAACAAAATAAATACAAAAATAATGTGGGGCATGGGATTTGAAGTCCGGTGGCTTGGATCAGCAGTGCAAGGTTATTACCAATGAGCTACAAGCTCCTTCTTGCAATTATGGAGTGAAATAAATACTTAAAGAGATATCAGCCGCAATAAATACTCCAAGTATACATTGAATTTAAATCAATTCTTTGTACTTTAAAAATGGAGTTGTTACAGTCTACCCTCCTTACAAAAATTTCGTCTTCGAAATTTACAACTTTTATTTGAGGACTAGTTTACAAAGAGGTGTGGATATCTAGTACGCATTTCATCCTCTCTTTCCCAAGTGGACTCTCCTGGATTGTCTTTCCTCCACATCACTCGAACTAAGTTAACCTCCTTGTTCCGAAGTGTCTTCACTTTCCTGTCTAGGATCTCCACGGGCTGTTGCTCACAAGACAAGTCGGGCTGTATAGTGAGCTCGGAATGATTGAGAACATGGTTGGGGTCACTCACATACTTTCTGAGTTAGGATATATGGAACACATTATGCACTCCTTCCAATGAGGGTGGAAGCGCTAAACGGTATGCCACTTCACCGACTTGTTCGAGTATGTCGAACGGTCCAATATATCTCGGACTTAGCTTACCCCGTTATTCATATCAGATTTTTGCATTTTTATACCGCTCAATTTTGATCGCATTGCTTATCGGTAGGTACTCTTGAGCCGTGTTTGCTAGTCAATTGCAGGATACAGGTTCTCGGCTCTGAACAGTGAAATTGATGGAAAAGCACGACAAATTCCGGATTACTGCCAACAGATAAAACACGGGTCTCCGCTCTCTATCCGTATGTTGCCGCACACCAGTTTAAGAGACAAAATGGCAAATCGATTGTCATTTTCATGCACAAAGCACAATGTCAACACAAAATCCAAGAAATCTACGCGAAGCTCAAGAAAATCATGGCAAAAGATCCACATCAAATCACCTTTTGACCTGCTGCAAATCTGGAAGAAATGTGGAGAGATTCTGAGAAACAAAGTGTACCAAACTGATCCAAACATCAACACTAAGAAGCACAAAAATTTAGAGGGAACCGTGGCATAAGCATGCTTAGGCCGCGAAACCGCGGCCGTACGGCCTCCTCAGAATGTTATCTTTTAGGGGTATTTTGGTCTTTTCATGAAGGGAGAATGTTACCCTAGGTTTCCAGCTCCCTGCCTATAAATAGTCCAGAACTTGCCAAAGCCAAGGGTCCATATTCTTGTATTTAGATTTTAGAATACATGTGTTGTTCTTCTTCCTCCTCTCATCTCTTCTCCATTAAAACTTGTAGTGAGCTTTTGCGAGTGAAGAATGAATAAAAGAGTTCTTGTTCTTACCATGCTTATCTTATTGTAATTGTTAATTATATTTGCTTGTATTTTTCATTTGCTAATCTAGTTGTTGTTATTTGTTGTTTGTTTCTTTCTTGTTCTCTTTTTCTTTATCCTTAAAACAACTATGATGCTTAAGCTTGATCCTTGCCAAGATGAGGTCTCAAATAGCCAGTTGTAATCTTCTAACCTCTTTCTTTCTATCTTCCTCCTTTGTTTTATTTTCTTTTCCTTATAATAGATGAGTAGTTTTCATACTTGTTAGGGTAGGATAAGGAAAGTTTGAGAGAAGGAAATCTCTCTCACTCTTTTCTTGCCCAGCATCTTGATTCGGACTCCCGTTAATTGAACCACAATCCGCTCCCTACGGCACCCTATCCTACATGATAGCGGTGATTCCTTAGTGAGACCGGTTGTGGTTGAATTAACCGGAGATTAAGGCTAAGAGCCAAGAACGGACGGACAAGCACCAAAAGGAAGAACTTATGCGTTGGAAAGCCTAGCTTATACTTGCAAGTTTCTTCCTAATCGTGCTAATCCCCGTTGTTGCCGATTACCGTAACACCGATATTAAGAGTGGCAACGAAAAAAGTGAGCGACTCCTAACTCAAACTAACCTAATCCTAACCCCTAACAAGCTCTCTTTATATACCATTTTAGCACATAGTTAATCTCAAAACAAACCTGGACATTTGGACTTAACTCGTTAAAGCACATAGAAAAAGATTCCCATCTCCCTGCGGACGACTCGTACTCAACCGGCTAGCTTCAAGTAAAACCGTCTTGATTGCGGTAATAAACTTAGCACGCAAAAACTCTACCAATCAAATGGCGCCGTTGCCGGGGAGACGGTAGTTTATTTCTTTGTGTAATTTCGGGTTAATTTGTGAATATAAATCTAACCAAAAAACAAAACAAAAAAATATACTTTGTAAAAAAATCATCTTGTTATTTTTTATTAGTTTTTGTGCAAGTGTGCAGGATAAAACGAAGTTCGAGTTCAGTGCCAAAGACGTGGGAAGTTAGACCCATATCTCGCGGCTACACCGCGTTTGATCAAAACGGAACCAACGGGCTACTGTACAATTCTGGAGCAGATCCAGTGAGCAAATCAAGATTCAGGAGCTCCAGAAAAGAGGAGGACACACAAACCAGCACAGACCAGAAGTATGAAGTTCCAAGTCCTCATTTTTGCCGCGGAACCGCGGCATTAGCGCGCTATTGCCGCAGAACCGCGGCCATCTGTGGCTTTCGTTTCCCAAAACTCCCTGTAAGTGTCTTTCTTCTCTCCCCCACTCCTCTGAACTCCACTAAACTGTATTTTCTGCAGCATTCTTTGCGCAAACTCTCTTCCCTCTTCCAATAAATTGTTTTTGTGCAGGATTCTTTGCGCCGCGCTTAAAAAATAAAAATTGATTGCAGTTGATTGTTACTGCTTTACATTTATTAATACGGACTATAAGGGGCTTGAAACCAATTCAGATTGGGTGGGGATTTCATCACCCTTCCCAGGACCCCAGAAATCACAAAAAGCATATGCATTGACCATTGCTTAAATTAAAAAAATACTAGACTCAGCCCTAAGGACTTCGCGCTCAATAGGACAGAGGACTAATTACAGGCATCAGCCGTTTATCCTATCCTGACTTTTGCGGTGTCTAGGCAAGTGTGTCCAAGGCAAGTGGTTACTTAATTAGGACCACTACTTACGTAGTGGGGAGCCTCCCACTTACCTGGCACTTACCTGGCCGCAATTGTTGGAGAAGAGGCGGTTTGAGGTCCTATTTCTAGCCCTTTGGAATTGTTAGGAGCTGTCTAGCTGACCTAGGTGACCCTAGATCTAGGTGTGATTGTGCATATCTTGTTTTTGATTGCTTGAAGCTGTAAGCCCGTACATATTTCTGTAAAGCTCTTTCTAAAAAAAAGAAAAAAAACACAAAACCAAAAACTTTTATAAAAACTTGCCCTTTGTCGCCAGAATCCATTTTTTCACCCACCACCCATCATATTTCTCCATTGACGTTTCCTTACCCTCACCTTCTCCCTCCGCTTTGACTATACTAAACTCGTTTAGTGTATGTCCGCTTAGACTCGGGACACTAGTGCCCTCCTAGTCCGCGTTACGTTAGTCGCTACCGACTACGCGATCGACTCAGATATCGAAACTCCGTCCACGCCTCTTTCACCCTTACCTTTGCCGGCCAACTCCGACGTTGACCGGAATTTTGTTCATACATCTTCACCTTCACCTTCACCAACCTCTTCTTCCGCGATGTCAGGATTTAATCCAAACATCTCTTTAACTCCCCCAGGATTGACTCCGCCTCCTATGGAGGCGAATAACCCACCACCACCGCCTGTTGTAGCGCCGCAGCGAATCGCGCTCCAGGATCGTTTCTATCCCACCCGTTCTGCACTTCCCACCTGTCTTTCTCTTCCACCGGCCAATGGGGATAATTTTGAAATTAAGCCCCACTTCATTAACATGCTTCCGAAATTTCATGGGCTTGAATTTGAAGATGCTTATATCTTCATCAACAAGTTCCAAAATGTTTGTGCCATGATGAAAACTACCCAGCTGTCGGACGATGCTATACGGCTATGGGTCATTCCGTTCACTTTATGCAATCTTGCTGAAAAATGGCTGTATAGCACTGCTTCCCACTCCATAACCAGTTGGAACGAGTTTGTGAAAGCGTTTCTTAAGAAATTCTATCCGAATCATAAAACCGCAAGGAACCGTAACGAAATCAACCAATTCTCTCAGCTTCCTTCTGAACCCTTCTGGAAGTACTTTGACCGGTATAAAGACCTTCTTGTTCAGTGTCCTCACCATGGTATCGAGAAATGGCAACTTTGCCACACCATATACGAGGGCCTGAACCCAGCAACCAAGCAGTTGTTGAAAACCATTTGTCAGGGCCACTTCCTATCAAAATCTGACGAGGAAGCGTGGCAATTCTTCGACGACCTTGCGGAACAAATGCTTCAATGGGAGAGCACTAGACCAACTACTTCTTCTTCTTCCTCCACTTCTACTGGTCAGTCTAGGGTAGGAATTCACCAACTCGATATCTCTATTGCAGTGAAAGCTGAAATGGCTGCAATAACGAGAAAACTTGAAGCGATAGAGAGCAAATTTTCATCTCCTGCTCCTTCCCCTGTTCTTCCCCTTCGTACCATTTGTGCTTTTTGTTCCGATCCTTCTCACTTAACCGAAGAGTGTCCTTACAATCCACCATCTCAAGGACAGGATCAGGTTAATACTGCATTTCAGCAAAGACCGAGAAATGATCCATACTCTTCCACCTACAATCCCGGTTGGAGGAACCACCCCAATTTCGCCTGGAATCAGAATCAGCAACAATTCTAAGGCAACAATTTCCAGAGGCTCCCTCTTCCGCAACAACAAGCGCAACAACAAACTCAACATCAGTTTCAGCAGCCCTTCCAACCCCAACCTTTTCAAAATCAGACGAACAACTTTGCACCCAACAATTCTTTTCCGCAAAACAACTTTGTTCCGTCAAACAACGATAAGGTTTCCTCGCTAGAACGAAGTCTGGAGGCGTTCATTAAACAATCGACACAATCCACCGCCAACATCCAGTCGTCTATTCAGTCTTTGGTGCAACACACTGCTGCACACGGGCAAAGCATCAAGACCATCGAAGCCCAGATTGCACAGCTGAATGCAACGTTAAGCGAGCGAGAAAAGGGGAAGCTTCCATCTCAACCACTCCCAAATCCCGGTCACCCATATAATGTACATGTTGCTCTTAAACAACAGAACCATAATGTGAGTGCCGTAACTACATTGAGATCGGGAAGGATGCTGCACAACAACATCGGCACAGCAATTGAGGATAATGACACCCCGGCCGCTTCTTCTTCTTCTTCTTCTTCTTCTTCGTCTTCTGAGCCTATTCTCCATTCGTCAAAAGGCTCTTCTTCTTCTGCTCTGAACGGACCCACTTCTCATTCCACGAAAACACCAGCTCTGGGATCCGTTCCAGCTCCACAAGCATTGGACTCAACCAATTTTAAAAACGTTCCATTTCCAAATCGGTTGAGGTCCAATAAACAAAATCCACAAATGGAGAAGATTCTGGAGTTGTTTAAGCAGGTTAACATTAACGTTCCACTTTTAGATGCTGTCCAACAAGTCTCGTCTTACGCGAAAATCTTAAAGGACTTGTGCACGAAAAAGAGGAAGTCTCAAGTACCCAAGAAAGTTTTCTTGGCTAGTGCTGTGAGTGATGCTCTTACCCAATCTTTACCGCAAAAACGGAAGGACCCTGGCTGTCCTACGATTTCTATTACCATTGGGGATAAGAACATCAACCACGCACTATTAGATCTTGGTGCCAGTGTTAACCTGCTTCCGTACTCAATATATGAGCAACGAGTTGTAGGAGAGCTGAAACTCACATACTGCACTCTCCAAATGGCCGACCGATCGATCACCCATCCTAGGGGTGAGCTAGAGGATGTGTTAATCAAGGTTGGGGACTTCATATTCCCCGTTGACTTCATTGTATTAGACACACAGCCTGTAGCTAACCCCCGGAATCAAATTTCGGCGATACTCGGTCGCCCATTCCTTGCAACCTCAAATGCTGTGATCAATTGTCGAAATGGTTTAATGAACCTATCTTTTGGAAACATGACAATTGAACTCAACATTTTTAGGTTGGGGAATCAGCCCTCCGAACCTAATGCTCATATACTAGACGTTTGCTCAATCCAGGAGATCACCCCAGAAGAGTGTGAATTCGAGGAGTTTTTGTTCTATCACGATAACCTTAACGCCACTAGTGCGTTCCTCTTCGAACCTGCTGCTGTTTCTGCGCCCGACAATGACTACGAGTGTTTTACTTTCTCGAACGATCTTAGCCACTCACCACCCGAGTTTGAATCCGTCGAATTTCCGGATGAGTTACCTGAACCATCCAACTCGGTCGCTTACACTCGTTTTGAACCTTTGCTGGAATCCTTTGAGTTCGAGACCTTTTCACCAATCTTGCCTTCAATCGTTTCACCTCCAACGCTCGAACTCAAGCCTTTGCCGTCTCACCTTAAGTACGCTTACTTGGGTGAGAACGAGACCCTCCCTGTTATCATCTCGGCTTCTCTAGCTCCAGAGCAAGAGAAAGCCCTTCTTGCGGTCTTGCACAGCAATAGGCAAGCTTTTGGCTGGTCCATGGCGGACATCAAGGGGATTAGTCCCCTGATCGTTAAACATCACATTCATCTGATGGATGATGCCAAACCAGCCAGGGATCCACAAAGGCGACTCAACCCAGTCATGAAGGAGGCTGTGAAAAAGGAAATCGTGAAGTGTCTGGATAGTGGTATCATTTACCCTATCTCTGATAGCCAGTGGGTTAGCCACATTCACGTTGTCCCCAAGAAATCAGGCATAACGGTCATTACTAACGAGGCGAATGAGTTAATCCCTACTCGCACCCAAACTGGGTGGCGAGTATGCATCGATTACAGAAAACTCAACGCCGCAACGCGGAAAGTGGAAAGACCACTTTCTGCTACCTTTCATTAACCAAATGCTTGAACGATTGACCGGACACGAGTACTACCGCTTTCTTGATGGCTACTCCGGCTATAATTAGATTCCCATCGCCGAAAAAGACCAGGACAAGACCACGTTCACTTGTCCTTTCGGCACGTTCGCATATCGTCGCATGCCCTTTGGGTTATGCAATTCGCCCGCTACCTTCCAGCGGTGTATGATGGGAATCTTCTCAGACATGGTGGAGAAATTCCTGGAGATCTTCATGGACGATTTCTCCATCTTCGGCGATTCCTTTAACGAGTGTTTGCTGCATCTTGACGCTGTCCTTACCCGATGTAAGGACAAGAACCTCACTTTAAATTGGGAGAAGTGACACTTCATGGTGCGCGAAGGTATTGTCTTAGGACATATCATTTCGCAAAATGGCATAGAGGTTGACAAAGCGAAGATTGAGGTCATTTCCAATCTCCCTCCTCCCAGATGCGTCAAAGACATCTGAGCCTTCCTTGGCCATGCCGGTTTCTATAGACGGTTCATCAAGGACTTTAGCAAGATTGCTAGGCCCTTGACTCTTCTACTGGCCAAGGACATACCATTCGACTTCAACTCGAGCTGTGTGACTGCGTTCGAGTCATTAAAAAGCTCACTCACTTTTGCTCCCGTTCTTTCTTCACCTGACTGGACGCACCCATTTGAGATTATGTGCGATGCATCCGACTTTGCCATTGGTGCTCTCCTTGGACAACACATCAACAAGATGCTGCACGTAATCTATTATGCGAGCCGAACCCTAAACGACGCCCAACTCAATTATACAACAACTGAGAAGGAATTCTTGGCTGTTGTATTTGCTTTAGAAAAGTTCAGGCCCTATCTCATCGGCTCTCCAGTCATTGTCTACACAGACCATTCTGCTCTACGCCATCTTTTTGCGAAGAAAGATGCAAAATCTCGGCTAATACGTTGGATCCTCTTGCTTCAAGAGTTTGACCTTGTCATTAAGGACAAAAGAGGATGTGAAAATGTAGTCGCCGACCATCTCTCACGACTTCCTTCTTTGTCGTCGCCTTAACTTCCAATCAACGACGTTTTTCCGGATGAACAACTCTTGACAGTATCTTGCGAACTCTGGTTCGCAGATATTATGAACTATTTGGCCACAGGGCTACTACCGACTGAATGGTCAAGTCTGGACAGACTTCGATTCTTATCCTAAGTAAAACACTTTTACTGGGACGAATCCTATCTGTTCAAGTACTGTCCCGACCAGATTATTCGTCGGTGTGTCCCTGACGATGAATTCAAGAGTGTACTGTCATTTTGCCACGATCAAGCATGTGGCGGGTATTTTGGCCCCAGAAAGACAGCTGAGAAGATCTTACAATGTGGTTTCTACTGGCCACAACTCTTCAAAGACGCTCATGACTATTGCAAGACTTGCTCCCGGTGCCAACACTTGGGCCGGATATCCCGGAGGAACGAGATGCCGCTCCAACCAATCTTGGTTGTGGAGATTTTCGACGTTTGGGGGATAGATTTCATGGGGTCGTTTCCCAGCTCTTTCGAAAACTTGTACATCCTTCTCGTTGTTGATTACTTCTCTAAATGGGTCGAGGCTGTGCCCAGCCGGACTAACGACAACAAGGGTTGTCGTTAGGTTTCTTAAAGAAAACATTTTCTCCCGGTTTGGGCACCCCCGAGCGATCATTAGCAACAATGGAACTCATTTCTGCAATAAGACTTTCGAGGCTTTGATGCGGAAATATTCCATTAATCATAAGCTATCTACGCCCTACGATCCCCAAACCTGTGGGCAAGCCGAAATTTCAAATCGGCAAATCAAGCAGATACTGGAGAAGACGGTTTCCAAGAACCGAAAGGATTGGTCATTGAAACTCACTGATGCCCTTTGGGCATTTCAATCGGCTTATAAGACCGATCTTGGCATGTCTCCCTATCGGCTTGTGTACGGAAAGGCTTGCCACCTCCCTGTCGAAATAGAGCATCGCGTATTTTGGGCGATAAAGGAGCTGAATCTGTCTCTCGAAGATGCAGGCAGCCATCGGAAGCTGCAGTTGAACGAATTGAGCGAGCTTAGGGATGAGGCTTACGATAACGCGGTTGTCGTTAAGAACCGAACGAAGGTGTTTCATGATAAACACCTTTTGCGCAAAACTTTCGTACCTGGTCAACAGGTACTGCTTTACGACACCCGTCTACACTTCCATCCTTGAAAGCTCAGATCTCGCTGGAAAGGGCCGTATTTTGTGCGGAATGTGTATCTGCATGGCGCTGTGGATTTGGAGAATCCAAAGGACGGTTCATTTTTTAAAGTGAACGGACACCGACTAAAACCGTACCTTAGCGCCGAACCAACAGAGGAGCTCCTGGTCTTACAGGAGCCGATTTACCCTGTATAATCTTCCTCTGCCTACCACCAAACTTCGATTATCCAGCCAAGAACAGTAGACGCTGTTCCAAATAAGTTTGGGGGTATGTATATACCATTTTGTATTTATATGTGGATATTCTTTTCCATTTTTACTCTTTAAAAAAAATTGTGTATATCTAACCGACAATTTTGACCCTTCAAATGATCTCTTCCTGCAATGACAGTGAGGACACTGTCCAGTTTAAGTTTGGGGGTACCCTCGGTACGCATTTCTAACCTTCGCATTCATATGTATATTTTGCATCTGCATACTAAAATCCATAAAATCCATAAAAATCAGAAAATTTTCTAAAAACATAAAAACTTTTCTGTCAAGTTAGCTAGTGGGAGAACTCTGATTCAACATTTCAACGGTTTTGTTTGATAAGATAAGAATAACTAAATCTTATTTTTAGATTTTGAAAACCTGAAAGATAACTCTCCTTTGAAGTTAACTATAGCTGATATACGTCTTTACATCACACTATACGTGTCGTGAATTTTGGAAATTCGATGACAAGTCTTTTATGTCTAAGAACTTTTAAATGGATAAATGATTTTCTGAGGATCAAATAGGTTTGTTCTGAAATAAGTAATATCAAGAATAGTTTATGAAGTGAAGTGAATATGAAGGAATGTTATTGATGTCTTAATTGGAACTAAGTCTGAAAAATAACCCATCTGAAATTTGATTGGAATGATTACGCACCTAACCCACTAAACACGTCTTTTATCCAAAAAAATAACTGAACTGCCGGTTATATCTCCGTTCGCATTGAATCATCATGATTTTCATGCTAAATTGTCTTTTGTTTTTGGGCCTAGGTAACTTGAGTAATTAAGTCCGCTGGGGTGTCTCTACACCTAATGCCCTAAAACCAACTGGTTTGGGTGCATTGGCCCAAAGCTTGTTAAGAAGCCTAGAAAGTCCAGATTAAAACAAAATCAAGCAAGTGTTCTCTCCGAGTTAAAATTCCTAACGAATCTTTGTGTGAGAATAATCTTGACAAAAGACAAATTTTTATAAAAAATATTTCTAGCGGAGATATGAAGGTTTTATTCTATGATAAAGACTATTGCACGTTCACAGAGGTGTGTATGAACTAAAAACAAGAAAAGGTGGAGTGAAAAATAAGACCTAGTATCCTGTTAAGAAAGATAGAAATTCTGAAGTTGAAACCTTACTGGAAAACGGAACTTGAAAAATGCTTAACTCTTTATAAAACTTATGTGATCCTTTTAAAATTTTTATCTGAGATTTATTGTATGACATGATTCGACCCTTCTGGAACTTAACGACACTATTTGCACTGCACGTAAAGACATATAAAATCGTAAGTTAAATAAGAAGCGAGATGTGAAAAATAAAGGGTCGATAGTCTAGACTTAGGATAATAGAATTGTTATTTTCTGAAACAAAACTTTAGGGTTTGAATTATAGTTATTTTGCAAAACTAGCTTGACAGGATTTTATGGGTAGTATCCGCTGAAAACCCTCAGGAGACAACACTCCTCCTACTAGGGATACCTAGAGGTTTAACGGCTTGTTGCACATGCTCAGTGCAATCGTGTTCCCTGCGAAAGTGAGGTTAGGAAATTTTTTGTGAATAAATTGGTTTTGCTCGGGACGAGCAAATAATAAGTTTGGGGGTATTTGTTCATATCAAATTTTTGCATTTTTATACCGCCCAATTTTGATCACATTGCTTATCGGTAGGTACTCTTGAGCCGTGTTTGCTAGTCAATTACAGGATACAGGTTCTTGGCTCTGAACAGTGAAATTGATGGAAAAGCACGACAAATTCCGGATTACTGCCAATAGATAAAACACGGGTCTCCGCTCTCTAACCGTATGTTGCCGCACACCAGTTTAAGAGACAAAATGGAAAATCGATTGTCATTTTCATGCACAAAACACAATGTCAACACAAAATCCAAGAAATCTACACGAAGCTCAAGAAAATCATGGCAAAAGATCCACATCAAATCACCTTTTGACCTGTTGCAAATCTGGAAGAAATGTGGAGAGATTCTAAGAAACAAAGTGTACCAAACTGATCCAAATATCAACACTAAGAAGCACAAAAATTTGGAGGGCCCAACTCCTCTATTAGGCCGCGGAACCGCGGCATAAGCATGCTTAGGCCGCGGAACCGCGGCCACACGGCCTCCTCAAAATGTTATCTTTTAGGGGTATTTTGGTCTTTTCATGAAGGGAGAATGTTACCCTAGGTTTCCAGCTCCCTGCCTATAAATAGTCCAGAACTTGCCAAAGCCAAGGGTCCATATTCTTGTATTTAGATTTTAGAATACATGTGTTGTTCTTCTTCCTCCTCTCATCTCTTCTCCATTAAAACTTGTAGTGAGCTTTTGCGAGTGAAGAATGAATAAAAGAGTTCTTGTTCTTACCATGCTTATCTTATTGTAATTGTTAATTATATTTGCTTGTATTTTTCATTTGCTAATCTAGTTGTTGTTATTTGTTGTTTGTTTCTTTCTTGTTCTCTTTTTCTTTATCCTTAAAACAACTATGATGCTTAAGCTTGATCCTTGCCAAGATGAGGTCTCAAATAGCTAGTTGTAATTTTCTAACCTCTTTCTTTCTATCTTCCTCCTTTGTTTTATTTTCTTTTCCTTATAATAGATGAGTAGTTTTCATACTTGTTAGGGTAGGATAAGGAAAGTTTGAGAGAAGGAAATCTCTCTCACTCTTTTCTTACCCAACATCTTGAATCGGACTCCCGTTAATTGAACCACAATCCGCTCCCTACGGCACCCTATCCTACATGATAGCGGTGATTCCTTAGTGAGACCGGTTGTGGTTGAATTAACCGGAGATTAAGGCTAAGAGCCAAGAACGGACGGACAAGCACCAAAAGGAAGAACTTATGCGTTGGAAAGCCTAGCTTATACTCGCAAGTTCCTTCCTAGTCGTGCTAATCCCCGTTGTTGCCAATTACCGTAACACCGATATTAAGAGTGGCAACGAAAGAAGTGAGGGACTCCTAACTCAAACTAACCTAATCCTAACCCTAAAAAGCTCTCTTTATATACCATTTTAGCACATAGTTAATCTCAAAACAAACCTGAACATTTGGACTTAACTCGTTAAAGAACATAGAAAAAAATTCCCATCTCCCTGCGGACGACCCGTACTCAACCGGCTAGCTACAAGCGAAACCGTCTTGATTGCGGTAATAAACTTAGCACGCAAAAACTCTACCAATCACCCGTCTTCCAAAACGGATCACTCCGCGGTTCGGAGATATCTTCAAGAAAACGTGATCTCCTGGCTGGAACTCCAAGTGTCGTCTCATTGCATCAGCCCAGTGCTTCTGTCGATCTTGGGCTATGCGCATCCTTTCCCTGATAGTACGAACCACATCAACAGTTTCTACTATCATCTCCGGTCCAAGAAGTTCTCTAACTCCGATGTCGTCCCAACTTAATGGCGATCGACACTTCCTTCCATACAATGCTGCAAAAGGTGCCATTCCTATGCTTCCTTGGTAGCTGTTGTTGTACGAAAACTCCACAAGATGTAGGTGATCTTCCCACGATCCATTGAAGTCTAACATACACGCTCTGAGCATATCCTCCAAGATCTGAATAGTTCATTCCGACTGACCATCTGTTTGTGAATGATAAGTTGTGCTGAAGTTCAGACTTGTTCCCAAGCTTGCTTGCAGACTCTGCCAAAATTGCGATCGGAATCTGGTGTCACGATCGGAGACAATGCAGACCGGTACTCCATGAAGTCTCACAATTTCCTGTATGACTTCATGGGTATCAGAGATAGTACATTATGAAGAGTTTTAAATCTAAATTAGATTATTACCTCCATGTACTTCTTTGCTAGTGTCTCAGTTGATTGGCCAACTCAAAATGGGATGAAGTGAGCCGACTTTGTGAGTCGATCCACAATGACCCATATGGCATCGTTACCCTTTGTGCTGCGAGGAAGAGCAGTCACAAAGTCCATCGTGATGTGTTGCCACTTCCATTCTGGGATTGGTAATGGTTGAAGTAATCCAGCAGTCCTGTGATGTTCAGCCTTTATTTGCTGACACACCAAGCATTTTGCAACGCTTCTGGCTACTTCACGCTTCATTCCATGCCACCAATAATTCTGACGTAGATCTTTATACATTTTGGTACCTCCAGGATGTACTGAGTAGGGAGAGTTATGGGCTTCTTTCATTAACTCTTCCCGAACAGGACCTTTTGGTACACACAATCTGCTGCCGTATCTCAAAGATCCGTCTTCATGAATGTTGAAGTCTGTTCTGAGTCCATTCTCCACTTGTTCTCTGATCTTTTGCAACTTAGCATCGCTGGCTTGAGCTGCTTTGATCTGATTGACAATGGTTGATTGAACTTGTAAATTCATCAAACTTGAAGCATTACCTGGCATGACTACTTCAATCTCCATCTGATGCAAGTCTTGTTGAAGCTTCCACTGAGCGGTGAAATTCATTGCTAATGGTTGGCGACTAAGAGCATCAGGTACTACATTCACCTTCCCTGGGTGATATTGCAAGTTGATGTCAAAGTCCGCCATGAGTTCTAACCATCTTCTCTGCCGCATATTCAATTCCTTCTGAGTAAACACGTACTTCAGGCTCTTATGATCTGTGTAGATGTTCACTCGTTCGCCAAGTAGGTAATGACGCCAAATCTTGAGAGCAAAGATGACAGCTGCCAACTCCAAATCATGCGTCGGATAATTGCGCTCGTGAATCTTCAGCTGTCTTGAAGCATAAGCCACAACCTTACCGTGCTGATGTAGAACACAGCCTAATCCCTTACCGGATGCATCGCAATGCACTTTGAATCCTCCAGATTGATCCGGTATGACGAGAATAGGTGCTGATGTCAACCTTGACTTGAGTTCTACGAAAGCTTGTTCGCATGCTTCTGACCACACAAATTCTTCATCTTTACGTGTGAGCTTGGTCAGGGGCGTTGCTATCTTCGAAAAGCCTTCAATAAACCTCCTGTAATATCCAGCTAAACCCAAGAAACTTCGAACATCCTTCACTGACTTTGGTGTAGGCCATTCGCTAACTGCTGAAACTTTCGTTGGATCCACAGAGATTCCTTCTCCTGATATGATATGTCCAAGAAAACCAAATTGATTTAGCCAAAACTCGCACTTGCTGTACTTGGCATAAAGCTGATGTTGTCGAAGAGTTTCCAGGACAATTCGTAGATGTTCTGCATGCTCTTTCCGACTCTTAGAATACACCAGGATGTCGTCGATAAAGATGACAACAAACCTGTCTAAGTCTCCCGGAAAACTTGATTCATAAGGTTCATGAATATTGCGGGTGCGTTGGTCACTCCGAATAGCATCACCAGAAATTCGTAATGTCCATAGCGAGTACTGAAAGCTGTTTTGTGAATATCAGCTTCCTTGACCTTCACTTGATGATAACCTGAACGAAGATCTAATTTAGAGAAAACACAAGATCCACTGAGCTGATCGAATAAATCATCGATGCGCGGGAGTGGATACTTGTTCTTTATAGTGACTTCGTTCATGGCTCTGTAATCGATGCACATTCTGTATAAAACTTCCTTCTTCTTCACAAGTAATACAGGTGATCCCCAACTTGAAGTGTTGGGACGAATCCATCCTTTCGCCAGTAATTCGTCCAACTGTGTTCGGACTTCTTTCAAACCTTCCGGACTTAAACGATAGGGTGCTTTGATCACCGGTTGTGCTCCTGGTACTAAATCAATACTAAATTCAAGAGCTCGATCGGGAGGCAAACCTGATATATCGTCAGGAAATACATCGTCGAACTCTCGAACCACATCTGGTCTTGATTCTTCCTCTGCTTGAGCTGCTGCAACTACTGCTTCTCTTGGCTTCGCTTTGTAGGTACTTGGCTCCAGTGTACGGTCTCCGCTTTTCAAATAGAAGACCGGATGGTCTGGGATCTCGAATACTACTGTAATACCCAGCCCTTTTATACCAAAATCTGTATCTTGTTAATCTAGAACTTTATTTAATTTATTTATAATTTTATTTAATTTTTAAATAATTATTTATTTATTTTAAAGTCCCGTTTCTTTTATTTAATTAAAACCAAATCCTAAAACCTAACTAAATTTACCCCGGCCCAGCCATTTTCCATTTCCTTTAAATTTTTGTTAGCCCACTCCCTATTTTTTTACCTATTTTTCCTTATATTAAATCTCAGCCTGGCCCGTTCCCATTTTCCTTTTAATTCTTTTATTTTATTTCGATCCCAGCCCGCTTCCTTCTCCAATTAATTCTTTTCTTTTTCTTTATTTTCTTCCGGCCCGGCCCACTCACTTTCCCCTCACCCACCCGCCTACCCGACCCGGCCCACTATCCCATCCTCTTCCTCTAACGGCTCTCTCCCCATTCTCGTGTGCGACCCACCTCCTCCGCCGACGCTTGCGTTCGCGAGCGTTACCCCACGATGCGCCCTCGCGGTCCACTCAACGCACAACCCTCGCCTCACCGATCGCATTCACATCCCCATCTTTTTCCCCCTGATCCCATCACTTTCTCCCTCCTTCGCTCTCAACCCACTCCCGCTGCCACCATTTCCATCGACGACGACTACCGATCCCGTTTCCCTCATCTCCTCGTCGTCCTCCCTCGCCTCTCCCTCCTCTTCACTCACTACTCCACCACCCTCGCCACTGCAACCCGAGCTCGAACCCCCTGCACACCAACCATTTCACCCGAGATCGACTGCCTTGCACCCTCACCGCCGGCGCCCCGTCTTCCCGACGTACCTACATCTCGTCGACCGCTTCATCATCATCATCATCATCCTCAGTTCTCTCTCTCTCTCTAACTCTCTCTCTCTCTCATTCCCCTTTCTCTGTCTCTCTCTCTCTCTAACTCTCTCTCTCACTGTCTCTCTACCTCACTCTCTCTCTCGTTTCTCTCTCTCTCTGTAACTCTCTTTAAACTCTCTCTCTCTCACTGCCTATCTCTCTCTCTCTGTAACTCTCTCTCTCTCTCTCTCTAACTCTCTCACTCACTGTCTACACCCTCTCTCTCTCTGCCTACTCTCTCTTTCTCTCGTTTCTCTCTCTCTCTCTCTAGCACTCTCTCTCTCTCTCCAAATCTCACCGTCTCTCCATCCTCTATCAAACTACTACCAACACACGACATTGCCCGAGCCCGCAACAGCCCATTCCCAAGCTCGAGCCAAGCCCAAGTCTAGCCGAGACTCGTCGCGTGGTTGCTACCCCGTGCCCGGGACGTGTCACTACTGCTTTAGCTGCCGCGCCATCAGTTCACCGTGTCCAGGCAAGTTTTATACTTGCTACATGCTAATTAGTATTTATTACAAACTATAATCTTATAAGTTTTATACTAAACATCCTTGATAAATTACACGATGCAACCGCTTGATGAGTGATCCCAATGAAATTACTTGTCTAATTTGACGGAACTAGATTGTTCTTGTTGGCCCTTGGTGTGATGAATATCTTGTGCAAATTTCGTTTGATAATATGACTGCTAATGACCAAAACAACTACCCCCAAGTTTAATCGTAAAACTGTAATTTTATTGTACCTGAAAACTGTTAAATTCACCATAAATCATATACATACTAGAATGGTGCGCTCGAGGGCTCAAATCGAAGCCGACTCGACGAACTTTAACCCTATACTGGTTTCCTGGTATTCCTGTACTTAAACTGTGATGATAATTGGATCGGAGTGAGGCTCTGGACTCCAGTCGTTGCTTGCTGTTCCGTAGTGGGTACCACAAGATTTCCTTAACTCGTAGATTGCAGAACTCCACTGATTATTATAGGTAAATTTGTCAGCTAGACAAAACAATTGGTTTCATTCTGTTTTGTTACCGTTTGATATTTAATCTGTAATTTAATAGATCGGGACGCATAACAGTCTCAGCAGAATCAGAACTGACATATTAGTGTTAAACAGTGTATAACTCCTGACGTGCAGACGCGATCGAAGATCCGTCTATTGCGTTGAAAACTTTACTGAAAACCCTAGAATCCATCCAACTGTAGCGTCGCTAAAATCTGATCCCAACTGGAACTAAAATGCGTTGCGAAATGGATTTCTGATTCTGAAACCGGATTTCCAGCCGCTAGCGCTTAAAACGAAATGGTTATAATTAATGATCCTGGAACCCGATTGGCTTGAAAGTAAATTCGATGGATAGATAACTGAGCATAATAATTATTACATGTTTATCGTTTCGCTAAACTATACACGTACGTTTCATGATAAATCGTGCAAGTGATAGAATGCAATTTTTGTGACACCTTAATCATGCATCATATACTGTTTACATATCATATCATACCCGTATCATCGCAGTGATTACCTAGTGATATCGTGCATTTACCCAGTGTTAGATTTTAGTGATGGTTGTGGCAAGTACATCAGTGTTCGTGTATTCGTGAATAAGTGAAAGTGATACGTACTTGTACACAATCAGTGTCCCTATTATTCTATTGCATTGTCGACGTCTGTGGGATGCGTGTACGTGTGACTATAAGTGGTATGGGACACTTATGGAAGCGCTTGCACGGGTGTCACAGATAAGGCATCCGACACTGCCATTTATCTTAGGTATTAGTCGGGACGTGCTTGATGGAGGTCCTGCCTCCAGCTCTCGCGCAGACTTGTCACGGATCGATTAGTATTTAGGGTTGTAGTTAGCGTTTGATGTAGACCACGGAGTGTGGGGTAGTTTAAGTGTGAGTTCAACAGAATCTCGGGGTCCCATGCCGGCTTATATATTTAGGGAGATATATGGAGATTTACAGGGTATGTGATATACACCGTGATATACATGTTACATGTTGGGCCCGTGGTCCCTTGCCCTTGGGTTCTACCCTTGGGTGGACACTCGCGAGTGGTTGACTCTCACACTTGGACTGACGATAGGCTTAGTGACCTGTACAGTGAGACTTAGAGACTGATAGGGATAATGGCATTTATATTACTTTTATACTGTGTTGGCATACGTGACATATCGTTCTACTGCTTTACTGTTCCGCTGCATTGATTACTGCACATTCATATCCATGCTGTCATTGATTTACTGTTTCACCTACTCATTACCATTGATAGAATTGTCACATGATTTTTATATATATTATTGC
This sequence comes from Agapanthus africanus, assembly GCA_030015575.1. Classification (NCBI taxonomy): domain Eukaryota; kingdom Viridiplantae; phylum Streptophyta; class Magnoliopsida; order Asparagales; family Amaryllidaceae; genus Agapanthus; species Agapanthus africanus. The sequence continues at coordinate 698,650,439 of CM057340.1, forward strand.
TATTGTGTCGCTCTGACGACCTGAGTATGCATGCTCAGTGTGAGGAGAAGATTTAGCCTGGACCAGTGCATCACAGACTTCTTGACTTGCCATTCCGAGTTACATTCGTTTGTTCCACTTCAGGTCAGTCTTTACATTGTTTCTTTCAGTTACTGCATCTAGCATTACCTGCGCATTATTTACTGTTTACCATGATAAACTAGAAGCCGAAGTGTGACTACGGCAGGACATTTCCTTGACCGTAAGAGCATGGCTGGCCTTGTCTACCCCTCGTATTCCGTATTTTGGGAAGCGGGGCGTGACATGGTTTAGTTGGTATCAGAGCCAGGGTTTTTGCTTCGATTGGGATTGCAGTTTTCCGTGTATAGCTTGACAATCTAAGATATCCCCAGTCTAGATTGTAAACTTGATATTCTTGATCCATATTCATATCGTGTGTTCAGCTATCCTTTCACTAGGGTTTCAGGTAACTTGGCAAAGTTTCGTGGTTGTAATTGTGAACTATATCACGATTACACTACTATACCCTGTTTAAGTGACTTGGAGTCGTACAGTTGATTCTCCACTTGTAATAAATTCCTCACCTCTGATATTCTTGAATCTTTGTCCTATCCATATTATATCTTGATTCGTATATCTTGTGCCTTATATCATCCTCAAAAATTATTGTTTCAGGATCATGTCCTCCAACGACTCTTCATCTGTATCCGCTCCCCAGAATCAGACCGTTGAGATTCTGAGTGCACTGCAAGGTCTAAAGGAAGCCCAGGAGCAAACAAACGATTTGTTGGCTGAGGGACTGAGAAGACAGATGAGTCAGGCATCAGCGGCTATCTCCAATCATAAAGGGGTCCCCGTTAGACGAAGAAAAGAGAAGAACATGAAGCGTCAATTTGTTTCCCCGCGACAGAAGCAGCAGAAGACCCCATGTTGTGGGTACTGTAAGAGGCCAGGACACCTTCAGAGGGATTGTCGCCGTGCCCAAGGGAAATGTCTGATATGCGGGTCCAACAAACATCTCATCAACGGCTGCCCAGGAAGGAAAGAACTACAGGGTGGAGATTCGTCCACACTCCCCACTCCTACCAAGTGAGGATTACTGCGTAGTTCGTACTTCGAGGATAAAGCGGATTCAACACAGGATCCAATTTGCGTGACGAGGATGCAGCGGTCTAGCAATCACAGAAATTTTTTTATGTTTTCCAATTTCAGTATTATGTTGTCATCCTCTTATAAACATTTCTTTCGTTTGAACCTTTTATATCCGTCGAACTTTTAGTTGAATGAAATAAGATTTGAATCGTAATATATGCATCTTTTTCTTGTCATTTCCCTTGTTCATATTATTCATTAGCACAACATTCTAACCTTGATTCCTGCCACCGCACATTTTCCTATACTTCGTACACTAAGTTATTTTCTTGATGTAATCCACTGTCAAATCATGACTCTTTCCTTACAGGCCATGGCCCACCCCGGAGCAGCGCCGCATCTAGACGAGGATGCACAGTCATGCGTGTCCTTAGACCGCGCACTGATGAGTTCTGACGATGAGATCAACGGTCCCCAAGTCAATTTCGGAAACCACGATCCAGAGGGCGAAGGAGCAGCCGCCCCAGAGTTTGACCTGATAGCTGATTCCGACGTAGAAGAAGGGAATCCTGAAGAGAACCCTATAGAGGAAGACCCGATAGAAGAAAATCCAGTTGAGGAAAATCCCGTGGAAGAAAATCCAGAAGAAGATAATCACATGGAATCGGACCTCGATGAAGAAGCTCCATCCGAGGAAGAATAACCAGAAGATCAAGACCCTGCTGTGGAAGAACTTCCAATGGCGATGCCCGCGAGGCGATATGGAAATGGACGTCCCTACCTGAGCGCGCGAGCCTACCGCAACCTGCTGAATCTCCACAACCGCGACTGACGGGATTTCTTTTGATGTTGTCTTTCTGGCCAAATAAATCTGTGTATAGTTTAGGGCCACTTTTCGCCTTTGGGAATGCCTTGTTTCAAATTTTCTTGAATGAAATAAATCTTTTGAATTCGTAAAACCTTTTGATTATTGGTTCTCTTGATACTTGTTTATTGCCCATATCCATTTGTTTCTGCTGAGATTCCTGACTGTCCACCCATACTCATTGTATAGTTTTCACCCTCGATTCGACTAGAAAGTACCGCACCCTGATTCTTGAATTGAGCCACCATTCATCCTTCGTCTGTACCCTGTTTGAGATCCTTTTGGGAGGAGGACCTTTCTTATGAAATACCGGGTTCGTTAAATTTTTAAATTTTTGATTCACATGATGTACCGACCAGTATCCTCCCCATACATTTTTTCTCCTTATAGTCCTTTACTGCTCACCCTTATTTTCCGTGCTGACCCGATCCCAATCTCCTTGATCTTCAGCCTAAAGCCGTCACCCTTCGACCTTTTGTATCAGCCACATCCCATTGTAATCCCTACCCTACCTAGGCCTAGACATACTTGTGCTTTTCCCTGTTACCCCAACTATATTTAGGGGCACTATTATTTTAAAATGTAGTTTTAGTATTTTGCATTTGTCAAAGAGTACGTGTTATTGATTACCCCGTTTTATGTATTTTAAGTGCATTATTATTATTCTTATTTTAGTAGCGCAACCTTACACCGCGCATACTTTTGGTCTATGCTTCTTAATTTCACTATACCAGTTTTCTAAAATATTTTAAACCTATTTTATCGATACCTTACCCTAAACTGTTTTAACCTACCGACTAATTTTCACTGCTTTATTGTCGTTGCTTTATTGTCGTTACTCTATTTTCAAGAATTGTGCCTATGCTTACTATTATAAGTGGTTGAGCCTTATACTTATTATTTCCGGTTGCTATTTTGATATACTTATAGGAGCACCCATTTGAGTCTCGATTTTATTGAACCCGCCTTGATTATTTTGTTCGTTATTGTTACCTATATTCTCGTATACTTGTAGTTGCTCTTATAGTGTTCCTGCATTGTACTTATTAGATCTATCTTTCATATATGGTTCTTATATATATATATATATATATATATATATATATATATATATAAGTACCTTCAGATTTTGTTTAACCATTTTAAGTAAATCAACATGTATTAGTGTTCGATATGATAACTCTTCGCTTATTATATTGTTTCTTTTAAATTTCGAGAACGAAATTTTTTGTAAGGGTGGTATGATATAATACCCAGCCCTTTTATACCAAAATCTGTATCTTGTTAATCTAGAACTTTATTTAATTTATTTATAATTTTATTTAATTTTTAAATAATTATTTATTTATTTTAAAGTCCCGTTTCTTTTATTTAATTAAAACCAAATCCTAAAACCTAACTAAATTTACCCCGGCCCAGCCTTTTTCCATTTCCTTTAAATTTTTGTTAGCCCACTCCCTTATTTTTTTACCTATTTTTCCTTATATTAAATCTCAGCCTGGCCCGTTCCCATTTTCCTTTTAATTCTTTTATTTTATTTCGAGCCCAGCCCGCTTCCTTCTCCAATTAATTCTTTTCTTTTTCTTTATTTTCTTCCGGCCCGGCCCACTCACTTTCCCCTCACCCGCGTGCCTACCCGACCCGGCCCACTATCCCATCCTCTTCCTCTAACGGCTCTCTCCCCATTCTCGCGCGCGACCCACCTCCTCCGCCGACGCTTGCGCTCGCGAGCGTTACCCCACGATGCGCCCTCGCGGTCCACTCAACACACAACCCTCGCCTCACCGATCGCATTCATATCCCCATCTCTTTCCCCCTGACCCCATCACTTTCTCCCTCCTTCGCTCTCAACCCACTCCCGCTGCCACCATTTCCATCGACGATGACTACCGATCCCGTTTCCCTCATCTCCTCGTCGTCCTCCCTCGCCTCTCCCTCCTCTTCACTCACTACTCCACCACCCTCACCACTGCAACCCGAGCTCGAACCCCCTGCACACCAACCATTTCACCCGAGCTCGACTGCTTTGCACCCTCATCGCCGGCGCCCCGTCTTCCCGACGTACCTACATCTCGTCAACCGCTTCATCATCATCATCATCATCCTCAGTTCTCTCTCTCTCTCTCTCTAACTCTCTCTCTCTCATTCCCCTTTCTCTGTCTCTGTCTCTCTAACTCTCTCTCTCACTGTCTCTCTACCTCACTCTCTCTCTCGTTTCTCTCTCTCTGTAACTCTCTTTAAACTCTCTCTCACTCACTGCCTATCTCTCTCTCTCTGTAACTCTCTCTCTAACTCTCTCACTCACTGTCTACACCCTCTCTCTCTCTCTCTGCCTACTCTCTCTCTCTCTCTCGTTTCTCTCTCTCTCTCTAGCACTCTCTCTCTCTCTCCAAATCTCACCGTCTCTCCATCCTCTAACAAACTACTACCAACACACGACATTGCCCGAGCCCGCAACAGCCCATTCCCAAGCTCGAGCCAAGCCCAAGTCTAGCCGAGACTCGTCGCGTGGTTGCTACCCCGTGCCCGGGACGTGTCACTACTGCTTTAGCTGCCGCGCCATCAGTTCACCGTGTCCAGGCAAGTTTTATACTTGCTACATGCTAATTAGTATTTGTTACAAACTATAATCTTATAAGTTTTATACTAAACATCCTCGATAAATTACACGATGCAACCGCTTGATGAGTGATCCCAATGAAATTACTTCTCTAATTTGACGGAACTAGATTGTTCTTGTTGGCCCTTGGTGTGATGAATATCTTGTGCAAATTTCGTTTGATAATATGACTGCTAATGACCAAAACAACTACCCCCAAGTTTAATCGTAAAACTGTAATTTTATTGTACCTGAAAACTGTTAAATTCACCATAAATCATATACATACTAGAATGGTGCGCTCAAGGGCTCAAATCGAAGCCGATTCGACGAACTTTAACCCTATACTGGTTTCCTGGTATTCCTGTACTTAAACTGTGATGATAATTGGATCGGAGTAAGACTCTGGACTGCAGTCCAGAGCGACTCCAGTCGTTGCTTGCTGTTCCGTAGTGGGTACCACAAGATTTCCTTAACTCGTAGATTGCGGAACTCCACTGCTTATTATAGGTAAATTTGTCAGCTAGACAAAACAATTGATTTCATTCTGTTTCGTTACCGTTTGATATTTAATCTGTAATTTAATAGCTCGGGACGCATAACAGTCTCAGCAGAATCAGAACTGACATATTAGTGTTAAACAGTATATAACTCCTGACGTGAAGACGCGATCGAAGATCCGTCTTTTGCGTTGAAAACCTTACTGAAAACCCTAGAATTCATCCAACTGTATCGTCGCTAAAATCTGATCCCAACTGGGAGTAAAATGCGTTGCGAAATGGATTTCTGATTCTGAAACCGGATTTCCAGCCACGAGCGCTTAAAACGAAATGGTTATAATTAATGATCCTGGAACCCGATTGGCTTGAAAGTAAATTCGATGGATAGATAACTGAACATACTAATTATTACCTGTTTATCGTTTCGCTAAACTATACACGTACGTTTCATGATAAATCGTGCAAGTGATAGAATGCTATTTTTGTGACACCTTAATCATGCTTCATATACTGTTTACATATCATATCATACCCGTATCATCGCAGTGATTACCTAGTGATATCGTGCATTTACCCAGTATTAGATTTTAGTGATGGTTGTGGCAAGTACATCAGTGTTCGTGTATTCGTGAATAAGTGAAAGTGATACGTACTTGTACACAATCAGTGTCCCTATTATTCTATTACATTGTCAACGTCTGTGGGATGCATGTACGTGTGACTATAAGTGGTATGGGACACTTATGGAAGCGCTTGCACGGGTGTCACAGATAAGGCATCCGACACTGCCATTTATCTTAGGTATTAGTCGGGACGTGCTTGATGGAGGTCCTGCCTCCAGTTCTCGCGCAGACTTGTCACGGATCGATTAGTATTTAGGGTTGTGGTTAGCGTTTGATGTAGACCACGTGGTGTAGGGTAGTTTAAGTGTGAGTTCAACAGAATCTCGGGAGTCCCATGCCGGCTTATATATTTAGGGAGATATATGAAGATTTACAGGGTATGTGATATACACCGTGATATACATGTTACATGTTGGGCCCGTGGTCTCTTGCCCTTGGGTTCTACCCTTAGGTGGAGGACACTCGCGAGTGGTTGACTCTCACATTTGGACTGACGATAGGCTTAGTGACCTGTACAGTGAGACTTAGAGACTGATAGGGATAATGGCATTTATATTACTTTTATACTGTGTTGGCATACGTGACATATCGTTCTACTGCTTTACTGTTCCGCTGCATTGATTACTGCACATTCATATCCATGCTGTCATTGATTTACTGTTTCACATACTCATTACCATTGATAGAATTGTCACATGATTTTTATATATATTATTGCTATTGTGTCGCTCTGACGACCTGAGTATGCATGCTCAGTGTGAGGAGAAGATTTAGCCTGGACCAGTGCATCACAGACTTTTTGACTTGCCATTCCGAGTTACATTCGTTTGTTCCACTTTAGGTCAGTCTTTACATTGTTTCTTTCAGTTACTGCATCTAGCATTACTTGCGCATCATTTACTGTTTACCATGATAAACTAGAAGCCGAAGTGTGACTACGGCAGGACATTTCCTTGACCGTAGGAGCATGGCTGGCCTTGTCTACCCCTCGTATTCCGTATTTTGGGAAGCGGGGCGTGACAACTACCCTCCTTTGACGACAGTCTATGGTAGCATAAAAAGTTCCAAGCCAATCCATTCCTAGAACCACATCGAAGTTCGGTATGTCCAGTACTTTGAAGTCAGCATTAAACTCTCGACTGTAGACGACTAGACACATGATGTATCCCATAGTTGCCTTTAGAACGCTATTTCCGGAACTGACATTCCAGCTGGATACAAGCGGTGAGACTGGAATCGCATGGGTTCGGACAAACCGTTGCGACATAAAACAGTGTGATGCTCCAGTATCAAATAGTGCAAGTACAGGGATTGAGGATACTAAGATTGTACCTAAGGTATGTGGGATTTGCTTTAGGTATAGAAAATATGTAACTAAGTAGAAGAATAGAAAAGCAAAGTTTGAAAAGAAAAGTTTACCGGTGATGACTTGGTCAGTGGCCTCAGCTTCTTCCACGGACATCGTGAAAGCCTGGCGCCTGGGTACATTCCTCCTGGCCTGAGGAGCATTCCTCGAAACATTCCTTTGAGCTTGATGGAACTGACGAGGAGGTGGTGCAGCTTGTGGTCCTCTGGGTGGTGTAGGTAGTGCAGGTCTGCGAGCAGATGTCTGAAGAGCTGGTCGCTGCGGATAAGTAATTGCTGGCCTGGGTACAGTAACTGGGTTCTGTCTTTGGGGACAAGACCCAATATCGTGAGTAGCTGAGCCGCAGACTAAGCAAAGGCGGTTGGCTCAATGGCAGTCCTTCATCATATGTCCAGTTCTCTTACAGTAGGTGCAAAAGGCTGGGCTGGGATGATGGGTTGGTACTCCGGGTCGCCTTGGCACGAAAGGTGGCCTGGACGAGGCTCCACCTGCCATCTGATTGGCAGGGCGCTTGACTCCTGCAGACTGAGGTCTGCCCCTTGCTTTTCTCACTACCTCATAACTGCGGGCAACTTCCAAAGCATCCTCATGAGTCAAAAATTTTCCTGTGGCTAGAGCAGCCTGAATCTCCATGTCCAGTCCTTGTTGAAAGCAACGGGCTCTGATTTCGTCCGTCGGTATCAAGTGTGCCGCGAATCTGCTTAAAGATTGTGTTAGCTGTGTAGTATGTGATATTTAAAAATTGAACTATTGTGACGTATCTTACCGGCTTAACATGGTGAATTCAGCGTCGTATTCATCTACTGATTTGTCCCACATTGAACCCTGTTGTAGATGAATGAACTGCTGCTCCATTGCAAACCTGGCAGTCACAGGGAAGTATTTCGCGTCGAACTTCTCACGAAAGTCTTCCATTCAATCGGTTGTACCAGACGGCTTTCTTTCGCCTTCCACCAGTTGCGAGCATTGTCCGTGAGATGTAGTTTCGCCACACGGACCCAAGCGATGTCTGGCACTTGAGTTGCTGCCAGATCGTCTTCGATACTTTGTGCCCATTCTTCAGCTTCAAGAGGGCTTCCTTTACCAGAGAACTGCTTGGGATGTAAAGCCCTGAATTTCTTTACTCCCGATGCGTCGGTTTCAGGACGGTTCAGTAGTTGTTGTTGTCCCTCGAGAAGGCTACGAATCGCCTCATGTAGCACTGTTTGCTCGGTGGTTAGTGCAGGAACAGCTGGTACGAGAGGTAGTGTTGGAGGTGTGTTGTTGACGTTGGTGCTGGTGTTATTCGGGGAATCCATAACCTTGAAGAAAAATTTGGGTTAGGACAGATTCAAATACATGAAATGATAAGATTCAAGGAATAGAAATTTGTAAGATTCAAGAATCATGAATTGTAAAGAATGTTTTAGTTGCTGGTTCTTGTGTTATATTGCTTAGCTTGTTCACGCAGACCAGAACTGCATGACAGGGATTCATACAGCTCTGACCTGCATGGGCCACCAACAAAATCTGTCATGTCCCGCTTTCCAGTGTACGGCGAAGGGGACGCGACGAGGTCCGCTACGTATATACTTAGAAGTACATACGCTAAGCGTATCTAAGCAATATAAAAGTAAATCACAAGAGACAAGAGATATAGAAATAACAGCTACTTTATTAATAACATTCTTTTGTACAATGCATGAAAAGTAAATACAACTGAAATGAAAAGCGATGCCTAAATAGTGGCATAACAGGAAATGAAAAATACTGAATAGAACAAGGTACAATATCTAGAGCTCGGGGTCTTCGTGAAACTTCTCCAAGTCTTCACGGGTAGGCTCGATCTCTGCTGAGTCCAAAGCACCCGACGACATTCAAAGAAGAAAGAAATAGAATGTCGTCAGTGAACAGGTCGCTCGGTAAGTCCTAAAGATAAGGAAGAATTAGAAAGATAGAATAAGAGTATTTTCTAAAGTATTATGTGTAGAATATTATGGAATATTGTGTTAACGCGGTTGTTTGTAGCTTGATACAGAAGGATGCCGGTGTATACGAGAGGGGTCTCTATATGCTAGAGACCAGAGTAAACGGAATGTACAAGGAACCGTTAAGCCACGGTACAACAGCAACGGAATATAGGTTAGGTGTCTTAATCTGACCAGCTCGTGCCACCTTTAACACCTTCCGTACCAATATACCCCTTAAACCCCGTAGTGTTTTGATAGTATTGTCATATTGTATTGTGTAAGTTGAATGACCGACCAAAACCATGATATCAGTAAACATGTTGTAACTGCATAATCAAGTAAATGGAATAACGGAATAATGGATGTATATCCATAGTTTGATTCAGTCAAGTTGTATAGATTGTTAACTGGATTCTGGGATTCATGTGTTCATATTGAGTTGGAATATTAAAGAATATAGATTGACTTGAATTATATTCAAGTCAGAAATAATCAGACTTAAACCCGAGTCAGACTAAAAGAAATGTAATTTGAAGTTCTATAATTGTTATGGTCATTATTGTAATTTATAAAACTTGAAGGGGTTTTATGTAAAAATACTTTTGTATAGTTTTCAAGATACACCTCAAGGATTTATTATTCGTCTTCATAGTTATAATGAGTGTGATTTTATTTGTGTTATTTCTAGTGATAATATCCTAATTATATAAATAAAGGTATTAATTTGTAATATTGATTTAGTTGAAATTCATGGTATTTTAATGTAACTTTTAATCTTGTAATTTTATGGAAACTTTATCTTATAATAAAATAGGTATTTAAATAATAAATATACATATGTTTATACAAGAATAATTTTTAATAAATATTTTATTTTCCAAAAATCTCATTTTTCTTAAATGCCGTATTTTAAACCTTTCGAGACCGAATGCTCCTTGCGGATGTCTGAATCTCGCACTACTAAGCCCGAGGGTGCACGATAAACCGTACTAACCCTAACGAGTTCCCCAAAGGTAGGTTGTAGTGGCGCTTTGCAAAGATTTAATAAATACTAATCATTTAGAATACGGTTTTATAAAGATAAAGTATTTATTTGTAAAAGGGTGTAAATTTCCGTATTTTAGATTCTAGGGTTTCCTAAACCAACTAGCCTATTTCTAAATGGTCTAAACGACACGTCATTAGAAGTCTCAAATTGCCTCTTCACCGCCAATTGCGGCCAGGCAAGTGCCAGGTGAGTGGGAGGCTCTCCACTACAAGTAGTGGTCCTAATTAAGTAACCACTCGTCTTAAACACACTTGCCTAGACACCACAAAATTAGGTTTAGATAAACGATCGATGTCCATGACATATCGTATTTTCCTATTAAAAGATTTTGTTTTAAAATTGTATACAACTTAGAACTTTCAGAAAAGGTTTATAAAGAAAATGGTATTTAAATGTAAAATCTTGTATTATCGTATTCTAAGTTTTGATGATATCAATTAGGGTTGTATTTGCGTGTGTGTGGAGGTAGGTCATTACCTCGTAATCTACTTTAAGGTATAGTAAAGTTTAGGGGTTAAATGTGATAAACCAAACATGGTGGTATTTAAGTGAAAAAATACGGTATTTTGAAAAAGTTATCATTTCATGTGAGAAACTTTATCCAAATTGATTTTTAAGTGATTAGTATTCAACATGAATATGTTTAAGTATTATGGAATTAGTGATAAATGAGTTTTGATAGAAAACTGAATCGGAAATCGGTTTGTTCCGATTTCCGTCGGGTTTGAAAAATCGTATTTTAATGGAAGAAAGAAAGGTAGAAAAAGGGGGACTTACGGGTTTGGACAACGCTAGAGAGTGATAGGAAGGTAGTGGGTTTGTCGGTGCGTCGAAACGTCGTGAAGAGGTCCTAGTACGATCACCGGGATTTCGCCGTCGATTTCGGCAGCGCTTCGCCTTTTGCTCGTTTTCCGACGTACCAAGTTCTCTTGAAATTTTTAGAGAGTGGACTTAGGAATGTAGGGTGAGAGGGTAAAGGGTATGGGGGTTTATATATGGTTAGGCTAGGGTTAGGATTTTTAATAAAAAAAATTATAAAAAATATACAAAATCATTAAAAATTCATTAAACATAGGAGTAAAAGGGATTTATTGGCCAAATGATAACCGATCCAAGCATTTAGAGTATGCAGGAGGGTGGACCAGGTCAAGACCCAACTTTTCTCTGTTGGTGACTCGGCCTTCCGGCCAAGTCCGGACGGCGGCGCCGGACCGAGTCGGCCAAGTCGCCGGCCGGCGGCGCCGAGTCGGGCCGAGTCAGGGGTCCAATGGCCGAGGATTCTTCGGGGGTACAATTTGGTATATTTACATTTTGTTGTCCAGTACATATTTTGGGAGTTATGGTCTTTTTACCGTTGACTTCTAAAAAAAATTAAAACAAAATAAATACAAAAATAATGTAGGGCATGGGATTTGAACTCCGGTGGCTTGGTTCAGCAGTGCAAGGTATTACCAATGAGCTACAAGCTCCTTCTTGTAATTATGGAGTGAAATAAATACTTAAAGAGATATCAGCCGCAATAAATACTCCAAGTATACATTGAATTTAAATCAATTCTTTGTACTTTAAAAATAGAGTTGTTACAACGTCCATTAGGACAGAGGGGTTGGTACTCATACTATATTCTGTTTACTCATGACTTCTCTAGTTTTAGACAAATATTTCGTTGAAATACAATATCCGGATTTTGAGAAGTTATAGGTATAAGAATAAAGTAGAGAATTATGTGTTGCAAGTATCAGAATTCTTCAAGGTGATCGAAGATGTAGATACTTGTGAAAGGTATTCCGTTGTAATAATAGTTTTGAGAACTTGATTCTCTTTCAGGTTACTCATACGTGGATGCATTCCTTGATGAGTAATGATGCTTGTCCTCCTTCCATTTGGTTGATATGCACTGGAGACAGCTGCATGATTTTGAATCTGGTTCCAATTAAATCGGTGCTTTTGTTTCTATATGGATATATAGAATGGATTCATATCTTAACGATGTTAAGGTATATGGAGTTGTCCGCCTGATGCTTAAAACAAGAATCTGGAAAAACTCTAGGCACGTTTCAGAAATGGCAGTTTGTGGATTATCCCGGGCATTGACGAGGGTTAACATTCTACCATCTGGAAGATCAATAGTTATATTGTTCTTGACTCGCCACCAGTTTTAGTAAAAAATGGATTCTTTTCAGAAAACATTAGTGGGAGTATGGTAGAACTGGAAGTTATTCCAGAACCACAAACGATTACTGAAAATTTAGTAGAACTTAAATATTCAATTGGACTCGACATTCCATTTATTAGGTCCACGTTACCCACCCCAGTACTTTCGGAGAGGCGGAATAGGTAAAAATCAAATTTTTCCTCAATAGGTAACTTGGACCATCCATGAAGGATCTTTGCTAAACAAAAACTAACAAAGACTACAAGTTTTAGCAACTATGTAGAATGGTTATACCTAGGTCTTGAATTCCTTCTCTTCTTTTTGTGGTTCTCCTCCTTGCTTGCTCCTTGTAGTGGCTTGAACGTCTCCTCCTCGTAGTCTCCTCTTTGCCGTAAATGGATCCACCCGAGGGCCTCGAACTTGAGCTCCTATCTCAACCTAAAGATAACTAAGGTGCTTGGTTTGCTAAACCTAAAACCTTAGAATGAGTAGAGAAGAGTTATGGTGGTTTTATCTCAAAAGTTCATGATTTCCAACTCATGAAACACTTGAACTTTGAGAGAGGAAGAGGGAGAGCTTTCTTTCAAGAGAGAGAAAGAATATGATAGAATGAGCTCTCATAATGCAACCATGATCACATATTTTGGAATAATGATTAAGAATTATGATGGTTAGTTTATGAATGACCACTATCATTACCTTCATTTAATGCATTTTGCAAAGAACAAGAAGTATCATTGAAATGAAATGATGATGGTCAACATGACTATAAAGGTCAACCGGTCAACAAGTCAACAAGAGTCAAATTGTCAACAACCTTAACCATAGCACAATTATCCTTAATTAATATTATTAACTATATTCCTCATTCTCATTAGGGTTTGGAAAAAGTCAACGGTCAACAAGTCAACCAAAGTCAAATAGTCAACAACCCTAATGAGAATCCTCTGCCTCTGTCAACTGTGCATACACACCCGCATCCGTGTTCCGAGGAACATGAATACACTGAGACAAAACCAATCCCAAAATAAATACTAGGATCTGGCTTAAACCAAAGCCCGCTAGTAATAACTGCCCGGACACCAAACGTGCATAAGTGCACGGATGTGAACGAACCCCGTCGCAAAACCATGCGACCTCTACTCAGTTTTGCCCAAAGGAGAGTAACCCTCTGTGTGGGACTCTAAAGGCTCGACACTACGCTGGCAGTGGGTTTAACCATAGGCCACAAGCGGTACTAGCTGTACGTAACGGTCCCCAGGTAGATGCCGATAAGAAGACTGATGAGGTGAACCCATCCGAACTCCTACTGAGCCTGAATGTGACAATCTCCGTACAGTCTGGTCTGTTCGTCTGAGAGTATCGCATGGCGGGCCTAGGGGGCGGTAAACGTCAGTCCCCTAATAGCGGTACAAGTCGTGTCGGAGTATAGCCTAGAACACCCTGAGAAACTACTGGTAACACTACCAGCAAATCTCGCTTGCCCTGGCCAGGGACGACTATGTGTAATGGCTCTCCTTGACACAGCGCGATATCAACTCCCAATACCGAGAGAGACGAATCTTGTCTAACTGTCACTGCTTCCAAGTGCTTCGGAACTGCAACCAACTACTACCTATTTGCACGACTCAATAGAGCCGTGATAGGGTAGTAATCTAAGTACATTGGGAACACACTTGAGGCGAAGTAACGGTGTCAAGTAAACGGACTACAGCTGTACTCACGTCATCTGGGAACTGTTAACTGACGATAGGTATAATACCAACCTACAGTTCCCGACGAGTCCTGTCCAGTGTACTCGTAACCTAACGAGCACCTGCATACTATCTCCAGTATGACGTACTGATGGCTGTAGGACAGACCATCTCCCCTGCTGGGATGAGAAGCGTATGCACCAGTCTACTCTGGAGTATCGATGCCCTGTCTTGATGACCCTACGACTAGGGACCAAAATAAGGATGTGCTTATAGACTACCCATCCCCCACTAGTATGATCGCCATCACAACGCCGGTAGTCAAGCAAAGATCCTAAGGGCTCCATCAATATGTTTTAGCGATATGTTAAAAGAAACATATACACATATTAAGATAGATACAAACCAAGTAGCATACTACTATATCGAGCAAGACTGTTGTAAACCAGTGTATATATCCCAAGCTTCCAAAATGTATTATACATACTAGTACTATACAATAATGGCCTATAGGGCATACATATGCAACAATCTCCCACTTGCACTAAAGGCCAGTAATAGGTGTACCGCATACCCAACGTCTGCACTAAGGCCAGCTGCTGGCATACCGCATACCCAATAGCTCGAAAAGTCGCTCGAACTGTGTTTGAGGAAGGGCCTTTGTGAATGGATCCGCCGTGTTGTCTTTTGTGTCCACTCTCCGTACCTCGATCTCCTGGCGATCAATGATCTTCCTGATCAAGTGATACCGCCTTAAGATGTGTCTGGATTTCTGATGGGACCTTGGTTCCTTCGCTAAAGCTATAGCCCCATTGTTATCGCAATACAAAGGTATTGGGTCAACAATGGACGGAACCACCTGAAGTTCACTAATGTACTTCTTCATCCAGACCGCCTCTTTTGCGGCATCGCTTGCAGCAATGTATTCAGCCTCCATCGTCAAGTCTGTGATGGTATCCTGTTTGGAACTTCTCTAACACACCGCCCCTTCGTTGAGGGTAAACACAAAACCTGAGACAGACTTGTTGTCATCTTTGTCACTCTGGAAGCTTGAATCGGTAAAGGACTCGACCCTGAGATCTCCATTACCGTAAACCAGGAACATCTCTTTAGTCCTTCTTAGGTACTTGAGAATGTTCTTCACTGCCGTCCAGTGGTCCTCACCTGGGTCTGACTGATACCGGCTCACCACGCTCAGTGCGTAAGCTACATCTGGTCTTGTACATAGCATCGCGTACATTATAGATCCTACCGCCGAAGCGTAGGGTATAGTGCTCATGCGAACTATCTCCTCGTCAGTCTTAGGAGACATCTTCTTGGAGAGGGTGATTCCATGCAATGCGGGTATATTACCGTGCTTGGAATCTTCCATACTAAATCTCTTTAGTACAGTCTCTATGTACCTGGACTGCGAAAGTCCCCGTAGTCTCTTGGATCTATCTCTGTAGATCTTGATCCCCAGAATGTACGAGGCATCACCCAGGTCCTTCATGGAGAACCGTTGTGACAAGAATAACTTGACCGATTGTAGCATAGGAATGTTATTTCCTATCAAAAGAATGTCGTCCACGTACAAGACTAGGAACACGACAGTTCGTCCTACAATCTTCTTATAGATACAAGGTTCATCTTCGTTCTTGATGAAATCAAATTCCATGATTGCCTCATCAAAACAGATGTTCTAGCTCCGCGATGCCTGCTTTAATCCATAAATGGATTTAAGCAACTTTCACACCTTCCCGCTGCTCCCACTGTCTACAAAACCCTCTGGCTGATCCATGTAAACGCACTCTTCCAAACAGCCATTTAGAAAAGCCGTTTTTACGTCCATCTGCCAGATTTCATAGTCATGGAAGGCAGCAATGGCAAGTAGGATCCGAATGGATTTGAGCATAGCCACTGGAGAAAAATTTTCGTCATAGTCCACACCAGGTCTTTGACGAAAACCTTTTGCAACGAGTCTAGCCTTATAGGTTTCCACCTGCCCATCTACACCAAGTTTAATTTTGTAGATCCATTTGCATCCAACGGGTTTTACCCCAGGTGGAGCAATATCCAAGGTCCACACTTTATTGGTGTACATGGACTCCATTTCGGATTGCATAGCTTCCAGCCACTTATCAGAGTCCCTACTGATAATGGCCTGCCTGAAACTGGTAGGGTCATCTTCTTCCAAGATGCAATCCTCTCGATCCTCGTCTATGAGAAAACCGTAGTATCTCTCGGGCGGATGAGAAATCCTACCAGATCTGCGGAGTGGCTGAGGTTCGTTTGGGATTATTGAATCCTGAGGTTCTGCCAAATCTTCAGTTTCATTTTGTGGTCACTGAATTTCTTCCAGTTCTACCGTGTTCCCACTAATTTCTTTTGCAAGAAACTCCGTTTCTAAGAAAATGGCATGCTGAGCAACAAACACCTTCTGTTCCTCAGTGTGGTAGAACAGATATCCATAACCATTCTTTGGATATTCCACAAACTTACATAAAACTGATCGTGCCTCTAGTTTATCTGGTTTATGCGTTTTAACATAAGCCGGACAACCCCATATCTTAAATCTTTTAAGATATGGCCTTTTCCATTCCATATCTCGAATGGAGTCTTAGGCACTAATTTAGACGGAACATCATTCAATAGATATGCCGCTGTCAAAAGCGCATGTCCCCAAAATGAAAGAGGCAACTCGGCACTACTCATCATGGAGCGAACCATATCCAATAGGGTACGATTCCTCCGCTCCGATACACCGTTGTGCTGTGGTGTATAAGGAGGAGTAAGCTGGGAGAGAATACCATTCTCTTTTCAGTAATCTAGGAATTCCGTGCTTAAGTACTCCCCTCCCCTATCCGATCGGAGGATCTTGATACTTTTGCCAGTCTGGTTCTCTACTTCGTTTCTGAATTCCTTGAATTTCTCAAAAGCTTCGGATTTATGTTTCATCAGATACACGTATCCGAACCTAGAGAGATCGTCAGTGAATGTGATGAAGTACGAGAACCCACCCCTTGCATGTATAGACATCGGACCACATACATCACTGTGTATGAGTCCCAAGAGCTCTGCTGCCCTTTCTCCATGTCCGGTGAATGGAGATTTGGTCATCTTTCCTTTGAGACAAGACTGACAAGTTTCATAGGATGAAAACTCGAACGTATTCAAGAGTTCATCTTTATGCAACTTACTTAGTCTTTTCTCTCTGATATGACCAAATCTACAATGCCACAAGTAGGATTCATTCGTATCTGAACTCTTCCTCTTGCGTGTGTTTTGTACATTGAGAACTGTATTATGATTTAGAACGTAGATACCATTATACAGTGTACCTTCTGCAACCAGTACCTTATGAAGGTAGATGTTCATGATATTTCTATCAAGAACAAAGTTATATCCATCTTTATCGAGTAAAGAAACTGATATGATGTTGCAAACCTTGGAAGGTACATAGTAGTAATCGTTCAAAATCATAGTATTGCCATTTGGCAACACTTGGTGATATTCACCGACGGCTGCAGCATTAACTTGTGCTCCATTCGCTACCCTGAGCGACATATCACCAGGTACAACTCTCCTACTTTTTCTCAGTCCCTGCAATATATTAGAGATATGAGATCCTGATCCGGTATTAAGTACCCAGGAGGTAGGGCTGACCGTAAAGCAGTTCTCAATTACAAGAACACCTAAAGTAGATGCAAAACTATGCTTCTTCTTCAACTGGGTATCTTTGGAATCCATACAATCCTCTTTCCCTTGCTCATACTTATGACTGTTGTCGTAAGTTAGAGCCGAACCAACGTTCCCCAGCCCCGAATAGGAATTCAGATCGGTCAAGCGATACATTTTATTATCTTGATTAGGGCGTGAAATGGTTGCTACCTGGAGAGAGAGAAAAGAAACACTCAGCGTGCGCTCTTGCAAGATTAGATTGGTTTATTGATTTATCTAACCAAGATGGCTCCCACTATTTCCTCAAATTCTTCTTCAAACCCTAAAAGAAGAACTAGTCAGGATTAATAGCACGTCACAATACTTGCTTAACCTTTCAGCCAGGCTGGTGTTGGTACTTCGAGAGAGGTTTTCCAACGCTTTCGCAAAATTCCTTAATTAAACAACCTCTTTTCCCTGGAGGCGTAGACCCGCTAACACCGTTCTAGACACCTACTTGGTTTATAGCATTGATTGTTAAGTGAAATAATCTCCCGAGAGTAATCCAACTCATCAGTGGGATCGGGATCCAACTATCATTGTGCGATGACCTAGATGGAATCCACTCTAGTCACCACACTCTAGAAGGTATGCTAAATCTGCAAGTTTCAGTTTCTTTAGAAACTCCCGATGTGGTTTTTTCCCCTAACGGTTTATGACTTTGACTAGGTCAACAAACCATAAACCACCAGTCAAGTTCTACCCGTCATAATCTTGATTGCATTAAACCCACCTGTACGTGCCCTTGACTAGGTCAACAAGACCGCACGACTGTCCTAACCAATCACATTTGGCAATGCACAGAAAAATATCACTTACCTACCGTTCACTACGCCTTGACTAGGTCAACAAACGCAGCACGAATACTAAATAATACCAATCCGAAATGACGGAGGGCTACGGCTGGGTTTTTGGCGAAAAACCCGTTAACGTAATGAACTTGATATAGTTGAAGGAACATGATTGCCTTTTTGAAAATATAGTGGCGAAAACTTTTGCTAAAGAGGTCACTCCCTGTGAAGGGATCTTGGCTCTTTCCTCGTCGAATGAGGTGCAGGATATTCCAAACTGAATACCTCGATGCAAAGCAAAAATAATCGACTATAGTGAAGTTATTACCCTGACGCAAACTTTTTGTCCAAGGGGTCACTCCCGATGAAGGGATCTCGGCCCTTGCCTTGTCGAAGGAGGTGCTGGGCATTCATAACCGAATACCTCTATGCAAAACAAAAGAGAACGTCCTTGCAATAACAGCTTTTTGAAAATTGTTCCAACAACGTCTTTTTGGTTTATTTTCTTTGCATTAATATAATGCGTCCCATCAATTAATCCTACCATTGCAGAAAACAACGAAAATATGACGTACAGTTATGCCATCCGCATTCGCCACGAGGCCCCGTCATTACCCGTTAGGTTACTTAACTAACGACAGAGCAGGGGCTGGACTAGCGCGGATGCAAAACATAAGCAACGCCTACTAGATATCATATATTGATATATGCATTCTTCAGATGCAATGATAGCCATTCCAGATCACAGATGAACACATTGGATATGCTAGGAATCCACGTTTCGTTCGAGCCTGCAACGAAAGACGGATTACACGGTCGCGATGAATAGCCAAACCCTACCCTAGACCCCTATGGGTGCAGCAAACTACCCACCAAATACCCGAAGTGAAGCAGCCTCCCTCAACAACGTGAGTAGGCCACTCAGCACTTCAACGTACCCGGTAGTTTGTGCACCCCACCTTGGGTCTATCCTAGGAGCAAAAACAGTAAAAGAAATAATATACAATGGCGGCTACAACCTCATCTCAGATGTGCGGCCATAAAATAATATTACATCAATTTACATATTACATCAAATGAAAGATAAAGAAACTCTTATCTCACAAAACCCCGGCTATTCATCCGCAACAATCCAACAAGTTCATATACACAATCCAACAACATTACAGATCACAGATATGCATAACCCCCACTAATCGACATATAGCGATTAGCCGACGTTCCGTGCATTTATCACATTACAGATATAACCAATTTAGCTAAAGTTTATAGAAATTCGATCAAAGTACCAATTTGTAACTACCCCAAGTAAAATCCAGTACTCAGACAAATCTGGAGAGAAACAAAAATTCCCAGAATACACAAAACCACAACAGAGAACCCTAGAAGAATTTTGGCGCGCCACCGAGTCAACTCGGCCGCGGAACCGTGGCGGATCGCTTGGATCGGTCGAGGATCCGCGGTCCAATGAACGGTTCAGGCGCCCAAAATTCTACAGATTTCTCAGAAAACCCTGCTTGTATTTTTCATGTTTGTGGAAATATTTTTATGCCAGTTTTGAAAATCGACAGAAAATACAATATTTTGGTGTGTTTTCGGGATTTTTTCCGGATCGAAGTTCTAAACACTTTGCTAACAGTTAGTTGTTGTTTAGCTAGGCTCTGATACCACTGTTAGGTCCACGTTACCCACCCCGGTACTTTCGGAGAGGCGGAATAGGTAAAAATCAATTTTTTCCTCAATAGGTAACATGGACCATCCATGAAAGATCTTTGCTAAACAAAAACTAACAAAGACTATAAGTTTTAGCTACTATGTAGAATGGTTATACCTAGGTCTTGAACTCCTTCTCTTCTTTTTTTAGTTCTCCTCCTTGCTTGCTCCTTGTAGTGGCTTGAACGGCTCCTCCTCCTCGTCTCCTCTTTGCCGTAGATGGATCCACCCGAGGGTCTCGAACTTGAGCTCCTATCTCAACCTAGAGATAACTAAGGTGCTTGGTTTGCTAAACCTAGAACCTTAGAATGAGTAGAGAAGAGTTATGGTGGTTTTATCTCAAAAGTCCATGATTTCCAACTCATGGAACACTTGAACTTTGAGAGAGGAAGAGGGAGAGCTTTCTTTCAAGAGAGAGAAAGAATATGATAGAATGAGCTCTCATAATGCAATCATGCTCACATATTTTGGAATAATGATAATAATAATAATGATTAAGAATTGTGATGGTTAGTTTGTGAATGAACACTATCATTACCTTCATTTAATGCATTTTGCAAAGAACAAGAAGTATCATTGAAATGAAATGATGATGGTCAACAAGACCACAAAGGTCAACCGGTCAACAAGGTCAACAAGAGTCAAATTGTCAACAACCCTAACCATAGCACAATTATCCTTAATTAATATTATTAACCATATTCCTCATTCTCATTAGGGTTTGGAAAAAGTCAACGGTCAACAAGTCAACCAAAGTCAAATGGTCAACAACCCTAATTAGAATCCTCTGCCTCTATCAACTGTGCATACACACCTGCATCTGTGTTCCGAGGAACACGAATACACTGAGACAAAACCAATCCCAAAACAAATACTAGGATATGGCTTAAACCAAAGCCCACTAGTAATAACTGCCCGGATACCAAACGTGCACAAGTGCGCGGATGTGAACGAACCCCGTCGCAAAACCATGCGACCTCTACTCAGTTTTGCCCAAAGGCAAGTAACCCTCCGTGTGGGACTCTAAAGGCTCGACACTACACTGGCAGTGGGTTTAACCATAGGCCGCAAGCGGTACTAGCTGTACGTAACGGTCCCCAGGTAGATGCCGATAAGAAGACTGATGAGGTGAACCCATTTGAACTCCTACTGAGCCTGAATGTGACAATCTCCATACAGTACGGTATGTTCGTCTGAGAGTATCGCATGGCGGGCCTAGGGGAGCGGTAAACGTCAGTCCCCTAATAGCGCTACAAGTCGTGTCGGAGTGTAGCCCAGAACACCCTGAGAAACTACTGGTAACACTACCAGCAAATCTTGCTTGCCCTGGCCAGGGACGACTATGTGTAATGGCTCTCCTTGACACAGCGCGATATCAACTCCCAATACCGGGAGAGACGAATCCTGTCTAACTGTCACTGCTTCCAAGTGCTTCGGGACTGCACCCAACTACTACCTGTTTGCACGACTCAATAGAGCCGTGGTAGGGTAGTAATCTAAGTACAGTAGGAACACACTTGAGGCGAAGTGACAGTGTCAAGTCAACGGACTACAGCTGTACTCATGTCACCTGGGAACTGTTAACTGACGATAGGTATAATACCAACCTACAGTTCCCAACGAGTCTTGTCCAGTGTACTCGTAACCTAACGAGCACCTGCATACTATCTCCAGTACGACGTACTGTTGGCTGTGGGACAGACCATCTCCCCTGCTGGGACGAGAAGCGTATGCACCAGTCTACTCTGGAGTATCGATGCCCTGTCTCGATAATCCTACGACTAGGGACCAAAATAAGGATGTGCTTATAGACTACCCAGCCCCCACTAGTGTGATCGCCATCACAACGCCGGTAGTCAAGCAAAGATCCTAAGGGCTCCATCAATATGTTTTAGCGATATGTTAAAAGAAACATATACACATATTAAAATAGATACAAACCAAGTAGCATACTACTATATCGAGCAAGACTGTTGTAAACCCGTGTATATATTCCAAGCTTCCAAAATGTATTATACATACTAGTACTATACAATAATGGCCTCTAGGGCATACATATGCAACACCATTAGCCACTTCGCAGATTTGGTGGGTAATCTCAGGCACCCGAGAGGTACTTCGATCTTCTCAAAGACGGTGACAGTGAAGTTCTTGATTACCCAAACTTGACACTACTGCTGTTCTAGACTATGTGATCTGGCAGGAGTATGAGTATAACGTCGTTCTAAACTAGATTTAGAAGTGCACGTGTATATGACTCTGCCAGAAGGTTGTTATAATCAGTGGGAGCAGCGGAAGAGTAGTGGGAAAGTAGCTTATGTCTATTTATAGACTAAAACAAGTATAGCGGATATAGATCATCTAGTTTTGATGTGACAGTCATAGAGTTTGACTTCATCAGAACAATAGATGGATCTAGATTTGAGAAGGTAGTAGGCAGAAATGTCTTGGTATTTGGATGACATGCTCTTGATAGGAAGTAAACCCGCCGTTACCGGTCCCAAGTCCGGATGAGAAAGGGTGAAGGTTGTGGTAGGCTTGTGACAGCCAACGTAAAACTTTGTCACATTCTATGACATGAACCATAATAAGAATATCGTTGGGGCGTCCCCTACTCAGCGACGCGCTATATCGGATCCCGGGTGTAGTGTTAAGTATGCAAGGGCTTCTAAGTCGTCGTCCAGAAACGGCGTGCTACATCGGACCCCGGGTGTAGTGATAAATAAGCAAGGGTTTCATAGGATCCGTCTAGCTTACTGGAACATAGGATCCCTTACGGGTAGACTAATAGAATTAGTGGAGGTGATGATTAGGAGGAGAGTTGGTATTATGTGTTTGCAAGAAACTAAGTGGGTAGATGAAAAGAGTAGTGTCATAGAGCCTTGGGATTATAAATTTTGGTATACGGGTAGAGATAAAAATCGTAATGGGTAGGCATAATCATAGATAGACGGTTGCTTTAGGATGTAGTTGAGATTAGGAGAAAAGGTGATAGAATTTTACTGGTTAATCTTATTCTAGGTGGAGAGATCCTTAATGTTTTTAGTGCTTATGCACCACAAATAGGTCTTGATGACGCTAGTAAGCATCTATTCTGGGAGGATTTAGACGAGATGGTGCAAAGTATACCTAGTGGAGAGAAGTTATTTATTGGTGGTGATCTCAATAGACATGTAGGTACTAGTCGTAGCGGGTTTGATACTATCCATGGAGAATTTGGTTTTGGACAAAGGAATGAAGTAGGTGGCTCGATTCTAGATTTTGCCTTATCTTATGACTTGATCTTAGCAAACACCTGGTTTAGGAAAAGAGAGTGCCACCTTATCACTTTTAGGAGCGGATCAAGTGCTAGTCAAATAGACTTTTTTCTAACGAGAAGAATAGATAGAGCTTGTTGTATCGACTGTAAGGTGGTGCCAGGTGAGAGTGTAACCACTCAACATAGACTTTTAGTTCTAGATTTTCGATTTAGAAGAGGACCCAGGAAGATTAGACGTATGGTGGTGTCGGGACCCGGTTCTTGCTCACGGAACAAAGTGCCATATGGAACAAAGTGCCACGCCAAATGTCATGCCGAGTGGGCGGGGCCACCTCTTGAATCCATGGGGGCCACCTCTTGAGTCCGTGGGACCCACTGTAGAACAATGGGGAATCTTCGGAATACATTCCGAAAGAGGGCAGATCCGGAACTATAAATGAAATGATACCACTCTTTAATACAGATGCACCTTTTAAGTGAACCGGCACTACTGGAGCTTGAGAACTCTGTAGTTAAGCGTGCCCGAGCCAGGGAAGTCCTTGGATGGGTGACCTCCTGGGAAGTGGCCACTGGTCGGGTCCGGTTCGCTCCGAAGGACAAAACCGTGCGGTTTCGGCCAGAGCGGATAATACCATCTGTATTGGGGGTGGGTCGTGACGCAAACCACCTAGGTTGATATAGTTCTTAAAAGAGACACAGTGTCTTTAAGCAAAGCCTATGTTTCTCAAACCATCAAGGATGACCTAGTTCTCAAATGAGACTGTGTCCCTATGCAAAGCCTATGTTGGAACTCAAGTTTCCAATCCCAAAGCTTATGAACTTATGGACCTCACAATGTGAGAATGGAACCTATGTTCATCCATATTGGAAAACCAAGATACCAATAAGGATATAGTCAAGCAATGCTTGGCCAAATCATGAAATATATATAAGGATTTGGACTGATCCGCGACCTATGGACGATGAAAAAATTAGTCTCCATATACAATCCAAGTGCAAATCAAATAAAAAGCAAAAGACACAACACATGAAGAAACAACATGGAGTATAGAAAGTTGTCATTCGCGACAACGTAATTAACTACAGAAGCTTACGCCTGTAGAAAAAATTCATCCCCGCAATCAACAAACTTCTCACCCTGAAAGGGAATCTGAAGTCAAGTTACGTCGGTCGCATCTATTCAAACCTCCGATATACGGCGCTATAGTCCCTTAGTGTCTTCTGAGAGGTGAATGGATCAACCCATGCATCTGCCCCTAAATTCAGGCAAGATATTCCAACCCAGTCCGTCTCCCATTTTCGACGGTAAACAGTATCCATAACACCAGTTAGACCGACTGCTCTTAGTGCTTGTCATTCCCTAAAAGGAGTGGACTACAATAATAGGCCAAAAGCCCAGCAAATATCTCTGTCAATGATATGGCAATAGACGGATACACAATCAACACAGTCTATATGGTGGGACACACGCTTGTCCTAAAGAAAAAGAAGATACTAAGGCTTCTTCAAGGGAAGCCCAAAGTCGGGTGGAAGAATTAAATGAAGCTCGTAGTCTCGGCCATCAATTCAGCTTGATCAAACTCAAAATCCAAGAAGCTTAAATAACTATACAAAAAGGTGCCAACAAGGCCAAATAAAGAATAAATGCAATAGCGACCCCTAAGTCAATAAACTGGGAATTGACCCCTAAGTTGTTAAACTGGGAAATAAAAAAAAGAAAAGAAAGAAAAAGAAAAACAATATATATAAATAAAGGGTTAGTCCACAAGCAAAAGGGGCATGAATGAAAACCTGAAAATGTTTTGTGGGTAAAAACAGCGAGACTATCCGCGTGTTAGTGTATATGCCCTAGAGGCCATTGCTGTATCATACTAGTTTGTATATTACTTAATGGAAGCTTGGGATATTCACAGTTGTATAGACAATCTTGCTCAAAATGGTAGTATGCTACTTGATTTGTTTCTACTTTAATGTATACATGTGTTTCTTTTAGCATATCGCCTATACACATTAGTGGAGCCCTTAAGATCTTTGCTTGATTTCCAGCGTTGTGATGGCAGTCACACTTGTGGGGGCTGGGTAATCTATAAGCACATCCTTATACAGGTCCCTAGTCGTAGGACTATCGAGACAGGGCATCGATACTCCGGAGTAGACGAGCGTATACGCTTCTCATCCCAGCATGGGAGACGGTCTGTCCCACAGCCGTCGGTACGTCGTACTTGAGATAGTATGCGGGTGCTCGTTAGGTTACGAGTACACTGGACAGGACTCGTCGGGAACTGTTGGTTGGTACTATACCTATCGTCAGTTATCAGTTCCCAGGTGACATGAGTACAGCTTAGTCCGTTGACTTGACACTGTCACTTCGCCTCGAGTGTGTTCCCACTGTTCTTAGATTGCTACCCTACCACGGCTCAAAGGAGTCGTGCAAACAGGTAGCAGTTGGGTGCAGTCCCGAAGCACTTGGAGGCAGTGACGGTTAGACAGGATTCGTCTCTCCCGGTATTGGGGGTTGATATCGCGCTGTGTCTAGGAGAGCCATTACACAAAGTCCCTGGCCAGGGCAAGCGAGATACACTGGTAGGTTTCCAGTGTTATCTCAGGGTGCTGGAAGTGAAGGACAAAGTCTGTAAGGAGGAGGTTCTGGGATACACTCCGACACGACTTGTACCGCTATTATGGGACTAACGTTTACCGCCCCCTAAGCCCACCATGCTATATTCTCAGACGAACAGACTGGACTGTACGGAGATTGTCACATTCAGGCTCAGTAGGAGTTCAGATGGGTTCACCTCGTCAGTCTTCTTATCGGCATCTACATGGGGACCGTTACGTACAGCTAGTACCGCTTGCGGCCTGTGGTTAAACCCACTGCCAGCGTAGTGTCGAGTCTTTAGAGTCCCACACATAGGGTTATTCGCCTTTGGGCAAAACAGAGTAGAGATCGCATGGTTTTGCGACAGAGTTCGTTCACATCCGCGCACTTGTGCACGTTTGGTGTCCGGACAGTTATTACTAGCGGGCTCTGGTTTGAGCCAGATCCTAGTATATGCTTTAGGGTTAGTTTTATCTCATTGTATTCGTGCTCCTCGGAACACGAATGCTGGTGTGTATGCACAGTTGACTGAGGCAGAGGAAGAGGATTCTCATTAGGGTTTTGGTACGGGTGTGTATGCACAGTTGACGGTTGTCGTTTACCAAACCCTAATGAATATGTGAAATATCAATTAATAATATTAATTAAAGGAAATTGAGTTATGGTTAGGGTTGTTGACTTGTTGACCAAAGTTGAAAAGTTGACCATCATCATTTCAAGCAAAGATGCTCTTTGATCTTTGCAAAATTCATTTAATATGAAATGATAATGGTCATTTCAACATACCATCACCTTTTTTCATTTTGATTAATTTTGTTAATTGATTAATTCACATATATTGGTTATGGTTGCAAAACTATGATCACTCTCTCATATTCATTCTCTCTCATCCATTTGCTCTTCTTCTTCCTCTAGCTAAAGGAAAATCATTCTCATGAGTTGAGAACCATTTCCTTTGAGATAAAATACCAAAGTCACTCTCTACTCATCCTAAGGTTGAAGGTCTAGCAAGCCTAACACTTTAGTTTCCTCAAGTTCGAGGAAGGAGCTCAAGGTAGAGACCCTCAGGTGGATCCATCTTCGGCAAGAGAAGGCGACGAGGAGAGAACCATCCGACCACTACAAAAAGTCCAAGAGAAGGAGTTCAAGTTGAGGTATAACCCCCTAACCGAGTAGGTAAAGCTCTTATTATTTGCTAGTGTGTAGTTTAGCAAAGATCCGAGTTTTCTAGTCCATGTTACCATGACCCGAAAAATCATTTTTCACCGTTTCCGCAAGCCCGAAAGAACCGGAAGAAGTAATGTGGACTTACACCGCGAGCTTGTGAAAACTCGCAAGGACGCAAACTCGTAAAAAAAATCCCCCAACGGAGAATGATGAGTTGCTCCTGGTACTATATTCCAGTGTTAGCGATACAGATGTCAAATGAAAATTCAAATTCCCAAATTCCCCTAAAGGCGAATGATGAGTCGCTTCTAGCACCATATTCCAGTATAGTGATGCTGATGCTAAACAGCAATCTAAGTCCCCAAAGCCTCCAACTGCAAATGATGAGTCATTCCTGATATCATATTCCAGTGTAGTGATGCTGATGCCAAAATTCCAAAATCGGATTCAAATCTCAACTCAAATTCAAAAACCCCGCCGAAAAAGGAAGAAATCAGAAAGATCAAATTAAACTCCCAGCCGACAGTGCTTCCAAGCTCGAAAGTCCCAGTGGACAGATAGGGAACTCCCAAAACAAATCAAATCAACAAGTCAACCAATAACCTTCCTGTCGGAATCATGCTTCGTCTCGGAATCAAGTCAACCAATTGCCTTCCCCATCGGAATGATGCTCTATCTCGGAAAATCAAGCCCCGCGTCGGAATCATGCTCCGCCTCGGAAAATCAAGCCCTGTGTCAGAATCATGCTCCGTATTGGAAAAACATACCCCGCGTCGGAATCATGATCCACCTCGGAAACTCAAGCTCCCGCGTCGAAATCATACTCCGCCTCAGAAAGTCTGCACCGTATCGAAATCATGCTCCGCCTCGAAAAATCATGCCCCGCGTCAGAATCATGCTCCATCTCGAAAAATCGAACTTTGCGCCAGAATCAAGCTCCATCCCAGAATCAACCTTTACGTCGAAACCATACTTCGTCTCGGAAGGTCTGCTCCACCTTGGAATCATGCTCCTTCCCCAGAATCATGCTCCGCCCACGGAATCATGCTCCTCCTCAGGATATCTGCCTCTATGTTGGAAGCCTAACAATAAAGACCCCTAAGTCGTTAAACTGGGAATAAATGACCACTAAGTCGTTAAACTGGGAATACATGACCCCTAAGTCGTTAAACTGGAAATAGATGTCCCTTAAGTCGTTAAATTAGGAACAAATAAAATTCTCCAAAGACAAATGATGATTCGTTCCTGAAATCATGCTTCAGTGTTAGCGATGCTGATGTCAACCAAAATCAAAATTCCAAAATCCTCTAAAACTCCGCATCCAAATCCTCCAAAGACAAATGATGGTTTGCTCCCGAAACCATGCTTCAGTGTTAGTGATGCTAATGTCAACCAAAATCCAAAATCCAAAATCCTCCAAAACTCCACATCCAAATCCTCCAAATGCAAATAATGAGTTGCTCCTGGTACCATATTCTAATGTAGCGATACTGATGCCAAATTCCAAACTCAGATTCAAATCTCAACTCAAATTCAAAAGTCACACCGAAAAAGGAAAAAATCAAACAGATCAAATTAAAGTACCACTCAATAGAGCTTCCAAGATCGAAAGTCCCGTTGGATGGATCGGAAACTCCCAAAACAAATCAAATCAACAAGTTAACCAATGACCTCTCTGTCAGAATCAAGCTCCGTCTCGAAAAATCAGACTCTGCGCCAGAATCAAGCTCCGTCCTAAAATCAACCTCTGCGTCGAAACCATGCTTCGTCTCGGAAGGTATGCTCTGCCCCTGGAATCATGCTCCGCCCCGGAATTATTCTCCATCTCTGAATCATGCTCCACCTCGGAATCATGCTCCGCCCCGGAATTATTCTCCATCTCTGAATCATGCTCCACCTCGGAATCATGCTCCGTCCCGGAATCATGCTCTACCTTAGAAAACCAAGCCGCGCGCCAGAATTATGCTCCGCCTCGGAAGTCTGCCTGCGTCGGAATTATGCTCCGTCTCAAAAAGTCAACCCCTGTCGGAATCAAACTCCGCCTGCTGCATCGGAATCAAGCTCCGTCTCAGAACTAACCGTGTCGGAATTAAGCTCCCGCCTACTGCGTCGGAATCAAGCTCTACCTCTGCATCGGAATCAAGCTCCGTCTCAGAACCAACATCCCTGTCGGAATCATGCTCCGCCTCGAAAGATATGCCTCTACATTGGAATCAAGCTCCGTCTCAGCGTCGGAATCAAGCTCCGTCTCAGAACCAACCTCCCTGTCAGAACATACTCTGCTTCGGAAGATATGCCTCTGCATCGGAATCAAGCTCCGTCTCAAAACCAACCTGTGTCGGAATCAAGCTTTGCCTAAGAATCAAACACGTGTCGGAATCATTCTCTACCTTGGGATACTGACCTCTACGTCACTAAAAAAGAATCAAATTAATCTCTATATGAAAGAAGATCTATCAATTTCATGCACACGAAGCAGACATGTGGTGTGCATTTATTGATGGGGGCACTTTGTTGGGGTAAAAAATTACACATCACGGCCGAAGTCCAAAAAAGTCAAAGTCCAAGCCGTAAAAGTTGGCCCAGGCCCAAGCCCGAATTGTAAATCCCCGTTCCCATCAATAAAATCTTTCTCTGTTTCCCTAATTCTCCGAATATTTCCCTTTTTCTTTTCCTCGTAATTTTGTAGGAAATTGGTTGCTAGATTTGTCGTATTTAAATCCCTCTAAACCCTTTAAAATAAAAAACCAAAACAATATATATATATACACACACACACACTAGAACCCAAAACCCCAAAAACCCCAGCCCAAACAAACAAAGTGAAATAAATAAAACCAAAACCATATATATATAACTCCTCAGCCAGCCCAACAAAGAAAACAAAATGAATTAATTAAACTAAAATCTCGGCCCAGCCCAAGCTCCCCAGCCCGCGCCCGCTCCAAACCCGACCCGACCCACTCCAACCTCTCCTCTTCCCCACAAAGCTTTTCCCGCTCGTTCTTTCTTCTGCGCGAACCCACGTCATCCCCATGTCGCCCACGTCACCAACGCCCCCGCTCGTCGCCCACGACCTCGCGCGCGTCTCAACCGCGCCTCGTCCCTCTAATCCTCTACCCCTCCTTACTCTCGACCTCTCGCTCTCACTCCTCTCCTCTCTCCTAACTCCCAGCCTCACTCCCATAACCCACTGCACCCCCGACAACGACGACGACGACTGGATTCACCTCGTCCTTCCTCCATCACATCTCCCTCTACTTCACCCCCTCTCCTACACACCCTCTCCTCACCATCTCGAGCCACCGCAGAGCCCCCTGCATACCCTCCTCGCAACCAAGCTCTCCTGCACCGCATCGCTGACGAGCTCCCCACTACCGTGTAGACCTCTACATCCTCAGCATCATCACCATTACCACCAAACCTGAGCCCCCACTACCCCACTCCCTCACTCCAAAACCCACACCAAACTCCTCGCCACAAGCTTCGGACCCTACACACGACCCCCGCTGTACCATCGCCAGAGCGACCACCGCCGACCATCGTCGACCCCAGCACACCCCAGGAGACCCATAGAACCCCAACACCGCTTCCAGTGATCGCGAGCCATCCCCGGGCAACTCCGACGACGAACCTGAAACGCAAGCCGAGGCCGTGAATCCAAACCGTGCCGTTCGTCGCGCGTTCGTTCCGTTACCGCTGCCGTGCGTCGCCAAAGCGTCTCCAGGAAAGTAACCTACTTGCTACATGCTAGTTATTACTGTTACATTTCTAAAACCTATTAATTCCTTGTTTATAACTCGTGAAAACTTATATGACACAAGTGCTCGATGCAAAACCCGAGCGAAAACCTTCTAGTAAACTGGCGGAACTTGATTATATATGCTGGCCCGTGTGGAAATGAACATTGTGGTGAAATTTTACTGGAAAATATAATCGTTACTGGCTTGAACGATCACCCCCAATTACGCCCGTTAAAACTGACTATTTCCCACATCTGAAATTTGTTAAAATCATAATTAATTGTGTACACATTGAAATGATGTGTTCGAGGGCTCGAATCGAAGACGACTCGACGAAATAGAACCCTATAAAAAAATTTAATTGTTTCTATACTGAAAATATGACAAGAACTGATTCGGAGAGCGGCTATGGACTGCAGTCCAGAGCAGCTCTCGCTGTTGATTTCTATCTCGTAATGCTTACCACTTTGTTGACTGAACTTGTATGTTGCGGAACCCAATACCTTATTGAATAAGAAACTGTTAGATAAATAACTCAAGTGATTTCACCCCTTTTTATCGTTGTTTACTATTTAAACTGCAATTTAAAAGAACGGGACGTATAGCAGTCCCAAACAGAAACAGAATTGATACCCTAGTATTGAACAGTGTATAACTTCTGACGTAGAGATGCGGTTGAGAATCCGTCTATTGCGTTGGAAACCCAATTAATAGACTTATATTTCATTCAACTATAGAGTCGCTAAATTCTGACCTCAACTGGGTGAAAATCGTGTCGCGAAACGGACGTTCAGTTCAGAAACTGAATTTCCTGCAGCGAACACTTAAATTGAAATGGTTGTAAATTGAATACCCGAAATCCGATTGCACTGAAACAAATTTTTCTGAACTTCCGACAGAGTGTACTTATTACCGTATTTGTATCGTTTCACTGAATTCTGAACATATGAATTACTGCAATTTTTGTAAGCTCATGAAGTGCATAATAGTTCATATTACACATGACTTGTTAACTGCATAAATGCACATACCTTACCCAACTGCCATACACATGGTGATAATGCGCGTTATTATTCAGTGTACAATACATTATCGTGCGAGAATGATATTGGTTTAGGAGTGTCAAGTATGCCAATGGAAAAGTGAATGATTCGTGACAGTGATTAATACAGTGAACAGTGACAAAACCGTGTTATTGGTGCATACTTGTACACGACTAAATCATAATCATCAATAGTGTAAACTTGGGGAAAAAGGGAAATCGAAGTGGAAAGAGCATCGTATTTAGCGGGGACCGCGATTTAGAGGATGATCATTCGAACAGCGACTCTTATATATATTAGGTAGGATCTAGCGATCCGGCTGACAGGGTTATGTCCCGGGCGTGTAGCTCGTTGTCTCGGGTATGTATGAGACCCTCGTTAAACATGATCCTCATTTCCACAACTCGATTTCAAATATGACTTAGAGACTGATAGGGACACAGATCATACTTTGCATCAGTTAGTGACATAGTAATTATCTGCATTTTACTTCCACTGTTATTATCTTATTTGCCTGTTTCATGTCATTATTATAATATTGCTATTGTGTCGCTCTGACGACCTGAGTATGCATGCTCAGTGATAGAGGTGGATTCGCCTGACCTCGAGAAGACCGTGAAGATCCAGACTAGTGACCCAGTTAAATTTCTACATTGATATTCCTGGTTAGTTGCTCGTTTGCTTACTTCCATTGATCTCAGATTCCTTTATACCTGATAGTTTTAGTGACTGCATTCTCTTTACCCATATTGCATTTTACTGATTACCATGTAATGCTAGAAGCCGAAATGTGACTACGACAGGATCTTTCCTTGATCGTAGGAGCATGGCTGGCCCAGTCATCCCTCGTTTTCCGTATTTTGGGAAGCGGGGCGTGACATGGTTTTGTTGGTATCAAAGCACCGGGTTTAGAATAAAATTGCAGTTCAATTTAGGGGTCCCTTGAATCATACTTTGTTTCCTTGCTTTCACTTCCATATACTACTTGTGCAACTACTTGTGCATCACCACTCAAGTTCATGTTTTGAATCTTATCTACTTTATCTTTCCTCGTGTTCCACATCATTAATCGTTATTTCCCTTTGTGTTCCACTATCTGATCATGATCCTTACTTTTCTGGCCATGGCCAACCCTGGGACAGCACCGCTTCTTGATGAGGACACTTGGTCATGCATTTCTTTCGACTGTATATTAGTGAGTTCAGATGACGAGGTCGATGGTCCACAGGTCATATTCAACGACGGCGAATGCGAGGACGAGGGAATCGATGTCGTAGCTCCAGAGATCAATATGATTAATGATTCTGACGATGAAGAGGACCCAATAGGAGAGGATCCACAGGGAAATGCGGTAGAGGAGGAACCCGATAAGGATCCTGAAGAGGAAGATCCTGAGGAAGACCCTATGGAAGAGGATCCAGAAAAGGACCCGGAACAGGCAGCTATGACGCGATCCTCGAGATGGATTAGATGAGTACCTTCCATGCAGTTATTGATTGCCGAGCAAGGAATATGATCTTCCGCTTTCCCAATCACCTAGAGTTTATTTTCGAAGGCGGGAGCGAATCTTTGGAGCCAGTCAAGTATAGAGCCAAGCCAAAAGAGTTGACCGCTATGGAGATGGATGAGAGCCCAGCCCAGAGATTGTTCGGGATTTTCTGGACGTGTTCCCTGAAGATTTACCAGGACTACCACCTCCACGCGTCTTGGAATTCTCGATCGATTTGGCTCCAGGTACAACACCAGTTTCCAAGGCCCCGTACAGAATGTCACCGGTTGAGTTGGCAGAATTGAAGAAGAAAATTGAAGAACTCTTGGAGAAGGGATTTATTCGGCCAAGCGTTTCACCATGGGGTGCACCAGTTCTGTCGGTGAAGAAGAAGGATGGATCGCTGCGGATGTGTATAGACTATCGAGAGCTAAACAAAGTCACAATAAAGAACAAGTACCCAATTTCGCGCATCGACGACTTATTCGATCAGTTAAGTGGGGCCAAGGTATTTTCGAAGTTGGATCTCCGTTCTGGCTATCATCAAATCAGAGTAGCAGCCGAGGATATATGCAAAACAGCTCTCAGGACCCGATACGGACATTATGAGTTCCTTGTGATGTCGTTCGGTGTTACCGATGCTCCAGCAATATTCATGCACTTGATGAACAGGGTGTTTGCAAAGTACTTAGACACGTTTGTCGTTGTATTTATCGACGATATACTAGTCTACTCGAAGACCCAGGAGGAGCATGTTGAGCATTTGCGCATGGTTCTACAAATGCTTCGGGAGGAGAAGGTGTATGCGAAATTAAGCAAGTATGAATTCTGGCTTGACAAGGTTCAATTCTTGGGACATATTGTTTCGGGCGAAGGCATCTCAGTGGACCCGGTAAAGATAGAATCTGTCAGAGATTGGCCAACACCGAAGTCAGTGGCCGAGATCAGAAGCTTTCTGGGATTGGCAGATTATTATCGGAGGTTCGTCCAAGACTTTTCAAGAATCGCTGAACCGTTGACGAGGCTGACACGGAAGGACGTACCGTTTGCGTAGACAGAAGAGTGTACTCAGGCATTTGACACACTGAAGAAGAAGTTAACTACGGCGCCCATTCTTACAGTACCAGATGATTCCGATGGTTTAGTGATACATAGTGATGCCTCAGGGAAAGGATTAGGCTGTGTTCTGATGCAGCACGGTCGAGTGGTTGCTTATGCCTCTCGACAGCTAAGAACTCATGAAAGGAACTATCCTACGCATGACTTGGAGTTAGCAGCAGTGATTTTTGCGTTGAAGATTTAAAGGTATTACCTGTTGGGCGAGAAGGTAGAAGTGTATACGGATCATAAGAGTCTGAAGTAAGTCTTCACTCAGAAAGAACTAAACATGAGGCAGCGCCGATGGCTAGAATTGATGGCAGATTACGACTTGGACCTTCAGTACCACCCGGGGAAAGTAAATGTTGTACCGGATGCTCTCAGTCGCAAGCCAGCGGTCATGATGTTGACCAGTCAGAGGGGCATTATTGAGGATTTCCAGAGACTCGAGCTTGAAGTCGTCACACCGAGCGTACTCAGTCAATTTTGGCAACTACAGGTGCAGTCTTCCCTTGTGGATCGCATCAAGGCTGCACAAGCGGATGATCCTCGATTGCAAAAGTTCAGAGCGCAAGTAGAAGCCGGGCTGAGAACGGACTTAATCATACATGAAGACGGTTCTTTGATATTCGGTAGCAGGCTCTGTGTACCCAAGGGGAATGTTCGAGAAGAGGTACTAGCTGAGGCGCATAGTTCAGCTTGTTCTGTGCATCCGGGAGGTATAAAGATGTATCGAGATCTAAAACAGCATTTTTGGTGGAACGGGATGAAGCGAGAAATTGCGCGGTTCGTATCCAGATGCTTGGTATGCCAGCAGGTGAAGGCGGACATCAGAGGACAGCAGGATTGTTACAACCGCTTCCGATACCAGAATGGAAGTGGGAGCACATTACTATGGATTTCGTGACGGCCTTACCACGAAGCCCTAGGGGCAACAACGCCATTTGGGTTATCGTCGACCGCCTCACGAAAACTGCACACTTCTTACCTTTCCGAGTGGGACAGTCGACAGAGTCACTGGCAGAGAGATACATGCAGGAGATAGTGCGACTTCACGGAGTCCGGGTCAACATTGTGTCAGATCGAGACGCCAGATTTGTTTCGCACTTCTGGAGGAGCTTACATGAGAGTTTGGGTACCCGCCTCAAGTTCAGCACAGCTTATCACCAGCAAACGGACGGACAATCCGAGCGTACGATTCAGACGCTCGAGAATATGTTGAGGGCCTGCATGTTGGATTTTCAGGGTTCCTGGGAAGATCATCTGCATCTGGTTGAGTTCTCTTATAACAACAGTTACCAGGATAGCATCCAGATGGCTCCTTTCGAAGCACTTTACGGGCGGAAGTGTCGATCCCCAGTTTGTTAGGATGATGTGGGAGAATGAAGACTGTTGGGTCCCGAGCTCATCGTTCACACAGTCGACAAGGTCCAAATGATCAGGCAGCGTATTAAGACGGCTCAGGATCGACAGAAGAGTTGGGCAGATACCAGCAGGAGGGCACTAGAATTTGAAGTCGGAGATCACGTATTCCTGAAGATTTCCCCTACCCTTGGAGTTATCAGGTTCGGAGGTCGCGGGAAACTCAGTCCCCGTTTCATCGGACCTTTTGAGGTGCCAGAGCGAGTAGGAGAGCTGGCCTATCGACTTGCCTTGCCTCCATCGCTAGCTAGTGTGCACAATACCTTCCACGTGTCTCAGTTGCGTTGTTATGTTCGGGATGAGAGCCATGTTCTGGACTATTCGGAGTTAGCTTTGGCTACCGATCTATCTTACGAGGAGCAGCCCACCACCATCCTCGACCGCAGAGAGAAAGTGCTGAAGAATAAGGTCATTCCGTTAGTCCGAGTGTCTTAGGACGGTCGTTCCCCAGGAGAATCTACCTGGGAGCGGGAGGAAGATATCCGTGCACGTTTTCTATATCTTTTCATTTAGTACTTTTGTTTCATTGTATCCTTGTTAAATTTCGATGACGAAATTTTTTGTAAGGGGGTATGATGTAAATCCCCGTTCCCATCAATAAAATCTTTCTCTATTTCCCTAATTCTTCGAATATTTCCCTTTTTCTTTTCCTCGTAATTTTGTAGGAAATTGGTTGCTAGATTTGTCGTATTTAAATCCTTCTAAACCCTTTAAAATCAAAAACCAAAACAATATATATATACTAGAACCCAAAACCCCAAAAACCCCAGCCCAAACAAATAAAGTGAAATAAATAAAACCAAAACCATATATATAAAACTCCTCGGCCAGCCCAACAAAGAAAACTAAATGAATTAATTAAACTAAAATCCCGGCCCAGCCCAAGCTCCCCAGCCCGCGCCCGCTCCAAACCCAACCCGACCCACTCCAACCTCTCCTCTTCCCCACAAAGCTTTTCCCTCTCGTTCTTTCTTCTGCGCGAACCCACGTCGCCCCCACGTCGCTAACGCCCCCGCTCGTCGCCCATGACCTCACGCGCGCGTCTCAACCGCGCCTCGTCCCTCTAACCCTCTCCCCCTCCTCGCTCTCGACCTCTCGCTCTCACTCATCTCCTCTCTCCCAACCCCCAGCCTCACTCCCACAACCCACTGCACCCCCGACGACGACGACGACGACTGGATTCACCTCGTCCTTCCTCCATCACATCTCTCTCCACTTCACCCCCTCGCCTACACACCCTCTCCTCACCATCTCCAGCCACCGCAGAGCCCCTTACACACCCTCCTCGCCACCGAGCTCCCCTGCACCGCATCGCCGACGAGCTCCCCACTGCCCCGTCGACCTCTGCATGCTCAGCATAATCACCATTACCACCAAACCCGAGCCCCCACTACTCCACTCCCTCACTCCAAAACCCACACCAAACTCCTCTCCACAAGCTCCAGACCCTACACACGACCCCCGCTGTACCATCGCCGGAGCGACCACCGCCGACTGTAACAACTCCAATTTTTTTGTATACCTAAATTTGATTTAAATTTGAAGTATACATGGAGTATTTAATGTTGCTGATAACACTTTAAGTATCTATCTCTTTACAATAATTACAAGAAGGAGCTTGTAGCTCATTGGTAATACCGTGCACTGCTGAACCAAGCCACCAGAGTTCGAATCTCATATCCCACATTATTTTTAGCACATTTTTTCTTTAAAAATTCCTGGAAGTCCAAAAGTCCACAGGCCATAACTCCCAAACATTGAACTGAACCCAAAATTTGGAGTATACCAAAAGCCTAGTCAGGAGACCCCCTACCCGACTCCGGCCGAAATCGGCCGGAATCGGCCAACTCGGCCGGCGGCCGGCCGGCGCCGCCGGCAGGAGTTGCGCCGACGGTCGGGGTCCCAACACCAATGTTGCGTCTTTTGGCCTTCTGAAACTCATGGGTTACTCCATTTTTAATGGAGCAGTTCTGAATGTTAAATATAACCCTTTTAATGCAAAATTTTAATGTTTTTCTTTAATTTTTATAATTTTTTAATAAAAAAAGACCCTTCACCTATCCTACCCTAGCTACCCTATAAATAGACCCCTACCCCCTACCTTCTCATTTCAAAACCCTAGAAAAACTCTCTTGAAATTTCCACAAGAAGTGTGCTTTGAAATCGAGTTCCCGGCGAAACCCTGACGGAATTCCGGCGACGTGTTTTGAAGCAACCGGCGACGTAACCACCCTCAGCCTTCCTCCCTAGTTATCTATACTTTTTAGAAGAGTTTAAACCCGTAAGTCCCATCCTTCTCACCTTTCTATTTCTTAAAAATATGGATTTATGGAACCCGACGGAAATCGGAACAAACCGATTTCCGATTCGATTTTTCTACAAATTTTCACTTGTCAACTAATCCACAATACCCTAACATATTCATGTTGACTATTAATCATCCATAAACAAATTTAAATAAAGTTTCTCACATGAAATGATAGCTTCTTTGCAAAACCGTATTCTTTTCATAAAAATACCATAGAGTTTATTTTTCTTGTTCTAATTAATTCCCTCACTCCTAAATACGTTTATCTTGATCACTAAACTTGTAGAAATCAATTTGAATGAATTTTCACACATGAAATGATAACGTTTTCAAATACCGTATTCTTACGCTTTAATACCTTCAAGTTTAATATATCTTGTTTAACCTCTAAATTTCATTAAAACTTAAAATAAGTCACGAGGTAATGACCTGCCTCTACACACACACAAATATAACCCTAATTGATAAACATTAAAATATAGAATACGAAAATACAGGACTTTTCACTAAAATACCATATTCTTTATAAATCTTTTCTAAAAGCTTTAAGTTGTACACAATTTTAAATGAATCTTTTAAAATGAAAGCACGATAGGTCATGAACATCGATCGTTTATCTAAACTGTCTTGTGGTGTCTAGGCAAGTGTGACTAAGGCTAGTGGTTTTTAATTAGGCCCACGACTGTGGTTCCTTCCCACTTACCTGGCACTTACCTGACCGCAATTGACGGTGAAGAGGCGATTTGAGACTTCTAATGACTTGTCGTTTAGACCTTAGAAATAGGCTAGTTGGCTTAGGAAACCCTAACAACTAAAAACGGAAAACTATACTCTTTTACAAATAAATACCTTATATTTATAAAACCGTTTTTCTAAATGAATGATATTTATTAAATCTAAGTAAAGCGCCGCTACAACCCACCTTTGGGGAACCCGTTAGGGATAGTACGGTTTATCGTGCACCCGCGGGCTAGTAGTGCGAGATTCAGACCTTCGCAAGGAGCATTCGGTCTCGAAAGGTTTAAAATACGATATTTAAGGAAAATGAAATTTTGGAAGATAAAATATTTATTTAAAATTATTCTTGTATTAAAATATATTTAATTATCATTTAGACACCTATTTTATTATAATATAAAGTTTCCACATTTTTCTAAAATCACAAGTTTAAAAGTTACATTAAAATACCATGAATTTCAAATAAATCAATTAATACTTTTATTAGGATATATTCACTAGAATAACACAAATAAAATTCATACTCATTATAACTATAAAGACGAATAATAAATACTTGAGGTGTATTTTGAAAAAAATATACAATAGTACCTTTTACATAAAACCCCCTCAAGTTTCTTAAATTACAATAAGGCCCCTAATAATTAATGAACTTCAAATTCTCTTCTTTTAGTCTGACTCGGGTAAGAGTCTGACTATTTCTGACTTGAATATAAATCAAGTCAATATATATTCTTTATATTCTTCTCAAGATGAATACATGAATTCCTGAATCCAGTTAACAATCTATATAACTTGACTGAACCGAACTATGGATATATTCCTGTTACATGTTTCCCAGTATTCCATTTATATGACTCTTCGGTTATAACCGTTTCCTGATATCATGGTTTCGGACAGTCGGTTAATCAATCTTACAATCAATACAATTTTACAAGATAGCAATACTGTTAAAAACACTACAGGGTTTAAGGGGTAGATTGGTACGGAAGATGTTAAAGGTGGCACGAGGTGGTCAGATTAATACACCTAACCTGAATCTCATTGCTGTTGTACCGTGGCATAACGGTTCCTTGTACTACACGTGCCCTAGTCTCTGGCAAGTGAGACTCCCCTCGTATACACTGGCATTCTTCTGTACCAAGGTACAAATAACAGCGTTAACATAATATTACAACAATAGTTTACACTTTAAAATATTTCTTCTTATTCTGTCTTCTCTACTTCCCTCTTACCTTTGGGACTTACCGAGCAATCTGTTCGCTGACGACATTATGTTCTCTCTTCTTTGAATGTCGTCAGGTGACTTGGACCCGGCAGAAGTAGAGCCAACAGAAGAAGATTTGGAGCAATTTGCCGAAGACCCAGCAGTATAATTTCATTGTACACTTTTCTTTTCAGTACTTTCCTTTTCCTGTTATGTCACTGTTTAGGCATCTTTATTTCAGTTGTATTTTCCTTTCCATGTATTGTACAAAGAATGTTAATAAATAAAAGTTGCTGTTCTTTTTATACTCTTGTCTCTTGTGTATTTATATTGCTTAGCTACGCTTAGCGTGTGTACTTCTGAGTACATACGTAGCGGACCTCGTCGTGTTCCCTTCGCCGTATACTGGGAAGCGGGGCGTGACAGGTTTTGTTGGTGACCCATGCAAGTCAAAGCTGTATGAATCCCTGTCATGCAGTTCTGGTCTGCGTGAACAACTTAAGCAATACAACACAAGAACCAGGAACTAAAACATTCTTTACAATTCATATTCCTTGAATCTTGCAAATCTCTATTCTTTGAATCTTATCATTTCATATATTTGAATCTGTCCTAACCCAAATTTTTCTTCAAGGTCATGGATTCCCCAAACAACACCAGCACTAACGTCAACAACACCCCTCCAGCACTACCTCTCACACCAGTTGTTCCTGCACCACCTACTGAGCAAACGATGCTATTTGAGGCGATCCGCAGCCTTCTCGAGGTATAGCAACAACTTTTGAACCGTCTTGAAGCCGATGCACTGGGAGTAAAACAATTCAGAGCTTTGCACCCAAAGCAGTTCTCTGGTAAGGGAAGCCCTCTAGAAGCAGAAGAATGAACACAAAGCATCGAGGACGATCTGGCAGCAGCTCAAGTGCCAGACCACGCTTGGGTCCGTGTAGCGAAACTACAGCTCACGGATAATGCTCGCAATTGGTGGAAGGCGGAAGAAACCCGTCTAGCGCAGCCGATTGAATGGAAGACATTTCGCGAGAAGTTCGACGCGAAATATTTCCCTGTGACTGCCAGGTTCGCCATGGAGCAGCAGTTTATTCATCTACAGCAAGGATCAATGTGGGACAAATCGGTAGATAAATACGACGCTG
Organism: Agapanthus africanus; assembly: GCA_030015575.1. NCBI lineage: Eukaryota > Viridiplantae > Streptophyta > Magnoliopsida > Asparagales > Amaryllidaceae > Agapanthus > Agapanthus africanus. The sequence goes on from CM057340.1 coordinate 698,691,757, forward strand.
AATTCACTATGTTGAGCCGGTAAGATATGTCACAATAGTTCAATTTTTAGATATCACATTCTACACAGCTAACACAATCTTTAAACAGATTCGCGGCATACCTGATACCGACGAACGAGATCAAAGCCCGTCGCTTTCAGCAAGGTTTAGATACAGATATTAAGGCTGCTCTAGTCACAGGAAAGTTTTTGACTCACGAGGAAGCCTTAGAAGCTGCCCGCAGTTATGAGGCAGTGATAAAAGAGAGGGGCAGACCTCAGTCTGCTGGAGTCAAACGCCCTGCCAATCAGATGGCAGGTGGAGCCTTGTCCAGACCTCCTTTCGTGCCAAGGCGACCTGGAGTACCAACCCATCGTCCTAGCCCAGCCTTTTGCACTTACTGCAAGAGAACTGGACATATGATGAAGGACTGCCGTCGAGCCAACCGCCTTTGCTTGATCTGCGGTTCAGCTACTCACGGTATTGGGTCTTGTCCCCAAAGACAGAACTCAGTTGCTGCACCCAGGCCAGCAAATACTTATCAGCAGCGACCAGCTCTTCAGGCACCTGCTCCCAGACTTGCACTGCCTGCACCACCCAAGGGACCACAAGCTGCACCACCTCCTCGACAGTTCCATCAAGCTCAAAGGAACGTTCCGAGGAATGCTCCTCAGGCCAGGAGGAATGTGCCAAAGCGCCAGGCTTTCATGATGTCTGTGGAAGACGCTGAGGCCACTGGCCAAGTCATTACTGGTAAACTTTCCTTCTCAAACTTATCTTTTAGTCTTGTTTATCTGCACACTTTCCCTATATCTAAAACCTATCCCATATACTTTAGGTACAATCCTAGTAGCTTCACTACCTGCACTTGCACTGTTTGATACTGGAGCATCCCATTGCTTTATGTCGCAACGGTTTGTCCGAACCCATGCGATTCCAGTCTCACCGCTTGTATCCAGCTGGAACGTCAGTTCCGGAAATGGTGTTCTAAAGGCAACTATGGGATACAGCATGTGTCCAGTCGTCGTCTGCATTCGAGAATTTTATGCTGACTTCAAGATACTGGATATACCGAACTTCGATGTGGTTCTAGGAATGGATTGGCTTGGAACATTTTATGCTACCATCGACTGTCGCCAAAGGAAGGTAGTATTTGAGATTCCAGATCATCCGGTCTTCTATTTCAAGAGTGGAGATCGTACACTGGAACCAAGTACTTACAAAGCGAAGCCAAGAGAAGCAGTAGTTGAAGCAGCTCAGGCAGAGGAAGAATCAAGACCGGAGGTAGTTTGAGAGTTCGACGATGTATTTCCTGACGATATATCAGGTTTGCCTCCCGATCGAACTCTTGAATTCAGTATTGACTTAGTACCAGGAGCACAACCAGTTATCAAAGCACCTTCTGGACTAAGTCCGGAAGGTTTGAAGGAAGTACGAACACAGTTGGACGAATTACTGGCGAAAGGATGGATTCGTCCCAGCACTTCAAGTTGGGAAGCACCTGTACTATTGGTGAAGAAGAAGGAAGGTTCATACAGAATGTGCATCGATTATAGGGCCTTGAACGAAGTTACTATAAAGAACAAGTATCCACTCCTGCGCATCGACAATTTATTCGATCAGCTAAGGGGATCTTGTGTCTTCTCCAAACTGGATCTTCATTCAGGTTATCATCAAGTGAAGGTCAAGGAAGCTGATATTCACAAAACAGCTTTCAGAACTCGCTATGGACATTACGAATTTCTAGTAATGCCATTTGGAGTGACCAATGCACCAGCAATCTTCATGAATCTTATGAACCAAGTTTTCCAGGAATATTTAGACAGGTTCGTTGTCATCTTCATCGATGACATCCTGGTATATTCTAAGAATCGGAAAGAGCATGCGGAGCACTTACGAATTGTCCTGGAAACTCTTCGACAACATAAGCTTTATGCCAAGTACAGCAAGTGCGAGTTTTGGCTAAATCAAGTTGGTTTTCTTAGACATATCGTATCAGGAGAAGGAATTTCTGTGGATCCAGCAAAGGTTTCAGCAGTCAGCGAATGGCCTATGCCAAAATCAGTGAAGGATATTCGGAGTTTCTTGGGATTAGCTGGATATTACAGAAGATTCATTGAAGGCTTTTCGAAGATAGCAACACCCCTGACCAAGCTCACACGAAAAGATGAAGAATTTGTATGGTCAGAAGCATGCGAGCAAGCTTTCGTAGAACTCAAGTCAAGGCTGACATCTGCACCTATTCTCGTAATACCGGATCAATCTGGAGGATTCGAAGTGCATTGCGATGCATCCGGTAAGGGACTAGGATGTGTTCTACATCAGCACGGTAAGGTTGTAGCTTATGCTTCAAGACAACTGAAGACTCATGAGCGCAATTATCCGACGCATGATCTGGAGTTGGCAGCCGTCATTTTTGCTCTCAAAATTTGGCGCCACTACTTACTTGGTGAACGAGTGAACATCTACACAGATCATAAAAGTCTGAAGTATGTGTTTACTCAGAAGGAGTTGAATATGCGGCAGAGAAGATGGTTAGAACTCATGGCGGACTTTGACATCAATTTGCAATATCATCCAGGAAAGGTGAACGCGGTACCTGATGCTCTTAGTCGCCAACCATTAGCAACGAATCTCACCGCCCAGTGGAAGCTTCAGCAAGACCTACATCAGATGGAGATTGAACTAGTCATGCCAGGTGATGTTTCGAGTTTGATGAATCTACAAGTTCAATCAACCATTGTCAATCAGATCAAAGCAGCTCAAGCAAGTGATGCTAAGTTGCAAAAGATCAGAGAACAAGTGGAGAATGGACTCAGAACAGATTTCATCATCCATGAAGACGGATCTTTGAGATACGGCAGCAGATTGTGTGTACCAAAGGGTCCTGTTCGGGAAGAGTTAATGAAAGAAGCTCACAGCTCTCCCTATTCAGTACATCCTGGAGGTACCAAAATGTACAAAGATCTATGTCAGAATTATTGGTGGCATGGAATAAAGCGTGAAGTAGCCAGGAGTGTCGCAAAATGTTTGGTGTGTCAGCAGGTAAAGGCTGAACATCACAGGACAGCTGGACTACTTCAACCGTTACCAATCCCAGAATGGAAGTGGCAGCACATCACGATGGACTTTGTAACTGCTCTTCCTCGCAGCACAAAGGGTAACGATGCGATTTGGGTCATTGTGGATCGACTCACAAAGTCGGCTCACTTCATCCCATTCCGAGTTGGCCAATCAACTAAGACACTAGCGAAGAAGTACATGGAGGTAATAATCTAAATTCAGATTTAAACTCTTCATAATATACTATCTCTGATACCCATGAACTCATACAGGAAATTGTGAGACTTCATGGAGTACCGGTTTGCATTGTCTCGGATCGTGACACCAGGTTCCGATCGCAATTTTGGCAGAGTCTGCAAGCTAGCTTGGGAACAAGTCTGAACTTCAGCACGGCTTATCATCCACAAACAGATGGTCAGTCAGAACGAACTATTCAGATCTTGGAGGATATGCTCAGAGCATGTATGCTCGACTTCAAAGGATCGTGGGAAGATCACATGCATCTTGTGGAGTTCGCGTACAACAACAGCTACCAAGCAAGCATAGGAATGGCACCTTTTGCAGCATTATATGGAAGGAAGTGTCGATCGCCGTTAAGTTGGGACGACATCGGAGATAGGGAACTTCTGGGACCAGAGATGATAGTAGCGACCGTTGATGTGGTTCGTATTATCAGGGAAAGAATGCGCATAGCCCAAGATAGACAGAAACACTGGGCTGATGCAAAGAGACGACACTTGGAGTTCCAGCCAGGAGATCATGTATTCTTGAAGATATCTCCTAACCGCGGAGCGATCCGATTTGGAAGACGGGGTAAGCTAAGTCCGAGATACATTGGACCGTTCGACATACTCGAACGAGTCGGTGAAGTGGCGTACCGTTTAGCGCTTCCACCATCATTGGAAGGAGTGCATAACGTGTTCCACATATCTCAACTCAGAAGGTATGTGAGTGACCCCGGCCATGTACTTTATCATTCCGAGCTCACTATACAGCCCGATTTGTCTTGTGAGCAACAACCTGTGGAAATCCTGGATAGTAAAGTGAAGACACTACAGAACAAGGAAGTTAATTTGGTCCGGGTGATGTGGAGAAAAGACACTCCAGGAGAATCCACGTGGGAAAGGGAAGATGAGATGCGTGCAAGATATCCTCACCTTTTTGTAAACTAGTCCTCAAATAAAAGTTGTAAATTTCGAGGACGAAATTTTTGTAAGGAGGGTAGATTGTAACAACTCCAATTTTTTTGTATACCTAAATTTGATTTAAATTTGAAGTATACATGGAGTATTTAATGTTGCTGATAACACTTTAAGTATCTATCTCTTTACAATAATTACAAGAAAGAGCTTGTAGCTCATTGGTAATACCTTACACTGCTGAACCAATCCACCAGAGTTCGAATCCCACATCCCACATTATTTTTAGCACATTTTTCTTTAAAAATTCCTAGAAGTCCAAAAGTCCACAGGCCATAACTCCCAAACATTGAACTGAACCCAAAATTTAGAGTATACCAAAAGCCTAGTCAGGAGACCCCCCACCCGACGCCGGCCGGAATCGGCCAACTCGGCCAGCGGCCGGCCGCGCCGCCGGCCGGAGTTGCGCCGACGGTCGGGGTCCCAACACCAATGTTGCGTCTTTTGGCCTTCTGAAACTCATGGGTTACTCCATTTTTAATGTAGCAGTTCTGAATGTTAAATATAACCCTTTTAATGCAAAATTTTAATGTTTTTCTTTAATTTTTATAATTTTTTAATAAAAAAAGACCCTTCACCTACCCTACCCTAGCTACCCTATAAATAGACCCCTACCCTCTACCTTCTCATTTCAAAACCCTAAAAAAACTCTCTTGAAATTTCCACAAGAAGTGTGCTTTGAAATCGAGTTCCCGGCGAAACCCTGACGGAATTCCGGCGACGTGTTTTGGAGCAACCGGCGACATAACCACCCTCGGCCTTCCTCCCTAGTTCTCTATACTTTTTAGAAGAGTTTACACCCGTAATTCCCATCCTTCTCACCTTTCTATTTCTTAAAAATATGGATTTATGGAACCCGACGGAAATCGGAACAAACCGATTTCCGATTCGATTTTTCTACAAAATTTCACTTGTCACCTAATCCACAATACCCTAACATATTCATGTTGACTATTAATCACCCATAAACCAATTTAAATAAAGTTTCTCACATGAAATGATAGCTTCTTTGCAAAACCGTATTCTTTTCATAAAAATACCATAGAGTTTATTTTTCTTGTTCTAATTAATTCCCTCACTCCTAAATACGTTTATCTTGATCACTAAACTTGTAGAAATCAATTTGAATGAATTTTCACACATGAAATGATAACGTTTTCAAATACCGTATTCTTACGCTTTAATACCTTCAAGTTTAATATATCTTGTTTAACCTCTAAACTTCATTAAAACTTAAAATAAGTCACGAGGTAATGACCTACCTCTACACACACACAAATATAATCCTAATTGATAAACATTAAAATATAGAATACTAAAATACAGGACTTTTCACTAAAATACCATATTCTTTATAAATCTTTTCTAAAAGTTTTAAGTTGTACACAATTTTAAATGAATCTTTTAAAATGAAAGCACGATAGGTCATGGACATCGATCGTTTATCTAAACTGTCTTGTGGTGTCTAGGCAAGTGTGACTAAGGCTAGTGGTTTTTAATTAGGCCCACGACTGTGGTTCCTTCCCACTTACTTGGCACTTACCTGGCCGCAATTGACGGTGAAAAGACGATTTGAGGTTTCTAATGACTTGTCGTTTAGACCTTAGAAATAGGCTAGTTGACTTAGGAAACCCTAACAACTAAAATACGGAAAACTATACTCTTTTACAAATAAATATCTTATATTTATAAAACCGTTTTTCTAAATGAATGATATTTATTAAACCTAAGCAAAGCGCCGCTACAACCCACCTTTGGGGAACCCGTTAGGGATAGTATGGTTCATCATGCACCCGCGGGCTAGTAGTGCGAGATTCAGACCTCCGCAAGGAGCATTCGGTCTCGAAAGGTTTAAAATACGACATTTAAGGAAAATGAAATTTTGGAAGATAAAATATTTATTTAAAATTATTCTTGTATTAAAATATATTTAATTATCATTTAGACACCTATTTTATTATAATATAAAGTTTCCACATTTTTCTAAAATCACAAGTTTAAAAGTTACATTAAAATACCATGAATTTCAAATAAATCAATTAATACTTTTATTAGGATATATTCACTAGAATAACACAAATAAAATTCATACTCATTATAACTATAAAGACGAATAATAAATAGTTGAGATGTATTTTGAAAAAAATATACAATAGTACCTTTTACATAAAACCCCCTCAAGTTTCTTAAATTACAATAAGGCCCCTAATAATTAATGAACTTCAAATTCTCTTCTTTTAGTCTGACTCGGGTAAGAGTCTGACTATTTCTGACTTGAATATGAATCAAGTCAATCTATATTCTTTATATTCTTCTCAAGATGAATACATGAATCCCTGAATCCAGTTAACAATCTATATAACTTGACTGAACCTAACCATGGATATATTCATGTTACATGTTTCCCAGTATTCCATTTATATGACTCTACGGTTATAACCGTTTTCTGATATCATTGTTTCGGACAGTCGGTTAATCAATCTTACAATCAATATAATTTTACAAGATAACAATACTGTTAAAAACACTACGGGGTTTAAGGGATAGATTGGTACGGAAGATGTTAAAGATGGCACGAGGTGGTCAGATTAATACACCTAACCTGAATCCCATTGCTGTTGTACCGTGGCATAACGGTTCCTTGTACTACACGTGCCCTAGTCTCTGGCAAGTGAGACTTCCCTCGTATACACTGGCATTCTTTTGTACCAAGCTACAAATAACAGCATTAACATAACATTACAACAATAGTTTACACTTTAAAATGTTTCCTCTTATTCTGTCTTCTCTACTTCCCTCTTACCTTTGGGACTTACCGAGCGATCTGTTCGCTGAGGACATTCTGTCTTCTCTTCTTTGAATGTCTTCTCTACTTCCCTCTTACCTTTAGTGACTTGAAAACAGTTAATTTTGCAATCATCTGATGCGAGGGTAAAGATTATTGAAAACATATGAAATTTGGTATTCCTATGAACTAGATCATGGAGATCAAATTCAACGGTGCCGATCTACGAAAAACATGATTTAAAGCCAAATTCTAAGGCGGCGTCTCACTTCTTAGAATAAGGTGTCACCTCATAAACGCTTTCCTCATATATATGAATAATGAAGAAAAGAGGCCTCAGGAGGCTTTTTCGTTAGGTGGCAGCAAAATTCTATATCCTCCGTATTTATTTTGACGGTCGGTACCCATCATCATCATCTTTATCATGTCAGATGTGGATATATAAAATTTCATGTGATTCCACCACATTTTCATCGTTAAATTAGCGATGTAAAAATTTATATTATCGTTAAACTGTTAATTATGCACCCACTAAATCAACGGTGAAAAGTGATGGAATCACATGAAATTTGGTATATCCACTTCTTAGATGATAAAGATGAAGGTGATAGGTGATGATTGTCGAAAAAAATCATGAAGAGTGTATTTTTTTGAGACGTCATAGGACGAAATTCCTTCCAATAGCGATATGGTGAGATTGTGAAATGGGATTCTTAAAGTTAGATGGAAAAATCCGACCATCATCTATTAATCAAAACGACGATCGACTCCATACATTTTGTTCTACATGTCAATCAACATATGTGTATAAAAATTTAGATAATTTAGACACTTCTAAGATATAGATATCACGGTTGCAAAATAGATGGTTGTTAAAATATCGTAAAAGTTGCATACATTGCATACCCTGGATTCATGACTTACAAGCCTTCTAATCGTCTAATTTTTTTTACACACATATAATTTTTTTTATACACATATATATTTTGACGTGCAGAACATGATGCAAAAATTCGGTCGTTGATCCGACGGTCGAATTTTTCCATCTCACTTTAAGAATCTCATCTTACCATCTTATTCTATCGCTACCCCCCTCTCTCTCTCTCTACACACACACACACATACATATACTCGCGCTAAACCTTTTTACTTGTCATTTTAGATGAATGCACACCGATTAAGAAAAATATTATCACTTTTTTAATATCAGCAATTAATCTACAATCACACCACCACTAAAAAAATCATACCATTTCTGCTCTCAACTATTAATGAAAGCATTTATTATTTAATATCAGCAATTAATTTTTAAGGTTATTTTTGGTATTGTATCATTTATTGATATCTTTATCATTAATAATTTCCTCGTTATTCTAAAAACGTCAAGTAAAGTGGCAATTTTTTCTCTCTCCAAAATTACAAGTGAAAAGGGACGGAGGGAATATAATAATGAAGAATAGAGGCCCTATAAGGCTTTTTCGTTAGGTGGCATCGAAAAAATACACCCACTATAATTTTTTTCGACGATCGGCACCATCATCATCATCTTTATCATGCCAGATATGGATACATCAAATTTCACGTGATTCCACTACCTTTTCACCGTCGAATCAGCAATGTAAAAAGTTCTATTGTCGGTAAACCATTAATTTTGCAAAACGGTGAAAAAATGATGGAATCACATGAAATTCGGTGTATCCACGTCTTATATGATAAATATGATGATAAGTGCCGATCGTCAAAAAAATCATGGAGGGTGTAGTTTTTGACGCCATAGGAGTAAATTCATGCCTCTCTCTCTCTCTCTCGCTCTCTCGCTCTATATATATATATATATATATATATATATATATATGAGATTAATGGAGGGAAGAGGCCAGAGGAGCGGATTCCCTCCTATGACATCGAAAAAATACCCCCTATCTAGATTTTTCCGACGATCGGCACACACCATCTTCATCGTCATCATCTAAGATGTGGGTATACCAAATTTTATGTGATTCTACAACTTTTTCAGCGTTGATTTAGTGAGTTCAAAATTAACGATTTACCAACAATAGAACTTTTTACATTGTTAAATCAGCAGTGAAAAGGTTGTAGAATCACATGAAATTTGGTGTACCCACATCTTAGATGATGACGATGAAGATGGTGGGTGCCAATCGTCGAAAAAACTAGAAAGGGGTATTTTTTCGACGCGATAGGAGGGAATTCCCTCCTGTGGCATCTCTCTCTCTCTCTCTCTCTCTCTATATATATATATATATATATATATCCCATTTGGATTTGGATGGATATTAGGGATCAAAACGTTTGAGAAATTTGTGTCTCCTATTTTTCTTTTGACTTCCTCTCCTCCCTCTCTTTCTCTCTGTGTTCTCTGTCCATGCGATGTCCGTATTTTTTGGCATGAGCGAATCACAAAATTAGCTCAAAATCAAGCAAATATTTACTTATCCACTTGAGGTGGGACCCACAAATGAGGTGTGCGTGGGGCCCACTCGATTCTTTTTTGTGTAAGTTGCATGAGAATATTTATGGAAATTAATGCTGCCGGTGGAATACTAGTTTAGTTGTTTTTAATCCCCTCAGAAATATACGATACTTGATCAAGCAAAAAGGATGAGGAAAACCACTGCTTACTAATTCATGGTGCGGTCACTTCCATTCTTAGGGAGTATTTGAACGATGCGAGCCGTTGAAGTTGATCACTCTACCTTCAAGTTTATGTTCATGAAAAATCAAAAGTTTTGAAGACCTCTGGTCTATGTATCAGATGTAGTTTATGTTGTTATATTGAAAAACGTTCATTTTGCACTCATTTGATACATAAATTAGAGGTCTTCAAACCCTTTGATTTTTCATAATATACACATTTGAGGATATGATGATCAAATTGAACGGTTCGGATATTCAAATATGTTGTGGATTGGGAGTTCTCGTTTTTAAAAACCGCAGACCGGTTTGTAATAGATCACTCCCTTATATATATATATATATATATATATATATATATATATATATATATATATATTAAATACATGTTTATCTTTGGGGGGAAATGGTTTTAAATCCCTAGGTCAGAAAAGCAATAGTTTACGTAACTAATACAAAAAAAAGTTGTGAAAACCTCTCTGAACTTGAAAATTCATGTCTTTAGTCCCTATATTACATTTACTCTTGTTTTATACAAACACTGTACTTTCAGGTAAATTACTGCATTTACCTTTTAAAGTACTATAGTTATCTTTCAAACCACTACATTTATGCTATAAAATATTACATTTGTGTTAAAATACTACATTTGATATGAAACTGTAACATTTTTTAGTAAAATTACTATATCTATTACATTTGACCTATTTTAATATAAATACAGCACTTTAAAAGATTAGCATTAGTACTTTAAAAGACAACTATAGTAATTAATTTAAAATGTACTAAATGTAGTATTTTACCTGAAAAGTCAGTGCTGGCATAAAAAATAGTAAATATACTATATAGACTAAAACACAAAAAAAATTAAATTTAGAAAGTTTTTCACGACGTTTTTTTGGACCAGAAACCTAATTAAACTATTGTTTTTCCAAGATAGGGACTTGAACCATTTTTCCCTTTATTTCTGTGTAATAAAGTCCTTTAATATATGTTGTGGGTATGCAATAGTACAAGTAGAAACATCTCAATTATTCATGTCAAGCAATCCATATTCGCTAGGTTGGTGGAGTGAGTTAACAATGCATATCAAATCGAACGAGCTTTATATATCTTCTATCTTTTTAGCTCGCCCTTATAGCACTTCACTCTCTAGGGAATATATATATATATATATATATAATGTGGATCCGTTACGACGGGTTTGTGTTTTTTCAAATTCACAAACTTTTTCGTGTGATGTCTTTTCGACAATTCGCTATGTTCTAATTGTTCTATACGTCTTAAATAGTGTATAAATAAAAAATCAAGTTGATTGAAGATGTTATCACTACTACAAAGAAGGGTTGCCCCTACGGATTTATCCGTAGGGGCAACCCACTGCCCCTACGGTTATATACGTAGGGGCGAAAAAATACCCCGTAGGTGCAAAGGCCGCAGGTGCAAGTCGAGGCCCTGAACTTATCCCTACGGTTAAATTATTGCCCCTACGGATATGTATGTAGGTCCCGTTTCCCCTACGGATTAAGCCGTAGGGTATATGATTTTATATTATTTATGGTTTATTTTAATAAATTACTTGGACCTACGGCTATAGCCGTAGGGGCATGTTATATCCCCTACGGATATATTCGTAGGTACTTTTCCGTAGGGGCACAAATTCAGGATTCCTGATATGTGCCCCTACGGATAACGCCGTAGGGGAATGTCAGTGGCCCCTACGGATATCTCCGTAGGGGGATTCCCAAACACCTGGCACTGACATCTGGGGGAAATATCAGTTACTGCTGATATTTAGCCCCTACGGATATATCCGTAGGGGTAACGTGTATGCCTACGGATTAATCCGTAGGTACATATTGTCTGAATTTTTTTTTAAAAAAAGTCCTGCTTGATTTTTTCCCGTCCTGTGCACAATAATGTATACATCAATCAAATCATATATAATATACAAAAGAAACACAAAAACTGAATATGATATAAATACAAACCAATATGAATATCGTTTCAAAATATAGTACAATGTGTATGATATAAATAAATACATGTTTCAAAAAAAAAGAACCAAAAATCTACCCTAACTCGGTCCTGCTCCTCGGTCAATAAACTCTGCAATTCGTCGCGAGCGGGAGTCTGAGTGGGCGGTGGAGCTACAGGAGCTGTCTGCGGAACCGCAGCCGAAGGAGATGCGTGTGGAGGCTCGGCCGATCTACCCTGTCACGTCTGGATATAACTTGTGTAAGAAGCGTGTAAGAACTGTTTATTATTCGAATTCGTATCATTATTAAGTTATTTCGAAACCCTGTTTGGATATCTAGTTTGGAAAAGCGTTGTTTATTTCAATTACATATGTATGTATGATTAATAAAACATAAGTCTACAACCAAATAAGCTCAGGCTATGTACTGATATTGGATATGTTGATATCTATAATATGACATTATATTTTACTATTAAGTAGTATACATACCAGCATCCCATTCAACTCCTGAACGGTGGCCTTCAAGCTCTCCTGTTCCTGCTGGATACGTCGCTAACTGGAGACGGAGGAAGTGACCACCGGGGTGGAGTCCAACCTCATATGGGCCCTGCTAGAGCCCAGTCCTCGGCCTATCTCCAAACCTCCGTGGTGCCGTCCGTGTGCGGTATCCAGGACTGGGGTCAGCAGCCTCGAATGTTGCCTTCCCCCTAGCAACTGTCAGAACATTATATTTAGCACATACTGGTCTATAAAATTGACAAGAAATACCAAAATCAACAAATTCAAAGCCTTACCTACAGAGATAGAAGATGTGCTCCTCTGGTATCTGCATGTATCAAAATTTGAATAATATTAATTAATTTCAGTACATACATACTAACAAGGTAAACTCGCATATAGCGCTGCTTACACATATGACAGGGAGTGAACAAGCTCTTGTAGATCATCAGGCGCAAATCTAATCTCATCAAGCAGCCCATGATAATGAGTTGGACGACTAAGAGCAAAAGAAATGTGTGTATATTTATGATATAGGATTCTAAATCAATATACATGCCCTATATAATATATAAACATACCTGGAGGAACGGGAGTGGCCTCTGTCCCTGATATGGACGCATCACCAACAACTAGACAATCAAATATTGACAATATAAGTAATTTTGACATAAACAGGCATGGATATCTATAATATTACATTCAAAATGGATATTAGAGATCGCACCTGCAGTGAGAAGTGGTAAAAGTACCACCCAACTAGAGTGTAATTTACAGAATCAGTTGAGACTCTTAAAAGTCATAGAAGAACCCGACCTGCACAAATCTGATGTATGCTTTCCATTGGACACTAAGAAGTCTCTAAAGGGAGAAGCCTATGTGAAATCCATCATTAGTTCATATCAGAAGATTGACGCTGAAACAGAGAACGAGAAATGTCATTTTTTTCTTCTTCCGCCACATTACTGTCTTCTCCTTCTGCCACATTACTGTATTCTCCTTCTTATGATGTTCGCGTGCAAATTCAATGACTATATTGAGAATATGGATTAATAGTGGGTAGGAAAAGTATTTCTCAAATGGCTTTTGTGTCTTAAAACCATAAACTACTAAGTAATGGCATACATAATTTTTTTAGTATAAAGGTTGTTATTTTAAGTTTTCCCTTATAGAGATATGATCTAACTGCATCTATCAACTATAAGTGTGCAGAAAATTATGATAAGAAATCATAAGAAAGGGTCGTAGCCATGCATAACCTTGAATCTACATACCAAAGCATGCACTTATTGTTACCTTGCCTTAGAATATAAAATATCTTGGAAGACTATAAGCGAGCATTTAAATCTTGATAGCTTTTGACTTCAACATATATTTTTCTCAAGTACCATGAAATATACTTGCTCCGTATAAACCGTTTTCAGGAAGATGGATTAATAATGACAAATTATCCATTATGGCTCACTAGGTTAGCATTTTCTCTTCTATTGACCATCTTTCTAATCTGCTTGGTAAATTTATTCGGAACCGGCTGCGAATCATTAAAAGACATGCATAAGAAAGAAAACTGAAATACAGATATATAGCATACCGATACATCGAAACTTCATAGTTGCGATGGCAATCCAGAGATATTTATTTCTACACACGTGGTGCGCGTGCGAATGCGTCAGGCATCATGGACAAATATTTCAGAACATGGAAAGTATTATTCGTATAAATTAATTAAAACTTTTAAACACCTTGGGTAGATATTTTCTTAGGTGATGCAATCATATCATGAGGATTAAATTTAAGCTATTATACATATGCATATGTATTTTTCTAACCTAAAATATCACACACACACACAGAGAGAGAGAGAGAGAACACCTGGTAGGTAAAGAAATCAGGTAGCAGGATACTGAAGAAATAGAGTCCATAGCATTGCTCATCATCATCATCCATGATCCCTTTGATAATATTTTTTCAAAGGGATCACGGATGATGATGATGAGCAATACTATAGACTCCATTTCTTCAGGATCCTGCTACCTGATTTCTCTATCTACCTGGTGTTCTCCCCCTCTCTCTCTCTCTCTGTGTGCGAGATATATTAGATTAGAAAAATACATAAGCATATGTATAATAGCTTAAATTTAGTTCTCATGATATGATTGCATCAACTAAGAAAATATCTACCCAAGGTGTTTAAAAGTTTTAATTACTTTATACGAATAATACTTTCCATGTTCTGAAATATTTGTCCATGATGCCTGACGCATTCGCACGCACCACGTGTGTAGAAATAAATATCTCTGGATTGCCATCGCAACTATGAAGTTTCGATGTATCGGTATGCTATATATCTATATTTTAGTTTTCTTTCTTATGCATGTCTTTTAATGATTCGCAGCCGGTTCCGAATAAATTTACCAAGCAGATTAGAAAGATGGTCAATAGAAGAGAAAATGCTAACCTAGTGAGCCATAATGGATAATTTGTCATTATTAATCCATCTTCCTGAAAACGGTTTATACGGAGCAAGTATATTTCATGGTACTTGAGAAAAATATATGTTGAAGTCAAAAGCTATCAAGATTTAAATGCTCGCTTATAGTCTTCCAAGATATTTTATATTCTAAGGCAAGGTAACAATAAGTGCATGCTTTTGCATGATTTGGTATGTAGATTCAAGGTTATGCATGGCTACGACCCTTTCTTATCATAATTTTCTGCACACTTATAGTTGATAGATGCAGTTAGATCATATCTCTATAAGGGAAAACTTAAAATAAAAACCTTTATACTAAAAAAATTATGTATGCCATTACTTAGTAGTTTATGGTTTTAAGACGCAAAAGCCATTTGAGAAATACTTTTCCTACCCACTATTAATCCATATTCTCAATATAGTCATTGAATTTGCACGCGAACATCATAAGAAGGAGAATACAGTAATGTGGAAGAAGGAGAAGACAGTAATGTGGCGGAAGAAGAAAAAAATGACATTTCTCGTTCTCTGTTTCAGCATCAATCTTCTGATATGAACTAATGATGGCTTTCACATAGGCTTTTCCCTTTAGAGACTTCTTAGTGTCCAATGGAAAGCATACATCAGATTTGTGCAGGTCGGGTTCTTCTATGACTTTTAAGAGTCTCAACTGATTCTGTAAATTACACCCTAGTTGGGTAGTACTTTTACCACTTCTCACTGCAGGTGCGATCTCTAATATCCATTTTGAATATAAGTATCGATATTCAAAATGGATATTAGAGAGCGCACCTGCAGTGAGAAGTGGTAAAAGTATCACCCAACTAGGGTGTAATTTACAGAATCAGTTGAGACTCTTAAAAGTCATAGAAGAACCCGACCTGCACAAATCTGATGTATGCTTTCCATTGGACACTAAGAAGTCTCTAATGGGAAAAGCCTATGTGAAAGCCATCATTAGTTCATATCAGAAGATTGATGCTGAAACAGAGAACGAGAAATGTCATTTTTTTCTTCTTCCGCCACATTACTGTCTTCTCCTTCTGCCACATTACTGTCTTCTCCTTCTTATTATGTGCGCGTGCAAATTCAATGACTATATTGAGAATATGGATTAATAGTGGGTAGGAAAAGTATTTCTCAAATGGTTTTTGCGTCTTAAAACCATAAACTACTAAGTAATGGCATACATAAATTTTTTAGTATAAAAGTTGTTATTTTAAGTGCGCGTGCAAATTCAATGAAAGTTAGATTTGAGGATACCCATGTATGAGTTGTATTCTATATATGTGTGTTTCGATTTATTTAATTAGTTTGTGATCCACATCATTTGATTCGTTGCTTGAGGCATCAATGTAGGCACAAATATCGGCGACGAGGAACTCGACGAGGAAGAACGAGGGCGGTGGCTGGCTGAGAACGGAGGGCGCGCGGTGGCGACGAAGAGAAAATTGGAGACGCGGGAACGAGAGAAAATTTTGGGAACGAGAGGGAAAGATATCGAGGCGTATATTGGTATCGATGGGAATATGAAGGTTTCATATTATCATCGAGTATCATATATTGGTTTTAACCTGAATATCTTGAGTCGCTCTCTAATTATGCGTTTGTTGTGCATTCGTGTTGTATGTGTAACATGATTTTAAACCATTGAGATCAAGATTGATAGAACTGATCATCCTACATTGCAATAGCATTCATCGACCAAAAATAGATTGCGGTCTGGATATGGCATATTGGCAGATGTTACCTATATGCATAAATCTTATGTCTAATGACCATAAGATTGTCGGAGACAGTTTTGATGTTTTGTGGGTTTGGTTTTATACTTGGGACAATCCAATGTTGACACACACACATAAATAACAAATTAAAGTAAACTAACTAAGAGGCATGTTTGAGTTTTATACTGGGATCACAAATAGCATGATGGCTGCAAACAGGTTGCTTGAATACTTGCAGACAATCCAATGTTGCCTCGCCATTTCTATAAATTTTAAACTCCCTGGAAAATTATCATCACTCAGGATTACTTTAGGGCCAGTTTGGCTGCTTCTTGCTTGGGATTCAACATTCAGCTTTTTGTTGATTTGGAACTCAGAGAGTGTTGCAAAACAAATCCAAAACTAAATAAACCTCAAACTAGCTACAGAGAAGGCAAACAGCAAACCCCATGAAGTTTGGCTTTCAAGGGTTTTCCCACTAAAATACACTTAGATGCAGCACTTTAAGGAAGCTTGCAGCAATATAAAAACTTTTAGGTAGTTTAGTGAAAAACTGCAGTGCTTCAAGATTGTTTAAGTTTTATGTGTGGTTAAGCTGTCATACAGAAATTATCGTTGCAAAAATGTTCGCAACCCTAGCTTTTCCAGCAACGATACTGGAATACGAGCCTCAGATATGCCAGCTTAGGAATCAAAATAAGAAAGAGATGTGGTGTTATCCTAAGTCCAAAGTCAAACGGGCTCGAGAAATATATAAACCCAAAAAAATGACTGCATAAAGATCTCATAAAGATGAAAAGGATGTTATGCAAGCTCTGAACAAATCTTGAACGGAACTTTCACAAGAATTTACAATACCCGACCAGAATCCAATCCTGAGTTTGATGAAGCTTCAGGCCTTCAGCTTCCCCACAGAAAATAGTTAGGGCAAACCCTTTGCAAAACCATAGCTTTCATGCAGAGATGACGCTCAGAACATGCCAGCTTCCAAACACATTGAATAATACATAATCTCCCATACTCTCTCTCTCTCAATCAGACAGTTTATATTTGGATTTGAATTTAGGAAAAGAAATAAGATGGCTACAAACCAGCTTGCCTCGCCAATCTCATAACTATAAAGCTCATAAAAGTGGAAGCTTGAGGGCAAGCCATCATCGCCTCCATTCAATTGAAGCCAAATCATCCACAAAAAATAGAAATAAATATAATAATTGATCGATAGGCAAAATTGCAAGAAACCTATTCAGATTTTTGCATGAAAAAATAAGAGATGTAAATTAAGTAAAAGATTACCAAATGAAATTATCCCATCACTTGAACCCCCTCTCAAGACATTTTAGCAAAAATTCCCCCAGTAATTTTCTTCGGTTTAACCGTTTTATATCATAGAAGAAAGATAAATTTCAAATGTATATACATGCATACACACACACATCATATACACAGTTTTTGAATGTTCCCAGAATTTCAACGGTAATTCTAGATTTTTCCAAACTCTGAAGGCTTCACAAAAATTTTAAATACAGATAATAATATAATTGAAGAGATCAATCACCAATTTTTTAATGAGGATCAACTGAAACCCCAAACAGAGCAAGCAAATTACAAAGATCCCAAAACCCCGCGTGGCCCAGCCCCAGCCCCAGCCCCCAGCCCCAGCCCAACCCTAACCCCAGCGTGGCCAGCTAAACCCCAACACCAACCCTAAGGCAAACCCTAACCCCAGCCCCACCCCAGCAGCAGCCGAACCCCAACCCTAACCCTACCCTGACCCCGACCCCGACCGCGACCGCGACCAGATAAACCCCAACACCAACCCTAAGGCAAACCCTAACCCCAGCCCCACCCCAGCAGCAGCCGAACCCCAACCCTAACCCGACCCCGACCGCGACCCCGACCGCGACCGCGACCGCGACCCCTGCCCAACCCCAACTCGCGCGCAACCCCAGACCCAGCCATGAACCCTAAGCCCAAAATAATCCAAAATTTTTTTAATTTACCTCGAGATTTACTCACCTGAACGGCTGCTGCTGGGGCTGGGGCGACGAGAACTGCGGTGGCGACGAGAACTGCGGTGGCGAGGAAACCGGCGGTGGCGACGAGGAGAACGGCGGTGGCGACGAGGAGAACGACGGTGGCGACGACGGCGTGGCGATTTGGGGATTTTTCTCGCGCCAGATCGAGAGAGAGAGAGAAAGTGAGCGTAGGCGATCGGTCGGGGGTCTTAATAAATCGATATTTACTTGTCCCTACGGATATACCCGTAGGTCCTTTGTTTGCGCCACCGTAGGGGCAAATACCAAATTAAGAATTAATTTTTTAATTCTTGAACGTCAGTGCCCGTAGGGGCAAACCTTTAGCCCTACGGATTAATCCGTAGGGCCAAGTAAAATCTGCCCCAACGGATAATTCCATCCGTAGGGGCAACCCCCTATTTTACTAGTGTATGCATGTCCAAAATGTGTGAGTTTATTTTAGACGCGCAGTTTTTATGATTTTAAAACTTGGTTTTGGACATGCATAACACCTCCAATCGACATGATTTTTCATCCATATATTATCTAAGACATGTAGAACAAACATGAACAGCACGAATAGTCGAAAGGACGCCACATGAAAAAGTTCGTGAATTTGAAAAATTCGAACCCGCCCTAATGGATCCATACTCTATACACACATTATTATAACTACAAGTCTTTAGATGGTGTCATTAACCAACACAATAAAAAATAGAAAAAATGACAAAATTCTAAGAGCCAAAGTTGAGAATTAGAAATGTCCACCTCATCCACCACAAAAAGAAGAAAATAAGAAACTGAAGGTCAACAGCCTCTCTCTCGGACTCTTATTCATTACACATTCTCTCTCATGTTCAAAAGCCCAAAAAAAGATATGGTTTACAAATTTATAAATAAGCACCGATTCTTTGTTATTTTGTACAACTTATAAATTTATCAACTCTAATATTACCACTAAACGTATTCATTTAATTTAAATTTAGAAAAAATATAGATATCTTTAATAATTTTTATGTAATGTGCAGGATGATTTTTTTACATAGGCCTTCAGTATATATGTTGTTCGAAATATATACACGTGCATCACACATGCAAAAATACCAGTATATATAACTGAAATTAACCATAAACTGGCAATGGTGATATTTGAACTCATGGCAAATTGGTGCTTTAGTACCATTTGATAGGAAACACATGAACTAAATCATTTTATAATAAAGTCAGTCACTAAACAATAACAGCCAATGGTCTACATATCTAAACCACCAATACTTCCACATATTAAATCAAAACTAAACATGTACTGTAATAACTACAACACATTAGCTTTTATGGCATGTGACTGTATGTACGTAATTATAGAAATTTCATTCATAAATTTAACTACATGTATCATACTTATAAAATAATGTATCATACTTATAAAACAATGACGTATTAATTTAATTACGTGCATTGCACTCCTAAAATATTAATCATGTGGCATTTGATTACATGCTTTGCAGATAAAATAATGGTATTTTCTTGTTTGATTTTTTTGAAAAAATAAGAAGCCGCATCATCAATCAATTTCAAAATTAAACAACCCTGCCTTTTACGCGATAATACTAACGGTAATATAAAGATATATTCAGGACAACTATATGAAGTTTTTTATGTTTCAAAATTCATCCTCAAACTCACGATGAATGATCGAGAGTTTAGATGACATCTTGAGCTGGAACATGCAATTTGGATGACATCGGTGGAGAACAACATATCTATTGCATCGACAGTTGTGACTAAATTAATTTTGACATCCTTATAGTACCTTTCGGAGGGTATGGTAAACCAGGCATATAACCCGCAGTCTCTTTCGCCTGACAATGTTCGTCTAAAATCGTGTCAGATCCTCCTTGAAATATAACCTAGAATTAGATCTTCGTTATCTAAATGGACCTGGAACATGTCTTTGGGAACCGATTCAATAATTAAAGCTTTATGAATCAATTTTTGTTCAGTCATTCCTGCCTTACTTTGACTTCCCGCGTGCTGGTCTCATTATTTCTTTTACTAAAGCCGTTTCAAACTTGCATTCACCGTAATTAAGATTATAAGAGAATACGAAGGACGGCTGGAGATGCTGAAAGGAGAAGATTATGTTGTTGCGCGCGTTGTAGAAAGAAATAGTTGCTTGGACTTGATATCGTTGGAGGCAAATTCTAGTGATCCAATAACGATACCTCAATTGTGAACTGGCTAATGTTCTAGGTCAATTTTATTTATTTTGGAAGAATAAATGCTATGATATTAAACATTAACTCAATCAATTTAGTATAAAATCAATCATATAATTAATACAGCTTCAGATCTAAGTAACAAATATCAAACAATCTATTTAAACTATCAATTTCAAAAGATTAAATTAAAATTAAACCTATCTATAGATAACTACAATATTAATCAGGATATTTGCATGGAATACTTCATAATCTAATAGCTTTATGATTTATGAACTAAAAATGTATATTAAGCAAACCAAACCCTCAGTTTGAAAGTTTAAATTCTAGATGGTGCACATAAAATTCCACAGGCAACGCGGATCGACGAGGTAATTCCCCCTCATAAATCCTACCCTGAAAAGTTAACAGGTATCGTTTTCTCACAGTGGACGTAGGTGTTTACACATAACCTCTTTAAATATTAGTTTTCATTTATTTTTTCATCATCGCTATTTTGCCAAATCATGTTCTACCACCATGCACTTCATGAATTTGCCATGATAAATAAACCAATTATGTAAAGATGAAAACCTTTCATTTATCAAGTAGAATACATATTTCTTAAATAAACCTTGGGGTTTACAAAACATCCCCAAGTTCAGGAGTTAGTTACTAATACATATGTGAATCAATGTATATGTACATTAACATGTACATTACATATGTTCACAGCAATTAAAAGAAAGTTCTTCCATACTATTTCTGACTTGACTTTATTGACGGTATCAGATATTTGTATTGCTATAGTTAATTAGAGCCACAACGCGCCGGCTTCCCTTAGCAATGGGACTAAATTTCCTCCAAGATGAAGAGACATGACGCTATCGGTTGACCCGATCAACTTCCCTCCAATGAACACCACGGGTGTCGGCTTTTTGCGACCGAGAAGCTTTATAAGCGCCTTCTCCATCTCTCTCCCCATGGGCTCTTCATCAAGCTCATACACTGCTGCATTGACCCCTAGGTCACTGAAGAGTGTCTTTATAGTGTGGCACATGCAACATGAGCTCACACTAAAGATCACTACTGCCCTTTGAGAAGCCAACCTCATTACTCTATCCATTTTAATTACTGGTAGTAAAGTAGTAGGTTTTCCTAAAGAAGTGATGAAACTAAAGTTGTGTTGTGTGGATTTTGAGAAGCATGAGGATTGGTATTTATAGGGAGTTGAAAAAGTGTGGGGTTTTGTATGTTTTAAGTGGGACATATGAAAGAGGATGCTAGCTAGGGGAATCTCTTTGTGTATGTACAAGATGCTTTGCTTATGATTGCATTGAAAGCCATCTCATGATTATTTTAGGTTTGTAGTTTGTCAACTTGCACTCTATTTTGGATCATGGGAATGTTATTGGTTAGTGTGACCCCTACTATGGTTGGTCTCTACCACCGGTTCGTGTCGGTTACATGTCTTGAATTTGCTGTTTTTTAATCATAACTCACGTGTCATATTTTCATCCAATATGATAAAGTTGCGTCTGAACTTAACATATCCGACGTAATTACTTTCATTCGATATTTTACGAATGGATAACTACTTAGACAAAGATAACGCCTTATCCAAACACATTGTTTAGGGTCTAAAAGTGCCGGAAAACAGTTCCTTACTATTCTCGGCCATATTTAAATGTGAGGCCAAATCTTTTCTTTTCGGTTGAAATTTCAAATAAGAGTCCAAGTGTACGTAAACTGCGAGGCATCACCATATCACGAAAATGAAAAATTTATTCTTTTAGTGATCATTTTGTATCCATGTGTTTCTTTATGTTTGTGCCAAACAAGACTATATAAGATTCAACCATCATTAAAGATTGAAGGCAGGTATGAGTTTGTCATCTCTGTTTGCAGGTTACTAATGTGGTTCATTTTTACAGATTATCATGAGACCGACTCATTCCAATACATAATATAAGTTTGTAGAAAGGAAATGCCGAAGGTTAGGGGTGAAAGCTTGGGTGATGTTAGAACTAGGACTCTTAAGCTAATTCACTTTTAGCAATGGGGGCAAAGATTTTGATGAGATTGGGGATATTTTGAAGGGGGATTCCTAATTTGACAATTGACAAGATTGAAGATTGCCCTTATCCTTTGTGATAAGATCTTCCTTTTTCCCCCGCTATTTAGATGTGTGCCCAAGTGCTCAAGAATCCATTTTTGAATTTTCTTGAACATTCATGAACGTTGACTTATGCACCCCAATGCAAGAGGAAATGCATTGCCTTTTATTCAAAATTCTAATATCTTCTCTAAAAAAAATTACTAAAAAACTTATTTCACATATGTTTTGTTGTTCTTTTTCCCTGGAAAATTTTATTTTTAAATTTACATATCACTGGTTCATGATAACTTAGCTCATAACTCATAAGTGATAATATACATAACTTTAATTTTTTTAATAGAAAGTTTAATTAAGGAAATATATTGAAAACTCTAGATGGTAGAAGAAAGATTCTTTTTGTGGAAATAGAACGAAAACATATCAGAATCTATAAATTCATGTACGGAATGGTCGGTGTCTTTGAAAAAAGATTAAATTTCTGATAATACATATGAACATCATATTAGCATTGCATATATCCCTTTCGAACTACTAGGACTACCACTTTATTCCAAGTCAAGATATAATTCCAGTACATTTTATTCCCTTCCCGCGTGCGAATTCCAGATATATTTCCAGAAACCACGCTCTCGTCGATCGATCTTCTCAATCTTTTGATCATCATAGGAATATTTTTCCGATAACTAGCTCCTCAAGTACCCAAAGGCTAGTTCTATATTTGTCAAGAGCTGAATTAGTCTACTGCAGGCCTTAGTTTTTACCTGCACATTAGCATATATATATATGATGCGATTTGAAAAAATTATTGTTAGAAGTCATTTATATTCATTTTATTATTAGCTAAATTCCTAACTCACTTAATGCTAATATATCCCTTCTACAATTTCTTTTCCTGCATATATCACCAATTGATTGATTGGGACTCAAAATATATACACGCGCACACTCGATGAATTTCTTGCATACTCTTATTTTTCTATGGTTAAAGATATGTCTACTAATTTTCTTTGACAGGAGTTATTATTTTTTAAGGGGATAAGATCAAGTTTACAGGAAACAACATGCAAAACACAGGAGAAGAGATTTCATATATACAGCATATGTCTGCGGCTTCGAGGAACGACAACTTTACTTGCTGATAACAAAAGGATAAGAAAATAAACGGAAGAGACCGAACACAATTTCGGTTCACTGCACACAGAATTTGTGTGGAGATAAGAGATCATAGAATGGAATATTTCTGTACAAAATTTCAGCATAAGAAAGGATCTAATTCTATTTCTTCCCGCTATCGGAAATTGCTGACAGTAGAATTTGCTGTCCTATTGCTTTTAGAGAAACCCCTAAACTGTGCCTTCGCTTTTAAAGATGCCCTTAAAACAAAAAGAAAAGGAAAAGCTGTGTAGAAAATGGGGGGGTGAACAGCTTATCGACGATTGATTCGGGCGAAATAGATTTTATTCTTCATTGTGTACATGGCATCCCCGAACAGTGTATGTTGAGAAAAATCATGAATAATTCTTGTCTACTCTATATTATACCTCTAATATCTGGCACATGTGTGCAATTTGTATGGATAAATCACATAGATCGTCATCTGCAATGTTAGCAAGAAGGCATCTGACAGTAAAATTCCCAGTTTTGGCTACTTGGCTCACCAATGAAAGTAGTCCCAAACGGCTCACCAAGGGTAGCCACGCATTTTCCCTATGCAACAAACGGCGCAACAGACACAACAGGTGGGTGTGGGGCCCACACACTTAAGTGCGGGCTCGCTACTGTGCATGTTGCGCAGTTCTCACACTCTATCTCTAGTATTATAACCAGAAGAGAAGGGGGCCATGTTGCGCTCTCATGATAATTGAAATAAAATTTTCAGAAAAACGTGAAAAAATCCTTCATTCTAAGATAGTCCACGTTATCGATTTTGAAAAGAATATTTTAGTGACGTTTTGTTAAGATTATAGATCTTTTAGATACTTTTAGTTATGATAATGGAGATATCCACGTCAAACCTTTATTTTAATACTCACCTGCAAAATAGTAGTAAGATAGAATAAAAGCAATCAGATTGGGCCAAATCTGTACAATTTGAAGACACTAAATAGCCCAAGTAGATACATGAACAAGAGAAGCTTGCACAGTTGGTAGTGCCTTCTTGAGATTAATAATTTTCATTTCACGAGTTTGATTAAAATAAGAAATTGCAGGAAATGCCCCTTACTTTTCGAAGCCTGCACTTTGCTCCCTATTTCAATGGTTTCGAATTTTTTTTTAGTTGGAAGTCAGAATTTATTTCCAAAATGCCCCTCAATAAGAATCGTAATTGATAACTGTTAATAAACAATTGCAGAAAAATAATAGAAGTTCAGGTGTATTTTTCGGGGATAATATTTTGATCTAACGGAAACACTAAAACGATTAAACATGTAGGGGGCAAAGTGAAGGTTTTGAAAAGAGGTGCATTTCCTGCTATACCGTCGAAAGTGAGGGTATTAATTTCTTGAAGTTTACGCCCAAGACTACGATTGGAGTTCTTCTTTTGAATCAAATGTATTTATAGTTCATGAGCTAGTTCGATCATATCAGTTCACATTCCCTGACATGGGCCCTAGTCGAATTCATACCACATTGTTCAAAGTGTTATATCTCATGGCCGACACAATGCGATATAGGACAACCACCCGAATTCGATTAAGATATTTTTAGGTATCTTGCCACCTGAACAAAGGTTGAAGCGATTGAGATTGATCACGCCCAATTATATTGAAATCATATCCTCATCTACCCTTAAACATCCATTTTCTTTTCTAGTTTATATAAAGCTTGGTTGGATCGTTTCTTTTTTCACGAAAAAAGTTGCAGTATCGATTAACACACAAGTATCTGTCACATATCGTTATTGTTACATATAAAGAAATTCCTTGTTCGTGTGATTGATAGCTACTTTATACTCCTGATTCCCCCATCGATCAAATCACAATATCCATATATTCGATAGCAGTCCTCATGAAAATATTGTCCCAAAGTTGACAGATTCATAAACCATAGCATTAGTATTATTGGTGTTAGTTTTGCACTATGATTTATAGAGAATATGAAGTTGTAAGGATAGAGATTTGGATAAATTCTTCATGTAGCTAGTATAGGAATCTAGTTGTAGCTTAGATATAAATTTGTGCACACTATGCTCAATTCTGTTTCAATCAATGAATTAGCATGTGAGAGCACTACTAAAAAGTAGATTCAGTCTATTATCAGAATGGGAAAAAAGTTAGATTCAGACCTTATCGGTTGCGAAAAAAGTTAAGGACCATATAATTCGACGATAATGAGAGCAAAATTGAGTACAGCCTATTTCAGGAAATAAAAGGCCACCGCCACTTGTTGTGAATGGCCAATGAGATTAGGCTAATAATGTCACATCTTTTTGTGCTCGTGCTATCGAGCACTATAGGGCGTTTACATGTGTCCATTGTCGGTGTAAGAGTGCTCCTAATATCCCTATTCAACTTTGTCCCGATTCAAAATTCAATCCTTACCAACATAATCAGAAAGAATTACATGCACACCGACAAAACTCTATTGAACTTTGAAAAATACAACCAGCACCACCGATGATTCGTTATTATACTTAACCACTACGATTCACCGGGGTAAGGGCATTAGAATTGTGATAAAGGGGTCATAAGTTCAAAACACGCAACCAACTGAAAGTGAGAGGAGACCAACTATGTTTCTTAAATAAAAAACGGATGTGTCCATATGAGTCCAATCTTATAACTTAAATAAACTCCAAAGTTCGAGTAGCAGCACGTTGGTTTTACCAAGGACGACGAAAGAAGATTCTGTTTTTCGATAATGTTTTAAACCAACACACTTTCCCGGCACTATAAATACACATCCAACCCATCTGGAATCCATCAACCCCAAACCTTCTAACATTCCAACCTTCAAACTTCAATTTTCCTCACAAAATGGAGACGGTTCACAACTTAGCCAACGAGAGCGCGGTGGTGATCTTTAGCAAGACCTCATGCTGCATGTCTCATGCAATCAAGAGACTCTTCTCTGAGCTCGCGGTCAAAATCGTCGTGCATGAAATCGATGAAGAGCCCAATGTGAGAGAAATCGAACGAGCACTTTCCCGTCTCTTGGGTCGGAGCAATTCTCCAGTGCCTGCAGTATTCATCGGTGGGAGACTGATCGGCTCTACCGATAAAGTTATGACCCTTCATCTTGCCGGGAGCCTCGTGCCTTTGCTTAGAGATGCTGGTGCCATTTGGCTCTAAACTCTTCGAAATTATCATTTCGATATATCGTGCATTAAGTATCAAGCTTAGATTCATAATGTTGTTTCTATCATATATAAGGTATGAGAGTTGCGAATGTACTGCGAGTTCGAGTGCAATATAAGTTATATGGTGTATCCTATTCGTGATGAGCAATATGTTATGTATCTGATAAGTGATGTTTCCTATTTCTAATAAGCAATGAAGAGTTATAATTTGTATCGTATAGACTCTGCTGAATCTCTTATATCTGAATTTTGGGTGCATGCTGCATGAAATTTTGGACTGTGGATCGGTTGTGAGTGCAAAACAGGAAAAGCTCAAAACGATTATCGAATCCTTTTCCTTCATCATTTATGCTACTATTGATAATTGGATGATATATATTGATGTCAGATGGGGCACAAAGATACTCTGGAACCTCATACCACAAGCTGAACAGGCAACACGGCGAGTTTCTCAAGATGGCGGTATATAGGCTACGCCGGTGCTGGTTTGGTATTAGATATTAGTAGGGAAGAATAAACTTTGAATAAGCATGTAATTTTCTTTTCTTTTAATGACAGGAGCTATCTTAAATGGTGAATACCTAAATTAAAATTCTTAAAATTTTTGTAAAGTAGTCAGCTTCAAGTTCAATGAAAAAGAAAAGCAGAAAACATTTTGAAATTTCATTCAACTGTGATTTTAGCAAACAGGCTATTTTTCCATATAGTTTGTGATGGTGTAGAGTTTTCTTGATTATTCCTGCATTTTGGGGTGAATCCGGGTGCCAATTAAACAAGGATCCAAATAGCTCCAATTCGACAATTTTGGCAGCATCAAAATATTTTCAAATATCTTATATTCGATGTTGCATGCATGATAGAGATAATTAATCTTTTTTTCTCCACTAATGTACCATCTTACAGTAAATTTCTTGCAAGAAATGGTTGTTACTTTTGTTACATTTTAAAATCAATACTTGCAGAATTAAAAAGCTTTGAATCTATCCATATCCAAACACTGAAATTGAGCGCGAAAGCTGATACAGTTTCCAATTGTTAGAAATCAAGCAGACTCTATGTGAAAATTTTCTGCGAGAACAATATAAATATAGGCTAGATTTCACTTAACTCCCTTAGCCATGAGAGTTATTTAGCTAACTACCTTAAACCTTTTCTTTCGATAAGCTTCCTTAAATTGCTGCATATAAGGGTATTTTTGTGATGGAAAAAAAAAATACTCTCTTGAAACCGAAGTTTAAGGCAGTTTACTTTAATGAAAACTTAAGGCAGTTTACTGAAAAACAATGATAGTTAAGGGCAGTTTAATGAAATTCCATAAATACATTTACATTATGAATCCTGAAACCATCCCCCCCCCCCCCCCAAAAAAAACATCTCTCACTTCAAAATCTTGAGAGATGTTGCTAATTTATATTGATACCTTGATATGATATCACTCATATGTTATCTAGCTTTAATATTGTGATGATAGATTGATTTAGTAAGTGGACTCTTAGATATCTCGATAACTTGCTGTTGGAGTACCGTTTCTCTCCAACTTACATAGAGCGGTACCTTGAGCTTCTTATGCCTAACAACTTAGCTGTTGAGCTTGTCAACTTGCTTTTAACTTGAGAACTCGATCGTTCTTTATTCATAAACCTCATAGGAATTGTCTAGAAGTTGATCTTTCTATAACTTCTAATCATGAGATTAGCTAGGAACTTCATAGTTATAGATACTCCCCATGACCATTCTCTAGAAGTATCCAGAAGTTTGTATCTAAAACGTTGCAGAGAATTCTTGCATTTTCTAGAACATTTCAAAATATTCGAGAGAATTTTTGTGTTCTTAAGAAAATCTGATAATGCTCAAGTTATTGATTTCCAGCAAATTTTAAACACTATTTACTAAGCGAGTAAGCTTGAACGGCTTAAAGGATCAAATTATCCCAAATTTGGAGAGATTTCGTATCTCAATGTGATTGATAAGGACGCTATATGAAATGATTTTTATTGTGTGCGTGACAGCGAGAGAATCAAATCTATGACAGGAGATTAATGATTGATCCAATACAGAAAAGCTCTCATGCATCCGTTTCGCTACATTTTGCATTTGGAAACCTAATATATAAAATGACTAAATTTTCGAAAACCACACCTAAGTTCCTAAGTTTTGGTCGTATAACAGGAAATATCCTTGCTTTTCAAAACCTACACTTTATTCACTTATTTAACTGGCCGTTAATAAATTATTTTGCAGTCGAAGTTAACATTTTATTTTCAAATTACATTGAAGCATATTGGTTGGTAAATTAAGGAAAACGATAAATAAAGGAGTCCTAACTAAATAACGATAAGATTCTGTAAAGCTTATTAAGTCACGCGCGCTTTTACAGGTAATTTGTACGACGACGTGATTGATTCGACATTGTACAAAACGATGCCATCGTGCGTGACAGCCATAGAATCAGATCTAAGATAGGAGAATGATCGATCCCGTACAAAGTCGTCATTCTCATTCATATCGGCACATTTTGCACTCGAAAAATCACAAAAAGAGAACATAGGTAAAATATTCCATTTCAAAAGCGTGTCCTTTATCTTTTTCAGCTAAACTATGGTTTCTAAGTTTTATGATCTGTGTGCTTATAATTACCTCCGGAAAACGATTCCCTTCTACACGGCGAGCCATTCATGTGCTCTTATCTTTGTTCTGCTATTCCAACAGTTGACATTCTTTCCCCACTCATTTTATATATAGATTCTACAAGAACTTAAGCAGCAGCAATTTGTTTATAGCTTATCCCAGCTTGCTTTGTTAAGAACTTTACCGCAGAATTCCTATGTGCACATCGATTGTATGAAGAAAAACACCGCTTTATAAAGTTTTCTTTGTTTCGAACGTCTTATGACAAAGAATTATATCCCGGTGAAAATACGATTTCAGACTTGTTACAGTGTCATTGAGACTTATTGCAATTAACTGTGAGTTTATGCTAAATCTTTCATCCTTAAATTGTAGGAAACGGCCATATCGCGCTCGTTATATAAAGTTGGTGTTTTAAGAATTATAATAAATCAGAAGTATGGTTTTCCCTAATGCAAACAGGCAACTACGTACGTACATTCACTTTGAGGATATGAAAATAAAATAAAAATGCTACACTTCATAATATGAAAATACTATTTCATGTTTGCGGTCCGTATAATTAATCAACAATTGAAGTTTAACCGATCGTTGAAAACATGCAGAAATAAAAAATAATTAAAGAGTAATTACTTAAAAGATACGTCTATGTATAGGAAAACCTGGATCGAATTCATAAAAAGCCAATGAAATACACACAAAAAAGACATTAAAGCTGAACTATATCGATCCTTTCTAAATTCATATAGAGCATCATTTTAGCAATTGCATGCTACCAGGAATTATAGTATCATGACATTTTTGTGGCCCAAAATATAAATAAAAGAAAAGGATGCAGTAGGAATGCACAAATTAATAATATTTCATTCATACATATTTTTATGATTAATGATGTGTAGGCTGGTAGCCATATCAATGCAAGTTATAGAAGTGTCTTCAAAAATAATTCTTCCCTATCAAACATAGGAAAAAGGGTTCGCACACGACTATTTTTTACACGGCACTCACAAAACTAGTGGGTCTTGCACTTAAGTGTGTGGACCCCACAACAAACGTTTAACTGTGTTGCGTTGTTGTGTAGGAAAATTGTATAGCTACTCTTTGCTCATCAAACATATTGTTGTTTCGGAACTAAATTAGTTGAAGAGTTCAATAAAATTCAGAGATATCTATGCCTCAGTTGACGACTTCACCAACCTCAGCACATTTATTTTTTTTGCTTTATTTCATCACATAAATATTTATTGTATTTTATATAATTTTATTTAACTTCGGTTCCACCGTATACCACCTACGAACAACATTAATCAAGAGCTCATCTAATCCAAGTACAGTTTTTTTTATATTAAAAAGAAAAATTCAACCTCATGAGTTTTGTATGCATAGGCTAGGGTTTATGGGGCAGTGCCAAAAAAAAATTAAAAATTTGCTATCAAACATATTGCTGTTTCAAAACTAAATTAGTTGAAGAGTTCATTAAAGGGCTGTTTGGTAGATATGAAATGGTGAAGCATGCAACATTTGTAGCAAAAAATCTCCATTTTCTATGTTTGGTCAGCAACATACTTGGGTTGAAAATGGAAATGGAGATATAAAAAGCATCAAATTCTTGCACAAGGGTTGCAACTTTGGGAAATGTGAGCATGATTATTATTATGGGATGGCGCATAAGCTTTGTATATGCCACATATGCAATTTTGTAACAAATGTTGTATTTATTTTGATTTTTTGTTCAACCAAACACAAAAATTAGTTTGGATTTGGAAATTCAATTACAAAACCTGAAGATAACTAAACAATGCATTTGGAACATTTTTTTGCAACAAATATCGCATGCAACATATGGCAATTTCTTTTTTAAGCTAACCAAATATTCCCTAAAATTCAAATATACATATTTTTTCAGATAATTCCAAACTTCATTGAAAAAATAAGATAAAAATTAAAAATTAAAACAATGGAATACATGGTCTCTGCTTCCCCAAGGGCATGTTTGGTACCTAGGAAGTAAACTAGAAAGTAGGAAAGTGATGACACTTTCCAAATTCTCTTGTTTGGATGAGTTAAAAAGTGTAATGAAAGTCGTCTCCACTTTCTTGCCGGCTCATATTTTTGATCCGTTTCACTTTCCTTGTAAAATCATGGAAAGTGAGAATAGAAAGTGAGAAAGTGTACAAACAAAACAATATTTTATTTTTTCTATAATATTTCATGTATTATCTATACTTTCTTACTTTCTACAATTTTAATTTTAATCAAACAATTTAACTTTACTTTCTATTGCCACATAAAAGCTAATATGATAGTTTCTTTGCTAGTTTCTTTTTAGTAAAACAAACAAAAATTAATAAATTCCTGTCATTTTACTTTCTCACTTCTTTCTTGTTTACCTATTTTTTTTTTACTTTCTAATTACCAAACATGTGCTGATAGTGTATGATAGCTGTCTTCATCACTTGTTATCTGTTGCTGTCATGTCACGTAATTATACGACAAAACAACAAATATTTTATTTTGACTGAACTTTTTTGTTATCACCCCTTATTACAGCATGTGCAAGACCCACTTGCCCTGGGACCACCACTCCTATAATTGATCCTTTTTTCATTACATCACCCATAAAACTTCTATAATTTTTATTAGCATGATTATTATTTTGTTACATATTTTTATTTATACCTATACTTACTATTACTTGTTTTATTTTGTAGCTTAACAATAAAATTTTTGATTAATATTTGATTTTGATGTGTTACCTCAATATTCACCAAAATAAAAGGCCTTAAGACAAGATTAATAATCAAACAGTTTGAATTATAATTTTCAAAATAGTTCAAGCTTTGAATAAGGGTTTTAATTATATATATAGCCTAATCTACTATTTCTTTAAGATTTTATAAATGATATCGTTTATCCGATTTAATAAAGAATTAAATGTGCATACGGTTGCCTGCCGCATGAAATTGAGAGGGCGAAATAGAGACCCTCCAACATGGGAAGGATGTCACGCCCTTCTTTCCACTATACAAAAAATTTCGGGACGTAACTCGGCCAGCTATGTTACTTACGGAAAATGAATCATCCATCCATAATCATATTGTGGCTGTCATGCAATAATGAAGCAATTGTTCTCGCCAAATTTTTTTGACTAAGAGCTATTTGTTTCCTTATAAAAAAGTGGAAAGAGGAAAATAATTCACACAGTTTGGCATCACATGTTAAATACATGAGCACTCATATGCAAAGTATATAAGCACTGAAAGCAAATAACAAAAAGGCCAATGCAAAGCATATGAGCGCTGAAAAATAAAAAGGCTAAAACCCACACTAGGGTCACGTGTTAAATACGTGAGTTCTCTTACCGCATTCTTTTGGCAGCGCTCACATGTAAAGCACGTGAGTGTCGCAATTTAAATGCTCTCTAAGGATAGAATTGAATTCTATTTTTGGAAAATATTTTCTCTGATCTTTCTAACATGGAAAGATCTTTCTCTAACAAGAGAATCTTTGATTTAAAATCCAATTGTTATAAAATATCACCAATTAAACCATCTGATAGAATTAAATTCTATGTGGGAAATAGTTTCCTGATCTTTCTCAAATTAGAAAGATCTTCTCTGTTAAACAGAAGACCCTTGGATCAAAAATCCAATGGTGATTATAAAATCACCTATCAATTATCTGATAGAATAAAATTCTACCTTAGGAAAATATTTTCCTAATCTTATTAAACAAGCAAGAATAATTTTCTCTGTAAAATAGAGAACTTTTGGATTAAAAATCCAACGGTGAATAAAATTCACCAGTTGATTTTTAAGATCAATTTCGATTGATTATGAAATCAATCATGATCTCTCAATGAGAGATTTTCTCAACAAATTGATTTTTCTTTTCTCGTATAAATAGGAGTAAAAAGATTAAATCTGAAAAGGAGGAAAACCCCATATGCTTCTGTAAAAATACAGAAGGCTCTTCAAAAGGTTACACAAAATAAACAGAGAATTTTATTCTTAATAAAAGAAGAAGATTTTCCTCTTCAAAATCCTTGGTAAAGAAAAATGCAGAGATTAAAACATCTCCTTTGCCAATCATACCATATCTAAGGGTTTAACCCTTCTCAAAAACTTACTTCTTTCTCTAGATCTGAGATCCACGAGACAAGTCTCTCATAAGTTGAGAATTTAATTCTCATCGGGAAGATCTTTTTCTTGTGTCATGATCCGGAAAAGACACGTGACTAGCACTTGAATCATGTGAAGTCTATAGGACCCTACCTAATTCAAGTAAGCCAAAAACCCAGAAATCTAAACCTTTAGGGAAAAATAGTGGAGGTACCGTTTTGAAATAAAGGTCCACTAAAATCAATTTTATTCTTTATATACATAAACAATAATATATGAAAACACAGTCATTGTATCTAACTTGAAAACATTTTCGTTATTGAAAATTTGGGCAGCACCTCCCTTGTATATTTTAGCCCGAAAACGGTACAAGCAATAATAAATAAAGGCATCCCCAAGCAGGAGCAAGCTTTTCGCCAAAAGGCAGAAACAACCACGCAAGATATAAGTATACAACGCCGAAGGCGAGAATCAAAAACTCAGAAAGAGAATAAAGAATCCATAAAAACATCATCAACGAAACCAACATAAGGTATAAGAATACATGAGCGTAACTCTAAGGCCGAAAGAATATACAAACTGTGATTCTAAGTCTACGAATATATACATAATCTGGTTGATGGAGCTTCTAACTAAATACAACTGAAACACAATATACAAATATATATTGGTGGTCACGAACAAACGTATCCCACCTGACAAAGCAATCACCCTGAAAGAGCGGTATGCCAGTAAGCCGCTACGGCCAAACCTGCAAGAAACTGTGGCACAACGGGGGTGAGTTACCAACTCGTGAGTAGAAGACATCACCGAGTAAAAACCGAAAGTATGACTATTTCCTAGGTCATACAATAGATAATAACAATATATATAGATATCGGGTAATAACAAGGGTAACATTATAAGTATGTACATAAGTGTAATACCAAGTACTCGTGTCGGTGTCACAAAGTAGTAACATGTCATATATATGATGTATGAATACATCATGAATGAATGATCAACATGAAATATGGATATATCTGTATGAGAAAATTGTGTTCTTATCTTAGTAAAATTTTAGTATTATAAAACTGGAGTATCATCAAATAAATCGACAGAAATCCGTGTCAAATATCGACATAATATATACATCAATATCTCGGTATCCATATCTCAGATCGGCTTTCAAATCTGTCAAATCACACAACTCTGGTTGGTATCCTCCGGATAGGTAGTGCTCCCCTGCCGTGCTCAACGACTTCTCAATACGATCCTCTTGCCCCGGGTTATCTTACCAGGCCCACCATGTACCCGTAGACGGTGCACCCCCTCCTCGAATTGGGTATGTGTACTCACGTGGCTCAAGAACCGAGAAAACTCATGATGGACGCCACACACATCATATTACGAGAAAACCGCACTTTGCATTTTTAAAATGATAATAAGTTATAAATTCCTTTGCGGTTTTCCCCAAATCCAGAAAATCTCATAACTACAGAAATCTCAAAATCATGAGCTAAATAATGAACAATGAATATCGGCATAGAGCCCAGTTGTAGTATATAATCAGAATGTATGTATGCGAATGCATATGGCATCTAAGTAAGGAATGAAAAGTCTAAACTAGCATATAATATCCTGAATGCAAAACAGTACTACTTAGCTACAATTATCAGTGTACACAATGGAATAACGGTTACTACAGTATGCGTAACATGGCAATTACCGATGCTGATGTGTGTGAGCCGGCAAGCAAGTGTATGTGCAACATACGCATCATCAGTAATGGTGTAGATGTCCTAGCAGACAAGATCATAACAGAAGGTAAACAGTAAAAGCAACAATAAGGTATATAAGACTATATACGAGCCATACCGTTTACCGTGTTAAAAAGAACGAATCGTTGTTTTTAGAAAGGTAGGGACTACGGTGTTTTGAGAAAAGAGATGTCTTTTGGAAATCCGTAGCGCCCCTCAATTTATCTTTTTGAAAATGCCTACAATTCGTCAGTTTTGCAAATATGTATGGCTCGAGCTATACTCTGACATCTACTTAATAATTTAAGAAACTAACTAAACGCTAAACTAAAAACTGGGTCAAAGTAGTGGAAGCCTATACGTATCCGAGTCGATATATTTAGTAGTCGGCGATCCAGCCTCATATCATCACTTACGGTAATATCTATCGTACGGCATTCTCGAGTCAAGTGTGCACATCAATCACCATATACACATCGTACAGTAAAATCCATCGTACGACATCCTCAAAATCGAGAGTACGGGTCAAATATCATATGTATATCATATAGTTCGTACCGTATCAATCATCGTACAATATCACAACAGGGGTACGGATCTAAGGTCTCGTATAATTTTTTATTTATCAAGTCACATGTTATCACATGTTTGTATTAATATCACCCAACGATCCTTGATTATATTATATCATACACGGTGTCTTGACTCAATCACATATCATAATCTCACGGCATCATGCCCGATCATATCGACTCATATCCATATAATATCTACTATCCTCATCTCACGTGTGTGTGTGTGTTGTTTATATATATATATATATATATATATATATATATATATATATATATATATGAACACACACACACAGACATATACGCATATACACACAAATACCAAGCTAAAAAGTATGTGTGCGTGTGTGACAACATAAAACCTAAGGTTCACGACTAAAGTAAAAGGCTAAGGATATATCTTCCTACAACTACGCTTAATCTATCTTATAGTCCTCCTAGGATTCTACTAGCTAAGTAACCAAAACTCACGTCAACATATAAATAAATTATATAACAATTCTAAACTACGGTTGCGGGGGTGCTATACGCCATCCACCCGACTTCCCCCGTAGGTACATATCTACTCACCTTGATCCTCGCTTGCTGAAGTCGATAACGCCATGCTCTTCCTTGTCGTCCCGAAGTCCACGCGAAGTACCTACAATTTCCAATGCGTTATATCGTAACCACGAACCAATACGAAAACTAAATCGGCACACGAAACACACATAGGTTACAACCTATGGTCTACGCATGCAAAAATGGCCAAATAATCCCTCGTCGTTGACGTACAAACGTGTTGGGGTAAAAATTTACACCCCGGATGACCGAGTCAAAATCAAGGTCAACCCCCAAGCTAGGTGGGCCCAAGCCCAGGTCAAGCGGGTCCATGCCCAAGTCGAGCCCGTGGCCAGCCTCCCCATACCAACAACAAAATCATGTAATAAATAATTTTTATGTAATTGTTTATACATGAATGTAAACGAAATGGGCATAAAGCCAATATTTTGTAAGCCCATGACTTATGTACAAAAATGAAATGGCACATGAGCCATGAGATGGCTAAAATGCCATTTTTGTAAAGCCCAAGGGGCTATATGTAAATATGTAAGCCTATAAAAGGGCAACATAATGATGAATAAGATATACATTTTCATTCTCTCAAAAACCTAAGGTTTGTACATCTTTCCCTTTTCTGAAGGTTTCAAACCTTCTTCTTCCTTTTGAATTAAATCAAGAGTTTTACTCTTCCTTTTCCAAAACTAAATAGTTTTTCACCACAAAACCCACGAAAAGAAACTTGGATCTACCATCAGATCTCAAAAAGAAGAGATTTTTAACATCCCACATCTCTTGATCTTCAAGATCCTGTCAATAGAGGAGGAAGAAGAAAAAACCCTTTTATCAACCCCAAAACATCTCAGGAGTTTAACTCCACTATAATTTCTCTTTTGAGAGTTTCTGGGGCTAAAAGCCCTCTTTTCCTCGCCGGCGCCCAAGCGCTCAAGCGCCGAGCGCCCACGTGCCGACATGTGGAATGCTAGCGCTCGAGCACAAAGAGCTCACGTGCCGACACGTGGCGCGCTAGCGCTCGAGCGCAAAGCGTCCACGTGCCAACATGTGGCACGCTTGCGCCCAAGCGGACTGCGCCCGAGTGCAAAGCGCCCACGTACCGACACGTAGCGCGCTTGTGCTCCAGCGCCCAGCGCTCACGCGCAAAGCGCCCACGTGTCGACACGCGGCGTCTTGCGCTTGAGCGCACAACAGCTAAGCGCACAGCGCCCAAGGTGCTGGCCCCACGCATCCCTTAGATGCCTTTTCCCCCTCTTTTTATGTGCATACATATACATATACATATGTATACATATTTACACACACACGTACTCCATGACGCTGCCCCTGTTAGAAAAAAATTTCTAACGGGACGCTGCCCCGCACGCCGCAAGGGGGCTGCTAGCCCCCTTGACCCCCAGCCCGCTATCCGGGTAGCGGGACCCCCGTAAAAACTCTGCGTGGCTCCCGATATATCCAAACCCCCTCCAAAACAACACATATATACACTGCATATTGAGTTCGCATGACCAGTTTGACCCGTTAATCGGAGGTTCTCTCACCCCAAAGGCGAGGAGTAATTAACGGCAACTTAGTCCGCGGCTGCTGGAGATTCGGATCCCCACAATCAATAAACCCCGGCCTACCCTAGACAGGGGGAATCTGTAGTACGCCTGACAAGCGCGCGCGTATTCCTATCTCAATGGGGTGACGAAAAATGTCCTACAGATTCTGGCACGCCCGGTGGGACAATCTCTCCTCCCATTTTTCGGGTTAAACGTTCATGCGAACTCAGTCAATATACATGCCTATATTTATACTGAAATAATGTCCTTTCATGCAGGTTTTCAAGCAATCACTTCTCAACGATGTCTCCAAAAACCTGCTCAGCTCTCAACACGGCTCCCATCTCATATACGATGAAGATGGACTCCAGGACGGTCCTCCCGGCCAGTCTCGGGCGACAATAGGAGGAGCCGCTGCTACCATTCGGCTCTATTATGTTCATACCAGTTGGCGCCATCCCAGCTCCTCAAGCTCCAGCAACAGACAAACCGGTCTCGAAAGGCAAGAGGCCGAATGTGGTGGTCTCGAAGGCGCCCCAACTCAAACACAAGTCGGTGTTTGAACGACTCTCTATGGCCCCAGCTGGGGGCAAGGCCATCATCACCAACAAAGCAACAGGGCATCTCGCGCAAGCTCCAGCGGTGCCCCTGACAACTGCTCGATCAGGTGTCTTCTTTAAGCTCCTCATCACTCAGCCTATGGCGGCTTCCTGGAGAGCAGAAACCTGCCAAGTGCTCAAGGCAGAGAAGCTGAAGCAGAAGCGGCTCAGATACAGAGCCAACAAAAGAGCTAGGGCTCTGGCCATGTTAAAATTTATGAACTTCCAAAGCCCGAACCGCTCCGTGAAATCAGCTGCCAAAGATAAAGAGATGGCTAGGTATGTAGTCGACACTGTCTATATGGTGGGCACACACAGCAAGAGCAAGGATGGGGACACCACATCTCAAATCTAATCTGGTTTGAATGTGGTTGCCGCTTCCCAAGAACAGCCGCTTTCGCTGGGTGATGAAAACCCTCTCGATGAGGATGATAGGCGGAAAGACCCTTCGGTCCATGAGGAGTCGGGCTCGGAGAGTGAAG
Organism: Agapanthus africanus; assembly: GCA_030015575.1. Taxonomy (NCBI): domain Eukaryota; kingdom Viridiplantae; phylum Streptophyta; class Magnoliopsida; order Asparagales; family Amaryllidaceae; genus Agapanthus; species Agapanthus africanus. The sequence continues at coordinate 698,730,995 of CM057340.1, forward strand.
ATAAGCCAATCTTCCGTCCCAAGAACGTGGAGCAACAACTTCTCCAAAAGCTCCGAAAGCAGCTCAGAAACAAAGACAAGGAGATGACCAAGCTCTACTCAAAAATTGATGCTTGACAAATGTCGTCCTACAACTCATGGCCCAACTTGCCTCTTAGCCGCTCAATCAGGCGCAGGGCTCTCATGAACCGGGAAGCGGTGTCCCGAAACAGCCGACACCCGTTCCCTTAAATCCAAAAGTGGGCGAACTACATGAAAATCGGTCGCATCCCGTCTCGGGAAATGTCTTGGCTACCGATGACAGTAGCCCGCTAACTCAAGATCAAATCATGGATTTGGTTGCCAGCAAAGTCAAAATATTGGTGGCCGAAGCGCAAAAAGATATCAGCAGTAGTGGGAGACCATATCCTGCTCAGTATGATCTGGTAGAATTTCCTAGCGGCTATGTCATCCTTAAATTCGGAAGATTCGATGGGACGGGAAATGCGAATCAGCACATTGCCCACTTCAAAGTCTCATGCGGGAATACTGGGGGCAATGATGCGCTTCTCCTCCGCCAGTTCGTTAATAGCTTGACCGGTGTTGCTTTTGACTGGTACACGAGCATACGGGATGGCTCCGTTACTACTTTCGTCCAAATTCGACAAAGGTTCATAAGCGTCAGCGATAAGATCACCATTGCCGAGCTCGTAAGGACCAAGCCCAAGAACAACGAAAGCAGCACGGATTTTATAACCCGATGGCGCAATCTCTCCGTCAAATGTGAACCGCCGATAGAGCAGGACCAATCTGTCAGTCTCCTTGTCGGGAATCTCAATAACTGGATGGCCCCATTTCTATGTACCGCGGGTCTCAAAACATTCCAAGAGTTGACCAAAAAGGTCCAAACGTTGGAACGCTCAAAGCCCAAGTCCGCTCAGGATCTTCAGTTCACAAACAGACCGAAACCTTGGAGGGATGACAATCGAAAAGGCGAAAGTTCTAACAGCACCGATTCTCTAAATAAGCAGAGAACGGGCGGAGCAAAAACTGACTAGCCTCGAGAGCCAACTTTGGAGGAAAGAAGAAATAAGGTCTACTCATTCCGAAAGGACAAGGTCCACAAAATTTTTAAAGATGCTCTGAAGAATGGTCTGCGGCTACTAGAACCAAAAAGGCTAAGTGAAGCGAACAGGACCGATCATCCTAACTTTTGACCATACCACCGAGTGCTGGGGCACACTATTGAAGACTGTTGCATCTTCAAGGATTGGGTCGAGAAACAATATAAAGCGGGAGAAATATCATTGTCCCCTGGCGTGTTAATAAACAATTAAGCTGCGACCGCCAATTTGATACAAATGGAGACCGAAGTTCTTCGTGAAACTCATTCTCTCAGACATCTGCTTTTCTCTGAAAACAGTCGACCGCCATGTCATTAAACTGGGAACAGATGACCACCACGTCGTTAAACTGGGAACCATCGACCTCTAAGTCGTTAAACTGGGAATGTATAAAAATAATATATGTAAATAAACAAAAAATGTGTAAATAAAAGAAAAATAAAGAAAAGCCGAAATGATAGGGCAACCCGCAATAAAAATCAGCAAGTAAAATAAAGGTGAAAATAAAACCGAAATGATTGGGCAACCGCGAATAAAAGCCGAAATGATAGGGCAATCGCGATCTTCGCGATAAGAAAAGCTGAAATGATAGAGCAATCACGGTAAAACAAAAAAACGACAAAAACAAAAACAAACAAACAAACAAACAAAACAACGACGAATAATGAGTCGCTCCTGGTACCATATTCCAGTGTAGTGATGCAGACGCCAACCAAAATCCAATTTCTCAAAATTCTCATAGCCTTACGGTTAGTCCCCAACTTGACTACCGTATACAATCCACAGGCTCAAATAATTCTCATCACGCCTATGCCCCACCGTAATCACCAGTTACGCGGCTGGTCTTCGCCTTTGGAATTATGCTCCATTGAGAGGACCCACTCATGTGTCCTCACGATATATGAGGAGAACAAACTTTTGTGGGATCCTTACGACTCACAAAGGAAAAACACACTTAGGAGTCCTCACGACTCCTAAGGAGAAAATACACCTGCGGGATCCTTACGACTCGTAGGGAGAAAATGCTTTTATGGGACCCTCACGGCCCATAAAATTGAAAAGCCTTAGACGATAGGGATCTAAACCTGTCTCCTAAGCCATCACTCTCCAATCCCCAAGTGACGAATGATGAGTCGCTCCTGGTAACATATTCCAGTGCAGCGATGCAGACGCCAACCAAATTCCAAATCCCAAAACGGCGAATGATGAGTCACTCCTGGTACCACATTCCAGTGTAGCGATGCAGACGCCAACCAAATCTCAAACCCCAATGGCGAATGATGAGTCGCTCCTGGTACCATATTCCAGTGCAGCGATGCAGACACCAACAAAGTCCCAAAATGTTTCTGGCCCTACGGTCTGGATCATACATCCTGCAAAACCGTATACAATCCACGGGCGTAAAACAACCCTAATCTCTCCCAATTCCTACCGGTGAGACCACATTCAAAGTCCCACCAAAAATAAAAAAAAATAAAAAAAATGGTATGTCCACAAGCAAAATGGGCACGGATGAAAACCCGAAAGGGCTCCGTGAGTAAAAACAGCAGGACTGCCGGCGAGTTTGTGAAAACCTGAAAGGACGCACACTCGTAAAAAGAGATGAAATGCACTCGCAAAGTCCTCTCGACTTTGTGAGGAGAAAATTCCCGCGTGAGATCCTTACGACTCACAAAGGAGCAACACCCTTAGGAGTCCCCACGACTCCTAAGGAGAAAATACACCTACGAGATCCTTTCGACTCGTAGGGAGAAAATGTTTTTATGGGACCCTTACGGCCCGTAAAATTGAAAAGCCTTAGGTGACAGGGATCTAAACCTATCTCCTAAGCTACCAACTCCCAAATCGTCCTGGGGCAAATGATGAGTTGCTCCTGCTATTATTCTAGTGCAGCAATGCAGATGCCGACAGAAAACCAATTCCCAAATTCTCTCAAAGACAGGTGATGATTCGCTCCTGGTACCATATTCCAGTGTAGCGATGCTGATGTCAACTCAAATCAAACAAATCAAACCAACCAATTCCGACAGCGACACTCTGCATCGGGGAAATGTCCAACACAGACACTCCGCATCGGGGAAACATCCGACAACGACACTCCGTGCCGGGGAAACTTCAAGCAGACACTCCGTACCGGGGACACGTCAACCAGCGACACTCTGCATCGGGGAAACGTCCAACACAGACACTCCGCATCAGGGAAACGTCCGACAACGACACTCCGTGCCGGGGAAACGTCAAGCAGACACTCCGTGCCGGGGACACGTCAACTAGCGACACTCAGCATCGGGGAAACGTCCAACACAAATACTCCGTCTCGGGGAAACGTCCAATAGCAGACACTCCGTCATGGGGAAATGTCCGACATAGACACTCCGTCTCGGGGAAACGTCCAACAGCAGACACTCCGTGCCGGGGCACATCGACAACAGACACTCCGTCCCGGGGAAACGTCCAACGGCAGACACTCCGTCTTGGGGAAACGCCCGGCACAGACACTCCGTACCGGGGAAACGTCCAACACAGACACTCCGCGCAGGGGGCACGTCAACGAAATCACTCCAGGCCAGGGAAACGTCTACCACGGATACTCTGTCTCGGAGACGCATCAAGCGTCGACCATCCACATCGTAAAAAGAGTAGTGCATCCCAAAAAGTGAGAACCAAGGCAAGCCGCCTCCACGTGAAAGAAGATCCATCAATTTCATGCACACGACCCACATATGCTGTGTGCATTTATTGATGCGGGGCAATTTATTGGGGTAAAAATTTACACCCCGGTTGACCGAGTCAAGGTCAAGGTCAACCCCCAAGCCAGGTGGGCCCAAGCCCAGGTCAAACGGGTCCATGCCCAAGCCGAGCCCGCGGCCAGCCTCCCTATGCCAACAACAAAATCATGTAATAAATAATTTTTATGTAATTGTTTATGCATGAATGTAAACGAAATGGGCATAAAGCCAATATTTTGTAAGCCCATGACTTATGTGCAAAAATGAAATGGCACATGAGCCATCGGATGGCTAAAATGCCATTTTTGTAAAGCCTAAGGGGTTATATGTAAATATGTAAGCCTATAAAAGGGCAACATGATGATGAATAAGATATACTTTTTCATTCTCTCAAAAACCTAGGGTTTGTACATCTTTCCCTTTTCTGAAGGTTTCGAATCTTCTTCTTCCTTTTGAATTAAATCAAAAGTTTTACTCTTTCTTTTCCAAAACTAAATAGTTTTTCACCACAAAACCCATGAAGAGGAACTTGGATCTACCATCAGATCTCAAAAAGAAGAGATTTTTAACATCCCACATCTCTTGATCTTTAAGATCCTGTCAATAGAGGAGCAAGAAGAAAAAACCCTTTTATCAACCCCAAAACATCTCAGGAGTTTAACTCCACTCTACTTTCTCTTTCGAGAGTTTCTGGGGCTAAAAGACCTCTTTTCCTCGCCGGCGCCCAAGCGCTCAAGCGCCGAGCGCCCACGTGCCGACACGTGGCGCGCTTGCGCTCCGGCGGACTGCGCCCGAGAGCAAAGCGCCCACATGCCGACACGTGGCGTGCTTGCGCTCCGGCACTCTGCGCCCGAGCGCAAAGCTCCCACGTGCCGACACGTGGCACGCTTGCGCTCCGGCGCTCTGCGCCCAAGCGCAAAGCGCCCACGTGCCGACACGTGGCGCGCTTGCGCTCAAGCGTCCAGCGCTCATGCGCAAAGCGCCCACGTGTCGACACGCGGTGCGCTTGCGCCTGAGCGCACAGCACCTAAGCGCACAGCGCTCAAGGCGCTGCCCCATGTATCCCTTGGATGCCTTTTCCCCTCTTTTTATGTACATACATATACATATACATATGTATACTTATTTGCGCACACACGTACTCTACGACACTGCCCCTGTTAGAAAAAAAATTTCTAACGAGACGCTGCCCCGCACCCCGCAAGGGGGCTGCTAGCCCCCTTGACCCCTAGCTCGCTATCCGGGTAGCGGGACCCTCGTAAAAACTCTGCGTGGCTCCCGATATATCCAAACCCCCCTCCAAAACAACATATACGTATACTGCATGTTGAGTTCGCATGACCAGTTTGACCCGTTAATCGGAGCTTCCCTCGCCCCAAAGGCGAGGGGTAATTAACGTCAGCTCAGTCCGTGGCTGCCGGAGATTCGGATCCCCACAATCAATAAACCCCGGCCTACCCTAGGCAGGAGGAATCTGTAGTTCGCTTGACAAGCGCGCGCGTATTCCCATCTCAATGGGGTGACGGAAAACACCCTACAAAACGCCCAACGACCAAATCCAAATTTAAATACTAAAAACCAAGTTTTAGAAATTGGAGAAACAAAATCAGCAACTAAGGAAATCCCTTCTAGATTTTTGCTTAAGTAACCTGGGACTAAACTAGTATAGGAGCTAGGTCATAAGGAAAGTGAGCTACAGCCAAAACCCCTACACCAATGCCCCCAATTGGCCCGGCGAGATTTCCAATTAGCCCGGTGTCGCCGGCCCAATGTTGGAATTTGGGTCTTGTCTTTTAGTGGAGGTCTTCTAGGGTTCTAATTAGGTCAAGGTACTTGTTTGATTTTTCTATAAACACTCCAGTTTTCTCCAGATTCCCTGTAATCCTCAAAGATCAAGAAACCGGCATCGAAAAATCTAAAGTTCAAGTTTGGGTTTTGTCTCGGGTTTAGATCAAAAATATCAACACTAAAGGGGTTTAGTTACTACTTAATCCTCAATTTCACATTCACACATCAAGAAATCACCACACCCTCAACCAGAAATTTTCAAAGACCACTAAACCTCATTTGTTTTGCTCTAAACTACAATGGAAGTGAAAGAAACTCTAATTCTAAACTAAGTGTGTAGGAATATACATCATTTGGCAACTCAAGAATTTTCTTGAGTTTCCTCAAGTGCTTGAAATCTTGACTTTTTCCCACCATGGTCTATGTGAGGAGCTAGTGAACAATTTTTATGAAAGTGGCAAGGTGTTTTGGTATGGATTTGAGGGCGTTTGAAGGAGGTAGAGAGGGTGGAGAGAGGTGGAGGATGGGGAGGAAGAAGAATGAAGAATGAAGAATGAGCCATGGTTAAGGATACCCCCATCTCTCTCTCTCTCTCCCACTCACATGCTATGCTCATACCTTTGTGTCCCTCCCTTTCACAAATATCTCCTCATTTTCTTTACATTTATCTAAAAGAAAACAAAATCATTTTAAAAGAACAAACCATATAAAAAAAACTTAAAATGAAGCCATGGTTCAAATTGAAGTGAATAAGTTTGCAACATATTTTGTTGCATGCCATGAACATAAGCAAGATTAATGCATGATTAGCGAAATATTAACCGAGTTTAGTATTAAATTTATATACAAATAATTGTATAAATATTTATAAATATCCCAAATCAATATTTCATAATAATTTCCAAATATTTTCCAAACTATCGGTATATAATTATACCCTTTTATTAAAACTAATTCTCATACTTATTAATATTCATGAAATTTATTATTTTAATTATTTAAATTCCGAAAAATAATATTTTATTTTCTGAAATGTTTCATCTTGAGAATCAAAGATTCAGGAGAGAACATGAACATGAAGAAGATGGAGTTCATAATACCCCAGGAATTTAGTTCCTTCAAATCAATAACTTAGTTTTTAAAGAACCGAATCCCAGATCCTCAAAATAGTGATCTTGGTGATCCTTAATAGTCAAAATACCATTAACAGAAATTTAAGTTCCATAAAAATACCAATAGAGATTAAATTTCTAAGAAAATAGTGTCTCATGTGAAACATACGTGAGCGCCAAAACTCAGCGCCTCACATGAAACGCACGTGAGCGCCAAAAAAGACAATGCTTAGCACTATTTCAGCGCCTTACGTGAAACACACATGAATGTCCAAAAAGACGCCTAAAACTCAACGCCTCACGTGAAACACATGTGAGCGCTAAAAAACTCAGCGCCTCACATGATAGCACGTGAGCGCCAACAGCTCAGCGCCTCACACGATACACACGTGAGCCCCAAATTGGCTAAGTCTGTGAAGCTTGAACTTTCTCTTTGATTTTAAATCAACTGAGCCTATATGCTCATGATTTCCAAACTGATCTTAGTCTCAAACATGACTAATGATCTCTCATTGATGAATCGAAGATGATATTCATCCCATATCTCAATGGCACTATCAATTTCACGATAACATGATTACATGTAAACAATCAATAACAATGTAGTAACAATACGTGTCATCAATCAGTATAGGCAATCAGGTAATACATATCGTACGCATGAATCGATGTAAGTTATCGATGTCAAATATCAGTTTCAGCATATTCAATCATCAGACGTCTATGGAAGACGTCTGGAGCAAGTTTATATACATCAGACATTTATAGGAGATATCTGGTATACACTATATTCTATTCCAGACGTTTGTAGGAGACATTTGGTTCAATACATTTACATGCCAGAGGTCTGTAGGGGACGTCTGGTCCCTAAGAATGTTAATAGAAGATGTCTAGGGAAGACGTCCATGGTTCAATTTATGGTTTTGTAAATGTGATCAGAGACGTCTTGTCCAAGTTGGCAGACGTTTGTAGTTCAATTCTAGGTGCTGTAAATAAATTCAGAAACGTCTGATGTTCTGGCACAAACGTCTCTACTGGATTTTCTGAGACGATCTGTTTATTAAAACTAGGGTTTTGGTTCAATCAAATTAAGTCAAGGGTATCATGAATACATCAATATTGGACAACTATTATATGATATGAGTCCTAACATGGCAACCAGTGAACACGTTCAATCATAAGTACATGTAACAATCAACCATCATTAATAACAGGAATATCATTGTCAGGAAATGTCATAACAAATCAATATCAAAATAAGATAACATGGATACATGAGAACGATATATATAATATCATAGCATAATCATATCATTAGCATGTCATGAATATTATGGAACAAGTCGGGTAACAATTTGGTCAATATGTATTCTGTGTTCGTAAACCAATGTATCATATCATTTTATAATTTAAGTTTCAGCAATTTTATTCATAAGACGTCTGTAGGAGACGTTTTGTCACTGTATCAGACGTCTTTTCCCTGTAGCGGAAAACGTCTCTAGTTTAATTCAAGTTCTGAAAAATAAATATAGAGACGTTTTATCACTATAGACAGATGTCTAGTCCCTGTAGAAGACGTCTGGGGAGACGTCTCTAGTTCAATTTTAGTTTATGCAAGGTAATCCTAGAGACGTTTGGTTTACTATAGCAAACGTCTCCACGAAGTATTTCCTGAAACGTAAAGACCATCAACATTAAGGTTTCGATCAGTTTTCAATGTAGGTGATAATAGTTAACGTTTCATTGATTCCTCATAGTTCCATACAGCAATTAACAACGTTTAGATGATATCTTTATCGATATATAACAAGCGTTAACAAAAGGTCAAGTTTCCGACATATCAAAATTCCGATCTCGACATATCATTGATTAGGGTTAAACTTTGATGTTGATATAAAATTAAAGACTATAATTAATGTTACGCCAGATTTGATCCAGCCGTAACTAGCATGTAGCATGATCCAAAGATACTTGTATTGACGACGAACGAAGACAACAGCGCTTTGATGATGAAAACATGATCTTCGCTTTGGATCTACAACCGAGTTGACGAGACCGTGGCATGAATCACATCATCGCAACACGAAGAGGAAGAAGATATCGATGACGATCACAACGATGACGATCACAACGATGACGATGCAAAAGAACGATGTTGATGATAAAGGATCAACCGTCTATGGTTAGGGTTAGAGAGATGGAGGCGAGGTTTATGTTTGATGAATTATGAGAATATATGTTTTCATGAAAGTTGTGATAGTTTAAATTGGCTAAGTATCAATATGCACTGGGTATCCCATTAACCATATACCAATTAGGGCTAGGGATTAAAGATAATATTACATACAATTATATGACACAAATCTTTCCAATCTTATATCCATAATCTTTCCCAAATACATATTTATTATCCAATAAGTTTCCATGACCAATAATAGCGATAATTCATAAAACCCATGGAAATCAAAACCACATCAATTTATCAATAAACCCCATAATAATAAAATTCCATGGCACAAAATCAATCTATTCAAATAACTCTTAATAACCATAAAATCAATTATTACTGTACGATCCTTTAAAGGTGTTACAAAGGAGTCATGTTTTTCTCGTTTTCTTGAAGTAGCAGCAAGGCTTACAATAATTGAGTATAAAACTAGGGGGGAGTGATCCATTGCCGATCGGTCTGCGTTTTTTAAAAACGGAAACTCCCGATCTTTGGCATCTTTTAATGATCCTATCCGTGCAAGTTGATCACCTTACCCTTACATGTATATGTATGAAAAATCAATAGATTTGAAGTGCTATGGTCTATGCATCGATGGGTGCAAAAATATACGTCTTTCGTTAATACAACATAAACTTCATCTGATGCATAGGCCATAGGTTTTCAAATCTTTTGATTTTTCATACATATACATGTGAGGGTAGGGTGATCAATTTACACGGGTATCGTTAAAATATGTCATAAATCGAAAGTTCCCGTTTTTAAAAAGCACGGACCGGTTTACAATGGATCACTCCCTGGGCATAATAAAAGACCGACATCAGCATCACATAAAATCGAAATAAAACCACGTTGAAAAAACTAACTAAGTTTAATAAACAAATTCTATTTATGAGATGCACAATACAATAGAGAAAAAGTTTAGTTTTCGTTCTGCAAATAATTATATGGACCAAATTGTAAAAATAGTTGAGGAGACCAAGCGATTCCAATGGATTCTTCTTTATTTTTTCTTCGTAGATACATACCTCACTCAAGGCACAATGGCAAGCTAGCTGCTTACTTAAAAATCTCATCCTTTAACAAACGTTTTTGTAAAACATTTAAGAAGAAATTCTTCTAATTTTTTTTTATCGTAGGTTGTTTTTTTTATATGAAGCTGCATTGGCAAAATGCTACCTTTTGAGCAGTTTTCTTGGAGTAAAAAAAAAAACTTTAGTTGAAGAATTTTGTTCTTTTTTGAAGATGTTCGTCAAAGAGTCAAATTTATCCATGATTTTTTTTAGAAACAAATGTTTTTTCCCCCTATAATAAGGGAACTCTATGCATAAAAATGGCTCATTTGAGTTGTTAGCCTAATTTAATGGCAATTCACAGGCTATTTTTAAAAATCTAATTTTACAAAGAAAATCTCTTTCAAGTGTTTCTGTAAATCCTCAATCAACGGTAGGGGAGAGAAGACAATGGCGCATGTTGATTGATTATCTTAAGGCATGGAAACCGATGGAGAGAGAAAGTTTGGATAAAGCAGAATGGAAATGGTCAATGAGTAAGGGTTTTTCGGTTAAGTCCCTTTATACTATTTTGAACTACGGAGCGGTGGTGTCGACAAACGATAAGAGGATCTGGTAGTTTTCTGTGCCGTTAAAAGTTCGTGTCTTCTTGTGGTTGGCGTCCAATAATGCAATCTTGACGAGAGACAACCAGTGCAAGCGGAAGTAGATAGGACCGTCGTGTTGCGGTGTTTATGAGGCATAACCAGGGTCGGTGAATCATTTATTTTTTTGTGTCTAATTGCAAGGAGTGTTTGGGAAAATTTTGGAGTTTGTTTGGGTTCTCGTCTCTTCCGTGCACCTTTAGCGATTTATGGAATTATGGGGTCATTGGATTAGATAGAAGGAAATTAGGGGGTGAGAAATTATGGTCTCAGCCGTGTGTTGGAATATTTGGTTAGAGAGGAATAATAATTTTTAAAAACTTTAAGAAATCTATTATGAGTATTCAAAACATGACTGAAACAATCATTAAATTCTGGACAGATGGTGCTGAAAAGTGGGTCAAGAAAAAGGTAAGGACTGAGGCACAAGACGAGAGATCAGTAGCTGGTTAGCTGGTTTGGGCACTTCAGCTTCTCACATAGTGGTGGACAAAGCGGTGCAACCAAGAGGAGGTCAACATTGATCGTTGATGGTTATGAAGGAAGGTCATATGGGAGATGGTGGCTTTTTTAGATTTTGAGATAATAAGATCAGTATTTTCTTTTTAGGGGGATATGCTATCCGCTGTTTTCCTTCTTCTTTTTCTCCTTCCTTGTATTTGGACTTACTTGGATGTAGTTTCATTAAATCGTCGTTTAATGAAACACAGGGGCATATTACTTTCGTTTTAATTTTTAAAAAAAAGTAAATTCACAAGTCGACAATAGGGCATTCGTCGGAAAAACATAATGTTTGCTTTGTTAATGGAGTCATTCTTATCATTGCCATCTTCTAAGTCTTTTCCCATTAGATAGGATATTCTATGAAGCAAGGTTTCATGAAAGATGTGACATTTGACAATGTTATAGGACCGGCCTTCAAGTTTCGGAATCGGCACTCTCTTAATTAGCAGCAAGTTTTTGGCTGAGCAAACTATGGACAAGAGAGGGGTATGTCGTAATCCTTAATGACAAGCTAGTGTCCTCCAGATTCTGCTAGATTCGGGAAGAAGCTTAGAAGAGAGATTCTAGATTTTCTGTGGGAAATCATGTTCAGCTCTTGGAGTCATTTTATATGTTCAAAAAATTGTACCTCAAGTTTTTCTCCAAAAGTGCAACGTTTCATAACCTAATGTCTGAAGTATGTCATGAACCACTTTACTCAAAAGCGTTTGCGGGTTAACAACGCATATCTAGCGACCTTAAAACTTAGCACCCCCGCTCATTTTGGGCCACATTGAAAAGTTTTAACCGAAACTGGCAGAATAAATGGATAAACAAATATGCTTTAAAATGACAAAAATGAAAGTTTGATAATTTCCATCCTGCGCCCTTTTCTTTTCTCTAGGAATTGCATTCTTCTTTGACCTTGATTATACTACCGTTTTATATATAAAGACGATCTTTATAAATTTCAATTAGATTAGAACATTTTCCCACCAACTTTTGTCCTCTTCAAGAGCTGATTCCTTCAAGTGTACTAAAATTGGGCATGTGAGTATATTTTTGTTCTAAACACTAGTAAAATAGGGGGTTGTCCCTACGGATATTGGAATCCGTAGGGGCAGATATAACTTGGCCCTACGGATTAATCCGTAGGGCTAAAAGGTTGCCCCTACGGACAAAGACGTCCAAGAATAAAAATATTAATTCTTAATTTGGTGTTTGCCCCTACGGAGCCGCAAACAAAGGACCTACGGGTATGTCCGTAGGGGCAAGTAAATATCGATTTAACAAAATCCCAGATCGATCGTCTATGCTCACTTCCTCTCTCTCTCTCGATCGCGCGTGAAAATAAGCCCTAAATCGCCACGCCGTCGTCGCCAACGTTGTTCTCCTCGTCGCCACCACCGGTCTTCTCGTCGCCACCGCAGTTCTCGTCGCCACCGCCGTTCAGGTCGTCGCCCCAGCCCCAGCAGCCGTTCAGGTGAGTAAATCTCGAGGTAAATTAAAGAATTTTTGGATTATTTTGGGCTTAGGGTTGGGGTTGGGCAGGGGTCGCGGTCGCGGTCGCGGTCGGGGTCGGGGTAGGGTTAGGGTTAGGGCAGGGACTGGGCTGCGGGGTCGGGTTCGGGGTCAGGGTAGGGTTAGGGTCGGGGTCGGGGTCGGGGTAGGGTCAATTTATCAAATTTTTTATTGGGGGTGCGGCTGGGGCTGCGGGCTGGGGCTAGGGCTGGGCTGCGGCTAGGGCTAGGGTTGGGGCTCGGGCTCGGGCTGCGGCTAGGGCTGTGCGTCCTCCAGAGGGCGATCATAGGATCGGTGAAGTGAGGTGGCTGGATATGAGATACGATGGATTTCCATGTGTTCAATGGAATGCTGAGGGTCAGAGTCGGTTATTCATATATCTCCCAAAAAAAGAATGAGTTTGTTATCAAAGGTGTATTGACTTCTACATCAAGGAATATCAGTTATATGTCATCCAGTGACTAAGTCTGTTTCTGGCCCAACCATATTTATGAATCGTTTCTTCTTTTTCCTTCTTACGTATATTTACTAGTTCAGACCGTATGCACCTCTGCAATCAACGCCGAGAACTTGTACATTATAGGTTAATTAACTGATATTCCTATGAAATCACGGTGCATATCGAATTCATGATATGTTATAGTCCCTCATTATTTTTACTGTAGTGAGAAAGCAGTCGCTGGTGGCCACAAGCCATAGAATTGGCAGTTGTCCTACCTGCGATAACATCTTACAAATCATCAGTAGACATCTCTGTTATATTAATCTTTTAATGTCTGCATGCATGCATGTTTATTTGCATATTTCCACTTGTTTGTGCCATAGTTTTTGTGTGCATGTGTGCGTGTGTGCCACAGTTATATTTACTTCTACATCAAGGAATATCAGTCGTATGGCAGGATTTAGTCCGGTTTTGGCCTAACCGCATTTATGAATTTGTCTTTTAGATGTTTTTCTGAGTGTCACATCGTTCTCATCCAAGTTTGTAAGCCATGTTCATTATTCTTTCAATTCTTTTAACTTGAATATGCCAGTTATTGTTCCGTTTACTATAAAGTTGCAACAAAGAGTCTCTGTTAGCACTTCCATGGACCCTTTACATGTTTTTATCATATCCACTCCTATCTATCCAGAAAGTCAACATCTTCTGGTATTTGTTTTCAAAAAGAAAAGATAAGAGAGGAAAAGATATTTGTCCGTCTCATATTTGAGCCATACTTTTGATTTTCTTGCAGATTCTGGGTTGATTTTCTGTGATAATTCATAAACATAGTAATATTTGTAATGTTTCTTCTTGTTAGTCTAGCTTTCCTCTTATGAATGCCAACACTGTTTTTGCCCTCCTTTTCTTCGGGGCACACGATATATTGCACCTCTCCTCTCGAAAACTTATTTCTATTTTATTTTCTATATCTTTATTTTATTTTATCTTATTTGCTACGCTTTGTTTTGTTTTATTATATTTTTCCTCTGCTAATTATATTCTTCTAGATCATGTTTGCCTAATCTATCCGAGGCTTAGCATAATCTAGTTGCGATAAACAATTCCATCTTCTGCTACTATGGTGGCACTGAGAAACTTCCATTTAGAAATGACAGCACGTATTTTGTGGAAGTACTGTACATAAGTAAAACCACAACGGGCATGACAAATTTGTTGACCAGGTTCCGATTACTGTATGAAAATTATTCGGATGAAATTCTAATTCCGGTGGAATTGATACCGATAACCGGTTCATATGGTGATTTAGGCTGCTTCAGTGATATTTGTGCCTACATTGATGCCTCAAGCAACGAATCAATGATGTGGATCACAAACTAATTAAATAAATTTTGAATACCAATCTGGACTGGGATTTGTGATTGGGGAGAAGTTTGTGTGCTCATGGGCATGACACAAGTCGGGAAAAGTACAACTTACAACGATCGTGTTCCAAATTAACGTAATTCAAATAGCAATTCCTTGGAATTTTTAGTCCAGAGAATCTTGATCGAGTCTCAGTTCCATATTATTGCTAGTGGATGCGTTTTGTTCAAAGAGTCTTTTCCTTTTAGTAATTTTCCTTTTTAGGGAGTTTTCGACATTGAAATCTCACTAGTTGATAATGTTAAATGAGTTCTAGTCCTACTTTGCTACATTTTTTTTATATATAGTAGATGGTAATACTTCTTTAAGTAAAAACAACTCTACACTTAAGCGACATCATAAATCGAAACACACATATATAGAATACAACTCATACATGGGTATCCTCAAATCTAACTTTAATTATCGATAATTTATTTTTTTCAACGACAAACGCACACACAAAACATATACACGGATTTTCTCTTTTGTCAGTAACCATCCCGTTCTTAGATTTCTCAATATAGTCATCATAACCTACAATTTATATGATACAGTCTAACATGGCCCATGAGTACGTCAGGGTTATGGACTGGATGTATGTGAATTGGCAACAACGTATGCAACCTAAGTTTGTCACTGGAGTTTCCGCTTTCATTGAATTTGCACGCGCACTTAAAATAACAACCTTTATACTAAAAAAATTATGTATGCTATTACTTAGTAGTTTATGGTTTTTAGACGCAAAAGCCATTTGAGAAATACTTTTTCTACCCACTATTAATCCATATTCTCAATATAGTCATTGAATTTGCACGCGCACATAATAAGAAGGAGAAGACAGTAATGTGACAGAAGAAGAAGGAGAAGACAGTAATGTGGCAGAAGAAGAAAAAAATGACATTCCTTGTTCTCTGTTTTAGCATCAATCTTCTGATATGAACTAATGATGGCTTTCACATAGGCTTTTCCCTTTAGAGACTTCTTAGTGTCCAATAGAAAGTATACATCAGATTTGTGCAGGTCAGGTTCTTCTATGACTTTCAAGAGTCTCAACTGATTCTGTAAATTACACCCTAGTTGGGTGATACTTTTACCACTTCTCACTGCAGGTGCGCTCTCTAATATCCATTTTGAATGTAATATTATAGATATTCAAAATGGATATTAGAGAGCGCACCTGCAGTGAAAAGTGATAAAAGTATCACCCAATAAGAGTGTAATTTACAGAATCAGTTGAGACTCTTGAAAGTCATAGAAGAACCTGACCTGCACAAATCTGATGTATGCTTTCCATTGGACACTAAGAAGTCTCTAAAGGGAAAAGCCTATGTGAAAGCCATCATTAGTTCATATCAGAAGATTGATGCTAAAACAGAGAACAAGGAATGTCATTTTTTTCTTCTTCTGCCACATTACTGTCTTCTCCTTCTTCTTCTGCCACATTACTGTCTTCTCCTTCTTATTATGTGCGTGTGCAAATTCAATGACTATATTGAGAATATGGATTAATAGTGGGTAGGAAAAGTATTTCTCAAATGGCTTTTGCGTCTAAAAACCATAAACTACTAAGTAATAGCATACATAATTTTTTTAGTATAAAGATTGTTATTTTAAGTTTTCCCTTATAGAGATATGATCTAACTGCATCTATAAACTATAAGTGTGCAGAAAATTATGATAAGAAACCATAAGAAAGGGTCGTAGCCATGCATAACCTTGAATCTACATACCAAATCATGCAAAAGCATGTACTTATTGTCACCTTGCCTTGGAATATAAAATATCTTGGAAGACTATAAGCGAGTATTTAAATCTTGATAGCTTTTGACTTCAACATATATTTTTCTCAAGTACCATGAAATATACTACCTCCGTATAAACCGTTTTCAGAAAGATGGATTAACAATGACAAATTATCCATTGTGGCTCACTAGGTTAGCATTTTCTCTTCTATTGACCATCTTACTAATCTGCTTGGTAAATTTATTCGAAACCGGCTGCGAATCATTAAAAGACATGCATAAGAAAGAAAGCTAAAATACAGATATATAGCATACCGATACATCGAAACTTCAAAGTTGCGATGACAAGCCAGAGATATTTATTTCTACACACGTGGTGCGCGTGCGAATGCGTCAAGCATCATGGACAAATATTTCAGAACATGGAAAGTATTATTCGTATAAAGTAATTAAAACTTTTAAACACCTTGGGTAGATATTTTCTTAGTTGATGCAATCATATCATGAGGACTAAATTTAAGCTATTATACATATGCATATGTATTTTTCTAACCTAATATATCACACACACACACACACACACAGAGAGAGAACACCAGTTTGGTAGAGAAATCAGCTAGCAGGACCCTGAAGAAATGGAGTCCATAGCATTGCTCATCATCATCATCCATGATCCCCATCCATTATCAAAGGGATCATGGATGATGATGATGAGCAATGCTATGGACTCCATTTCTTCAGGATCCTGCTACCTGATTTCTCTACCAAACTGGTGTTCTCTCTCTTGTGTGTGTGTGTGTGTGATATATTATGTTAGAAAAATACTTATGCATATGTATAATAGCTTAAATTTAGTCCTCATGATATGATTGCATCAACTAAGAAAATATCTACCTAAGGTGTTTAAAAGTTTTAATTACTTTATACTAATAATACTTTCCATGTTCTGAAATATTTGTCCATGATGCCTAACGCATTCGCACGCGCACCACGTGTGTAGAAATAAATATTTCTGGATTGTCATCGCAACTTTGAAGTTTCGATGTATCGGTATGCTATATATCTGTATTTTAGCTTTCTTTCTTATGCATGTCTTTTAATGATTCGCAGCCGGTTCCGAATAAATTTACCAAGCAGATTAGTAAGATGGTCAATAGAAGAGAAAATGCTAACCTAGTGAGCCACAATGGATAATTTGTCATTATTAATCCATCTTCCTGAAAACGGTTTATACGGAGGAAGTATATTTCATGGTACTTGAGAAAAATATATGTTGAAGTCAAAAGCTATCAAGATTTAAATCCTCGCTTATAGTCTTTCAAGATATTTTATATTTCACGGCAAGGTGACAATAATTGCATGCTTGTGCATGATTTGGTATGTAGATTCAAGGTTATGCATGGCTACGACCATTTCTTATGGTTTCTTATCATAATTTTCTGCACACTTATAGTTTATAAAGGCAGTTAGATCATATCTCTATAAGGGAAAACTTAAAATAACAACCTTTATACTAAAAAAATTATGTATGCTATTACTTAGTAGTTTATGGTTTTTACGCAAAAGCCATTTGAGAAATACTTTTCCTACCCACTATTAATCCATATTCTCAATATAGTCATTGAATTTGCACGCGCACATAATAAGAAGGAGAAGACAGTAATGTGGCAGAAAAAGAAGGAGAAGACAGTAATGTGGCAGAAGAAGAAGAAAATGGCATTCATTGTTCTCTGTTTCAGCATCAATCTTCTGATATGAACTAATGATGGTTTTCACATAGGCTTTTCCCTTTAGAGACTTCTTAGTGTCCAATGGAAAGCATACATCAGATTTGTGCAGGTCAGGTTCTTCTATGACTTTCAAGAGTCTCAACTGATTCTGTAAATTACACTCTTGTTGGGTGATACTTTTATCACTTCTCACTGCAGGTGCGCTCTCTAATATTCATTTTGAATGTAATATTATAGATATCCATGCCTGTTTATGTCAAAATTACTTATATTGTCAATGTTTGATTTTCTAGTTGTTGGTGATGCGTCCATATCAGGGACAGAGGCCACTCCCGTTCCTCCAGGTATGTTTATATATTATATAGGGCATGTATATTGATTTAGAATGCTATATCATAAATATACACACATTCCTTTTGCTCTTAGTCGTCCAACTCATTATCATGGGCTGCTTGATGAGATTAGATTTGCGCCTGATGATCTGCAAGAGCTTGTTCACTCCCTGTCATATGTGTAAGCAGCGCTATATGCGAGTTTACCTTGTTAATATGTATGTACTGAAATTAATTAATATTATTCAAATTTTGATACATGCAGATACCAGAGGAGCACATCTTCTATCTCTGTAGGTAAGGCTTTGAATTTGTTGATTTTGATATTTCTTGTCAATTTTATAGACCAGTATGTGCTAAATATAATGTTCTGACAGTTGCTAGAGGGAAGACAGCATTCGAGGCTGCTGACCCCAGTCCTGGACGCCGCACACGGACGGCACCACGGAGGTTGGGAAAGAGGCCGAGGACTGGGCTCTAGCAGGGCCCATATGAGGTTGGACTCCACCCCGGTGGTTACTTCCTCCGTCTCCAGTGAGCGACGTATCCAGCAGGAACTGGAGAGCTTGAAGGCCACCGTTCAGGAGTTGAAGGAGATGCTGGTATGTATACTACTTAATAGTAAAATATCATGTCATATTATAGATATCAACATATCCAATATCAGTACGTAGCCTGAGCTTATTTGGTTGTAGACTTATGTTTTATTAATCATACATGTACATATCTAATTAAAATAAACTACAGTTTTCCAAACTAGATATCCAAATGGGGTTTCGAAATAACTCGATAATGATAAGAATTCGAACAAAACAGAGTTCTTACACGCTTATCGCACACGTTAGGTCCAGACACGACGGGATAGGCGCAAGATTCTAGCGTTTATCAGAGGTGGAGCTGGACCGAGTTAGGCTAGCATTTTGATTCTTATTTTTTGAAACATGTATTTATTTATATGATACATATTGTACTACATTTTGAAACATTTTGGGCGATATTGATTTTGATTTATATTTATATCATATTCAGTTTTTTGATTTCTTTTGTATATTATACGCGTGAGATGTGAATATGAATACTGCGATATATGTTGTGTGATGATTAATTTTATATTTGATTGATATATATATTATTGTGCACAGGACGGAAAAAAATCTAGCAGCCCAATTTTTTTTTAAAAAATACAGATACTGTGTACCTACGGATTAATCCGTAGGTACACATGTTGCCCCTACGGCTAAACCCGTAGGGGCACAATAACAGCAGTAACTGATATTTTCCCCCTGATCGCAGTGCCAGGGATTGGGAGTGCCCCTACGGATACAACCGTAGGGCCAGCAGCATAGCCCCTACAGTGTTATCCGTAGGGGCCATATATCAGGAATCCTGATATATGGCCCCTACGGATAGGTACCTACGCGTATATCCGTTGGGGTTATGTAATGCCCCTACGGCTATATCCGTAGGTACATTCAATATATTAAAAAAACCATAAATAATATAATTTTTTTTTACCCTACGCATTACTCCGTAGGGGCAACAGGACCTACACAGATATCCGTAGGGGCAAGAATTTGCCCGTAGGGGCAAGCTCAGGGCTTCAACTTGCACCTGTGGCCTTTGCATCTACGGGGCATTTTTTAGCCCCTACGCATATACCCATAGGGGCAGTAGGTTGCCCCTACGGATAAATCCGTAGGGGCAACCCTTATTTGTAGCAGTGAAATATCACCTCAAAACCTGATATTCTATACTACCGGATCATTTTATGTTGAAGGGTCATTCTGGAGATCTATCTCAGGGAACAAAGAGCCCCATGCGATCCACCAAACACCTCAGCGAGTCCATTGTAAGACTTGTTTCCTCTCAATACCTTTTTAAGTAGAAAGGTTCAAAACACTCACCGAACATCCAATTATAGGGATCTGTGAATGAAGGTACTGATGTAATAGCATCAGCAAGCGGCCGTTCGGAGGATTTCCAGTTCTCGCCTTATGTCTCCAATATTAACAAGTGCATTGTTGAGAATTTTGATAATTGGATGATGTTTTTGACCAGCGGAGATGAACCCACCCCACGTTTTCATGTAATTAGAATAATTTTTTATTTGCTTAATTATTTCTCTTATTATATTCTCCTGAAGCAAACAGAATGAGACGTGTTTGTTTTTAATAGCATGCAGCAGCTGTGGTTGGGAGCAAAATGGTGGTCTTGGGTGGTGAATCTAGTCATGGATTGTTAGATGATGCAATGGTAATGCATGGTAACTTATTTTAAATTTAAGTTTCAGGCACCCTATTAGAATTAAATATATGGAGTGTTGGGGTTTATGAGTGCACATGGGCTTTCGATATAGTTGAGGTTCCATCCTGAAGACTTAAGCCTTTTGGTGGCGTGCCATTCTATATCTTATATGTACATCTCTTGTTTTTCCCTACGCGGGACCATTATTCCAATGCACTCAAGTTATAATTTTTTTTCTTAGTCTGTTGACACTTCACTATAACTTTTTGTGTTAAGGAAACATACAAGTATTTCAGAGGAACAGCATCGGGTTACTTTTCTGATCTCTAAACATACAAATGGTTATCTAAAGTTTACTGACCTTCCAAGGTGTAACCGTGTGTAAGATAAATTTATTGCAGTAATGTCATTACTTGGATATAACATCTGCACACTATGTGTGTACTTTGGGAAGTCTTAGGCACACTACTTAATATTTTAACATATTTTTATTCCTGTAACTTTCATGGTGGAATCCTATTGAATCACCGATTCATCACTTTACAATGATATCACCAGTAGGTATCAGTAAAGGTTCCAGTAAACTCTAGTCATTCCGTCAATTATAGAGTCATGGCTAGATGCAATTATTCATTAGGCATCTAAATTCTGTAAATTTTAACATTCATGAAACATGTTGATCTTTTGCTGCTCAATGTTTTGTTTCTACTACAGACCATGCTTTTTAATCTTGGCCAATCCCCATACATAACGGCTGATTCCGATCCCAAAAATAACCATCTGAATTTTGATACTGAGGTTGATACACAGATTAAGCCTTATATTGGATTTATCAATTGCATAGTGGGGTATTAGTATCATTTTTTTAATGAGCTAGTGGACTTATTAATGGGTTAATGGGTATATTTATAAGTTATTGATATTATTTGACATCATGAATTAATGGAAAAAATCTTAAAAGTTTATTGTTATTTGAACAATGTATTTAACAAACCATTTTAGATATCAGCAATTATTGAATAGTTTGTCAAATTATTTATAGTTATTTCTATTTAATACAATTTACTATTTTGGAATATTCTTTTAGTCAAACTATTAAAAGAATTCCTATTTACCAATCCAAGATGCCGATATAGCATATATGACTGATTCCCATCCCAAAACTGATAATGCTTTTGATATCGATGCCAAGATTTTAAATGTTGCTATAGACCTAGTCCATATGTTTTCTCTACTATTTCCCAATTTGATAATTATTGATAGGTTTAATTCCAAAAAAAAAAACCAAACCTTTTAGCTTAAGCTACGAGAAACCCTCAAAAACTTTCAAAATTACGAGAAACCTTTTTTAGTTTTTTGGCAGTTTCGTGCAATTTATTGCTGATATAGCACCTTATTTATGATAGTTTTTGAAAGTTTTGTGGTAGTTTCTTGTGTATTTTGAAAGTTTTGTGGTAGTTTCTGGTGTATTTTAAAAGTTTTTGGGGGTTTCTCATAGCTTAACTAAAAGGTTTGGGCTTTTTTTGGAATTAAGCCTTCTTGATATTTAAGCTCCACGGTACATTTTATACACTTTATTTGATAAGATTAGATTTTCATTCCGAGCAGTTATTATGCATCATGTAACGAGTCTGGGAATGACGTGCAGATTTTTAACATGGACAAGCTTACATGGGCTGCTGCTGCTCCAAAGGTCTGCTTATCAGCCGCAGGACTACATCTGAAAATTCCTTCTTGCAAAGGCATTGTCTGGTATTAATCCTATAGCTCTTCACCGGTTTCATAATTATTCTGCCAAGAATCACATCAAGGGCCCGGGGTTTTAGTCTTTTTCGTTAGCAGCACGGACAATGCACCTGTTTGAATTTTGAGTGGTACACATATCTTATATGATTTAAGATTTAACATATATTAAGGAACAATATGAACAGCCTAAGCTGAGCTGAGATATATCTTCTCGAAGACTTGTCTTTAACTTCTGCAGTGTTTACGGAACATAGAATTTGTTTGAGTTGAGATCTTTAAGACGTGATCAAGCTTGGTTTATTATATAAATTCCACATGTTAAGAGTTTTGGTTTTCTGAAAATTTCGTTGACACCCTGAAGTTGCATTAGAATGTATGTTTAGGAGGCGAGGGACAAGGTTCAGTTTGTGGCGTCTATTGCAAGCATTTAAGGGATTGCATACAACGTTCAACATTCGTGCTTATAAAATTATTATAGAATGAAATTAGTTTAAATTTTGGGTTTGGAATTACATTTATATTTATTACTGAACTTAGTAGAAGTAATCGCTGACTGAAGCATTTAGCTGTTTCTGTCTTCAGCCTCTACATGCCATTCTAGATTCCATGAGCTTCATTTTGATTTAGCTGTGACTATATTTTCTGAGGTGCTTGACTTATTGCAAATGCTTGTTCCCAAAGTTACTCTATTCAGAATATGTAATATCTACGCTTGTATATTTTGTTACTTCTTGGATTCAACAATATTCTGATGGATTTCACATAACAAGTTATGAATGGAAAACTATTATACAAAAAATGAAAACAAACAGATGAATACGTTTTAGTTATATATCTTAATTTTTTGTGCAGGTTCCTTGGGGAAAACTGGTGCTTCTAGTCGGAGGGAAAACTGATCCTTCAAATGACAAAGTATCAGGTTTGGGTTGCTTATTCATCCAACATGTTATGACTAGCTCATCTCAAATTATTTTTGAATATTTTTTCTATCAGAATTTGTTAATTTATATATGATTTCTTTGTTTTTCTTCAGTGTGATCGTTCGATATAGAGACTGAATGCTGGTCGAATATAGAAGCAAAGGGTGACATACCGGTAATTCCTGCTATTGTATTACAAATCAATGATATGATAAATTCATGTAGTTCTTTGTTTATATTGGAAATTTGCATTTGGTTTTGAATCTATACATTCCTTACTTTTTCATGTTGCACTAAGCTACTCAGTAGATTTATTTATTCGTATATACAAATAAGAATAAATTCATTTAGTTTGTTGTGTCTTCTATCTATCCATGTAGTTAAAATTTGGAATTTGTTTTTATACTTTTCCTCTATTTTTTCCTTTTTCCTTTTCCTTTTCTCTCTTTCTCATGTTCATGTAGTGAGCATACAAATGTTCTCTGTGCTGAGCATGCCTGTGCTTTTCTTGCAAAATGTATATTGAAGAATGAAACTATGAGGTTAGGATGTTGGTTTATCATCCTTTTAACATTCTAATAGAATTTCAGGCTGCTCGCAGTGGTTATACGGTGATCAGTGGAGGTCCTATTTTGATTCTCTTTGGAGGTGAAGATATTAAAGGAAGAAAAGCAAACGATCTTCATATGTTTGAGTTGAAATCTTTAATGTGGCTTCTGTTGCAATATAAGTGAGTATACATTATGCTATCTTTTTTATACTATAGAATAAAATCCTTGGTATCATTACTTTTGAGGAGCAAATGGGGGAAACTTTCTTGAACACGGCTGTTAAAAGGGATTGCATGACTACTATTGATACCCCCCTTTTTTTTTATCTACGCGCAACTATAATTATGTTCTTTGACTAAAGTACGAGGATCGGTTATGCAAGGTTTAAATTCTCGTTATCAACATTGGGATCGGAATCGACCATCTTGGTTGTATTGATCAGCTTGGATCAGAATAAATGATATTCTATCATTTGACAAAAATAATTTCTATAAAAATTAGTAAAATAATATTTGACATAATTATGAATAATATGACAAAATTTTCATTAATTAACAATGTCTAGAAAGGTTTTTAAAATCCCTTATAAAAATAACTATGTACTTTTTTTATGCATTTTTTCCAAAATAAGTCAACCAATTAATATGTTTGTTAGCCCATTAATAAACTTGATACTAAAACTCCACTAACCAATTGGTAAATTCAGTACCAATGTTAATAATTTTGTTCTCTATCTCGGTATTGGTACTCGGTTGATCGTTTTGGAATCGGAATTGATCATCTCAGATCGGTTGAGGTTTAAAACCAATTTTCATGGATATGCTTATTTGTTTATTTTTAACCCTATCTTGTAACTAATAATTTGCAAATTCAGAGGAACAGGACCATCGCGGAGATCAAACCATGAGGCTGCTCTCTCTGGTGTGAAAACTCTTCTTGTTTTTGGAGGACAAGCAAAATCTAGGATCTTAAATGACCTATATTCACTTGATTTTGAAACAGCATGTTGCATTCATTCTCATTTATTACAAAATGATATTTGTTGCGTTATGTTGAAATATATCTGATATTATTATATTTATGCTATATGGTTTGGACAAGAATGAAGACATAGGGTCATCATCCATCACCTAGAGCAAGTTGCCATGGAGCTCTCTATGGAACCAAATGGTACATTATAGGGGGTGGAAGCAAGAAAAAACGTATGTATCAAATGCTAAAATAATAAACAGTAGGATAAGCAAGATTTTTAATTGAATTATGATCATGGTCATCGTATTTCAGCAGTTCACTCTCACCTTTCCATTCAAAATTAGAATGCATGGCTTTTGGCCCCGAGCATTTGGCCCCGAGAAGTTCTTAAAATTTTAGTTTTTAAAATCCCTTTTGACTTTGCACTTACAACTTTTGAGCCAAAATATTATATGACTTCAGTGTAAGATTGTGGAGAAACTTTAGGCACAGACGTCTGATGGAGGAGAGAAATGTTTGGATGTGCATGATAGCCGTCTCAGAACACCAGAGCAATGGCAGACGTTTTGTAACGACCACCACAAAATCTTAGTTATTTCCTTATATTTTTCCTTTCTCCAAGAAATGTCATTTTCTTTGAAACACTTTTATATTTATTTATTTTCTTTTAGATAATATATATGGTTAATTCTTTTATATCTTGCTTATCACTCTGCATTGCCATTCCATAGGTCATAGATTCCAAACCTTGACTAAAAAAATTTAGTTATATTTTAAAATTCTATATACCTTTTTATATAGAAATATCCAAGATGAGGTACAACGAGTGATTTTCCGACTACAAATGGTTTACATCAAGGATCTGTATTAAGTCCATTCCTATTTACTATCATGATGGATGAGCTTACTAGAACCATTCAAGATGAGATACCTTGGTGTATGTTATTCGCTGATGATATTGTTCTAGTAAATGAGACAAAATCAGGGGTTAATGCCAAATTGGAATTATGGAGGCAAACATTGGAATTTCGGGGATTCAGATTGAGCTGGTCCAAGACAACATATATGCATTGCAAATTTAGTAAACAGAGAAGTCAAAACCATATTGGTATAATATTGGAAGGGTAAGAGATATCACCGAACGATCGATTTAGATATCTAAGTTTCATCATCCAAAAGAATGAGGAGTTCGATATTGATGTTAATCAAAGGATCCAAGCTGGTTGGTTGAAATGGAGGAGTGCAACAGGGATTTTGTGTTATCGTAACTTTCCGTTAAAATTGGAAGTGAAGTTTTATCGGAGCGTTGTTCGGCCTACCTTATTATATGGTACAGAATGCCGGGCTCCTAAGAAGCATCATACACAGAAAATGCAGGTAGCGGAGATGCGCATACTTCGTTGGATGTGCGGTAACAGTAGAAAAGAGGTGCGAAATGAAAATGTTCGTGCAAAAGTTGATGTACCACCTGTAGAGAAGAAGATGCGGGAAAATCGGCTAAGATGTTTTGGTCATGTGTGACGCAAACCTATGGAAGCATCAGTTCGACGAATAGATACTCTCGATATGGGCAATGGCAAAAGGGCAAAAGGGAGACCGAAGAAAATATGGATGGAGGTGATCTGAAACGATATGGTTGCTAAAGGCCTCAATGAAAGTATATTGTTCGATAGAAATGAGTGGAGGCGGAGGATTCATGTGCTGGACCCAGCGTGATTCTCATGTTGGTTCATGTAGCCTACCCCATATGCTTGGGATAAAAGGCTAAGTTGTTGTTGTTCTATATATCTTTTTATAATCAAATATTTATTAATTTTTAAGATAAGAGAAAATATTTTCTTTTTATTAAAAAAATAAAATTTATTTGTTTATTTTATTTTTTTTGCTTGCTATTTTGGATAAATTTGTTTTGGCTATTTTTTTTATGGTTTTGATTTTGGGGAATTGATAAGATTTTAACCGGTTTTATCCCCGTAACCCTTCCCTCCTATTTTTATTTTTCTCTCCAATACCTACTTTATTATTTTTCCTTCCACTCTCGGTAGAAAATCCAGATCTAAGTAATAAAGGGGAAGTAACCACAAATCCATCGTCAAGGAAGAAGAAAAAGCCCTCGATCTGTTGACCATACCCTCAAAAGCAAATTCGAGGCTAACCACAGAGAGAGATCAAGTTGTTATTTGTAACTCCCCTCTTTTTTCCCCGTCAATCTAAATCACCAAAGTTTAAATTTTTAAATCTTTTTACCATAGAGAATGAAAATATAAAATGAATTACATAGTATGTATACTGTTTGAATTATCGTGCTTTAATTTGCACATTATAACTGTTAAACTAAATAATACTATATTAGTTTTTTGGTGCTATTGTTGTATGATGTTTATACATATGTGAATTATACTCTGTTAAAGCATTAGATTTCTTGATATCATATAATTTAATGTTAATCTAAAATTTAACCAGTTGTATTACAGAATAAATGATTTGTTATATTCGTTATCTACTAATAACTTATTTGTAATATGGTATATGTTGTTTGACAGTTCACATTGGAGCAGATTAATAGATAGTAAATGTATTACTTAATAAACAATGTTTATTATACATGTAACAAATTTTAATCTTAAATCTAGCGGTTTAAGGTCCATAAGTACATTAATTTATGATTTTTTAGCCGTTTTAAATTTATACGTGTGATACAATTAATTAGTTTTATCATTATGTAGGTTTAGAGTTGTTTTAACACAATGTTAGATTTTTATAGTTTAGTATATGTACGTAGTGGCTATTAGCAACATTCTGTATATTATCTATACAAGGAACGCTGATGTCATAATTATATGCATGTTTTTATTATCATGTGTCATTGCTAATTTGAAGGAGTTACTATTAATTTGTAGTTTTGTATTTATTGTATAAATTACATTACTAATCGCATAATATTAACTCACTAATAAAATAATTAATTGTATAATATGTATGCTATATTTGACATATCTAAATAAATTGACTATTTTATCTGCTAAAACTGAACTTGTAATATTTTATATTATTAAATTCTTATCGCACTTACTATGTGATAAAAGACTTTTAAACATTGTCAACTTCATACACAATCAACTATATCTCTATTGCTAACAAATTATAATTCTATGAAATTTTTTACATATTTGTAAGAAAAAACCATGATATCATTTTACAACAACAACAACAACAACTGAGCCTTTTATCCCAAGCATATGGGGTAGGCTACATGAACCAACATGAGAATCACGCCGGGTCCAGCACATGAATCCTCTGTCTCCACTCACTTCTATCGAACAATATACTTTCATTGAGTCCTTTGGCAACCATATCGTTTCGTATCACCTCCATCCATGTTTTATTCGGTCTCCCTTTTGCCCTTTTGCCATTACCCATATCGAGAGTATCTATTCGTTGAACCGGTGCTTCCATAGGTCTGCGTCGCACATAACCAAACCATCTAAGCCGGTTTTCCCGCATCTTCTCCTCCATGGGTGCTACACCAACTTTTGCACGAATATCCTCATTTCGCACCTTGTCTTTTCTAGTGTTACCGCACATCCAACGAAGCATGCGCATCTCCGCTACGTGCATCTTCTGTGTATGATGCTTCTTAGGAGCCCAGCATTCTGTACCATATAATAAGGCAGGCCGAATAGCGCTCCGATAAAACTTCCCTTTCAATTTTAACGGAAAGTTACGATCACACAAAATCCCTGTTGCACTCCTCCATTTCAACCAACCAGCTTGGATCCTTTGATTAACATCACTATCGATCTCCCCATTCCTTTGGATGATGGAACCTAGATATCGAAACTGGTCGCTCGGTGATATCTCTTGCCCTTCCAATGTTATACCAATATGGTTTTGACTTCTCTGGCTACTAAATTTGCAGTGTATATATGCTGTCTTGGACCTGCTCAATCTGAATCCCCGAGATTCCAATATTTGTCTCCATAATTCCAATTTGGCATTAACCCCTGCTTTCGTCTCATTTACTAGAACAATATCATCAGCGAATAGCATACACCAAGGGACCTCATCTTGGATAGTTCTAGTAAGCTCATCCATCACGATGGTAAACAGGAAAGGACTTAATGCAGATCCTTGATGTAAACTAATAGTAATTGGAAAATCACTTGTTAAGCCACCGCAAGTTCTGACATTTGCCACTACTCCGTCGTACATATCCTTGATTATGTCAATATACTTGACGGGGACCCCCTTTTTCATCATTGTCCCCCCATAATACCTCTCTAGGTACCTTGTCGTACGCTTTTTCTAAATCAATAAATATCATATGCAAAACTCTTCTCCTCTCTCGAAAGCGCTCGACAAGTTGACGAAGCAAATGAATCGCCTCTGTCGTCGATCGTCCAGGCATGAACCCAAATTGGTTCTCTGTTATCTTAATATCCTTCCTTAGCCTGTGTTCAATCACTCTCTCCCAAAGTTTCATGGTGTGACACATTAGTTTTATTCCACGGTAGTTTGAGCAACTTTGAATGTCACCCTTATTCTTGTAGATAGGTACAAGGATACTTTTCCTCCATTCATTTGGCATCTTTTTTGTCTGCCAAATCTTATTAAACAGATCTGTCAGCCATTTAACGCCTATTTCTCCTAAGCATCTCCAAATCTCGATAGGAATCCCGTCAGGACCAACCGCTTTTCTTAAACCCATTCTGTTCAAAGCTTCTTTAACCTCAGTAAGTCTTATTTTACGCATGAAATCACGATTTATATCTTGAGATTGAATGACAAGTCCATCCAAATTCTTAGTAAAGCTCTCATTGAACAATTTGTCAAAATAATCTCTCCATCTTTCCTTGATATCCTCATCTCGAACTAAAACCTTCTGATTTTCATTTTTGACACACTTCACCACACATAAGTCTCTAGTCTTCCTTTCCCGCATTCGAGCAATCCGGTATATATCATTTGCAGCCTCTTTAGTGTCTAATTTCTCGTACACCTCCTTGTAGACCTTAGATTTAGCTTCCCGAACAGCTTTCTTAACTTCCTTTTTAGCCATTTTGTACTTCTCAAATCTCTCCACATCTCTACTTTTCTTCAAATCTTTATAAGAATCTCTTTTAATTTTAATAGCAGCCTTTACATCTTCATTCCACCATGATATGTCCTTAGATGGTGGAGCACCACCTCTCGACTCACCAAGTAGATCTCTAGCTACTTTCTTGATACAACTAGCCATTTTGTTCCATGTTTTGTCTGGATCATCTTCCGACTGCCAATCCGCTTCTTGTACTACACGATCTATAAAAGCCTTTTGATTACCTTCTTTCAATCGCCACCATTTAATTTTAGACTCTACCTTACGTCTAATCTTCCTAGGTTCTCTTCTAAATCGAAAATCTAGAACTAAAAGTCTATGTTGAGTAGTTACACTCTCACCTGGCACTACCTTACAGTCGATACAACAACCTCTATTTATTCTTCTCGTCAGAAAAAAGTCTATTTGACTAGCATTTGATCCGCTCCTAAAAGTGATAAGGTGGGACTCTCTTTTCCTAAACCAGGTGTTTGCTAAGATCAAGTCATAAGATAAAGCAAAATCTAGAATCGAGTCACCTACTTCATTCCTTTGTCCGAAACCAAAACCTCCATGGATAGTATCAAACCCACTACGACTAGTACCTACATGTCCATTAAGATCACCACCAATAAATAACTTCTCTCCACTAGGTATACTTTGCACCACCTCGTCTAAATCCTCCCAGAATAGACGCTTACTAGCGTCATCAAGACTTATCTGTGGTGCATAAGCACTAATAACATTAAAGATCACTCCACCTAGAATAAGCTTAACCAGTAAAATTCTATCACCTTTTCTCCTAATCTCAACTACATTCTCAAGCAACCGTCTATCTATGATTATACCTACCCCATTACGATTTTTATCTCTACCCGTATACCAAAGCTTATAACCCCAAGGCTCTATGACTCTACTCTTTTCACCTACCCACTTAGTTTCTTGCAAACACATAATACCAACTCTCCTAATCATCACCTCCACTAATTCTATTAGTCTACCCGTAAGGGAACCTATGTTCCAGGAAGCTAGACGGATCCTATGAAACCCTTGCTTATTTGTCACTACATCCGGGGTCCGATGTAGCGCGCCGTCTCTGGACGACGACTCTTGCTTATTTGTCACTACACCCGGGGTCCGATGTAGCGCGCCGTCTGTAAACGACGACCCTTGCTTATTTGTCACTACATCCGGGGTCCGATGTAGCGCGCCGTCTCTGGACGACGACCCTTGCTTATTTGTCACTACACCCGGGGTCCGATGTAGCGCGCCGCATCTGGACGATGACCAAGCCCTTGCATATTTAACACTATACCCGGGATCCGATGTAGCGCGTCGCTGAGTAGGGGACGCCCCAACGATATTCTTATTATGGTTCATGTCATAGAATGTGACAAAGTTTTACGTTGGCTATAACAAGCCTACCACAACCCTCACCCTTTCTCAAACGGACTTGGGACCGGCAACGGTGGGTTTACCATGATATCATTTTATCAGGTTTAAATGTCTGAAATCACATTATATTGATTGACTCGATGATAATCGTATTATGTTAATAATCAAGATACATATATTCATTGGGATGTCATGTTTTAGTAAATTTTGTATGTTCCAAATATTGTATGGTAGTTATTTTCAGTAGATATTTATATCAATATATTTTGTGGTATATTAGATTTTAGAAACTTGATCTCTTCCATATACATGTTTTAGTAAATTTTTATCATATATAAGAAAACCTAGTCTTTATTGTATATATGTTGTTTAAAGACCTTTCACTGGGCATGACAAATTATTAATGTAAAATAAATAATAATTATTTAATGCATTACTGTTACCATGTGTTTATCATTAATTTCGTGAATTACAAATCTCGAATCTCGTGAACATGACATGTATAATAGACAATATATATATATATATATATATATATATATATATATATATATATATATATCAATCATGCATGGGAATGAGGTAGCTTAAAAATTGGGGTATTTATGTGTAACGGAGGATCATATCTTGTTTCCCGTGGTACCAAAAAAAACGGTATATTGTATTATATATAAATCTTGAATCTCGTAAATCTTGTGTTGCCGTTGTTCTGTGGCATTACGGAATATCCTGGTTATATAATAAAACTCCAACAATCGAGATTATACTTATAATTACTAGTATTGAAATATCAAATATCGTGATACTCTAGTTATATTGCACCGATTAACGCATGCTATTTATTCTACCATTTATTGTTCACAGTTATACCCATGGCTATTATTATCCATACCATGTTTCGTATCAAATATCAATTAATGATTATATTAATACACCATAATTTAACCAGTATACCAAAAATAGTTTTACACTACATTCTTTTTAGTATGACATGATAATTTACTAAACTAATTTATTATCAAATAATTCTAAAATAAAATATACCTTATATATTTTCATAATAATGAATTTTTGTACCTTGTTACTATTTGATGATCTTAACAGCAACCCTATACATATTATTATTCCTAAATTACATAATGTTATTATTACTATTTTATATAAATTAAGCAAGTGTTATTATTGTGTTACATTCATTCCAACTGATTGAAACTCTGGATTAAACCTATTAGATTATAAACATTAATAACTAAATTAATTATAGCCAAAATATAACGTTTCATTGTAAATACTGTTAATATAGAAAAATATTGTTTTCTAATAAAATGGGGACTTACCGAACTTTAGTTCGTTGCCGGCATTTCTGTTTTCATGTTTTTTTTTCTTAGGAATGTCGTCAGACGACTTTGGAACAGATGACGAAGCTAGGTATGGGATGATACCAACCGAGGACAGTCAATATCTTTCGAGTCAAGCCGAGCTCTAGTCTTTCTTTTCATTAAGTGTATCTTTTGTTCAAGGCCATCTTTCATTCCTAGTTTCTGAATTTTTCGAACTGTATTCAGTTATCGATTTTGGAACTATTATAAATATTGTTGGATATTTTATAAAGTTTAAAATTCTTGTACTATACCTTTCTTTACTGCTTATATAGGCGCTTAACGTATTCATATCGAGAAGAGCGCTTCTCGATATGAATACGTTGCGGGCTTGTCGCTCTCGTTTCTCGTTTTCGGGAAGCAGGGCGTGACACGTCTGAAGGCTAACAAGGCAGACGTCTGCATAAGAACGAAGCCCGATCTAGAGATCTGGCAAACGTATGAACAAGAATGTCCAGACGTCTGTCCAATAAGCTGAAGAGATACAGAGTCTAGACAGATGTCTGACCAAATGTGATCTAGACGTCTGTCGACGATAAAACTACTGCGAATAGAATTATGGTAATTCGGGTTTATCTCTTATTTTGGATAGGATTAGGGTTTGCCTACAAATAGGGACCTCTTATATGATTTATGTGCTGCCTAATTAAAAAGAAAAGGAGAGACTATTGTATTGAGAGAGTGACGGTTTAGATCTAGAAAGATTCGAAAGAAATCTTCCAGGGTTGCTCGTGGTGTACTTGATTCAAAATTATAATAGACATTACAGATTCCGCACTGACGGGGACTAGCCATACGGTGGGTGAACCTCGTTAAAAAATCCCTCTGGTTTACATTTGTGGTTTCTTATCTTGTTTTCGCACTTTATTATCGTTTTGACATTCGTTGTTAATTGTGTGATGTGATTGTGTGATTTTTTGCGTCGCAAGCATTGTTCCGTAGATCGACTTTCTCTCAACAACCGGTATCAGAGCGTAGTTAGAAAACTTAGGGATCTTTCAATTTTACGATTTAAATTTAGGGTGGGTAACGACGCTTCTCCATCAATTTAAATTGTAATTTTGAAGGCATTGGTTCAGATCAAAGGAGAAGTTGAGTTTGCTGTGACATAGACGAAAAGATGGTGGAGAATAATATAAGAATTGAGAAATTCAATGGTCACAATTATGGTTAGTGGCGCATGCAGAGGGATGACTTCCTATACCAAAAGAATTTGTATCTTCCATTGTTGGGTGAGAAACCCGAGAAGATGTCCGATGAGGCATGGAATCTTTTTGGATAGAAAAGCCCTAGCGACGATAAAGCTATCGTTGACTCTGCATATGGCCTTTAACATTTCAAAGGAGAAGACAACCATGGGGAAAATGACGACGTTAGCCAAGTTGTATGAGAAGCCTTCTTTATCAAACAAGATATTCCCGATGAAGAAATTTTTCAACATGAAGATAGTAGAGAACGGTTCGGTGACGGAGCACCTGAATGAATTCAACAGTATGACGAGCCAACTAGAATCCGTTTCAATTGTATTTGAAGATGAGATTCGAGCCCTTTTATTTCTCTGTTCATTGCTGGAGAGCTGGGAAAATCTCATGATGGCGGTAAGCAACTCGATCTCAGGGACTCATATTTAATGATGCTGTAAGCAGCATATTAAATGATAGGATGCGTAGAAAGGCTGTAAGTGGGAGTTCGGTAACTTCTGCACTTTCAGTGGAGAATCGCGGTAAGACGATGGAAAAAGGAAAAAGGAAGGAGCAAATCAAAGAACCAATGAAAATCGAAAGGGAAAATCTAAGGAGACTGTTGGAATTGCGGAAAGAAAGATCACAGAAAGAGTGAATGTAGACTCGTAAAGAAAGACTCGGATGAGAAATCAAACAAAAAAGAAGCTAATGTGGTGTCTACACAAAAAATAAGGGGAACATGGTCTTTGTCTATCGGGAAGCGAGAACACAAAGGCGGATACTTGATTCATAGATTACGAGTCTTCTTTTCACTGCACTTCAAACTGGTATCATTTTAGCAATTATGTTCAAGGTAATTTTGAACATGTGATGGTAGAAAAAGGTCAGCCATGTAAGATCGTCAGCAAAAAAACGATCATACTACAACCGTTAGGAAGAGATCAGATCAAGCTGAAGAACGCGGGACACAATCCGGTTCTGAAGAAAAGCCTAATTTCTACAAGTCGGCTAGACAACGAAGGTTTCAAGACAGTATTTGGGAATTATCCGTGGAAGATTTTCAAAGGATTGTTGGTGGTCGCAAATGGTAAATTGAGCGGTTCGTTGTATTCCTTCAGTGGGAGCAGTGGAGGTTCGATTGTATTGGCAGCAAGTTCGAATGCAGATTTGGAGACTTCGTTGTGGCATAAAAGAACGGGGCACCTCAGCGAGAAGAATATGAAGATTCTTCAGGGTAGGAGACTTCTTTCGAGGCTGAAAAGGTGGAGTTGGTACTTTGCGAGAGTTGCGTTTGCGGGAAGTAAAGTGCTTTTAGATTTTAGATTGGAGGTGTAACAAAGAAGACCAAGATATTAGAGATGGTCCATACGGATGTATGGGGACGGCCTCGATGGAGTCTTATGGAGGTAATCGGTATTTCGTTACTTTCATTGATGGTGCAAGCAGAAAGACTTGGGTTTATGCGATGAAAAAGAAATCCGATATGTTTGGTCTCTTTAAATGCTGAATTGCACAATTGGAGAACCAAACGGGGATGAAGGTTAAATGCCTCAAGTCTGATAATGGCGGGTAATGTTGCACATAGGAATTTGAGGCGTTTTTCTTGCAGAAGGGTATTTGTTGGTTGAAGACGGTACTGAGGTCGCCACAGTAAAATGATATTGCTGAAAGGATGAAAATGACGATTCTAGAGCAAGTGCGGAGCATGACCCTGGATGCGGATATACCAAAATTCCTATGGGTGGTAACGGTCAATACTGCTGTGTATCTGATCAACAGAAGCCCGGCAAGTGCGCTCGATGGAGGTATTTCGGAAGAAATTTGGTTAGGTAAACTAGTTAATTATACGCACCTAAAAATATTTGGTTGCATTGCATATTTTTTTATTGATAAGGCGGAAAGGAGTAAGATTGACTTCAAGTCTAGGAAGCGTGCTTTCATCAGGTACAGTGGAGACGAGTTTGAATATCGGCTGTGGGATTACTCAAGCAGGAAGGTAGTACGAAACTAGAACGTTGTCTTTGATGAGCAACACTTGTACAAAAAAGAAAAACAAGCCAAAGATGGTGCAGAATCGGAGTTCGTTAAGTTGGATGGAACTCAAGAGAGCAATCAGGTACCTGCAGGCGGAGATCAGAATTTAAAGGAGACTGCAGTGTAGGATCAGGTTCAAGAACAGGTTGGTGACCAGGTTCAACAACCAGATGTACCGGTTCTGAGGAGATCTACACGAGATAGGAGTCTACCTGATAGACTTGTTACCGACTTTATTTTGTACACAGATTCAAGAGAGCCCGAATCCCTTGCAGAAGTAACAAGCGACGGTGCTGACAAGCAGTGGGAGCAAGCTATGAACGAGGAGATGGATTCTTTAAAGAACCGTACGTGGAATCTAGTGAAGCTAACAAAGGTCGTAAAACGTTGCTGAATAGGTGGATGTACAGGATAAAAGATGAGGCTGATGGTGTAAAGCGGTACAAGGCTCGCTTGGTAGTCAAGGGATACACACAACAGCATGGGATTGACTATTAAGAGATATTTTCCCCAGAGATGAAGATGACATCAATTCGGATGATTCTCAGTATCGTGACGGTGGAAGATTTGCACTTAAAGCAACTAGATGTGAAAACAACGGTCCTTTATGGAGATTTGAAGGAGATCTATATAATGCAGCCACCGGGATATGAGGTAAAGGAGAAAGAGAATATGGTGTGTAGACTGCGAAAGAGCTTGTATGGTCTCAAGCAAGCTCCTAAACAGTCGTATCTTAAGTTCGATCAGTTCATGTTAGAGACATGATTTGTGCGTTGTGAATCAAATCACTGCGTGTATGTTCAGACTTTCAAGGATTGAGACTACAATATTTTATCACTTTACGTGGATGATATGCTGGTAGCAAGTCTGAATTTCAAGAAAATTCAAAATCTGAAGAAAATGATGGCTGAAAAATTCTCCATGAAGAATTTGGGAGCAGCCAAGAAAATATTGGGCATGAAGATCATACGAGATAGAAAGCAGTGAAAGTTGTGGTTATCGCAAAGGGACTACATTGAGAAAGCTTTGAAGTGGTTTGATGTGGACAAGTCCAAACCGGTGAGTATGCCTTTAGCGAAGCACTTCAAACCCAGCAAAAAGTTGTGCCCGACAGCTCAAGAGCAGAAAGAAGAGATGGCAAGCTTGTGTAACATTTCAGAAAATGGAAAATATTATTTTAGAATTTAAATAATAAAAGAATGAATTTTATGGATATTATACAAGTATGGATTTGGGTTTTAGTAGAATGGTATAGTTATATACCTGTATTTTGGAAAATAATTAGGAATTAAAATGAATTATTAATTATGAAAGCATTTATTTAATTGGAATTTTTTAAAAATAGTATATAATTATATACATACAGGTTTAATGTTAAATTTAATTAGTGTTTTACTATTTGTGTGGTAAACCAAGTTTATTTTGTTAACCATATTTTAAAGTGTCATGACACATTTGTTTGTAAGGGTTAACATTTTGTATTTGGGTTTTTATGTATGGTATTACATTTAGAAAAGAAAAGATAAAAAGAAAAGAAAATGAGAATGAGAATGAGAGGAGACAAAGAAATATGAAGGTATGGTCATGTGAGAGAGTGAGAGAGGGGGGGGGGGTATGGTCACAACTGTATTGTTTTCTTTCTCCACCTCATTTCATCCTCTTCATTTCCTTCTTTTCCTCCACCTCCTCCACCATTTCTGCCACCACAAACCACCACCCAAATCACCTCAAAACACTTTAAAACCATCACAAAAAATGTTCCTAAACTCATCCTAAACATCATGGTTGGATCAAATTTTCGTTTTGAGGATCGTTTGCTATCTTGGAAATTTCTTGAGTTGCTATTATGAGATAATAACCCTACTTTTAGAATAATTTTTAAGTATTCTTACCTTCACAACTAGTTTAGAGTTAAAAAGTGCATGTTTTCAAAACTTAAGTTTTCTAAAGTGGGCTTTTGAGGATAGAACTTGTAGTGAAGATGTAGTAGAGGGTTATAGAGAAATTACTAGCCTATTAGTGATAGTATCTCTAGTTTAGATGAGTTTTGAAGTTTCAAAGATGAGTTTAGAATTTCGAATGTCAGTTTTGATTGAGTTTTGAGGATCGATTAGAATCTGGAGCAATAGGAAAACTCTAAAAATTAGATAGAGGATACAGAAGAATGTTTATATCAGTAGAAAGCCACCGTAGAAGCTCGAGCCCCTATCTCCTAGTCTTAACCGCAAATATATCACTTCTGGCCACAAATTTCGGGTCAAGTTTTGAGTTAGGGTTTGAATCTTGTTCTGTAGCTCACTCACTTGATGACTAAGTCTACCCTATACGCTAAAAAATCCCAGATCATCTGAAGAAAAATCTGGAGTTGTTCTACTTGATTTTTGGCAATGTTTTGCGATATTTGAAAACTTGGTTTTTGGATATTTGTGTTTTGACTCGGTCGTTTGACGTTCGTACGTCGACGTCGGGGAGTATTTTGTTGTTTTAGCACGCGTTGACTATAAGTTCTAACATATGTGTGATTCGCTCGTGATTTCAAATTCGATTCGGGTTTTTATGCGATTTTGGTTATGAATTCGATTGTAAGTACAATCGCGTGGACTTCCGAAACAATGAAGAAGAGCAAGGCGTCCGTCGACTTTGACTAGGGCGAGGTGTGTTGAGGTGGGTGGATGTATATCTACGGAGGAAGTCGGGTGGATGGTGCATAGCACCCCCGCAACCGTTGAACTAGGATACGATATATATATATATATATATATATATATATATATATATTAGAATAGTACTTAGCCTATATGTTTTGCTAGAATGCTGTATTCGTATATTTCTATACTTAGTAGGAGTTATACTCTTAGTCTCTATTTCTTGCCATTCGTCTATACACACACATATATATAATGATAATTATAATATGATGATATGAGTCGATATGATGATATGAGGCGATGTGATATGATATGATACGAGATGATAAGATACGATATGAGATGAGATGATGTGCACGACTATAGATCCGTACTATTGATTTGATGATATCATATGATGGATATTCCGTACGTGATATGATGAGGATGGATAGCCGATATTTATTTCGATTCGAGAAATCTTGTTTAAAATCACAAAATAGATATTATGAGATATTTAGAGCCATACCTACTTTCAAAACTAACGAATCATTACGTACTTTTAAATGATAACTTTAAGCGGACGCTACGATTTTTCAAATGGCATCTTCTTCAAAAACATCACAATCCCCAATTTTCTAAAACAACGTTTCGTACTATTTTAAACTATATCCGTATGGCTCATACGTAGTTACATATTTTTATATTTGTTCGCGACGATTTCTTTATTCTGTTTACGCTCGCATTTCGATTTTTATTTCTGCTTACGCTCACGGTTCGATCATTTATGATGTATATTACGTTTATACCTTTAGTTTTACTTGACCTCGTACCAGGACACACGTACCATTACCGATGATTTACATATTGCACGTGCACATACTCGTATGCTCACACACACATCATCGGTAATTGTCATGCCACGTACACAGATAGAACTCGCTATGCTACCACATCACAGTATAACATGTTAGCATTTTAGATTCTATTAGTAGTTTCTTTACATTGCTATACGACACGCTTATATGAACACACTTTGCATGCATTACAGTATTGTTCTGTGCCTGTATATATTATTCCATTATTGTCATATTCTTATGAGATTCTGTTTTCATAAGATTTCTGGATTTGAGAAACCATAGATATTATCTCTTAATATGATATTTCGACGTCCACCATGAGATTTCTCGATTTTGAGTTATGATTACTACCCAATTCGAGGAGTGAGGAGTTACCGTCTGCGGGTACATGGTGGACCCAGTACGATACCCAAGGACAAGAAAATCGTATAGAAAAACGTTGAGCTTGGCTGGGAACACTATCTACCGATGACAGTATTGGACTCGGCAGATATCCGGAGGATAACGACCGAGTGATGAGACAAATGGATATGAGGACCGATCTGATGAGACGGTGTCTGAGATATGAGGGCCGATCTGATGAGATGGGGTCTAAAATATGAGAATTTATATGTCGATGCTTGACACGAGTTTTATGATAATTTCGAGTGTCGATACTGGACACTCAGGATTTTATGATGATTTCGAGTGTCGTTGATAGACACTCATCGGATGATACAAACACGCAATGGATGACATGTTACCACGTGTTGATACAGACACGATATTATATTTACATATATATATATACACACACACACACACACACGTTCACCTTCGATACCACACGGTATGCTATGATTATTATTATTATAGTATGACCAAGGTAGATCGTTATGCATTCGATTTCTACCTGATGATATCTTCTACTCATGAGTTGGCAACTCACCCCCGTTGTACCATAGTTTTCTTGCAGGACCGACCGCTCAGATCAGTGGAGGCTTGTTGACATGTTCTTCTTTTGGGTGATTTTCTTGGGTGGGTTATACTACAGATCGTAACCACCATTGTATATTTTATTGTTTTGTAATCTAGTTAAAAGCTCGATCAACCAGGCTATATATATTTGTGGAATTGGAGACCGGTTGTACATTCTTTCAGATTTAGAGTCATAACTTGTATATATTCATTATATTTGAGTTGATATTTTGGTATTTCTTTACTTTCTTTTCTGAGTTGATTTTCGCCTTGGGCGTCGTATATACTTATTTGCGTGGCTGTGATTCCGTCGATTGGCGATGAGCCAGCTCCCGCTTGGGGATGCCAATATTATTATTGCTTATGTACTGGTTTCAATCAAAATTTACAAAGGAGGTGCTATCCAAATTTCAAATGACGAAAATGTTTTTAAACTTTAGTATACAATTTACTTGTATTTTCAACGAACTTTACTTATACTTGAGAAGCGTAACTTGATTTCATTTATACCCCTTTTCAAAACTTCACTTCCACCATTTTCTTAAAAAGGTTTAGATTCCTAGTTTTTGGCTTGCTTGGGTTACGGTGGGGTCCTATAAACTTCACGTGATTCAAGTGCCGGTCACGTACCATTTTCGGGTCACGACGGCGTTATATTTAAGCTTTGTTTGAGTCTAGGTTTGACTATGCGGAGTTTATGACGTATATTTCGGAACCTAGGCTTGACCTTACGGAATTTAGACTTGACTGAGGGGTATTAGACCCGAACTTTCGTTACGTAGGTTGGTCTTGATTGATAAAGTAGGTAACTCAAGTAGAGTAACATACCGTGCGTATGTTCCGCGGTACACTTACGATACGATGCTCCACTTAAGTAAGTTTAGGATGTACATATCTTGAGATCCGTTAAATTATTCGTTCTTGTGATATATCATCATCGATATTTGTTTGTGGTTCCTGTTACTATGGCAACGCGAGCTGAGAGGGATGCGGTCAGAGCGAGCTTGTCAGGGTCGATGACTGACCAAGGTGTTATCCCGGTAACACAGGAATAGGTTGATTACTCGCTTATGCTAGGATTTCTCGTTTAGAGATGGGTATTCTGGATCTGCATCGGATAGACAGGTCATTGCTTAAAGCTAGCCGGATTGAGAGGACTGTTGAGTACAGTCTACTCCGGAGATCGTTGTGTTGTCTACCATGCAGACAGACGTACCAGCCGTTACTAAGATTAACGGGATGCCGCTTCTAGAGCTTACGAAGCTGAAGCCATATGGGTTACAGACAGAGATGTGACAGGATCCTTAATCATTCCTGGATAGGATGACTAGGATATTTCGTTCGTTGGGATGCTCCGATGCGAGATCAGTCGAATTGGTTAATTTCAGTTGAAGGGTCTTACTCAAACATGGCGTGAGTCGATCGAGACAGGATGGGCAGCGCATATTCCTCCGATGACTTGGGACGAGTTCTAGATGGAGAATTTAGCCAGATTTCTTTCACCGAGTATTAGAAATACCAGAATTCGTAGATTCGAGTCTTTGCGAAAGACTCCGGATATGACCGTAACCGAGGTTGAATTGCAGTTTGAGCAGCTATCAAGATATGATTCCGATTTGATCGACATTGAAGAGAAGTGGATTAAGAGATTCGTGCGATATCTCAATAAGTCATTTCTCTCTGTTGATGCTGGAGATTTGATACGATTGCAGCTGTTCTGGAACGGAAACGGACTAATTTATGAGTGCCAGTTTCCAGGCAGTTCAGCAGAAATGATATTGGAAGAGGCCGTGACAGGTCCTTTCCGGGATACTACGGCGATAGAAATTTAGACCCAGCATCGGTTGTATGGCACGCACTCAGAAGGCCAGAGGCCTCCGTCGTTGACGTGCTACATTACGAGTGGCCAGATTACTTGGCCAAGAGATGTTCAGAGAGGCGTCAGAGCAGAACTGTTTTTGTTGCTACTCCTTACCAGGCTGTCGAGCCGAGAAGCCGTGGATTGGTGATCCGCAGAGAAAACAAGGACCTAGAGATAGAGGGCGCCAGACTGTGGGCAGAAAGCAAGTAGAAATTCTTGCTCTGCCAGCCCCGGGTGCACATTCACCTTTCAATATTGAAGGAGGTGTACCTTAATGTTATGTATTTTTTATTTGTGCTTTGGTGATTCGAGTATCATGCTTTTGTCGTTTTGGATTCTTGTATTTTGATGATTAAGTTTCATGATTGATATCTTCGTGCACCGTAGCAGCACCTGATGGATATTTTCCTTGTGCACAGCAGTTACACTTGATTTATGTTTTTGTGCATATCCATTGCACTCGATATTGTTTTGTACACGTCGTTACACATATTTATGATTTCGTACATCCCGATACACTTGATTTTGATTTCATGTATATTGTAAGCACCTGATTTTGACTTGTGCACTTGATAATGTTTACATGCGCTTTTGATGCATTGATATGGTTTTTGTGCGCGCAAGTTGCCCTAGATTTATATTTTCGTGCATCTATTTGCACTTGATATTGATTTCCGTGCATCCTATTGCACTATATGCTTTTGGACAGATCTGATGCACTTGATTTAGATTTTTGTGCACACTCGGCGCACTTGATGTGGTTTCGTGCACATTTAATGCACTTGAGGATTTCCGTGCACATCAGTTGCACTTGATCGAGATTTTCGTGCAACTCTAGATGCACTTTGATGTTGTTGTCGTGCACACCCGATTCACTTGACATATACTTTCATGCACACCTGTTGTACTTGACTAATACTTTCATGTACACCCGTTACACTCAGTTTTCGTTTTCGTGCACATTCATGACACTTGGATTTGATTTTGATTTTCGTGCGCACCAGATGCACGTGGATTTATTTTCATGTGCACCTATTGAGATTGATTTCTTTTATGAGCATCGCATTTTATGATATACTATGTTATATAATAGCAGAGCAGGACTGATCTGAGGACAGTACTTGAGTGTTTTTGTATGCATCGATATTTATTGAAGATGTTTTAAAAAAAGAGCTATAGTTTCACTATTTCCCTACGTGTCAGTAACCGACACAAGATTTTATAAAAATAAAACCCTTCTAAATCATTTTCAAAAAGGCAGAATGTGTATTTTAACAAAACGTGTGTGTGTATTTCTTCACAAATGAACGTCCGCTACTTGTACCGTGATATACGCATCACACGATGTCACGCCCCGTTTCCTAAAATGTAGAATACGGGAAGCGACGAAGGCCAGCCGTGCTACCTACGGTAAGGAAAAGTCCTTCCATAGTCACATAAGGCTGTCTAGATTAACCTGTCAAAAATAAAATCCAATACCAAAAGAAATAATACTGATAATCATGCTGCAATGAAACCACAAGAAATCCTAAAAATGGGTCCACTAGACAATTGATGCAATTAAAGATCCAAAACAAAAGATTCGGAATAAAATAAGATCCGAAAGAGATACAAAATTCCTAATGTCCCATAAGGGCGCACATGTTAAAGGCTAAAAGTAAAGGAAAATAAACCTGGGATTACTGGTCTTCAACAAAGT
The DNA here is from genome assembly GCA_030015575.1 of Agapanthus africanus. Classification (NCBI taxonomy): domain Eukaryota; kingdom Viridiplantae; phylum Streptophyta; class Magnoliopsida; order Asparagales; family Amaryllidaceae; genus Agapanthus; species Agapanthus africanus. The sequence continues at coordinate 698,774,773 of CM057340.1, forward strand.
CCTGGTAGCCGCTCTGATCCTGCTCGGCCTGAAAATCTGTCTCTAAACCTGAGATGGCAATCTCAGGGATGTCAGAACATCCCAAAAGTACTCAACGTATAAAGTGTGTGTAGCATAATAACAAGAATATATAAAAGTGAAGCCTGGTGTGCAAGAAAACATGTATATAAGTAATTAAATGCACTAACACTATGAAACATGTATGTAAAGGATCAGGTCATAACCTAACTGACCACTAAAAGATAAGCTATCCTATTGTAAGCTTGAGTGTGCGCGTCAACCTCTGCAGGAGTATTCCTAACCCAAGAGTGGTGCCCCAGGGGCTAGGAAACACGGGCCCAACTGTGGAATGAACAAGAGACCGCTATAGCCCGGTACGAGCTGTAAACATGTGACCGCTATAGCCCGGTATGAGCTGTAATCATGTGACCGCTATAGCCCGGTACGAGCTGTAAACATGTGACCGCTATAGCCCGGTACGAGCTGTAAACATGTGACCGCGATAGCCCGGTATGAGCTGCCGGCATGGGACTCCTGAGATCCTGTTGTACAACGCACACTCAAACTACCCCAACACTCACGTATTTATAGCTGCTATGGTAAAGATTAAAATCACTAATTAAGAATGCTGAAAAGACGGGAACTTGTAGTATGATAATTGTATGGAAATAAAATTGGTGAATAGTGGTGTCATGGCATGTAGTCCAGCATTCTAATTAATGATTTCATTTTTAAAAAAATAAATAATAAGGATCATGAATAAGCATGTCAAATCAAGGTGTTCTATACATGTAATCAACATGAGTCTCGAATGTGTATAAAGCATGTAAAAGGATTCTTGTCCATAGTAATCATGTCATAGCATCACATAAAGAAAAGGCAAGAGTACTTGCCTGAGGTTAACGATCACGGAAAATGATGTACGAAATGCGGGCACGAACTCAGCTAAGGTGCGACTTGGGATATGAGTTATACGCTCTTCTTAGATTGATTTTGCCATAAGCCAACAATGTACCGCGCTTAACATATGATTGTATATAATCAAACATGCACAATGAAATAAACATGTAATATTTTATTTATGGATATAAATATAGCAACATAGAATGCAGCAAGAGAAACTTGCCTGATCGGATCTCACGACGGGGTGCGTACGCCATGTCCAACGTCGGGGTAAACGTCGCAATGTACACACGCGTGTATAAAACTGAATCAGGCAAAGCAAGAAGGTGACCGCGCTGGTTGGAGATGTCCATTGGGTCGTTCGGATTGTCGGCGACGGGCACGGCTCCGGCGATCACCGGGAAACACGAGATCAAGAAAGAGAAGAGAGGAAGAAGAAGAAGAAAGAGAAGGGGTTGTGTTCTGGGTTTGGGTGCTCTGGGATCAGAGAAGAAGAGAGGGGGTGACGTCGACGATGGGCCGTCGACGGCGAGGATGCAGGCGAGGGTTTTCAGGCGATGGGGCAGGTGAGATGCAACCTAGGGTGCTACTGCGATGTTGGGTGTGGCCGTTGGGTGCTTGGCCAAAAAGAAGATGGTCTCGGTTTTGATGTGCAGGTGAGAGGAATGAAGTGATGGCTTGGGCTAGGGTCGAGGGAGATGAAGAAGATGCTGTCGATGAGGTTGATAGTGTTCAAGCGAGGTGATGGGATGCGACGACGGCGGTGGTGATCTTGGGAAGATGAAGTTGGGTTCTTGGGATGATGGCGATGGTGGTGTGCTTCGATGGGGTCTCGGGGAGAGGAAGGAGGGTGCTGCGGCAAAGGAGTAGTGATGGGAGCGAGGTAAAGGCGATGATAAGTATGGGGAGATGGTAATGAAGAGGTAGATAGGGTTGTTCGGGAAAGAAGGCAATGGGTTCTCAGGAAGGTGCTTGATGTGGGTTCGGGTTAAGCTCGGAGGAGGCGCGGGGCTAGGTTAGGTTTCTCACTTGATTGAAGTGCTGTCGATGAGGATAGAATATGAAGGTGGCGATGGTGATCGAGTAGGTGCAGCAAGGTGAGATGGGATCGGAGGTGATGAGCTCGGTGATGGAGGTGAGAGGATGATGAGGCTGATGGGTTGAGGGTCGAAGGAAGGAGGAGTGGTCGAGGGCGTGGAGACGAGGCTAGAGGGGTGGTCGACGACGGCGAGGCGAGGCGAGCGTGGGTTGGGTCTCGTGAGCGGCGACCGCGAGGCGGGAGAAACGAAGAAGAGGCAGAGAGTGGAACAGTAATCGTGGGGAAAAGAATCGTGGGGAAATTATGGTGTTTTGAGAAAGTTTAGTATAATAATATATATAGTGCATAGGAAAAGAGAATTGAGAGTAATTGTTGGGATTTAAAAAAATATTGAGAGGAGGAGAGAGAGAGCCTGTGTGATGATTTGATACGATTTAGGATTAAAATCTTAAACAAAAATACATATTTTGTTAATAAAAATATAAGTTCTTTAAAAATCGTATATGATAACAGTTTAATAAATAAAGTATAAAATATTAAGAAAATTTGAATTTTCGGTTAATACAATCCAAAATACGCCCGGGTCGGGTCTAAAATTATGGTTTGAAAATACGGATAATATGCATGTCAACCAAAGCCAAAGTAGGATATTCGGGTAACGAAAATGCATACCCCACGAACGGATACACGTAGCATGCACGTAGCTATCCAAACGAGTCCGTTTCACTAAACGGAACGAGAACACGATGTACGGATGTAACCACAGGGTCAGGGGTATGATGCAGGCCATGCTAGGTATTTTTAAAATATATTAGTTGATTATAGTTGTATTATTAAAAATATATATATATATATATATGAAGATGCCAGATATACGATGCAGGTAAACGGAACATATGTGAGCACGGATTCTCGGGACTAGCAGAGATAAAACGTAATCAAGGACCAAGACGGGTTTCAAGCATACGGGTCGGGTCGGATACCAAGCACAGGAACCAAAACACTATCCACACCCAAAAACAAATAAAGTCAAGAAAAATCCACAAGATAAATAGAATAAAAAAGTCGAATATACTATAACTGAACTAGGGTGTTACATTCTACCCACCTTACAAGAAATTTCGTCCTCAAAATTTGAAGAACGAAAATAGAAGATCGCGAACTAATTACAAGGATCAATGAAAATAGATGGGTAAGAAAAATCAAGGATCAAGGAAACAAATGAGGGTATGAAGAGTCACGGTCTTGGCTCGAGAAATAGGCATGTGAAAGGAAATCAAATCAGTAGAAACAAATCAGGTAGAACTCTAAGTTACTCAAACAGAATGACGTACTGTAACCATGCCGCGGTACATGGGTACAATATCGTAATTCTATCCCAGTCGCCCGAATTCTACAACCAGAGTCAAAGGAATATGCAGCATGACACACTGGGGAAAACCTAGACATGTGTTTCTAACCTAAAAGGTCGGTAGAACCAAGACTAACTTTGATGTCAGCCGGGGCTCTGATACCAACAAAACCTTGTCACGCCCCGCTTCCCAAAATATGGAATACGGGAAGCGACGAAGGCCAGCCGTGCTACCTACGGTAAGGAAAAGTCCTTCCATAGTCACATAAGGCTGTCTAGATTAACCTGTCAAAAATAAAATCCAATACCAAAAGAAATAATACCGATAATCATGCTGCAATGAAACCACAAGAAATCCTAAAAATGGGTCCACTAGATAATTGATGCAATTAAAGATCTAAAACAAAAGATTCGGAATAAAATAAGATCCGAAAGAGATACAAAAGTCCTAATGTCCCATAAGGGCGCACATGTTAAAGGCTAAAAGTAAAGGAAAATAAACCTACGATTACTGATCTTCAACAAAGTCCTGGTAGCCGCTCTGATCCTGCTCGGCCTGAAAACCTGTCTCTAAACCTGAGATGGCAATCTCAGGGATGCCAGAACATCCCAGCAAGTACTCAACGTATAAAGTGTGTGTAGCATAATAACAAGAATATATAAAAGTGAAGCCCGGTGCGCAAGAAAACATGTATATAAGTAATTAAATGCACTAACACTATGAAACATGTATGTAAAGGATCAGGTCATAACCTAACTGGCCACTAAAAGGTAAACTATCATATCGTAAGCTTGAGTGTGTGCGTCAACCTCTGCAGGAGTATTCCTAACCCAAGAGTGGTGTCCCAGGGGCTAGGAAACACGGGCCCAACTATGGAATGAACAAGAGACCGCTATAGCCCGGTACGAGCTGTAAACATGTGACCGCTATAGCCCGGTACGAGCTGTAATCATGTGACCGCTATAGCCCGGTACGAGCTGTAATCATGTGACCGCTATAGCCCGGTACGAGCTGTAAACATGTGACCGCTATAGCCCGGTACGAGCTGTAAACATGTGACCGCTATAGCCCGGTACGAGCTGCCGGCATGGGACTCTTGAGATCCTGTTTTACAGCGCACACTCAAACTACCCCAACCCCACGTATTTATAGCTGCTATGGTAAAAATTAAAATCACTAATTAAGAATGCTGAAAAGACAGGAACTTGTAGTATGGTAATTGCATGGAAATACAACTGGTGAATAGTGGTGTCATGGCATGTAGTCCAGCATTCTAATTAATGATTTCATTTTAAAAAAAATAAATAATAAGGATCATGAATAAGCATGTCAAATCAAGGTGTTCTATACATGTAATCAACATGAGTCTCGAATGTGTATAAAGCATGTAAAAGGATTCTTGTGCATAGTAATCATGTCATAGCATCACATAAAGAAAAGGCAAGAGAACTTGCCTGAGGTTAACGATCACGGAAAATGATGTACGAAATGCGGGCACGAACTCAGCTAAGGTGCGACTTGGGATCTGAGTTATACGCTCTTCTTAGATTGATTTTGCCATAAGCCAACAATGTACCGCGCTTAACATATGATTGTATATAATCAAACATGCACAATGAAATAAACATGTAATATTTTATTTATGGATATAAATATAGCAACATAGAATGCAGCAAGAGAAACTTGCCTGATCGGATCTCACGACGGGGTGCGCACGCCATGTCCAACGTCGGGGTAAACGTCGCAATGTACACACGCGCGTATAAAACTGAATCAGGCAAAGCAAGAAGGTGACCGCGCTGGTTGGAGATGTCCACTAGGTCGTTCAGATTGTCGGCGACGGGCACGGCTCCGGCGATCAACGGGAAACACGAGATCAAGAAAGAGAAGAGAGGAAGAAGAAGAAGAAAGAGAAGGGGTTGTGTTCTGGGTTTGGGTGCTCTGGGATCAGAGAAGAAGCGAGGGGGTGACGTCGACAATGGGCCGTCGACGGCGAGGATGCAGGCGAGGGTTTTCAGGAGATGGGGCAGGTGAGATGCAACCTAGGGTGCTACTGCGATGTTGGGTGTGGTCGTTGGGTGCTCGGCCAAAAAGAAGATGGTCTCGGTTTTGATGTGCAGGTGAGAGGAATGAAGTGATGGCTTAGGCTAGGGTCGAGGGAGATGAAGAAGATGCTGTCGATGAGGTTGATGGTGTTCAAGCGAGGTGATGGGATGCGACGACGGCGGTGGTGATCTCGGGAAGATGAAGTTGGGTTCTTGGGATGATGGCGATGGTGGTGTGCTTCGATGGGGTCTCGGGGAGAGGAAGGAGGGTGCTGCGGCAAAGGAGTAGTGGTGGGAGTGAGGTAAAGGCGATGATAAGTATGGGGAGATGGTAATGAGGAGGTAGATAGGGTTGTTCGGGAAAGAAGGCAATGGGTTCTCAGGAAGGTGCTTGATGTGGGTTCGGGTTAAGCTCGGAGGAGGCGCGGGGCTAGGTTAGGTTTCTCACTTGATTGAAGTGCTGTCGATGAGGATAGAATATGAAGGTGGCGATGGTGATCGAGTAGGTGCAGCAAGGTGAGATGGGATCAGAGGTGATGATCTCGGTGATGGAGGTGAGAGGATGATGAGGCCGATGGGTTGAGGGTCGAAGGAAGGAGGAGTGGTCGTGGGCGTGGAGACGAGGGTAGAGGGGTGGTCGACGACGGCGAGGCGAGGCGAGCGTTGGTTGGGTCTCGCGAGCGGCGACCGCGAGGCGGGAGAAACGAAGAAGAGGCAGAGAGAGGAACAGTAATCGTGGGGAAAAGAATCGTGGGGAAATTATGGTGTTTTGAGAAAGTTTAGTATAATAATATATATAGTGCATAGGAAAAGAGATTTGAGAGTAATTGTTGGGATTTAAAAAAATATTGAGAGGAGGAGAGAGAGAGCCTGTGTGATGATTTGATACGATTTAGGATTAAAATCTTAAACAAAAATACATATTTTGTTAATAAAAATATAAGTTCTTTAGAAATCGTATATGAAAACAGTTTAATAAATAAAGTATAAAATATTAAGAAATTGTGAGTTTTCGGTTAATACAATCCAAAATACGCCTGGGTCGGGTCTAAAATTATGGTTTGAAAATACGGATAATATGCGTTGTTTCCTGATTTAAAATCAGGAAAGCTTCTGGGAAAAGCTTCAGAAGAGGGTCACGTGCTTACACGTGACCAGCAGTCACGTATTGGCACGTGACACCTAAACGCATCATCAAGGCAAGTTCAGTATTTTGACTACGCTGAAGAAAAGGGACTTCAGAAAGGGTCACGTGTAGACACGTGACATTTAAATGCAAGCGGCAAAGACACAACGGTTCCCTGATCAAGTCAAAGAAATAAAGCTTCAAAAGAGGTCATGTGCTCCCACGTGACCAGGGGTCACGTGTTGGCACGTGACGCTCAAGACAGCAAACTTGTTCTCCAGTTAAACCAAGGAAAAAGGGCTCCAGACAAGGGTCACGTGCTCACACGTGACCAGTGGTCACGTGTAGGCACGTGATGACCAAGCAGCAACCAGAAGACAGCGCAAAAAGAAGGAGGAAGGCTCGTTCCAAGGGGGTCACGTGTCCACACGTGACCATAGGTCACGTGGTCACACGTGACCGGCTTTCAAAGCCCATTTTGTCAATAGAATTAAATTCTGAAGGAGAATCAAATCTTTCCAAAGGAAAGTGATTATCTGGAGCATATCGAATTAAAGATTCAGAGGTGATTAAATATCATCTATCTATGGAAAATCTCGAGTTTGGAAAGATTTCCCCTTTAAATCTAACAGAAATAACAAAGGAGAATCCCTGGGTTTGAAATCCAATGGTGAATAAAATTCACCTAATAATCCGAAGGTCCAAAACGAATGATGGATGCAAATCAAATCTCTCAATGAAGATTCGTCAAGAACTGATTGATTCGGCTGCTTCTCCTATAAATAGGAGCCAAGAGACACAAAAAAGATAAAAAAAATAGGCAGAGGGAAGAAGAAGAAGAGAGCTCTGATACTTGGAGGAATTTGGATCTTCTGCAAAAGAAAACCCTAGGTAAGAAAGGGAAGGCTTTTTGAAAGAAAGAGAATTTAATTCTCAACAGAGTTTAACTCTGATATATAAAACAGAAGAACATATTTCTTCTCTCTTTGATAGAGGATCTGCAAAGTGCACATCTTCCCTTTAGATTGAGAATTTAATTCTCAATGGGTTGAGATCCTGCCATGCAGATCCAAAACATAGAGAAGAAATGCAAGCATGAGAATTTAATTCTCGCAGAACTATAGGAATTTAATTCCTTTAAAATAAAACTAGGGGTTGACCCTGTGTTATGGGAATTTAATTCCTCCAGAACAAAGAGAAACAAGGTTTAACCCTAATTAAGAACCTAGTTCTGTTGAAACAGAGGGGATTCAATTCCCTTAATCATAATTTAACAGAGAATGGAAGTTTAAATTCCTTAAAAGTTTTTATTAGGGTTCAACCCTATTCAGTTCTTCACATCTATGAGGAATTTAATTCCTACAGAAAATTCAGAGTTCAACTCTATTCCAGAATATAAGTCTTCAAAAGGAAGTTGGAATTTAATTCCTCTGAAATTTAAAGCTCGAGGAATTTAATTCCTGAAAGATCAACAGATCCTCTAAACGACATACATAGAGGCAGGGTCACGTGCCACCACGTGACCCCCCCCAAAAGATCTACAGAAAGCCCTTTGAGGCAGTCCCTCACGTGACCCACGTGACCCTTGACAAAAGCTCTAACAAATAAGCATATGAATGCCCGTCACGTGATGGCACGTGATGCTCTGAAAGATGCGATAATCTCAGCAGAATGAATGAAGGGAAATCAGGGCGCTCTCACGTGTCCGCACGTGACCCCTCTCTCCTTAGTGTTTAACACTAATTTGGAAAACTCTATTTTGCAGTGTTTAAACACTGATTTTCTTAGTGTTTAACACTAATTGGAAAACTCTATCTACAGTGTTTAACACTGATTTTCTTAGTGTTTAACACTAATTTGGAAAACTCTATTTTGCAGTGTTTAACACTGATTTTCTTAGTGATTAACACTAATGTGAAAACTCTCATTCCCAGTGTTCAACACTGATTGCTCTGTAGTGTTTAACACCAGGCTTTGGCCCAATTGGCCAAATGGATGGAGGCAAAGCCTCTCCTGATTGGACTTAGCCCAAGACGGCCATAAGCCCTCAATTTGTGATTAACTGGGCCAATGGGCTCATAATATAATTAATGGGTCTTGATCCCAAATTGGTCTAAGGACTATTTAATCCATTCCGGTTCTAGGGTATATCTCTTCACTCCTTTGATACTTGGCATTGTAATCCCTCAATGTCTTCAAAAAGGTGACGGGTCCCGACGACCACACACCGATATGGACTGTGGGGTCCTTAAACCCATGTCTAATGCAAAATTCCTGGTTACGTGGAACGCGGATAACGTCACTCTTTGACCCCGCGGAAAACGCCCAAAGCGGAGCCTAGTCCTCGCCGAGCACGGCAGTGAACCCGTGTGAAGCATCTAGTGCAAAATCCCTGGTTATGTGGAACGTGGATAACGTCACTCTTTGACCCCACGGAAAACGCCCAAAGCGGAGCCTGGTCCTCGCCAAGCACGGCAGTGAACCCGTGTGAAGCATCCAGAGCACATACCGGACTGTGGAGTCCTTAAACCCATGGACTACGACGTCCTTAACCTTGACCGAGATATCTTAAAACTAGCAATGGACCGCAATGTCCTTAAACTACCCGCGGACCGCAATGTCTTTAAACTACCCATGGACCGCAATGTCCTTAAACTACCCGTGGACCGCAATGTCCTTAAACTACCCACGGACCGCAATGTCCCTAAACTACCCACGGACCGCAACGTCCCTAAACTAGAACAATAGAGCCCCCTATATGCTCTTTTGTCGGATCTAAACGGTCCCGTTTAAGTTGATCTTAGCCTCAAAGATGGCTAACGAATCCTTAAACCTTCAAGCAGACTGGATTACGAATCCCCCCAATTAACTCTGGCTCGAGGGTACATCTCTGAACTCCTCTGACACCCGTCGTTGTAATCCTTCAACGTCGTCAGAGAGGTGACGGATCCCGACGGCCACACACATACGATGGACCACTATGTCCCTAAAACTGGAACAACGGAGTCCAAACGCTCCTTTGTCGGATCTAAACGATCCCGTTAAGTTGATCTTAGTCTCAAACTAGACTAACGTATCCTTAACAAATGTTTGAGTTGATCTTAGCCTCAAGTATGGCTAACATATCCTCAAACCAAACCCCCCAAACCCAAATCTAAGATAACACGGATTTGGACTAGTCCACGCCCTACGGGCGACGACATAACTCGGTCTCCGTAAACGATCCACGGGCAATAAAACATAAAACAAACACACACGACACGAAGTGACCATCTGGAGAAGGAGAAAGTTGTTACCGCGATGCAGTAGCGTAATTAACTGCAGGGGCTTGCGCCTGCAGGGAAGAGCATCCCCACAATCAAAAACCCCTCAAACGAGGGGGAATCTGACGAAGTCTGCTACATCGGACGCATCCGTCTAAACCTCCGATACACGGTGCCATAAATCAACTTGGCATCTTCGGAGAGGTAGACGGATAGCACCAATTAGCATCTGCCCCGAATCTCATGCGAGACGGCCCATGTCCCGCGTGTCCATTCGGAGGGGAACAGATTCTGGCACGCCCGGTGGGACCTTTTCCTCTTTCCACTCCACACTTCGTGTGTCGTGATTCGCGAACCAATCGCGGTTCGCTAATAGTTGCCCTTGGGTTTCAAGATACTAAGAATTGGCGTCTTGCTTATTGCAGAAAGCAAAGGATCGATGGCTTCTACTTCTGCGAAACTCTCCAACTGCTCAAACTGCAATTGCGACCAACGCTTTGCCTCGCCAGGAGGTATAGCCTATGGACCCCAAGCTGCTTCGTTGTTCACAATGCCGGTGGACCAGGTGACTCAAGCCACTACCGGATTGTTCTTTGGGACTATACTCCCACCATCAAGCTTCGCGGCGCCGGTGCTGACAAAGGAAGCTCTTAAGAAGTCGGTCTTTGATCATCTTACCCCTGCCGCGGCTCCTCTCAACGAGTCGCCCAATGTCAACGCCTCGGTCTTCTCTAGACTGGGCCGGAAATCCTGCGAACTCATCACGGGGCCTACAATCTCAGAGAAGGCTGCTTCTAAGAAAGCGGCCGCTCCTGCCTCCGAAATCGCCAAGGCGGCTTCCCCAGCCAAAAAGTCGGTCTTTACAAGATTAACGGCTTCAGCTCCCGCTCCTGCTGTCCAAAGGACATCGGTCTTTCGTAGGTTAGCACCAACAGCGACCCCTCACCCACACAGGGGGCAAGACGAAACCATTCTTACCGCTGACCCAACGCCGTCCGCTCGACACGCTCGACGTCCCCATTGGCGCCGAGTAAGGAAGGCTGGGGGCAACTCCCCCTCTGGGTTGACTCCATCAGCCCCGGTGGCAGAAATTAATGCTGCTGTTCCAACTGGGGATAGCTTCGAAATGCTAAATAAGGTGCGAAGGAATTCTCCTACTGCAGTGCTGAAGAGGTCCCCTCCCCCATTAAAAAAGGTTGTGGAAATAAAACCAGAACAGCCCCGATCTCCTCAACGGCTGTCTTCCAAAATCTATAAGGTTTGGCGGCAAGCCCGAGACTCGATCATCGATCCAAACTTCTCCCGCCAGCACAAGAAGCTGAAAATCCAACCGGAGGCTGGTCACCAGGCTAGACCCCGAAAGGCTGTCTGGACGCCCGCCTCAACGACCCCCTCAACCTCCATGGCTCATAAAAGGAGGAAGCCAGAAGAGATCCCCCAGCATGCAACGACGGCTAAAAGCACTGAGCCCAGACGCCCTAAGTCTGGGGGCATGGTGGTGCACACTGTTTACATGGCTTCTGGAAAGGAAGAAAGCCGCACTTCTACAGGCCACCGACCGCTAACCCGATCCGTGACGAAAGCCCAGGAGCAGCAACAAAAGCTTCAGGAAATGATGAATGCTATGGCCGCACTTACCGGGCCAAAAGAAAGCCCAGAAACGTCCTCAGACGCGCGCAAAGAAGAAGAAACCGACGCTGAATTCCTTCGCCGGATACTGGAGAAAAGGACAAAGAGGCTGCTGAACAAGCAGCCAACATACAACGTATGGGCCTTCTCTTCCAAGATATGATAGGAATGATGATCCAGCAGGACTTACCCGCTGAGGATCCCCCAATCGTTCTTGAAGACGACCGAGGAGAAACGTCAAATCCACCACCAGCCCTCTCAACGGCCAAGGAGGAGGCAATCTCTAAGGCTGACTTGGCTGACTACATAGCCCAGCAAATCTGGGTCCATCATGCGACTGAGGCAGCTGGTCAAGTCGTGAAAATAGGGCGGCCGTATCCAAGCTGGTACGATCAAATCAAATACCCGCAAGGCTATACGATACCAAAATTCCACGTGTATAAGGGGACCGGCAATCCCCATCAACATGTTGCCCAGTTCCGGGCCCTCTGCGGTAACACCGGCGGTGATGATAAACTGTTGCTTCGCCAGTTCGTGGGCAGCTTATCAGAAACAGCGTTCGAATGGTATTCGGAACTCCCGAACGATTCTATCAAAACGTTCGCTGAAATGGAATTGTTATTCACTCAGCGATTCGCAAGTGCCAGCGAACGCACTCCAATAACTGCATTGATTAACGCCAGGGTAAAACCAGGCGAAACCTGGGTCCAGTATGCTATACGCTGGCGGAATTTGTGGTCGAGATGCGAACAACGCATTGAAGAAGCACCCGCGGTAGGCATGTTCGTGGGAACCCTAGACCCTCACGCAACTATCTCCCAGTTTATGATGTTCTTTAAGCCAACCACATTCCAGGCTTTAATCGACAAGTTGGCTCAGATGGACCAAATGGGTCATAGACCGTCTCCCCCGAAGCCAGAACCTCGGAATGACAAGGGTAAAGGAAAAGCAATCATTGTTGCTAATGCTCAACAACAGCCGAACAACCCGAAGCCGGCCATCCGCCAAAATAATATGCGTCTGAATGTACCCCTTGGAGAGAGGCTAGGACGTCCTTACTCATTTCCCCGAGATAAGACGAGAAGATTATTCGAGCTGGCATTGCGCAACCAACTCATAAATCTGCCGGATCCAAAACGTCCATCACAGCCAAATGATGTCAATGAGCCCAACTACTGTCCTTATCATCGAGTACTGGGTCATTCGATCGAGGATTGCTACGTCTTCAAAGATTGGCTTGAAGACCAGTACCAACAGGGCAAGTTCGTGCTATCCGACAGATGGAAGGTGAATCCGCCACAACCTCACACCTCTAAGAGGATAAATACACCGGGGGCAACGTGCTCTCTCATTGAGGAAGCCCCATGGAAGGTTATGCTATCAGCTAGAACAAAGAGGATGATGAACGATCTTCAAGCATGTCCAGCGATTAGATGGAAGAACCCGTTGGAACTTCAAATCATTGAAGGAATGTTGAAACCGCGTTCAACTCAAACGATCGATGGGGGTGGCCCGAACGTTCGCAACCAGCCGTTGAAATCTTCAAAGAAGAAGAAAAAGAAATCCGAGAAGCCCGTGAAGCCTGGCGACAAGCGCACGGACTTACAAAAACAAATTGATGCACTGGAGGAATACAGCCAAAAAGCACGGACCCCGATCACGCTCCAGGACTTCTTCAACCCCGTCTTTCAAAAGGAAGATGAGGGGGAGAGTTCGTCGGATGAATCTGAGGAATACGGGGCGAGCTGTCATATGATCTCCCATTCGTTTACAGACGACGAAGAGACTCCTTGCACTAAAAAGCTAAGGGCGAACCCTGAACCAGAAATCCTGCAGCCGTCAGACGAGATGATCGATGCCTTCCTGAATGAGATTCGTCTGAAAGTTAAAGCCAATCAAGAGTGTGAAATGGCCATACTAGGAGGAGCTAAACACCGCCGACTGGACGAAAGAGTCGAGGCACTCCCATCAAATCAAAAGGCATCCGCTGCCGATAAGAATAAATTCAAGACGAGGAAAAGGTTTGCTAAAGCCATATCAATGGGAATGAAGCTACCACCCTCTGAAGGAAACACTCTCGGTGGAATAGAGATGCATCCTAATTATTGCCTATATCATCGGAAGACCGCACACGCTACCGAAGACTGTGACTCCTTTAAGTGTTGGTGGCAAGTGTATGTCGCTCACAAGGATTACGTCAACAGAACAAAGCGGGAAGCTCGTAGACGGCCAAAAAATGCGACGGATAAGCATAAAAGAGTCACCGGCAATTGCCCCAGGAACGACCCTGATGGAAAAACAGCCTTCAACCCTCTCTTCGAGGTATCCATCTCTGAAAAATTGAAGAATCATGAAAACTTTCATCCGTGCGAGGGCATACTACCCGGAAAGAATCGCGGACCCGCAAACGACGGAGCGAACAAAAGGGATAAAGGAAAGGGAAAAATGACCTTCGCCGCCAACACTCAACAACAGCCGAGCAACTCAAAACCAGTTGTTCGCCAAAGCAATATGCGTCCACGCCCATCACTCGAAGAAAGACTGGGACGTCCTTACTCGTTTCCTCAAGATAAAACAAGGAAACTATTTGAACTGACAGTGCGCAACGAATTTATCAATCTGCCAAATCCGAAACGTCCACTACAACTAGGGGATGTAAACGATCCTAATTACTGCCCCTACCATCGAGCAATAAGTCATCCGATCGAAGATTGCTTTGTCTTCAAAAACTGGGTTGAAGACCAATACCAACAAGGCGAGCTCGCGCTGTCCGAAAATTGGAAGGTGAGCCCACCACAACCACATACTCCGAAAAAGATGGATATGCCGGGGGCATCATGCTCATTCATGGAAAAAGCCTAACGGACCACTACGTCCTAAAACTGGATAGCGGACCGAGACGTCCTTAAACTAATAGAGGACCGAAACGTCCTTAAACTAATGCAGCAGCATCCGTAGGCTGGAAAAAAAAAACAAACAAAAAAAACAAACAAAAAAAAAAACAAAAAAAACGGTATGTCCATAAGCAAAATGGGCACGGATGAAAACCCGAAAGGGCTCCGTGAGTAAAAACAGCAGGACTACCGGCGAGTGTTTGTGAAAACCCGAAAGGGCGCAACCTCGTTAAAAGACACTTATAGGGTCCTCTCGACCTTGTAAGGAGAAACCACCTGCGTGAGATCCTTACGACTCACAAAGGAGCAACACACTTAGGGATCCTCACGATTCCTAATGAGAAAATACACTTACGAGATCCTCACGACTCGTAAGGAGAACCCTCTTATGGGACCCTCACGGCTCATGAGACTTGAAAGTCTTAAGTTACAGAAACCTAAACCTGTTCTTAAGCAAATCCTCCACAACCCTCGATATTGCCCTACAAGGGACTCAATACTGACCCTTGTATACAATCCACGGGCGCGAATAAACATTTCCCCAGCAAAGTCCAACCCTTGTAGGTCCTCTCGACCCATAAGGAGAAAGCCCTCTTGTAGGATCCTTACGACTTACAGAGGAGCACACACTTAGGAATCCTCACGATCCCTAAGGAGAAAATGCATCTGCAGGATCCTCACGACTTGTAGGGAGAAATACCTTTGTGAGACCCTTACGGCTCATGAAGTCAAAGCCTTGGTCGACAGGACCCTTAACCCTGTTTGCTGAGCCACCTTTGTTCATCATCGACAAAGGCAAATGATGATTCGCTCCTGGCAACATTCCAGTTGTAGCGGTGCTGATGTCGAAATCGGTGTCTAAAATCCAAGCTTGCAGCGAAAAAGCCAGCAAGCCACATATGCCTACAAAATAGCCGAAATGATGGGGCAACTTGCAATGAAAAGCAGCAAGTAAAAATGTATGCATGAAAAATAGCCGAAATGATTGGGCAGCTCACAATAAAAAGCAGCGAGTGGGCAATCGTGACTTTCGCGATGTAAAAAGCTAAAATGATAGAGCATCAAAAAAAAAATGAAAGAATGAAACTTTTGCCCTGCAGGTAAGTCCATAATGACCCCTGTATACAATCCATGGGCATAAACAAAAAAAGAGGGGGGAAAGGGGACTACATTTCCCCACCAGGCTGCGTCAAGAGGAAGTCAGACCTCGATGACCACTTCTACAGCCTGAAGACCAACAGCGGCGTTCCTCCTCATTCCAGCAGGACATGGACGTGACATCACCAGTCAGAGCTACGACAAAGTCCCCAGTTCCAAGACTCTACGGTTCACAGACAACCCAGAGTCAACAAATGACCTCCGTCTCGAAAACAAGTCAGTCAATGACCTCCGGCGCAGAAACAAGTCAACCAACGACCTCCGGCGCGGGAACAAGTCAGCCAACGACCTCCGTCTCGGAAACAAGTCAGTCAACGACCTCCGACCCGGAAACAAGTCAGCCAACGACCTCCGTCACGGAAACAAGTCAACCAACGACCTCCGACCCGGAAACAAGTCAGCCAACGACCTCCGTCGCGGGAACAAGTCAACAAATGACCTCCGTCTCGGAAACAAGTCGGCCAACGACCTCCGTCTTGGAAACAAGTCAGCCAACGACCTCCGTCACGGAAACAAGTCAACCAACGACCTCCGACCCGGAAACAAGTCAGTCAACAAATGACCTCCGTCTCGGAAACAAGTCAGCCAACGACCTCCGTCATGGAAACAAGTCAACCAACGACCTCCGGCGCGGGAACAAGTCAGCCAACGACCTCCGTCTCGGAAACAAGTCAGTCAATGACCTCCGGCGCAGGAACAAGTCAGCCAACGACCTCCGTCAAGGAAACAAGTCAACCAACGACCTCCGACCCGGAAACAAGTCAGCCAACGACCTCCGTCGCGGGAACAAGTCGACAAATGACCTCCGTCACGGAAACAAGTCAGCCAACGACCTCCGTCGCGGAAACAAGTCAACAAATGACCGTCGTCTCGGAAACAAGTCAACCAACGACCTCCGTCACGGAAACAAGTCAACTAATGACCTCCGTCTCGGAAACAAGTCAACCAATACTCCGACCCGGAAACAAGTCAGCCGACGACCTCCCCGTCGGAGCAATACTTTGACCCGGAAACAAGTCAACTCACCAACCACTTACGAGTCTTCTCGACTTGTAAAAAAAAAAAAAGGTTTTAAATTTATGCCCTACAGGTGATGTTCCATCACACCCTGTACACAATCCAATGGCATAAACAAAAAGGGAACATACCTTCTCCCCCAGATTTCACCAAAGAAAGAAGCTAAATCTCGACAGGCCACAAGCGACCTAGAGATCATCCCAACACTCGTCTCGTAACGACGGACACAACTTCAAGCTAAGCGGAACAGCGGCAACTCCCAGTTCCATGGCTCGGTGGTATACATATCGCCAACAGTCAAACCTCCATCCCGTGAAATGCGGATACAATCTGCAAAATTCCTGGTTACGTGGAACGCGGATAATATCACTCTTTGACCCCGTGGAAAACGTCCAGAGCGGATCCTGGTCCTCGCAGAACACGGCAGTGAACCCGTGCGAAGCATTCAGAGCGGAGCCTAGTCCTCGCCGAGCACGGCAGTGAACCCGTGTGAAGCATCTAGTGCAAAATTCCTGGTTACGTGGAACGCGGATAATGTCACTCTTTGACCCCGCAGAAAACGTCCAGAGCGGAGCCTGGTCCTCGCCAAGCACGGCAGTGAACCCGTGTGAAGCATCCAGAGCAAATACCGGACTGTGGAGTCCTTAAAATCCACGGACTATGACGTCCTTAACCTCGACCGTGATGTCTTAAAACTAACGATCAACCACCCCGATTCCCTACGGATTCTGCCTTGGTCTAAGGGTACATATCTTCACTCCTTTGATACCTGGCGTTGTAATTCCTCAACGTCTTCAAAGAGTTGAAGGGTCCCTGCAACCACACATCGGACTGTGGAGTCCTTAAATCCACGGACTATGAGGTCCTTAACCTTGACCGTGATGTCTTAAAACTAACAGCGGACGGTGGAGTCCCTAAATCCACGGACTATGAGGTCCTTAACCTTGACCGCGACGTCTTTAAACTACGATACCCGGAGCACCCTCTGACCCCACGAAACACGGACAAGGGTGACCACATCCAGCACTTACAAGTCCTCACGACCGGTAAGGAAGAAAAAATCTCTCTTGTGAGATCCTTACGACTCTCAAGGGAAAACCCGCTTAAGAATTCTCACGAATCTTAAGGAGAACTGACACCTATGGGATCCTCTCGACCTGTAGGGAGAAAAACTCTTTATGAGACCCTCGTGGCTCGTAAAATGCAGAAGCCTTAGGAAGCAGATCTTAACCCTGAATCCTAAGCCATGGCCGTCCTGCAAGGAGATCAAAATAGAATATCCGCAGAATACATTCAAAAACAAGGGGGACACATCATTGAGAGGAAAATTGTATCTTTTATTCATGAACCAAAATGGATACAAAGTACAATTTATGAAAGAAACAAAGAAAGAGATACTCTCATTCATGAGCATGTACAAAAAGAGGAGAAAAGATACAAGTCCTCAAGCCGGCGGGCGGTGCAATAATTTTACCAGCTCATCATTCTGTTGCTGAGCCACGGCTTCATGACGCAAGATCTCGCCTAGACGAGCCTCCGCCTGAGCTTGCTGAGCCTGATACAAAGCAAGCCGAGCTTCGAGCTCTTTCTCGGTGGCTTTATGAGCCTCGACCCTTTCACGAGTGAACGTGACAGCTTTATCGAGGGACACCACCTCTTTGATGAACTCCTGAAGCAACCGCTAGAGTTCATACGCTTGGTTGGCCTTGGTGATAAAGGTAGCGCGAAGCTCGCTCAGCGCCTTGGAAGCTAGCTCCCTCTCCGAAAATTTACGGCCGAGCCTTTTTCTCGCATAACGATATGTTCGCTACGTGGCCACGAAAGCTCGCGTTCGTGACCACGGCCTCGGAAACAAGGCATTTACAAGACCGTATAAACGGGCTTCCAGCCGACGGGAATAATCGATCTAAAACACGCTCACATCTCCTAACGTGAAAGGCAACAAGAAAGATCTCAAACATATTTCGAGCATGCATTCGCAATCATATGAGCATTCAAAAAAAATAATAATGGCATTTGCAGTCGCATGAACGTTCATAATGCCCAGAAAGGTCTAATGCGCAGGAAAATGATGATAGCATTTGCAATTAAAGAAAGTTCTCATAAGAGGAACACAAAATTTATTCATGCAAGCGGAAACATACATACGAGTACCAAGCCTACATGGAAGTTCAACATAAAGCATGCAAAAAGGAGGGACTAATTTAAAAATGCTATGCTAATGGAAAAAGACCACCAAACACGGGATCAACGGCACAAGGGTTAACAAAACAAAGAACAAAATTCTCCATCTCCCTCTCCGCTCTCTCCAGCACATCAAAGCGACGATTCTCGCGAGAAGTCGCTCCCCATCGGTTGGCGCCATGCTCGTCCGCGAAAGCAAACATAATAGCTCGCCGGGCCTTTATCTCGCTCAGCAGATGAATTGAGTAGTCCCTCAAGGCCTGAGTAATCAGACACGCTTCATGAAAGCCCTCGAGCTTCTCTTCCGCCGCATCAAGCATCGCCAGGGTCATCTCTGCTGGGTGAGGAGGGATGTCGGCAAGCACGGCCGCGAGAATCATCTGGAGCCAGAGGGAACCCATCGGGAGGGGAGACCCTCTACGGATCGAGAGCTCGCGCATGGCCGAGTCACATTCGTTGTCAGAAAGGAGGGGATCCACTAACCGAGCAGCAAAGCGGGGGATCATCTCCTCAAGAGGAACTTCCCACGGCTGTCGACGAGCATGAGGGCGATTACAAGCCATGGCACTCGTTTCTCTCTCAAGAAAAAAAAATATATATATATATATATATATGATATGAATCTCTCTGTGAAAGGAAAAGAAAGCTATAGCCTCATATATAATGAAGTGCATTAAGTGCTGTGCGCGGAAAATCTTGCATGGTGAAGTTATTTCCAAGGCCTAAAAATAGGAAAGGCACCGAAAATCAAGGAGATGGAACTATTTCCAAGGCCCTTTTTCTGCACCTAACACTGTGCACTGAAAATATGGCATGAGGAAAATCTTGTGAACAGCCACATCAAGGGATCCCACGTGTAGAACACGTGAGGCCCAAACCTGATGTGCATTTAAAAGGAAAAATCTGGAGTCGTGTTCTGCATATTAAAAAAAAGCACAAACAACAATAGTAGCAAAATAATGCAAACATATAAAGACACAACAGAACTTATCATCCAGACTTCAAGAAGGCCATACAAAATAAAAAGAAAGCTTTTACAATGGCAAGGTTTCAAACGCAGGGCATGGGTTGAGAAACTCGAAATTAACTTTATTCAAGATCTTCCAAGCATTTCGAACCTCCCGAGTATGCTTTCTCTCACGGTCACAAGCGTCGGGGTCCCCGCGGATGTCCTCTATCCTCCGGTAGGCGGCAAGTATGGCTGATTGCTGAAAAATCTGATGCAGGAGATCAATGAGATTATCCCGCCTTCTCTTGGAGATCAAGTGCATCAGATACACCGAATGTACTTTATCCTCGGCGGCGTCCAATGACCCAAGCGGCACACCAGCACAAAATAAAGGGAGAGCTTCCTTGATCGCCAGCACGATCAGCCTCAGAAGAGAAGAGCGACGGGGGAGTAGCCGATGGTTGTACTCGTCAAAGCGGCTCATGATCTCGGCACACTGAGCATCGGTGAACTCCTGGTTCTGACTGCGGCCCAGCGCACGAATATTCCCGTAGGAAATGATCTCGTCAAGACTATACAGATGGGCATCCATGATACCTGAAATAAAAGTCACGAGAATCATTACAAAGCCCCCGTTGCATTAATGGCAGGAAGAACAACCTAGGGCCAAGAGACCCCAGGAAGCCTCCGTGCGAAGAAAACTGAGTCCTTCATAGGAATTAAATTCCTTATTAAGAAAAGGGAATTAAATTCCCAAAAACATTTTTGATGGAATTAAATTCCATGGAGTTGAAACGCCATCATCATCTCCCCAAAGATCATCTAAACCCTAAGAGATCTACAGTTTGAAGGTTAAGCGGTTTCGTGTTTTTATGGAAAAATATGAAGAAAAAAGGGTAAAAACCCTTGTTTTGGATTTAAAATCCGGAGAAATGTGAAGGTCCATCGTTGTCCAAGAACATTACCTGAGAAAAAGGGTTCTTTTCGAACAGAGTTAAACTCTGAAGATTGTTTCAAGACAGAGAACTAAGCTCTGAAAGCGAGAATTAAATTCTCAAAGAAGAAATTCTCAGAAGAAGAAGATGAGCAAAGTGAAGGCTCCTATGAAGAGACAGAGGTATTTATAGAAGGCGGTGGAAACGTTTCATCTCCCCAGATCCCTAGAGGAATCCAACGGTCACAAGAAGTGACAGCGTTGCACCCACGTGCAGACACGTGAGAACAACGCTGTGGGGGCATTTGTTTCCTGATTTAAAATCAGGAAAGCTTCTGGGAAAAGCTTCAGAAGAGGGTCACGTGCTTACACGTGACCAGCAGTCACGTGTTGGCACGTGACACCTAAACGCATCATCAAGGCAAGTTCAGTTTTTTGACTACGCTGAAGAAAAGGGACTTCAGAAAGGGTCACGTGTAGACACGTGACATTTAAATGCAAGCAGCAAAGACACAACGGTTCCCTGATCAAGTCAAAGAAATAAAGCTTCAAAGGAGGTCGCGTGCTCCCACGTGACCAGGGGTCACGTGCTCCCACGTGACCAGGGGTCACGTGTTGGCACGTGACGCTCAAGACAGCAAACTTGTTCTCCAGTTAAACCAAGGAAAAAGGGCTCCAGACAAGGGTCACGTGCTCACACGTGACCAGTGGTCACGTGTAGGCACGTGATGACCAAGCAGCAACCAGAAGACAGCGCAAAAAGAAGGAGGAAGGCTCGTTCCAAGGGGGTCACGTGTCCACACGTGACCATGGGTCACGTGGTCACACGTGACCGGCTTTCAAAGACCATTTTATCAACAGAATTAAATTCTGAAGGAGAATCAAATCTTTCCAAAGGAAAGTGATTATCTGGAGCATATCGAATTAAAGATTCAGAGGTGATTAAATATCATCTATCTATGGAAAATCTCGAGTTTAGAAAGATTTCCCCTTTAAATCTAACAGAAATAACAAAGGAGAATCGCTAGGTTTGAAATCCAATGGTGAATAAAATTCACCTAATAATCCGAAGGTCCAAAACGAATGATGGATGCAAATCAAATCTCTCAATGAAGATTCGTCAAAAACTAATTGATTCAGCTGCTTCTCCTATAAATAGGAGCCAAGAGACACAAAAGAGATATACGCAGAGGGAAAAAAAAAAGGAGAGAGCCTTGATACTTTGAAGAATTTGAAGCTTCTGCAAAAGAAAACCCTAGGTAAGAAAGGGAAGGCTTTATGAAAGAAGGAGAATTTAATTCTCAACAGAGTTTAACTCTGATAATATAAAAACAGAAGAACATATTTCTTCTCTCTTTGATAGAGGATCTGCAAAGTGCACATCTCCTCTTTAGGTTGAGAATTTAATTCTCAATGGGTTGAGATCCTGCCATGCAGATCCAAAACATAGAGAGGGAATGGAAACATGAGAATTTAATTCTCACAGAACTATAGGAATTTAATTCCTTTAAGATAAAAGTAGGGCTTGACCCTGTGTTATGGGAATTTAATTCCTTCAGAACAGAGAGAAACAGGGTTTAACTCTAATTAAGAACTTAGTTCTGTCGAAACAACGGGAATTTAATTCCCTTAATCATAATTTAACAGGAAATGGAAGTTTAATTCCTTAAAAAGCTTTTATTAGGGTTTAACCCTATTCAGTTCTTCACATATACGAGGAATTTAATTCCTACATAAGATTCAGAGTTCAACTCTACTCCAGAATATAAGTCTTCAAAAGGAAGTAGGAATTTAATTCCTCTGAAATTTAAAGCTCGAGGAATTTAATTCCTGAAAAAAGATTAACAGAGCCTCTAAACAACATACATGAAGGCAGGGTCACGTGCCACCACATGACCCCCCTAAAAGGTCTACAGAAAGCCCTTTGAGGCAGTCCTCCACGTGACCCACGTGACCCTTGACAAAAGCTCTAACATACAAGCATTTAAATGCCCGTCACGTGAGGGCACGTGATGCTCAGAAAGATGCAATAATCTCAGCGGAATAAATAAGGGGAGGGCGCTCTCACGTGTTACCACGTGACCCCTCTTGCTTTAGTGTTTAACACTAAATTGGAACCCTCGAATCCAGTATTGGAATGCTGTTGGGCCTTAGTGTTCAACACTAATCAAAGAATTTTATTCGCAGTGTTCAACACTGATTACCTTAATATTCAACACTAATCTGAGATCTCCATTGCCAGTGTTCAACACTGATCTGTTTTAGTGTTTATGATCATTTCAAGGCCTTGTTGCTGGTGTTTAACACTAATTATCTCTTAGTGTTAAACACTAACTTGTCAACCTCATTCCCAGTGTTCAACACTGATTGCTCTGTAGTGTTTAACACTAGGCTTTGGCCCGATTGGCTAAATGGATGAGGCAAAGCCTCTCCTTCAAGAGACCAATAGGAAGCCAATATTCCAGACCTGACTGGACTTAGCCCAAGCTGGCCATAAGTCCTCAATTCGTAATTAACTGGGCTAATGGGCTCATAACATAATTAATCAGTCTTGACCCCAAATTGGGCCAGGGACTACTCAAGCCATTCCGGTTCTAGGGTACATCTCTTCACTCCTTTGATACTTGGCATTGTAATCCCTCAATGTCTTCAAAGAGGTGACGGGTCCCGATGACCACTCATGATATGGACTGTGGGGTCTTTAAACCCATGCAAAATTCCTGGTTACGTGGAACGCGGATAACGTCACTCTCTGACCCCGCGGAAAACGCCCAGAGCGGAGCCTAGTCCTCGCCGAGCACGGCAGTGAACCCGTGTGAAGCATCTAGTGCAAAATCCCTGGTTATGTGGAACGTGGATAACGTCACTCTTTGACCCCACGGAAAACGCCCAGAGCGGAGCCTGGTCCTCGCCAAGCACGGCAGTGAACCCGTGTGAAGCATCCAGAGCACATACCGGACTGTAGAGTCCTTAAACCCATGGACTACGACGTCCTTAACCTTGACCGAGATGTCTTAAAACTAGCAACGGACCGCAATGTCCTTAAACTACCCGTGGACCGCAATGTCCTTAAACTACCCGTGGACCGCAATGTCCTTAAACTACCCGTGGACCGCAATGTCCCTAAACTAGAACAATAGAGCCCCCTATATGCTCTTTTGTCGGATCTAAACGGTCCCGTTTAAGTTGATCTTAGCCTCAAAGATGGCTAACGAATCCTTAAACCTTCAAGCAGACTGGACTACGAATCCCCCCAATTAACTCTGGCTCGAGGGTACATCTCTGAACTCCTCTGACACCCGTCGTTGTAATCCTTCAACGTCGTCAGAGAGGTGACGGGTCCCGACGGCCACACACATACGATGGACCACTATGTCCCTAAAACTGGAACAATGGAGTCCAAACGCTCCTTTGTCGGATCTAAACGATCCCGTTAAGTTGATCTTAGTCTCAAACTAGACTAACGTATCCTTAACAAATGTTTGAGTTGATCTTAGCCTCAAGTATGGCTAACGTATCCTCAAACCAAACCCCCAAACCCGAATCTAAGATAACACGGATTTGGACTAGTCCACGCCCTACGGGCGACGACATAACTCGGTCTCCGTAAACGATCCACGGGCAATAAAACACAAAACAAACACACACGACACGAAGTGACCATCTGGAGAAGGAGAAAGTTGTTACCGTGATGCGGTAGCGTAATTAACTGCAGGGGCTTGCGCCTGCAGGGAAGAGCGTCCCCACAATCAAAAACCCCTCAAACGAGGGGGAATCTGACGAAGTCTGCTACATCGGACGCATCCGTCTAAACCTCCGATACACGGCGCCATAAATCAACTTGGCATCTTCGGAAAGGTAGACAGATAGCACCAATTAGCACCTGCCCCGAACCTCAGGCGAGACAGACCATGTCCCGCGTGTCCATTCGGAGGGGAACATGCGTGTCAACCAAAGCCAAAGTAGGATATTCGGGTAACGAAAATGCATACCCCATGAACGGATACACGTAACATGCACATAGCTATCCAAACGAGTCCGTTTCACTAAACGGAACGAGAACACGATGTACGGATGTAACCACAGGGTCAGGGGTATGATGCAGGCCATGCTAGGTATTTTTAAAATATATTAGTTGATTATAGTTGTATTATTAAAAATATATATATGCAGATGCCAGATATACGATGCAGGTAAACGGAACATATGTGAGCACGGATTCTCGGGACTAGCAGAGATAAAACGTAATCAAGGACCAAGACGGGTTTCAAGCATACGGGTCGGGTCGGATACCAAGCACAGGAACCAAAACACTATCCGCACCCAAAAACAAATAAAGTCAAGAAAAATCCACAAGATAAATAGAATAAAAAGTCGAACATGGTATAACTGAACTAGGGTGTTACACACGACGAAGGATTTTTCATACATACATTTACAGCTACTTAAATGATTTTAGTTGATGCGTACTATATACGTGTTGTAGCCTTGACTATATTATGCTTGATTTAAATGGTAGATTTCTCAAATGGCATACTTCTTCATGGCTTTTATGATTGCATGACGCTTGACGGGGTTTCGATTATCGAGTTTTGCACTTGTTTTTACGCGCACGCGTTGCGGTATGATATTTCTAAATTATCCGTGACTTCGGAGCCCCTTTGATTTAATTTAACTTACTGAAATGTTTCAAGATTTCGGGGTTTAAATTTAAATTCACGGACCTAATTTATTTAAGGGGGAAGACTGTAATATTTCAGAAAACGAAAAATGTTATTTTAGAATTTAAATAATAAAATAATGAATTTTACGGATATTATACAAGTATGTATTTAGGTTTTAATAGAATGGTATAGTTATATACCTCTATTTTGGAAAATAATTGGGATTTAAAATGAATTATTAATTATGAAAGAATTTATTTAATTGGAATTTTCTTAAAATAGTATATAATTATATACATACAAGTTTAATGCTAAATTTAATTAGTGTTTTACTATTTCATTAAACTAAGTTTATTTTGTTAACCATGTTTTAAACTGTCATGACACATTTGTTTGTAAAGGTTAACATTTTGTATTTGGGTTTTTATGTATGGTTTTACATTTAGAAAAGAAAAAAGAAAAAGAAAAAGAAAAGAAAAAGAGAATGAGAATGAGAGGAGAAAAAAAAACATGGAGGTATGGTCATGTGAGAGAGTAGGAGAGAGGGGGTATGGTCACAACCACTTTGTTTGCTTTCTTCACCTCATTTCATCCTCTCCATCTCCTTCCTTCTTTTTCACCACCTCCTCCACTATCTCTACCACCACAAACCACCATCCAAATCACCTCAAAACACTCTAAATCCTTCACTAAAAATGTTCCCAAGCTCATCCTAAATCTCATTGTTGGATCATGTTTTCATTTTGAGAATCGTTTGCCATCTTGGAAATTTCTTGAGTTGCTATTATGAGATAATAACCCCACTTTTAGAATAGTTTTTAAGTATTCTTACCTTCACAACTAGTTTAGAGTTAAAAAGTGCATGATTTCAAAACTTAAGTTTTCTAAAGTGGGCTTTTGAGGATAGAACTTGTAGTGGTGATGTAGTAGAGGGTTATAGAGCGATCACTAGCCTATTTGCGATAATATCTCTTTTTGAAGTTTCAAAGATGAGTTTAGAATTTCGACTGTCAGTTTTGATTGGGTTTTGAGGATCGATTAGAATCCGGAGCAATAGGGAAACTCTGAAAATTAGATATAGTATACAGAGGGATGTTTATACCAGTAGAAAACCACCGTAAAAGCCCGACCCCTATCTCCTAGTCCTAGCCGCAAATATATCCCTTCTGGCTGCAAATTTCGGGTCAAGTTTTGAGTTAGGATTTGAATCTTGTTCTGTAGCTCACTTACTTGATAACTATGCCTACCCTATACGCTAAAAAGTCCCAGATCACCTGAAGAAAAATCCGGAGTTGTTTTACTTGATTTTTGGAAATGTTTTGCGATATTTGAAAACTTGGTTTTTAAATATTTATGTTTTGACTCGGTCGTTTGACGTTCGTACGTCGACGTCGGGGAGTATTTTGTTATTTTAGCACGCGCTGACCATAGGTTCTAACCTATGTGCGTTTCGTTCGTGATTTCAAATTCAATTTGAGTTTTTATATGATTTTGGTTATGGATTCGATTGTAGGTGCAATCAAGTGGACTACCGAGACGACGAAGAAGAGTAAGGCATCCGTCGATTTCGACTAGGACGTGGTGTATTGAAATGAGTAGATGTATATATATGGGAGAAGCCGGGTGGATGGCGTATAGCACCCCCGCAACCGTAGAATTAGGATACGATATATATATATATATATTGTACTTAGCCTATAAGTTTCGCTAGAATACGTATTCGTATATTTCTATACTTAGTATAAGTTATACCCTTAGTCTATATTTCTTGTCATTCGGCTATACATACACACACACACACATATAAGGGTAATTACGATATGATGATATGAGTCGATGTGATACGATATGATGATATGAGGCGGTGTAATATGATATGATACGAGATGACATGAGATGATACGATACGATGTGAGATGAGATAATGTACACGGCTATAGATCCGTACTATTGTTTTGATGATATCGTACGATGGATATTCTGTACGTGATATGATGAGGATGGATCGCCGATATTTATTTCGACTCGAGAAATCTTTTTTAAAATCACAAAGTAGATATTATGAGATGTTTAGAGTCATACCTACTTTCAAAACTAACGAATCGCTATGTATTTTTAAATGATAACTTCAAGAGGACGCTGCGACTTTTCAAATGATATCTTCTTCAAAAATATCATAACCCCTATTTTCTAAAACAACGTTTTATACTATTTTAAACTATAATTTTATGCCTCATACGTAATTGCATATTTTTATATTTCGCGTTACGATTTCTTTATTCCGTCTATGCTTGCATTTCGATTTCTTATTTCTGCATACGCTAGCGCTTCGATCATTTACGATGTATATTACGTTTATACATTTATGTAACATTTCAGAAAATAAAATGTTATTTTTAGAATTTAAATAAATAAATAATGATATTTTGGATATTATAAAAGTATGGAGATTGTTTTTAATGAACTGGTATGGTTATATACTTATATTTTGGAAAATGATTGGAAAATTTACATGAATTATTAATTTTGAAAGAAAATTATGTGAATTGAGCATTTATAGATTATTATATAATTATTTGTATACAATGTTAATGCTAAACTTGATTAATTTTCACTAATCATGCATTAATCTCGTTTATGTATATGACATGCAACATGACATGTTGCAAACCTTGTTCACTTTTTATTCAAACCATGGCTTCACGTGCAATTATATGGTTTTGTTTAGTTTTAAAAAAAAGAAAAAGAAAAATAAAAGATATTTGTGAAAAGAGGGGGATAAAGGGGTATGTTCATGTGAGAGAAGAGGGAGAGGGAGAGGGGTCTTCTTTCAAACCATGGTTCCCTTCATCATTCTTATCTTCATTTCATTCTTCTTCTCCTCGTCCTTCATGCTTCCACCACCTCCTCTTTCATCACAAAACCACCCTAAAAGTTAGCCAAAACCTCACACTCCCTTCATAAAAATGGTGCACAAGCTCACTACAAGCATAATGGATCAATCAAATGGAGATTTTGAGCACTCTGGGTAACCCAAGAATTTTCTTGAGTTGCCAAATGAGATATATTTATACTCCTTTTGTTAAGTTTTTAGTTTTCCTAGTGTCCTATAGTGTATTAAAGTTAAACTAGTGTAGGGTTGTCATTTTGGAATTTTCTAAGTTGATGTTTAGTGGGAGATTTACTTGTGAAGGTGTATTTGAGGTGTAGTGAGTGTTTACAAGACCTTAGTGATGATTACTGACCAAGACCAGAGACTAGAAACCAATACACGAACTTAGAACTTTCCCGTGTCGGTTTTCATTGATTTTTGAGGATCAAATGGAATCTGGAGCAACTTGGAGTCCTTATAAGGAAAAACAAACAACTACATTGACCTAGTTAGACCACTAGAAGACCACCAAACAAGAATGAGACCAAAATCCTAAAATTGGACTGGCGACACCGAGTACTGTAGCATATCTCGTCGGCCAAATTTTGAAGTTTGATGTTGGGGTTTGGCCTGTACCTCACACTCCTTATAACCTACCTGCTGTATTGTTAGTTTTGTCTTAGTCTACCTATGCCAAAATCTGGGAGCATTTTGAGTTGGTCTTGATAATGTTTTCCGATATTTGAAACTTGGATTTTTGAATTTCTTGACGTAACTTGGTCATTTGACGTTCGCACGTTGACGTCAGATAGTATTTTGTTGTTTTAGCGCGTGTTGACCATATGTTCTAATCTATGTGCGCTTCGCATATCGTGTCGGTTTTCGAATATGATTTTGATGCGATACGATGTGTTTTGATTTGTAGGTACAAGCGCGTGGATTTTTCGGGATGACGAAGGAGGGCAAGGCATCCGTCGGGATCAACTAGAGCGAGGCATAGAAAGTGAGTAGATATATATCTACGGGAAAAGTCGGGTGGATGACGTATAGCACCCCTACAACCGTAGAATATGATAATTATTTATAGTATATATGTATTAATGCAGGGCATATATACTTAGCAAATAGGGTTGCTATGATATATATATACATACATATATACATACATACATACATACATACATACATATATATATATATATATAGTACATATACGTGTAAGATGAGGATATGATATGTTATTTGGTTTTGAGTCGATATGATCGGACATGATATCGTGAGGTTATGTTATATGATCGAGTTGAGACCTCGTATATTGTCACGCCCCGCTTCCCAGAGTACGCTAAGATAAGCACGTGACAGAGCCAACCATGCTACCTGTGGATAGGAAAAATCCCTCCACAGTTACATTACGGCTGTAGAGATATCAAGAACAGGAAAGTAAACTAAACTATCTAGTACATGTCCATGAGCCATAATAAATGAGTCAAGAAATAATATAATATGCGGAATCAAAAGATCCAATAAATAAACACATGGAAAGTAAAACTGGATACCAACAGGATCCTCACTGCTCGGTCTAACAGTAGCAGTACTCCTGATCACCCTGCGACAAAGGTAGATGATCTGGGCCATGTAATACCCAGACGTCAGTGCGTCATAACATCAATAATAATATAATCAGGGGTAGCAAGGCATGCAGGTACGAGTATGAACGGTAAAACAGGTATAACACTAATATAAATAGTGATAGTGAAGGGTAAGGCACAGGTGATGTACAATGAGTAATCTAAGCTGGTCTACTGGGTTAACTACTCTCAAGTCTTTGAAATCAATTTGATGAATCATCGATGTAACTCAATAGTATCCCCTGCATGCCCGGGGACCACGGTCTAAGACTCTCAGGCTGAATCCGAGACGTGCCGTAAGGCAGTAAAAAGGTAGTATGTAACGATGAGTGATGTCCGCAGCATCACCCCGGGGCTGGCCTAGCCCATAAAACTGATCAGTAAAGATATCAAACTGTCGAGTTACAAGTCAGGTTTCATCATTGATTTCCCCATACCCCCAGGTTATGTGTTCAAGTCATGTATTAATAAATCTGGAGCTAATGCCAACACAGGATCAAGCAGGTACAGGTTTGTCTGGATAAACAACAGGAAATGTCCGTAGGAACAACATGTCAAGGTTGTTGGCATTAGTAACAAGATCAGGTAGCAGGTCAAGCTATGGTACATCAAGTCAAGTCAGGTAGTGTATATAAATCCAATCATGTCAAGAAGTGCACGGTATCAAGTCGTGTCAAATAATAGTATATCAAGTCATGTCAGGGGGTGCACAAATGTCACGTGGGTGCTCATAATCAAACTATAATAAGTATGGGTACAAAAAAACAAGTATGGGGTACCAATGTAATAATAAAATATAATAGTGTGATGTGGTATGCAAATAGGTATAAATTCAAACACATGAATGCACAGTTATCGATTAGGGTTAAAGTTATAGTTCCAACACTAAATATGATGCAATTTATTAAACATGGGGTGTCAATATTACAATGTTATGTATTCAAGTGATTTATGGATGCAATTATATGTATATTAGACGAGATGGATGCAAATAGGTATCCGAAAGATTATACACTATAAAACGGTACTATGGGATGTACAAATAAGCACCATGTGATATAAATATTGATATGGATGCAGTATAATGTAATCTAGTATGAAACAAGATAAGTTTTCATGATCTAGATCTAAAATGATATAAACGGAACATCGAAATGTTAAAATGAAATATGGGGCACTAGATTTAAACAACATGTTTAAGATGTATTTAAATAAGTATGTAATAATTTAAATAGCATGTAGCAAGATTAACTTGCCTGAACGGATCACAAAACGGAATGCGTACGCAGCGTCCAATGTCGGTAAAAGTCTCGATGCACGCTCGCGTGTATAATACAAGACCAGGCAAAGCAAGAAGGTGACCATGCTGGCTATGGACGTCCACCGGGTCTCCTAGATTGTCGATGACGGTTACGGCTTCAGCGACGATCGAAATCAAGAATTCAAGAAAGAGAAAAGAGAAGGGAAAGTTGAAGAAGAAGAAGAATGAGAAGAGTGTTGCTGTGGTGTTGGATTGGGGTATCTGGGACAGAGGAGAAGGAGAGGGAGACATGATGACGAGTCGTGAGTTTTCCGGCGAGATTTCACGGCCAAGGCAATAGGTTCTTGAAGTTAGGTATCAGGGTCGGTTCTGTGCAGGGAAAGGCTCGGGCCATGGGGAAGAGGAAGTGATGGAGGTGGTGGTCATGGGTTGCCGAGGGTGAGGGGGTGCAGCCGAGGGTGATGACGACTGGTCATGGGGTCATCGGCGATGGAGGTGATGGGTTGCGGGTGTAAGGTTAAAGCTCGGGGATGGGTTGTTGCAGGGAATAAGTTGGTTTCAGGGAGAAGGAGGATAGAGAGGCGGTGCAGGTGACAAGGGGAGGCCGACGAGGATGGTCGGCGGTGAGGGTGATGACGACAGCGAAGGTGCAGGCGCGGTGACGAGGTTGGGTTCGGCAGGGTTCGTCGTTGGGAAAGGGGAGTAGAGGAAGGAGATGAGGAGATGGAGGCGGTGACGAGGGTGTCGTGGTCGACAACGATGATGTCCAGAATCGGAGTCGACGGGAGCATGGATTGCTCGGTGATGGGTTCATCGTGGGGTTGTAGGTTAGGCAGTAGAAGAGAGAGGTGGTGTTGTCGGAGAGGGAGACGAGGGTGTCGAGCGAGGGTAGAGGACGAGAGATCGCCGGTGTGATGACGACGATGACGAAGATGATGGATGCGGTGAGGGTGTAGTGGGTTCGCCACAGGGGTTGGAGAGAGGGGAGGGACAGGTGGGGTGATGGAGATGAGGATGACGAGGACAATGGCGGGAGGCGACGACGACGAGCGCGAGGAAAGCGAGGGCTCGGCGTGGGTTCGATGATCGCGAAGCGGGAAACAAAAGAAATGAAAAGAAGAAGATGAGGGAGAGAGAGGGACGTGAGAATATATGGTTTAAGATTAATATATATATATATATATATATATATATATTTATAAATTATATTATATATATAAGGAAAGAGAGAGAGAGAATTGTGAGAGAGAAAGAAAGAGAGATAGCAGGCGAGAGGAGAGAGATAGAAAGAAAAGAGAGATCGAGAGGAGAGAGAGGGGGGTGAATAGTGAGGAGATATGAAATTGGAAGTATGTTGGGAGAGAGAAAGAGAGGAAGAGAGAAAGAGAAAGGAAAGAGAGAGGAAGAGTGGGCCCGGGAGTAGAGAAAGAGTTGGGATTGAGCTAGAAAAGATTTTAAAAAATTTAAAAAGATTTTAGTTTGTTAAAAGAAACTTACGAACTGTTAAAAGTAAATTTTAAAAGAACTTTTAAAAATTTTAAATAATTAGAATTTTGGCAGGATACAAAAGTATTCCAAAACACGCCCGGGTCGGGTCTAAAAATTCAGATTTAAAATACGAAAAATATATGCGACTT
Source organism: Agapanthus africanus (assembly GCA_030015575.1). NCBI lineage: Eukaryota > Viridiplantae > Streptophyta > Magnoliopsida > Asparagales > Amaryllidaceae > Agapanthus > Agapanthus africanus. The sequence goes on from CM057340.1 coordinate 698,807,328, forward strand.
CCAAATTTCAAAACGAAAGATCGGGTAACTAAAATGCATACCCCCAAGAACGGATGCACGTACGTGCGCGTAGCCATCCAAACACGTTCGTTTCACTGAACGGGACAAGAACAAGATACGCGGATGGTACCACGGGGTTAGGGGTATCATGCAAGCCATGAAATGCAATTTTAATTTATTTTCCGTGACTTAAAATGTTATATGATAAAATATGCGATGCTAGATGAAATGCCAATATGCAGTATACATGAGATGCACGTGTCTATATAACAAGTCAGGGTAATCTATAAATATGAATCAAACAGGTTCAAGCAAGCGGGTCGGGTCGAATGCAATGTAAAATGTAAAATACTATTCGCACCCAAAACACGATAATTCAGGAAAATATCACAATTAAGGAAATACGAGAACTGGAATTGGTATAAATAAACTCGGTTGTTACATATATGATGTGATATGTTAAAAGATCATTGGGCGATATACACATAACATGCGATGACATGCAACTTGGTATGATATTAGATTGTACGTGATCTTAGATCCTTAGCCTTAATTATGATATTATATGATGCATTATACTGTACGAATGATGATATATATGATATTTGACCCGTACCCTCGATTTTGAGGATGTCGTACGACGGATTTTACCGTATGAGATATATTTATATGATGATTGATCCGCACTCTTGACTCGAGAATGCCGTACGATAGATTATACCGTACGTGATGCTATAAGGCTGGATCGCCGACTGCTAAATATATCGACTCGAATATGTATATATTTCTATTCACGTTCGGTATTGTTTTAGTTTAGTCCCTTAATTACTTAGGTAGGTGTTAGAATAGAGTTCAAGTCATACCTATTTTCAAAACTAACGAATCGTATTCATTTTCAAAGGGCAAACTAAGGGATGCTACGGATTTTCAAAAGTTAATTCTTTTCTCAAAAACACCGTAATCCCTATTTTTCTAAAAAACAACGATTCGTACTATTTTAACTATTGTAATCGTATGGATCGTATATAGATATATATACTTTATCTTGTTGTGTTTACTATTTTCTTTTCTGCTGTTCATGTTAATTCCATTGCATTGCATATATATACATGTGCTTTCATTAGCTGTTACGATCTCGTCTGCTAGGATACATGCACCATTACCGATGATGCGTATGTTGCACGTACACTTGCTTGCCGGCTCACACACATCAGTATCGGTAATTGCCATGTCATGTACACTTTAGTAACCGTTACTTCACTCGTATACCCTGATAAACTATAACTAAGTAGTATTGTTTTGCATTCATGATATATGCTAGTTTAGATTTCATATTTCTTACTTAGATGTCGCATGCATTTATACATACATTCTAGTTGTGCACTAATCATTTGGCTTTATGCCAGCATTCATTATCTCAGTATATACTCATGATTATGAGATTTCGATTTCATGAGATTTCTGGATTTGGGAAACCGCGTGTGAAATTGAAAACTTATGCTCCTTTTAAAAGACAAATGTGGTTTTCTTTGATATGATGTGTGGCGTCCACCATGAGATTTCTCGGTTCTGGAGCATATATGATATATGATTACTCGATTCGAGGAGAGAGGAGATGCCATCTGCGGGTACATGGTGGACCTAGTGCGGTACCCCGGGACAAGAAAGACGTATAGAGAGATAGAGACGTTGAGCCCGGCAGGGGATCACTACCAACCGGTGATAGTTTGGACCCAGCGGTTATCCGAAGGATACCGACCAGAGTCGTGGAATGGATTTGAGGGCTGATCTGAGAATGCGGCACCCGAGATATGGGGATATTGTATCACAGATGGACATGATTTTCATGATGTTTTCGAGTGTCGATACTGGACACTCAGGTTTTATCATGATTTAATATGTCGTTGCTGGACACACATTGATTGATGCATTTACATTCATACATACATTTACATATGTTTTGTTACCAGTTTATGACACTGACACGTGTACCTTGGTTTATACTTATGTTTATACTGTTACCCTGGTTATTACTCTATGTCTATATATATTATTATTATATTGTATGACCTAGAAGATAGTCATACATTCGGTTTCTACTCGGTGATGTCTTCTACTCACGAGTTGGAAACTCACCTCCGTTGTGCCATAGTTTTCTTGCAGGTTTGACCGTACAGGTTTTCATAGCGGCTTTGCTAGCACACCGCTTCTTCCGGGTGATTGCTTTGGTAGGTGGATTCATTTGCATCGTGACCACCATTATACTTTTATATTTATTCTGTTGTATCTAGTTAAAGCTCCATCAACCAGACTATGTATTTTTTTGTAGACTTAGAAACCACCGTTGTATATTATTTCGGATCTTAAGTCGCAGTTGTGTATTTATTCTTTATTTTTGTTTTCATTGATGATACATACACGATATTATATTTACATATACACACACACACACACGTTCACCTTCGATACCACATGGTATGATATTATTATTATTATTATAGTATGACTTAGGTAGATCGTTATGCTTTCCATTTCTACCTGATTATATCTTTTACTCACGAGTTGGCAACTCACCCCCGTTGTGCTATAGTTTTCTTGCAGGACCGACCGTTCGGATCAGTAGAGGCTTGCTGACACGTTCTTTTTTTGGATGATTTGCTTGGTAGGTGGGTTACACTATAGATCGTAACCACCATTGTATACTTTATTGTTTTGTAATCTAGTTAAAAGCTCAGTCAATCAGACTGTATATTTGTGGATTTGGAGACCGGTTGTATATTCTTTCAGATTTAGAGTCGTAACTTGTATATATTCCTTATACTTGAGTTGATAATATTTTGGTATTTTTGTACTTTCTTTTCTGAGTTGATCTTCGTCTTGGGGCGTCGTATATACTTATTTGCGTGGTTGTGATTCCGCTGATTGGCGATAAGCTAGCTCCCGCTTAGGGATGCCAATATTATTATTGCTTATGTACTGGTTTTAATCAAAATTTACAAAGAAGGTGCTGTTTAAATTTCAAATGATGAAAATATTTTTAAACTTTAATATGCAATCCACTTGTATTTTCAACGAACTTTACTTATACTTGAAAAGCGGAACTTGATTTCATTTATACCCTTTTCAAAACTTCACCTTCACTATTTTCTCTAAAAGATTTAGATTCCTGATTTTTGGTTTATTTGGATTACGGTGGGGTCCTATAGATTTCACGTGATTCAAGTGCCGGTCACGTGCCATTTCCGGGTCGTGACAGTGTGCCTTATGCATCCGCGATAGGAAGATTGATGTATGCGATAGTGAGTACGAGACCATATTGTAGGGATGCGAGGCACACGCACAAGGGTCTACGAGGCATCAACCATACCCGATTAAAAAATTAGCCGTGCCGAACAACCCAAAGCCGGATCTTTAAACTAGAGTTTATGCGAAAACTAACATGTTAAACACTTTAACACTAAGTGAGAGGGATTACAACCTTTGTAGATCCGGTCCTTCACTTCTTAAGCTCCGTGTTGAGGTCCCTTCACTGCGATCATCGTGTTCCGGACTCTCGAGAGGCTCCACGAAGAGAAAGATGCAGTCTTGCTTCCGATCTTCGATAACATAGATGATCTATCTTGAAGTTTCATTAACACAAGCTAACACTCACTGAATGAAGTGAACACCCTCATGTAAAGGGTAAGGATAGATGAGAATGATGAAGTAAGATTCTTTCTCTTATTTATAATCTTTTTCTCACACATAATCATCACTTAGAAAAAGCTAGAAAGCTTTTTCCATCAAGAGAAGAAGGAAGAAGAAGCCTTAATCCTTTTGTGATGAATAATGATAGTTATGATAAGATTGAATAATGCAACCATGGTCAAACTAACCCTTGTAGAGATTTGATTAAGGTTAAAGGTTTGGTTGGGTTAAGGAAAATATCTTGCAAAAATATCTTTTCCAAAACAAAAAACAAAGCTTCTAGAAACTTCTAGAATAGCTTAACCCTAATCAAACCCTAACCATGTTTAATCTCCATTAATCATGTTGCATTAATAACCATATCATGTTACAATATTATATATCACATATATAATATTTATTGTAACAAAATAAAATAATACAATTTACATATATCGCATATATATCAATGTATTACCCGAGTGAGAAAAAGAATCTTTTAGTGAGCTAATATTTGTTAATGTAATTTAATATACCATATATATTATTATACATTAAATTATCGAATCAACACTTGATCCGACAATCCGGCTATATCGCATATAATCGACTAATATCTCATTTTCCGATTCATCGAATCAACACTTGATCCGATGACCCAGCTGAGAATATAATACGGTATCTCATATCGCATTATTCTCGGTCCTGCATATATCATATATGTGCCCCTACTCCGTTTTGCCTGAGTCAAGAAACTTCTGTGTAGGACTCTAAAGAATCGTCAATACGCCGGCAGTAGGTGATGATCATATCAAACACCCACAAGCTGCAAGCGATCAGCTAAACGTAACAGCCATCCAGGTATTGAGCGCTCAGAAGATCAACAAGCAAGCCTGTACTCTCTCCCGTGAATCCAATCAGTAACACTCCCGTACAGTCCGGTCTCGTCGTCTGATATGTTGCATATCTCGCCTAGGGGTGGTAAACGTCAGACCCCAGTAGCTTGATAAGTCGTGTCGATATGAGGTCTATAACAGTTCGAGAAACTACTGATAACACTTACCAGTAAATCTCAGCAACCCTGGCCAGGGATTTCCGGTTATAGCCAATCGAACACAGCACAACATCAACTCCCTATACCGGGAGAGACGAATCCCCTCCTATCGCTCATTGCCTCCATATGATTCGGGACTGTACCCAAAAGCCACCCTTTTGCACGCCCTCTTGGACGTGGTATGATGGAAATCAAAGCACAGTGGGAATCACACAAGACTCTATGACGATCTCGGGTCAACAGACTACTCTGTACCAGTGTCACCGGAGAACTGCCATCTGACGTGAGGTATAATACCATCTGGGAGTTCTCGGCGAGTCCGTCCAGTGTACCCAGTCTCTACTGAGCACCCATACACCATCCTTGATGTCAAACACCGATGGATATAGGATCATCCATCACCCATCATATGGGTCAAGATGCGTATACGCTAGTCTACTCTGGTGTATCGATGCCCTGTCTCGATACACTCTCGACTAGGCACAGTTATAGGATATACTCGTCGACTACCGTGGCTCCATTAGTATGATCTCATCATAGTCCCAGTAGTCGAGTACATATCCTAAGGGCTTTATCAACATGTAACATAGAAACAATCAGAGTACATGTTAAGATAAAGTACAACCAGATATCATACTATCATGTCGAGCAAGAAAGTTCTCCCCATATATGTCCAAGCATCCATTACAATATACATCGTATGTACAGTAATGGCCTCTAGGGCATACATATAACTAACAATCTCCTACTTGCACTAGGGCCATCTGTTGTGGTATCACATACCCAACAATTAGCTGTGGTTGAAGTATCTCATACTCAACCATCCCATAAAAGTCTCTACTGGGAAAAAGGCCTTTGTGAGTGGATCCGCGCTCTTGTCCTCTGTGTCTACTCTCCTAACCTCGATCTCCCTGGAGATCAACCATCTCCGTGATCAGGTGATACTGCCTAAGAATTATATCCGGAATTCTGATGGGACGGGGGTTCCTTGGCAAAAACCACAACTCCATTGTCACACAATGGTAGGAACGAAGTTCATCTCATGAACTTATATGTATCCAGACTGCCTCTTTGGTAGCATCTTTGGTAACGATGTATCTTGCCTGTAATCGTCTAGTAAGTCACGGTATCTAGCTTGGAACTCTTCCAACATACCATCCCTCCACTGAGGGTATAGACAATGCCTGCGACTGACATTCAGTCGTCCTTATCACCCTGCAACCTTTCCAGTGATTCTCCCTAGGATCGATTGATACCATCTCACTACAACTAGTGAGTATCCTAACATCCAATTAGATCTATCTCATAAATCCAAAATCCAGGATTTAGGAGGTATCACTTTGACCCTATATGGAGAATCCTTGTGATAAGCGGAGATTGACCGAGTGTAGCATAGGAAACTCCTTCCCTATCAAGAGTATGTTATCCACGTACTCTACGAGGATCACCACCATACTCTCTACTATCTTTTTTTTGTATATACAAGGTTCATCTACCATTTTGATGAAGTCAAACTCTTTGACCACCATATCAAAACAGACGTTCCAACTCCGCGATGCCTGCTTTATCACATAAAACATCTTGCACACATTTCCGCTGCTCCCACTGTCTACGAAGCCCTCTGATTGTGTACTTATAGATGCTCTCTTCCAAATCAACATTTAGAAAAGCAGTCATGACACCCAACCGCCAGATATTATAGTCATGGTATGTAGCCGTGGCAAGTAGGATCTGGATGGACTTAAGCATAGCTTTGAAAGTCTAAACTTTTCCATGTACACCTAGTAATCTTCTCAAGATATACTTGCTCCTGATGAGGATTTAACCCTTCAGATAGAGCAACCAAAGTCCATACTTTGTTAGTGTATAAGGATTCCATCTCAGATCGATAAGCATCCAGCCATTCTTATAGAGTCTCACTCCTGATGGCCAGCTCGAAACTAGTTGGGTCATCATCTCATGATGCAATCCTCGCTCCCACTGTCATAGAGAAACCGAAGTATCTCTCAGGTGGGTGAGGAACCCTACTAGATCGACGGAGAGGCTGAGGTTCGTTAGAAACTATTGAATCCTTTGGTTATACCAAATCATCTACTGTAGTTTGTATAGCTGGAACTCCTTCCAGTTCTACCTCATGTCCACTAATTTCTTCACAAGAAATTCCCTTTCATAAAGGTGGCATGCTGAGAAACAAAACATATTTTGTTCCTCGGTTAGGTAGAAGATATTCCCTTGTGTATGCTTGGGATATCCAACAAACTTCCACAGATCTGACTTTGCCTCGAGTTTGTCCGGATTTTGCTTTTTAGACATAGGCCGGACAACCCTAAATCTTAACAAACTTGAGATATGGGCTCTTCCCTTTCCATATCACATATGAAGTGGTAGGCAACTGATTTGATTTGAACCCTATTCAATAGGTATGCAGCTTCTCAAGTGCATAACTCCCAAAAGGAAATAGGAAACTCAGTAGTACTCATCATAGAGCACACCATATCACATAGGGTGCTATTGCTCCGCCCCGATATACCATCGTGCTATGGTGTATTCGGAGGAGTAATGCCGAGAGAGAATCTCATTCTCCTTTAGAATAGTCCAAGAATTCCGTGCTCAAGTATTCTCCTCCTTGATCTCATCAAAGGACATAATACTTATACCCGTTTTTAGTTTTCTACTTCTTACTTATATTCTGTTAATATCTCAAAAGGTTCAGACTTGTGTTTCAACAGGAACATATGTTCGAATCTTGAGAGATCATCAGTGAATGTAATGAAATACAAAGAACCGGTCTTGGCATGTGTAGATAGGGGACCTTCATATATCAGCATGTATCAATCCCAAGAGTTCATTAACTCTTTCTCTGTTTCCAATAAACGGAGTTGTGGTCATCTTATCTCTGTGACTTGACCGACAAGTTTCATAAGATGTAAATTTAAACTAATTTAAATATGCATCTAAATGTAACTTGGCTAGTCGGGTCGCATTGATATGGCCTAGTCTACAATACCTCAAGAAGGATTCGTTCATTTCTGAACTATTCCTCTTGTGTGTGTTCTGTATACTAAGAACTGTGGTTTGATTTAAAACGTCTATACTTTTAGATAACGTGCCTGAACCGATCAACTCTTGATATAGAAAATGTTCAAAACATTATCCAACGATACAAAATTTATCCTTTCTTTACTAATACAGAGATTGATATGATGTTGTATATCAGGTTCAGTATCTAATAACATTCGTTCAGAATTAATGTATTCTGGTAATACAGGGTGATGTGACCAACAGACTTGGCTGCAACACTTGCACCATTTTCTGTCTCATGAAACTTATTACCCGTTCTCAGTCCTCTACCTATCTATAGCCCATGTAACAAATTACATATGTGGGATCCTGATCCGGTATCAAATACCCAGAACGTAAAGGATACTGAGAAACAGTTCTCTGTAATGAACACACCCGAAGATGATGCATCAGTATACACTTTCTTCGTTTGGGCGGCACGGGAATTCTGGTAATCCCTTATTTCCTGCTCTGTCTTATAACAATTATAAGTTTGAGCGGGACCAACGTTCCCCAGCTCAGTATAACAAGCGGGTTCGGTCAATACAACCGTATTATTATCTTGATTAAGGCGTGATATGGTCGCTACCAGAAGAGAGAGAAGAAAACACTCAGCGTATGCTCTTGCAAGATTAGATTGGTTATCTAATACATCTAATCAGGATGTCTCCCACTGTTTTAATCAAATCTTCCTTCAAACCTTAAAAGGAAAGACCAGTCGGGATTAATTACACTCTACAAGTTCGCCAGTCTTTCAGCCAGGCCAATGCCGGTACTTTGAGGAAAGTCCCCCGTGCTTTCGCACGAACTTAATTAAAGTATATCTCGTTTTTCCAGGGGCGTAACCCCGTTGACACCTTTCTAGACACCTACTTGATCGGCTAATTGTAATGTGTAAAACTCTCCCAGGAGTAACTCTTACTCGCAGCGGGTATTGGGATCCAACTATCTCATAGAAGGTATGCAATCTCATTGCAAATTTCAACACTTGAAATTCCCAATAATCTTTTTACCCCTAGTGACTTATGACCTTAACTATGGTCAACAAATCATAAGTACTAGTCAAATTCAACCCGTCATTTCCCGATTGATTAGACCCACCCACATGACCCTTAACTAAGGTCAACAAAGTCATATGACTGTCCTAATTAATCACCTCATATGTTTATATAGGAAGACATCACTTAGCTACCGTACACTGTGCCTTAACTAAGGTCAACAAACACAGCACGAATACTAAGTACTCTACTTCCTAAAATGACGGAGGGTTACGACAGGTTTTTAAGAAAACCTTTTGCGTAATGAACTTGACATCGTTGTAGAATCGAGTGATTTTAAATGGAGTGTTTTTGAGGCCTTTCTAGTTTTGCTAAAGGGGTCACTCCCGGTGAAGGGATCGTCGGCCCTTTCCTCATCGAATAAGGTGCAGGGTATATCATATACACCACTATGCAAAGCAAGAACTATAGAAGCAATCAAAAGATAAACCGAGTTTGTAGCATCTGCTAGTTTCACTAAAGAGGTCACTCCTAGTGAAGGGATCTCGGCTCTTTCCTTATCGAATAAGGTGCTGGATGTTCTATAAGGAACACCGCTATGCAAAGCAAGAACTAGAACTACCAGTTTTTAAACAAGTTTCTACAACATCTTAGGTTTCTTTTATTTCATTAATCTCATTAATGAAGTCCCATTTTATTATGCTTCACAAGCATCTCTTCTGAAACGAAATCTGCAATATAACATATATCTCATATATATAATATAAACATTCGTCTCAGGCAGTAATATGATCTCATCATAGAACATTGCAGCAGAAGAACATATATGAAATATTGGATATACTAGGATGTCCGTGTTTTCAATACGAGCCTGTATAAAACACGGATTCCACGGTCATGATGAATAGCCAAACCCACATCCCTAGATCCCTACGAGAGCGACAAGCAACTCTGCCAATTCTATGGTTAGGAGACCCGGTCTCGACTCCTCGAGATGGTCTCCCACTGGACCCCAGAACCCGGTTACTTGTGCTCCCCGCCTTGGGTCTACCTAATGCGGAAAAGTAAATAATATACAATGGTGACATCATCCTCAGCCCGGAAGTGCCCTAATAAAAGAATATTACATACAAATGAATTTTACATGAATGAAAAAGAAAAAAAACTCTCATCTCACATAAAACCCCGGCTATTCAAAACGCGACGATCCAATATAACATATCACAGCAACAAATAATATCTCATATCATCAACGTAAACAAGTATGCGTATCCCGATTGTCGTTGATATATAGCAACGAAGCCAGCGATACACCACATACTACGCTTACGGTCACAGAAAAGAAAGTGTAAAATTACAACAGTTGGAATCCGCAACCTCTTTAGACATCGTATGCCTAACCAAATGAATTCCTTAGACATCGCATGCCTAACAATTATAAACCCCGCATTTTAGTCTCATTATCGAAAACTCTTTTCAATATCAAGTCAGGCAATTCAACAAGATTCCCGACATCCTGATCGAATGCCCGTCGCAAACTTCAGTAGACGGCCGCACCCCCGATGCCGTCGACGAAGTGTACTAAGGCGGAACACCGCTGCCGCGAGCACCCGAACGGATGCTTTTGGCGACGGGGTTCTCCTACAGTCACTTGGTCGGGGCTATGGGGCATGGCTATCTATTAAGTTTACCCGGCGAGTATCCGCGTACGCTACGTGATTGCGACGGACTTTTGATCACATCAAAATTCCGTGGCAACCGATCATCTGAGACTAAACTGCTATGTTTATAATATTCAAATCAGTTATCTCATAACTATTTGTGGATTCCAAATATTGTATCACGTTCCTGATAAATAGACAATGTTAAACTTTCCGATCGAATGATCAAACATCCAAGATTTCCCAAATAGTTCTCAACACTTGAAATTAGTTTAAGAACATCCATCACATGCTACAGTACTAATGGTCCAGCCGTAGAAGGGTCAAGCCAACGCCTCACATGTGGCACGCCGTACTGCCACAAACCCTGAGGTTTAGAGACAAACCCTAAGGTTTAGAGGCAGTTCAAAACGGTCACATAATCGAGTTAAGGTTTGTTGTCTTCTAGAGGGTCCACCGCGTTACTTGCACGACTTAGAACGTTCCTAAACTACGGAAAAATCCAACGCTTGGAAATTTTCCGGCAGGGGAAAAAGTGAGTTATTGATACCCGTTTGAACTTTTTAACAGTTTCTAAAATTTATCCGGAAAAACTTAAACGAAGTTAAAATATCCGATCGAATCAACGAGTCCCCAATACACCCCAGAAAACTCAACTCTTGAGTATAAATTAAAAATACCCAGAAATAATAGAAAATATGATAGGGACATTACTGTGCAAAAAGGGAAGCATGACGTCACCTTATGGCCGCGGAACCGCCGCGGGAGCCATGCTCGTGCCGCGGTTCCGCGGCTCTTTGGGCGCCAAACTTTGTCGTTTTGCACAGTTTTCCATATAATTGCCTGCTGAATTTTTTAAGCATTTTTAATCCAGAAAAAATCACCTTTTTAGAAAAAATCCAGAGGGGGGGTCTAAACTAGGGTTTTGGGGTTCGATTGGACTTTAAATTTCGTCTAGACTTCGCCTAAAGCTCTAGCTTGGCTCTGATACCACTGTAGGGATGCTAGGCACACGCACAAGGGTCTACGAGGCATCAACCATGCCCGATTAAAAAATTAGCCGTGTCGAACAACCCAAAGCCGGATCTTTAAACTAGAGTTTATGCGAAAACTAACATGTTAAACACTTTAACACTAAGTGAGAGGGATTACAACCTTTGTAGATCCGGTCCTTCACTTCTTAAGCTCCGTGTTGAGGTCCCTTCGCTGCGATCATCGTGTTCCGGACTCTCGAGAGGCTCCACGAAGAGAAAGATACAGTATTGCTTCCGATCTTCGATAACATAGATGATCTACCTTGAAGTTTCATTAACACAAGCTAACACTCACTGAATGAAGTGAACACCCTCATCTAAAGGGTAAGGATAGATGAGAATGATGAAGTAGGATTCTTGCTCTCATTTATAATCTTTTTCTCACACATAATCATCACTTAGAAAAAGCTAGAAAACTTTTTCCATCAAGAGAAGAAGGAAGAAGACGCCTTAATCCTTCTGTGATGAATAATGATAGTTATGATAAGGTTGAATAATGCAACCATGGTCAAACTAACTCTTGTAGAGATTAGACTAAGGTTAAAGGTTTGTTGGGTTAAGGAAAATATCTTGCAAAAATATCTTTTCCAAAACAAAAAAAACAAAGCTTCTAGAAACTTCTAGAATAGCTTAACCCTAATCAAACCCTAACCATGTTTAATCTCCACTAATCATATTGCATTAATAACCATATCATGTTATAATATTATATATCATATATATAATATTTATTGTAACAAAATAAAATAATACAATTTACATATATCGCATATATATCAATGTATTATCCCAGTGAGAAAAAGAATCTTTTAGTGAGCTAATAGTAGTTAATGTAATTTAATATACCATATATATTATTATACATTAAATTATCGAATCAACACTTGATCCGACAATCCGGCTATATCGCATATAACCGACTAATATCTCATTTTCCGATTCATCGAATCAACACTTGATCCGATGACCCGGCTGATATCAAATATCGCGAGAATATAATACGGTATCTCATATCGCATTATCCTCGGTCCTGCACATATCACATATGTGCCCCTACTCCGTTTTGCCTGAGTCAAGAAACCTCTGTGTAGGACTCTAAATAATCATCAATACGCCGGCAGTATGTGATGATCATATCAAACACCCACAAGTTGCAAGCGGTCAGCTAAACGTAACAGCCACCCAGGTATTGAGCGCTCAGAAGATCAACAAGCAAGCATGTACTCTCCCGTGAATCCAATCAGTAACACTCCCGTACAGTCCGGTCTCGTCGTCCGATATGTTGCATATCTCGTCTAGGGGTGGTAAACGCCAGACCCCAGTAGCTTGATAAGTCGTGTCGATATGAGGTCTATAACAGTTCGAGAAACTACTGATAACACTTACCAGTAAATCTCAGCAACCCTGGCCAGGGATTTCCGGTTATAGCCAATCGAACACAGCACAACATCAACTCCCTATACCGGGAGAGACGAATCCCCTCCTATCGCTCATTGCCTCCATGTGATTCGGGACTGTACCCAAAAGCCACCCTTTTGCACGCCCTCTTGGACGTGGTATGATGGAAATCAAAGCACAGTGGGAATCACACAAGACTCTATGACGATCTCGGGTCAACAGACTACTATGTACCAGTGTCACCGGAGAACTGCCATCTGACGTGAGGTATAATACCATCTGGGAGTTCTCGGCGAGTCCGTCCAGTGTACCCAGTCTCTACTGAGCACCCATACACCATCCTTGATGTCAAACACCGATGGATATAGGATCATCCATCACCCATCATATGGGTCAAGATGCGTATACGCTAGTCTACTCTGGTGTATCGATGCCCTGTCTCGATACACTCTCGACTAGGAACAGTTATAGGATGTACTCGTCGACTATCGTGGCCCCACTAGTATGATGTCATCATAGTCCCAGTAGTCGAGTACGTATCCTAAGGGCTTTATCAACATGTAACATAGAGACAATCAGAGTACATGTTAAGATAAAGTACAACCAGATAGCATACTATCATGTCGAGCAAGAAAGCCCTCCCTATATATGTCCAAGCATCCATTACAATATACATCGTATGTACAGTAATGGCCTCTAGGGCATACATATAACTAACACATATTGCACGTGCAGTGGGAGTTGTCAGCAGGTACATGCAGAACCTGGTAAAGGTGCATTGAAATGCAGTAAAGTGGATGTTGAGATATCTCAGGTGAACGTTCAGTCATTGTTTATGCTTCGGAGACGATACTCTCAAGATGCAAGGATATCTTGATGCGAACTACTCAGCTAATCAAGATAGTGGGAAGAACACAACGCGGTATATATTCATAGTTGGGGGAACAACGGTTAGTTGTCTCTCAGTTGCAGAAAGTTGTGGCATTATCAACACAGAGGCTGAATATGTGGCCATCACGGAAGCCACCAAGGAGATGTTATGGTTGCAAAGGTTACTTGAAGAATTGGGTAAGAAACAAGACTTCAATACCTTATGAAGCGACAATCAAAGTGCGATACATTTGGCGAAGAATACGGCATATCACTCTCGGACGAAGCACATCAAGGTGTGATACCATTTCATATGCATAGCATTAGAAGATGGAGAGTTGACAGTGCAGGAGATCGCGGGAGAAAAGAATCCTGCGGATGTGTTCACCAAGGTCGTAGATAGAGACAAGCTGGATATTTGTTACAAATTGGTGAACCTCTCCATGAAAATTTGGTGAGGAGAGAGTAGAGCGAGTCGTGTGAAATCTACTAGCGTTTGGGAATCAAGACTGAAATATCTCCAAGTAGGAGATTGTTAAATTATGGAGAAACTACAAGCACAGACGTTTGATGGAAGAGACGGATGTCTGGACGTGCACGAGAGTCATGTCAGAACACTAGAGTAATGGCAGATGTCTGAAGGCCAGCAAAGCAGACTTCTGCATAAGAACAAAGCCCGATCCAGAGCTCTGGCAGACGTCTGAACAAGAATGTTCAGACGTCTGTCCAATGAGCTGAAGAGATGCAGAATCTAGGCAAACTTCTGACCAAGTATGGTTCAAACATCTGTCGACGATAAAACTGCTACGAACAGAATTTTGGTAATTTATGTTTATCTCTTATTTTGGATAGGATTAGGGGTTGCCTATAATTAAGGACCTCTCATTTGATTTATGTGCTACCTAATTAAAAAGAAAAAGTGAGACTATTGTATTGAGAGGGTGACGGCTTAGATTTAGAGAGATTCGAGAAAAATCTTCTAAGATTGCTCATGGTGTACTTGATTCAAGATTATAGTAAATATTGCAGATTCACTCTACCAGGTATTAGCCATATGGTGGTGGACCTAGTTAACAAATCCCTCTATGGTTTGTATTTGTGATTTCTTATTTTGTTCTCGCAGTTAATTATCGTTTTATCTTTCGTTGTTAATTGCGTGGTATGATTGCATGATTTGTTGCGTCGCAAGTATTGTTCCGTGGATCGATTTTCTCCCAACATTTAGAACATTATATTTTGTGGTCATATTGTGGCTTATCCTCTTTAGGTATACATGGCAGAAATCTCTGATTTTTTCATGTTTGGGTTTTTGCCATTCTGCTACAATTGTTTGTTGGCTAGATAGACGTAATGTAAATAAGTTTTTATCACATATTTCAATCCTCTACATTAGAATTGTTTAACACTCCATCCTTCTCATGCACACACAATCCTTCTCATGCACTTTGTGTGTGTGTATCCGCGCGTGCGCATGTGTATGTTGGGGTCGAAATTTACACCACACTGCTAAAGTCAAAGTCAAGATAATAGTCAAAGTCAACACCCAAATAAGTGGGTCCGAGCCCAACCAACCCGGGCCTAAGTCCAAGCAAGTGGGCCCGAGCCCAACCGGTCTAAGTTTAAGCATGGGGTCAGCCCCATGCCAAGAAAAGGAAGGAAAGTGTAATAAATAAATTTAATATGTAATAAGTAGGGAAAAGAAAAATGGGTAAAAACCCAATTTTGTAAAGCCCAAGAGCTAAAGTGTGAAAATGTAAAAAAATAGGCAAAAAACTAATTATGTAAAGTTCAAAGGCTAATATGCAAATATGTAAGGGTATTTAAACCCTCCAAATAAAGGAAATAATAAGTTTTTGTCTTTCCATAAAAATTTGTTAGGGTTTAAGCCACCATCAAGAAAGAGCGGGAGAAAGCCCGAAAAGGAAAGAAAGTTCCTTTTGATCTCTCCCATCTCCTTCCTCAAAATAACCCATAGCAAAGAGAACCCATCTCTTTGAGAAAGTTTCATCTCAAAAACCCAAAATTCAAGACCAAAATCAATTAAAGAAGCAACCTTTCTCCATAAAACTTGAAGAAAAAGAGAGGATAAGGACTCCCGTGGTGAAAACCCATGGTTTTCACTCTGAGTAAGCATATTTGAACTAATGAACTCGATGAAAGCCCTCGTCTTTCATCACTCGGCGCTAGATCTTCCACAAGACCTATGGGAACGTGGGTCTCCACCCCTGTTCCCCCTTTGGGATCCCTGTTTCGGGGCCTCCCCCTAAAGGGGGCTCCCGATGTCGGGACCCCCCAAAGTGGCACCCGTCCCGACGTCGGGAGCCCCCAAAGGGGCTCCCGCTGTCGGGAGCCCCATCGGAACCCCCTAATGGGGGTCCATCACCTTCAGGACCCTCCCTAAAGGGGTCCCAGCCATCTTGGGAGACCTCCCGAACTAGGGAGACCACCAAAACTCTCTCTTTCCTCTTGTCGGGAACTTTTCGGACACGCTTAAAACACTTCCCCTTCAAAAGCAGGACCCCGTAAACTCTGAGAAACCTCTGAAATTTTCAAAGAGTCCTAAAAGTTCTCAAACACGTTACATATCACACCGAGTTCGAATGACCATCATGATCAGTTGATCAGAGATTTCCTCGCATCAAGAGCGAGGGGTAATTAATATCGGTTTTGTCCGTGACCGTTGGATATTTGGATCCCTATGCTCAATAAACCCCATCTACCCTTGTCCGCGGCTGCTGGAGATTTGGATCCCCACACTCAATAAACCCCATCTACCCTAGGCAGGAGGAATCCGTACACTCCTAAGTTACATGCATGTCTATCTCAATGGGTGGCGAAAAACACAGTGTATAGTTATAAGATAGGGTATTGTATGATTATTCAATTTATGCCGTTTGCGTTTTACTTTGGAGTGGTTTTGCATATCCTTGAATCATTCAATTTATGTGATTTATGAGATCAAGAAAAAGATTAATTATTTATTTTCTATACAATTTTTTTGTACGTCTATTCAATTTATTTTGTTTACCAGGTATTTTGTTTCTTAAAGTAACTAATGTGAGCTTTCTTCTCAGGACATCCAGAAGCCTTGGTCTATGATGTATCAAAACATGAGTGGTCTGTGTGCGCCGCAGCACAAAATGCTTTAACTACTACCAATAAAGTGTGTGTGTGTGTGTGTGTGTGTGTTTCGCCCAAAATAGGAGTTACATTTAACATTAGCATCATCAAACAAAAGAAGCTATAATTACATTTGCATAACTAATTTCCCTCTTCACATTATCATGATTAAATACGATGTTTTTTTTATATCATTCACTTACCTACTACCCTCTCCATGACTTCATCACTTTATCATTTTATATTCGTAATAAAATTTGTCTGCAGCAATTTGAGTTTTAACAAACTAAAAAAAGAATCGGCTTTGAAGTTCTTTAGATATTAGCAAGTTGCTTGCATTTTGGTATTTGTTTATTAACTAAGTAGTTCAGTTGCAAACCCCTTAATATGTGTATATAGTTTTAAACATATAAATATGATATGTTGTTCTTGTACAGGGATTTGGCTTAGTTACAATGCATCATAAGGACAAGATGTTCTTTGTTGCTTTTGGAGGGAACAAGAAAGAACCATCAAATCAGGTCGAAAAACATCCTTGGACAATAGGCTACATCGCTCTAAACTACTCTTAACTATCATTGTCTTTTCAATAAACTACCTTAAAGTCTGTAAGCAAACTCCCTTAAACTGGTTTAAAGGGAGTGTTTTCACTAAAAACTCCTTAACTTCACTGTAATACATACACCCCTTTTAAGCAGTCAACTGAAAAGCAGCAGGTAGTACAGGGTAGTTTAGTGTAATTTGCCTTGAATATATAGTTTGTTAAAATCTCTGAATTCTGTTGCAGATTGAAATATTATTGATGATAAAAAATGAGCATGCAGCCGGCTGGAGATCTGCTCCAGATGCAGATCCATTAGCATATGATGATTACCCTACAAGCGGTAGCACTAAAGAACTTGCTTCGCAAAGTTTTGTAGATTCTATAGCAAGGAATGGTCTAGCATTTGCATTGGATCCTGGAAGAAAATCTCTTTGAGATTCTTCCTCTCACCCAATGCTTTCTCGGTTAGCTCCTCAATTCGCAAGCAGTTCCATAATGAGGAAACCGGAGATTCACAGGTATAATGCCATATTCTCATTGCCATTGAAAAGGGTAGAAGAAAGGAGATAAGCAAGAAGTGAAACTTTTAAAAAGAAATACGACACATGGCAATTTAGTATCTTTTTTTTTCCTAATAATGTGGTCACAAGTGTCAATACGAGATAACTTGAGGTAAAATTGAATTCCAAATTCTCAAAATCTCTCTTGGATCTGCATTATAAAGGGAGAGATTTGCTCTGTATTTTTCTTGGCAATTATGTACCTTGATTTCTCTTTTGTATTTACAATTTGGACCATTACTAAGTTTTCTATTTGATGTTTATATTTTCAATTCTTATCTAAGGGATATTTACACATTTCTATCATTAACTGTTTTTCTCCTTAAATAATGCAGCTAGTTAGTAACAAAAAGGAAACAACAGTTCATATGGATATTGCTGGAATTTTAGCTAACGCCGAAGAAAATACCCTTACAGTGGATTCCGAAAGCTCCAATTTTCCTCAAAAGCTTGATAACCCTGCAAATAATTATCAATCATACGAAACAAAGATAGCTACACTATCAGAGAAAAATTCCTTGCTCGAAGAACAATTGATAGCTACACTGTCAGAGAAAAATTCCTTGCTTGAATTTTAGCTAGCATTGTAAAAAACAACCCAAACTTGGAGTTTTCAAAAAGGGCACTCAAACTTAAACGTCAACTAAAACAGACCTTCCGTTAAATTCAATGGTTAAATCCTAAGTACAAAGACAAAAAATACCCTTCTTCTTCTCTTTTAAACAATGCAGGGGTATTTTGGTCATTTACAGCCCCCAAAACTGTTATATTTACCAGAATTTGGACGAGAGTTAACGGGAGGGTCATTTTTAGTTAACTAAAACGGTTTGGGTGTCTTTTTTGAAAATATGGAAGTTTGGGAGGTCCAAAAAAATCCTTCTGGAATTTGAATCCCAAACCCCTCAAAAACGGAGAGTGCAGAAAATCAGGGTGCGTTGGGAATAAAACAGTGCAGAAATGAGAGAAAGAAACACCTGTTGAAAGCGGAAAAGAACAGCTTTTATTTATTTAAAAAAGATGATATCCAGTAATAGGGCATAAGTGAGGACTTTTTTCTTTCAATTTAGCCGATAATCGAAGAAAACATAGCTGGTGGAACCACAATGATCTTGTGACCTTCAGCAATGGTGCCTCCATCAAACCTTATATTGCTAGCGAAAAATGTTCCATTCCCGCCAAATGATAAGTATTTACCATTATACTGCAGGAGTTGCATTCTACCAGGGGAGTACTTGCATGGGAAAGGGCAAGAGCATTCCAGCTACAGGTATAATTTCGCTTTTCACCGACCTTAGCCTTGCTTGGTTGTCTTAGTTAAATTCATGAAAGAAGCAATCATTACCTTCATTTAATTTTTTCCTCCAACACAATGAGGTTAGTGAAGCCCAATAATCGACCCTTTTGTTAATTTTAGTGTCAAGTTCCTGGACAAGAAAACTTCCTATCGACCAGAACATTGGCGGATCCACATAGAGCCCAGTGAGGGCAGATGCCCCGCTGAGATTTTCGGAGAAGAGAAGTCCCTGTTTCGATCTATTAATGCAAAATGCATATAAATGAGGGTATATTATATATAACGCGTTTATAATATTTTGCTTAGTTGGTAGTGTGCCACTTTTAATTGCTTGAGGTTGTGGTTTGACATTTTTTTGATAATTATTTAATTATTAATCCTATCATGTATCTTTTCATACTTTTGATTGAAAAAATAATAGAAAATTTTAAAATCTTGTTCGTAAACCTTCACTATTAGCATAACCAAAACCCAACTAATGTCTCTCCTCTTTTTTCCAAAATAAAATTGAAAAGAAATCGAGAAAAAATAGCACGCGCACACACATAAATGCATATACACACACGTGCATCGCATATGCACTAATATTAGATTGTCTTCACCAAATGATTGGTTTGTATGCCAAGTCCAAACTATAAAGTCTAGAAAAAAAAGTATTACGATTGAAATTAGTTTTATATATTATGCACTTGGTCTTTTCAACCAAACATTAGTGTATATTGTGTCCCCCATTGACCGAAATTCCTGGGTCCGCCACTGGACTGGAATAATGTGGAACATACCGAATTTGCCCCTGTGATACAAATAAAATCGACAGTTAAGTAAAAATACATCACATAAGTTAGTGGCTGCTATTTGGCACTGCAATTTTCAGGAAGCGCCCGTTTTCAACCTATTTTATTCTTTTCATATTTATTCAACAGGTAGAAGTCGACCATCTCAAGCAAAGATTGCAATCCTTGGAGAACAGGGCACCGACCCCGAGGAAACCTTTCCACATGTAAAAGAAACCAGTATTCCTTCTGTTTATGATACAATGCCGTGGTGTATATAAAGATACGCGCTGATGAGTTAGAATATGGTGCTGGTGCTGTATGATATCGAGTTAATGATAAAGAACACAAAGAAATTTGAGAGGAAAATCATTTATTGAATGGAAAGCATTTAGGCCATTAAATAGCCATTTACATCAAAACAGAAAATACTACAAATAAGGGATCTTCCAACTAATGAAGACCTATTCTAAAGCAAGGAGTCCCAAATAAAATGGGATTTTATTTGACTAAATCCTAACAATTCCTCCCTTAATGGGATTTTATTTGACTAATTCCTAACAATTCCTCCCTTAAACTAAATTCTTGAATACTGAAAGAAATTAGTTTATGTTGTTTCTTGCACAAACTCCAAGCATTGCACGCAGCTTCACAAAGACATCATCCTTGAGTGGTTTCGTCATCACATCAGCAATCTGTTCCGAAGTATTGCAATGAATCAGTTCTATTACTCCTTCCCGTGCGAGCTCTCGAAGAAAATGAAAACGAACATCAATATGCTTGCTTCGTCCGTGCATAACTGGATTTCTTGAAAGCTTGATTGCAGAACTACTGTCACATTGAATAGCTATTGACTCTTGCTTTTCTTGATCAAGTGTCATTAGCAACCTCTTTAACCAAATAGCTTGACAGGAACATGATGCTGCTGCTATGAATTCTGCTTCCGTGGTTGACAAACTTACAATTGGTTGTTTCTTGGAACACCATGATACAGCTCCAGCTGCAAAAAGGAAGACATTTCCAGTTGTACTTTTTCTATCATCAAGATCACCCGCATAATCACTATCAGTATATGCCTTGAGTTTATCACTTCCTTCCATCTTGTAGAAAATTCCAAACTCAGTTGTTCCTCGTAAATACCTTAACACCCTCTTTGCTAGTTGTAAATGGAGCTGAGTAGGTCTCTCCATATACCTGCTTAAAACACTAACAGCAAATATCATATCGGGACGAGTTGAAGTAAGATACATGAGACAGCCCACAATTTGCATGTAGTAAGTTTTATCCACCTTGGTCCCTTCTTCATCCTTGCAAAGCTTGAAACCAGGAACAATTGGACTTCGAACTGAATTGCTTTCGTTCATCCCAAAACGTTTCAACGTCTCCTCTGCATACTTCTTTTGACAAATAAAGATTCCACTAGATTTCTGCAAGACTTCAAGACCCAAAAAATACTTCATTTTTCCGAGATCCGTCATATCAAACTCAAGCTTCATCGAGTTCTTAAACTCAGTAAACATCAGCTCATCGTTCCCTGTAAAGAAAAGATCATCAACATATAAACTTACAATGAGCATGCTGCCCTCTTTGTTCCGCTTAATAAAAAGCGTATGCTCATAATCACATTTTTTAAAGCCTTCCTTCAGGAAATATGCTTCGATACGACTGTACCAAGCATGAGGAGCCTGTTTGAGCCCATAAAGAGCTTTCTTTAACCTGTACACTTTCTCTTCTTTCCCTTTTTGAATGTAACCACAGGGCTGCTCAACAAAAACATCTTCAATTAATTCTCCATGTAAGAAAGCAGACTTTACATCTAATTGATGTATAGCCCACCCCTTTTGTGCCGCCAAAGCAATCACCAAACGTACAGTCTCCATGCGAGCTACCGGAGCAAATACTTCTGTGTAATCAACACCATACCGCTGAGCATACCCCTTTACTACTAGCCTTGCTTTATACTTGTCAACTTCCTCCTTCTCATTAAGTTTAGTCTTATAAACCCACTTTACTCCAACTGTTTTAGCTCCTTTGGGTCGATCAATTAATTCCCATGTGCCATTTTTCTCAATTGCTTCAATCTCTGCATCCATGGCATTACTCCATCTTTCACTCTTCACAGCTTCTTCAAAATTAAGTGGATCTGCACCAGTGGTGTACAGCGCAAAGAATGCTGTGTAAAGCGCAGCCTCTTCATCGGACAAACCATCACCGGTTACATAATCTTTTAACCAAGCTGGTTGCTTCCTACTCCTCCCTTCGACATGACCTGGTGAAGCTTCTTGATTAGTGACAATCGACTCCTCAATCGACTCCTCCAGTTGTGCAGCGGCAACATCATCTTCTTCTACTACATATTCTTCATTGACAGCCCTTTCATTATTTTCCCATTCTAGCTCGCACATAACAGCTGACTCATGCTTCTTGTCCCATTCCCATTCTTCATCCTCGGCAAAAACCACATCTCTGCTTATTACAATCCTTTGTGAGATAGGATCGTAAAGCCTATATGCCTTTGACTCTTCGCTGATTCCGAGTAGAACACACCTCAAGCTTTTCTCATCTAGCTTGGATCTCAATTTATCAGGTACATGAGCATATGAGACACAACCAAAGATTCTAAAATGTTGGACTGTTGGCTTGATTCCGCTCCAGGCTTCTTCAGGTGTTTTGTCCTTCACAACTAGTGTTGGACTGCGATTTAAAACATGCACAGCCCAATTTACTGCTTCTGGCCAGAAAGTTTTGGGTACTTTCTTTTCAGATAGCATACTACGGACAAGATTCATGATGGTTCGATTCTTCCGCTCTGCAACGCCGTTTTGTTGCGGTGTATATGCAGCTGTCAATTGTCTTTGCAATCCATGTGCATTGCAAAACTCGTTGAATTCTCGAGATGTAAATTCTCCACCACAATCCGTACGCAACCCTTTAAGAGATGTACCTGTTGCTTTCTCAACATGTATCTTGAAACTCTTAAAGACAGCAAAGGCCTCTGATTTTTCTGCCAAAAAATAAACCCATGTCTTGCGGCTGTAATCATCAATGAAAGTAATTAGATACCTTTTCTTGCTGTTTGAGGCTGGCTTAATTGGTCCGCAAATGTCAGCATGAACAAGCTGCAAAATTTGTGATGCTCTCCAGGAACTCTTCATTGGAAACGAGTCTCGATGTTGTTTCCCAACAAGACAATTTTTGCACAGCTTTGAGGGTGGCTTAAGCAATGGTAAACCTTCCACCATTTGTTTTTGTTGCAGTATTTGTAAGCCTTTGAAGCTTAAGTGCCCAAACCTGCAATGCCAGAGTTGCGCCACATCTTCTGTAACCGTGTTAAAGCAAGTGGGTGCTGCAGGCAAAGTGATGGCATGCAAGATAAACATTCGATTTGCAGACATATTTAATTTCATAATCAAACCTTTGTCAGGATGATATATTTTGCACTGCCCTTGTTGAAACAAAATGCTTAGACCCTTCTCTTGCAGCTGTCCCAAGCTTAACAAGTTGTTCTTTAGTTCTGGAACATAAAAAACTCCTGAGATAATGCTGACAACTCCATTGATTTGAAGTCGAATGTTGCCTTTCCTATGAACCACCATGTTTGAATTATTTCCAAACTTCACTGAATCAGAGAATTGTTCATCAAACTCGGAAAAATATTCTCTTTTTCCACACATGTGATTACTGCACCCAGAGTCCAAAAACCACATGTCTGTTGTTTTTTGCTCCTTTTCTTCAACATAAGCCATCAACAGCATGTGTTCTTCACTCTCTACTTCACTTTCTGCAAAATTTGCAACTCTACTCTTACATTCCCATTGATAATGCCCAAGCCTGTGACAAGCATAACATTCCACCGTTGCCTTGTCAAAACTCTGTCTGCCTCTTCCACGGCCTCTACCTCCAGAGTTCCCACGCCCTCGTCCTCGTCCAGAATATTGGCTCCCATGTGTCACCTTCAATGCATGTTCTTCCTGTACAGTATTACTCATGCGTTGCTCATGCACAAGTAAACTGCTTTGCAATTCGTCAATGGAAAGCATACTCGTATCCTTGGATTCTTCAATAGAACACATAACATAATTAAACTTTGGAATCATTGACCTCAGAATCTTTTCCACAACAGCAACTTCTTTCAAATCTTCACCATTTGCTTTCATCTTGTTAGTAATGACAAGAATACGAGCAAAGTACTCGTCCATAGATTCTCCTTCTTTCATGTGAGCCATTTCAAACTCCTTTCGCAATGCCTGTAGGTGAGCACGCTTTACTCGTGTTGTTCCTTGATATTTCTGCTTCATAGAATCCCAGATACTCTTTGATGTGTCTTTGTTAACGATTGTTTCCAGAATAGTACGATCTAAAGTCTGAAACAGATAGTTCTTAGCTTTGAGATCCTTCAATTTCTGCTCTTCATAGTTTTTCCTTTGCACCTCAGATGCACCTTCTGCTGCTGCAGAAACTCCATTCTCCACCACATCCCAGTATTCCTTTGATCGGAGAAAATTTTCCATAAGCATCCCCCAATGACTGTAGTGACCATCGAACCTCGGCACTGCTGGTTGAACAAAAGCACCTTCTGTAGTCATTGTCTCTGCTTAAATCCTTAGAAGACTGCTGCTTCTACAAAGCCTCTTGACCTGGCTCTGATACCAAATGATAAAGAACACAAAGAAATTTGAGAGGAAAATCATCTATTGAATGGAAAGCATTTAGGCCATTAAATAGCCATTTACATCAAAACAGAAAATACTACAAATAAGGGATCTTCCAACTAATGAAGACCTATTCTAAAGCAAGGAGTCCCAAATAAAATGGGATTTTATTTGACTAAATCCTAACAATTCCTCCCTTAATGGGATTTTATTTGACTAATTCCTAACAGTTAATTGTATAATGAAACCCTAGCAATTCCTATCTTGATCATGCTCTAGCATTATGTTGTTTTGCAATTTTGCGAAAGAAGAAACTTTTGGAAAATAATTTCATGGTTTTTCTTCCTTATGTTCACATTGTAGCATCCTATTATAGAATGTATCATTTTGAGTGCAGCTCTGCACATACTCCCGTACTATCACTTTGATGATCTTATGACTTGGGAGCCCTGTAGGACAACAAGCACCATCATCATCCAAGTCTTTTACCATCAAAAATGGGGTCGGCTATAAAGCAAAGTTCTAATAAAGATCTGATGTTTTATGGCAGGTTATCGACTTGATGTAAACTCTCTTTAAATACCTAGTTCATAAAACTATGACAAAAGAGAGGCATGTCAAAGTCTTTAGGATTGGCTAAATAAATCCGTTTCTTTGATTTTCGCTTATTAAAGATTGTTTCTTCGGCTAAAATGGTGCCTTGTTTACTCAAATGGTGACAATATATATCTATCATTACCCTAATAGAAAGCTGCGCCTGTTGAAATGATGAAATGATATATGTATGAGCAACTTCTTAAAAGTTATTTTCTTTCCACTATTAACACAGCATATAAAATTAATAATCACCTCTATCAGAATGCTAAAAAGGTTGTTGCCTATATGTTTTCGGCTATTTCGATGAGTTTACTTCTATCATGATCCGTATTGAATATCATTATATCTCATATTTGTTTTCAAAAATAAAACCAATTATTCACATTCGGCGCTCTTATTATTGGTCCAACATCGGTTGCAAAATTTTATTTCTGAAGATTGCAACAGTGCACAATGATTGCCAGTTTACAGTACACTGCATACAGTCACTGAAGCATGCCTGCTTTTAGCAGAATCACTATTTATATGAAGTAACAATTGACCAGTATATTTCCACCATAATATTCTGCATGCGATGCATCGATAAATTTTATGAATCTACCAAGTAGTAAGCAACCTTTCGAAGCATGGAGCACATGTTCATATTTCGTGTGATTCACACCTTTATGAAGTAAAATTTCATTCACCTTTTGTGTCCTGGTATATTGATACAAAGGAGATGCGATCATTGAGGCTACAGAGGTGGCAATAGCTCATGGCAAAGCATGGTACCGCTCTCATATTAAACACTGGAATCTCTTACTGTCAACATCACTTTAATTAGTACGCATCGTCCTATGAGCTATTGCCATGTCAGCTGTAGGATGAACCCTACGGCAACATTTCAGGCCCCGATTCCTCTATTTGAGCGAACAAAATAAGCAAGCGCTAATCGAAACCAACTTGCTCAGATGTCAATCGGTGCAAAACAAGCCCCAAGTAGCGCGCATTAATTTCGGAACTAATTCATCCTGGATATAATTGTCATTGACAGTCATACATTCTAGTCAAAAATAAATAAAACAAAAACAAAAAACAAGTAAATCCTAGTCGATAAAAAGAAGAGTAACACATCATGCTGGCTCTTTGTTTCTACTTTCTACAGTGGCCTAACATGTATAATAGAACCAACAGCAACAGCTGATCTAAGAACAATAACTAAACTTATACCTTGTTGATAGATTCAATGGAACCGGCCACCGGTCCTATATATATCTAAATGTCTATTTTACTCTCATAAGTTTGTATTTTAAATACCAAAAGAATGATGCCTTGTGTCGTTTTTTCCTGATACCAAAGGTAGGTCAGAAACGAACTAGGATGATCATCAATAAGTAGGGTTCATATAGTACCAGTCCACTGAGGTAACATGCATGAAGATAAATAATATAAGAACAAAGGAAATGTAGAGATATGGAGTCAATGCTTCATCTAAACAAAATGAAAAGGTGGTTGTAGATCAGAAGCTACAAGCACAAAAATAAAACCTTGCAAACTTAGGACAACTGAATTTTTATTTTTGACTAGTACTAAGATCACCAATAGTTTGGGAGTACCTTTATAATCATTTGAAGCAATGCAATATATTTGAATAATATAAAATGCAAGCAAGCACATGAAACAAATTTTCTTCATCAAATTATAAATTAAACGACGGATGAAGAGGGCGAAGTACTAATACAATACAATAAATATGTCCATGTTGCCCATCCCAAATCTAATTTGCTTGGCACAAAACATATAATGTAAGGTAACTACATATGCCCCACAAATTAAGAAGCATGCAAGAACTGCAACTCGTATTTTACCCAAGCAAATAAACTATCGTGGTCTCTCTTCCACCTGCATGGCAGCAATTTGTATTCACTGGGCCAGACTAGCAGGGAGTGACCATATCAAGCTTTCATGGATGAAAGTCTGTGTGTTGTGTGAAGGGGAGGAGGCACCATGAAGACTAAGATACACCAAGGAAAGAATATATGTTTGATAACAATGGACAAGGCTCTTATTTTTGAGCCAAATTGCTGTATGCAATATATATTAGAAGCATTTTGAGTTACATAGGACCCCCTCAATGAATAATATGTATGTTAGTAAAATATCACATAAACTTGGTGGTAAGAGACATATATCCTATTATTTAGTGCGTCATATGGCATTGCGGTTACCACAACCCCCAAAGGGGGTATAATGAGAGAAGGGGGATTGGGGGGTGGGGGGCGGGGGGCTGGACCCTCCCAAGGCTCCCCTTTATATATTGCATTTTTTGTATCGATATCACTTAAGACTATTATTTATAAAGTTGTTTATATAATTCGAACAAAAGGGAGTTATTTGGTTTGGTAGAGACAGTGTGGTGTGGGCTTAAAGAGTTTAGGTTCAAGCTTCGCAGAGTGTATTTTAATTACATATTATTTTTAATTACATATTTTTTGAGGGCATGCTTTATATATTTTAATAAGATAATCTATTATTTATTGAAGATTTTTTAAGTTTTAGCGATCAGTATGAAGTGTATGTTTAATTGGATTTATTTGGCTTGGATATATTTATTTTTTCTTCTATAAATATTATATTGTAGAACCAATAAAGAAAATAATATATACATAACAATCAATCAGGAATGATATAGTAATTCAAGTTATTTTATGATGTAGACATCATTAATTCACTTATTTTTTAAGCGTTGTTTACTTTGAAAATTATAGGGAAAAAATATAGCTTCTTTCTGTATGGAGGCTTAATTGAATCAATATTGTAAAATAGAAAAAAATAAGTGCACTAATCAAAAATGGTTTTAGAAATTATTCGGTAATATTTTCCAACTAAGTCCACTGGTCTAAAATGACCTTAAAAGTCATTTGGTAATGCTTTCTACTGTATGAGTATGTTTTTATAGTAGAAAATATGTTTTATCGGCCCGCCAAAGAAAAGTTTCTGCCTCCACCCCAAGGGGTGTCTCTGGGGCTAAGTTGGGGGCGGGACCCACCATGGGACGAGTCTTGCGGTCGCAGCTCTCTCTCTCTCTCTCTCTCTCTATATATATATATATATATATATATTATATTTCCTTCAAACTTCTCTAGTCTAGGAGAATATGGAGGATGCCAATTAGTCATTTACAAATCATGATAAGCCCCTCTCTCGTCGTAGTTTCTTAATCAAGCAGTCCACAAATTAAGCGAATTGACTTCAGGTTGACCATCGGTCATAAGGACTTCGTCAAATTCTTCATGAGGCTCTATGCATCATAGCCGACCCTATATTATGATAGGAAAAGTCTTTGAATGATGACGGTGATGATAATTTTTATTTATGAGCAATGCAATAACACCCACAAGTAGTCAAGTATGTCCTAACATACCATTTCGCAAACCCTTTTCTTCCTATAATAAATTACCACGCCAAAAATCAAATTCTGTGAAACAAACTGAAACAGAACTGCTCACGTTATTCATAATACTGCAATGAAACTATGCAGCTAAAGGAAATAGGGATACTGAAATCCATATGAAGTCTCTATATGATTTACACTCTCGGCCAATCCCAATCGGAGATGGCCGATTCCGATCCAAAAAATAACTGTCCGAGTTCCAAGATCGATGTCATCTGATACCGAGTAATATTGGGCTTAGCATTTGATTAGTGGGGTTTAAGGTTATTAAAGGTCAATGAATTTATTGATGGGCTAATGGGTTTATTAATGGTTTCATGTGTTTATTATAGGTAGAGGTGTCAAATGGGTGGGTCGGGTCCCGTGCGGAGGGGTCATTGCGGTTAGCGGGTAAAACAAGGACGGGTAAAAATATCAGGATTTAAACGGGTGTTAAATTTCATGCCCATGATCCGGCCCATTACGGGCGGGTGTGCGGGTACCCGTGAATAGATAAACGGGTCATCCATCTACTGGTTAACGGGTAGGTTAGAGTATCGTGAAATATTTTTCGCAATTTAAAAGAAAAAGAATTTCGTGTATAGGTTTACGGAGTTCTTATAATTTAACAATCTTAATTAAACACAATATATATATTCAAATTTTCATTCCCACAAAAAGTCTTAACAGTATTTATATATTTATTCTTATATTTAGGAAAATTAATGAAAAGTCATTGACTTTTATTCAATACGGGACAGGTAAAACCCACAAACCCACAAATTGGATCGACCCGATGACGGGCCGGGTTGACCCGGTGATACTTGTAAACGGACATGCCGGATACGGGTAATATTTAACAGGTGGTAAAATTTTGACCCGTTACTTATGTTTTACGGGTGGACCCGCAGGATAAACGGGTAACGGACCATTATTGACACCTCTAATTATAGGTTATTAGGTTAATATGGTTAATTTGACACCATTAATACGCCTTACACATCATCAATCACCAAGGAATTTGCCAAATTGTTATAGTTACTTTAGCTGCTTATTTCTTTAACAAAAAATCCTAATTCTTAAAAAGTCAAGTTATCAACCGATATAAATTTGATATTTTCGATCTGATGGCCGATACGGCCAAGATTGCCGATTCCGATCCCAAAAGTGACCATTCAACAGGCCACCGAGATTTTAATCCTTGGTGTTTATAAAAACAATAATCAAATGAGTCTTTAATCCTTGTGCCCGTGCAGGTTGGTCGCATTTAGCATAGCATGCCCGATTCATCAGCATTAAAATGGTGTAACAAAGGAATCAGGGACATGTTTTTCTCTTCATAAAGCAGAAACAGCCATCAAATTTCACAAAATACCACATGGTTAAGTAAAAACATTGAATATTTCACAGCAAACATGAGTTTGTACTTACATGCAGCCAACGTGATGTATCCAGATGATCAAAGGGTGGCCTCCCTCTATTTGGCGCCCAACAAGCATTCAGAAAACCATAATAATGAATCCAAAAGTCAGAAATAGGTTAGTGCAGGTCTACATAAAATTTATCTGATGGCATAAGAAAATTACCAAGAGAAAACAGTTCTGAAATGTTCTCCAGAGATTTATACTGATTTTAGTGGAATATTGGCACAGGACGCAGACTTAAACAGCTTAACCTATCACCGAAAACTTCACTACGGAACCCAGATCGAAAACTGAATGATTATGGTCAGGGTTCAGTGTCCAGAGGCAATTCCTGGTTTATACAGCTGCAGGCAGCCGCACCCGAGATATATAGAACTTCTCAGATAACTAAGCACAGATCATAGAAAATAGCATGTTTGCTGCCGCTGCAATGACATGATTTGCATTAAAATTTACATAAATACTTACCAATGCAACTACACCATAACTAATCCACAATATTAATTAACATTCCATATGGTTATATTATTAAAAGAACACTCATGAAAAATGATAATGACACTATAGAACTCATGAAGATAGTGACACTATACGTAAAAATCGGGAACACTGTTTTATTACTCAAAATAAACTAACTGCTTAAAATAGATAAGGAAATATATTAGTTGACAAGAAGAGAGAAAATCCAAAAAAGAAATAATTATATGAAGGAAGAATTAAATTTTAAAAAACTATGAAAATCCTTAACACTGTTTTTTGCTTCAATAACGTCACTCCGCCATTATATTTAGGATATGACATTCTCTACATAAACCTTTTCACCCTTCGACCGGTAGAAAACCCCTGAAAATCACCAAAAACCTTTCTTTCATAGCGCAATTGTGTTTTCTTACTGATACCAAAATACCCAAAACTGCATTCTTAATAAACGACCTAACAACAGTTGCATCTTCATCAATTAGAATGATATGCATCTACACCAATGAAATTTGGATAAGGCTACTAATTAGAAAAAATTTTAATATAAGTGCAGGCGCTGAAAAGCTTATGTTTCTCTTTTATGAAGATCAAGGAAAAGTTAAAGAGTGAAAACTATATCTTTAGCTGTAGGAAATTCCAGTGAGAGAGAACTTAGTCCTGTGAAAATGAGTATATTTGAACTTGCTTCTTTTTTTTGGGGGGGTGGGGGGGGGGTGGGGGTGGGGGTTGGTACACGGAATGATAGATTATCGGGAATCCACACATTCCTGGGAATGTGATCCCCGAGCATATGATTCCAGGAAATGTTGCATTACCGTGATTGGTACATTTTGATCATTCCCGACAACATATGTCCACAACAACAATGAACAATGATGGTTGTGATTATAGAGGACAAAAAAGGTGTCAGCCAGTGACATAGGGCGACGGCAGCCTGACGGCAACCGACGATGAGCAGGCAACGGCTGGCGACAGCCGGTGAGGTGGTTTTAGATCGAGGCAATAGGCCGTGATGCGTGGGGCTTGGCGCATCCATCGGTGATGAAGGGCAGCGAGACTAGTGATGGCCGGTGAGGGAGCACGATGGCGGGGGACCGTGATGCGGAGGCGACATTCAGCAACGAGCGGCGACAATGGCTCCTCGGGGGAGCAACCAGTGTCGGCCGGCTGGCTGATGAACGGGTGGCCCGGCGGCGGGGGACAGCCGACCGACGGGCAATCATAACACTAGTTGGAATATTTGGGAATATAAGATAGACTCCTATTTGAGGGGGAATAAAATTCCCATGATTTGAGGTAAACTGCTGCCCAGGGAATCCTAAATTCCCAAGAATATTATTTACATCAAAACAAGCAAGGGTATATTTCGTAGGAATCTATGACTACCATATACCAAGCCCCCTTAAAGGAGATTCCATAAGACAATATTTTGCTTGCTTATGGATCGTCTATGAATTTTTTCATGATTATCATAACTTCCCCACTCTTTAAGACACCAAAGAATTATGGTGGCCTAGAAAAGATAGGTACTGATAGCTATGATTATATGATTTTTTTCCACCGTACCTGTGCTTGGCTTTCTTTCTAAGTTTACTTTCTCCCCCCCACCCGCCACACACACCACCACAAAAAAAAGAGGCAAAGAAGATTTGCGAAAACTTGAGATATAAGAATATAGAAATAAAGAACTTTAAGTAAAGAAATTACCAGGCACGAAGGGACAAATATCAAAGGGTTTGTATTTATCTCACCTCAAACAATCTTTGTAACATATGATAGAAGCTCGATTATGTTTAGAGATACGATAAAGCTTCCCCATGGTAAGGTTCATTCGAGGAGTTCTTGCCTTAGGTGGGATGCCTTCCATCTGCAGAAAACCCATTGATATGTAAATAAATAATTCACATATAAATAAATGCGGCTGAGGTTGCATGACCCAGCTATGGGGATGTGGTCGACCGCAACCCCGGATAGCTCCTCATTGATAAGTGATAACAGACCACATCAACCAAAGTACAACAATTTCTTCCATAAAAGGTTAGAACGATAGCTATTTATCTGAGTTGTTCCTTTAGGATATCGCATTAATATGTTACAAAGGAATTAGTAATATATATGTAAATTTATACAATATTTATTCAATTACTTATTTATTGTTTGGGTTTCAGTCTTTTCTGAACTAAGCTTGTCTACAAAACCAACAGATTGAAACCAAAACAGAAACTTAAGGTTTAATTCCATGTGATTGAATCATGCTCACCTAGCTACTGGTTGCTCATGTGAGAGATCAAGAGAGAATTTGGACAGCATATCAGCGGGGTCGATAGTTTATCT
The DNA here is from genome assembly GCA_030015575.1 of Agapanthus africanus. Classification (NCBI taxonomy): domain Eukaryota; kingdom Viridiplantae; phylum Streptophyta; class Magnoliopsida; order Asparagales; family Amaryllidaceae; genus Agapanthus; species Agapanthus africanus. The sequence goes on from CM057340.1 coordinate 698,840,259, forward strand.
CTTTATTTCTTATAGCAATAATGGACAATTTGATAGCTTAATTGCAGAGAACACTCCAGTTCGAAATGCATCTCAATCAGAAGGGAGAATCTCCAAGACCTGTTTCATTGCCTTATATATAGTCAAATTTACTGCATGTATTCACGAATGCTGTTCGGCCCAACATGAGAACAAACCTGGTTAAGTTCGAGGCTTCCAAAAATGCATTCATCACATGAATGGTGGAGTATGCCCGAACAACAGCACCTACAACAATTAAACCTTTATCGAATTTTCTTAAGAGAGCTACATATATCCCTTCCCTCCATCAATTGCCTTCCTTTAGAGCTCGGAAGATGATGATGATCAAGATGAAGCGACATAAAGACAGACGGCCTTCATGTGAACAAAAGGGAAGGGAAATATCTTGACTATAACGCGTACTTCAAGAACTAAAGGATGGATAAGATTATCCTCAATTAACTTCTACAGCAATGATTATATTTACCAGTGCCCTACGGAATTCCTCATCTCCAAACAAAGCATCACCTTGAAGCACCTACAAGAAAAGAAATGCGATTCATAAGCATACACGGAAAGTGGTAAGACAAAAGTAATCATCTCAAAGTAAGCCTGTATAGCACATCCATGTGCCAACTATTACTTTGATTGATCATATTATCAGCAGCATGTTGGCAGGGAAAAAGAAAAAATTTACATGATGGGCATTACGAAAGCACATAAAAGTAGGCTTTATTATAAATAGTAATTTACGAGTTATAGCTATAAACACAATCTGCCGCAAGCTCAACCTGGGTTCCAGTTGCAATATGGATGACTCAAGCATGCCCACCCATTACATTGGTCCAGAAATATTGCTCTACTTCCTCGTTGCTAAAAATCTAATGTCTATTGAGGTTCATATGTGAAGGCCCTAATCCTAATCATGAATTACCACCCATTAGGTTTGCCCGAATAATTAATTGACTCGAAATCTCCGATTACTTTCAGCAAAACACACATAATTGTGAAACCTCTACCATGGTTTCTCTATTAAACAAAATGCTAACAACAATTAATTCTCAAGTTCATTTGAAGCATATCATATTCCTAACACCTTTCTAGTAGACAACCAATCATGACAACCTTACCAACTTTTTGGCCTTTGAATATTGGTTTGCTTCAATATTTGTAGCAGCTGAAGAAACAAGAAAGGAACCTTGCCAAAGTTCAAGAGCCATCGTGGATCAATTCCCAAGAAATAAATAATTGGTGGCAAACGCCCGAGACTACCAAATAGCAAACAACAGTTCTTGAAACTTACACAAAAAGCTTCATGTAAGATAGCAAAGTGTTGTGAAAATGAATGCATATTGAATGCAAGAAACGGAAAGCTAAATTAAAACTATCTAAAAGGTCTGAGAATGACAAGCAGATCAATCATATACCGTTAAATCAATGGTAGAGTTTTTTTTTTTTGCACTGTAAACAGGGTTCCTGAGTTGTGAAATGGATTCATTAAAGGCAAAACTCTGAGATCACCAACATGAGATTGTTGTTGGTACTTAATGAAATCTAAAACAGTTCTTTTTTTCCTTTTTATATTGACTTTTATATTTATTTTTAGGGTTTTTTTCCCAATATTGGCCATCTGAATTTTTGGAATTTTAAAATAAGGCCTCAATTCTCTCTCAACTAATATCACAAGAAGAAATAGAAATTACAACCATGGAATGTATATAAGAGGCCCATTAAGCAGATGCTTGATGCTGCAGACACTTCAAAGAATCAAGAAAAGGAGAAGAGTGAAAGCAATAGCAACGGTACAATGAGAAGGAGAGGAGAGAAAGAAGACAGAGAAGAAGGAAAGAAGGGCGGATGACCGAGAAGACGGTGGTGGAGGGGGAGAAAGAAGAATTAGCCGATCTAGTCAACGGCAAAGACTTTGCCAGAGACATATTTAGTAATCTCAAAAGATTTGTCCCTGGATCCAAGACTGAACTCAAATCTCATAAAATTCGTCATAGGAGTGCGACACCAACATGAACATCACTTCGGTATTTACAAAACAAAAATATAAATTTATAAATTTGAAGGAAACAAGTTTTTGCAAGGTAATCCCTACTGCTTACACAATTAGAAGTTAAAACTATTTTCAATAGACACCAATGCTAAACCATCAACAAACACTATTATCACAAGAAGAAATAGAAATTACAACTACTTGGTTAACAAGTGGGATACAAAGTTACAGACACCAAACTGTATCAATAATCATACAACACAATTACAAAGCTACAACAAGCTCATCAAATGCAAATTACTCTTCCTCGGGTCCTTCTTCCTCTTGCAGGAGATTTTCTCTGTTGTCGTGGGCCCAGAATCCACGCACATCGATGAGCATACTCGCGACAGTGCCTCCTTGCTTGCATGCTAGGAGATCGGCAAGAGTTATCTTGAGAGGATCAGCAGGTTTCACCATATCCCATATCTCATCCCTAACGTCTTCGATGCATAGCTCGTAATTTCCACCCTCGATCCATTTTTGATGCACATCCCTGCAGCACAAGAGGAGAATTCAATAATTGGCAAAAAATACGAGAAGCTCCAGTATCAATTCTAAAATGAGTATTCAAGAATAGATTCAGATATGGATAGAATGGAGTGATCTTCGGAGATGCTCCGAAATCTTACAAGTATTTTTCTTGCAATAGATGCTATAAGATTTTCTTTCCAAGCCTAAATTACACCGTACTACATTACTACCCATTACCCAAAACTGACGGTGTTTTCGTTGAAATATCTTAAAGTTTTGTTGTTACAGTAAACCTCCTTAAGCTATGGTTTTAAGAGAGTGTCTTTCACTAAAGTCCCTTCGAACGACACTTTATGGGAGCTTACAATATTGAATACTTGAAAGTAGTTCAGTGAAAAATTAGCAATAGATAAATGATAGTTAAGTGTAACTTTGTCCCTTTCTTATTGGAGTTACTGCTATAAAAACATATGCTCTTTTGAATTTCTTCACAGGATTTAACTACATTTTATGTTGGTTCTCGGTCACCAAATGCTGCCCTTCTCGCAGGAAAATAATAAATTGTTTAGGTGCCGCACTGAGGAGTTAAGAGATGCTCTAAGGTAAAATAAATTTCAATACTATACACTAGTTATATCTTCTAATGGAACATGTGGTCCTAAAGAGGATATATGCCTAGATAGAAATCTAAGCTTCTGAAATAGTAAGCATCCATGCATTTATCCTAAGGATTAAAGATTTAATCCCGCTCTTTCCCAAAGCAAAACAGAGGTTTAATCCTAAAGAGCTTCTTCCACACCGCTAAACTTAATTTCATTTCTCAGTCAAATCAATTGGTAGTGTTCATTTAAAGTTTAGTCGTAGGACTTAAAAAGCTACATGTATATACTCAGTCATGAGAACATATGCCACTTGATACACAGTTTAAATAGGCAATTCATTCTTTATGCTGCATTTTTCGTTTTTCCATTTCAACTATAGGGTGTAGTCTTAATTTACTCCAAAAAGGTTAAATGTATTAAAGCATAGTTAAGGTTGAACCAGCACGAGGAAATGTCATGTCTTGTAATTTGAGACTTGCAGAGCGTTCTCGCAGCAATACAAGCAGGAAATTATAAATTTTATGTAGGAAGATTGTATCGGGGTAACAACGCAGCTTTTGTATGCCCCCCTTCATTTCTTCCATAATACAAAACCTAAACTCAATCTCTATTTGGAAGGAGCAAAAAGTTTCAGTTGACATTTGCCGTTCAGACCATACTTTGGAAAAACTCCATTTTATTTGGAACAAAAATTAAAACTTTGTACAGAAAGGAAGATGGGCCCAAAAAAAGAGATCGTCTAAGCAAAACCTTCTTAAATTCTTTTAAAACGTTTAAATTTCGTAACATCTTCTTTATACAAAGTATGGTACTATCAATTATTGTTTATTTTTACCAATAATTATTTTTCATATAGGTTGTATGTTGCCTTATAATTAACAAAGCACAGGTAATATATACATGAGTGCATGTATGAGTGTAATGATTTTTTTATGATGCAAAATCACTAAGCTGTCATCAAATCCAAAAACAGCTCATGAGTACTCCTAGCACTCAACTTTGCACTATATGCCATCAGGCAGGAATAATAAGAACATGGTCACTTCCATGAGATGGAAGAGTTGGAGTATGGAAATTGATACAGGAGATGACACAGAGTAGGTCCCACATTGGTCCAGCTTTATGATTCTAATTATTTGGGGGGGGGGGTGATGATTAAGTAATATAGCTCACCTGAAAAGGGTATGAATATCAGCAGTCATAAGGTAACCCCTTGCATGAAGATCAAGGCATCGAAACAAGTATGTCAATCCTTCAGGAGTGTCTTTGTTTTCAAGAGCCAACACAAAGTCAAGAAAGCATTCGAAATCCATCTCCCGGCTATTTCCTCCCCCGGTTTTACTACGGCGCACATGCTCATCAAAGGCTGTAACAAGAAAGGGTCAAAGTAAGTGACAACTTACGAGTAAAGTATATCTGGTGAAAATACAGAAAACAACCAGAAAATATTTCTACGTATCTATAAATGTTTAATAATGTCATGTAACAGGCACGTCCAAGCAAATACATGCTTATTTGATTGAGGATTGACTCGTGTGGACACATTATTTCTCTAATTGTAAACACCTTCAATGAAGTCAGCAGGTTCTCTTTATCTTTGTTAAAAATTATATGCATGCTCTACAACTAAATCAGGGGGCATAAAGTAACTGCAATACAATTTACAAGTATACAGAAGGCTACTGTAATCAAAGAAGAAAGCAGCTTAGCCAATAAAGAGTACAAGGATCGGTGAATTTACATTTGTTGCAAGTGTAAACAGCAAGAATAACATAATCTACGAATATGCAACCACATGGTAACATAATTATTAATGAATGCACAAGAAAATGAATGGGGAAGAAAAATGGCAACCTAGGTTGTTCAACTATCAACTCTAACCTCTTTCGATGAATATTTCTGTCAGCGTCGCATCTGCATACTCCTTCAGCTCTTGCTTGCTTAGCGTCCCATTCATATCCTTATCCAATGCAAGAAACATATCTACACATAATAACAAAGAATAGGCAAAACTCCTCAGATACAACTTTTCTTTCTTGTAACCGTCTATTAAATTCTCGTGGCAACTCCCAATAAAGTATTGATAGCTAATATGCACATAAGGCAATGGCCCACTCTTCCTCAAAGTAAAAAACTATAAACTAGTACAATGGCTTCATCATTATTAAATATAGAGTGCCTAGAATATTGACACCAGTAAAATTATATGCATGTTAGCATATATGTACTTAAATATATTTATTTTGAATGTCATGTCAAAATCTAGTAGGAATAGCCATCGGCTAATGTAAAATAAGTGACTGAAAATTGTTGTACATTTCCATCCATTAAATGTAAATTCCATGCACATATTTATGGATTCAAACCAAACTGCTAAATAAGACCTAAATCAATATATTTGCAAGCAGCAAACTTTACTGGATATAACAAGCTCACGGATAAAAATGATAGCATAGAAGAAATAAAAAAAACTAGAAAAAACCATCATGGAAACAAAACTAGAAAAACCATATGTTGGGGTTACACGAGAGAATTACAATACAAGTTAAACAAAGCATAGAAGAAACTATTGTTTCAAGATGATGTTCGAAACTCCAGTCCAGAGACTCGGATGAACCACAACGCAGGAGTGGTAAATGGATGTTATTACTTGAAATGTTAAGATGAGAGAATGTATGCATTTCACCGTAGTTTTTCTCAACTGAAGCATAGACAAATTCAACATGGCTACAAATGGGTAAACTATTCAAATCAATTATAATTGGTAAATGAAGAATCAGAAGACAGAAAGCAGCTCAAATAGTGAGATATTTAACATAAGAAAATGCAATAGTTGCAGAGCGTTTTGGTGTGTTTTAAAATGCGGGGATATGATGCAAAAAAATTGCATTGGTGCTTACCTTGTAACGATCTTTGAATGTATACCAGGAGAATCAAACGTAATTTATATTTTTGCTTAAACAGTAGAGGTAAGTTGCAGACTACACATACGTAAAAGCTGGAAAAATGTCAAAATATATCCAAAAATTATCATGAATTATTAAAGATATATATACACTGGGAAGAGACAACTGTTGAAGGCAAGCATATAAAGACCAAAAAAAGAAAAAATATAAGGCATACCGCATATACGCTGGGCAGAGGTCAAAGAGAACCAATTCTCTGCCTGCTCTGTGTCAGTGGCTTCTTCCTCACTTTCCTGATAGCATAAAGTGGAATAAATTAGCTCCCACTCAAAGCTTTCACACATCTTATAACAAAACCCTGAAGTATTTCTACTCCTTTAGTTAAAGTAGATGAAAGTAGGTTCTGTTACCCACTTTTTATATAGCAGAAAATTTTCCTCCTTAAAATCATTTGAAAACACTGACATGAACGTGAATGATAGCCAGTTACTTGAAGAAAAAGTAAGATTTGACAAATGTGTTTCCCCTTCACCAACTCAGTTGCGATTTATTTCCTTTATTTTAGAAGAATAATACCTGGTGAAGTTCCATAAGCTCCTGGAGACAGTTGCTGAGCAGCACCTTTTTTATGCATGCTTTCCCTGTGCATAATTGACAAGAAATTGCCATTAATGGAATATTATGTGATTCAATTCCTTCAATAGTCAAGACTTCAGTATTCTCTCCTGTTTAAGTTGCACAAAAAACACAGCTCCAGGGTAATCCTTCTACTAGATTTAGGGTGAGGTTACCTCTCCGATGAGGATCACAGAAGAAAAAGAATTTGTGGGCAGCTATTCGGCAGTACATATTAACAAAAGCTGCAGGCATATCACGGAGCTGTGCTAAATTTGGAATAAGGCCTCTAATGTAGGCTTCCATTTCCTACAAAAGAAATATCATGGCAATAAATCATAGCCCGAGATTACACATTAGCATAGTAAGAAATATCTCATACATCAAAATATCTATGAGCATCTATAACTCAGGCAAAAGGGATCCATACATGAGGTTGAAGGAAGCTGTCTGAATCCTCATCGAGCTCACTCATATCAATTCTAGCTTGAGTAAGTGATACCTGAAACAGTACAGCACCAGAAGTCAAATCACAACATCTACAACCACAGTCCAATTGTCATATACTTTAAAATAAATAAGTATCAATCTACATCTTGAAATGAATGCAGATACTCATAACTGAAAAGCAAGCGCAGAAGTTAAAAGTCAAAATGTACTTCTCAAATTAGAACCACAGGGAAATAATTAGTATAGGTTGAATGGCGAAAGATCACAAGAAATGGCCAAAATTGTGAAACATTTGATATGTAAGGCTGACACATATGGAAGATTATCTACATTCATCATCTGCTAAATCAGTAATATGTTAGCCGTAGAGTTCCCAAACTAAATAAAGCATTTACATATAGTGAAGGTGGCGTGCCTCAAAAATCATACACCTAGAATGGATCCAGAAAGCCCACCTAAATAGATGAACATAGATTGACTTGTATGCTTATGTTTAAAGTTTATTACTTATGCAAATAGACGTTAATTATAGTTGTAATTCAGATGCTAGGCGTCTACTTATTATAATAATCACGAAAATTAGCAAAGCTTAGGTGCCATACATTACCTTTATATGATCAGTCATATTATGTCGAAAGCAAGTAGAAGGTATAATAGGATAAACGATCATTTGATTTTGCATAGTATAAGAAACTGAATACAAATTGGAATGGTGGGAAAGAATAAAATAAGCCTTCCATATAAAAATAAATAAATAGCACTCACCGTTCTCATCACATAGAGATAGAAAGGTAAGATAGCTATTCTTCCGGATTCATCTTTCTCAAACTTCATAAAATTTGAAGGGCTGAAAAATCGTCGACATTCTGGACCGATTTGTTCTGTGCAGACAGATGCAATATGACAGAAATCTTCATAGTTCATCTGTAATAGGGCATATAAAACAGCATGAATTATCTTAGCAATAAGATACTAATTGTAAAGAAAGAATGAAAATTCACAAGAAATACAGAATTATACCTACAGAAGTTTTAAAGGCCAAGGCATGCATGATGAAAAACGAGGGGAGATTGGTTGGCACTTGTTTGGAAACAAGTGTTCATTCTTAACAGGTTAATAGGCAGAACACAGATAATTTGCCAAGTCAACAGTGCATCAAAGAGGGGCTGCTGGAGGGGAGGAGGGGCGGGGCTGGGCCGGGAGGGGGCGGCTGGAGGAGGGGGCCGAGGAGGTGGTCGAGGGGGAGGAGGGGGGCGAGAAGGGGGCTCGACGAGATAAGGGGGAGGAAGGGTTGGGGTGGACTAGGAGGTGGGGGGCCCGCCGGCCGTTAGGCCCACTAGGGCCCAGCAAAAGGGATATTTTCGGATTTTTTAAAAAAAAATTGATCATGTGGCAATTCCGGTGACTTGGCAGTGAGGTGGCACCAACTGTGCTGACGTGGCACCGTTGGTTATGGTGGTTTTTCGTAATTTTGGAAGTTTTTGCGGTGGTTGTGTATTTAACAAGAATTTGGTAGCTTGTGGTAACTGGGCCAAACTATTTAGTAATTTTTTGGAATCAAGCCTTATTGTTAGTTTGTTATGTCAGATGCAATAATATATATTAGAAAGTGATAAACATTATAACATATGATAAGAAGATATGACTTCATTTTATCATTGATGTAGAGCAATTGCAAATGAAAATTTGTCTGAGTGGAAGCTACTGCTATCAATCGCAATTGCACCGTCGTTTACATCATTTACATATTCAGTATACCAGTTCTAAATATGCTTCTTGCTTGAAGCTCACCAAAAGCTAAAAATAAAAATAATCATATATTTTTTCATTTGAAGTTTCTTTCCTTCTTCAATAAATGCTTCTCTTATTAGAGAATAGTCTCTACTAAAGATCTCATGTATACCAAATTTGTTTTCTGGGAAGAAATAGCACGCATACAAAGGTCATAGACTCATAATTTAATTTGTGTTAAGCTCTATAAGCTCTTTGTATAAGTATAAAGCTACAGTTTGCACTACTGGCAATGTATATGTGTCCATTGTTATATCACTACACAGTTGATGTACTCATGTGCAATGTAGATGATATGATGCAGGGTCTCGCTTGTCGCACTAGGAAAATTGTCATAGAGCACGTTGTATGCTTGGTTTCTTATTTCGTTCCACTGCTAAAAATGTGGTAATTCTCAACCTACCATTCTTCCCCTTCTAGTTAGTTTGTTTCCATCTTGGGCAATTTTGTCAGAGCTAGCCTAGTCCACAAACTCACTTGCTACACCTGTTTGGTTGAAGCCTTGAAGGTTTCATCAAGTATGTCTTGGCTAAGAGTAGGTGTCTAATATCTAAGGAGGTTAATACAGAAAGCAGATTAGGAACTGACAGAGAACATATTGACCACGTGATATGTTATTACGACACCAGGTGAAATAGCTGCTTTTTCTTCTCTTTTTTCAAAGCATTACTCTTCCTGAGTGCAGGTTCGGTGATTCATGCCATGTCGGATGAGCAAGATAAGCATATGACTGCCAGCCACCACTCATGGATTCTCAATTTTTGTTGGAGAATCATTAGATAAGAAGCTTTCTTTGAGTGAATTAAACAGAAGTTTATCCATTAAATAGCATCCTTATAGGTGATCAAATTAATGTCATCATCAAACAGAACTATAGTACATCAGGTTGCGGACGTGTAAATATATCAATGAAATGTAACTCCACCAATGAACCAATTGCCATGTGATATGAAATGCCATTTTGTGGGTGTCTTGTTCTCACCACTAAAGACTCTGGGATCTGCACATACTAAATCAATTAGAGAACAGACGCATACATACCTTTTCAGCACCAGTGGCATCGTCAATAACACAATTTTCCCTTAAGCAAACCCACATGGCATCCAGATCATCAGCATTCAATAGAAGTTCTGATTGCTTCTGCAATGATGAGGAAAAAGCTTAAAGGAAATTCCCAAATTTTAAACCAAGACAAGATAGCCATAAGATCCAAGAATACAAGATAGATTTGTAGCCCAATACCTTGAGAAACCTATATTTTGCCAACCTTTGCACCCGGTGACTGATTGACCCCTCTTCAGGCTTCTGTTTAAGAAAATGTAAGAAAAATAGGTCAATAAGATACACTTTCTAAATTAGCCATATTGAGATGTAAAGGAAAAAAGGCATAACATAGAGTTATCAATGTAAGTAAAATTCAAATAAATTTAAATTCAATTAGCTATCAACAGATCATGAAACTTGATGATAAAACTAAGTTCCTAGGCATAAGACACAAGTTACCCACCCTTGAAATCACATCTAATTCAAATTCTTTTGTGCAAAAGAAAGTTTGCTGGAAAAACATACACAGAGCAAACCGCCCAAGAAATCAACTCTGCGTCGTACCTTTTTGTAGAAGCTTGGAATTGAGCCTGCTTCTGCATTTTTCTGTTGCCGATCTTTGAAAATTTCAAGCAAAATCCTTTTTGTTTCAAGCTCTGAAAATCAACGAGGATTATGTTAGACCAATCAATTCACAACTGATAAGGTCACATTTAGAAGAGCGGGGAAAAGACTAATACAAGAAGTAAATTCTCTGCAGCAGATAAAATATCAACTTCCCAAAAATAAGAATCCTTGATAACAGTAAGAAAATCCTTTAGTAAATGAAGCATGTATGTATCATCAAGCTCAATATGAGCCATAAAAACTACATGTTGGAGGTTATCGTGCATTCTTAGTTTGTGTTGCCGCAGTGGTCGCCTTAATGAACTTCAAACATGAAAAGTCTACAAACAATGACATACACAACATGACCAAGTCAGCTCTATACTTGCAGCAGGTGCGAATGATTTATAAGAGTAAATTGTGCCCGGAACCAAGTTAGAAGTTGTTTCTTTTAGCATGTTGGGCAGTAAGTCATCGGCTTGACGAGATTTGACGGTTCACTTCTCATGCTTCAATCCAAGAAGTAAGTCTTGATTCCTAAATCAAGCTCAAATCTATCCTCTGCCCTAGTAATCATTCCAGCATTCATAAATGTCCCAAAGAAAACATTTTTTAACAATTGCATATGCATTCGATTTTAACAACTCTGAATTTTTCACTAAACCCAAGTAATCAAATACTAAATGTACTAAATCATAAGCAACCCTACAATTTGCAAGGAAAGATTTCTATTAGCATCCGCATAAAAATCCAATCTGAGCTAAATTGCAATTTTCTCAGAAGTAGTGGAGATGATAACGGGTACTGACCCATTAGGGCTTCGGATCCGAGACCCGCTCCCGATCCGATGAACCTGCGGAGGTTCCGAACCCACGGCATCGACGACGCCGGAGGGATCTTCTTCTGGGCCCCATCGCCGTCGCTGGCGCCGTTGTACATCCTCGCTTACGCTGCACTGCGGCGCAGCAGATCACCGATCGAGGACCTCTCGCATTAGATCGGTAGAAGAAAAAAAGCTAGGGTTTTGAGGCGAACTTGGAGAGAGAGAGCAAATGAGACAAGACGATGGTAGTGGCTCTCTTCGGTCACGTGCCATGCACGTGTATGCTTGTAAACGGGTCGGGTTAATACCGGGTCCATGCAAACCCACTAACACAAACCGCCTCTTCTTTTCAATCCATATCGGATCCAGATCTTCTCTTATCGGATCATCCCCGATGGATCTCCCTGAATTCTCTCTCTCAAAACTTCTCAAATCCTCACAGTATTCAACCCCAAATCACCTCAAATCCATTCACTCTCTCGTCATCAAGCTCGGGCTCTCTCACTCCACGATCCTCGTCACCTCTCTCATTAACTCTTATCTCAAATCCAAGCTCATAGATTCTGCACACCAACTGTTTGATGAATTGCCTCACAAAGATATTATTACTTGGACTTCAATGGTCACTGGCAATGCCCAGTTGGGTTTTCACCACAACTCTCTCTCATTCTTCAAGAGAATGGTGAAAGGGAATGTAGCTCCAAATGGGTACTCGTTTTCGGGCGCATTAATCGCTTGTTCAGGGTTGAAGGCATTGAGATTGGGGCAAGAGATCCATGCCCAAGTGATCAAAATGGTAAATTTGGGAGCTTTTGGTGATGTAGTTTATAATGGGTTGATTGGATTTTATATGAAATGCCATTATGTTGCGTATTCGAAGAAAGTGTTTGATTTCATGCCTAACAGGGGAACTATTACTTGGAATGAGATTATGTCGGGTTATCTTTATAACGATGCTGCTGAATTGTCTTTGGAGAGCTTAAATTTGATGGTTTTGGATGGAATTAGACCGGATGAGTTCTCGTATGCTATCTGTATCGACGCATGTTCTAGCTTGGCTTTGATGAAGCAAGGGATCCAAATCCATTCATGCATCATTAAGACTGGGCTTGATCAAGATTTAATTGTCCGGAACTCTTTAGTGGATATGTATGCAAAATGTGGATGTATTAACTCGGCTAAGCTTGTTTTCAAGGCCAAACCATCGGGGGATCCTGTTCTTTGGACATCAATGGTTTCAGCGTTTGGTAAATGCGGGTTTGTTCGGGAATCGATTCTAATGTTTGAAAAAATGGGCAACCTAATAATTGCACGTGATGAGATTGCTTATCTGGCAGTTTTATCGGCTTGTAGCCATGGGGGGTTAGTCAAAGAAGGTTGGCATTATTTTCGCTCGATGATTAATCCGAAACTAGAGCATTACGGATGCATGGTCGATATTTTGAGTAGAAACGGGCGGTTAAATGACGCCCTAGATTTTATTAAAAGAATGCCGATGGAGCCAAGTGTGGCTATTTGGAGCTCGTTTCTTAACTCGTGTCGCATGCACGGGAACGCTGAGCTTGGCCGATTTGCTGCATCTAAGCTTGTTGAAATCGATCCCGAGAATCATAGCAATTGGGTCACGCTTTCGAGCATCCATGCTTCGGATAAGGATTGGGACGAGACTTGGAGAGTCAGGGAGATAATGAAGAGCGAGAGCGTGAAGAAAGAGCCTGGGTGCAGCTGGATCGAATTGAACAATGGCGTGCATGTGTTTCTAACAGGCGATAGGCGGCATTTACAGCTCTATGATATCATTCATAATCTCTATACATTTGAAAAATATATATCAAATGTGGAGTAACTTGAATTTGTCTCTAGCGCTATATAGGTGAAATGAAGAATCAGTTAAGCGGCTTTATCTCACTAATATTCCGGAGATTCAGATCCCCTACTATGGGCAACTCCAAGAACAACCACGATTGATGTTTCATGTTCGAAAAACACACATTGATGATTTTTGTTTGAAAATAACTAAATATGTGGATTGATCTGAAGTATTGAATTGTTTGGAGCACCATGTCAGTGATCTGAAGTGGAAAATCAGTTAGATGCAAGCATTCAGGCTCTATGTCGCCGATATTGTGGGGATTTTGTTCTCCTGCCATCCACAACTGCAAGAAGCTCAAGTGACGACGATCCCTGTTTGATATAAGATCCATTGATGCTTCCTGCCTGAAACTATTTAGCATTGCCTTTAAATTGTTTCAAACAGAACTGGAGAATCAGTCAGACACAAGCATTAAGGCTTTATCTCACCGATATCATGGAGATTTAGTTATGAGCAACTGCAAGCATAAGCTCCATTGGTGCTTCATGTTTGAAGATTATTAGAAATGCGGAGTAATCTAAAGTCTTGAATTGTTTCTGCCGCTATTTTTGTGTTGCGGAATACCAGTTAGATGCAAACAGAAGGTTTTATACCACTGATATTTTCCGGGATTTCGTTCGTCTATTACGATCAACTGCAAGAAGAAGCTCGAAATTTTAGAGAGGCATCAGAGGAGGTAAAAGGCTTAGACGAACTATTTGTTCTGTTCATATTGGTCTGACACATGATATCTTATTTTAGTTTGTGTCATCCATTATTTTCTTGAAAACATGCACATGGTGGATATATGTATCCAAATTGTAAGTGGCCTCTGAGCTTTTGATATTGAACAATGAAGTTTCAAAATCGTTTTTTCTAATGGAGACACAACCCATTGAGTTAAGACTAAGACCATCCATAGGATCTGGGCACATTTCTCACCTAATTTATATCCATTTGATCCGCTTTGGAATATGTGCAAACAATAATGCAACGGTTGAAAAGAATGAGAAGTCTTCTTCATAGAATTGTTTGCACACATACCAAAGTGAAATATACAGTATGATCCTAGTCCAACGAACCGCCCTAAGGGGCTGTTTGGTTGCAGGATTATGAAATTTGGATTCCAAAATAATACAGTAGAAAATTTCCGGATTTGGTAATTTGTTGTTTGGTTGGTATTTAATTGTTAGTATTGGATTTGTAGATCCTTATGATCCTTGTTTGGTTGGTGAAAAGAAAGTTGGATTTGGATTTGAGGATTTTAGAGAGAGAGTTAATTTTTTAATAATTAAAGTACGGCAGGCCCCACGTGAATAGTAGGAATCCAGCCAAATTCCAACAAAAAAAAACAAGGATACATGAATCATTCTTTGGTGTGAGACCCCACTAAAAAACAAAGGAATAAAAAAAACCAAATCCTATAACCAAACACAAACTTTGTCAATCTTTTTTTTTCTGGATTCCACGGTCCAAATCCTACAACCAGCCCTAATTAATAGAGGGTACTTTTTTTGATTACATTAAACTCCCTTATACTTTGGTTTCAAGGGAACTTCTTGCAATTAAAAACTTTAAGGTAACCGTAGTTTATAAAAAATGAGCATAAGAAGGTCAATTGATGGATTTTTCATTTTCCCCTCTCTATCTCATTGGATCTTTCCAGCAAATTGTGTTCCGTTGAGATATCTCTCTCTCTCTCTTCTTTAGAACTGCCCCCTAAACCTATAACCCATCCACACATTAAATTATGAGCACTTTCCTTCATGAGGATCGATCCCGCACACTTTCCAAAAGGAAAAGTGCTATGACCAACTGAGCTATTCTCGTGGTCATAAAATGTGTTGAGTTGATAAGCAATTCATTCGATTGAGGGGTGACTAAAGAGTAAATATTGATCTATGAAGGGCTAACATAAAGTATGTCTAATTTAGGGCACTTATGTCTTAAACACGTCACATTAAACACCCCACGCCTTCTTTCTCTCACTCCACTCACCTAAAAGCCCGGCTTTTCGTAAGGAAACCGATTGGATCCATTAAATCGATATTTTGAAGAAGAAGAAGAAGATCTCTCTCTCTCCAAGCTGCTGCAAAAAATTTGGTAGCCTCTCTGTCAGGACCCAACCCAGAGCAGCACATCAGCTGGAGGGAAACTGGGGGAACTTGGCTCGAGAGTCAGCAATATCATTTAGCTGCCATTCAGGATTTCAGTAGGGGGTTAAATGAAAAGGTTCAAGATATTTTAGAGCAGAGCCCATGAGGAGCGGCCATATAACTGTGGCTGTCCTGAAGCCAACGTCTCCCTTGTGCTTTGTTTTCCATTGCAATTCTTAGCTATAAATACTCAGGTGTTGAGAGAATGAGGATAACAATTTGATGAAATAAAATTCTCTTAGATCCCTAATTCTCTGTCTCTCTAATTCTCTTTCAACCCTAACTCAATTTTCCCCAATTTTTCCCCAATTCTACTCAAATTCCTTCAAGTTTCAGGTAATGATGGCCAAGGGTAAGAACAAGAATGGCAAGGGTGCTCTACACTCTCTCAGTTGCCAGCAGCTTCTTCCCAAAATGAGAAACCCTCATGGAGCTTCTGAAGCCATCTTCAGTAAAATCCATGGCCGACCCACTCCTCCTCCTGCTCACAATGCTGCAACAAGATTAGGGGATGCTGTTATACAGCGGTGCCGATCCAAGAACCTTGGGATGAATTGAGGCATTGCTTCTCTTCCACCAAATGCTCGATGAAAAGCCAAAGACATCGATCTCATCATTCAACCACCTCTTAAGTTCTATCCTTCGGATGAAGAAGGCACACGACAACCCTAGTACTGTCATCTCACTCTACAACAAAATGAATTGGGCCGATGGCATCACGCCTAATCTTCGCACTTTCGGCATCTTTGTAGACTGCTGTAGTCGCATGAAAATAGAACAAATCTTGGTTTCTCCATCTTTGGATCCATGCTGAAAAGTGGCTGGAGTGGTGATGTCGTAATTTTCAACTCCCTTATGACTGGGCTTTGTAAGCAGAAGAATGTCGGCGAAGCGGTCAAGCTGCTCGACAAGTTGCCTCAGTTGGGGTGCATGCCAGATGTGATCTCTTATAATACACTCATCAAAGGACTCTGCAGTTGTGAGAATATAATCTTAGTGGTTAAGCTACTTCGGGATATGTCTGTAAAGGGAGTTGGATGCAAGCCTAATGCTAGGACATGTAGTATGGTCAACGATGCCCTTTGCGAAGATGGATGCGTCGACATGTCCTCCATGTTGTTTGAGGAAATGATTGCAACAGGGATTCCTCCAAATGTAGTCACATATATTACATTCATCGATGCACATTGCAAAGGCGGAGACATGGATAGTGCTTCTAAGCTGTTTGAGGGAATGATTGCTGCAGGGATTGCACCGAATGTTGTAACTTATACCTGCATTATCCATGGTCACTCTATTCTAGGCCATTGGAAAGAAGCCATTAGAGTTTTCAAGGAGATGGTGGATAGGGGTCTCTCTCCGACTGTTGTAACCTACGGGGTGTTGATGAGTTCTCTTTGCAGACATGGGAAAACTAACGAAGCATGTAAATTGCTCAATGTAATGACAGCAAGAGGTGAGAAACCTACTACATTCTTGTATAACATTTTGTTAAATGGTTATAGTCAAGAAGGTCTCGCCGATGAGGCATCAAAGGTGCTTAATTCAATGGTATCCGAGGGCCTGGAGTTTGACCTGTGTACCTACAATATCTTGATCGATTCATATTCTAAGGATGGAAGAGTGGATGAGGCTATGAACATTTTCAGAAAAATCCACCAGGCTGGAATGCAAACCAATGTTTATAACTATAGTGGTTTATTAGATGGACTTTGCAACGCTGGAAGAGTGGAGGATGCGGAGAGCCTCTTCAATGAAATGGTAGACAAAGGAATCAGTCCAAACAACATCACATATAACTCTTTGGTAGCCGGATTTGCAGACTTTGGAAATTGGAAGAAGCGTTGAGACCCCTTACTGAAATGAGCTGTCGTGGATCGCATCCAGATATTGTTACATACAATACTGTAGTTGATGCTTTATATAAGGAAGGGATGGTGGTGAAAGCTCATACATTATTGGATGTGATACTTCAGAAAGGTGTATACCCTAATTTAATTACATACAGCACTTTGATGGATGGATATCTTCTGATAGGTAAAATGGATGAAGGATTGAAAGTTTTTGATTCCATGCTTGCAAGAGGTCATAAGCCTGATGAATTCACGTATTCCATACTGATGAACATTCATTTCAGATCTGGGAGGATCGACATTGCTATTCGGCTCTTTGAAGAAATGCCAGATAAGGGCCTGAAGCAAACAAATGCCATCTGTTACACTATGCTTAGAGGATTATGTCGAGCTGGAAGAGTTATTGATGCAAGGCAAATGCTTGATGAGATGAATCACAGGAAGGTAACTCCAGATACTGATACCTACCACATACTTTTGGATGGATTTTGTAAAAGCCAGTGTTTAGACGAAGCATTGAATTTGTTCCAATGCATCTCGGATCATAAATATAATTTCAAAACAAAGACCTTCAACATCTTAATTGATGGGATGTTTGGAGCGGGCAGAACTCAAGCAGCCAATGATCTCTTTAATACTATTCCTGCTCAAGGGTCGGTGCAAGGTGTCATCACGTATGCAATTATCATGAAGGGCCTCATTAAAGGAGGTTTGTTGGATGAGACTGATAATTTGTTTTTGTCGATGGAGAAATATGGGCGCTCTTCAGATTCTGTCATGCTTACTGTGGTTGTCCGAAGTTTTGCTTGAGAAGGGTGAAATAAACAAAGCCAAAGAATTCCTTTGTAAAATTATCGAGAAAAAGTTTGTTCCGGAGGCCTCTACTGTGGCTTTATTACTGGATTTGGTTCCTGAGGGTGGGATTGTCATAGCTTTTTGAAATCACTTCCTGATTTTTCTGAGCATAATGCAAAATTTCAGACTAAAGTCTAAATGTTTTGAATGCTGATGAAATGCCAAAGCATCTACACGTTATGGGCAGTTCTAGCTCGAATGGTGTATCCACCTAACACCACAATAAGTTAACTGGTTGACATAGGGACCAGCTGACCAAGGAACTACCAGGTGATTGTTATTTTTATTTATATATATTTATTTATTTTTCCAATGACAATGGAAGCCTCTTTCTTCTTTCTTACATATTAGTTTTTCTGTATTCTAGATTAAACTCATATTATCATTTAGACTAATGACACAGCTATAGAATAGAAAATTGCTACTCAAACTAGTTTGTTTTATGCTAAATCAGCAGTTCTTTATAGGCTAAATTGTATGAAATACTCCTAAATTTTGCCTATATAGCAAAAAATATCCTTACTTTCTAAAACCAGCACTTTACCCCTCAACTTTAATTTATTCCCAAAATCCCTTCATGTAAATATTTAATTGGAAGAAATCTCTCTCTCTCTCTCTCTCTCTCTCTTTTCTTTTAAATATTTTAATTAAATATTTCATTGAAGGGATTCTTGGGAATAAATTAAAGTTGAGGGGCAAAGTGCTAGTCCTAGGAATTTAGGGTATTTCCTGCTATTGGCGAAAAATCAGGGGTGTTTCCCGCGGTTTAGCCTTCTTTATATTCTCATATCTGTTTCCTCATAAACTTTATGTCTACCTTATTGCATATTTTATTCCTTTCTAAGCCTTTGTTATCTGCAATCATCAAAGGCCATTGCATTTAGAGTGCCCACCCTGAAATAAATAAAGAAAGAAAGGAAACACACACACTCAAACGAAGAAGAAGAAGAGGAGGAGGAGGAGGAGGAGGAGAGAAAAAAAACCACCATGCTCCACATCCCCAACAGACACAAAACTAAGGTAATTGCTTCATTTGTGAAGAATAAAAAAAGTAGTTTCTAAGGTTTGAAGTGTACTTGAAATCATAGTTTCAACCTTTTCTAAGTTGTCGAAAAACTTACTAAGATTTACCATTGCAAAAGTAATCTAACAATTCTCAGCATATAGTTGACTTGCGGGTAATTATATTTATAAGTAATTTCTTTTTTTTAATAATCAAAGTAGTTGTATAATTAATCGGTATGATGTTTAGGATCTTGTATGATTAACTTTGTTTGTATTATATTATAAGTTGATATCTTGTGCATGTGGATGTTAATCAGTGGATGACATGCCAACTGGATTACTAAAGTTAAAACGTGAAGCCAATTGATTCTACAGCTTTTGACAAACTTTGTTAACAGTATTAATTGCCTCTTTATGATATGATTTCATATTTCAACTATCCATTATAGGCTTGCTGTTTTTGTGAGTTCATGGAGCTTAAGGGTGCCTTCATAAATGCAGAGATTAGCGGTTTATGAAGTTATTTCATAGGCTCGCATCTTTGAATGTGCTGTGCTTACTTGCAACCTTTTGGAGCCAGGTAAAATCAAGATGATTACATCTCTGATATCCTGCTTTTCTGTGTTGAAATTAACTGCATTATGAAAACCATATGGCAAAAGTATTTTGCTACCAACATATTGCGTGTTTTCTTGGATCTTTAATTTATATTAAAGGTTAGAAGAATGCTTGGATATCAGAGTATTGAATGGAAAATTTGCCCGATGTTCTCTTGTGTAGTCCAGAAGTTTCATCTATTATCTGGAACAAATCAGTAACAAAATTTTCTGCGATACTATTAGAAGTTAGTATGGCGACATATCCATGCTAGTCCCAAGTTGTGTATGAATTAAAAATGTTTATGAAATATCTATCAGGATAAACAAGATGAAGAAGTTTGATTCTAATAAACTTTTAGCAAAAAGCTTGTAGCTTGATACTAATTGAAGGCATAGGCTGGAACATAAAAATCAAGTCAAGCATTCCAGCATACGCTGGAACCTGAAATCAAGTCGAGCTTCTTTTTTTTTTTGGGTTAGTTTTGAGTGATTTTGCAGTTAAAATGTTGAATTGCTCTCTTTATATTTACTAATTTCGTTGTATAAATTTTATAAGAAAAAAATTGGTCTAAAATTGTTTGGATTTTTTGCTTACCAGAAGACATAGATTTGTGATATGAGCTAATGAAGATGTGACAAAAATATGTGTAGCTCAAATGACTGAATATATAGCCATTTTAAATACCAATAATTCACATGCTGAGTCTTCTGGTACGATTGCTAGAGGGTGGCATGGTATGTTTTAGTAATGCACAAAACCTTAAAGAATGTGAAGAGTTGGAGAAAATAATGTTCTTTTGGCATGGTTTTTTTTTTAGTTCTTTATGAAATAGAAATGCTTGTTGTCATAAAATTTGGAAAATGAGTGGCGCACACACCAGCAAGCAAAGTTATTTTTGTTTTGGATGCAACCCTTTAGGAATCGAACCAGTAACCTCTCTCACTTGGATATGAAATTTATACTAATTGAGTTAGGCCTACCTGAGCAAAGTTGTTATCTTACATAATAATGTGGAAAGTTGATTCATGAATTATGTACCTTTATGTACCCACGCCCTTTTAAATTCTCGATATAGTTTTTTCTTCGGTATTAATGATGACTAGTTTACAGGAAAATGAGGCGAGAAATGAATTTGTAAATGCTGCACACAAGGCTTGCGTCTGGGTGCGGTGTATGGAATTAACTGTTAGAGAATCAAAATTGTCTTAATACTATCAGCTTATATGTTGTGCAGATGTTATAGGGACTAATTAAAATTCAGCAACTGTGAATGACCAGATTATATACCATATTTTATGTATGATGCAACAATTTTAGATATGGACTGGCAAGTGCCCCCTTCGCAGCAGACGGTTACAATAAGAATTGGCTTAAACACAAATGTTATTGTATGTTGATGATAATGATAATTGTGTTTGATAAAAATTGTCTCAAAAATAGTTCTTACACATAAAAAAATAAATGTCATGTGAAAATGTGAAAAGACGTTGAATATGTTTAAATGACATGAAAAATTCAAGTTATGTCTTCTAAAATCTCTTGCATGGAATGTCCAGTTTAAAAAAATTAGGGCACAAATCAAATTTATACATTTCAATTAACACTAAAAAAAATTCCAAAGGTAAAATTAAATCCAAGACTTTTAGACATTGTGCAATATTTCGCTTCTTGCAACATCCATATGCGTACATAGCATCTCAACAATCATGTGCCTTCGTGACGGTAGAAGAATGTTTTCCAAAAAGAACAATTTTAGCAAATAACGATAATAATTCTTGGGCATTCTTAATCCTATTACCAACTGAAAAAATTACTCAGACGGTATCTAAACCATCCCAAATCATTAAAACCAAAATTAATATATATTTTAAAATCTGATGAAGACTTAGCTTCTGACATATATATAAAGCATTTCAAATCCATCATCAAACATAAATTTACTCCTTGCGCATGAAATTCTTAATTTTGACATATATAAACGGTACCCATAAATGGATTGAGCCTGCGCTCCGGCGTATTCCTTCCCGATCAACATTTGCTAAAGGTGTTTGAATCCAATACACCATCCATGGACATCTTGAGTATGCTCCTATGTTCAAATCTATTAAAATATCACAATAACAATGATATTTGAAGTATAAAACATGTATAGACCAATATTAGAGGGCAAAGAGTATACAACGCAGCTACAAAAAATTCCCTAAAGTGACGGCTCTACGGGTTCGCTGTTCGCCGACTTTTTCGATAATCGATTCCGACCATATTAGTCTTCATATTTCGAATTTGTTCCAAATTGCGAAAAATGATTAGTGAATCTCATTCCAAATTAAGAAAAAAATTTCTAAAAAAGTTCCTTCTAAAGGCAGATTTGCAGAAGTTCTATTTTAGATAAAGCAAAAGAATTCGGTAGTGATCATTGGATGCTAAAATAAGAGAAGGGTGCGAAGTGAATTTTGCAAAAAAATTCAAGGGGTTCGAGATAAATTTCCAGGTTATTTGTTTGATGGGTGAGAGTGGAGGTAGAAATTAGTTTTTTAATTAACAATTCTACAGTGAGCAAGTAAACAAAGTAACGATGCATGGATTAATTACAATTCAAAACCAATGACGGGCTTTGTTTAATTATCCATGCACATGAGTCCAAATAAAAGCTTGAATATTCTAATGGTTTTTATTTATATATATTATATTATATAGATAGATAGATTGGCAATATGCTATAGGTAGAATTCGTTAAATATCGTAGAAAATGTTTAATGAATGAATTGCATGTATGCTGGCTGTTATCTTTTTCAGTGATGAATATACTTGCACAATAAAAGTCCAGTTCTGAATGTTGTCATGATGCTCTCTAATTGTTAGGGTCTGTCCAAAATGTGCAGCTTAAATGAGCTACTTGATGACGACGACTGAAGAAAGCCTTGTATCTCAAAGTCTGCAACTTTCTCAGCTGACTATGTTTTCCTTTTCTTTTTTCTTTTTCTTTTTCTAACTTTTCTTTGATGGATGCGTATACACTCGTTCTAGTTGGTTTTAGGGTTTTTTTTGTGTGTATTCCGACCAAATTCCTAAATATTTGATGAAGTTTGTAGCCTGCTTATGTTTACCTTTTCTTTCCTTTGGTATTTTAGTCTCTGATTATGTTTTTATTTCCCCCTACTTTCTAGATATTTTGTTATGTGTAGCTTGGCTTTTGTGTTGTGTGATAGATAACTGTTATAATCTTCTTGCTGTCCTCATTAGTGTTTTGCATGTGCGGTCTTTATATTTTGCAGGACCTATTAAAAGATCTGTTTCATATGTCTAAATAATAACTGGATTCTTATGATATGTAACTGTGTATTTAAATATACTTGAATGGAAAGCAACATATCGCAGCGAAATTTTTATTTTTTATATTTATAACTGGCCTGTAAACCCAACCCATGAACACAAAACACGCACACACACAGGGAACCCATGAATTTGCCCCAAAAACGTTAAATTATGGCAACTTCCCGCTCCGCAGATCGAACCCCGCCCTCAAAAGGAAGTGTCATACCAACCGAGTCATTGCTCATTTATTCTTTGATCGACATATTTGGTGTAGATTTGGGCCTTCGATTCATTATAAAGAAGAAAGTCGCGGCATGCCAAATTGCCATCCTACAACTTGTATTAGAGAAACCGAGGGCCAGGTCGCTCAAAGGGATAAACCAAGAGTGAAATCCTACCGACATTGCTAAGATGATGTCGGAGAATACATGAATATAGATGAGGTTGCTCAATTTTTTGAAGTCTTTGAAGTATCATGGAAATATTGGAGCTGATTATTTGGCTAATGTTGGTGTATTGGATGATGATGCCAAGTTTAACAAGAAGACACATTTTGAGGGCTTTGCCACAATTGGCTCGCAATAACCGAAATGGATGATTCTTCGTAAGAGTTTTTTTTAAAAAAAAAAGACCGTTGTATCCATAAGCAGATCGATATGGACCCAGAGGTTCAATTACCCCACTGAAATTTGGAGTGAAAAGATTCGCTCTTGATCATCAAACACATGGCTTATAAGCCATTATTTTGTCCGAGGACGATTCAATTATCAATAGAAGAAAATCGATTTATTTAACATAGCATACACATTGATTATGTTTGCATTTCTCAACTGAATAATGCTGAAAAAAATGCAAAATGTATGAAAATCAAATTTGTATAAAATATATTACAAGGTTAAATGAAAAAGATTTTATTTACTCACATAGCTCAGTTGATTAGAGCATGCGGACCCTAAGTAACCCCTTTCTCTAGAGTTTTTTAAAATAATTTTTCCCCTACCATAAAATTCAATATTTATTCTTTCTGGGTGATTTCTGTAAATTTCAAATTAATTTTTCCTTTTGCAAAACCTCTTCTAATTTTTTAATTTAGGGTTTAAAGCTTCATCTCTCTCGCCAGGGTTTAAGCTCCTCATCAATGTCTCTCCTCCTCCGCCATCGCCGCCCCCTCTTTTACAAAAAATCCCTCCGCTTCCCTCGAATTCGTTCCGTCTCCACTCTCCCCTCCAAAGCCCCCTCAAACCCCGATCCAAGATCGAATCTTTCAGCTCGCCTCTCCTTCGTCTTCGACCAAATCGACGCTATCGAGAATCGCACCTCCGAAAAGTTCGACGCCCTTCAACGCATCCGCCAATGGCGCGAATCCAGGAACAGAACCGATGAAAGCAACCAAATTTCGAGGGACGCTGATGCTAAAAAGGCGGCGGAAGTGGAGGGCAAGGGCTTCTTTGAGAAGAAGGGTGTGGAGTTGGTGCACCCGTGGCCGGAGTGGATTGAGCTTATGGAGAGGTTAGGGCAACAGAATTACTTCGATTTTGGTCGGAGATCGAGTGAGGATCGAGTTGCCGAGAGCGTTGGGATCGATTTGAGCGAGGTGAAGGAGGAGATTGGGTTTGATTTCTCGAGGGATTGGACTACTGTGAGGAATGCTTGCGTGAATTTTGGCAAGGATCGGTTCGATATCTTCAGGTATGAGAACGAGTTTCGTTTTTTCTTTTGTTTAATTTGATGTGTTTTTCGGTGTTACTTGTAGTAAAGGAAGCACCTTTTTCAAGTGATGTGCATATCCTCAGGTTAATTGGGTGCCAAAAGTCACTTGGAGTAAGACATCACTATATTGAATGTTTGTAAATGTTGCTGTATGTTCTAATTTCCCCTTGCAAACTCATTGAAGATGGCAAATATTTCGGGAACTGGTCGAGTTTTGGATCTTTGGAAAAAATGAAATGACAAATAGAAACTAGCTAATTGAAAATCATGTCATATATTAAATAGCATGCACCTATTCTTATTATGGAAGTTCCAGCTTATTAAATCATGCTATACAAGTAAATTAAGATAAAGGTTGCTCTTTTGTCTTCATCATAGTGATAAACAAATTGGGGTAGTTCAACGTTCTCCTTTGCCATTGCTGTGGGGGAGTATGCTGTAAAGATAATTATAATATTTTCAGTGAATTTTAGGGTATTGCTATATAGCATAATAAAACAAGACTTGATTATCCTATAATAAAGACTTGAACACTCGTGCGGGGCACATGGCTCAGTGGTGGGCAATAGGAGTTTGGGGGATCGAGGATTGAACCCGGGATCTTCCATTTAGTGCATCGAAGAGGGGCACGCGGGACCGGTGGTTTCGTTGCGGTAAAAAAAAGATTTGAACACTCACAAAAAATACTAGATCAGTATTTATATTCTTTTTCGAATTTTAAGTAAAGGATTGAATGGTTTATTATGCGAAAAGAGAGAAAATGTTTTTCTTTTTTTTTCCCAACCAATTTTTGGTGCGAACTCTAAATTTACTTTTCTTTCTAAGGTGGCATATTTGTTGCCAACTGCTGATATTGGAAATGGAATGAAGTAATTAACAAAAAGCTGAGTTAGAAGTAGAAGTTGATAAGTTCAGATAGCATTTAACTAAGTTAAGAATAATTGATTAGCATGTCTATGTGAAGGAAAACATGCTCTTGTAGAATTCATTTTCACATGACTGGTTTTATGTCATAAGGTACAACCATATTTTGGTAACATTATCCATTCTTGTGCTGCTTTTGTCTTTTCTTTTTCGAAATGCATAAGATATCCTCCTTAGGAGAATTGATACCTAAATGATAAATTGGAAGGCTGAGCTTGGTTCCAGAAAAAGAAGCGAGGGAAAGGACAGTTGGTCAAAAAGTATTTTACCTCATTTTGTAGCTAACCCCAAGTAAGAGGAAGTGGAAGAAACGGAAGAGCTGCTTAAGTATTTGTTAGCTTGAGCTTGAGGAAGACAATTTTTTCTTCCTAACAATTTGTTGCTAAGGTTATATGACACGCCAAGTGATGGATTCAAAATCATTCCTATAGCTTATTTCCTTGAGTTCAATATCCGGAACCATAACCAAATAACAAATAATTTTTACCTCAATTTATATCATTTTTGTGTATTTCATGTGTATATCAATTTGATCCCAATCCCAAATTATATAAGATCTCCCTCACTGAGAATGCGAGAATTGAGGATTATAGTCTTATTGATGACACAATCAGGGAAGAACTTGTTACCATCTGAACGTTAACAATTTTAACATTGATTTTATCTGATATCAGAGCTTTTTTTCTTGAGCTAGTATGGTTTAGATTTTATAGTGGAGTTAAGCATGCCCTTCTTAATCACTGAAATTATAAATTTTAAATTCTTTAGCTTTTTTATGGTCGAATTTGAATCGGTACTGAAATTCAGGTCGTTATCAAAAAAGAATCTTCAGATACTAGTTGGACATGGCTGCCCTAGCATGGACCCGAAGGTTGTTTTTTCAGCAAAGTTGCTAAGAAAGCACACCCATCTTGATGAGGGAGACGTAGGTATCAAACCTTTATATTCTGAATTAAGTAGATTTTGGCATCATTTGCTTTTATTAGTTGGTTCATGTTTTTCTCTCTTGTTATAAGAAAGATTCTTATATGCATAGATTTTCTTGATATAAGATTTGGATTGTGGAGATGCATGCTGACCTATTAAATAACACTTGTTGCGTATTGCTATATGTACTTATTCAATCTCATATAAAAGGGACACAAATATATGCTTGCTGGATCTTACTTTTCTAAGGATTCAGAATTTATAATTTTCTTACTCACGGTAATGCTTAAAGAATTTAAGAACAATCAAAAGAATAATGGAATATGCATTTAACAAATGTTTGACATGTATACCTTTTGTTTTAAGTGCTTCTTTCGTCAGCTTTCTTTTTGCGATCATTGTGTTCCGTTTGTCTTTTTTTTTACCGCAACAAAACCCACCGGCCCCGCATGCCTCTCTTTGAAGCACTAAATGGGAGATCCTGGGTTTGATCCCGGATCCCCCCCCAAACTCCTATTGCCCACCACTGGGCTATGTTCCATTTTATCTTGCTCTCCTTGTCAATTACATTGTGTGGAAAAACTAACTTTGAAACAGTGATCGCAGAGTTAATAACATGAATAAGCTATAGAATAGAATAAGAAATGAGCAAACTCAAAGTTGGAAGCATGAGTATTCAAAAGGATAGATAGCAATCGCAGGCATCTGCAATAAGTAAGAAGTGAGAGATTTGTTTAAGATGATTTGGACATGTGTAGCAAAAACGCAGCCTGGACTATTGTATGCCTTGCATAAAGGAAAATATAGGGCTTTAGTTTCTTAGAGCAATATATAATTGATAGGTGGAACCGTGGAATAACCTTTTTTCCCCCTCTAATTCTTTTCTCTACTGATGTTCAGGTATGTAGTTCTTGCAGTTTAAGGAATTCCTGTAGCAGAGGATATATACTCACCCTCAAAGATGATGAGGCCCGAACTACTGACGTGATGCGCGTATTGTTAACATATGGTTTCGATCATGTAAACGGAGCAGTTGAAAACAAGCCGCTCATGCAAATGAAGTCAGTGAAAACCGTTGTCCGAAAGTTGCTACATGAGATTGCCAAGTTGAGTGCTGTTCCTATAGACCCCAACCTCCCTCCTCCAGTGATCAAGAAGCCTCCTCCTAAAGTAAAACAACCGCCCCCAGTGCCTAAGAAACGAGTAGGACGTGATGATGTGGAAATGAAGAAAGGAGACTGGCTCTGCCCTAAGTATTGTTCTATTACTATTATGGTTAATTGCACAAAACACCCATGTAGTTTAGCCAGCAGAGAATTTATACCCCTTTAAGTGATTTATCAGCACAAAAATTCCCCCTTCTCATCAACCAAAACCCTCAAAAACATTCAAATTCTACTCTAAACTCATATGTTTTCTGTTGTAACTCCAGCACTTATTTTTGCTGTGCAGAGTAGAATTTGAGTGTTTTTGAGGGTTTTGAACTTTTCGTGGAGGGGGTGTTTGTGCTACTAAATCACTTGAAAGGTACAATTTTTATACGGGGTAAACTTTTTCTGGGGTGGGGTGCGGTTGTGTAGTAATTAACTCTTTTTTTGTGCTTTTTTATTTTTTTTAATAATGTCATATTCAAATTTCACTTTACATATTTTTGAACCGAAATGCTGGCCGCAGGTGTGACTTTATGAACTTTGCGAAAAACACTGTTTGCTTGCAATGTGACGCCAAACGCCCGAAGAGGCAACTTCTCCCAGGGGAATGGGAGTGTCCACAGTAGGTTCCTTTTCCCATTTTGTAACTCTATTTTGAAGGATTAATTGCATATGTCATTCTCCATCTCTATCTGATTCAGCACTAATAAGCTATAACCTGTTGGGTTATTAGCCTCCATCACTCCTGTGTTGGTCCACATCATGTCAAATTTGATATTCTAGAGCCAATAATTAGTTATCTTAGGGGTGGTGAATACCAATAAGCTGTATTGTTTATTAGTATTTTGCAGATGTGATGCACCTGTACATATGTTAGACATTATGAACCAAGATCTTAGAAGATTTTTAGTTAAAACAATAGTTTTTAAAGATCTTTAATAGAGATTTTTGTCGATTTTGCAAGATGTGGACTATTAGAAACTAAAATTATAGCTATTATTTTTTTGTTTTCGTAAAATTATGAGAATATTTCTAGCCATGTGTCGGCTGAGAATCCAATTGAGATCCCTCCCCTTCTGAGTTAAAATAGTAGAGAGATGCAATTGACCCAATTCCAAGCAATTTTTTAAGTTGATTTTTCCTTATTTCGCCCCTATTCCATATAACAATTCTCAATCCATATCATGGTTCTTTCTCTAGGTGCAACTTCTTGAATTATAGGAGGAACATGGCATGCTTCCATTGTGATGCCAAGCGTCCTCCTGACGAGTTTACGGAGAACCAATTCCAACCAAAGCAACCAGGCCTAGGGATGAGGTCGGCGGTTAAGGGCCCCACTCGAGCACAAGATATTTCGAATGCATGGAACTTTGATTTCGACAACAATGAGTCAGATGGCGCTGATGTTGCAGCCTTTGAGTTTGCTGATTCAACCAAATCAGGAAATGTTACTAATCCTGTTTCCGAGAGTTCCGTAGATGAAATGAGAAGCACGAGTATGAATTCAAGAAGCCGTGAACGAGGCAGATATTTCTCTGACGACAATGAAAGAAAATCTAATTCACGTTCTGACAGAACGGGATTTGATGATTTTGATGACGAAGAGGATGATGATGTGGACAGTTACGAGGTTGATGGGTCGAACAATAATCGGGCATCGGATATTACAACAAGGAATTTCTCCGAGATTGATAACTCATCGGGTCCAGAAGATTTTGATGATCGTGGTGCCAACAATTATAAATCTGACTCCGAA
Organism: Agapanthus africanus; assembly: GCA_030015575.1. Classification (NCBI taxonomy): domain Eukaryota; kingdom Viridiplantae; phylum Streptophyta; class Magnoliopsida; order Asparagales; family Amaryllidaceae; genus Agapanthus; species Agapanthus africanus. Next base: position 698,869,715 of record CM057340.1, read on the forward strand.
GAAGATGACCTTGCAGATCATCCTCATCTGAAATCCAGTCATGTTGCAGAATCTTGGAATAAATTGAAAAGAAGAGGTAGAAAGGCTGTCATTTCTGATGATGAGGGCATCGAATTAGATTCTGATTTTGATGATGATACGGATTCTGGATTTGGATCCAAACAGAGAAAGACCCGCCAACAAAGGTTAAGTAGGAAAGGTAGCAGTAAACGAGGAAGAGGTTCTGATTCAGAGGATGAGCTGTTTCTTGATTTGGGCTCTGATGGCGATGATGGCGTCTCTTATTCAAGTAGCAGAAGCATGAGAGGAAGCAATATTAGGAAATCAAATGATACGGGCAATGTGAGACGAGGAGTATTTAGATCAGATTCAAGGAAGAACAACCGAAGGAATTCTTTCGATGATCATGATGATGAAAGAAGAGGGAGCAATTCCAAGAAATCAAGTGGTTGCGGTAATTCCAGAAGAGGAGACTTTAGCAACCAAAGAAATTCTTTTGGAGACCAAAATGACAAATTTTCTTCTAGGGGTAGAAGAGAAGAAAATAACAGATTTGAGCATTTTGATAGAGAAAAGGGTGATAGATCAAGAGGTTGGAGGAGAGATCAAAGAAGTTTGCCGGGCAATGGGTATAATGATATGAGAGGGGATGATCAATCTAGGCGTGCAAGAAATAATAGTAGCAGTAATTTTAGGGATCGAAGTAGAAGTTTCGGTGATGGATCAAATCGGTTTGGTGATAGATCAAGAGGTTCGATGAGAGATGAAAGAAGCCCACAGGGCAATGAAAGAAATAATGCTAGTAGTAATTTTAGAGATCGAAGTAGAAGTTTCAGTGGTGATAATGATAATGATAACAATAGGCCAAGAAGGCGAGTCATTGAAAGATAAAAAGAGCGACAGGGTGCAACTATTTTTTTGTTTTGTTTTCCTCACCTGATGTTTTTGTTGGCGTGGTTGTCCAATGTTATTTTGTTTATTTGTTATCGATTACTGGATGCAAGTTGAGGAGCATCTAAGCATAAAACATTCCAATCTGTATGTGTTGGTTCTCATAAATTACAAGCTCATGGTTTATCAAAGAATTAATGCACATCAAAAAACATTTTGCAATTGCTGAGATCCCTTGCAATTTGTTGTGGTGTCAAGTGTTAGTTTTCCTTATATTTTACTACTGATCAAAAAATATGCTGCTTAATTTATACGCATGGAGATGGTTTGGTTTGCTAGGTGCAGTAATTGTTATGTGTGACATTGTTTGCATAAAGCAATAGTTGCAAGTAGAATACGGTAATTTTGTTTCGACAAATTAATTAGCAATTTAATTGGCATAGAAATATTTATTGCGAGAAACAATTTTTGGTGAAAATTGTGAAATACGAAATCCCAAATATTTGAAGGATTTCATCAGTGTCATAAATTACGAAGATGACGGATGCTATGTTATTTATTTACATATGATACCGATATCTGATGCAATTTTCTTGAAATGAAAGTATCACAAACCCACAACCATATGTTCGAAAAACCACATTCATGTCTAAACAAAGCAGAAGCATAACACGACCACATCATCAGATAGCATAAGCTCATTCTAACTGCATATTTGGTCAACTCTTACTGTCAGAGCACATTGCTCATATGACACTTAACACCGCGCAAGCGCATGCATAAAATTAGATAATATTTTCTGGAATATTCCCTCATCTAGTTTGGGCTTTATTAGAAAATAGTTATCTACCTCCTACTTATTTCTATTACTACATTTGGGTTGTGGAAAAGTTTTTGTTTGGTCACCACTACCTATAACTCTTTTATCCAATACAACTAGACTTATATGATGGAAATTTTTTGATTGGCCTCTTTTTTTAAAAAAAATATTTTTCTATTTTTTCTTACTAAAATTTTTCAGGCAAATGAAAATTTTCATTATTTTTATGTGCTATATAATATGCAAAATATTGAAAAATCCATTAAAAAAAGGGTATACTTTTTGAGAATTAAAAATTTTATGATTTTGTTTGGTATTGCAAAAAAACTTTTAGAAAACCAAAGAAAACAAAAATTTTGACATTTTTGAAAAATTCGCTATTTTCATGTGCTAAATAAGCATGTAAAATATTAAATTTTGAAGAAAACAGAAAATCTGAGATTTTCGGAAATTTCGTGATTTTTGTGTGCTACATAGCTTGCGTAATATTTAAAAGAAAGAAAGAAAACCGAAATTTTTGAGATTTTATTTAAAATTATACGATTTTTTTGTGCTATAGCATGTAAAATATAGAAAAACAGAAATTATTGAGACTTCTGAAAATTTCGTAATTTTTGAGTGACAGCAAACAAAAAGTATTTAAAAACCAAAGGTAACATATTATTCTTGAGTTTTTTTAAAAAAGATTTTGCGATTTTCGACTGCAATAACATCCAAAATATTAAAAAAAAACAAAAAAAGATTTTTGAAAATTTTCGCGATTTTCGTGAGTTAAACGTGCAAAATATTAGAAATCTGAAAAAAAAATGGATTTTAATAAAAATTTCATGATTTTTTTTGTTACCGGGGTTCTAGTCAACCAGCATCTCAGTCACTCAGACTAGATTTCTTTGTTCGGTTAAGTTTTTCGTATCAATCGTCGACTTATCCTACTTTTACTTGCATAGCAATTCAACTCCTTGATACATGGAAGTTCTCCAAAGTATGAGAAGTAAAATATTGGAAAATTAAAGAATAATTGTTATTTTGATATTTATGAAATTTCGTGATTTTTATATCTTACACATATCAAGGAAAATAATGAAAAAAAGAAATCAAATATTTTTTTTTTGTTGAGATTTTCGAAAATTTGCGATATTCATGTATCATGTAAAATATTAGTAGTGAAGACATCAAACTTTTTTGAGATTTCCAAAAAATTTGCGATTTCGCTTGTTATATAGCAAACAAAATATTGAGAAAATGATGAAAACGGAAAATTTTGCGATTTTTTAAAATATTATAATTTTCATGCTTTATATAGCAAGTAAAAATCCAGGAAAACATAAAATTATGAGATTTTTGAAAATTTTGTAATTTTTGTGTGCATTATAAAGCAAATAAAATATTGATAAACCAAAGAAAACATAAAAATTTCAGATCTTTTAAAATTATGTAATTTTCATGTAATAGTGTCCAAAAATATTATAATATTTGAAGAAAAAAAATAATTTTGAAATTTTTGTAAATTTCGCATTTGTCATGTGTAGCATACAAAATATTGAAAAACAAGAGAAAACAGAAAAATTTAGATTTTTATAACTTTCATGAGTTTCATGTGTTATGTAGCATGGACAATATTGAAAAAAGAAGTAAAATAAAAAAAATTGAGATTTTTTGAAAATTTTGAGATTTTCAGGTGCTGTATCATGGAAAATATTTAAAAACCAAAGAAAACTGTAATTTTGAGATTTAAAAAATTTCGCCATATTCTTGAGCATGGAAAACGTTGAAATTTTATAAAAAACAAAAGATTTTATGGTTTTGCATGCGCATTTCATGATTTGTATGTGCTGTAACAAACAGAATATTGAAAAACCAAAGAAAACAAATAATTTTGAGATTTTGTAAATTCCGCAATTGTCATGTGTTTTAGCATGCAAAATATTAAAATATAGAAGAAAACATAAAAAAGTTTAGATTTTTAAAAATTTCATGAGTTTTCGTGTGATACATGTACAATATTGAAGAAACAAAAAATAGAAATTTTGAGATTTTAAAATTATCATCATATTCATAAGCTATAGCGTGCAAAATGTTGAAAATTTAAAAAAGCAAAATATTTGGGATTTTTGCATATTTTATGACTTTCGTGTGTTATAACAAGTGAAATATTGAAAAACCAAATAAAACAAAAAAAAATTAATATTTTTGAAAATTACTTAATTTTCGTATAATAACGTGCAAAGTATTGTAAATTTGAAGACAACAAATAATTTCGATTTTTTTTAAAATTTCGCTATTGTCATGTGTTATACAATATGCAGAATATTGAAAAACCGAAGAAAAATGAAAAAAAAAAAGATTTTTAAAAATTTCATGAGTTTTTAGAAGCGTAATATTGAGAAAATTAATTCATCATATTCTTAAGCTATAATTTGCAAAATGTTGAAAACTTTAAAAAAACATTTTTTAGGGATTTTTGCATATTTCGTGATTTGGGTGTGTGCTATAACAAGCAAAATATTGAAAAACAAAAAATAATTAAAAATTGAGATTTTTGAAAATTGCCTTTCACGTAATGACGTGCAAAAATATTGTAAATTAAAAAAAAAACATAATTTTGGGATTTTTGTAAATTTTGCAAATGTCATATAGCATTCAAAATATTGAAAAACAAAATAAAACAATTTTTTTTTATAGATTTTTAAAAATTTAATGAGTTTCTTATGCTATAGCATGCACAATATTGATAAAAGAAATAAAATAAAAAAATTTAAGACTTTTTGAAAAAATTTCGATTTTCTTGTGAGATATATATATATATATATATATATATATATATATATATATTGTGAATCTAAAGAAAACAAATAATTTTGGAATTTAATAAATTTCGCAATTATCATGTGTTAATATGTGAAATATTGAAAAACCGAAGAAAATATAAAAATTATATATTCTTAAAACTTTCATGAGTTTCTGTAGGGTTCCTAGGCACCCTAGTGAGGTCTCACAAGGCATCGAACATGCCAATTTCAAATTTTAACGTGCCGAGAAACCCTAAACTACGGATCGTTTGCTAGATGTCTAGGCGAAAAAGCTAACTAGTTAACACTTAACTAAGGGAATACGGATATACAACCTTTGTAGATCCGGTGCTCCACCTCCACGGCTCCGCAACGAAGTCCTCTCCGCTGTCCAAAAAGAATCCGGGCTCTAGCGTCGACTTCATCGGAGAATAAGCGAGCTAGGTCGTCGATGTCCATACCGAAGATGATCTACGTCGAGGCATCGCTAGATCAAGCTCCAACTTCACCAAGTCCAAAAACTTGTGAAGAGAACACACTCTACTACTTGGCAAGAGGTAGAGGATGAAGAAATAGGAAGTGGGTAGACTTTAGAATTGGATTTCTCACTTGTTTGCTCAATTCACCATTGATGAAGAAAGCTTTTTCTTCTTCTCTCATGAAGAAGAAGAAGAAAGAAATATATGATAAGTTAATTGAAAAAGAAAAGAAAATCAATTCTTATCATAAAATTAACCATGGTCAAGTGTAGAGACTAAACTAGGGTTAGTGGGAATGGTTAGGGTTAAGGATGAGATAAGAATGGTTGACTTGATCAAAGCTTCATGAAGCTTCAACTAAACTCCAAATTAAGCCACCATTCTTTTCTCCTTTCCATTTATTTTCCAAAAATGAAAACAAATAAATAAATGAATAAATAAGTAATGGAAAATAAAACCCTAACCACTCTCACAACCATGGTTTAATCTTCACACAAAACACAAGTTTGCATGCATCATCAAACATGATACATACAAGTGCACAAAAAATATATCACATATACAATGTGCACAATCCAAGTGAGAAAATCCGTCTTAAGTAAACCGATACTAGTTAATGCAAACTAATATATCAAATATATAATTGTGCATTAAATCATCAAATCAACACTTGATTTAACGATCCGGTAATGTTGCATATAACCGGCTAGTATACAATGTATCGGATTATCGAATCAACGTTTGAATCGATAACTAGGTTATATCACATACAACCATTCGATACATTCATCGCGAGAATGAAATACGGTATCACATACACGCATTATTCTCGGTCCCGCACATATCTCATATGCGCTCCTATTTCGTTTTGCTTGAGCCAGGAAACCTCTGTGTAGGACTCTAAAGACTCGTCAATACGCCGGCAGTAGATGATGATCATATCAAACACCCACAAGCCGCAAGCGGTCTGCTAAACGTAACGGCCACCCGGGTATTGAGCGATCTGAAGATCGACGAGCAAGCCCGCTCACACTCCAGTGAATCCGACCAGTAACACTACCGTACAGTCCGGTCTGATCGTCTGATATGTCGCATATCTCGCCTAGGGGTGGTAAACGTCAGACCCCAATAGCTCGATAAGTCGTGTCGATATGAGGTCTATAACTGTTCGAGAAACTACTGGTAACACTTACCAATAAATCTCAGCAATCCTGGCCAGGGATTTCCTGTTATAGCCAATCGAACACAGCACAACATCAACCCCCTATACCGGGAGAGACGAATCCCCTCCTATCGCTCATTGCCTCTATGTGACTCGGGACCGTACCCAAAAACCACCGTTTTGCACGCCCTCTTGGACGTGGTAAGATGGAAATCAAAGCACAGTGGGAACCACACAAGACTCTATGACGATCTCGGGTCAACAGACTACTCTGTACCAGTGTCACCAGAGAACTGCCATCTGACGTGAGGTATAATACCATCTGGGAGTTCTCGGCGAGTCCGTCCAGTGTACTCAGTCTCTACTGAGCACCCGTATATCATCTCTGATGTCAAACACCGATGGATATGGGATCATCCATCGCCCATCTGTATGGGTCGAGAAGGTATACGCTAGTCTACTCTGGTATATCGATGCCCCGTCTCGATATACCCACGACTAGGGACTTTGAAGGATGTACTTATGGACTACCATGTCCCCAGTAGTATGATCCGCATCACAGTCCAGGTAGTCAAGCACACATCCTAAGGGCTTTACCAACATGTAACAGGGAGACAATCAGTATACACGTTAAGGTAAAGTTCAACCAGATAGCATACTATCATGTCGAGCAAGAAAGTCCTCCCTATATACGTCCCAGCATCCACTACAATATACATCCTATGTACAGTAATGGCCTCTAGGGCATACATATTACTAACAATCTCCCACTTGCACTAGGGCCATCTGTAGCAGTGGTTGTAGTATCTCATACTCAACCATCCCCATATATGTCTCTCTCTGGGAATAGGCCTTTGTGAGTGGATCCGCTGTGTTGTCCTCTGAGTCTACTCTCCTAACCTCGATCTCCCTGGAGATGAACTATCTCCATGATCAGGTGATGCGGCCTCAGAATACGCCTGGGTCACTGATGGGACGGGTGTTCCTTGGCATAAGCCACAACTCCATTGTCTCACAATGGTAGGAACGAAGTTCATCTCATGAACCAATATACACCCAAACAGCCTCTTTGGTAACATCTTAAGTAGCAATGTATCCTGCCTTTATCGTCTAGTATGTCACGGTATCTAGCTTGGAACTCTTCCAACATACCGTCCCTTTACTGAGGGTAAAGACAATGCCTGCGACTGACATTCAGTCGTCCTTATCACCCTGGAACCCTTCCAGTGATTCTCCCCAGGATCATGTGATACCATCTCACTTCGACAAGTGAGAATCCTAACATCCATTTAGATCTATCTCATAGATCCAAAATCCAGGAGTTAGTAGGTATCATTATGATCCTATATGGAGAATCATTGTGATAAACGGAGATTGATCGAGCGTAGCATAGGAAACTCCTTCCCTATCAAGAGTATGTCATCCACGTACTCTACGAGGATCACCACCATACTCCCTACTACCTTTTTGTTTATACAAGGTTCATCTACCATTTTGATGATGTCAAACTGTTTGACTAACTCATCAAAACAGATGTTCCAACTCCGCGATGCCTGCTTTATCATATAAAGCATCTTGCACACGTTTCCGCTGCTCCCACTGTCTACGAGGCCCTCTGGCTGTGTACTTATAGACGCACTCTTCTAAATCATCATTTAGAAAAGCAGTCAAGACACCCAACCACCAGAGATCGTAGTCATGGTATGCAGCCGTAGTAAGTAGGATCTGGATGGACTTAAGCATAGCCACTGGAAAAGGTTTCATCATTATCCATGCCTGGTCAATGAAGAAAACCTTTAACAAGTCTAGCTTTGAAAGTCTCAACTTTTCCATCTACACCAAGTAATCTTCTCAAGATATACTTGCTCCTGATGGGGATTTAACCCTTCAGATATAGCAACCAAAGTCCATACTTTGTTGGTGTATAAGGATTCCATCTCAGATCGCTAAACATCCAGCCATTCTTACAGAGTCACACTCCTGATGGCCAGCTCGAAACCAGTTGGGTCATCATCTCATGATGCAATCCTCGCTCCCACTGTCATAGAGAAACCGAAGTATCTCTCAGGTGGGTGAGGAACCCTACTAGATCGGCGGAGAGGCTGAGGTTCGTTGGAATCTACTGAATCCTTTGGTTCTATCAAATCATGTGCTGTAGTTTGTATAGCTGGAACATTTCCAGTTCTACATAACAGACCTTGTCTCGAGCTTGTCCGGATTTTGCTTTTAGACACAGGCCGGACAACCCCAAATCTTAACTAACTTAAGATATGGGCTCTTCCCTTTCCATATCTGATATGGAGTGATAGGCTACTGATTTGATTCGAACCCTATTCAATAGGTATGCAGCTTCATAAGCGCATAACTCCCTTAAGGAAATAAGTAACTCAGTAGTACTCATCATAGAGCACACCATATCAAATAGGGTGTATCTGCTCCGTCCCGATATACCATCGTGCTATGGTGTATACGGAGGAGTAATGCTGAGAGAGAATCTCATTCTCCTTTAGAATAGTCCAGGATTTCCATGCACAAGTATTCTCCTCCCTGATCTCATCATAGGACATAATACTTATACCCGTATTGTGGTTCTCTACTTCTAACTTATATTCTGTGAATATCTCAAAAGGTTCGGACTTATGTTTCAACAGGAACGTATGTCTGAATCTTGAGAGATCATCAGAGAATGTAATGAAGTAAAAAGAATCAGTCCTGGCATTTGTAGACTGGGGACCTACATACATCAACATGTATCATCCCAAGAGTTTACTAACTCTTTCTCTGTTTCCAATAAACAGAGCTATGGTCATTTTATCTCTGTGACATGACTGGCAAGTTTTCACAAGATGTAAATTCAAACTAATTTAAATATGCATCTAAATGTAACTTCAGCCAATCAGGTCGCATTGATATGACCTAGTCTACAATGCCTCAAGAAGGATTCGTTCATTTCTGAACTCTTCCTCTTGTGTGTGTTCTGTATACAAAGAACTGTAGTTTGATTTAGAACATCAATGCTTTTAGATAACGTGCCTGAACCGATCAACTTTTGATATAGGAAATGTTCAAAACATTATCCAACAATACAAAATTTTATCGTTTCTTTACTGATAAAGAGACTGATATGATTTTGTATATCAGGTTCGGTATCTAATAACATTCGTTCAGAATCAATGTATTTGTAATACAGGGTGACAGTGACCAACAGACTTGGCTGCAACACTTGCCCCGTTTTCTGCCTCATGAAACTTATCACCCGTTCTCAGTTTTCTACCTTTCTGTAGCCCTATGTAACAGATTACATATCTGGGATCCTGATCTGGTATCACATACCCAGGACGTAGAGGATACTGAGAAACAGTTCTGTATAATGAACACACCCGAAGATGATGCATCAACATGCACTCTCTTCGTTTGGGCGGCACGGGAATTCTGGTAATCCCCAATTTCCTGCTCTGTCTTATAACAATTATAAGTTGGAGCGGGACCAACGTTCCCCAGCTCAGTATAACAAGCGGGTTCGGTCAATAATCCGTTTTATTATCTTGATTAAGGCGTGATATGGTCGCTACCAGGAGAGAGAGAGAAGAAAACACTCAGCGTGCGCTCTTGCAAGAATAGATTGGTTTTATTTTATCTAATCAGGATGGCTCCCACTGCTTTTTATCAAATCTTCCTTCAAACCCTAAAAGGAAAGACTAGCCGGGATTAATTACACACTACAAGTTCGCCAATCTTTCAGCCAGGTCAGTGTCGGTACTTTGAGGGAGGTACCCCGTGCTCTCGCACGAACCTAATTAATGTAAACCTCGTTTTCCCAGAGGCGTAACCTCGTTAACACCTTTCTAGACACCTACTTGATCGGCTAATTGTAATGTATAAAACTCTCCCAGGAGTAACAATTACTCGCAGCGGGTATCGGGATCCAACTATCTCATAGAAGATATGCAATCTCATTGCAAATTTCAACACTTGAAATTCCCGATAATATTTTGCCCCTAACCTCCTATGACCTTGACAAAGGCCAACAAACCATAGGATGCTAGTCAAGTTCAACCCGTCATTTCCTGATTGAATTAAACCCACCCGCACGGCCCTTGACAAAGGCCAACAAGGTCGCACGACTACCCTAACTCAATCTGCATCATATGCATAAGCAGATAAGCACCAGTTAGCTACCGCACACTGCGTCTTGACAAAGGCCAACAAACGCAGCACGAATACTAACTACTACTTATCTGAAATGACGGAGGGCTACGACAGGTTTTTATGAAAACCTATTGCGTAATGAACTTGATATCGTTGTAGGATCGAATGAATTTTGAAATGGAGTGCTTTTGAGGCTTTTCTAGTTTTGCTAAAGGAGTCACTCCCGGTGAAGGGATCGTCGGTCCTTTCCTCGTCGAATGAGGTGCGGGATATATCACATATATCACTGTGCAAAGCAAAAACAGTTAAAAGCAATCAAAAGTCAAACCGAGGGTGTAGCATCTGCCAGTTATTGCTAAAGGAGTCACTCCCGGTGAAGGGATCTCGGTCCTTTCCTCATCGAATAAGGTGCAGGATATATCACATATACCGCTGTGCAAAGCAAAAAACTGTAGCTACCTGTTTTATTTTGAAATTCGATTCTACAACATCTTAGGTTTCTTTTATTTCATTAATCACATTAATGAAGTCCCATCATTTAAATACCTAATCATCACAGATAAATACGACGTACACTTATGCCATCCGCATTCGCCTCGATGTCCCCTCGTGCACCGTTAGGTTAGGTAACTAACGACAGAGCGGGGCAGGGCTAGCGCGGGTGTAAAACATAAGTAACGTCTATATAATATATCATATATACTATATACTGTATCTATCACAGAACATCACATGATCGCAGCAGAAGAATCATATGAAATATTGGATATACTAGGACGTCCGTGTTTTCAATACGAGCCAGTATAAAATACGGATTCCACGGTCGTGATGAATAGCCAAACCCACACCCCTAGACCCCTACGAGAGCGGCAAGCAACCCTACCAATTCTGGAGTTAGGAGACCCGGACTCGACTCCTCGAGTTGGTCTCCCACTGGACTCCAGAACCCGGTTACTTGTGCTCTCCTCCTTGGGTCTATCCTAGTGCGGAAAAATAAATAATATACAAAGGGTGACATCTTCCGCAACCTGGAAGTGCCCCAATAAAAGAATATTACATACAAGTTTTTACATGAATGAAAATGAAAAATACTCATCTCACATAAAAACCCCCGGCTATTCAAACACGACGATCCAATATAACATATCCAGCAACACATAACATCTCATGTCATCAACGTAAGTAAATATGTCCATCCCAATTGTCGTTGACATATAGCAACGAAACCGGCGATATCACATATTACGCTTACGGTCACAGAAAAGAAAGTGTAAAACTACAACAGTTGGAATCCGCAATCTCCTCAGACATCGCATACCTGACCAAATGAACTACTTAGACATCGCATGCCTAACAATTATAAACCCCGCATTTTAGTCTCATTATCGAAAACACTTTTCAATGTAAAGTCGGGCAATTCAACAAGATTCCCGACATGCTGATCGAATGCTCGTCGTAAACTTCAGTAGGCGGCCGCACCCCTGATACCGTCGACGAAGTGCACCAAGGCGGAACACCGCTGCCGCGAGCACCCGAACGGATGCTTTCGGCGACGGGGTTCTCCTACAGTCACTTGGTCGGGGCTATGGGGTGAGGCTGTCTATTAAGTTTACCCGGCGAGTATCCGCGTATGCTACGTGATTGCGACGGACTTTTGATCACATCAAAATTCCGTGGCAACCGATCAAGTGAGACTAAAGTGCTACGTTTATAACATTCATTCAGTTATCTCATAACTACTTGTGAATTCCAATTATTGTATCCCATTCCGGATAAATAGAAAATGTCAAACTTTCCGATCGAACAATCGAACACCCAAGTTTTCCCGAAACTGATCAACACATGAAACAAGTATAACAACATTCCGTTCGTGCCTCAGTACCAACGGTCCAGCCGTAGAAGGGTCAAGCCAACGCCTCACATGTGGCACGCCGTACTGCCCCAAACCCGAAGGTTCAAAGGGCAGTTCAAGACGGTCATATAATCGAGTTAAGGTTTGTTGTCTTCTAGAGGGACCATCGCGTTACTTGCACTACTTAGAACGTCGTTAAATTACGGAAAAATCCAACACTTGGAAATTTCCCGACAGGGGAAAAATTGGGTATTTATATCCGGTCGAACTTTTTAACATATTCTAAAAATTTATCCGGAAAGCCAAACAGACAAAATTTGATACCCCGATCGAAAACACCGAATCCCCAAAACAACTCCGAAAATTCAACTCTTGAATAAATTTTAAAAATTCCCAGAAAATCCAGAAGAATTTATCAGGTATTACTGTGCAAACAGTAATGGATGACGTCATGATTGAGCCGCGGAACCGCCGCATAAGCAGGGCTTATGCCGCGGTTCCGCCGCCAAAGTTACTGTTCATCCAATAATTTTTGCATCGTAATTCTTATTTTTTCTTACTGAATTTTTTAGCAATTTTTAATTCACAAAAATCCAGAAAAACAGAAAATGTCCAGAGAGCTATTTTTGGGTCGGGTTTCGGTTCGATCGGACTTCAGATTCCGTCTGGACTTCGCCTAAGGCTCTAGCTAGGCTCTGATACCACTGTAGGGTTCCTAGACACCCTAGTGAGGTCTCACAAGGCATCGAACATGCCAATTTCAAATTTTAACGTGCCGAGAAACCCTAAACTACGGATCGTTTGCTAGATGTCTAGGCGAAAAAGCTAACTAGTTAACACTTAACTAAGGGAATACGGATATACAACCTTTGTAGATCCGGTGCTCCACCTCCACGGCTCCGCAACGAAGTCCTCTCCGCTGTCCAAAAAGAATCCGGGCTCTAGCGTCGACTTCATCGGAGAATAAGCGAGCTAGGTCGTCGATGTCCATGCCGAAGATGATCTACGTCGAGGCATCGCTAGATCAAGCTCCAACTTCACCAAGTCCAAAAACTTGTGAAGAGAACACACTCTACTACTTGGCAAGAGGTAGAGGATGAAGAAATAGGAAGTGGGTAGACTTTAGAATTGGATTTCTCACTTGTTTGCTCAATTCACCATTGATGAAGAAAGCTTTTTCTTCTTCTCTCATGAAGAAGAAGAAGAAAGAAATATATGATAAGTTAATTGAAAAAGAAAAGAAAATCAATTCTTATCATAAAATTAACCATGGTCAAGTGTAGAGACTAAACTAGGGTTAGTGGGAATGGTTAGGGTTAAGGATGAGATAAGAATGGTTGACTTGATCAAAGCTTCATGAAGCTTCAACTAAACTCCAAATTAAGCCACCATTCTTTTCTCCTTTCCATTTATTTTCCAAAAATGAAAACAAATAAATAAATGAATAAATAAGTAATGGAAAATAAAACCCTAACCACTATCACAACCATGGTTTAATCTTCACACAAAACACAAGTTTGCATGCATCATCAAACATGATACATACAAGTGCACAAAAAATATATCACATATACAATGTGCACAATCCAAGTGAGAAAATCCGTCTTAAGTAAACCGATACTAGTTAATGCAAACTAATATATCAAATATATAATTGTGCATTAAATCATCAAATCAACACTTGATTTAACGATCCGGTAATGTCGCATATAACCGGCTAGTATACAATGTATCGGATTATCGAATCAACGTTTGAATCGATAACTAGGTTATATCACATACAACCATTCGATACATTCATCGCGAGAATGAAATACGGTATCACATACACGCATTATTCTCGGTCCCGCACATATCTCATATGCGCTCCTATTTCGTTTTGCTTGAGCCAGGAAACCTCTGTGTAGGACTCTAAAGACTCGTCAATACGCCGGCAGTAGATGATGATCATATCAAACACCCACAAGCCGCAAGCGGTCTGCTAAACGTAACGGCCACCCGGGTATTGAGCGATCTGAAGATCGACGAGCAAGCCCGCTCACACTCCAGTGAATCCGACCAGTAACACTACCGTACAGTCCGGTCTGATCGTCTGATATGTCGCATATCTCGCCTAGGGGTGGTAAACGTCAGACCCCAATAGCGCGATAAGTCGTGTCGATATGAGGTCTATAACTGTTCGAGAAACTACTGGTGACACTTACCAATAAATCTCAGCAACCCTGGCCAGGGATTTCCTGTTATAGCCAATCGAACACAGCACAACATCAACCCCCTATACCGGGAGAGACGAATCCCCTCCTATCGCTCATTGCCTCCATGTGACTCGGGACCGTACCCAAAAACCACCGTTTTGCACGCCCTCTTGGACGTGGTAAGATGGAAATCAAAGCACAGTGGGAACCACACAGGACTCTATGACGATCTCGGGTCAACAGACTACTCTGTACCAGTGTCACCAGAGAACTGCCATCTGACGTGAGGTATAATACCATCTGGGAGTTCTCGGCGAGTCCGTCCAGTGTACTCAGTCTCTACTGAGCACCCGTATATCATCTCTGATGTCAAACACCGATGGATATGGGATCATCCATCGCCCATCTGTATGGGTCGAGAAGGTATACGCTAGTCTACTCTGGTATATCGATGTCCCGTCTCGATATACCCACGACTAGGGACTTTGAAGGATGTACTTATGGACTACCATGTCCCCACTAGTATGATCCGCATCACAGTCCAGGTAGTCAAGCACACATCCTAAGGGCTTTACCAACATGTAACAGGGAGACAATCAGTATACACGTTAAGGTAAAGTTCAACCAGATAGCATACTATCATGTCGAGCAAGAAAGTCCTCCCTATATACGTCCCAGCATCCACTACAATATACATCCTATGTACAGTAATGGCCTCTAGGGCATACATATTACTAACAGTTTCGTGTGCACAATATTGAAGAAAGAAATAAAATAGAAAATTTTGAGATATTTTGGAAATTTTACGATTTTCATACGGTATATCTTTATGAAAAATATTGAAAAAAATGAAGAGAATTTAAATCTTGAGATTTTAAATTTTTTCCATATTCTTGAGCTATAGCGCGTAAAATGTTGAGAATTTTAAAAACAAATTTATTTTGATATTTTTGGACATTTGTATGATTTTTGTCTATTAAGCAAAATTTTTAAAAACCAAATAAAACAAAAAAGTAAGATATTTTTGAAACTAATGCAATTTTTGTGTGATAGCATGAAAAATATTGTAAATTAACAAACAATTTTGGATTTTTTTTAATTTCGCAATTGTCATATGTTATATAGCATGCAAAATTTTGAAAAACCAAAGAAAAAAAAATATTTTTATGAGTTTTGTGTGCTATAACATGCACACTATAAAAAAAAGAAATAAAATAGCAAATTTTTAGATTGTTAAATTTGTTTTACGATTTTCGTGTGCTGTATATCTTGGAAAATATTGAAAAACCGGAAACAAATTGAAATTTTCAGATTTTAAAAATTTCGCCATATTCTTAATATATAGCTTGCAAAATGCTGAAAAATTTAAAAAAATCTTATCATGAATTTGAATGAACTCAAAATTCTTTTGGGATTTTTACAAGTTTCGTGATTTTGATGTGTTATTGCATTTAAAATATTGAAAAATTAAACAAAACAAAAGGTTTGAGAATTTTGAAAACTACGCAAATTTTGTGTGCTAGCGTTCAAAATATTTTAAATTTGAAGAAAACAAATGATTTTGAGATTTTTTAAATTTCGCAATTGTCATGTGTTATAATATACAAAATATTGAAATACCGAAGACAAAAAAAATAAAAAATTTAAAAAAATTAATATGCTTCATGTGTTCACTCTTTCTCCTTAACAGTCGAGCCAGCTACCACTCCCTTACTCTAACAAGTAAGCAAGTCTTCACAGCCTTGGATTTTACGTGATTCTAAGAGGAGAAAAGATTGGATCAAGAAAAGAAAAGGAGAGGGGGTGCTACCATCCCACAACCCCACGCATCTAACTATCGCTTATGGTTTACCGGTTCCATCGACGTCATCCTTAGATAGAGTTATTCAGTTGACACAGAGGTATGCTTAAATTAAGGGGTGTGCTGTCCCTATTGGGCACTTCCCCATAAGGCGTCACCGTCAGGGAACAAGTCGTTTTCTTGCTACCCATATGCAAGATGTTGTTTTAGTCTTCCCTGACCAGGATCGCGCCCACACCTGTAGCGTTCGTGATCGGCCTCCTCAACTGTGTATTGATCGAAAGGCAGGGCAACACAACCCCTAACAGATGGGAGTCGTTACGTCTAGTACGTCCCTCATCGATTCCTGAGTTGCTATAATACATGCATGCACAATACTGAAAAAAGAAATAAAATTGAAATTTTTGCGATTTTTTTAAAATCTTGTTATTTTTGTGTTATATATCATGGAGAATGTTAAAAATATAAGAAATAGAAAATTTAATAATTTAAAATTTTCGCCGTATTCCCAAGCTATATACCACTACTATGCTATTAGAAGATATAGTGGGGGAGTTGTTAGTCCAGAAAGAGGGGGAGAGAGCAGTTAGCAAATTTTATTTTTCATTTTTTTGTGTTAGAAAAAATGAGAAAATTTTATAGCCATTTTAAAGGCTGTAGTTGAAACTAGATTCTCAATTTTGAGACCCACTTCTTTTAGCACTACAATATCGAATAGATACTCTCGATATGGGTAATGGCAAAAGGACAAAAGGGAGACCGAAGAAAACATGGATGGAGGTGATACGAAACGATATGGTTGCCAAAGGACTCAATGAAAGTATATTGTTCGATAGAAGTGAGTGGAGACAGAGGATTCATGTGCTGGACCCGGCGTGATTCTCATGTTGGTTCATGTAGCCTACCCCATATGCTTCGGATAAAAGGCTCAGTTGTTGTTGTAATAGTAGAGATACAAAATGTTGGAAAAAAATTTAATTTTTTTTGAGGAATTTTTTTGCACATTTTCTGAGTTTGTGCTATGACAGGTAAAAGATTTAAAAACCAACGAAACCCAAAAATGAGATTATACGAAAATTACGCAATTTTCGTTCAATATAATGCAAAATAATGAAAATTTGAAGAAAATTGATAAATTTTGAACATTTCGCAATTGCCATGTCTTATATAGCATGCAAAATATTGAAAATCCGAACAAAACATAAAAAATTTAGATTTTATAAAAAAAATTCATGAGTTTCGTGTGCTGCAGCATGCACAATATTAAAAAAAGGAATAATATAGAAAATTTTGCAATTTTATGAAAATTTTACGATTATATTATGCCACATCATGGAAGATATTGAAAAATCGAAGAAAATATAAATATTGAGAATTTAAAATTTTTGTCATATTCTTCAGCTATAAAGTAAAATATTAAAAATTAAAGAAAAATTGTGATTTATGAATATTTCATAATTTTTGTGAGCTTAGCAAGCAACTTAAAAAAGTTTGAGGTTTACGAATTTCGTATCATATCGTACAAAATATTATGAATTTGAAAAATACAAATAATTTTAGGATTTTATAAATTTCACAATTATCATGCGTTATATAGCATGCGAAATATTGAAAAATCGAATATAACAGAAAATTTTAATTTTTAAAAATTTCATGAGTTCCGTGTGCTATTGAATGCACAATATTGAAAAAAGAAGTAAAACAGAAATTTTTGAGATTTTTGTGTGTTAAATTATGAAAAATATTTAAGAAGAGAAAGATAGAAATTATGAGATTTTAAAAATTTCGTCATATTCTTGAGCTATCGTGGAAAATGTTGAAAATTTTAAAAAAAACTATTTTTAAAGGATTTTTGCCCATTTCATGATTTTTGTATGCTAGCAAACAAACTATTGAAAAACCAAAGAAAAAAAATTTGAGATTTTTAAAAATTACAAAACTTTCATGTGATAACGTGCAAAATATTATAAATTTGAAGAAAATAAAAAACATCGGTTTTTTTTTTGTTGCAAATTTCTCAATTGTCATGTGTTATAGCATTCAAAATATTGATAAACCAAAGTTAGCAAAATATTTTTAGATTTTTAAAAATTTCATAAGTTTCATGTGCAACATAACATGCACAATATTGAAAAATGAAATAAATAAAAAAAACTAGATTTGCGATTTTTTATGCTATATCATGGAAAATATTAAAAAGCCGTAGGAAACAGAAATTTTGAGAATTTAATATTTTCGCAATATTCTTGAACTATAGCGTACAAAATATTGAAAAGTTTTAAAAAACAAAAAGAAATTGGATTTTTTTTGCCCATTTCATAATTTCTGTGCGCCAGAAGCAAAATATTGAAAATCCAAATAAAACAAAAAAAATTGAGATTTTTAAAAAGTACGCAATTTTCGTGTGATAGCGTGTAAAATATTATAAATTTGAAGAAAACATGATGTCACGTCAGCAATAATTGCAAGAAACTACCATAACACTTTCAGAGCATGGTGGTTTTTCGTCCTTTTAAGAGAATTTGGTAGTTTCTCGTAACCAAGACAAAAAAATTTAGATTTATATATATTATATATATATATATATATATATATATATATATATATATATATATATAGCATTCACAATATTAACATAAGAAATAAAATAAAAATTAGAGATTTTTTGAAAATTTTGCGATTTTCATGTGCTATATATATCATGGAAAATATTGAAAAGCCGAAGAAAACAAAATTTTGAGATTTTAAAATTTTCTCATTTTATTGAACTATTGCGTGCAAAATGTTAAAAATTTAAAGAAAAAATATACGAACAATTACCTAGCTGGTTACCTTGTCCCCGTGTTTGTTCTGCTGAGTTGAGGTATAAATCAGCACTCGAGATAGAACAGCCGATTAACCATCCTTGTTCTAACGTTCCATCACCAATTGACCAATTTGATCAAATGTCTAGGTTTCATGATATTTAGAAAAATCAGGAAGGGAGTCCATAAAGCTGCAATAATCCCCATCCTTTGGGAGCAAAGCTTATAGCAGGGACACAGTTGAGGACTCGAGATAAAAGTTCCTCTCCTTCATTTTATAAAGGAACTCTTTGGCTTTCTTTATATCACCTTTTTCGAGCAAACGGCGGGCAACTGCATTGAGCATAATAGAATGTGCAGAGTATCCATATTTCTCCATCGATAGAAACAAATTATCAATCTCGTCCGATAAACCTTGTTTAAGAAGGCCATTCATCATAATCGTATGTGTCACGATATCTGGAACCGAGCCTTGAGTAGGAATAGCATTAAAAAGATCCTTGGCTGCTTGTGTTCTACCGATCTAAACATCCCATCAATTAAGATGTTAGTGGTCCTCGTTTCCAATTTATATTTATGAGAAGAAATGCTTTGAAATAGATCAAGCGCTTTATCAATGCATTGGTGTTTACAAAACACGTCAAGGACAATGTGGTATGTATCTATATCTGGAGTTACCCTAGTACGAATCATCCTATCATGTATTATTCTCGCATCAACAGCTCTTCTAGCTCGATATAATCCATCAAGCAGACAATGTTTGTTTGCTTCAAACTGTTTTGAGGCATTTCTTCAAAAATCCGCAAAGCAATGCTGATATTCCCAGATCTAACATGCATGTTGATCAATATGGAGTACGTAATTTCACTAGGTTTGTGACCTTCGGCATGCATAAAATCAAAAACTTTCAATCCTTCATCCATTTTGCCAGTCAGAAGGTATCCATCCATAGAGTATTTTATGTAATTATGTTAGGCTCTATACCTTTTTCAAACATAACATCCAATAATGAATGAGCTTCCATGGTCATCCCTTCCTTACATAAAGCATCAATATTATCGTATTGTACGTAACAATATTTGGATTCAAGCCTGGATCGTTCATTTCGGTAAGGAATCTCATTGCTTGTTTCCACTTCCCAAGTTTGCAAAATCCATCAACCAAAGAGTTATAAGTGATGGTGTTTGGTTTGATCCCTTGGTCTACCATTTCAGTGAAGAGACTCTCCGCATCTTCCACTCTTCCAGCTTTACAAAGCCTTTCTAACAAAGTGTTGTAGGAAACAATAACAGGTTGCATTTTAGCCTTCTGAATTTCTCTCTGAAAATGTCCACAGCCTCGTCTGTTCTTCCTTCGTTGCAGTATGAATCAATCAAGACATTATAGGTAGGCAGGTCAAGCTCCAGACCCTCACAGCGCATTGAACTAAGCAGCTTTGCTGCTTCGTCAAAGAGGCCTTCTTGACTATAATAACCCTTTAACAAAATGGTATACAATAATGTATGTAGTAGGTTTCTCACCTCCTGCTGCTATGACATTGAGCAATTTATGTGCTTCTTCGCATAGTTTTTCCATGTCTGCAAAGAGAATTCATCAATGAGCTAAAGGCTACGGTGTCTGGAGAGACACCCCTGTCCACCATCTCCTTGATCGAAGTCTCTAATGGCTTCATTCCAGTGGCCTAAAATGGAGTGACCATGGATAATGCAATTCTATGTTACAACATCAGGTGCAGTCCCGGCAGCAACCATTTCCTCAAACGGCTTGGATGCGGTGTTCATGTCGTCGGGCATTAATGGAGGTGTTATAGGCTGCCCCATCTGGAGGAATCCCTGCAGCACTCATTTCCTGAAACAGCTTAGAGACCTTGTCAATGTCTCCATCCTTGTAAAGGGCATCGATGCCTGTACAATAAGTGACCGCGTCAGGCTTGCATCCGACTACCCCTACAGCCACATCCTGCAGCAAGTCAACCGCTAAGCTTGTGTCCCCAGCGCCGCAGTATCCTTTGATAAGAGCACCATACGAGATGACATCTAGCATGCACCCCCAACTGAGGCAACTTGTCGAGCAGCTTGGCTGCTTCCCCAACATTCTTCTGTATACAAAGGCCATTCATAAGAGAGTTGAAGATCATGGCGTTTCCACTCCAACCTCGTTTCAGCAGGGATCCAAGGACGGAGAAACCAGGATGCTCCCGATTCATGCGACCAAAGCAGCCTATAAAGATGCCGAATGTGCAAATATCATGCGAGATGCCTCCGACACTATTCATTTTGTTATAGAGTGAGATGACAGGACTAGGGCTGTCGTGTGCCTTCTTCATCCGAACGATACAAGTTAACAGCTGGTTGAACAAAAAGATCGATGGCTTGGGCTTTTCATCGAGCAGTTGGTGGAAGAGGTCCAGCGCCTCGTTCATCCCAAGGTTCTTGGATCGGCACTGTTCTATAACAACACCTGTGTGTATGTATGTATATCTAAATACACCTGAGATTTGAGTAAATTAATAGGATTCAACTGCACCTATGGATTTTTTCCCCATTTATTTATAATAAGCACCAATGCATTAAAAATATGAAGAATTTTTTTTTCTCTAGATTCAAATGCTATAGACTCTACTGCAAATCTCTGTGGATATGAAAATTCTCAAAATGCAATGAAAATGGAAAAGTTCTAAATCTGTTATGAATTTGTTTGATTAACACATTTCCATATTAACTTAAAATCAGTAGAAAAGGATAAATTTTGAGAGAATTTGTTGACCTGAGGCGACTCGATCTAGGGCTATTTCAATTCGAGATATATAGAGAGAAAGAGATGGCCAAAAAGTGAGGGCTTCTTCTTCTTTTTCTAAATTGTTTGCGGAAAACCCCCTTGGCCTCTATAATAAGCCACTGGCACCTTTCTTTCTTTTCTATTGATCTCAAAACCCCCACATGCAAATTTTTTTCGGCACAGGCGATAACCCCTAACCTATGCACACATCACACACAATATACACCACACGCGATCACACATCATACACACATACTCATGTGGTAATCCTACATTTCCATGAAAAATTACCACACTTGTCTTGGTGTAAAAAATATTTTCGGGAATATAGAATTACCGTGGTAAGTAAATGATATCATTTCACGGGAATCCTATTCTCTCAAAATTGATGTCTCTCTTAGATTACCACGAAATATTCCCACTGGACACAAGATGGGCCACAACTGTCGACAATCCGTCGCTCGCTTGCCGCTCGTCTTCCGTTCGCATTTGTTCGGCCTCCCGTCGTCGGTCGATTGTTGCATATACATATATTACCGGCGATGATTAAAATATACTAAGCATGTTGATGCAAGGTTTCTTAGAATTAGATATCAGGTCATCACATTCTCGGAAATATGAGGACACGCGTTAATCTTCCATTCTATATACCAAACGCGTCCTTAGTTTATGATTTTAACACATACTCGTGTGCACCGCACATGCAAAAACTAGTGAACTTTTAATTCTACCAATGAATATGCCTAATATTTCAAGAATATATAAGTTGAGAAAAGAGTTACTAAACAACTTTCTTTAAGCAATTTACTGCACAATGTGACTAAAGAGCGGGGAGTTCATTTCCTGAGTGGTCCCCACCCCTTCTCCCCCTATTTTGTGTCACGTCCCACTTGCCAAAAGATAAGGAGTGAGAGCGGAAAAGGCCCGCGTCGTATTCACACCAAGAAGCACTCTTTTCCAATATGAATACGCTAAGTGTCTGTATAAGTAGAAAGATAACATATAGCATACAAGACTTTAAAACAATTAAAATAAAATCCAACATTACTTATTATAAGTCCAAGTCCAACCGAACACAAATGTTCAATCAATAAAGAAAGACAACGAAGGTTGTGAAAAGGAGCCTTGAACAAGTGCTGTAACACCCTAGCTCATTTATACCATAGTTTATTTGGGTTTTCCTAATATTGTGGCCATTTCTTGATTATTATTTGTTTTGGATGCGGATAGTGCATTTGGTATTTGTGTTTGTATCTGACCCAACCCGCATACTTGAAACCCGTCTTGATTCTAGATTACGTCATATCCTTATTAGTACAGAGGATCCGTGCACACATATATGCTCTATATACATGTATCATATATTTGGCATCTGCATATGTTTTAAATAATACAAATATAACCAAATATAATATTTTAAATACCTAGCATGGCCTGCATCATATCCCATACCATATGGCTACATCTTGACATCGTGTTCTTGTCCCGTTTAGTGAAACAGACTCGTTGGATCGCTACGTGCATTTACGTGTATCCGTTCTTGGGGGTATGCATTTTCTTTAACCGGACATCGTATTATGGTTTTGGTTGATACGTATATTATTCGTATTTTAAAACTAGATTTTTAGACACAACCCGGGTATTTTTCGGAGTACATTTGATATTAACTATAAATCCTAGTTTATATATTATAATATATTTTAAACCAAAATTCTAAAAACTTCAGCTTATATATAGGAAAATATATTTTTTTCCTAACTAATATAATCCCCGGCCTCTCTCTCTTCACTCTGTATCTCTCTCTCTCTTCTCCCATATATATATATTTTCTAAACTTAAGATTTTACCACACCTCTCTCTCTCACCTTTCCACTTCTTCTTCCTCACATCCCCGCCTCCGTGAGAAACCTACACCCTAACCCTAGCCGTCTCACCTTCGTCGCCGACCACACCACCTCATCACCTCATCCTCGTCGACATCACATTCTCTACCTCCTCCCCTCTTCTTCCTCTCTCCTCCTTCATCTTGACGACCCAAACCCAAGAACCTAGAACCCGACCCCGACTTCATCCCCTCGTCGTCGACCTTCCTACAACCTCGTCGTCGCCTCCACCTCCACTCCTCATCTCTTTCCCTGCAGCCCTGTACCCACAACCCCCAAGAAATCCGTCGCGACCCCCCAGCAACATCCCCGAGAACACAAAGCCGAGCCCTAGCCTACATCCTCGCCCTCACCGCCAAGGACTCGACATCGCTATCACCCGACCTCACTGTCATCTCCACTCCCTCTTCCTCTCCCCTCTCTCCAGCCCCGACACCACTATTACCCACACCCGACAGCCCCGACACCCAACACCCGCAGAACCCAACCACGTTGGCACCTCTCATTGCCGGAGACCCACGACCTCGTCATCGTCACCCCTCGCCTCCTTTGACCCAGTGTCATGACCCGAATGTACGGAACGTAACTGACACTTAAATTACGAAATATCTAAAGGCGTAACGTAATCTAAGTAAGCCAAAGCCCAGAAAACTAAACAGTTTAACAACTAGAGTGAAGGAAAACTTATTTTAAAGCAAGTGATTTTAACAAAAATAAGTGGCATTAAACATTTAAAAGCAACATCATATTTTCCCGAAAATTTCGGCAGAGTCTCCTTCGTAAATACTGGCCCCCAAACGGGCACAACACATGAAAATACATATAAATGATGAATACAGGAATCCCCAAACGGGAGCCGGCTCTTCGCCAAAGGCGGAATCACAACCACATGCAATAAATATGTATCATAAAGTGCACAATAAACATCTGAAAGCAAGAAATAAGAAAACACCACGTCGGCTCATGTGACCATCGACACCAAACACCACAAATACAAGTCTCACGAGTCTCACCGTCTAGTCCAATATACAAGAGTAGATGGAGTATACTAGATACAAAATAATATACATGATGTAATAAAATATCCTCGCAACCCACCTACGAGCAATGCCGCAAGTCTAAGAAAAAAGAACGAAATGGGGAAGTGCGCCCGCCGCTAGTGTGCTGACGGGTCGGACCTGCAAGATACTGTGGCACAACGGGGATAAGTTGCCAACTCATGAGTAGTAAGTAACATCTCATAAGGCTATCATAAGTATGCACGCAAATGCGTCACAACCTACATATACTAATATGATATGATGTACTAGCATGGATGCAACATGAATGCATAATCAAACAAGAAACCTGAACACGTCTGGTATGAGAAAATTTTTATTCTTATTTTAGTAAAACCTATGTGCAATAAACTGAACATCACCAATGAAATCAACCGAAAATCCGTGTCAAACATCGACACAATATATACATATCCTAATATCTCAATACCTCAATATCTCAATATCTCTATATCTCGATATCTCAATATCTCGGGCTCCGTCAGTCCGGATCGGCCTATATCATCGAATCTCACGACCACGTCGGTATACTCCGGATATCCGCCGCGTCAGACATCACCGGTAGGTAGTCCGC
The DNA here is from genome assembly GCA_030015575.1 of Agapanthus africanus. Classification (NCBI taxonomy): domain Eukaryota; kingdom Viridiplantae; phylum Streptophyta; class Magnoliopsida; order Asparagales; family Amaryllidaceae; genus Agapanthus; species Agapanthus africanus. The sequence goes on from CM057340.1 coordinate 698,894,950, forward strand.
CCCTGCCGGGCTCATTGTCATCCCCACAAAAACACTCTGGCCCCAGGGTACCATACCGGGTCCACCATGTACCCGAGATGGTTCATCCTCCTCCTCGAATCAGGTCTCGAAAACCAATAGAAATCAGGAAAATTCATGGTGGACGACACATATATCATATCACGAGAAAACCACAACATGCATTTTAAAAATGATAATAGGTTTATTAAATTCTTGCGGTTTTTCCCAAAATCCATAAATCTCATAAACACGGAAATATCCAAGAAAAATCACAATATGTGAACATGTTAGCGATGATGAATGCCTATGGTATCAATAATATGAAATACGGTGTGTGACTAGAAAACTATGCATGAACGATGGTGCAACGAAGTATATACATATGACCAGCAATCCAACGTATCCAATCATGATGAGATGAATATACAAGTACAAGTCTACATATCATATATGATGCAAATGCACGGGTATCGATTCTAAGCAAGTTCTATAGTGTTCGTGATATAGCAATTACCAATGGCGTGTGTGTTCACATGAATAGTGCACGTGCGGCATGAACCAATGGTAATGGTGCAAGTGTCCTATAAGATGATATCATACATATATATAGAAGATGATGCGATGCAACGAGATGAATAACTAGGAACTACACATATAAATGCAAGTACTACTAGCAATCCCAACTATCGGGCGCCTTGCGCCATCCAGATGATCCCCCCGTAGATGTGTACATCTACTTACCAGGACGCCTCGGCTAATCTTATCCGATCTCAGCCTTGCCTTTTCCGCGCCATATCCGACGCCTCTGCACCCGATCCTAGAAACGGACACAAGTCAATAGGAGAATAGATATATAAATAGTCGCGGACATAAACGATACAAATCAACCATGCGCACTAACTAGACGCGCACGCACTTGGTGCACAAAACGCGCTCGCGACAACGCCACAAACAACAACTAGGGTCGCTATACGTGGCAACTACCAAGCCTAGAACCCGATCGCACCAATCGCGCATTCACAACACACTAAATACATTAGGAAATAGGTTGTTGTAGGTGTTTTTCGTTACCCCATTGAGATGGGAACATGCGCGTGCTTGTCAGGCGCATTACAGATTCCTCCTGCCTAGGGTAGGCGGGGGTTTATTGATTGTGGGGATCCAAATCTCCGGCAGCCGCGAACTAAGCTGCCGTAAATTACCCCTCGCCTTTGGAGCGAGAGAATCTCTGATTGACGGGTCAAACAGGTCATGCGAACTCAATATGCAGTGTTGTGTTTTGAAGGGGTCTTGGATATATCGGGGGCCCTGCAGAGGTTTTATGGGGTCTCGCTGTAGGGTATTTTTCGTCACCCCATTGAGATGGGAATACGCGAGCGCTTGTCAGGCGTACTACAGATTCCCCCTGCCTAGGGTAGGGCGGGGGTTTAATGATTATGGGGATCCGAATCTCCGGCAGCCGCGGACTAAGCTGCCGTTAATTACCCATCGCCTTTGGGGCGAGGGAACCTCCGATTAACGGGTTAAACTGGTCATGCGAACTCAATGTGCAGTGTGCGTGTGTTTTGAAAGGGGGTTTTGGATATATCGGGAGCCACGCAGAGTTTTTACGGGGGTCCCGCTACCCGGATAGCGGGCTGGGGGTCAAGGGGGCTAGCAGCCCCCTTGCGGGGTTCGGGGCAGCGCCCCGGCCTAAAATTTTTTTTGGAGGGGGAGAATGTGGCGGAGTATGTATATGTGTGAATTTGTATACATATGTATGTGTATATGTATGTACATAAAAAGAGAGGGAAAAGGCATCCAAGGGATGCGTGGGGGCCAGCGCCTTGAGTGCTTGTGCGTTAGGTGCTGTGCGCAGGTGCGCAAGCGCGCGCCACGTGTCGGCACGCGGGCGCCTTACGCACTTGCGCAGGTGCGCAAGCGCGCGCGCCACGTGTCGGCACGCGGGCGCCTTGCGCACTTGCGCAGGTGCGCAAGCGCGCGCGCCACGTGTCGGCACGCGGGCGCCACGTGTCGGCACGCGGGCGCCTTGCGCAGGTGCGCAAGCGCGTGCGCCACGTGTCGGCACGCGGGCGCCTTGCGCACTTGCGCACTTACGCAGGTGCGCAAGCGCGCGCGCCACGTGTCGGCACGCGGGCGCCTTGCGCACTTGCGCAAGCGCGCAGGTGCGCAAGCGCGCGCGCCACGTGTCGGCACGCGGGCGCCTTGCGCACTTGCGCTGCGCGCCGGAGAGGCACAAGAGGATTTTAGCCTGAAAAAAAGGATTTCTCAAAGGAGAAATCAGAGAGGAGTCGGGCTCCTGAATGTGTTTTGGGTTTAATGGAAGTGGTTCTTCTTCTTCCTCCTGTCGCTTGCTGGATCTTGAAGATCAAGAGATGTGAAATCTCAAAATCTCTCCTTTTTAAGATCTGATGACAGATCCAAGTTCCCCTTTGTGGGTTTTGTGGTGGAAAACTATTTAGTTTTGAAAAAGGAAGAGTAAAACTCTTGATTTAATTCAAAAGAAAGAAGAAGGTTTTGGAACCTTGAAGAAGGAGGAAAGAGCTCAGCTCTGAAACTTTTTTTTTGGAGAGAAAAAGTTGTTGGGATATTTCATTATCCTTGCCTTTATAGGCCATACATTTTACACATAGCCCCTTGGGCTTCACAAAATGGCATTTTGCCTATCCCATGGCTCATGTGCCATTTCTTTTTGCACATAAGCCATGGGCTTTACAAAAATTTGGCTTTATGCCTATTTTTCTTACATTTATCCGAAAATAAAATAAAAGAAATACAACAAAATTATTTATTTCAAAATTTTTATCTTGGCATGGGGGGAGGCCGGCCGCTTCATGTTCGGGCTCGACCCGGGCATGGGCCCACTGGGTCTGGGCTTGGGCCCACTTGGCTTGGGGTTGACTTGTATTTTGACTTGGTCAACCGGGGTGTAAATTTTTACCCCAACAAATTGCCCCCCATCAATAAATGCACACCACATATGTGGGTCGTGTGCATGAAATTGATGGATCTTTTTTTCACGTGGAGGCGACTTGATTTGGTTCCCGCTTTTTGGGAAGCTGGCACTGCCCTTTTTACGACATGGACGGTCGTTGCTTAACATGTCTCCGAGACGGAGTGTCCGTGATAGACGTTTTCCCTGGCCCGGAGTTGTCTGGTTCCCGCTTTGTAGGAATCCTGCGCTGCCCTTTTTGCGACTTGGACGGTCGGTGCTGCCCTTTTAGCGACTTGGACGGTCGTTGCTGCCCTTTTAGCGACTTGGACGGTCGGTACTGCCCTTTTAGCGACGTGGACGGTCGATGCTGCCCTTTTAGCGACGTGGACGGTCGGTGCTGCCCTTTTTGCGACTTGGACGGTCGATGCTGCCCTTTTAGCGACTTGGACGGTCGATGCTGCCCTTTTAGCGACGTGGACGGTCGATGCTGCCTTTTTAGCGACGTGGACGGTCGATGCTGCCATTTTAGCGACTTGGACGGTCGTTGCTGCCCTTTTTGCGACTTGGACGGTCGGTGCTGCCCTTTTAGCGACGTGGACGGTCGGTGCTGCCCTTTTAGCGACGTGGACGGTCGGTGCTGCCCTTTTAGCGACTTGGACGGTCGGTGCTGCCCTTTTAGCGACGTGGACGGTCGGTGCTGCCCTTTTAGCGACGTGGACGGTCGGTGCTGCCCTTTTAGCGACGTGGACGGTCGGTGCTGCCCTTTTAGCGACGTGGACGGTCGGTTCTGCCCTTTTTGCGATATGGACGGTCGGTGCTGCCCTTTTTAGCGACGTGGACGGTCGGAGTGGAAGTTGACTTGTTGATTTTGATTTGGGTTGACATCAGCATTGCTATACTGGAATATGGTACCAGGAGCGAATCATCATCTGTCATGGAGAGGATTTTGGGATTTTGGTTTTTGTTTGGCATCTGCATTGCTGCACTGGAATAATGCCAGGAGCAACTCATCATTTGCCCCGAGAGGATTTGGGAGAAATTGGGATTGTTTTACGCCCGTGGATTGTATACGGTTTTGCAGGATGTATGATCCAGACCGTAGGGCCGGAAAAATTTCGGGACTTTGTCGGCGTTTGCATCGCTGCACTGGAATATGGTACCAGGAACGACTCATCATTCGCCGTTGGGGTATGGGATTTGGAATTTGGTTGGCGTCTGCATCGCTGCACTGGAATATGGTACCAGGAGCGACTCATCATTCGCCACTTGGGGATTGGGGAGCGAATTTGGTTGGCGTCTGCATCGCTGAACTGGAATGTAGTACCAGGAGCGACTCATCATTCGCCTCTTGGTGCATGGGGATTGGGGGGCGATGGCTTAGGAGACAGGTTTAGATCCCTACCACCTAAGACTTTTCAATTTTATGGACCGTGAGGGTCCCATAACGGTATTTTCTCCCTACGAGTCGTAAGGATCCCGCAGGTGTATGTTCTCCTTAGGAGTCGTGGGGACTCCTAAGTGTGTTTTTCCTTCGTGAGTCGTAAGGATCCCACGAAGGTTTGTTCTCCTCATGTATCGTGAGGACACATGAGTGGGTCTTCTCAATGGAGCATAATTCCAAAGGCGGAGACCAGCCGCGTGACTGGTGATTACGGTGGGGCCTGAGGGTGATGAGAATCATTTGAGCCCGTGGATTGTATACGGTAGTCAATTTGGGGACTAACCGTAGGGCCGGGAGAATTTTGAGAAATTGGATTTTGGTTGGCGTCTGCATCGCTGCACTGGAATATGGTACCAGGAGCGACTCATCATTCGCCGTTTGGGGACTTGGAATTTGGATCTTGTTTGGCATCAGCATTGCTGCACTGGAATAATGCCAGGAGCAACTTATCATTTGCCTTGGGAGGACTTGGGATTTGGGTTTTTGGTCGGCATCAGCACCGCTAACACTGAAGCGAGATGCCAGGAGCGAATCATCATTTGCCGTTGCCCGTTGGGGAACGATGGCTTAGGAGTTAGGTTTGGGTCCCTACCACCTAAGGCTTTTCAATTTTATGGGCCGTGAAGGTCCCATAAAAGCATTTTCTCCCTACGAGTCGAAAGGATCTCGTAGGTGTATTTTCTCCTTAGGAATCGTGGGGATTCCTAAGTGTGTTGCTCCTTTGTGAGTCGTAAGGATCTCACGCAGGGGTTTTCTCCTCACAAGGTCGAGAGGACTTTGTGAGTGTATTTCACCTCCTTTCCTTTTTACGAGTTTGCGCCCTTTCGGGTTTTCACAGACTCGCCGGTAGTCCTGCTGTTTTTACTCACGGAGCCCTTTCGGGTTTTCATCCGTGCCCGTTTTGCTTGTGGGCATACCGTTATTTTTTTTTTATTATTATTATTTTTTTTATTTTTTTTTGCCGCTGGTGGGACTTTAAAGTAGTCTCACCGGCAGGATTTGGGAGAAATAGGGGTCATTTACGCCCGTGGATTGTATACGGTTTTGCAGGATGTCTGATCTAGACCGTAGGGCTGATGTGCTCAATTCGCCTGCGACTTGGAGCATTCACGTGTAGTATTTCTTGAGATATCGGCCATTGATGGGTGGCATGGGCCTTTCTCCCTCGGCACTTATTAGTTGGTAGGATCCTCCGTCAAACACTTTCTCGATGACGTATGGTCCTTCCCAGTTTGGCTCGAATTTTCCCTTGGCATGTCGATTGGGGATAATCGGTCTTTTGAGGACCAACACCAATTCACCTTTCTTGAAGGCGCGGAGACGGGTTATCTTGTCATAAGCCCGTGACATTTGGGCTCGGTATAGCTCCAGATTTTGTTGCACCGCGAGCCTCTTTTCTTCGAGGGCATCGAGTTCTTCAAGTCGAAGGAGCACGTTTTCTTCCTCCGTCAACTCATGTTGGACGGCCATTCTTAAGCTCGGAACTTCAACTTCGAGGGGGAGGACCGCCTCCACTCCGAAGAGCAATGAGTATGGAGTGGACTGAGTTGGAGTACGGTGCGTGGTACGATATGCCCACAATGCCTCGTGAAGCTTGAGATTCCAGTCTCTCTTGTTGGCTGAAGCATTTTTCCTCAGAAGCTTGCATAGAGTCTTATTGAAGGCTTCGGCTAGCCCATTGGCTCTTGGATTATAGATGGAGGAATACCTCCAGTCTATCTTGTGCTGAGTAGCGAATCTTGAGACATTGAAGCTCTTGAAAGAAGGCCCGTTGTCAGAAATGATTCTTCTTGGTGTACCGAAGCGGTATAGAATATTATGCTGGAAGAATGTCAGAATATCCTTTGTCTTGACTTCTTTTAGCGGGACAGCTTCAGCCCACCTGGAGAAGTAGTCTGTCGCGGCCAGTATGAACCGGTGGCCTTTAGATGACAGAGGATCAATTGGGCCAACAATGTCGGTGCCCCAAACTTCGAAGGGCCACGACGCCACTGTAGGATGCAATGGGTTGGGATGCTTGTGAATAAAATCACCATGAATTTGGCAGATATAACATTTCTTTGCATGCTCTCCGCAATCCCGTATCATGGTGGGCCAGTAATACCCAAGCCGTTTGATTTGAAGTCGCATCTTGGGGCCAGATTGGTGAGCACCGCAAACGCCCGAGTGGACATCTTTCATGACCTTTTGGGCTTCGGCCAATGACAGACACCTGAGCCAGAGTTGGTCATATGACCTGCGGTATAACGTGTCATTTACAAACACGTATCGGAGAGCTCTTTTCTTCAGCTGAATCCTCGCAGATTTTTCTTCGGGCAGCTTGTCGTATCGGAGATACTCTATGAAGGGTTCTCTCCAATCGGGCTCGTCTTGGATGATCGAAGCTTCTTCCGCAGGACTGCTCTTCTGTTCCGCGCTTTCCTCTTCTCGTAGAGAGACTGGGGGTAGAATTTGCCGGCTCCTGACTGTGATCAGAATTTCGTCCATTTCAGGATCAGCCAGTTCCTTGGCCAAGCGAGCGAGTACATCAGCCTTTCCGTTCAACGCTCTAGGGACTCTCGTTAGTTCAATATGAGTGAACCGTTTCATGAGTTCCACCACTCGACCTCTGTACCGAGCTAACTCGGGTTTGTATATCTTATAGTCGCCGCTTACTTGGTTGACGACGAGCTGGGAGTCACCGTAAACTCGTAGCCGACGGATTTCCATTTCTATGGAGAGCTCCAAACCAGCTATCAGAGCTTCATACTCAGCTTCATTGTTTGTCCGAGGCTCGGTGAGAGCAAAAGAACGCCGTAGGGTTCCCATTGATGGTGTGATGAACACCAATCCTATCCCTGCTTTTATCTCCGGGACGCTTGATTTACTGGAGGTTCTTATCGATGAGGCCCCATCGAAGTAGAGCTCCCAACATGGCTCGTCATTCTCGAGATGCAGCACTTGTTCGTCGGGTAACTCACAATTTAGTGGCGACCCTTCTGGTATGGGATGAGCAGCGAGAAAGTCTGCAAGAACTTGCCCTTTTACTGCTTTCTGAGGAGTGTAAACTATGTCAAACTCAAGTAGCATGACAGCCCATCTTGCCATTCTGCCGGCTAGGCTTGCTTTGGTCATCAAGTGTTTGAGCGGGTCGACCTTGGAGATCAGCATAACCCGATGAGCGAGCAGATAGTGCCTCAGCTTCTTCACAGCAAATATCAGAGCCAGGCATTGCTTTTCGATTGGGGAGTAGTTGTGTTCCGCCCCGACTAGAGTTCGACTGAGGTAGAAGAGGGCATTTTCTTTTCCTTCCTCATTATTCTGGGCAAGGAGCGCACCGAGTGACTCGTCCAGCGCGGCAGTGTAGAGAATCAGCGGTTTATTTGGAATGGGAGCGGCCAGCACTGGAGGGTGCAACAAGTATTGTTTAATGCTTTCGAACGCTGCTCGACATTCGGCATCCCAGATAAAAGGAGCTCCTTTCTTCATGAGCTTTGAGAAGGGCCTACATCTCCCTGATAAATTTGAGATAAACCTCCGTATATAAGCAAGCTTGCCTTGAAAAGATCTTAGCTGCGTCAGACTCTTCGGAGGGGGCATCTCCATGATGGCCTTTATCTTTGATGGGTCAACTTCGATCCCTCGATGTCGGACTATGAAGCCCAGGAATTTTCCCGATGACACGCCAAAAGCGCACTTCAGAGGATTCATCTTCAGATCGTATTCCCTCAGTCTGGTGAGAACAGTCCTGAGATCTTGGATATGATCGGCCTTGGCTTTAGTCTTGACGACCAGATCATCAACATAGCATTCGACGACTTTATGGATTAGATCATCAAAGATATTAGTCATTGCCCTTTGATATGTAGCACCTGCGTTCTTCAGTCCGAATGGCATTACCTTGTAGCAATATATTCCGATCGGGGTTCGAAATGCTGTGTGCTTCTCATCCTCAGGCGACATCTTGATCTGATTGTATCCAGACGAGCCGTCTATAAAGGTGAACAGTTCGTAATTTGAGGTGTCATCGACCATCATTTCCATGACCGGTAGCGGGAAGTCGTCTTTAGGACATGCCTTATTGAGGTCCCTGAAATCGACACAAACTCGGATCTGCCCATTTTTCTTCTTCACTGGGACTATGCATGCGATCCAGTCTGCATATTTCTCTTCCCTGATGAAGCCGGCATCGATGAGCTTCTTGGTTTCCTCGATGACCTTTTCTTCCAACTCCCTTCTCATTCTTCGAGGAGCTTGTTTGACTGGCTTAGCATCAGGAGATATAGCCAGCTTATACACGGCTACCTCAGGGGAAAGGCCAGGCATTTCTTTGTACGTCCACGCGAAGCAGTCGACGAACTCACGCAGCAGGGCAATTATCTGCTCTTTCATTTCCTCCGACAAGAGTGAGCTGATGTAGGTCGGCCTTGGATTATCGGGCGTTCCTAAGTCAATCTCGGTTAGCTCATCAAAGGTTGCTTGTCCGCCATCTTCGAGCTCTTGAGGAGCTTCTTCTGGCTCGGCTATCTCGTCATCATCATTTGATCTTTCGCTGGTCTCACCAACATGGATCATGTAGCACGCTTTAGAATCAGGTTGAATGTAGCCTATGCCCGTCTATCTGGAATTCGTCCATCGATGAGTGCTCGGACCTGGGGCGGATACCATAGCCCTTCGTAAAACTTTGCTTCGGACTCCGTTTGATATAACCGGCATCCGCACTTCTTAAAGTATTCCCGCATCTCGGGCGCATAGTATCTGGGATTGAGGACGGCTCTTATGCCTCTCTCATAGGGAAGGCACGTGACAGAAAGGTCGTCCGGGTGCACAACGGGGTTTGACCCATAAAACAAGATGCCCTTCTGTCCACTTTTCCTCCCGGGAACGTAGAAAGTTTTCAGCTGGTCCACGGTGGAGATTGATAATGCATCGAGCTCTTTGCACATTTGCTCTGGTACCCTTGTAACGGCTAGGGACCCTTCTGCAACTTCGAAGGTCTCTCGTAGTTTCGCTTGTTGCGTGGGGGTCCAATCTGCACCGCTGTTGCACGACAGGTCCTCCTCCTCTGACTCTTCAGTGTCACTGCCAAGATGAGGGCGGACTTTGCTGCTAGATGGGCCTTCAGCATCAGATTCGTCCGTATCGCTACCGAAGCGAGGGCGAGTTTTACGGAAAGACGGACTTCCAGCGTCGGACTCATCAGTGTCGCTACCGAAATGTGGGCGCACTTGGGCGTTTTTACCTTTGAAAGTGACAACCGGCGCAGATTTGCTTTTGGGTCTTGGGGCCGTTCTATCCTCAGTCAGTTGTGGCTTAGCATTTTGGTGGTTCGTAAAGTACCGAGAATCTTCATATCGGACTTCATGCACACCGAACGGCTGGATGTCTCCGTCAATGCGTCTTTCTTCGCCATTTTTAGTATACTTCATGCATTGATGGAGAGTTGACGGAATGATGCCGTAATCGTGGAGCCACGGCCGCCCCAAGAGAATCTTATAAGATGTGTCGGCGTCGATCACGTATATCTTAGCTTCAGTTTGCAGATCCTCAAATTTGATTGGCAAAGCTATAGACCCCAGAACTTGCTGGCAATTTTGGTTGAAGCCTTGAATGACAATCCTTTCCCTTGACAGGTGTCGGACGTCCATTGACAAACTCTTTAGAGTTCGCAAGTTCATGATGTTTACTGAGGACCCCGGATCAATCAATATACGATTAATTCGATCTCCGTCGCTGTATCCGGTCACGTAAAGCGGCCGATTATGCTCAGCCGTTCCCAGTAGCAAGTCTTCATCCTTAAATGTGACTGCGGCGGCATGCAAAGCGTGCTGGGCTTCTTTCATATTAATTTCCGCAAAGTGAGCCTGATACCGCTCGGGGTTTTGTAGAGCGTGAATGAGAACATCTCTAAGCTCCTTAGATAGGACCAAGGCGTCGTAGATGCTCAGGAGAGATGGAAGCTTCCGGAGATGTGCCAAGACATTATAGTCCACCGAGGAAGGACTTATGTTTTCATCAGCCGGTTCTCTGCCATCTTCTTCATTAGCGACTTGTTTTTCCTTCCCTTTTGGGGCGTTGCCCTGATTTTGCGGTAGAGCCCTGCCGCTTCTGAGCTGGATTTGATTGGCCTTTGTGGTGAGCTCCTCGTCCTCTTCCGGAAAACAGAAATCATCCTCAGAGTCGCTGCCAAGATGGATGGCGTAGCAGGTCACTACTGGAATTTCTTCATTGGAGTCTTCTTCTAACTCCTCCAGAATTTCAGCCGCTTGTACAGGGAAGAACTCCTTCAATTGAATCAATGTTCTTTCCTTTTGTTCATATTCTTCGAGGGAATCGATATATTTTTGAATGGTCGATCTCCCTGCAGACTCTTTTTCGCGCCGAGCTGCACTCTTCTTCTTCTTGAGCTTCTTGGATTTTGAGCTTGATGGAGCCGCATTGGCAGCTGGACTGGTAGGCTTCTTCTGTCCTTCCCATTCCATCCTGGGCTCTTTCTGAAGTAGCTTTTGCATCCTCTTCGTCTTATTAGATATGTGCGTACTCCACGGAGGCCGCGATGAGTCAGTTTCGTTTGTCAGGGCAGCGGGTTCAGCTGTCTGCTCCCAGAAGGCTTCAACTTCTGTCTGTATAAAGTTGGCGGTTGCAACTTGATTGTTCACCAACACGCTTTTGGACAGCTCGATCTCTCCAACCTTGTACTGCTTCTCGACCCAATCCTTGAAGATATAGCAATTCTCGATCGCATGGCTCACTACTCGGTGGTACGGGCAATACAGGGGATTGTCGGTCATTTTTGCTTCTTGGGGTCTTTTTGACTCCGGCAATTGTAGGCCATTGTTCAAGGCATCTTTAAATATCTTGCGGACCTTGTCCCTTCTGAAAGAGTAAATCTTGTTCTTTTTCTCCTCTAGGGAAGGCCCATCTCCTCCCAGCAATGGCTTTCGAGACCGGTTGGTTTTGGATTCGCCCGCCCTTCGCTTTTCTTCATTGTCGGAGGCATTGAAGATATTGGTACTGCTGGAACTCCCGCTTCTACGGTTGTCGTCCCGCTTGCTTTTCCAGGTTTTGTCTCTCTGAGAGTCTGGCGGGGACTCTTGCTTCGAGCGTTCCAGCATTTGGACTTTCTTGGTTAGCTCCTGAAACGTCTTGAGGCCCGCTGTACACAAGAAGGGGACCATCCAATTGCTGAGGTTCCCAATGAGAAGGCTGACGGACTGGTCCTGCTCCAGCGGCGGTTCGCACTTAACTGTGAGATTACGCCACCGGGCGATAAAGTCGGTGTTGCTTTCATTCTTCCCCGGTTTGGTCCTCACAAGATCGGCTATGGAGATTTTATCACTGACGCTCATGAACCTTTGCCGGAACAGAGACTCCATTTGGGCAAAGGTAATGACGGACCCATTCGGTATACTCGCATACCAGTCGAAAGTGACGCCGGTCAGGCTGTTGACAAACTGACGAAGAAGGAGCGCATCGTTGCCCCCTGTATTTCCGCACGATGCTTTGAAGTGGGCGACGTGCTGGTTTGCATTCCCCGTTCCATCAAATCTTCCGAACTTAGGAATGACGTAGCCGCTTGGGAACTCAATCAGATCATACTGCGCGGGATATGGCCGCCCACTACTGCCGATTTCTTTCTGAGCTTCAGCTTCGGCCACCAATGTTTTAACCTTGCTGGTGACCAAATCCATTATCCGATCCTGTGTTAGCGGGATAGTGCTATCTGGGGCTAAGGCGTCCCCAGAAGCGGAATGTAGCCGGCTTTCATTCGGCTCGACCAGTCTTGGTCCCAAAGGAACAGGCATTGGCTGCCTCGGATTGTCATCACCCGGCTGATTAGTAGCGGCTTGTGCTTGATTAGGAGGCGCTCGAGCAATTTGAGCCGTAAGCTGCATCACCACGTTCGTTAAGTCGTCAATCTTCGAATAGAGCTTGGCCAACTCTTTATCTTTGCTCCTGAGCTGTTTTCGAAGTTCTTGAAGCAGCTCTTGCTCCGCAGTCCTAGGGCGGAAAGTCGGCTCTTCCTCGCTGTCCGAGCTTGACTCTACATGGACCGAGGGGTCTATCTGCCTATCATCCTCATCGAGAGGGTTTTCTTCATCCAGCAGGGGCGGCTGTTCTTGGGCGGCGGCAACCACATTCAGGCTAGATTGGGCTTGGGATGTGGTGGCCCCGTCCTTGCTTTTGCTGCGAAGGTTGTCGCTGGGGCGCCCGCCCGCCATATAGACCGTATGGATGATATATCCGGCCGTCTCTCTATCATTGGCAGCTGATTTCACGGCTCGCTGTCTTGACCCCCTTGTTTCGGTAGATGGTAGTCGATTGAAGGCGGCCGGCCTAACCAGGTTCTTGAATGGTGCTGGCGCTTCTTTTCTGGGTTTGCCCCGCTGCTTTCGCGCGGCACAGAGTGCTTGATAGACTCTTGAAGAGACAGTGTCATACTTTTTCTGTTGGGGCCGGGACACGTCTCTCTGTGGCACTGTTCGGACCGCTGTCTTCTTGATTCTGGCGGTCATGGCGTTTTTCTGAACCCACTTCAGAGGCTCAAAGGAATTGCTGATTCTTACGTCCGACTCGGCCGTCGTCGCCGGGCAACCCTGCACTTGGAACTTCACACGATTCCATTTGTCCGAAGCCTTGGCCCTCTTGTTGGCTCGATACCTGAGCCGCTTCTGCCTTAACTTTTCTGTTCTAAGCACCTGGCAGACTTCGGCTTTTTGGGAAGATGCCGCAGACCGGTTGATGGAGGGCCTTGGAGATATGCCCGATTGTGCATTTGTTAGAGTCATCGCCTGAGCTCGTCCGCGACATTTGATGTTGCCCTTCGCATCGGAAGTCTTGCCCCCAGCTAGAGCGCCAGGGAGTCGTTCAGATAGCGTCTTGAGTTTCGGTTGTGGTGCCTTGGCGATCACGACATTCGGCCTCTTTCCCCTTGAGACCGGCTTGGCCACCTGTTCCGCCGGGATCTCCGCCAGATGAGCGCTTCCGGCAGGGTAGATGATGACGGAGCCGAACTGGCGGGGCGGTTCCTCCCACTGTCGACTGAGGCTTGCGGGGAGAACCACACGAGCGTTGATCTTGACCACGTACAGAATCGGGGTGCCGTTGGAAGCTGAATTCGTCTGGGGAGACATTGTCGTCGAAGGTTGATTGCTTGAAAATCTGCATGAAAAAGCATTATTTTTAGTATAAATACAGGTATGTATATTGATTGAGTTCGCATGAACGTTTAACCCGAAATATGGGAGGAGAGATAGGTCCCACCGGGCGTGCCAGAATCTGTAGGGTATTTTTCGTCACCCCATTGAGATGGGAATACGCGAGCGCTTGTCAGGCGTACTACAGATTCCCCCTGCCTAGGGTAGGCCGGGGGTTTAATGATTGTGGGGATCCGAATCTCCGGCAGCCGCGGACTAAGCTGCCGTTAATTACCCATCGCCTTTGGGGCGAGGGAACCTCCGATTAACGGGTTAAACTGGTCATGCGAACTCAATGTGCAGTGTGCGTGTGTTTTGAAAGGGGGTTTTGGATATATCGGGAGCCACGCAGAGTTTTTACGGGGGTCCCGCTACCCGGATAGCGGGCTGGGGGTCAAGGGGGCTAGCAGCCCCCTTGCGGGGTTCGGGGCAGCGCCCCGGCCCGAAATTTTTTTTGGAGGGGGAGAATGTGGCGGAGTATGTATATGTGTGAATTTGTATACATATGTATGTGTATATGTATGTACATAAAAAGAGAGGGAAAAGGCATCCAAGGGATGCGTGGGGGCCAGCGCCTTGAGCGCTTGTGCGTTAGGTGCTGTGCGCAGGTGCGCAAGCGCGCGCCACGTGTCGGCACGCGGGCGCCTTACGCACTTGCGCAGGTGCGCAGGTGCGCGCGCCACGTGTCGGCACGCGGGCGCCTTGCGCACTTGCGCAGGTGCGCAGGTGCGCGCGCCACGTGTCGGCACGCGGGCGCCTTGCGCCCTTGCGCAAGCGCGCAGGTGCGCAAGCGCGCGCGCCACGTGTCGGCACGCGGGCGCCTTGCGCACTTGCGCTGCGCGCCGGAGAGGCATAAGAGGCTTTTAGCCTGAAAAAAAGGATTTCTCAAAGGAGAAATCAGAGAGGAGTCGGGCTCCTGAATGTGTTTTGGGTTTAATGGAAGTGGTTCTTCTTCTTCCTCCTGTCGCTTGCTGGATCTTGAAGATCAAGAGATGTGAAATCTCAAAATCTCTCCTTTTTAAGATCTGATGACAGATCCAAGTTCCCCTTTGTGGGTTTTGTGGTGGAAAACTATTTAGTTTTGAAAAAGGAAGAGTAAAACTCTTGATTTAATTCAAAAGAAAGAAGAAGGTTTTGGAACCTTGAAGAAGGAGGAAAGAGCTCAGCTCTGAAACTTTTTTTTTGGAGAGAAAAAGTTGTTGGGATATTTCATTATCCTTGCCTTTATAGGCCATACATTTTACACATAGCCCCTTGGGCTTCACAAAATGGCATTTTGCCTATCCCATGGCTCATGTGCCATTTCTTTTTGCACATAAGCCATGGGCTTTACAAAAATTTGGCTTTATGCCTATTTTTCTTACATTTATCCGAAAATAAAATAAAAGAAATACAACAAAATTATTTATTTCAAAATTTTTATCTTGGCATGGGGGGAGGCCGGCCGCTTCATGTTCGGGCTCGACCCGGGCATGGGCCCACTGGGTCTGGGCTTGGGCCCACTTGGCTTGGGGTTGACTTGTATTTTGACTTGGTCAACCGGGGTGTAAATTTTTACCCCAACACTCGCTACCCAGGTAGCGGGCTGGGGGTCAAGGGGCTAGCAGCCCCTTTGTACGGTGCAAGGCAGCGCACCGTTAGAAATTTTTTCTAACAGGGGAGGTATTTTTAGTGTGGAGTGTGTGTAAAATGAGGGGAAAATGCCGTCCAAAGGATGCGTGGGTGCCAGCGCCTCGTGTGCCTAGCACGCGGGCGTTGCGAACCAGAGCGCCAGCGCCCCACGTGCGCTAGGCGTCAGCAGCAAAAGGGACTTGGTCCCTGCACTGGGAGCTGTGCTCCTGAAAGGAAATATTTATTATTTTGTGTGTGTGTGTGTGTGTGTGTGTGTGTATTTGAGGAGTTGAAATCCTAAGATGTTTTGGAGCTGATGGAAGATGCTTCTCCCTTGAGCCCTGGATCTTCTCTAAAGTGGGGTTCTTGGAAGTGAGACTCCTTCTTCTTCCTCTGTTGGCCGGATCTTGAAGAACAAGAAGTATGAGATTTTAAAAATCTCTCCTTTTTGAGATCTGATGGGAGATCTGAGTTCCCCTTTGTGGGTTTTGTAGTGAAAAACTATTTATTTTTGAGAAAGGAAGACTTAAACTCTTGATTTAATTTAAGAAGAAGAAGAAGAAGGTTTAGAATCTTGAGGAAGGAGAAGGAGGCACAAAAACCCTAACCTTTTTCAGAGGAATGAAAAGTGTCTATCTTATTCATCATCATGTTGTCTTATCTAGGCTTACACATTTACATATAGCCCCTTGGGCTTTACAAAATGGCATTTCATCCATCCCATGCCTCATGTGCTATTTCTTTTTGCACATAAGCCATGAGCTTTACAAAAAATTGGCTTTATGCCCATTTTGCTTACATTCATGCATAAAAAATAATTACATCAAAATTATTTATTACATGATTTTTTTTATTTTGGCATGGAGGGGGGCCGACCGCTTCATGTTCGGACTCGACTTGGGCATGGGCCCACTTGATCTGGGCTTGGGCCCACTTGGTTTAGGGTTGACCTTGACTTTAACTTTGTCAACCGGGGTGCAATTTTCGACCCTAACAAAGTGCCCCCCATCAATAAATGTACCCCACATATATGGGTCGTATGCATGAAATTGATGGATCTTCTTTGCGTGGAGGCGACTTGCTTTGGTTCCCACTTTTTAGGATGCACTGCCCTTTTAACGATATGGACGGTCGACGCTTGACGCGTCTCTGAGACGGAGTGTTCGTGGTAGACATTTCCCTGGCCCGGAGTGATTTAGTTCCCGCTTTGTAGGAAGCCTGCACTGCCCTTTTTACGATATGGATGGTCGACGCTTGGCGCGTCTCCGAGGCGGAGTGTCCGTGGTAAATGTTAGTGACAGATTTAGAGAGCCAGAGGCCGACGCCAGTGACATGCTGCTTTACGAGTGGTCGTGATGATTGACCGAGAGATGACCAGAGAAGTGCCAAAATGGAATCATCCCCGTTAGCACACCTGACAGGGCCGATGAGCCGATGGATCGTGAGATTAATAATCCACAGAGAAGATAAGGACTCAGAGGCAGAGGACGCCAGACCGTGAGCAAGAGGCAAGTAGATATCTTGCGCTGCTAGCATTGGATGCACCGACACCTTCCCGACTTTGAAGGAGGGACTACCGACGACGGTATTTATGATTTGTGATTTTGCGATTCGATTATCACGTATCCGTCACCTTGGATTTTGGTATTTTAGGTGATCTATTCGCATGATATTTGTTTTTATGCACCATGGTTGCACCTACTGGGTATTTATATTTTGCGCATAGTTATTACGCTTGAGGTATTGATTGTGATTTCATGCCTATTTTATGCCGGTGATTTGATTTACGCTTCCAGCATAGTTTTCATGCACCTTTAGTGTTTTGATTTGAGGCACGTGGTTGTGAGCGTATACACGCGGTATACCTGATTTAGATTGAGTCGTATTGTATACCGTCGATTTCGATTTTGATATTTATATTGATTTCTTGCACTCCGTGCATTTGATTTGGATTTTCGCGCATGTTGGGCACATGTTTTGAGATACGATTTTAGTGCACACCAGATGCACTAAATCGAGATTCTTCGTGCATGTCAGATGCACCTGATTTTACTGTTGGGCACACACGTTGCCTATGACAGATGTTGTGTGCACACCCGTTGCACCTAAATGTTGTTCTGTGCACATGTATGGTACATATAGGGATTTTGATTTCCGTGTGCACCAGACGCACAGGGTATTCTTATATACATTTTTAGGATTGATTTCTTATGGAGCGGTACATTTTTATGATATTTTCTATGTGTTTTCATACTGAGCAGGACTAGTCAGAGGACAGTACCTGGATATATTTTGCATGCATTTACTTCAGCTATTTACAGGTATAGATTTGGTATTTACATGTATAGTTCGGATTTATATCATATTGGTTTTGCTTTGGATTTGATATTTGTGTCTTTATCATGACTCCGATGATTGCGGGATGCTTGACGGAGTTTCGATTTTGAGTTATCTGCTAATTACTTATGCGCATGCATTGCGCTATGATGCGTTTTATTTGTTGATGATTTCGGAGCCCCGACAATTTGGATTTTTACTGAAATGTTTTAGAATTTGGGGGTTTAAATTTAAATTCGGGTAACGAATTTCTTTAAGGGGGAAGATTGTAACATTTCAAAAAAAAATTATTATTTTTAGGAATTTTTATAATTTAATATTATTTTAATGAATATTTTAATATTTCGGTATAATTAAATACAGATAAATGGGAAAAATTATGGAAAATTCTAAAATAGGGTATTTTATGGAATTATGTCATTTTTAAGTTTTTATGATTAATTATATGCTAATTTAGTGCTGATCGCGATTAGAAATCGCTAATCGGCTTTTTAGCAATTTTGTGCAAAACATGCACATATCTTTTTTTTCTACACTTGTGCATTTTCTATCATGTTTCTTTTGGGGTTACTATTTGAGTGAGAAGGAAATTGGAAAGAAAAGAAAAAGAAAAGAGAAGGGATTATAATATTGGGTATGAGCAAGTGAGAGAATGAGAGGGTGAGGTGCGTTGACTTAGACTTAGTCATTTTCCTTGATCCCCACACTCATTTCTCTCCCTCTCCTTCTTCATCTCATGCAGCTGCTGCTGCCCCCTCCTTCTCCCCCTCTTCAACTCCTCAAATCATTTCAAAAAAAACTCCAAAACCCTATCTCCTTTTCACTAAAAAGATGCACAAGCTCAAGACCAACACATTGGACCAAGAAAGCAAGAATTTTGGCCACTTGGGGCAACTCAAGAAAATTCTTGAGTTGCCAAATGAGGTATATACTGAACCATAAGCTTAGTTTTAGCATTACTTATACCCCTATGCTAGTTTAGAATCGATATTGTTTGATTTGGTGGGCTTAAGGAAAACCTAGTTAGAGTTTGAGGGAATTTGGGTTATGATGTGAAATTGAGCTTAGTAGAGGCTATACAAACACCTTTGTGCTAGATTTGAGACCAAAACATGAGACTTAAAACCCGGAATACGGATTTAGAAACCGATATCGGAAGATTTGTGAAATCTTTGAAAGTTATATTGAATCTGCTATCACCCCGAGACTCTGGAAATTATTTTGGTTGGACAGTGATATGTGCAGGCACCCAGGAAGCGACCACCAGAACCCTAGCCCCTATCTCTTTTTCCTGGCCGCAAATAAATGCATTCTGGCCGCAAATTGCGGCCAGACCAGTGAGGAATTGGCTCGTTTAGGTTTTGGTGTCCCCTTATCAGTAGGTTAGACCCCTGACATGTGCAAAATTGTCCAATTTGACCTAGGGTGAAATCTGGGACCCTTTTCTCCAGTTGCTGTTTTGGATTCAGGTTTCTGTATTCCGTATTTTGAATTCTGGATTTGCGTATTGCGTTTTACCTCGAATACTTGGCGTTTATACGACGATATCGAGGATTGATTGATGGTTTTGAAAACTTACCCATAGGTTCTAACCTATAGGCCCCTTAGCGTATCGTTTTGGTTTTTGTGTATCATTTTAGTATTGATTTGGTTTTAATACGCATTTACGATAAGTTGATGTGTAGCTACCCTATGAAGTCTTCGGGACGACAAGCAAGCGCGTGGCGACGTCGACAAATGAAGACGCAAGGTGAGTAGATTATATCTACGGGGGGAAGTCGGGTGGATGGCGTATAACACCCCCGCAGTCCGAAGTTGGTATTCTATATATGTATATTATATATATATATATATATATATATATATATATATATATATGATAGCTTATAGTGTGTCGTAGATTTTGTGATTTGATGTACTATGGATAGATCAGGGTTAGAAGTAAACTAGTCTGGTTCATAGTCGCGAACCCTAGAATAGGTTTACACCCACACGCACACCCTTGCATATTCATTATACTTACACTGTGTTGATGATGATAGTGGATGATATTGGAGATGAGTCGATTATATTGGGCATAGTGCCATGAGATCGGTGATATGATATGATTTGTATTTGAGATACGACATGTGATTTTTAGCGGGCCTTTGGACGTGTGTTTCACACACGCTTTCATACTTATATAGATGGTATCGATTTGTACTAGACATAGATCAGTACCCCAGATTATGTGATATGATGATAAGGATACCAGATAATTGATGAGATAATATGATATTGACCCGTACCCAGCTATAGGGATGCCGTACGACGATTTACCGTACGCGCTATATATTGATGATTGATCCGCACTCATGACTCGAGGACGTCAGATGATATACGGTATCATACGGGATACTATTGAGGCGGGATCGCCGACTCTTATATATATATATATATATATATATATATCGACTCAGATTTAGGTGGTTTCCATACCCCTCCCGATGGACTTGATAGTTAGATCTGTAGTTAGTATAGTATATGTTAGACTAGACCCGAGTCATACCTATTTCAAAACTAACGAATCGTGAGTATTTTAAAGACAGGAAAAAGGGATTCTACGGATACTTTAAAAAGGCGCATCTTTTCTTAAAAACACCGTTGCCCTTATCTTACTAAAAGTCCTGATTCGTCTTATTTCAAATGACATAACTACATGACATATACATATTGATGTAGATTCTTCACTGTTGCGTTGATTATTCGATTTCCGCATATTCATGCTATTCACATCGCTTGCATGTGTAAATGTGTTTATTGCTATATACCATCATGCTGTTAGGACACCAGCACCATTATCGATGATGCGTATGTTCCACGTACACTTGGTTACCGGCTCACACACTTCATCATCGATAATTGCCATGTCACTACACAGTAGTATTATTGCATCAGGATATGACCCTTGTATGTGCATACTATTATTCCATGTTGCATGATATACTGTTATACTTGCATTTCATTTATATGTCACATACATCATGCTTTCTGATTATGCGCATTGAGATATGTTGTTTCTATGATATTTCTGGATTTGGGAACCGTGGGTATTTCAAAGAGATTATGTAAATGTTTTAAAAACCCGGTTACCCTTGATATGATATTTCAGCATCCACCATGAGTTTTATCGGTTCTGATATATATATATATATATACCCCATGCGAGGAGGCGTAGATGCCGTATGAGGGTACATGGTGGGGCCCGGAGGTACCCGGGGCGAGAATGGATCGCTGGATTTGTTAGGCGGTGAGCCTGTCAGGGGAACCATACCGTCCGGTGACATTACCTATTACTCGGTGGTTATCTTGGGGATACCGACCGGAGTTATGTACGTATGATACGTCGAAAATAGAGGGTCGAAGCTGGGCACTCGGGTTTCGAGATAGCGTATGATACGTACCTATCAGGGCCAGTCTTGGTGACAGCGCCTGATAGATGAGGATTTACGTGCCGATGCTAGGCACATGTTTCATGATGTTTTCGAGTGTCGATGCTAGGCACTCAGGTTCCATGACTTGATTATATCCTCATATTTCCATGCATATGCTTTATGATGTTTACATGCATGATGCTTATTGTCATTGGGTGACAGGTGAACGGGATCCACATATATACGGACATTGATCACATACAAACTTTGATTACATTGATCATACTTCATATGTATATATAACAGTGGATAAGGACGCTGTTATATATGCCCTTACACCAATATTAGTGGAATGAGACGCTAATATATGTGTATTGATATCAATTTAGATACTTCATCATACTTATTCATGCAGACATACCTTATATTTATGATATGTTATTACCTGAGGCACTGGCACGGGCACTTGGCACTACATACATGTTTAGATGTTACATTGCCGCCTTATCATGTTTCAGACTTATTTTTTGAGGTTTATATTATCTACTGATCGTATTGACCTAGGATTATGTCATGCATTCGATTTCTGCTTGAAGATATTTTCTATTCACGAGTTGGCTACTCACCCCCGTTGTGCCACAGTTCTTGCAGGTTTTGCCGTACAGGTTCCATAGCGGCATTTCTGGCACACTGCTTCCTTTGCGGGTGAATTGCATTGGGTAGGTGGGTTCTTTTGCATCAGAACCACCATTGTACATATATTATTCATTTGTATCTAGAAATTCCATTAACCAAAACTTGTATATTGTTTCAGACTTAGACACTAGTGATGTATGATTTCGACCTTAGAGTCGCGCGTAGTAGTATTACGATTTTCATGTTATATTTAGTTTCCTTTGAGTTTTGATCCTCGCCCTTCGGCGTTGTATATTATATTGCTTGCGTGGTTGTGACCGTCGATTGACGAAGAGCTAGCTCCCGCTTGGGGATGCCTTTTATCATTGCATGTATATTATTCTTGTTGTACCCCGTTCGGGGCCAGTTTTTACAAAGGAAACTCTGCCGAAATTTTCATAAAAGACTATACATTTTAAAAATGCATATTCGGTTTAGTTATTTAGAAACCTTGACTTCAGAACATGTTTTCTTCACTTCTTTAAACTAGTTTTCTTTATTTACTCCTTAAAATGGTTTTAGATTTCTGGGCTTTTTGGCTTACTTGGATTAGATGGGGTCCTATAGACTTCATATGATTCAAGTGCCAGTCACGGGCTATTTCGGGTCGTGACAAAGTTGGTATCAGAGCGCTAGGTTAACCTTGGTTCGAGTCTAAGTTTGACTATGTGGATCCTAGGGCGTTTATATATATACGGACTTAGGCTTGACCTTATGGAACTTAGACTTAGTCGAGGGGGTATTAGACCCGAACTTTCGTCGCGTAGGATAACCCTTGGTTGATGGAGTATACGACTACAGCAGAGTGACATACCGTGTGTATGTTCCACGGCATACTTACGACACGCCACTCCGCTTAAGGAACCTTAGGATGTATATTTTCTTGCACAGTATTTTATTCATTCCTATGATCTATCCTCATCGATACTGGTTATGATTTTGCTGCCACGATCACACGGGCAGAGAGAGCTACGGCTAGAGTTGCGTCAGCTTGAGCTCGTCGCAGACGAGGACTGACCAGGGCGTGATTCCAGGGACATACGATTGCATTGAGAGGCGTCGTCTTATTATGTTTTCGCGCCATGAGCGTTTGGTGGATCGCCTTTACAAGATTTCTCGGACGTGCCGATTGGTACCAGAGGATCAGGCTACTGCTAGAGGCCAGCCAGGATGTGATGACCATTGATATATCGCTTATTCATGAGGATTGAGGCACTGTTCAGCGTACAAACGAATGTGCTAGTGGTTGCTGCAAATGACGAGATATCGCCCAGATGATTGGAGCTACTGCAGCACGAGTATACTTAGAGATATGATGGAAGGTTGCTAGTCACCCGAGGATGAATTACTAGGACGTGTGGTTCGTTAGCTTACCCGATGCGAGGTCATCAGATAGATTGATTCCAGCTAGAGGCGACTTCACGCAGGTTCGTTGAGAGTCGATTGAGACGATCGAATGTCAGGAGCTGTTTTCCAAGTTTAAAGTATTCGGAAAGACATTCAAGCGAGTCTATGGACCCTCTAGAAGAATGAAACCCTAACTCGACATAATGACTGTGTGAAAGCCTTTGAACCTTTGGGTTTGCGGCAGTTCCGCGGCGCCATTAGTAAGGCTTGGGTTTGCCCTTCTACGGTTGGACCACCGACGCTGTGGTATGTACTCGATACTATTAAACTGTACTCAAGATGTTGATCACTTGGGGGATTATGAGGTTCTGACGAGTCGATCGGATGGTTCGACATCATTCGGATATCATGTGATGGGACACATTGCTTGGGAGACTCCGGATACGAGTATAGCCATTGGAGCGTCGTCCATGCAGCCACGATGAGACGAGTCCGAAGCAGTCGATAGCAGAGAAAAAGTGGAGTAAGAGATTCGAGAAGGACCTCGACAGGACCTTTCTGGAATACTATAAGAGAAGACCTGGTCCCAGGAGTGGTCATATTGCGCACACCCAGCAGGCCAGAGTTTGGCATCGTCGACGAGATAGTTGACCAGGTTTAGATAAAGGACCTCACCCTGATGCGTTGTGAGTTGATCGAGGATGAACGAGTATTGAGTATTCTTCCGATGTTTGGGACGAGTTCCCGAGGACCTGTTCGGCCAGATATCTTCTACAGAGTGATGAAGCTATAGAGTACGCGATTTCGAGTCCGTGCGAGAGACTTCGGATTGACCGTGGCCGAGAACATTGCAGTGCGCAGATAGAGACGTGATGTCGAAGTGGACGATGATACAGACAAGCGGGACAAGAGGTTCGTGCGAGACGTTGACGAGCTGTCATTACTTCCCGTCGAGACTAGAGACCTGATATGCTTACAGAGGCATTGGGATACGTCCAGTCTCCGAGGAAATGTGTGCGGAACACGCAGATGTCCAGAAAACGAGAAAGGATTATGTAAGAGTACCAGCCCCCGTACAGTTCAGCATAGGCAAGATCGGAAGAGACCTTGAGCAGGATTCCTTCCAGGACACCGCTGTAATAAGATTTGCACCTAGGATCAGATGCGTCAAGTGCATTTAGAGAGCCAGAGGCCGATGCCAGTGACATGGTGCTTTACGAGTGGTCGTGATGATTGACCGAGAGATGACCGGAGAAGTGCCAAAACGGAATCGTCCCAGTTAGCACACCTGACAGGGCCGATGAGCCGATGGATCGTGAGATTGGTAATCCATAGAGAAGATAAAGACTCAGAGACAGAGGACGCCAGACCGTGAGCAAGAGGAAGTAGATATCTTGCACTGCTAGCATTGGATGCACCGACACCTTCCCGACTTTGAAGGAGGGATTACCGACGACGGTATTTATGATTTGTGATTTTGTGATTCGATTATCACGTATCTGTCACCTTGGATTTCGGTATTTTAGGTGATTTATTCGCATGATATTTGTTTTTATGCACCATGGTTGCACCTACTGGGTATTTATATTTTGCGCATAGTTATTACGCTTGAGGTATTGATTGTGATTTCATGCCTATTTTATGCCGGTGATTTGATTTACACTTCCAGCATAGTTTTCATGCACCTTTAGTGTTTTGATTTGAGGCACGTGGTTGTGAGCTTATACACGCGGTATACCTGATTTAGATTGAGTCGTATTGTATACCGTCGATTTCGATTTTGATATTTATATTGATTTCTTGCACTCCGTGCATTTGATTTGGATTTTCGCGCATGTTGGGCGCATGTTTTGAGATACGATTTTGGTGCACACCAGATGCACTAAATCGAGATTCTTCGTGCATGTCAGATGCACCTGATTTTACTGTCGGGCACACACGTTGCCTATGACAGATGTTGTGTGTACACCCATTGCACCTAGATATTGTTCTGTGCACATGTATGACACATATAGGGATTTTGATTTCCGTGCGCACCAGACGCACATGGTATTCTTATATACATTTTTAGGATTGATTTCTTATGGAGCAGTACATTTTTATGATATTTGCTATGTGTTTTCATACTGAGCAGGACTAGTCAGAGGACAATACCTGAATATATTTTGCATGCATTTACTTCATCTATTTACAGGTATAGATTTGGTATTTACATGTATAGTTCGGATTTATATCATATTGGTTTTGCTTTGGATTTGACATTTGTGTCTTTATCATGACTCCGATGATTGCGAGATACTTGACGGAGTTTCGATTTTGAGTTATATGCTCATTAATTATGCGCATG
This sequence comes from Agapanthus africanus, assembly GCA_030015575.1. Taxonomy (NCBI): domain Eukaryota; kingdom Viridiplantae; phylum Streptophyta; class Magnoliopsida; order Asparagales; family Amaryllidaceae; genus Agapanthus; species Agapanthus africanus. The sequence goes on from CM057340.1 coordinate 698,920,232, forward strand.
CATTGCGCTATGATGCGTTTTATTTGTTGATGATTTCGGAGCCCCGACAATTTGGATTTTTACTGAAATGTTTTAGAATTTGGGGGTTTAAATTTAAATTTGGGGACCGAATTTTTTTAAGGGGGGAAGAATGTAACATTTCAAAAAAAATAAATATTATTTTTAGGAATTTTTATAATTTAATATTATTTTAATGAATATTTTAATATTTCGGTATAATTAAATACAGATAAATGGGAAAAATTATGGAAAATTCTAAAATAGGGTATTTTTTGGAATTATGCCATTTTTAAGTTTTTATGATTAATTATATGCTAATTTAGTGCTGATCGCGATTAAAAATCGCTAATCGGCTTTTTAGCAATTTTGTGCAAAACATGCACATATCTTTTTTTCTACACTTGTGCATTTTCTATCATGTTTCTTTTGGGGTTACTATTTGAGTGAGAAGGAAATTGGAAAGAAAAGAAAAAGAAAAGAGAAAGGATTATAATATTGGGTATGGGCAAGTGAGAGAATGAGAGAGTGAGGTGTGTTGACTTAGACTTAGCCATTTTCCTTGATCCCCACACTCATTTCTCTCCCTCTCCTTCTTCATCTCATGCGGCTGCTGCTGCCCCTTCCTTCTTCCCCTCTTAAACTCCTCAAATCATCTCAAAAACAACTCCAAAACCCTATCTCCTTTTCACTAAAAAGATGCACAAGCTCAAGGCCAACACATTGGACCAAGAAAGCAAGGATTTTGGCCACTTAGGGCAACTCAAGAAAATTCTTGAGTTGCCAAATGAGGTATATACTGAACCATAAGCTTAGTTTTAGCATTACTTATACCCCTATGCTAGTTTAGAACCGGTATTGTTTGATTTGGTGGGCTTAAGGAAAACCTAGTTAGGGTTTGAGGGAATTTGGTTTATGATGTGAAATTGAGCTCAGTAGAGGCTATACAAACACCTTGTGCTAGATTTGAGACCAAAACCTGAGACTTGAAACCCAGAATATGGATTTAGAAACCGATATCGGAAGATTTGTGAAATTTTTGAAGGTTATATTGAATCTGCTATCACCCCGAGACTCTTAAAATTATTTTGGTTGGACAGTGATATGTGCAGGCACCCAGGAAGCGACCACCAGAACCCTAGCCCCTATCTCTCTTTCCCGGTCGCAAATAAATGCATTCTGGCCGCAAATTGCAGCCAGACCAGTGAGGAATTGGCTCGTTTTGGTTTTGGTGTCCCCTTATCAGTAGATTAGACCCCTGGCATGTGCAAAATTGTCCAATTTGACCTAGGGTGAAATCTGGGACCCTTTTCTCCAGTTGCTGTTTTGGATTCAGGTTTCTGTATTCCGTATTTTGAATTCTGGATTTGCGTATTGCGTTTTACCTCGAATACTTGGCGTTTATACGACGATATCGAGGATTGATTGATGGTTTTGAAAGCTTACCCATAGGTTCTAACCTATAGGCCCCTTAGCGTATCGTTTTGGTTTTTGTGTGTCATATTAGTATTGATTTGGTTTTAATACGCATTTATGATACGTTGATGTGTAGGTACCCCATGAAGACATCGGAACGATAAGCAAGCGCGTGGCGACGTCGAAAAATGAAGGCGCAAGGTGAGTAGAATCTTAGGGGGGAAGTCGGGTGGATGGCGTATAGCACCCGCGCAGTCCGAAGTTGGTATACTCTATATGTATATTATATATATATATATATGATAGCTTATAGTATGTCGTAGATTTTGTGATTTGATGTACTATGGATAGATTAGGGTTAGAAGTAAACTAGTGTAGATCATAGTCGCGAACCCTATAATAGGTTTACACCCACACGCACACCATTGCATATTCATTATACTTACACTGTGTTGATGATGATAGTGGATGACATTGGAGATGAGTCGATGATATTGGGCATAGTGCAATGAAATCAGTGATATGATATGATTTGTATTTGAGATACGACATGTGATTTTTAGCGGGCCTTTGGACGTGTGTTTCACACACGCTTTCATACTTATATAAATGGTATCGATTTGTACTAGACATAGATCAGTACCCCAGATTATGTGATATGATGATAAGGATACCAGATAATTGATGAGATAATGTGATATTGACCCGTACCCAGCTATTGGGATGCCGTACGACGATTTACCGTACGAGCTATATATTAATGATTGATCCTCACTCATGACTCGAGGATGTCAGATGATATACGGTATCGTACGGGATACTATTGAGGCGGGATCGCCGACTCTTATATATATATATATATATATCGACTCAGATTTAGGTGGTTTCCATACCCCTCCCGATGGACTTGATAGTTAGATCTGTAGTTAGTACAGTAGATGTTAGATTAGACCCGAGTCATACCTATTTCAAAACTAACGAATTGGGAGTATTTTAAAGACAGGAAAAAGGGATTCTACGGATACTTTAAAAAGGCACATCTTTTCTTAAAAACACCGTAGCCCTTATCTTACTAAAAGTCCCGATTCGTCTTATTTCAAATGGCATAACTGCATGACATATACATATTGATGTAGATTCTTCACCGTTGCGTTGATTATTCGATTTCCGCATATTCATGCTATTCACATCGCTTGCATGTGTAAATGTGTTTATTGCTATATACCATCATGCTGTTAGGACATCAGCACCATTATCGATGATGCGTATGTTCCACGTACACTTGGTTGCCGGCTCACACACTTCATCATCGATAATTGCCATGTCACTACACAATAGTATTATTGCATCAGGATATGACCCTTGTATGTGCATACTATTATTCCATGTTGCATGATATACTGTTATACTTGCATTTCATTTATATGTCACATACATCACGCTTTCTGATTATGCGCATTGAGATATGTTGTTTCTATGATATTTTTGGATTTGGGAACCGTGGGTATTTCAAAGAGATTATGTAAATGTTTTAAAAACCCGGTTATCCTTGATATGATATTTCAGCATCCACCATGAGTTTTATCGGTTCTGATATATATATACCCCCTGCAAGGAGGCGTAGAGGCCGTATGAGGGTACATGGTAGGGCCCGGAGGTACCCTGGGGCGAGAATGGATCGCTGGATTTGTTAGACGGTGAGCCTGTCAGGGGAACCATACCGTCCGGTGATGTAAATCCCCGTTTCCTTTCTAAATGAAATTTCCTATTTTCTGAATTCTAGTGATTACCTTATTCTTGACTTCATATATTTTTAGTTGGTTGTTTAAACCCTATTTTTTCTAGCTCTTTTGAAATTATAATCCTAACCCTAAAAGTTAAAACCAAGACTCAGAACAAATTAATACCAAGGCTAAAATAAATTAAAACCCAAAACTATATTACGTATACCTTCAGCCCATTCCAAATTCCTTTTAAAATAAATCTTTAAACAAAACCCTAACCCATTCCATCCCTTTAATAAACCCAATCCAATTTTATCAAATATTTTTCCCAGCCCACTCGATTTTTTTAAGTGAATTTTTAGAACAGCCCCGGCCCGTCCCCTTTAAAGTCCCTCAGCCATCGAATTAATTTTAAATAAATTCCTTATATTTTCCCGGCCTGTTTTAGCCCAGCCCTCACAAAGCCCTCAGCCCACAAGATTTTAAATAAAGGAATTCTTTTTAAAAAAAAAACTCGGGCCGGCCCACCCCCTCACCCGTTCCTCCTACCCGACCCGCTAACCACTATTCATCTTCCTTCAAAAATCCCCAACGGCTATCTCCTTTAACTCGCGCGCGACACCGCCTCCTCCGCCGTCGCTCACGCCCATGCCCTCGCCCTGCCGTTGCCCCACGTTTTCAACCTCGTCTCCCTTATCTCTTTCCCACCTCGCTCACCTTCTCACTTTTTCCAGTCCCCTCATCTCTCCCCCTCTCGAAGCTTACAAACCCATTTTCCCCCGATCACTCGTCGCCCCATCGACGGCGACAACACCTCGACAACCCCTCAGCGACCCTCTCTCAGCCTCCCTCCTTCTCCCTCTACAACTTCACAGCCCATCAACCCGAGCCCCTGCACACCCACTTCCCTGCACACAAACCCACTTAAACCAATCTCGACCACCTCACCCCATCGACGCCGGTGAACCCCCATCTCATCTGAACCATCCATCGACCTTCCACACCCTCAGCATCACCCTCATCTCTCCAGACCCGACCCCCACTGCTCCCCATCTCTCTCCAAAACTCCAAAACTATTTTCAATTTTTCCCCCACTGTGAAACTGCTCTGTACACGCTGCCGGAGCGACGCCGTCGACAGTCGGCAACCCCAACACTTCTCAGGCGAACCAGAGAGCACCCCTAAGCTTTCAGCGCACGCAAGACGACTCCGGGAAAACTCCGACGTGAAATTCGTGTTTCGAACTAGGCTCGCGGGAATCCGGTACGTGGCGTATATCGCGCGTTCGTGACGACACTATTGCCGTACGACCCCGAGGCATTCTCCAGGCAAGTATTTACTTGCTTCATGCTATAATAATCGTGTTACCAACCTAGATCATGTAGTTTACATACTTACTGATTTCCGATACGTATCATGACCTAAGTGCTCGATGTTAGTTACTAATGGAAATAATTGTCTAATTTGACGGAAATCGATATTTTATGTTGGCCCTTATAATGATGTATAACGTGTGTGAAGCCCGCTGGAAAATACGACTGTTAGTAACGAAAATCGATACCCCCAAACATGTCGTTAAAACTAGATTTTCCCTCGTAACTGAAAACGAATAAAATCACCATAAATCATACACATGTTGGAAAGATGCGTTTGAGGGCTTAAATCGAAGCCGACGTGACGAAATTTAATCCTATGTAAATTTCTGATCATTTCGGTTATATAACCATGAAGATAATTGGATTGGAACACGACTCTGGACTGCAGTCCAGAGCGTTTCTAATTAGGGTGTTCTGTCCAAAGACCTGCGTCCCCGTGTTTCCTGAAATAGTATGATACGGAACTTTACAGTAGTTATAAGCTATTTCTGTTAGTGAAAGAAAACAAGTGGTTTCATTTCGATTCATCACCGTTTGTTATTTTAAACTATATTTAAATGGGCAGAACGTAAAGCTGTTCAGAACAATTTCTGAAATGACATATTGAGGTTAAACTGTGTGTAACTTTCAACGTACAGATGCGATTGAGGATCCGTCTGTTGCGTTGAATACTTTATCGAAAACCCTAGATTTCATTTAACCGTGACATTGCTAAATTTTGAGCCCAACCGGGTGAAATTCGTGTCGCGAAACAGACGTTCAGTTCTGAAATTGAAATTCCAGCCGCGAGCACTTAAACTGAAACAGTTATATCTTGAAAACCGAAACTCCGATTGAACTGAAACAAATTTTGATGAATTACTGACTGATTTTTCTATATATCTTACTTACATCATTTTTGCTGAATTCGTAACATATTAATTTGTGCAATTTATTTTAGTTCATGACATGCATGTTAATTCATAACATACAGAGCTTATTGGTAGCATACAATACATATATCATACCCTGGTCATATACTCAGTGTTAGTGCGTGTGGACATTGCATTATCGTGCGTGATAGATGTTGGTTTAGGAGTGACGAGTACACCAATGGAAAGTGAATATTCGTGACCGTGATTGATACAGTGGACAGTGATGAAATCGTGCCATTGGTATACTTGTACACGACTAGATCAATATCATAAATAGTGTAATCTGGGGAAAAAGGGGAAATCAAAGTGGAAAGAGTATCGTATTTAGCGGGACCGTGTTTAGAGGATGATCATTCGAACCGTGATACTTATACGTGTAGGACAGGATCTAGCGATCCGGCTGACAGGGTTATGTCCCGGGCATGTGGGCCGCTGTCTCGGGTATGTACGAGACTCCTGTTAAACATGATCCTCCTTCCACTATGTGATTTCAAACATGACCTAGAGACCGATAGGGACACATAACATATTCTGCATCATATTGTGACCTGGTGTTTACTCGCATTATTCTCATACCAGTATTACCTCATTTACCTGTTTCATCTGATTATAATAATATTATTATTTGTGTCGCTCTGACGACCTGAGTATGCATGCTCAGATTCTGCGGGAGGACCAGCACAGGAGACGGATCTATCCTTTGAGTTCACGGAGATATAGTTTGGTGTACCTTCTTCATTTACTGCTTTCCAATAAAGAGATTGTGAGATTGAACTTGGTTAGTTATCGTTCTTATTATCTGTAATCTGTGAACAATGAAATTTTAATGTAATAAATTAGTGATGTGATTCCTTTAATACTGTGCTTATTTATTGAATACCATGTAGCGCTAGAAGCCGAAGTGTGACTACGGCAGGATGATTCCTTGACCGTAGGAGCATGGCTGGCCTAGTCATCCTTCGTTTTCCGTATTTTGGGAAGCGGGGCGTGACATGGTTTAGTTGGTATCAGAGCCTGTGTTAGTATCAAGGGATAACATTAACTAAACTGTATTACGTTATTCTTGTTTCACTACTCTTGATTTCTATCCTTGAATCTGAACCTATTCTTTTGAATCTTCCAGTGATATGACGTCCCCGAACGACCCCTCCTCGGACTCCAGCTCTCAGGACCGCACGGAAAGAATACTCAGTGCGCTGACCACTCTCGCGGAAGCTCAGGAGAGGAAGATAGATTTGCTTACTGAGGGACTCAGAGCGATTACCGCTGCAGGAGGACCCTCCGCACTTATTACCGCCCCCGAGGGCGCTACTCCACCAGCTTATCAGGCTAGGGCTGGTACTGTGTCAGACTTCCAACGGTTACACCCAGCTACGTTCACAGGGCTAGCTGAACCCCTTGAGGCTGAACAATGGCTGGTAAACATGGAAAATTTATTGGCAGCCGCCAGGGTTCCAGAGGAAGACAGAGTGGATGTGATAAAGATACAATTATAAGACGAGGCCTGTACATGGTGGTCGGTGGAAGAAAGCAGACTTGAAGGGCCGATCGAATGAACCAAGTTTAAGGAGTGCTTCTTAGATCATTATTTTCCTCTCACAGCCAAGGCAGAAATGGAGGAAAAGTTTATTCTTTTAAAGCAGAATGGACGCCCAGTGGACGTTTATGCGGCAGAGTTCAACCGTCTGAGCCGCTTTGCTCCATACATGGTCAAATCAGAAGTCACCAGGGCCAGGCGTTTCCTTCAGGGGTTAGATTTTGAGTTGCAGCAGCTGATTGCATCGTTGGATCTACAGACTTTCGCACAGATACTCAACGCGGCGAGAGTTCAGGAGCAATTGATTAACAAATTCAGGAGACCCCCAGTCGTTCCAGCACGTACCCACGTGCCTTCTCGAGGAGCCATACCGGTTCACAGAGCAGGGACAACGCAAATGAAGCGCCCGTTTGTACCACAGCATCGCCCCCAGAGACAGGGCGTAACTTGCGGCTATTGCGGTAGAGGAGGACATACTCAGAAGGACTGTCGCCGTGCCAAGGGACAGTGCTTGATTTGCGGTTCCAGTCAACACAGGATTAACAGTTGTCCTGAACGAGCAGAAATACAGGGAGGTTCTGGACCGTCACAGCAGAGGCCGCAGGAGCAGAGGCAACCATTTACAGGTCGCGGTCAGGGACGGGCTTTCACCTTGACCGCCGAGCAGGCAGAGGCGTCAGGAGACGTGGTTACAGGTACTCTACTCGTACATTCCTTGCCAGCTAGAGTACTATTTGATTCAGGAGCATCGCATTGTTTCTTGTCTGAGCATTTCACCAATACACACTCAATACCACATGAACCACTAACCAAGGGATGGGAAATTCATACGGGTAATGGCATTATTATATCTAGTCGGGAATGTAGATTATGCCCGGTTGTAGTGTGTGGTAGGGAATTCTATGCGAATTTCCTCCTAATTGGGACAGGCAGTTACGACGCAATTCTCGGGATGGATTGGATGAGCACTTTCCATGCAGTTATCGACTGTCGGGCAAGGAAGGTGATCTTCCGCATCCCCAATCACCCGGAGTTTATTTTCGAGGGCGGAAGCGAATCTTTGGAACCAGCTAAGTACAGAGCAAAGCCTAAGGAACTGACAGCCATGGAGATTGATAAGAGCCCAGCCCCAGAAATTGTTCGGTACTTTCTAGACGTATTTCCTGAAGATCTACCAGGTCTACCACCTCCTCGAATTTTGGAGTTCTCAATCGATTTGATTCCAGGTACAGCCCCAGTATCCAGAGCCCCCTACAGAATGGCACTAGTTGAGTTGGCGGAGTTGAAGAAGCAGGTTGAAGAACTGTTGGAGAAGGGATTTATTCGGCCAAGCGCTTCACCGTGGGGTGCACCAGTCCTATTAGTAAAGAAGAAGGATGGATCGTTGCGAATGTGTATAGATTATCGGGAGATGAACAAGGTCACAATAAAGAACAAGTACCCAATACCGCGCATTGACGACCTATTCGATCAGCTAAGTGGGGCCAAGGTATTCTCGAAGTTGGATCTCCGTTCTGGATATCATCAAATCAGAGTAGCAGCCGAGGACATATGCAAGACGGCTTTCAGGACCCGATACGGACATTACGAGTTTCTTGTGATGCCGTTCGGTGTTACCAATACCCCAGCAATATTCATGGATTTAATGAACAGGGTGTTCGCAAAATACTTAGACACGTTCGTCGTTGTATTTATCGACGACAAACTTATCTACTCGAAGACCTGGGAAGAGCACGCTGAGCATTTGCGCACGGTCCTACAAATTCTTCGGGAAGAGAAGCTGTATGCGAAGCTGAGCAAGTGTGAATTTTGGCTCGACAAGGTACAGTTTTTGGGACATATTGTTTCGGACGAAGGCATCTCGGTGGACCCGGCAAAGATAGAATCTGTCAGAGATTGGCCGACGCCGAAGTCAGTAGCAGAGATCAGGAGTTTTCTGGGATTGGCGGGTTATTATCGGAGATTCGTCCAAGATTTCTCAAGAATCGCGGAACCTTTGACGCGGCTAACACGGAAGGACGTGCCGTTTACATGGACAGAGGAGTGCACTCAGGCATTCGACACACTAAAGCAGAAGTTAACCACGGCGCCTATTCTTACAGTACCAGATAATTCCGGTGGTTTGGTAATACACAGTGATGCCTCGGGGAAGGGTTTAGGCTGTGTTTTGATGCAACACGGCCGAGTGGTTGCTTACGCCTCTCGACAACTGAGAAACCACGAGAAGAACTACCCCACGCATGACTTGGAGTTAGCCGCGGTAGTCTTTGCATTAAAGATTTGGAGACACTATCTATTGGGTGAGAAAGTGGAGGTTTACACGGATCATAAAAGTCTGAAGTATGTTTTCACCCAGAAAGAACTGAACATGAGGCAGCGCCGATGGCTAGAGCTAATGGCAGATTATGACTTGGACCTTCAGTATCACCCGGGGAAGGTCAATGTTGTACCAGACGCACTCAGTCGCAAACCAGCGGTCATGATGTTGACCGATCAGAGGAGTATTATTGAGGATTTCCAGAGACTTGAACTTGAGGTCATTACTCCGAACGCACTCAGTCAATTTTGGCAACTACAGGTGCAATCTTCCCTAGTGGATCGCATCAAGATTGCACAAGCGGATGATCCCCGATTGCAAAAATTCAGAGAGCAAGTGGAAGCTGGATTGAGAACGGATTTGATTATACATGAAGATGGCTCTCTGAGATTCGGTAGCAGACTCTGTGTACCTAAAGGGGATGTACGAGAAGAAGTTTTGGCTGAAGCACACAGTTCAGCTTATTCTGTGCATCCAGGAGGTACAAAAATGTATCAGGATCTAAAGCAGCACTTTTGGTGGAACGGAATGAAGCGGGAAATTGCGAGGTTCGTATCCAGATGCTTGGTATGTCAGCAGGTGAAGGCGGAACATCAGAGAACAGCAGGATTATTACAACCATTGCCGATACCTGAATGGAAGTGGGAGCACATTACTATGGATTTTGTGACGGCTTTACCACGGAGCCCTAGAGGCAATAATGCTATTTGGGTTATCGTCGATCGCCTCACAAAGGTTGCACACTTCCTACCTTTCCGAGTGGGACAGTCGACTGAATCACTGGCAGAAAGATATATGCAAGAGATTGTGCGACTTCACGGTGTTCCAGTCAGCATTGTGTCAGACCGGGACACGAGATTTTTGTCGCACTTTTGGAAGAGCCTACAGGAGAGTTTGGGAAGCCGCCTTAAATTCAGCACAGCTTATCACCCACAGACGGATGGACAATCCGAGCGTACAATTCAGACGCTCGAGGATATGTTGAGAGCCTGTATGTTGGACTTTCAGGGTTCCTGGGAGGACCATCTGCACCTAGTCGAGTTTTCTTACAACAATAGTTATCAGGCTAGTATTCAGATGGCTCCTTTTGAAGCGCTATATGGGCGGAAGTGTCGATCCCCAGTATGTTGGGATGATGTGGGAGAACGAAGATTACTGGGCCCCGAACTCATTGTTCAAACAGTTGACAAGGTCCAAATGATCAGGCAGCGTATTAGGACGACTCAGGATCGACAGAAGAGTTGGGCAGACACCAGCAGAAGGGCACTTGAGTTCAAAGTTGGAGATCATGTATTCTTGAAGATTTCCCCTACTCGTGGAGTTATCAGATTCGGAAGTCGGGGAAAACTTAGTCCCCGTTTTATCGGACCTTTTGAGGTGCTAGAGCGAGTAGGAGAAGTGGCCTATCGACTGGCCTTGCCTCCATCGCTAGCTGGTGTGCACAATACCTTCCACGTGTCACAGTTGCGGCGTTATGTCCGGGATGAGAGTCATGTCCTGGACCATTCAGAGCTAGTCTTGGGTACTGACTTATCGTACGAGGAGCAACCTACCACCATTCTCGACCGCAGAGAGAAAGTGCTGAAGAATAAAGTCATTCCGTTAGTCCGAGTGTTTTGGGGCGGTCGTTCCCCAGGAGAATCCACCTGGGAGCGGGAGGAAGATATCCGTGATCGTTATCCACATCTCTTTGTTTAGTACATTGTATTCTTTCATCCTTGTTAAATTTCGAGGACGAAATTTTCGTTAAGGGGGGTATGATGTAAATCCCCGTTTCCTTTCTAAATGAAATTTCCTATTTTCTGAATTCTAGTGATTACCTTATTCTTGACTTCATATATTTTTAGTTGGTTGTTTAAACCCTATTTTTTCCAGCTCTTTTGAAATTATAATCCTAACCCTAAAAGTTAAAACCAAGACTCAGAACAAATTAATACCAAGGCTAAAATAAATTAATACCCAAAACTATATTACGTATACCTTCAGCCCATTCCAAATTCCTTTTAAAATAAATCTTTAAACAAAACCCTAACCCATTCCATCCCTTTAATAAACCCAATCCAATTTTATCAAATATTTTTCCCAGCCCACTCGATTTTTTTAAGTGAATTTTTAGAACAGCCTCGGCCCGTCCCCTTTAAAGTCCCTCAGCCATCGAATTAATTTTAAATAAATTCCTTATATTTTCCCGGCCTGTTTTAGCCCAGCCCTCACAAAGCCCTCAGCCCACAAGATTTTAAATAAAGGAATTCTTTTTAAAAAAAAACTCGGGCCGGCCCACTCCCTCACCCGTTCCTCCTACCCGACCCGCTAACCACTATTCATTTTCCTTCAAAAATCCCCAACGGCTATCTCCTTTAACTCGCGCGCGACACCGCCTCCTCCGCCGTCACTCACGCCCACGCCCTCGCCCTGCCGTTGCCCCACGTTTTCAACCTCGTCTCCCTTATCTCTTTCCCACCTCGCTCACCTTCTCACTTTTTCCAGTCCCCTCATCTTTCCCCCTCTCGAAGCTTACAAACCCATTTTCCCCCGATCACTCGTCGCCCCATCGACGGCGACAACACCTCGACAACCCCTCGGCGACCCTCTCTCAGCCTCCCTCCTTCTCCCTCTACAACTTCACAGCCCATCAACCCGAGCCCCTGCACACCCACTCCCCTGCACACAAACCCACTTAAACCAATCTCGACCACCTCACCCCATCGACGCCGGTGAACCCCCATCTCATCTGAACCATCCATCGACCTTCCACACCCTCAGCATCACCCTCATCTCTCCAGACCCGACCCCCACTGCTCCCCATCTCTCTCCAAAACTCCAAAACCATTTTCAATTTTTCCCCCACTGTGAAACTGCTCTGTACACGCTGCCGGAGCGACGCCGTCGACAGTCGGCAACCCCAACACTTCTCAGGCGAACCAGAGAGCACCCCTAAGCTTCCAGCGCACGCAAGACGACTCCGGGAAAACTCCGACGTGAAATTCGTGTTTCGAACTAGGCTCGTGGGAATCCGGTACGTGGCGTATATCGCGCGTTCGTGACGACACTGTTGCCGTACGACCCCGAGGCGTTCTCCAGGCAAGTATTTACTTGCTTCATGCTATAATAATTGTGTTACCAACCTAGATCATGTAGTTTACATACTTACTGATTTCCGATACGTATCATGACCTAAGTGCTCGATGTTAGTTACTAATGGAAATAATTGTCTAATTTGACGGAAATCGATATTTTATGTTGGCCCTTATAATGATGTATAACGTGTGTGAAACCCGCTGGAAAATACGACTGTTAGTAACGAAAATCGATACCCCCAAACATGTCGTTAAAACTAGATTTTCCCTCGTAACTGAAAACGAATAAAATCACCATAAATCATACACATGTTGGAAAGATGCGTTTGAGGGCTTAAATCGAAGCCGACGTGACAAACTTTAATCCTATGTAAATTTCTAAACATTTCGGTTATGTAACCATGAAGATAATTGGATTGGAACACGACTCTGGACTGCAGTCCAGAGCGTTTCTAATTAGGGTGTTCTGTCCAAAGACCTGCGTCCCCGTGTTTCCTGAAATAGTATGATACGGAACTTTACAGTAGTTATAATCTATTTCTGTTAGTGAAAGAAAACAAGTGGTTTCATTTCGATTCATCACCGTTTGTTATTTTAAACTATATTTAAATGGGCAGAACGTAAAGCTGTTCAGAACAATTTCTGAAATGACATATTGAGGTTAAACTGTGTATAACTTTCAACGTAAAGATGCGATTGAGGATCCGTCTATTACGTTGAATACTTTATCGAAAACACTAGATTTCATTTAACTGTGACATCGCTAAATTTTGAGCCCAACCGGGTGAAATTCGTGTCGCGAAACAGACGTTCAGTTCTGAAATTGAAATTCCAGCCGCGAGCACTTAAACTGAAACAGTTATATCTTGAAAACCGAAACTCCGATTGAACTGAAACAAATTTTGATGAATTACTGACTGATTTTTCTATATATCTTACTTACATCATTTTTGCTGAATTCGTAACATATTAATTTGTGCAATTTATTTTAGTTCATGACATGCATGTTAATTCATAACATACAGAGCTTATTGGTAGCATACAATACATATATCATACCCTGGTCATATACTCAGTATTAGTGCGTGTGGACATTGCATTATCGTACGTGATAGATGTTGGTTTAGGAGTGACGAGTACACCAATGGAAAGTGAATATTCGTGACCGTGATTGATACAGTGGACAGTGATGAAACCGTGCCATTGGTATACTTGTACACGACTAGATCAATATCATAAATAGTGTAATCTGGGGAAAAAGGGGAAATCAAAGTGGAAAGAGTATCGTATTTAGCGGGACCGTGTTTAGAGGATGATCATTCGAACCGTGATACTTATACGTGTAGGACAGGATCTAGCGATCCGGCTGACAGGGTTATGTCCCGGGCATGTGGGCCGTTGTCTCGGGTATGTACGAGACTCCTGTTAAACATGATCCTCCTTCCACTATGTGATTTCAAACATGACCTAGAGACCGATAGGGACACATAACATATTCTGCATCATATTGTGACCTGGTGTTTACTCGCATTATTCTCATACCAGTATTACCTCATTTACCTGTTTCATCTGATTATAATAATATTATTATTTGTGTCGCTCTGACGACCTGAGTATGCATGCTCAGATTCCGCGGGAGGACCAGCACAGGAGACGGATCTATCCTTTGAGTTCACGGAGATATAGTTTGGTGTACCTTCTTCATTTACTGCTTTCCAATAAAGAGATTGTGAGATTGAACTTGGTTAGTTATCGTTCTTATTATCTGTAATCTGTGAACAATGAAATTTTAATGTAATAAATTAGTGATGTGATGATTCCTTTAATACTGTGCTTATTTACTGAATACCATGTAGCGCTAGAAGCCGAAGTGTGACTACGGCAGGATGATTCCTTGACCGTAGGAGCATGGCTGGCCTAGTCATCCCTCGTTTTCCGTATTTTGGGAAGCGGGGCGTGACAGGTGACATTACCTATTACTCGGCGGTTATCTTGGGGATACCGACCGGAGTTATGTACGTATGATACGTCGAAATTCGAGGGTCGAAGCTGGGCACTCGGGTTTCGAGATAGCGTATGATACGTACCTATCAGGGCCAGTCTTGGTGACAGCGCCTGATAGATGAGGATTTACGTGCCGATGCTAAGCACAAGTTTTATGATGTTTTTGAGTGTCGATGCTAGGCACTCAGGTTCCATGATTTTATTATATCCTCATATTTCCATGCATATGCTTTATGATGTTTACATGCATGATGCTTATTGTCATTGGGTGACAGGTGGACGGGATCCACATATATACGGGCATTGATCACATACAGACTTTGATTACATTGATCATACTTCATATGTATATATAACAGTGGATGAGGACGCTGCTATATATGCCCTTACACCAATATTAGTGGAATGGGATGCTAATTTATGTGTATTGATATCAATTTAGATACTATATCATACTTATTCATGCAGACATACCTTATATTTATGATATGTTATTACCTGAGGCACTGGCACGAGCACTTGGCACTACATACATGTTTAGATGTTACATTGCCACCTTATCATGTTTCAGGATTATTTTTTGAGGTTTATATTATATACTGATCGTATTGACCTAGGATTATGTCATGCATTCAATTTCTGTTTGAAGATATTTTTCTATTCACGAGTTGACAACTCACCCCCGTCGTGCCACAGTTCTTGCAGGTTTTGCCGTACAGGTTCCATAGCGGCATTTCTGGCACACTGCTTCCTTTGCGGGTGAATTGCATTGGGTAGGTGGGTTCTTTTGCATCAGAACCACCATTGTACATGTATTATTCATTTGTATCTAGAAATTCCATAAACCAAAACTTTTATATTGTTTCAGACTTAGACACTAGTGATGTATGATTTCGACCTTAGAGTCACGCGTAGTAGTATTACGGTTTTCATGTTATATTGAGTTTCCTTTGAGTTTTGATCCTCACCCTTCGGCATTGTATATTATATCGCTTGCGTGGTTGTGATCGACGATTGACGAAGAGCTAGCTCCCGCTTGGGGATACCTTTTATCATTGCATGTATATTATTCTTGTTGTACCCCGTTCGGGGCCGGTTTTTACAAAGGAAACTCTGCCGAAATTTTCATAAAAGACTATACATTTTTAAAATGCATATTCGGCTTAGTTATTTAAAAACCTTGACTTCAGAATATGTTTTCTTCACTTCTTTAAACTAGTTTTCTTTATTTACTCCTTAAAATGGTTTTAGATTTCTGGGCTTTTTGGCTTACTTGGATTAGATGGGGTCCTATAGACTTCATATGATTTAAGTGCCAGTCACGGGTTATTTCGGGTCGTGACATTCGCTTCTTGCAGTCTCTTTGATTCTGGCAGTTGTAGACCGTTTCTTAGGGCGTCCTTGAATATCTTGTGGACTTTTTCCCTTTTGAAAGAATAGACCTTATCCAGTTTCTCTTTCAGAGGCGATTCCCCTTCGGTGTATGTATCGGAGGGACTGGAGGCTGATCGCGGCTGTTTTTCGTGAATGCGCTCCTCTCTTAGGCTGAAGGGGGTGTCGGTTGGCTTCCTCCGGGTATCAATCCCTGGCTCATGAACCAAAATTTGATTCTGCTGTAATTGTAATCGGGCGACTTGGGTCGTGAGATTTGCCGCGACGTTTGTCAATTCGTCGACCTTAGACTGTACCTTGGCTAACTTCTAATCCCTGTCCTGAAGCTGTCTCTGAAGCCATCGGAATAATGCTTGTTCTGTAGTTCCGGTTATGACAACCGGGTCATCCTTATTGCCTGAGCTCAATTTCGCAGGAACCCCGGGCTCTTTTGGCTTATCGGCCTGAGCGAGCTCTTCATCATTTAGACCAAGTCGACGTCAGGTAGCATCCACCATATCATCACCATGGCTGTGAAGCATAGGAGTGTTCGTTTCTTTATGTCCGACCATGTAGACAGTGTGGACCACATATCCAGCCGTCTCTTTATCTTTGGCGGGGTAACCTCGTTCTTGGAGCCTTATGAAGCTTAGCATAGCATGAGCCCTCGCCCCTTTGTTGGCTCTGTATCTGAGTCTTTTCTGCCTTAGCTTCTCGATTTTGAGGGCTTGGCGGGCATCCATTTTCTGGGAAGCCACCGTGAGTCGATTGATAGGGAGCTTAAAGAAGATACCCGATCGAGCAGTTGTCGAGGGTACCACTGGAGCTTTCCTGAGATGCCCCGTTTCTTCGTTGACATTGATGGCCTTGCTCCCAGCTGGAGTGATGGAGAGTCGTTCGGAAACGGATTTGTCCTTGGGCTGAGGTACCCTCGCGACCATGACATTCGGCCTTTTCCTTTTTGAGACCGGTTTGTCTGTTACCGGAACTTGAGGCGCTGTGACGACGTTAGCTGACATGAACATAATAGAGCCAAATGGTAGTGGCGGCTCCTCCCACTGTCGTCCGAGACTGGCCGGAAGGACCGTCCTGGAGTCCATCTTCATCGTGTAGGAGATTGGAGCCGTGCTGAGAGCTAAGTTCATCTTTGGAGACATTATTGAAAATTATTTGCTTGAAAGCCTGCATGAAAGAGCATTATTTTAGTATAAATGTCGATATGTATGTTAATTGAGTTCACATGAATGTTTAAAACGAAATATGGGAGGAGAAATTGGGTCCCACCGGGCGTGCTAGAATCTGTAGGGTGTTTTTCGTCACCCCATTGAGATGAAAACATGAGTGCGCTTGTCAGGCGCATTACAGATTCTCCCTGCCTAGGGTAGGCGGGAGTTTATTGATTGTGGGGATCCGAATCTCCGCCATCTGCGAACTAAGCCGCCATTAATTACCCCTCGCTTTTGGAGCGAGAGAACCTCCGATTGACGGGTCAAACAGGTCATGCGAACTCAATGTGCAGTGTTGTGTTTTGAAGGGGTCTTGGATATATCGGGGGCCCTGCAGAGTTTTTACGGGGGCCGCGCTACCCGGATAGCGGGCTGGGGGTCAAGGGGGCTAGCAGCCCCTTGCGGGGTGCGGGGCAGTGCCCCGTTAGAAATTTTTTCTAACAGGGGAGGTATTTTTAGTGTGGAGTGGTGTAAAATGAGGGAAAAATGGCGTCCAAAGGACGCGTGGGTGCTAGCGCCTCGCGTTCCTAGCACGCAGGCGTTGGCGCCTCACGTGCTTGGCACGTGGGCACCGGGCGCTTGATTAGTCTGTCAAAAACATGAGTTTACCGCAATCAGAAACGGCGTCGCTTCGCAGCTAGCCGGTGAGTACGGGTCGATCCACAGAGACGGGTAAATTCCTTTTATGTGTTTTAACGAGTTGATTCAAGATGTCGTTTTGGTTGGTTTATAAAAATCTAGAAAAACTGGATCTAATTAATCTAATTAAAAGTCTTGCTAGGGTTAGGCTTAGGGGATGTTTTGGAGATTAACGTTTCCTTCACCGCTTTCAATGCCTTCTTTTTTAGATCTATTAGATGTTACGGTAATTATCAATAAAGTGGATCCAAATCTTTTGGGAAGATGTTTCTTCCTCTAGATTTGTATCCTTCCTTTGTTGATAATTACCCTAACCCCCATGGAAAATGCGCGCAACCGGCCCTTTATACTACGGTTCACCGTTACCTCGAGGGGTAGGGTGCCGTAGGGAGCGGTTGTGTGCGTATGCATGGAGTTCTAACTCTAAAGTGAAGGTGGCATTGAAAGGGGTGAGAGATCTCATCTCTCAACCCTTTCGCTAAGGCTAACCCTAACAAGCGAGGAGACTACTCGCTCATTAGGGGATGATAAAATATACTAGAAAATAAAAGCAAGGAAATAAAATTACCTACTGATTTGATGGCTCCCTCCAAGTAGAAGACAGAATAGATCTGAATATCATTCCCAGAAATTCTGAATTTTATTTATTGAAAAGAGGCATAAGGTTTTACAATTTTGAGATTACAATTTATAAGTAAACAGGAGAATTAGGGTTTCAGAGTCTCGCACATGCGCAATTACTGATTTGACCTCTAAAAATCCCAACACCCGAACCGTCGCGGCAACAGAAGAAAAATCCACCGACACGGGCATTAGAAGGCCACGTATCCGCGGCAATTGGGCGCTTGGGCCGCGGATCCGCGGCACTTTGGTGGGCTTGGCCCACCATTTTATTCTGGGGTCCTTTGTGGTTGTCTGGGCTTGTCATAAATTCTTCCCATTTCTCTGTTTGGCTTCTTACTCTTCTCCAGATCTTTAGTGAAAAACATGTAGCGATCTTTTAACCGTTTTGCTTTGACATTTCTGGACCTTGCACCGTCTTGTACCCATGTGAACTGTTATTAGTTTAGGCTTGACTGGGATCCTTCTATTTGTTGGTCAAAAGTCCATTTTTCTGTCGTTTTGTGTCTTTTTCACTGTATTTGCTCCAGAACCCTGTATCCTGTAATATGCAACAAACGTGCGTCAAGAGTACCTGTTTACTTATAAAACGGATAAGAATAGGGGAATGAAAAATGTAATATTATGGTCTGAACAAATACCCCCAAACTTATCTTTTGCTCGTCCTCGAGCAAACTTGTTTTTATTCACTAAAATCCTAACCACACTTTCGCAGGGAAACGCGATTGCACTGAGCACGTGCAACAAGCCGTTAAACCTCTAGGTGTCCCTAGTAGGAGGAGTGTTGTCTCCTGAGGGTTTTCAGCGGATTACACCCACAAAATCCTATCAACTCGACCCATTGACTTTTGTTCTCCAATTAGGTTTTCTAACAAGGAATTCTATTATCGTTGACCCGTAAATTATCCACCCATATTTTTCACGCTTCCTCATCATTTAACTTAAGATTATATATGTTCTATAGACTTATTTAGCTTTCGGCATTTCTTAAGTCTTCCTTCTAGGGTTTCATCTCTACTTAGGAATTTTCTATCAACTTTATTAAAGATACAAATTTTATCTTTCATTCCTCTCTCTTATCTAAATTCCAATCACATACCCCTACGTGTGTGTATAGATCACCCCTACACTTGGAAATTCAAATCAAGCAATCGTACTCTCGTCCTTTGTCCAAAGCACTTATTAATTAGTGAATTTTTAAATGAAATTTGCTTACACATCCTTCATGCGACCGTTAATACTTCTTGAGGTACCAACGACCGATTATAAAATGCGTTTGCACTTTAAAGCGTACTTCCTAGTCTTTGCAACACCCAAGGCTTTAGCAGTGACTCCCAAACCAGTTGGTCTAAGGCACTAGGTGATAAGGCACCCTCGCTAAATATTTTTCTATTTTTACAGCCTTAGGTAATCACAAAAACCAGTGTCCATTTTTTTATTCTTTATTCATACTTTTTCTTTTATTTTCTTCGTACTAAGGACTTTAGATAAGAGCATTTCAAGGTCTCTTCTACTATTCCAAGTTTCAAGGTGCGTGAATGTGCAATTTGTAGGGTATACATTTTCAGAATCTAGACTTAAGCTAGAAACTATTTTTCAAACTTATACTCTAATAAGAACATCAATACTCTTCCCTTGTTTCGATTTAGCCCAAGAAGTGAACCCAAAATTTGCCTATTTCTAAATAAACTACAAGGCATATACTTTTTACCGTTAAACTTTAAGGAAGGTTATTTTTAGGGTTTTTAATTTACTAAGTCTAAGATCTAGTTGTTCCTAACCAGTTAACCTATTTGTCAAACTCAAGTCAAATAAGCCAAAATTGAATACGATAATTTTATAATTTTTCAAATTTTTCAAATTTTTCTGGGTTTTCAAATAAGTATGCAAATGCAAAAAATATGTACAAATGAATGCGAAGGAAGAAGACGTACCGAGCATACCCCCAAACTTGAACTTGACAGTGTCCTCACTGTCATGCTAAACCAAGAGGGTCAAAATACCGATACTCCCCTGTTTATTTATTTATAATTTTTTAATGTTTTGAATTTTTTTTTAATTTTTTTATAGAAAAAGAAAACAAAAGGATATATACATATATACAACAAGATCCCCCCAAAGTTAAGCTTGGCCTTACACAAGCCAAATGTTAGCACCAACCATTCAAAAATCTTATCATGGTAATGGTAGAGTTGGTGCAGGAATGGAATGGAAAGAAAAGAGATGAAAAGCACGCGAGACCATGTGGAAAGAAGAATGGTAGAATATGGTCTCGATAGGGGAGAAGAAAGACGGAAAGAAGAAAGAAGTGGAGTGCGATCTTTAGGGTGTAAATTGAGTGAATAAATTAGCGCAATTTGTGATGACCGATGTGTTAAAAGCGATTGCGCTAACCTACCAACTCGTCGTGCAATGGGGTCAAATCCCTCAAGATTCGCAAGAAAACATGAGTACGCCGAACTTGGTATAGGAGATGAAAGCGTAACGGTCATTTGTTCGGTCGGAACAATAGGAAGGAGGGAGGGTGATATAACAGTCAAAGGTTCAGGAGGCTGAATTGGAAAATCCGACACATCAAATAAAAATGGTTCAACCTCGATATTATCCTCAAGACTCTCCTCAGTACTATCCTCAATATTTAATTCATCCATGCCATTATCATCAAAATCTAGACGCATATGAGATTCGGGGGAAACATTTAATAACTCAGGATGATGATTTGAACATAAAATTCCAAGCAAATCGACATGTTCATCATCCGAAATATTCCCGGCGTCTATATCCTTAATCAAGTGAAAATCAATTTCTTTAGACACCTCATCAGCATGGATATGTATCGATTTAGGTTCTAGAGTGGAGGTGTAAAGATCGAAAGGATTAGGTGTGGTTTCACTCGAAGGGGGTTCCTCACAATTTGGCAAATCAAACACTACAAAATCATACAACTCGTTTTTATTTTCAACTGGTGAATCATTTGGAACAATCGATGGAAAACTGGAGTTGTGGGCTTCAATTGGGTAAGGGTAGGTTTGATTTGAAAATCCTCTCTCATTCTCACTCTGTCCAACTGCCGCCTTATACATTGAAAAATTCGGAGCTAGCGGGACACTAGCTACCGGTTCACTAGGTTGCATAAGGGCGGCCATGGACGCTTCCACATTTCTCATCATTTTATTTGTTGCAGCAATATATGCTTCCAACGACTCTTCCAAACTAGACTTAGGTGGTGAGGGGATTTCAGTAAAAGATTCAAAATTGGTTGGATATGTGAAACTCCCTAATGGCTGTGTCGAAACAGTGTCTAGTGAAGGTGGGAAAGTCGGGTATGACTGGTAGGAAGTAGGTGGTAAGAAAGGAGTAGGGTAAACATATGGATAAGAAGGTGAATAATCGTGCGGATCCCTAAAACTAGATGAGTGGAGAGGGGTGAAAGATCGACCGCGAGATTGAGCAATATGCTCAGCAATGGACATCGGCCTAGGAGTGACAGAAGGACTTGAAGAAGTGGTATCAACATATATAGGTTGTAAAGGTTGACTCGGTTGACACAAAGTGGGTTGAAAAGTCAAACTATTTCTCCTAGACGCCTCTATTGGATCTTTCAACGAAATTTTTGGCAAGGAGGGATCGTTTTTAAATTGACCGAAACAATTGACGAACGACGCAAAGTTAGGTTCGGGATACCAAAATTCGGCAAGAGATTTATGATGTGGGGTACCCATGATAGAAGAATGCAAGGATTTCTCAGCGACAAAATTTTTGCAAGTTTTTAAAAGATTTTTCTTTATTTTTTTTTATTGGAGAGTTTTGCAATAAGGTTTGAGAAAATGGGACTCGTGACACAAATGTATCAACCACACATGCACAATCAGGCCTAGATCTAGGGTTGCCTAGGTCTGCTAGACAGCTCCTAACTAGGGCTAGAAATAGGACCTCAAACTGTCTCTTCACGGACAAATACGGCCAGGTAAGTGGGAAGGAACCACCACTACAGTGGGCTTAATTAATAACCACTAGCCTAGACACCGCAAAGTCGGTTAGGATAAACGGCCGATGCCTATACTAGTCCTTTTCCTATTGAGCTCGATGTCCTTAGGTCTGAGTCTAATCTTTTTTAATTAATTGTGGTCGATGCAAAATGCTTTAGGTGTTTTCTGGGGTCCTGGGAAGGGTGATGAAATCCCCACCCAATCTGAGTTTGGTCAATTAGCCCCTTAAGTCCAATTAAATTATGCAAAACAAAAATTCACTTGCATTCAATTTTAGCGCGGCGCAAAGAAACCTGCAGCAAATCTGTTATGCAGAAGGGGGTAGAAGATTTTTTTTTAGCGCAAAAAACCCTGCAGAAAATTTTTACAGTGGATATATTGTAGGTTACAGAGGGGAAAAGGAGGATCAAACTCATAAAATTTGAGGTGCTGACGTGGCCAAATGAGCGCGGAACCGCGGCGGGAGGCTACCAATGCGGCGGAAACGCGGTCGGTGGGTGGGTTCAGCCTCTGGAAAAAATTTTGTATCTCCTGTTCACCAATTCTCCTCTGTTCCGATGTTCACTTTTCTGATTTGTCCTCTGTAAAATTCCAGATCCTCAATTCTCCGCTGTTCCTGCAAGATTCAAAAGATACACCTTCAAACAGATCAAAGTTGATAATTTTTTGTATTTTTTTTTATATTTTCAGATTTTTATAATTTTTAAAATTATATCAACCCGAAAATTCACAAAAAGAAATATTACGCCGTCCCCGGCAACGGCGCCATTTGATTGGTCTGTCAAAAACATGAGTTTACCGCAATCAGAAACGGCGTCGCTTCGCAGCTAGCCGGTGAGTACGGGTCGATCCACAGAGACGGGTAAATTCCTTTTATGTGTTTTAACGAGTTGATTCAAGATGTCGTTTTGGTTGGTTTATAAAAATCTAGAAAAACTGGATCTAATTAATCTAATTAAAAGTCTTGCTAGGGTTAGGCTTAGGGGAAGTTTTGGAGATTAACGTTTCCTTCACCGCTTTCAATGCCTTCTTTTTTAGATCTATTAGATGTTACGGTAATTATCAATAAAGTGGATCCAAATCTTTTGGGAAGATGTTTCTTCCTCTAGATTTGTATCCTTCCTTTGTTGATAATTACCCTAACCCCCATGGAAAACGCGCGCAACCGGCCCTTTATACTACGGTTTACCGTTACCTCGAGGGGTAGGGTGCCGTAGGGAGCGGTTGTGTGCGTATGCATGGAGTTCTAACTCTAAAGTGAAGGTGGCATTGAAAGGGGTGAGAGATCTCATCTCTCAACCCTTTTGCTAAGGCTAACCCTAACAAGCGAGGAGACTACTCGCTCATTAGGGGATGATAAAATATACTAGAAAATAAAAGCAAGGAAATAAAATTACCTACTGATTTGATGGCTCCCTCCAAGTAGAAGACAGAATAGATCTGAATATCATTCCCAGAAATTCTGAATTTTATTTATTGAAAAGAGGCATAAGGTTTTACAATTTTGAGATTACAATTTATAAGTAAACAGGAGAATTAGGGTTTCAGAGTCTCGCACATGCACAATTACTGATTTGACCTCTAAAAATCCCAACACCCGAACCGTCGCGGCAACAGAAGAAAAATCCACCGACACGGGCATTAGAAGGCCGCGTATCCGCGGCAATTGGGCGCTTGGGCCGCGGATCCGCGGCCCTTTGGTGGGCTTGGCCCACCATTTTTTTCTGGGGTCCTTTGTGGTTGTCTGGGCTTGTCATAAATTCTTCCCATTTCTCTGTTTGGCTTCTTACTCTTCTCCAGATCTTTAGTGAAAAACATGTAGCGATCTTTTAACCGTTTTGCTTTGACATTTCTGGACCTTGCACTGTCTTGTACCCATGTGAACTGTTGTTAGTTTAGGCTTGACTAGGATCCTTCTATTTGTTGGTCAAAAGTCCATTTTTCTGTCGTTTTGTGTCTTTTTCACTGTATTTGCTCCAGAACCCTGTATCCTGTAATATGCAACAAACATACGTCAAGAGTACCTGTTTACTTATAAAACGGATAAGAATAGGGGAATGAAAAATGTAATATTATGGTCTGAACAGCGCTGTGCGCCGAGCGCCAGCGCCCCACGTTCTTGGCACGCGGGGGCTGTGCGCCGAGCGCCTGCGCCCCACGTGCTTGGCACGCGGACTGCGGGCGCCAGAGCGCCAGCGCCCCACGTGCTTGGCACGCGGGCGCCGGGCGCCAGAGCGCCAGCGCCCCACGTGCTTGGCACCCAGGTGCTAGGCGTCAGCAGCAAAAGGGACTTGGTCTCTGCACTGGGAGCTGTGCTCCTGAAAGGAAATATTTATTTGTGTGTGTGTGTGTGTGTGTGTGTGTGTCTGTGTATTGAGGAGTTGAACTCCTAAGATATTTTGGAGCTGATGGAAGGGGCTTCTCCCTTGAGCCCTGGATCTCCCCCAAAGTAGGGTTCTTGGAAGTGGGTCTCCTTCTTCCTCCTCTGTTGGACGGATTTTGAAGAACAAGAAGTATGTGATTTTAAAAATCTCTCCTTTTTGAGATCTGATGGGAGATCTTAGTTCCCCTTTGTGGGTTTTATGGTGAAAAACTATTTATTTTTGAGAAAGGAAGAGTTAAACTCTTGATTTAATTCAAAAAAGAAGAAGAAGAAGGTTTAGAACCATGGGGAAGGAGAAGGAGGCACAAAAACTCTAGAACTATGGAGACACGCTTAAGAAAGAATGAGCATGTTGCAAACTTGATTCTAAGTTGCCATGGTTCACAAATGTATAATTAACCCATTCTCATTTGTGATTAACAGTAATTAAATGTATTAGTGAAAGCTTATAATAATATTTAAAATAATTAATTACGGAAAATATTTACATAAACTAGCAATTTACAAGTGACTAATTAAATACCAAATACTAGCAATTACATAGCTAGAATAGGTATATTTAAGCCTATGTGGAAAATAATTATAATTAAATTTTACGGAAAACACAAGTTATATTACCGATTATCGGAAAATTAACTCAAACGGTTTTTTAAAAATGTTACACCCAGAGCTCAATACCAGAGCCACATCACAGTTCCCTTCTTCTTCTTTTTCTTCTTCTTCTCTTTTCTTTTCTTGATTCTTGTTTTTCCGGCTATCGCCGGAGTCGCGCACGTCGCTGACGATCCGGGCGACCTAGTCGCCATCCTCATCCAGCGTGGTCATGTTTTTGAGTAGCCTGGTCAGTTCTGTATGCATGTGGTTCGCATCGCGACGTTTACCCGACGTCGAACGTGACGTACGTACCCCGTCGTAAGATCCGATCATGCAAGTTTATCTTGCTACATACTATGCTACTACATGTATATCCATATGAATAAAAATATTACATGTATTTTAATTGTGCATCCGATGTTATAGTTTTACCGTGTTACGATACCCATACGTATCCGTACTGACAATTGCATATCTAATTACATGACGGAACACCCTGATGTCATTTCACTGTTATATTATCATGATATGTTATCTAGCTTGCATCATACGTAGTCATGTGTATATATATATATATATATATATATATATATATATAGATTATTACAGATAGACACATATGCATCCTAATATCAGCACTATTTACGGTGATCCCGTTATTATTTACCGTTTCACATTTGGTGTCCATTTGATACATATGCACTACATGACATGTCCTGACACACTACTTGACTTGTTACTAATGCCAACAATTCTGACTTGTTGTCCTGACGGACGTAATCTGTTGTCTACATAGACAAAACCTGTACCTGCTTGATCATGTGTTGGCATTAGACTTACATTATCAATACCTGACTTGAACACATAACCTTGGGGGTAAGGGGAAATCAATAATGAAACCTAACTTGTAACTCGACAGTTCGATACTTATACTGATCAGTCTTTACGGGTTAAGCCAGGCCCGGGATGCTGCTGCTGACATCATTCATCTGTACATGTTACCTGTTTACTGCCTAACGGCACGTCTCGGATTCAGCCCGCGAATCTTGACCATGGTCTCAGGTATGCATGGGATACTATTGAGTTATATCGACGATTCCATTAAATTGATTTCAAAAACTTTACAGTAGATAACCCAGTAGCACAGTTTAGATAACTCATCGCACATCACATACACATGCATACCTCACTGTTCATATCCGTGTTATTCTTTATGTTCATGTTCACCTATATCGTTACATCCTGGTTATTATTGTTGTTTTGATATTACGCACTGACGTCTGGGTTTTGCATGGCCCAGTTCCTTTATCTCAATCGTAGGCTGAACAGGAGTATTTCAGCCGACAAGCCGAGCAGTGAGGATTGTGTTTAGTTTAGTTATTTTCCACAGCTTCTATTTCTTGATGTGAGCCCATATTGGGACATTTTTTTCCAGATGTCGTTATTTATTGGATTTATCGTTTTCGCTTATATATTTTCTTGACTCTTTTATTCTGGCAATGGAAATGTATTAGATAGATTTTTTATTTTTACTGTTCTTGATATCCTATAGATAGCCGTAATGTGACTGTGGAAGGATATTTCATAACCACAGGTAGCATGGTTGGCTCTGTCACGTGCCGTAGTTAGCGCACTCTGGGAAGCGGGGCGTGATAAGTGCATACTGAAAGGAAACTAGAGGTCGGCTTGCGTGGAAAGGTAGTTGATGTCTTGTTCGCACAGCTCAATTTCGTACTGAGCTTGGTCTCCTGTCTAAAAGTCGCCTAACAAACATTCCTAAAAAAAAAGAAAACAAAGAAAATGGAATGCCCGCCAATGAATTAGAGTTCAGTAAGTCCCCAAATTTAAAATAGAATGTTAAAATGAAACATGATATGAAATCGAAAAGAAACAATCAAGCACGTATGAATAGCAGTGGATATAAAGCAACAATATCATGATGTTTGTTATGTAGGTTGTACTATAAAATTTTAAGTTATGAGTCGACCGGTGGGGATTTTACACATAACGAACATATTTTGTTTCCATTCTGTCACGCCCTGCTTCCCAGTAGACGGATACGTTGACGTGAAAAGCCCGCAACGTATTTACTATAAGAATACGTTAAGTGTCTATTAGCAACATAAAAATAACACAAGAATAGACAAGTGAAAATAAAATCCATCCACTTTATATATTTATATTCATAACTTTACAGAGTTTAACTGATACATGAAATCTGAATATAAAAAGAAAGTGTCTAAACATGTGGCTTACTGAGAAGAAAAGCAGGAAAGAAAACTAATGATCTGCTTCAGGTGTGAACCGGTTGTAATTCTCTGCAGTGGATTCCACCTCCTATGATTCTAAGTCACGTGACGAACATTCCAAGAAACAAAAGATGAGTGGAATGCCCGTCAGCGAACTTGCGCTCGGTAAGTTCCAAAAAGATGTGTAATATATAGATTGAGTGCAAGATGACATGTAATATAGTATAAATGGAAATTATAATATGTGAACGAGTATGTTAATGTATATGGCAACTATGTCAGCATGGCAAACAAGTATAACATGGATATGGAGTGTAGGTATAGTGAACATGAAGTGGATGTCCGTGTACTAAAGGGTCTCTACAAGGTAATATATCCTAACGTCAGTTCAAGTATGAATATCAACCAATCTCAAGAGTATTCTCGAACCTAAGGCTATCGTCCAGAGGCAAAGAATCACGGGCCCAAAATAGCGGGACTTAAATTGTTATTGAAGTATTACAAACCCAACAGGCTATCAACCAGGGGCTTGGAAACACGGGCCCACATTCATAAATTTGTGATATACCGTTTCAGCTCGGTACCACAGCAACGTCATTTGTACCGTTTCAGCCCGGTACCACAACAACGTTATTTTAGTAATAATGGGACTCATAAAATTTCATTGGATTCATACTAAAACTACCCCAACACCCCGTGTATATTAGTTTATGATAATTTTACGAGTCTTGATCGAATCCATGAATACAAAAGGTGATGTATGATATCAAGTTTTCAAGGTCGAGTTCATGTAGTCATGTCAAGTGCAAGTCATGCCAATTGTATTCATAGTTCGAGTCAAGTTGGTTCAAGTGTATATATTGGGTTTAAGTATTCATGATTGAGTCGTGTCAAGATCAAGTCAATTCTAACATATAATAGTTTAATCACAAGCCATATAGATAAAAATAAATAAGCAATCACGGAACATGATATGAGATAAGTATACAAGAAACGTCTAAAAAAATATTGTAAATATGTGATATGTGTAACGACTCTGAATTTACTGTACTGAATTTTCTATTTTAATATACAGAAATGAGTTTACAGCCTGAGTTTGAGTTATAAGTCAATTTTGTTAAAGAACAGCAAGAAACAACTTGTAGCTCACTAATAAAGCCTTGCACTGCTGTGACGTAGCCCCTGTGTTCGATTCCCATCAGACACATTATTTTTTTCTGAAATTTTCAACTTTTTGGAAGCCCAAGAGATTGCACGTGCAATACACAGGGAAATGAAAAGTTCAGAAAAATCAAACAGGCACAAAATGGAGTAAAATAAAAATATTACACGTGGCACAAATCTCGAGGCCTGAAGCCCTAGATAGACTGATGGATCTTCCTTTCTAGCCGACGCCGACGATTCTAATGGAGCCAAATTACCCCGGGCTTTGCACACACACCCCTTCAGCTACCCCTAACTCCCCTGCACTGTTTGATTTCCCTGCAATCAAACAGAGACCCTTCATTTCACAATTAAACATCATTTTAATGCTTTTTAATCCACCATTTTAATTCCAAAATCCTAATTCTCCATTATAAATACAATCTCCTATCTTGGCTCAGCATCATTATGAAAATTATAGCAAAATTCTCTCAAAAGGTTCCTAATTACAAGTGGAGTAAAGATGAGTTAGTAAGCAAGCAACCTCCGGCGAAGATCGAAGTCAATTTCGGAGCTCCCGCGATGCCACAAAGACCCCTTCCTTTTCCTCATCCTTTTTCTTAATTTTCTAAACCGTAAGTCCCTCTCAATCTCTTTTCCTCTTCATTAAAATTCCATTTCAAAACATATATCGGTAAGTGGAGTTAATACCGATATCCTTTTTTCTAAACCCTAGAAACTCCTTATCTTTATTCTTTGATCAACCAAGTTTTTACACAATACTTGTAACCTTAAATCCTAATATTTAGAATCAAATTTTCATCAAAATTCTCATGTGAAATAACAATAATAGCACTTTTTCATTAAAATACCTTGAACTTATAAACACCACTTTTCATATTTGTTAAAACAATACCTTAGAAAAACTTCATGGGGTAACGACCTACCCCACACGCACACTTGGTTTCATAGCATGATACTCATTGAATGTATTTTCATTGCGAAGTATAATATTACAATAAAATACCACATAACTTTAAAAACCGGATTTCTTTTAAAGCAGTATTTCCTATCCTTTACGATTACGCATCTACAACCCTTTTAGGGGAACCGCTAATGGATGGTGCGGATTATCGCACATTCTTGGGCTAGTAGAGTGAGATGCAGACCTCCTCACGGAGTATTCGATCTCGAAAGGATTTAAATACGGTTTTTAAGAAATACAAATTTTCTAAATAAAATAAAATTATTTTTAAAATTAAAATTACATAAAATTATAAATACATATTTTCAATATATAATAAACCTATGTGTTTCAAAAATGAACAGTTTAACAAATGACAATAAAATACCATCAAGATACCAAAAAGGCAGGTTTTACAATAAAGTACCATGAACTTTCCAAGTTAAGTACTTATCACTAAAATACCACAAATACTTAAAATCCATGCTCATGACAATCTCAAGTAATACAAATCACTCTCGAGGTTTAATTTTAAACTATATTAAAATATTTTTCATAAAACCCCCTCGAGATATATAAAATAATATTTAAGGACTTTAGTAAATATAGGTTTAAGCGGGATCAATTCTCTTGAGCCCCAGGGAGCCAGAGAAAATGAGTGCTTGCCTATTTAAGGTAGACAACTTAACGGAGTCACCAATGATAATTGTCTTGGAAAAAGACACAACTCTTGTCGTCCATGTGCAGCAGTTACCGATGACTCCTGAACCTAATTCAAGATCTAAATCTGTTTACAAGTATCTGACTCAGTCTGAGTCCAATTCAAACCCGAAACCAAAATCAAACCCGAACACTTGACTATGAACATGAATACTTGAAATCAAACATCAATATCAAACACGTATACTTGACTCCGAACCATGGTTATAACTTGACTTGACAACTTGAATACTTGACTACATCCTGAACATGTATACTTGAACAATTTGTATCCATGATTTTGGCAAGCCTGATAATTATAATCTATACAATGCATTATGTAGGGATAAATGGGTAGATTGGTACAGAACGTATATCGTAGCACGAGAGGTCACTTAAAAGACACCTAAATGAATTCTTGTGCCGTTGTCCCGTGGGTTATGACGGGGCTGTTCAGTCGAAAATATTGCACATTTGATGGAACATTTTTCTTACTTTTGTTAAGTACTTAAAGGTGTTTATTGTAATTATGGAACGCATGTAGATTTATCTGCAAAATACTCTTTATCATATGTTTATATATTATAATTAACATTATGAAAGAAAATATATGCATATAGTATTTATATGATATTTTGATAATTTAAATATGCATATCATATCAAACAATCCTAATCAATATTCTTAAAATATCATATCATACTAATGGTTAGGATAATATCTCAAAATAAATAATAAATATTAATAATACTATGAATTGAGATATTGTGCAGATATGAGCTCAGGTCTGGAGATCGAGATATCCGAGATGTCAGGAATAAAATCTGCCGATAAGTTGAATCAAATCGTAAAATCAATAATGGCGGAGACTCAGAGAAAGATTTAAAGAATCCTGACATCACAACAATCTCCATGTGTCAACAACTAGAAGCCCAAGAATTTTCAAACCCTGATCTCACAATGTCGCCGCCCAACCGTGGCCAAATGTGCATATATGCGGCGGATCCGCGACAATATCATGGCCGTATGATATGAGATTTTCTCAGTGTGACCGCAACAGTAAATAATCACACATAGGCACTAGGGTTTCTGCTTCTAGGTCTATTTAAAGGACCGAGAGCTTCATATGAAAAATCATCACCTTTTACGTCACTAAAATCACCGACAAGATCAAGAGATCCAAGACAGGTCCATGAATCGACTTGATAAATTAACGTGATCAATCGACTGAACATCTACTTCCTATGAGATAAATATCGAGAGCAACACGAGAGTTCTTTGTATTCTAATTTCAAAGGATTTGTACATGTTAAAGTTGATTAATAAAGGTAGATTAGTTTAGTTATTTGCATTTTACTTTCTGCATTACTTTCTGCATTTACATTATGATCTCCTTCTCTATCATTTCTTCTTCTTCTTAAAACATTTCTGAGTAATTCTACGCTTGTTAGGGTTCGTAGGATTAGGGTAGATCAATGGATGATAAAATTTCTTAACTTCTTTTACATCTTTTAAAGTTTATAAACTTTAGCAAAACAATTGTTAACATCCTTATCGGGCGCGTTACCAATTTATTGATAGTCTCGACCGCGATTTGAGATTAGATTAACAATTGTTTTGGTAAAGGCTAGACATGAATAGATGTCAATGAAAAGATAAGGGTTAAGAGTGAGAACCATATTTTCTCTAAACCCTAATCTTCATTCACCACTATCGATCTAGTTTTAAATCTACTAAAAGATAAAAGGAGTCATCTTTAATTAATCACCCATTACTACCAAATTCTATGAACTCTACAAGCCTCTTCTTCATAAAATCCACATCCGTATATCGTAGATCTAAAACAAACCATCCATATTTCAATCAACTCGTCAAAAGCAAGATAAAGGTTCGACGTTTTCCTGAGAAAGACCCATACTCATCTCGACTAGCTACTAGCGACACCGTTATTGATTACGGTTACTTTACTTTACAAAACACTTCTTCTTAACACACCAATCAGGGCTTTGTACTACATGTTACCATAGTCCACGGGATAAGATGAACTCTTATCGTATACATGAATACCTTCTGTATCAAGCTACAAACAACCATGTTATAATAACCATCATATATCTGTACAACTCATTTGTCCATTTCACATTACTTGTTATATTCTCTTTCTTCTTTGGGACTTACCGAGCGCTAGTTCGCT
Organism: Agapanthus africanus; assembly: GCA_030015575.1. Lineage (NCBI taxonomy): Eukaryota > Viridiplantae > Streptophyta > Magnoliopsida > Asparagales > Amaryllidaceae > Agapanthus > Agapanthus africanus. Next base: position 698,952,666 of record CM057340.1, read on the forward strand.
GACGACATTCTTTTCTTTTTCTTTCTTTGGAATGTTCGTCAGGAGGACACGACTCTCAGGAGATCGAGCATAGCCAGGATGACTTGGATCAGCTTGGGGCACAACCTGACTTCTAGTTCCTTGTACTTACTTTCATTTTGTATGCCACCGTTTAGGCACTGCTTTACTCATTGTATCTTTTCTTTTCAAACAATTGTATGCAAAGTTGAATGTAAATAAAGTTGCTGTTTATTTTAATACTCTTGTCATTCTTGTACAATGTTATATATTGCTTAATTACGCTTAACGTATTTATTTTCTAGTAAATACGTTGCGTCCTGCCACGTCATCATTACTGTCTACTGGGAAGCGGGGCGTGACAGGTTTTGTTGGCGGCCCATGCAGGTCAGTTCTACATGAAGTCTTAAGCAATATATCACAAGAATTATAAGAATCAGCAACTATACATTCCTTACATTTCTGATTTCATGAATCTATCCTAACCATTCATTTTCAATCAAGGTCGTGGATTCTCCTAACAACACTAGTACCAATGTCAATGGCAACACTCCACCACCTACTCTACCACCACCACCTACCATTGCAGCTCCCATCAACGAGCAAACGGTACTACTCGAGGCGATCAAGAGCCTCCTGGAGGGTCAGCAGCAACAGACTGTTATCCTCATTCACCGTCCTGAAGCCGAGACACCCGGAGTCAAAAAATTCCGTGCACTGCATCCAAAGTACTTCTCAGGAAAAGAGAGCCCACTAGAGGAGGAAGAATGGGCTCAATCGATAGAAGATGATCTGGCAGCAGCTCAAGTGCCAGATATTACTTGGGTGAGAGTTGCGAAGCTGCAACTGACCGACAACGCCAGAGTCTGGTGGAAGGCTGAAGAAAGCCGTCTCACCAAACCTATCGAGTGGAAGACGTTTTGCGATTTGTTCGATGCGAAGTATTTCACTGAGACTGCCCGTTTCGACATGGAGTAGCAGTTCATTCATCTACAATAAGGCTCGATGTGGGTCAAGACTGTGGATGAATACGATGCTGAGTTTACCATACTTAGCAGGTAAGATATTGTCTCAAATTCAAATTCCTGATTTCACTCATTACACTGCTAATACAAGGTCGTAACAGGTTCGCTGCACACCTGATTCCTACTGCTGAGATCCGGGCATGACGATTTCAGCAAGGGTTGGACTCGAAAATCCAAGCTGCACTCGCTACAGAGGATTTCCCAACCCATGAACTTGCTTTGAAGGCTGCCCGACGCTATGAGGTAGTTGTGAAGAAGAAGGGCAGACCGCAGACTGTCGGTGTGAAACGCCCTGCCACTCAGATGACAGGAGGAGCCTCTTCTAGGACGACATTTGCACCCAGGAGACTGGGAGGAACATTTAACCGGCTCGGTCCAGACTTTTGCTTCTACTGCAAGAGGATGGGACACTTGGCGAAAGATTGCAGACGTGCAAATGGCCTGTGTTTGGTTTGTGGCGCATCCACTCATGCCATAGGAGCATGTCCATACCGTTTCAACACAACTCCAACCCCCAGACCAGCTATCACAGTTCCGCAGCGGCCAGCCATTCAAGTTCCTGCACCTCGTTTAGCTCTCCCTGTACCTGCTCCACGTGGACCTCCTGCACAGCCTCAACGTCAGTTCCATCAGGCACAGAGAAACATGCTTCAAGGGCAGAGAAACATGCCCCAAGGACAGAGGAATGTGCCTCCAGCAAAGAGGAATGTACCACGACGTCAGGCTTTTACAATGACGGTCGAGGAGGCCGAAGCCATGGGCCAAGTCATCACTGGTAATTCCCAATCCTTTCAAACATTTTCAATCCTTGTATATCAATATACTTGTCCTATATCTAAACCTAAACTCACACAACTTAGGTACAATCTTAGTAGCCTTCCTACCTGCTCTAGCACTTTTCGACACTGGAGCATCACATTGCTTTATGTCGCAACGGTACGTCCGAACTCATGCGATTCCAGTTAAACCGCTCGTATCCAGCTGGAATGTCAGTTCAGGGAACGACATTCTAAAAGAAACTTTGGGATACGATCCGTGTCTAGTGGTCATCTACAGTAGAGAATTTTATGCGTGCTAGACATACCAAACTTCGATGTATTCTTGGGAATGGAATGGCTGAGAACTTTCTTCGCTACCATCGACTGTCGCCAAAGGAGGGTAGTGTTCGAAATACCAGATTATCTAGTGTTCTATTTCAAGAGTGGAGACCGTACCCTGGAACCTAGCATCTACAAAGCAAAACCAAAGAAGGTAGTAGTTGCAGCATTGCAAGCGGAAGAATCGAAGCCATAAGTAGTTCAAGAGTTCGAGGATGTATTTCCCGAAGATATATCATGTTCGCCTCCCGATCGAGCTCTTGAATTCAGCATCGATTTACAACCTAGTGCACAGCCTGTAATCAAAGCTCCGTACCGGTTAAGTCCAGAAGGATTGATGGAGATCCGCATTCAGTTGGACGAACTCCTAAAGAAATGTTGGATTTTTCCTAGTATTTCAAGCTGGAGATCTCCGGTATTACCGGTGAAGAAGAAAGAAGGTTCTTACAGGATGTGTGTTGATTACCGAGCTCTGAATGAAGTGACGATCAAGAACAAGTATCTACTACCACGCATTGATAATCTGTTCGATCAGCTAAGTGGGTTTTGTATATTTTCGAAACTAGATCTTCGTTCGGGTTATCATCAGGTAAATGTCAAAGAGTTCGACATTCCGAAGACGGCGTTTATGATTCGTTAGGGTCATTATGAGTATCTCGTAATGCCATTTGGAGTGACCAATGCACCTGCCATTTTTATGAATCTGATGAACCAAGTTTTCCGAGAGTATTTAGATAGGTTCATTGTTATCTTCATCGACAATATTCTGGTGTATTCAAAGAATCGGAAAGAACACGCCGAGCATTTACAGATTATCCTGGAGACATTGTGACAACATCAGCTCTATGCCAAGTACAAAAAGTGTGAATTTTGGTTAGATCAAGTCGGATTTCTTAGAAATATCGTTTCAAACGAAAGAATCTCAGTAGATCCGGCCGAGGTGTCAGCTGTCAGCGAATGGCCGACATCAAAAATGGTGAAAGATATACGAAGTTTCTTGGGATTAGCAGAATACTACCGACGATTCATTGAAGGCTTTTCGAAGATTGCAACACCCCTAACCAAGCTTACACCTAAAGATGAAGTATTCGTGTGGTCAGAAGCATGTGAAAACGCTTTTGTAGAACTCAAACCAAGATTAACTTCTGCTCCCATTCTCGTAATGCTGGATCAATCTGGAGGATTTTTTTATGCATTTCGATGCATCTGGTAAGGGATTAGGATGCGTTCTACACTAGCATGGGAAAGTTGTGGCTTTTGCATCAAGATAGCTGAAGGTTCATGAGCGCAACTATCCAACACATGATCTGGAGTTGGCAGCCGTTATTTTCGCACTTAAGATTTGGCGCCACCATCTCTTGGGATAACAAGTGGATATATACACTGATCACAAGAGTCTGAAGTATATATTTACTCAGAAGGAACTAAACATGCGGCATAGAAGGTGGCTAGAACTAATGGCGGACTTCGACATCAACCTATAGTATCATCCTGGGAAGGCGAACGTAGTTCCTGATGCACTTAGCCGCCAACCATTAGTAATGAATCTCACTGCTCAGTACAAGCTACAGCAGGAATTGCATAGATTGGAGATCGAAATATTTATGCTAGGTAACGATTCGTATTTGATGAACTTATAAGTCCAGTCCACTCTTGTCAATCATATCAAGGCAGCTCAAGCAAATGATGCCAAGCTATAAAAGATCCGAGAAAAAGTAGAAAGTGGACTTCGAACTGACTTCATCATCCACGAAAATGGATCCTTGCGATATGGAAGTTGGTTATGTATACCCAACGGCTCTGTTCGAAAAGAGTTGATGAAAGAAGCTCACAGCTCTCCTTATTCTGTACACCCCGGTGGTACAAACATGTATAAGGATCTACGGCACCACTACTGGTGGCATGGAATGAAGCGTGAAGCAGCCAGAAGCGTTGCCAAGTGTTTGGTGTGTCAGCAAGTGAAGGCTGAACATCACAGAACTGCTGATCTACTTCAGCTGTTACCAATCCCAGAATGGAAATGGCAGCACATTACCATAGACTTCGTGACTGCCCTTCCTCGCAGCACGAAGGGTAACGACGTAGTATGGGTTATTATGGACCGACTTACTAAGTCAGCTCACTTCATCCCATTTCGAGTTGGCCAATCTACCGAGACGTTAGCAAAGAAGTACATGGAGGTAAGTATAAATCTAAAGTAAGATTTAAACCTTCAAGATGTACCTTAGTTGATACCCATGAAACTCATGCAAGAGATTGTGAGATTACATGGAGTACCTGTTTGCATCATCTCCGATCGTGATACCATATTCCGATCACAGTTTTGGCAGAGTATGCAAGTTATCCTAGGAACGAGTCTGAACTTCAGCACAGATTACCATCCACAAATGGACGAACAGTCCGAGCGAACAATTCAGATTCTGGAGGACATGCTAAGAGCTTGTATGTTAGACTTCAGAGGTTCGTGGGAAGATCACTTACACCTTGTGGAGTTTTCATACAACAACAGCTATCAGGAAAGTATTGGAATAACACCATTCACAGCCCTCTATGGACGGAAGTGTCGTTCACCATTAAGTTGGAACGACATCGGAGATCGTGAACTCCTTGGACCAGAGATGATCGTGGCAACTATGGACATAGTTCGCACGATCAGGGAAAGAATGCGCATAGCCCAAGACCGACAGAAGAATTGGGTAGATGCAAAGCGGCGACATCTGGAGTTCCAACCTGGAGACCATATTTTCTTAAATATGTATCTAAACCGAGGAGTGATCCGCTTTGGCAAGAGGGGTAAGCTAAGTCAGAGATACATAGGACCGTTCGACATACTCGAACGAGTTGGAAAAGTGGCATACCGTTTAGCACATCCACCCTCATTGGAAGGAGTGCACAACGTGTTCCATATATCCCAGCTATGACGATATGTGAGCGACCCCAGCCACATCCTTGATCACTCCGAGCTCACCGTACAAATGGACCTAACCTGCGAGCAACAACCCATTGAGATCCTGGACCGAAAGGTGAAGACACTACGAAATAAGGAAGTAAACTTGATCCGAGTGATGTGAAGAAAGAATTTTCCAGGAGAATCAACATGGGAACGGGAAGTAGACATGCGTGCAAGATAGCTTTACCTCTTTGAAAATTAGTCCATATATAATTGTAAATTTCTAGGACGAAATTTTTATAAGGAGGGTAGAATGTAACAACTCTGAATTTACTGTACTGAATTTTCTATTTTAATGTACAGAAATGAGTTTACAGCCTGAGTTTGAGTTATAAGTCAATTTTGTTAAAGAACAACAAGAAACAACTTGTAGCTCACCGATAAAGTCTTGCACTGCTATGATATAGCCCCCGTGTTCGATTCCCATCAGACACATTATTTTTTTCTGAATTTTTCAACTTTTTGGAAGCCCAAAAGATTGCACTGCAATACACAGGGAAATGAAAAGTTCAGAAAAATCAAACAGGCACAAAATGGAGTAAACACAAAATAATACACGTGGCACAAATCTTGAGGCCTGAATCCCTAGATAGACCGACAGATCTTCCTTTATAGCCGGAGCCGACGGTTCTGATGGAGCCAAATTACCACGGGCTTTGCACACACACACACACCCCTTCAGCTACCCTTAACTCCCCTGCACTATTTGATTTCTCTGCAATCAAACAGAGACCCTTCATTTCACAATTAAACATCATTTTAATGCTTTTTAATCCACCATTTTAATTCCAAAATGCTAATTCTCCACTATAAATACCATCCCCTACCTTGGCTCAGCATTATTCTGAAAATTATAGTAAAATTCTCTCAAAAGGTTCCTAAGTACAAGTGGAGTAAAGAGGAGTTAGCAAGTAAGCAACTTCCGGCGAAGATCAAAGTCAATTTCGGAGCTTCCGCGACGCCACGAAGACCCCTTCCTTTTCCTCATCCTTTTTATTAAGTTTCTAAACCGTAAGTCCCTCTCAATCTCTTTTTCTTTTCATTGAAATTCCATTTCAAAACATATATCGGTAAGTGGAGTTAATACCGATATCATTTTTTCTAAACCCTAGAAACTCCTTATCTTTATTCTTTGATCAGCTAAGTTATTACAAAATACTTGTAATCTTAAATTCTAATATTTAGAATCAAATTTTCATCAAAATTCTCATGAGAAATAACAATAGTAGCACTTTTTCATTAAAATACCTTAAACTTATAAACGCCTCTTTTCATATTTGTTAAAATAATACCTTAGAAAAACTTCATGGGGTAACGACCCACCCCACACGCACACTTGGTTTCATGGCACGATAAGCATTGAATGTATTTTCGTTGCGAAGTATAATATTACAATAAAATACCACATAACTTTAAAAACCGGATTTCTTTTAAAACGGTATTTCTTATCCTTTGCGATTACGCATCTACAACCTGCTAATGGATGGTGCAGATTATCGCACATCCTTGGGCTAGTAGAGCGAGATGCATACCTCATCACGGAGCATTCGATCTCGAAAGGATTTAAATACGGTTTTTAAGAAAAATAAATTTTCTAAATAAAATAAAATTATTTTTAAAATTAAAATTACATAAAATTATAAATACATATTTTTAAAATATAACAAACTTTTGTTTTTCAAAAATGAACATTTTAACAAATGACAATAAAATACCATCAAGATACCAAAAAGGCAAGTTTTACAATAAATTATCATGAACTTTCCAAGCTAAATACTTATCACTAAAATACTCCAAATACGTAAAATCCATACTCATGAAAATCTCAAGTAATACTAATCACCCTCGAGATTTACTTTTAAACTATTTAAAAATATTTTTCATAAAACCCCCTCGAGATATATAAAACAATATTTAAGGACTTTAGTAAATATAGGTTTAAGCGGAATCAATTCTCTTGAGTCTTAGGGAGCCGGAGAAAGTGAGTGCTTGCCTATTTAAGATAGACAACTTAATGGAGTCATCAATGGTAATTGTCTTGGAAAAAGACATAAATCCTGTCGTCCATGTGCAGCAGTTACCGATGAATTCTGAACCTAATTCAAGATCTAAATCTGTTTACAAGTGTCTGACTCAATCTGAGTCCAATTCAAACTTGAATCCAAAATCTAACCCGAATACTTGATCATGAACATGAATACTTGAAATCAAACATCAATATCAAATATGCATACTTGACTTGACTTGACTGAACTATGGTTATAACTTGACTTGACTACTTGAATACTAGACTACATCCTGAACATGAATACTTGAACAGTTTATATCCATGGTTTTGGCAAGTCTGATAATTATAATCTATACAATACATTACGCGGGGATAAAGGTGTAGATTGGTACGGAACGTATATCATGGCACGAGAGGTCACTTAAAAGACACCTACATGAATTCTCATGCCGTTGTCCCATGGGTTATGACGGGGCCTTGTACTACATGTTACCATAGTCCACGGGGTAAGATTGACTTCTGTCGTATACATGAATACCTTCTGTATCAAGGTACAAACAACCACGTTTTAATAACCATCATATACCTGTACAACTCATTTGTTCATTTCACATTACTTGTTATATTCTCTTTCTTCTTTGGGACATACCGAGCGCTAGTTCGCTGATGACATCCCTTTCTATTTCTTTCTTTGGAATGTTCGTCAGGAGGACAGGACTCTCAGGAGATCGAGCCTAGCCAGGAGGAGTTGGATCAGCTTGGGGCACAGCCTGACTTCTAGTTCCTTGTACTTACTTTCATTTTATATGCCACTGTTTAGGCACTGCTTTACTTATTGTATCTTTTCTTTTAAAACAATTGTATGTAAAGTTGAATATAAATAAAGTTGTTGTTTATTTTAATACTCTTGTCATTCTTGTACAATGTTATATATTGCTTAATTACGCTTAACGTATTTATTTCTTAGTAAATACGTTGCGGCCTGCCATGTCATCATTTTCGTCTACCGGGAAGCGGGGCGTGACAATATGTATGACTAGTTAATCAAGTCATTTGATGTCAGAAAATAAATGAAAATATAGCCTTCAGTGTTATGCACACGTGAGTTCCAGTTTTTGCCTAAACTATTACAGAGTTATGGTCTCTCGAATATAATTTCTATCGCCTAAACTCTGAATTTACTGTACGGAATTTTCTATTTTAATGTACAGAAATGGGTTTTTTTTAAAGATTGGAATGGCACCATTCGCATGCACTCTACGGACGGAAGTGTCATTCACCACTAAGTTAGGACAACATCGGAGATCGTGAACTAATTGGACCAGAGATAATCATGGCAACTGTGGACGTAGTTGATCAGGGAAAGAATGCGCATAGCCCAAGACAGACAGAAGCATTAGGCAGATGCAAAGCGTCGACATTTGAAGTTCCAAACTGTAGACCATGTTTTCATAAAGATTTCTCCAAACAGAGGAGTGATCCGCTTTGGCAAGAGGAGTAAGCTAAGTCCGAGATACATAGGACCATTCGACATACTCGAACGAGTTGGAGAAGTGACATACCGTTTAGCACTTCCACCCTCATTGGAAGGATGCACAATGTGTTCTATATATCCCAGCTACGATGATATGTAAGCGACCCCAACCACGTACTTGATCACTTCGAGCTCACAGTACAGACTGATCTGACTTATAAGCAACAACCCGTTGAGATTCTGGACCAAAAGGTAAAGACACTGCGGAACAAGAAAGTAAACTTGGTCCGAATGATGTAGAGAAAAGATTCACCGGGAGAATCAACATGGGAACGATAAGAAGACATGCGTGCAAGATACCTTTACTTATTTGAAAATTAGTCCATTTGTAATTGTAAATTCCGAGGACGAAATTTTTATAAGGAGGGTAGAATGTAACGACTCTGAATTTATTGTACGGAATTTTCTATTTTAATGTACAGAAATGAGTTTTACAGCCTGAGTTGGAATTATAAGTTAATTTTGTTAAATAACAGAAAGAAACAACTTGTAGCTCACTGGTAAAACCTTGCACTGCTTTGACGTAGCTCCTGTATTTGATTCCTATCAGACACAATATTTTTTCTGATTTTTCTTTTAACTTTTTGGAAGCCCAAAAGTTTACACGTGCAATACACAGAAAAATGAAAATTCATAAAAATCAAACATATGGAAAATGGAGTAAACACAGATGTACACGTGGCACAATTCCAGAGCCCCAAAACCCTAGATCGGCCGGCGGAAAGCCTATAATGGCCGGCGCCGACGGTCTGGATTTGCCCAAAGAGCCATGTGCTCTGCAAACTTGTCTTTTCACCTACCCCTAACTCCTCTGCACTGTTTGATTTTCCTGCAATCAAACAGAGACCCTCCATTTCACAATTAAACCAAATTTTAATGCTTTTTAATCCACATTTTTAATTCTAAAACCCTAATTCTCTACTACAAAGACCACCCCACACTTTGGCTCAGCATCATTCTGAAATTTCTTGTCAAGACTCTCAAAATTTTTCTAAGTACAAGTGGAGTAAAGAAGAGTTAACAAACGGTTAACTTCCGGCGAAGAATCGAAGCAATTTTTGGAGCTTCCACGACACCACGACAACACTCTCCTTTTCTTCTACCTCTTCTTAGCTTAACTAAATAGTAAGTCCCTCTCAATCTCTCTTTCTCTTCTTGGAAATTCTTTTTAATCAAAATCGGTAAAAGTGGAGTTAATACCGATATCTTTTTTCTAAACTCTAGAAACTCAACTTTTTCTTATATATTGTTCATCCAAATTCTTACACAATACTTGTAAACTTAATAACAATATTTAGAATAAATTTTAGCCTAGAATATCATGTAAAATAACTTTAAATTAACTTTTTCATTAAAATACCAAGGACTTTAATATCATTCCTTTTAGTTTTGTTAAAATTATACCTTTAGGAAAAACTTCACGGGGTAACGACCTACCCCTCACGTACACTCTTGTTTCATAGAACGATGCCTTTTTGTATGAATTTTGGTACGAAGAAAATATTACATTAAAATACCACTTATTTTAAAAACCGGTTTTCTTTTAAAACAGTATTTCGATTCCTTTGCGATTATGCCTCTACAACCCTCTTTAGGAGATCCGCTAATGGATGGTGCGGATTATCACACATCCTTGGGTTAGTAGAGCGAGATGGAGATCTCCTCATAGAGCATTTGGTATCGAAAGGTTTTAAATACGGTTTTTAAGAAAAACGAATTTTCTAAATAAATAAAGAAATTTAATTTTTAATAATTATATAAAAATTACAAATCCTTATTTTTAAAATATAATAAACTTATTTTCTAAAAAATGAAAGATTAACAAGTTTCAATAAAATACCATCAAGTTACCAAAAAATAACTCTTTTCAATAAAATACCATGAATTTCCAAAGTTAATTGTTTATCACTCAAAAACCTCAAATCCTTAAAATTCATGCTCATGAAAACCCTAATAATATAAATAACCCCTTGAGGCTTATTTTTAACTATATTATAATATTTTTTCATAAAACCCCCTCGAGATATATAAAACAATATTTAAGGACTTTAGTAAATATAGGTTTAAGCGAGATCAATTCTCTTGAGCCCCAGAGAGCCAGAGAAAATGAGTGCTTGCCTATTTAAGGTAGAAAACTTAACAGAGTTATCAATGGTAATTGTCTTGGAAAAAGACACAAATCCTTCCATTCATGTGCAGCAGTTACCGATGACTCCTGAACCTAATTCAAGAGCTAAATCAGTTTACAAGTGTCTAACTTAGTCTGAGTCCAATTCAAATCTGAATCCAATACCAGATCTGAATACTTGATCATGAATATGAATACTTGAAATCAAACATCAATATCAAACATGTATACTTGACTTAATATGACCGAACCATGGTTATAACTTGACTTGACTACTTGACTGCTTGATTACATCCTGAACATGAATACTTGAACAACTTATATCCATGGTTTTTGCAAGTCTGATAATTATAATCTATACAAAACAATACGCGGGAATAAAGGGATAGATTGGTACAGAACGTATATCGTGACATGAGAGGTTGCTTAAAAGTCACCTACATGAATTCTCGTGCCGTTGTCCCGTGGGTTATGACGGGGCCTTGTACTACATATTACCATAGTCCACGGGGTAAGATGGACTCTTCTCATATACATGAATACCTTCTGTATCAAGCTACAAACAATCACGTTATAATAATCACTATATACCAGTAATCAATCATACAAACCTTACCTGTTCTTTTCATATTACTTGCTATATTATCTTCTTCTTTTGGGACTTACCGAGCGCTAGTTCGCTGACGACATTCCTTCTATTTTTTTCTTTGGAATGTTCATCAGGAGGACTGGAATCTCAGGAGATCGAGCCTAGCCAGGAGGACTTGGATCAGCTCACCGCTCAGCCAGACTACTAGCTCTTCTTGTACTTACTTTTATTTTGTATGCCACTGTCCACTGTTTAGGCACTGCTTTATCATTGTATCTTTCCTTTTCAAAACAGTTGTATGTAAAGATGAATGTAAATAAAGGTTGCTGTTTATTTTAATTCTCTTGTCATTCTTATGAATTTTATATATTTCTTAATTACGCTTAACATATTTATTTCTTAGTAAATACGTTGCGGCCTGCCACGTCACCGTTTCCATCTACTGGGAAGCGGGGTGTAACGACTCTGTTTTTAATGTACAGATATTTCTTTAAAGTTAAAGTACTAAATGGAGTATTTGCAACCCTGAGTATGCTATAAATATTTAATTTGTTTAAGAACAGCAAGAAAGCACTTATAGTTCAATGGTAAAGTATTGCACTGTTGTGACATAGCCCCTGTATTCAAATCCCCCTAGCCGCATATTATTTTTAATGATTTTTCTTTTAAACTTTTTTGGAAGCACAAAAGTTTACACGTGTAATACACGTAAAAATGAAAAGTCACTAAAATCAAACATGTGGAAAATAATATATGAACAGCCGAGAATACGTGGCATCGATCCAGAGCCCCACACCCACCTAATGGCCGGCGAGATGGAGCCCCAGACCGGCCGCCGTCGGGCCCCCTCGTTGGGAATGCTCCCAAATTTTCCCCCAACACCCCTTGCCCCCCCACTACTCCTCTTCTGTTTGAATTTTCTGCAAATTAACAGAGGATTAAAAATCACCATTAAACCAATGTTTTAATGCATTTTAATTCTTATTTTTAATTCCCAAACCCTAATTCTATCCTATAAATACCATCCCATACCTAGCACACTCTATTCTTAAATCCATTGTCAAAACAATCAAATTTTTCCAAGTCAAATTAGTTGTACAAGTGGAGTTAGCCCAAGGTCATCTTCCGGCGACGATTCGGGACAAATCCAGCGACACCGCGACTCCATGAAGCTCTCAAACCCTTCCTCTACCTCCCCTCTCTCATCTAATCCAGTAAGTCCCCTCTTCTCTCCTCTCTTCCCTATCAAAAGAATTCTCTTCTTAAAACTCATCGGAAGCGGAGTTATTCCGACTTCCGATTCTAATTTTGTTAAAAACACAACTTTTCTTAATAACTAAACATCCATATTGTTAAATCTTGTTTAGTAATCTTAAAACAAACATTTAGAACAAGTTTCAATTCAAAATACAATGTTATACAACTTTTATTTCAATTTTACGGTTATATACCACAAAGTTTACTTTCGGCATCATTTCATCATATTTGCTTATATTACCTTTAGAAAACTCACGAGGTAATGACCTACCTTATCACAACACTCATCATGAAATAGCACGATGGCTTTTGGAACAATATTTTGTAGGATAAATACAATTTTACAATAAAATAGCTTAAACTAATAAAACCGTATTCTTTAAGATTGTTTTAATTAAATTTCTTGCAATTAAGTCTCTACAACCCATTTTGGGGAACCCGATTTGGATGGTGCGGATTATCGCACATCCTTGGGACTAGTAGAGCGAGATGCAGACCTTCTCACGGAGCATCTGATCTCGATGGAATTTTTAATACAATTTTTAAGAATAATGTGATTTTCTATTTAGTAAATAAATTCTATTTAGTAAATAAATTCTATTTTTAATAATTATATATATATATATATATATTATCAAAATATAAATTCCATGTTTTCTAAACAAAGGAATCATAAAATTGTTGAATATACCATCACAAATCCATACAATTCCAATTTACACTAAAATACCATATACTATTCAATCTATATTTATAATCATTAGAATACTTCACTTTTAAAAATTACATCCATGAAAACCCTAAATACGATAAATAAATTCTTGAGGTTTATTTTGAAAGTTTTTCAAAACTATTTTTCATAAAACTCCCTCAAGTTTATTAATTTACAATAAGGACCCTAGTAAATATAGGTTTAAGTGGGACCAATTTTCTTGAGCCTCAGAGAGCCGGAGAAAGTGGGTGCTTGCCTATTTAAGGTAGGAAACTAAAACGGGGTTATTAATGGTAATTGGCTTGGAAAAAGTAACAAATCCTGCCGTCCATGTGCAGCAGTTACCGATAACTCCAAAACCTAATTCAGGAATCAAATTCTGTTAAGTGTCTGACTCAGACAGAGTCTTAATCAAATTTGAAAACAATCCATACTTGAAAACAATTCAAATATATCTCCAATTCAACATGAATCCTTATATACTGGAAATTGAAATATGAATACCAGAATACTATACAATATCAACATGACTTGAACTGACCGAACCATGGATATACATTGACTTGATTACATGACTATCCGTTTACATCTTTATCTCTTTACATGAGCAATTGATATCATGGTTTCGACAAGTCTTATAGCTATAAACAATACAATAAACATTACGGGTTTTTTAAGGGGTAGATTGGTACAGAATGTGTTAAAAATGGCATGATGATGGTCACTTTAATACACCTAACCTGAATATCCGTTGCTGTGTCCCGTGGCTTAACGGTTCCTTGTGCTCCGTATACCTTAGTCCACGGAATAGCTGGACTCCTCTCGTATACACTGGTATATTCTGTACCAAACTACAAACAACATCGTTAACATAAAAATCATATATTATACCCGATATATTCTCTTTACCTGTTCAGTCTATTTCTATCTCTTTTTGGAACTTACCGAGTGATTGTTCGCCGACGACATTCCTTTTCTATTCTTTCTTTGGAATGTTGTCAGAAGGACCCGACTTTCTGGAGATCGAGCCTAACTCAGAAGACTTGGATCAGTTCATCGAGGACTCAGAGCTCTAGTCACTTGTATATACTTTTACTTTCAGTTCATGCCATTGTTTAGGCATTGCTTTCCACATTCTATTTACTTTTCAGTTGTATTGTAAAGAATGTTTAATAAATAAAAAGTTGCTATTCATTTACATCTCATGTCTCTCTTGTGTATATTTATATTATATTATTTATTTACGCTTAACATGTTTACTTCTAAGTAAATACGTCGCGGGCCTAGTCACGTCTCCTGACCGTACACTGGGAAGCGGGGCATGACATGTTTTGTTGGCGGCCCATGCAGGTCAGTTCTGCATGGAAACCTAAGAATATAACACATGAATTATAAGACTCAGCAACTAAACATTCTTTATATTTCATATTCCTTAAATCTATCCTAACCCTATTTTTCTTTCAAGGTTATGGATTCTTCGAACAATATTAGCACCAACGTGAACGGCCACACCACACCACCACCTCTTCCACTTACGCCTACTGTTGTAGCTTCGATCAACGAGCAGACGGTACTGCTCGAGACAATAAAGAGCCTCTTGGAGGGACAGCAGCAGCAGACTGCTATCTAAATGAACCTCCTAGAAGCTGAGGCACCTAGAGTGAAACAATTCCGGGCACTGCATCCTAAGCAATTTTCTGGGAAAGAGAGCCCTCTGGAAGCTGAAGAATGGGCTCAATCTATTGAGGACGATCTGGCAGCAGCACAAGTGCCAAACATTGCTTGGGTAAGGGTTGCGAAGCTGCAACTCACGGATAACGTCCGAGTATGGTGGAAGGCGGAAGAAAGCCGTCTTACTCAGCCGATCGAACGGAAGACTTTTCGAGACATGTTCGACGCGAAATATTTTCCCGAGACTGCCCGATTTGACACGGAGTAGCAATTCATCCACCTACAACAAGGCTCTATATGGAGCAAATCCATGGATGAGTATGATGCCGAGTTCACTATGTTGAGCAGGTAAAATATGTCTCAAATATTCGAATTTTCTGATATCACATACTACACAGCTAACATAAGACCGTAACAGGTTCGCGGCACATCTCATACCGACTGCTGAGATCAGGGCCAGAAGATTTCAGCAAGGGTCAGACTAGGAAATCCAAGCTGCTCTAGCTACAGGGGATTTCCCAACCCATGACCTAGCTTTGAAGGTTGACCATCGATATGAGGCAGTGGTGAAGAAGAAAGACAGACCTCAATCTGCCGTTATGAAGCGCCCTGCTACTCAGATAGCAGGAAGAGCCTCTTCCAGACCACCTTTTGTATCCAGGAGACCGGGAGTATTCAACCGGCCTAGTCCAGACTTTTGGACCTACTGTAGGAGGAATGGACACCTGGCGAAGGACTGCAGGCGTGCTAATCGCCTTTGCTTAGTCTGTGGCTCATCCATACATGATATTATATTTTGTCCTCGTAGACTCAATCCAAATCCTGCAACCAGACTAGCAATCACCTATCCGCAGCGGCCAACTATCCAGGCACCTGCACCACGTCTTGCTCTCCCAGCCCCACCTTCTCATGGACCTACTGCACCTCCTCCTTGTCAGTTCCATCAAGCACAAAGGAACCTATCTCAAGGACAGAGGAACAGACAGAGGAATGATCCTCCAGTAAGGAATGTACCGAGGCGACGGGCTTTTACAATGACTGTGGAAGAAGCTGAAGCCACTGGCCAAGTCATCACTGGTAACTCTTTTTTTCAAACTTTCTTTCAATCCTTATACATATCAAATATCTTTTTCTATACCTAAACATATTCCACACAACTTAGGTACAATCTTAGTAGTCTCACTTCCTACACTAGCACTCTTCGATACTGGAGCATCTCATTTCTTTATATCGCAACGGTTTGTCCGAACTCATGTGATTCCAGTCAAACCGCTCGTATCGAGCTGGAATGTCAGTTCAGGGAACAACATTCTAAAGGAAACAATGGGATACGACCTGTGTCCAGTGGTCGTCTGCAGCAGAGAATTTTATGCTGACTTCAAGGTGCTGGACATACCGAACTTCGATATAGTTTTGGGTATGGATTGGCTAGGAACTTTTTACGCTACCATCGAATGTCGTCAAAAGAGGGTACTGTTCGAGATTCCAGAGCATCCGGTATTTTATTTCAAAAGTGGAGACCGTGAGCCTAGCACATACAAAGAAAAACCGAAGAAGGAAGTGATTGCAACTCTAAAGACGGGAGAAGATAAGCCAGAGGCAGTTCAAGAGTTCGATGATGTATTTCCTGAAGACATATCAAGTTTGCCTCCTGATCAAGCTCTTGAATTTGGAATTGATTTAGTACTTGGAGCACAACCGGTGATCAAAGCACCATATCGCTTAAGTCCTGATGGTTTGATGGAGATCCGTACTCAATTGGACGAACTTCTGAAGAAAGGATGGATTCATCCTAGCACTTCAAGTTGGGGATCTACAGTGTTTCTTATGAAGAAGAAGGAAGGTTCATACAGAATGTGCATTGATTATAGAGCTTTGAACGAAGTCACGATAAAGAACAAGTATCCACTACCGCGAATCGACGATCTGTTCGATCAGCCAAGTGGGTCTTGCGTTTTCTCAAAATTAGATCTTCGTTCAGGTTATCATCAGGTGAAGGTCAAAGAGTCTGATATTCCGAAGACGGCATTCATGACTCGCTATGGACATTATGAGTTTCTCGTGATGCCGTTTGGAGTGACCAATGCACCAGCCATATTCATGAATCTGATGAACTAAGTGTTCCAAGAGTACCTAGATAGGTTCATTGTCATATTCATCAACAACATCCTGGTGTATTCTAAGAGTCGGAAAGATCACACTGAACATTTACGAATTCTCCTGGAGACTTTGCGATAGCATCAACTCTATGCCAAGTACATCAAGTGCGAGTTTTTGCTAGAACAAGTCGGATTTCTCGGACATATCGTTTCAAGTGAAGGAATCTCTGTGGATCCAGCTAAAGTATCAGCAGTAAGCGAATGGCCGACACCAAAGACAGTGAAGGACATTCGAAGTTTCTTGGGCTTAGCAGAATATTACCGAAGATTTATTAAAGGATTTTCGAAGAATGCAGCATCCCTGGTCAAGCTCACACGTAAAGATGAATAATTCGTGTGGTCATAAGCATGCGAACAAGCTTTCGTAGAACTCAAGTCAAGATTGACATCGACACCTATTCTCATCACACTGGAACAATATGGAGGTTTCGTAGTGCATTGCGAAGCATCTGGTAAAGAATTAGGATGTGTTCTACATCAGCAAGGTAAGGTTGTAGCTTATGCATTAAGGTAGCTGAAGGTTCATGAGCGCAACTATCCGACGCATGATCTGAAGTTGGCAGCCGTTATCTTTGCACTCAAGATTTGGCGCCATTATCTTCTTGGTGAACGGGTAGATATCTACACAGACCACAAAAGTCTGAAGTATGTGTTTACTCAGAAAGAGTTAAATATGCAACAGCAAAGATGGTTAGAATTTATGGCGGACTTCGACATCAACCTACAATATCATCCAGGGAAGGTGATTGTAGTTCTTGATGCACTTAGTCGCCAACCACTATCAATGAATTTCACCGTACAGTGGAAGCTACAACAAGATTTGCATCAGATGGAGATAGAAGTGGTCATGCCCGGTAATGCTTCAAGTTTGATGAACTTACAAGTTTAGTCTACAATTGTCAATCAGATCAAAGCAGCTCAAGCAAGTGATGCCAAGTTGCAAAAGATCAGAGAACAAGTAGAAAATGGACTTCGAACAGACTTCATCATCCATGAAAATGAATTTTTGAGATACATAAGCAGATTGTGTGTACCACAAGGTCCTGTTCAGGAAGAGTTGATGAAAGAAGCTCACAGCTCCCCATACTCAGTACACCCTGGTGGTATAAAGATGTACAAAGATTTACGTCAACATTACTGGTGGCATGGAATGAAGCGTGAAGTAGCCAGAAGCGTAGCCAAATGCTTGGTGTGTCAGCAAGTAAAAGCTGAATATCACAGGACTGCTGGTTTACTTCAACCGCTACCTATTCCAGAATGGAAGTGGCAACGCATCACCATGGACATCGTGACTGCACTTCCTCACAGCACGAAAGGTAACGATGCAGTATGGGTTATTGTGGATCGACTCACAAAGTCGGCTCATTTTATTCTTTTTAGAGTTAGCCAATCTCCCGAGACACTAGCAAAGAAGTACATGGATGTAAATTTGAATCTAAGTAAGATTTAACTCTTCAATGTGTACTATCTCTGATACCCATGAACTCATGCAGGAGATCGTGAGATTACATGGAGTATCGGTTTGCATTGTCTTCGATCGTGACACCAGATTCCGATCGCATTTTTGGCAGAGTCTATAAGCCAGCTTGGGAATGAGTCTGAACTTTAGCACAGCTTACCATCCACAAACAAATGGACAGTCTGAGTGAACGATTCAGATCCTTGAAGATATGCTAAGAGCTTGTATGCTAGACTTCGGAGGATCGTGGGAAGATCACCTACATCTTGTGGAGTTTTCATACAACAACAGCTATCAAGCAAGTATTGAAATGGCACCATTTGTAGTGCTCTATGGAAGGAAGTGTCGTTCACTATTAAGTTGGGACGTCATCGGAGATAGGGAACTCCTTAGAACTGAGGTGATAGTGGCGAGTATAGATGTAGTTCGCACTATCAGGGAATGAATGCGTATAGCCTAAGACCGACAGAAGCACTGGGTAGATGCAAAGCGCCGACACTTGGAGTTCCAACCGGGCGATCATGTCCTTCTAAAGATCTCTCCAAACCATGGAGTGATTCGCTTTGGAAAGAGGGGTAAGCTAAGTCCGAGGTACATTGGACCGTTCAACATACTTGAACGAGTCGGAGAAGTGGCATATCATTTGGCACTTCCACCTTCATTGGAAGGAGTGCACAACGTGTTCCATATATCCTAACTCCGAAAATATGTGAGCGACCCCAGCCATATCCTTGATCACTCCGAGCTCACTGTACAGGCAGACATATCTTGTGAGCAACAACCCATTGAAATCCTGGACAGAAAGGTAAAGTCACTTAGGAATAAGGAAGTAAATTTGGTTCGAGTGATGTGGAGAAAAGACTCACCAGGAGAATCAACGCGGGAAAGAGAAGACGACATGAGTACAAAATACTCTTTCTTATTTGTAAATTAGTCCTTAAATAATTGTAAATTTTGAGGGCGAAATTTTTGTAAGGAGGGTAGAATGTAACGACTCTGTTTTTAATGTATAGAAATTTGTTTAATGTTAAAGTACTAAATGAAGTATTTACAACCCTGAGTATGTTATAAGTATTTAATTTGTTTAAGAACAGTAAGAAAGCACTTGTAGCTCATTGGTAAAGCCTTGAACTGTTGTGATATAGCCCCTGTGTTCAAATCCCCCAGGCCGTATATTATTTTTAATGATTTTTCTTTTAAACTTTTTTGGAAGCTCAAAAGTTTACACGTGCAATACACGTAAAAATGAAAATTCACTAAAATCAAACATATGGAAAATAACATATGAACAGCTGAGAACACCTGGCATCGATCCAGAGCTCCACACCCACCTAATGGCCGGCGAGATGGAGCCCCATACCGGCGCCGCCGGGCCCCCCCGTGGGGAATGCTCCCAGATTTTTCCCCAACACCCTTTGGCTTCCTCCACTACTCCTCTTCTGTTTGAATTTCCTGCAAATTAACAGAGAATTAAAAATCACTATTAAACCAAAATTTTAATGCATTTTAATTCTCATTTTTAATTCCCTAAACCCTAATTCTATCCTAAAAATACCAGCCCATACCTAGCTCTCACTATTCTGAAATCCATTGTCAAAACTCACAAATTTTTCCGAGTAAAATTAGTTTTACAAGTGGAGTTAGCCCAAGGTCATCTTCCGGCGATGACTCGGGACAAATCCGGCGACACTGTGACACCATGAAGCTCTCAAACCTTTCCTCTACCTCCCCTCTCTCATGTAAGTCCCCTCTCCTCTCCT
The DNA here is from genome assembly GCA_030015575.1 of Agapanthus africanus. Taxonomy (NCBI): domain Eukaryota; kingdom Viridiplantae; phylum Streptophyta; class Magnoliopsida; order Asparagales; family Amaryllidaceae; genus Agapanthus; species Agapanthus africanus. The sequence continues at coordinate 698,973,012 of CM057340.1, forward strand.
CTCTTCCCTATCAAAAGAATTCTTTTCTCAAACTCATCGGAAGTAGAGTTATTCTGACATCCGATTCTAATTTTGTTAAAAACACAATTTTTCTTAATAACCAAACATCCATATTGTTACATCTTGTTTAGTAATCTTAAAACAAACATTTAGAACATGTTTCAATTCAAAATACAATGTTATACAACTTTTATTTCAATTTTACGGTTAAATACCACAAAGTTTACTTACAGCATCATTTCATCATATTTACTCATATTACCTTTAGAAAATTCACGAAGTAATGACCTACTGCTGGGTCCATAAACCTATACTAGCAAAACTAGAGAGTGCTAAACTACAAGGTTAGAATGTTATACCGAATGAACCAAGTCCTTCGGTCTTCTACCACCTTCATTAGCTCCTAGGGGTCACGGATCGAATTTTGTTGTCGGTCTTCCTCCATCGATGATGATCCACCCGAGGGAAACGACGCAGGCTCCAGTCTCGCCAAGCGAGGCAACCATGCTCCAAGGTTGCTAGCAATGGAGGGTGGAGATGTAGGAATGTCTCACTATATTTTTCTCTCATACTAAATGCTCAAATGAGCATCTCAAGAAGAAGAAAGAGGAGGTGAGGAAACTAGTGGCATGAGAAACCAAGGAAAAATGACTAAGTCTCTCAAGAGAGAGTGAGAGTATAAATCAATATCAATGAATGATAAAGAGGCTTGCATGAAGAATGAATGGCTACAATAATTTCAACCATGGAAAAATATCTCCTCATTTTACAATAAAATATCAAGTGCCATACCTCTCTACATGCCAAGCCATGTTCATGACAACTCACCCCTCTACCCCATTTAGAAAAACAAATGATTTTCTAAAAAGAAAATCATCTAAATGAGGTGTCCAACTTCTATAGGCTATTCCATATAAATACGGAATACAAACTGGTATACGTCTCGAAATATATATACGCGTATCCGTACAAAAATACGAATAGCCAAGAGAGAAAAAGAATAGTGAACAATAATACTAGAATACATATATATATATATATATATATATATATATATAAATTATTAAATTAAAACCTGATTTAATAATCCGGCTTAATCCTAAGCCGCTAGTATTTATCAACCGTCCGATTAAATTCTGTGTAGCCTGTTGATTGTTCGATGTTTTTATGTGCGTTTTCGCTTTTAAAAGATGAATCAAAGAATTTTAACCGCAATCAAGAACGGCGTCGCTTGGTAGCTAGCTGGTGAGTACGGGTCGGTCCATAGGGATTTTGTGTATTTTCTATTTGTTCTAACGAGTTAATTCCAATTGGGGTTGGATTGATTATCACTAAAAACTAAAATGAGTTTGATTAGGATTAAAATCATGCTAGGGTTAGGTTTAGGTTAAGTTTGGAAATTCAATATTTCTCATCGCTTTCTATGCCCTAATTAAGATCTTTTAGGTATTAAGGTAATGGTTAACAAAGTGGATTAGTACCATCGGGAAGAAATCTAGGTTTCTTCCTCTAGGTCCTTATCCATCCTTTCTTAACTTTACCCTAACCTCCATGGAAAACATACACAACCGGTCTTTTAAACTATGGTATCACCGCTACCTCATGGTATAGGGTGCCGTAGTGAGCGGTGTGTGTATGTATGCATGGAGTCCTATAAAAAATATGCGATGGGCAAGAAAAGGGTGAGAGATTTTCATCTCTCAAACCTTTCCCATTCCTAACCCTAACAAGTGAGGAACTACTCACTCATTAGGGAATTGATAAAAAGAGACATTTTTATGATTGTTTTTAATAACCTATTTATCTAATCTACGGCGGATAAATAAAATTGCTATCTAATTAACAAGGGCAGATAAATAAAATTTATACTAGGGCAGAAAAGAAATTAAACTAAGGCAAGGTAAAGAAAAAGACTTACTTTTTATTTGATGCACTCTTCAAACATTACAGGAATTGAAATTCTAAATTTTGATAAAAAAATGAGGCATAGAAAGAGGCATACTCCAAAAAGAGCTGTAGGGTTCCTATTTATAGATTATAGAAACCCTAGGTTACATTCTGATCCCTATCTACATTAACAAAACTATCCTGAGAAGCCTAGTCAACGCACCGCCACCCCGTTAAATTTTGCACCGACACGTGCTCACCATGGCCGCGGAACCGCGGCCAAAAGCCATGTTTGGCCGCGGATCCGCGGCCATATAGAGGGGTCTTGGGCTCTGTTTTCTTCTGATGCTTCAAGTTGCTTTAAACATCTGTTTTCTTTATTTGGTTCTTCAGAATGTCTTCAAGTTTCTTCCAGATTTCCACAGTGCAGAATATTGTGGACTTTTACCATTCGCTTCGTTTTGAAGTCTTGAATCTTGCACTGCCTTTGTACTTTGTGAAGTTGTTCATTGATTTTCGTTTGTCCCTCTAACTGTAGGCATGATCAAGATTCTTCTATTTGTTGGTCGCAGTCTCACTTTTGTATCGTCTTTTCATCATTTTCACTGTTTTATTCTGAGAACCTGTAACCTGCAACTATGTAGCAGACATGTATCAAAAGCACCTGTTTATTTGTAAAATGAATAATAATGGGGAATATAATAATGCAAAATTATGATATGAACAAATACCCCCAAACTTATCTTTTGCTTATCCTCGAGCAAAACAAGTTTATTCTCGAAAAAGACCTAACCTTACTTTCGCAGGGAAACGTGATTGCACTGAGCTCGTGCAACAAGCCGTTAAACCTCTAGGTGTCCCTAGTAGGAGGAGTGTTGTCTCCTGAGGGTTTTCAGCGGATACTACCCACAAAATCCTATCAATTCGGCCTATTGTTTTTTATTCTCCAATTCGGTTTTCTAGAAAGAAATTATATTATCTTCAACTCAGAAATTATCAACCCGTATTTTTCATGCTTACTTATCATTTAACTTAAAATTGTATATGTTTTGTAAATTTACTTAGCTTTTAGTATCTTTTGAATTTTCCTTCTAAGGTTCCATCTCAACTTAGGAATTTTTTATCATCTCTACTAAAGATATAAGTCCTATTTTTCATTCCTATCTCTCATCTAAACCCCAATCATATACCCCTACGTGGGTGTATGTATCACCCCTACACTTGGAAATTCAATTCAAGCTCTTATACTCTTGTCCATCGTCCAAAGTACTTTTTAGTTGGTGAATTTTTAGATGAAATTGCTCACATATTCTTCATGCGACCGTTAATACTTCTTGAGGTACTAACGACCGATTACAAAATGTGTTTGCATACTAAAGCGTAATTCCTAGTCTTGTAACACCTAAGGGTTTAGCAGTGACTCCCAAACCAGTTGGTCTAAGGCACTAGGTGATAAAGCACCCTCGCTAATTTTTTTTTCTATTTATGCAGCCTTAAGTAATTACAAAAACCAGTGTTCATTTTTTTTTATCTCTTTATTCACACTTGTATTTTTATTTTATTTTCCTTCATACTAAGGACTTTAGACAAGAGCATTTCAAGGTCTCCTCTACTATTCCAAGTTTCAAGGTTCGTGTTTGTGCAAATTGTAGGGTATATATTTTCAGAATTTAGACTTAAACTTAGGGATTATTTTTCAGACTTATACTTTAATAAAAATATCAATACTCTTCTCTTGTTTTAACTTATCCCAAGAAGTGAACTCAAAATTTGCCTATTTCTAAGTAAACTATAAAGACATATATTTTCTACCGTTAAATTTTAAGAAAGGTTATTTTTAGGGTTTTTAATTTACTAAGTCTAGGATCTATTTTTTCCTCGCTAGTTAACCGTCTTATCAAACTCAAGTCAATTATGGCCAAAATTGATATTTTATAATTTTTAATTTTTTTTCTCAATTTTTATGGGTTTTAAAATAAGTATGCAAATGCAAAAATATACATATGAATGCGAAGGAAGAAAACTTACCGAGCACACCCACAAACTTAAACTTGACAGTGTCCTCACTGTCGGGCTACAGCAAGAGGGTCAAAATTGTCGGCACTCTCCTGTTTATTTTTTGTAATTTTTTATTGTTATATATACAAAAAGGTCCCCCCAAACTTAAGTGAAATAGTGTATCCACTGATTAAGCGTTAAAGTTCAGAGTTAGGGAGGAGAAAAACACAGTATTAAGCTATACAGGGCTTTACACAGGCCAAAGGTTAGCACCAACTGTTCAAAATTTTTATCGTTATAATGGTGTGGGTGGTGAATGAATAGAGTGTAGAGAAAATAAATGAGAAACACACGAAACCGTATGGAAAGAAAGGTGGAATATGGTCTCGGTATATTAGGAGAAGAATGGCGGAAGAGAGAAAGAAATGTAATACGAACTTGAGGGTGTAAATTGAGTGAATAAATTAGTACAAATTGTGAGGACCGATGTGTTAAAAGCGATTGTGCTAATCTATCAACCCGTCGAGAAATGGGGTCAAATCCCTTAAGATTCGCGAGAAAACATGGGTACGTTGAACTTGGTAAACCATCCATTGAAAATGGAAGCGTGACGGATTCTTGCGCGGTCGAAACGATGGAAAGGACGAAGGGAGTGATTTAGGAAGGGTCTCATTCTCACCTAAGTAAGCGTATGTAAGGTGAGACAGCAACAGCTTGAGTTTGAGTTTCAGAGGTGAAACAATTGAAGGTGAAATTGGTGAAACTGTCTCGAACTCGAAGGATTCCATCAATTGTTCGAAATGACTGTAAGCAACCGAGTCTGATAGTTCAACTAACTCATCTGAAAATTCAAAGGACTCAAACTCGGGCGGTGAGTCTTCAAGATCGTCCGAAAAAGTGAAACACTCGTAATCGTTATCGATTGTGAGAACTGTATTCAGATTCAAGGAGGAACACACTAGTGGCACCAAAACTGCTGTGATCGAACAGAAATTTTTCAAGCCCACAGTCCTCCTACATGATCTCTTGCATGGTCGGAACAATGGAAAGGATGAGGGGGGGTGATTTAGGAAGTATAACTGTTAAAGGTTCAGGAGGATGAATTGGAAAATCCGACTCATCAAACAAAACTGGTTCATCCTCAATACTCTCCTCATAATTCTCCTCAAAAGTTATCTCATCCATGCAATTATCATCAAAATCAAGACGCATATTTCGGGAGAAACATTTAATGACTCGGGATGATGAATTGGAGAGAAAAATTCAGTCAAATCTGCAGGTTCATCATCCAAAATATTCCCTGCGTCAATATCCTCAATCAAGTGAAAATCAATTTTTTTGGACACCTCATCAAAAGCATGGATATTTATCAATTCAGGTTCTAGATTGGAGGTGTAGAGGTCGAAAGGATTGGTGATGGTTTCACTCGAAAGGGACCCTTCACAATCTGGCAAATTAAACACTACAAAGTCGCACAACTCATTAAACGTTTCATTTTCAACTGGTGAATCATTTGGGACACTTGATAGACATTCAAAACCGGAGTTGTGGGATTAAATTAGTGATGGGTAGGTTTGATTTGGAAGGGTGCACAGCTCACTCTCTCCACTCAAATTCTCAATCTGTCCAATCGCCTCATCATACATTGGAAAATTTGGAGCTAGTTGGAAACTAGCTACCGGTTCACTAGGTTGTCTTGATGAATTAAGGGCGGCAATGGACGCATCCAAATTTCTCATCTGTTGGTTTGTTGCTATAATATAAGCTTCCAACGACTGTTCCAGACTAGACATGGATTGTGAAGGGGTTTCAGTAAAAGATTCAAAATTGTTTGGATTCTAGAAACTCCCAAATGGCTGTGTAGAAGCAATGTCTAGGGAATGTGTGAAAGTCGGGTAAGACTGGTAGGAATTGAATGGTTGGACAGGAGTAGGATCAACATTTGGATAAAAATGTGAATGGACTTATTGATCCCAAGAACTGGAAGTGTTGAAAGGAATGAAAGATCGGTTACGAGATTGTTCAATATGTTCAGCAATAGACATGGGTTTTTGAGTTATAACAGAACTCGAAAAAGTAGTATCAACGTAAGAAGGCGGTGAAGGTTGAAATGGTTGATACAAAGTGGATTGCGGAGTCGAACTGTTTCTCCTAGACGCTTCTATTCGATCTTTCAAAGAAAATTTGGGCATGGAGGGGTCGTCCGTAATTCGACCAAAACAATTCGCGTAGGAAGCAATGTTTGGATGAGGGTACCAAAGTTCGGCAAGAGTTTTGTGAGGTGGGAAGGAGAAGAAAAAGAATGTGGGTGCAAGTGGGGTGTAATGGATTTCTTAGTGACAAGTGGCAAGTTTTTGTAAAATTTTCTGTTTTGTGTTTTTTTTATAAGGAGCTTTTTGCAAAAAGATTTTTAATAAGAAGCTTAGACACACGTTCAATCAATCACAATATACACAATCAAGCCTATATCCAGGATCACCTAGGTCAACTAGACTGCTCCTAACTGTTCCAAAGGGCAAGTTGTGAGGTCCTCAAATCGCCTCTTCACCGCCAATTGTGGCCAGGTAAGAACAAGTAAAGAAAGAAGGGATCCGCTCACGAATCATCGTGAGACGGGCCTTTTAAAATTACCTTTCCACACTTGTCTAGCCTAGGCACCACAAAGTCTGGTTTAGATAAACGATCGATGCCTACAACTATTCCTTTGTCCTATCGAGCGCGACAGTCCTTATAGGCTGAGTCTAATCTTTTTTAATTAACTTAATGGTTAATGCAAAATTCTTTTTGTGATTTTTGGGGTTCTAGGAAGGGTAATGAAATCCCCACCCAATCTGGATTGGTGTTAAAGCCCCTTAAAGTCAGTTTTAAAGATGCAAAGCAGTAAAACACACAAAACACTTACCATTTTTTTTTATTATTGCGGCGCAAAGAATCCTGCACAAGATCAAGTTATTGGAGAAGGGAGAGAAATTTTTGCGCAAAGAACCCTGCAGGAAAATATTTCAGAGGAGATCAGGGGGTTTAGAAGAAGAAAATATACTTATAGAGAATTTTCCACGTGCTGACGTCACCAAGGAGGCCGCGGATCCGCCGCGGGAACGTGCCTTTGACCGCAGTTCCGCGGTTGACTTGGCGGTTCAGATCCCAAAAATTCTTCTGTTTCTCTGTTTCGATTTTCCTCTGTTTGTTCAGATCTGCTGTTAGCTGTTTTGCTCTCTGGATATTTCCAAATCTGAATCTGTTCGTCGATCCTGCACAATTCAAACGAAACACCCTTCACAAAATAACAAGATGATAAATTTTATATATATATATATATATTTTCCAGTTTTTATGATTTTTCAATTTTTATATTAACCCGAAATTACAAAAAGAAAATAACTATGCCATCCCTGGCAACGGCGCCATTTGATTGAATGTTTATTGCTTATGCGTATTTTGTGATCAAAGAATTTACCGCCTGTTATGCGGGTGACCCAGGTTCGATCCCCGGCAACAGCGCCATTTGATTGTTCGATGTTTTTATGTGCGCTTTCGCTTTTAAAAGATGAATCAAAGAATTTTAACCGCAATCAAGAACGGCGTCGCTTGGTAGCTAGCCAGTGAGTACGGGTCGACCCATAGGGATTTTGTGTATTTTCTATTTGTTCTAACGAGTTAATTCCAATTGGGGTTAGATTGATTATCACTAAAAACTAAAATGAGTTTGATTAGGATTAAAATCTTGCTAGGGTTGGGTTTAGGTTAAGTTTGGAAATTCAATATTTCTCACCGCTTTCTATGCCCTAATTAAGATTTTTTAGGTATTAAGGTAATGGTTAACAAAGTGGATTAGTACCATCGGGAAGAAATCTAGGTTTCTTCCTCTAGGTCCTTGTCCGTCCTTTTTTAACTTTTACCCTAACCTTCATGGAAAACATACACAACCGGTCTTTTAAACTACGGTATCACCGCTACCTTGTGGGATAGGGTGCTGTAGTGAGCGGTGTGTGTATGTATGCATGGAGTCCTATAAAAAATATGCGATGGGCAAGAAAGGAGTGAGAGATTTTCATCTCTCAAACCTTTCCCATTCCTAACCCTAACAAGTGAGGAACTACTCACTCATTAGGGAATTGATAAAAAGAGACATTTTTATGATTGTTTTTAATAACCTATTTATCTAATCTACGGCGGATAAATAAAATTGCTATCTAATTAACCAGGACAGATAAATAAAATTTATACTAGGGCAGAAAAGAAATTAAACTAAGGCAAGGTAAAGAAAAAGATTTACTTTTTATTTGATGCACTCTTCAAACATTACAGGAATTGAAATTCTGAATTTTGATAAATAAAATGAGGCATAGGAAGAGGCATACTCCAAAAAGAGCTGTAGGGTTCCTATTTATAGATTATAGAAACCCTAGATTACATTCTGATCCCTATCTACATTTACAAAACTATCCTGAGAAGCCTAGTCAACGCACCGCCACCCCGTTAAATTTTGTACCGACACGTGCTCACCATGGCCGCGGAACCGCGGCCAAAAGCCATGTTTGGCCATGGATCCGCGACCATATAGAGGGGTCTTGAGCTCTGTTTACTTCTGATGCTTCAAGTTGCTTTACACATCTGTTTTCTTCATTTGGTTCTTCAAAATATCTTCTAGTTTCTTCCAGATTTCCACAGTGCAGAATGCTGTGGACTTTTACCGTTCGCTTCGTGTTGAAGTCTTGAATTTTGCGCCGCCTTTGTACTTTGTGAAATTGTTCACTGATCTTCGTTTGTCCCTCTAACTGTAGGCATGATCAATATTCTTCTATTTGTTGGTCGTAGCCTCACTTTTGTATCGTCTTTTCATCATTTTCACTGTTTTGTTCCGAGAACCTGTAACCTGCAACTATGTAGCAGACATGGATCAAAAGCACCTGTTTATTTATAAAATGAATAAGAATGGGGAATATAATAATGCAAAATTATGATATGAACACCTGTATACATATTTAATCGGAAACCTGTATGTACCAATATACGCCATCTACACCATATCGCCTGAACCGTGAAAACCCTCTGTATGGGACTCTAAAAACTCGTCAATACGCTGGCAGTGGGTTTAACCACAAGCACGTCAGTAGCACTAGCTGTACGTAACGGCTACCCAGGTATTGAGAGAAAGGAAGGCCGACGAGCAAACTCATCCAGACCCCTACTGAGCCTGCCTGTGACAATCTCCATACAGTTCGGTCTGTTCGTCTAAGAGTATCGCATATCGAGTCTAGGGGGGTGGATAAAGTCAGACCCCTAATAACGCGACATTTCGTGTCGGTATGAAACCCATCACCACCTGAGAAACTACTGATCCTAGATCAGTAATTCTCGACCACCTTGGCCAAGGATTTCTGGTGATGGCCACCCGTGCACAACGCGGCATCAACCCCTAATACCGGGAGAGACGAATCCCCGATGATCCGCTCACTGCCTCCATGTGGTTCGGGACTGTACCCAACTAAAATCTGTTTGCATGACTCCTTTGAGCCGTGGTAGGGTAGTAATCAAAGCACAATGGGAACTCACACGAGACAAATGACGATCTCAGGTCGATAGACTAACCTGTACTCATGTCACCTGAGAACTGCAATCTGACAATAAGTATAATACCATCTAGCAGGTTCCCAGTTAGTCCGTCCAGTGTACTCATAATCCATTGTGCACCTGTATACTATCTTAGGTGACTAACTGACACGAATGGCTTGTAAGACTGGCCACCATCCCTCGTCGGGGTCTCGATAAGTATACACCAGTCTACTCCGGAGTATCGATGCCCAGTCTCGATACTTCCACGACTAGGGACATTTAAGGATGTGCTTATAGGCCATCCAGCTCGCACTTATATGATCGCCATCATAATGCTGGTAGTCAAGTAAGAATCCTATGGGCTCTATTAACATGTAATAGTGATCTGTAATGCCACTTAATGTGTCTATGATGATAAAGACAAACCATATATCATGCTATCATCTCGAGTAAGAATGTTCTACCGGTATAGGTCCACCCTTAATCATCACAATCGCATGCCTGCGATTCAATAATTGACTTGAGGTCAGTTTAGCCAACAATCTCCCACTTGCACTTAAGGCTAATTTTTGCGATCCGTGTGATACCGAACACCCAACTTCTCTACTAATCAGTCTCGCAAAGCTTGTTTGCGAAACTATTGCGTTCAAGAAATAACCTCAGTGAGTGGATCCGCTCCAGTGTTTCTATCTTTATCTCTCTATATCTCAACTTCGCGGAGAAAGACTATCTCCTGAAATGAGCAATACCCGTCTTAGAATTTGTCCGGATATCTTATAGGACCCAGTTCACAAATGAACTCCAAATCCAACAAACTTCTTAGACTGTATCATCTACTGAATTTAATCAGTATCCTGGGCCATGACTTCCTCAGTATCCGCTTGGACCACCTGTCCAACATACTTCCCCTCAAAAGAGGGAAAAATATAACTCTGACAGTCACTCTGTCATCCAGGTCACCTTGGAAGCCTAAAATGATAACCGCCTCCTAAAGGAGCCTGCCGTTACCATATACCAAGAACATCCACTTATGTTCATAACTGCTTCCCAATGATTCTCCAGGATTGGATTAATATATATGCTTATTGCAGCCAGTGCAAAAGCAATATCTGGTCTGGTACTTGACATTTCATGATTAACTCAATTTCCTAAGCAAGTGATGTGCTAATCATGCAGATCCCTCTCCGCATCAGTCTAGAAGACATCTCTTTAGAGAGGGTGACTCCATCACCTGTGGGTACACCACCACGCCAGGAGTCGTCCATTCTAAAACTCTTTAGAATATTGTCAAGTACCCAAATTGGGACACTTCCCAAATCTAGATCTAAAACCATAGATCTAGTGACCAGAAACCCTGATATTTTATCTATATCCTATATGGAGAAACACCTTGTGACAACAACAGTATAACCGATCGTAGTATATGAATATCACTTCCTATCAAGAGTATGTCATCCAAATACTAGGACATCACTCCGTACCATCTTCTTATCAGGTCCATCTGTTATTCTGATGAAGTCAAACTCTATGACCATCACATCAAAAATAGATGACCTATCTAGATCTAAAACCATAGATCTAGTGACCAGAAACCCTGATATTTTATCTATATCCTATGTGGAGAAACACCTTGTGACAACCACAGTATAACCGATCGTAGTATAGGAATATCACTTCCTATCAAGAGTATGTCATCCAAATACTAGGACATCACTCCCTATTACCTTCTTATCAGGTCCATCTGTTATTCTGATGAAGTCAAATTTTATGGCTGTCACATCAAAAATAAATGACCTATCTCCTCTATACCTGCTCTAGTCTATAAATAGATATAAGCTACTTGCCCACTACGTTTCCGCAGCTCCCATTGACTACAACAACCTTTTGGAAGAGTCATATACACGTGCACTTCTAAAGCTAATTTAGAACGACGTTATATTCATTCTCCTGCAGATCTCATAGTCTAGAACAGCAGTAGTGTCAAGTTTGGGTAATCAAGAACCTCTCTGTCACCGTCTTTGAGGAGACCGAAGTAGCTCTCGGGTGCCTGAGGTTACCCACCAAATCTGCGGAGTGGCTAATGGAATGTCGAATCCAATTGAATCTTTAGGTTCCACTAAATTTTCAGTAATCGTTTTTGGTTCTGGAATCTCTTCCAGTTCTACCATACTCCCACTAATGTTTTCTGAAAAGAATTCATTTTACTAAAACTGTGACGAGTCAAGAACAATATAACTTTTGATCTTCCAGACGGTAGAATGTTAACCCTCGTCAAAGCCCAGGATAACCCACAAACTGCCCTTACTGAAACGTGCCTTGAGTTTGTCCACATTCTGGTTTTAAGTATCAGCCGGACAACTCCATATACCTTAACAACGTTAAGATATGAATTCATTTTATATATCCAATATAGAAACAAAATCACTAATTTAATTGGAACCAGATTCAAAAACATGCAGCTGTTTCCAGTGCATATCAACTAAATGGAAGGAGGCCAATCATTATTACTCATCAAGGAATGCACCTACGTATGAGTAACCTGAAAGAGAAGCAAGTTCTCAAAACTATTACTTACAACGGAATACCTAGCACAAGTATCTACATCTTCGATCACCTTGAAGAATCCTGATACTTGTAATAAATGGTTCTCTACTTTATTCTTATACCTATAACTTCTCAAAATTTGGACCCTTGTATTTCAACGAAATATTTGTCTAAAACTAGAGAAGTCATGAGTAAACAGAATATAGTACGAGTACCAATCCCTTTGTTCTAATGGACACCGAACAACTTACAATACTTTGTATAAGTCCACTGAGTTTAATAACTCGAACCCTGTGCGTCGTAGTTTGAAAACTGTACTATGGTTAAGAAGAACTACACCGTTGTAGAATGCTCCTTACCTAACTATTAACTGATATAGGTAAATGTTATAGACATAATTTCAAAAAGTTATATCTCATTTTATAAAATAAACGTACAGATATATCAGTTTGAAATTGGTACATAACAACGGATACTCAAAACCAAATATTTGCTATCAGGCAAAACCCAGGTGATTTCCTCAAATATCACCAATTACAAAGAATTCCGATATATAGAGGATATAATCACCCAATTCCCAATATCTTACTCCCACTCAGCATCCGTAACGCCATACAGATGTGAGAATGAAATCTGGTAAATACATACTCTGGAATTAGAATCTAATTGGGAAAACAGTTTTCAATTAACACCGCACAGTGAAACTGAAACATGAAAATGTTTCGAAGGGGTAACCGGGTATTCCTAGTAATGCCTCTTCCACTATCCAGATTCATGACAATAACCGTACATTTCCTTGCCCTCACTCCAATCCCTTTATATGTCTTTACTTTTTACCTTCTGTACACCACACTTAAGCTAATTGGTTTTCTTCCTTCCCTACCCTTCGGCACCTGCCTATGGTTTGGAAGAAGACTATCCAATAAGCGCAATAGGTATACTCTCCTAATACCAGGAGCTCTCGCAACCTGAAAGAAGGTAAAGAGAAAAGACAACTGAATAATCCTTATTCTATTTCTCCAGAACCAGAAACCATTCTCGAACTGGAACAAGTTCCTTCGAGTTCGTATGTAAATATACGATGGAAATATCCAAGTAATATGCGGATCTTCGTAGTGATATGAAATGTTCTGGAGAAAAGCAAAGGTGAAAGTAGGAGTGGAGGGGGTATACGCGGTTTTGTCGTGAATGATAGTAGTCGCAATTTTCTTTTCCCTTATCCTAATCCCTTTATATGTCTTTACTTATTACCTTCTGTACACCACATTTAGACTAATTGGTTTTCATCCTTCCCTACCCTTCAGCACCAGCCTAAGCTTTGGAAGAAGACTATCCAATAAGCGTAATAGATGTACTCTCCTAATACCAGGAGCTCTCGCAACCTGAGAGAAGGTAAAGAGAAAAGACAACCGAATAATCCTATTCAATTTCTCCAGAACCGGAAACCATCCTCGAGCTAAAACAAGTTTGTTCGAGTTTGTATGTAACTATATGATGGCTTATCCAATAAATATGGATCTTCATAGTGATACGGAATGTTCTGGAGAAATGCAAAGGTGATATAGAAGTGGCAATGATATATGCGACTAAATGACAATCCAAAAGCCAAAGTGTTTTAAAAAGGTTCGGTTTACTTGGTTCATGAGTTTTAGTTTATGGTAGGGCCATGGTCGCTGCCAAAGAGAGAGAGAAAAGAAACACTCAGCATGCACTCTAACCTAGATTAGAATGGTTAATCATTTATCTAATCATGATGTCTCCCACTGTTTTCTCGAATTCTCCTTCAAACCTAAAAGGTGAATTAGTCGGGATCATCTAAAATCACCCAAGGATAAACCTACTCATCAGTGGGAATCGGGATCCAACTATCATCGCATGATAACTTGATGGAAGCCACTCAAGTCACCACACTCCAGAAGGTATGCGCATGCCTGGCAAGTTTCCTGTATGTTTGAAACTCCCAATGTGTGTTTTTACCCCAAGCGGCTTATGACCTTGACTAGGTCAACATATCATAAGTTGCAAATCAAGTTCAACCCGTCATTATCCTGGATTAATTAGACCCATCCGTATGACCCCTTGACTAGGTCAACATGATCGTACGATTGTCCTAACTAATCACATATCCATGCAATAGAAAAGTACTACAGAGCTACCGAACACTACGCCTTGACTAGGTCAACATGCGCAACATGAATACTAAGTTATACTAATCTGAAATGACGGAGGGCTGCGGCTGGTTTTTGGCGAAAAACTTTTAACGTAATGAACTTGATATCGTTGAAGGAATCCAAGTGGTTTTCCCAATATATAGTGACACAAACTTTTGCTAAAGAGATCACTCCGTGTGAAGGGATCTCGGCTCTTTCCTCGTCGAATGAGGTGCTGGATATTCATAACCGAATACCACTGTGCAAAGCGAAAGGAAACGTCTGTAATGTCAGTTTTTAAAAACTTGGTTCCAAGAACAACATATAGGTTTGTTTTTCCTTGCATTGATTAGAATCAACACAGTCTCATCAATTAAACATATCACACCATGGAAAGGGAACAAAAATAAAATGTATGTATATGCCATTCGCATTCGCCACTGGGCCCAGTCATCACCCGTTAGGTTACTTAACTAACGACAGAGCGGGGGCTGGACTAGCGCGGGTGCAAAATATATACAACATCTACTAGTATATATATATATATATATATATATATATATATATATAACATTCGTCCCAGGCATGATATAAGCAACATCACAGAATCTCAGCAAGCAACATAGAGTGGTGGATAATCCTGGAGCCTCGGGTTTCATTTGAGCCGCAAATGAGACTCGGCGTTCCATGTCGTGAGGATAGCCTGTGCAATGAAAACCCTGGAACCTTACAAGTGTGGCAAGTTACCCGCCAATCCCAGAAGTGAGGCAACCCCAATCAACAAAGTGAATGGGCCACCCGTCACTTCACGGAATTCAGTAACTTGTGCACCCCTCCATGGGTCATCCTATACCCCCTACGAGTGCGGCGAATAGCCCGCCAATTCTAGAGTAAGTTCCCCTCTGTCTCAACGCCATGAGATGCAGACCCATTGCCCTCTAGAACTCGGCTATTCGTGCACTCCACCGCGAGGTAATCCTAGTACAGAAAATAAAATATATATACAATAGGGACATCGACCTCAACCTGGTCGTGCCCCAATAAATGAATATACAAACTGGTAGAGACGACAGTCCACATGTCGGATGCTCGTCTCGCAATATCAAATGTACAAAAGAATCTAAATTGTACTATCATTGCACCGTTGGCCATCCATCACGAAAATCCAACCATAATATCAACACAACACAGAATATCAACGTAAATATTATGTTCGCAAACCCGTCTATTTGAACATATAGCAACTAGTCGGGTTGTACTGCTCATTAATATTCACGGTCGCAGATATCATCAAATGTACTGATAAGCACACAGTTAATATTTCGATCGAATAAACTTTTCAAAATTGGCCCCAAATGCTAAACCAGCACTCAATCAAATCTGGGCCAAAACCATATATTACAAAAATCATATTTCCATATGATAGAGTAACAGAAGAAATTTAGTGCAATATGGCCTCAAAAGTGCCGCGGAACCGCGACTAATTAGCCTATTTTGCGGCGGTTCCGCGGCCATCTAGTGGGTTCACGTGCCCAAATTTCTTCATTTGCTCTATAATAGCCTGCGCGTATTTTAAAGATACATAGAATGATTTTTGAACACTTTTCAAAATCGACAGCAAGCATGCTCAAATGGAAAAATGATTCGGAAAATTTGGTTGTTGAAAATTTTAACTTTGTGCAAACTAGCTAGTATGAGTTTATGGGTGGCTCTGATACCATGCTGGATTTTGCCGGCGCCCTGGACATTCACCGTGGCCGATGCGGAACAAAAACCGGCGTTCAAAAATTTTGGCGCAAACAAAACTCGTCCAAGATCGAAACCATAAACCTATACTAGCAAAACTAGAGAGTGCTAAACTACAAGGTTAGAATGTTATACCGAATAAACCAAATCCTTCGGTCTTCTACCACCATCATTAGCTCCTGAGGGTCGCGGATCGAATTTGGTTGCCGGTCTTCCTCCATTGATGATGATCCACCCGAAGGAAACGACTCAGGCTCCAGCCTCGCCAAGTGAGGTAACCGACACTTCAAGGTTGCTAGCAATGGAGAATGGAGGTGTAGGAATGTCTCACCATATTTTTCTCTCATGCTAAATGCTCAAATGAGCAACTCAAGAAGGGGAAAGAGGAGGTGAGGAAACTAGTAGCATAAGAAACCAACGAAAAATGGCTAAGTCTCTCAAGAGAGAGAGTATGAATCAATATCAATGAATGGTCAAGAGGCCAGCATGAAGAATGAATGGCTACAATAATTTCAACCATGGAAAAATATCTCCTCATTTTACAATAAAATATCAAGAGCCATGCCTCTTTACATGCCAAGCCATGCTCATGCCAACTCACCCCTCCACCTCATTTAGAAAAAAAAATGATTTTCTAAAAATAAAATCATCTAAATGAGGTGTCCAACTTCTAGAAACTATTCCGTATAAATACGGAATACAACCTGATATACGTATCAAAATACATATACGCGTATCCGTACAAAAATATGAATAGCCAAGAGAGAAAATGAATAGTGAACAATAATATATATATATATATATATTATTAAATCAGAACCTGATTTAATAATCCGGTTTAATCCTAAGCTGCTAGTATTATAAACCGTCCGATTAAAGTCCGTGTAGCCTGTACACATATTTAATCGAACACCTGTATGTACCAACATACGTCATCTACACCATATCTCCTGAACCGTGAAAACCCTCTATGTGGGACTCTAAAGACCCGTCAATACGCTGTCAGTGGATTTAACCACAAGCATGTCAGCAACACTAGCTGTACGTAACGGATACCCAGGTATTGAGCGAAAGGAAGGCCGACGAGAAAACTCATCCAAACCCCTACCGAGTCTGTCCATGACAATCTCCATACAGTCCGATCTGTTCGTCTAAGAGTATCGCATATCGAGTCTAGGGGCGTGGATAAAGTCAGACCCCTAATAACGCGACATTTCGTGTCGGTATGAAACCCATCACCACCTGAGAAACTACTGATCCTAGATCAGTAATTCTCGACCACCTTGGCCAAGAATTTCTGGCGATGGCCACCCGTGCACAACGCGGCATCAACCCCCAATACCGGGAGAGACGAATCCCCGACGATCCGCTCACTGCCTCCATGTAGCTCGGGACTGTACCCAACTAAAACCTTTTTGCACGACTTGTTTGAGCCGTGGTAGGGTAGTAATCAAAGCACAGTGGAAACTCACACGAGACAAATGACGATCTCAGGTCGACAGACTAACCTGTACTCATGTCATCTGAGAACTGCAATCTGATAATATGTATAATACCATCTAGCATGTTCCCGGTGAGTCCATCCAGTGTACTCATAACCCAATGAGCACATGTATACTATCTTAGGTGACTAACTGACACAAATGGCTTGTAAGACTGGCCACCGTCCCTCGTCGGGGTCTTGATAAGTATACACTAGTCTACTCCGGAGTATCGATGCCCAGTCTTGATACCCCCACGACTAGGGACATTTAAGGATGTGCTTATAGGCCACCCAACTCGCACTTATTTGATCGCCATCATAATACTGGTAGTCAAGCAAGAATCCTATGGGCTCTATCAATATGTAATAGTGATCTGTAATGCCACCTAATGCTGTACATGATGATAAAGACAAACCAGATATCATATTATCATCTCGAGTAAGACTGTTCTACCGGTATAGGTACTCCCTCAATCATCACAATCGCGTGCCTGCGATTCAATAATTGACTTGAGGGCAGTATAGCCAACAATCTCCCACTGGCACTTAAGGCTAATTATTGCGGTGTCGCATACTCACAGCCCGTGTGATACAGAACAACCAACTTCTTTACTAATCAGTCTTGCAAAGCCCGTTTGTGAAACTATTGCATTCGAGAAATAGTCTCAGTGAGTGGATCTGCTCCAGTGTTTCTATCTTTATCTCTCTATATCTCCACTTCACGGAGAAAGACTATCTCCCGAAATGAGCAATACCTGTCTTAGATTTTTTCTGGATATCTGATGGGACCCAGTTCACAAATGAACTCCAAATCCAACAAACTTCTTAGACTGTATCATCCACTGAATTTAGTCAGTATCCTGCGCCATGCCTTCCTCAGTATCCGCTTGGACCACCTGTCCAACATACTGCCCCTCAAAAGAGGGAAAACTATAACTTTGACAGTCACTCTGTCATCCAAGTCACCTTGGAAGCCTAAAATGATAACCGCCTCCTGAAGGAGCCTGTCGCTACCATATACCAAGAACATCCACTTATGTTCATAACTACTTCCCAACGTTTCTCCAGGATTAGATTAATATATATGCTTATTGCAGCCAGTGCAAAAGCAATATCTGCTGTGGTACTTGACATTTTATGATTAACTCAATTGCCTAAGCAAGTGAGTTACTAATCATGCAAATCCCTCTCCGCAACAGTTTAGAAGATATCTCTTTAGAGAGGGTGACTCCCTCACCTGCGGGTACACCACCACGCCAGGAGTCGTCCATTCTAAAATACTTTAGAATATTTTCAAGTACCCAAATTGGGCACTTACCAAATTTAGATCTAAAACCATAGATCTAGTGACCAGAAACCCTGATATTTTATCTATATCCTATGTGGAGAAACACCTTGTGACAACCACAGTATAACCGATCTTAGTATAGGAATATCACTTCCTATCAAGAGTATGTCATCCAAATATTAGGACATCACTCCCTACTACCTTCTTATCAGGTCCATCTGTTATTCTGATGAAGTCAAACTCTATGACCGTCACATAAAAAATAGACGACCTATCTAGATCTAAAACCATAGATTTAGTGACCAGAAACCCTGATATTTTATCTATATCCTATGTGGAGAAACACCTTGTGACAACCACAGTATAACCGATCGTAGTATAGGAATATCACTTCCTATCAAGAGTATGTCATCCAAATACTAGGACATCACTCCCTATTATCTTCTTATCAGGTCCATCTGTTATTCTGATGAAGTCAAACTCTATGACTGTCACATCAAAAATAAACGACCTATCTCCGTTATACCTGCTTTAGTCTATAAATAGACATAAGCTACTTGCCCACTACATTTCCGCTACTCCTACTGACTACAACAACCTTCTGGCAAAGTCATATACACGTGCACTTCTAAATCTAATTTAGAACGACGTTATATTCATCCTCCTGCCAGATCTCATAGTCTAGAACAGCAGTAGTGTCAAGTTTGGGTAATCAAGAACCTCTCTGTCACCGTCTTTGAGGAGACCGAAGTAGCTCTCGGGTGCCTGAGGTTACCCACCAAATCTGCGGAGTGGCTAATGGAATGTCGAATCCAATTGAATCTTTAGGTTCCACTAAATTTTCAGTAATCGTTTGTGGTTCTGGAATCTCTTCCAGTTCTACCATACTCCTACTAATGTTTTCTGAAAAGAATTCATTTTACTAAAACTGTGGCGAGTCAAGAACAATATAACTTTTGATCTTCCAGACGGTAGAATGTTAACCCTCTTCAAAGCCCGAGATAACCCATAAACTGCCCTTACTGAAACGTTCCTTGAGTTTGTCCAGATTCTGGTTTTAAGCATCAGCCGGACAACTCCATATACCTTAACATCGTTAAGATATGAACCCATTCTATATATCCAATATAGAAACAAAGGCATTAATTTAATTATAACCAGATTAAAAAACATGCAGCCTGTACACATATTTAATCGGACACATTTATGTACCAACATACGTCATCTACACCATATTGCCTGAACCGTGAAAACCCTCTGTGTGGGACTCTAAAGACTCGTCAATACACTGGCAGTGGTTTAATCACAAGCACGTCAGCGACACTAGCTGTACGTAACGGCTACCCATGTATTGAGCGAAAGGAAGGCCGACGAGCAAACTCATCCAAACCCCTACTGAGCATGTCAGTGACAATCTCCATACAGTCCGATCAGTTCGTCTAAGAGTATCGCATATCGAGTTTAGGGGGTGGATAAAGTCAGACCCCAAATAACGCGATATTTCGTGTCGGTATGAAACCCATCAGCACCTGAGAAACTACTGATCCTAGATCAGCAATTGTAACGTTTTAAAAATTGTTCAGGTTAATTTCCGATAATCGGTAATATAATTCGCATTTTCCGTAAAACTTAACTATAATTATTTTTCAACATAGACTTAATTATATCTATTTTAGCTATGTCTTTGCTAGTAATTGGTATTTAATCAGTCACTAAAAAATTGCCAGGTTATTTAAATATTTTCCTTAATTAATTATTTTAAATATTATTTTTAAGCTTTCACATATACATTAAATTAGTGATAATTACAAATTTGAATGGGTTAATTTCATATTTATGAACCATGACAACTAAAACCTAGTTTGTAACATGATTTTTTTTCCAAGTTATCTCCAAGTTCTAGTTAGTTCTAAGGTCAAAGAAAAGAAAGTTTAAAAGGGATTAATAAAGAAAAGAAACACGTGCATTGTTGACTTGAGAATGAGGTTTTCTTGACTTGGGAAACTTCCACACACACCCACACAAACCCACACACTCCCTTTCCCTGCAAATTCCGAGCCCCCTGCTGCTGCCTCTCTCATTTTCCCCAATTCTCCATCTCTTTTTCACTCCAAATTCATCACAAAATCCATCAAAAATCTACAAATTTTTCCACAAATTGAAAGCTAATTCCCCATTCATTTCTCCTTGGCCAAACCTAGCTTGAATCTTGGAGCAATGAAACCATTTTGGGGAAGCTAAGTCACAAGTTAGATCTCTAAAGAGTGAGGTATAAATCTTAACCAATACTTAATTTGTTAGTTAATTGCTTAAATTAACTTATTTAGATATTATTATGGTTCTAGTTTGTAAGTTTGTGAATTAATGAAAAGGGTTTGAAATTGAGTTAGGGTTTTAACCATTACAACTAAGGTTAGCTAAGTATAGTTGCTATCTAGTGGCTTAGTTTGGATATTTAATTGTGATTGTGGCCACTAGATCGCTAATCCAAGAGGTTTTGCACCAAAATTCCTTTGGGTGCTTCCTAGGTTTTTGTTATAATTAGATGTTGATTTAATTTGACGTTGTGACTATATATATAATATCTCATATGATAATTAGGGTTTTGCGAATGCGCAGTCGGTACGATCGGGTTCTAGGTTTGGCGGTTATCTCGTATAGTGATCTTAGTTAAGGTTGTAGCGATGTCGTACGCGTTTTGTGTACCAAGTGCACAATGTGTCTAACTTGTGGACGTTTATTCTTGCGTTTCGTTGTCTTTGTGTCGGCTCAGGATATTTAGCCTTATGTATTGTGTTTATGAAATTCTAAGGTCGGTTGCGGAGGTATCGGATGCGGCGCGAAAAGGCAAGGCGGTGATCGGATCAGATTAGCTGAGGCGTCCGGATGAGTAGATGTACACATCTATGGGGAAATCGTCTGGATGACGCAAGGCGCTCGATAATCAGGATTATTAGTAGTTCTTGCATCTTTATGCGTAGCCAATAGTTAGATTATTAGTAGTCCTTGCATCTATATGCGTAGCTTCAAACCATTCATATCATGCATCACATCTTTTTACATATGAAGTCACTGCCTAGGACACTTGCACCATTACCATTGGTTCATGCCGCACGTGCATTATTCATGCGAACACACACGCCTTTGGTAATTGCTATGTCACGAACACTATAGAACTTGTTTAAAATCGGTAACTATGCATTTGCATCATATATGATCCCCAGACCTATACTTGTACATTCAGGGATACGTAGGATTGTTAGTCAATTACATACCTCATTTCATCATGATTCATGCATAGCTTCTGGTCGTACTTCGCATGGTATATACTACCATATCATAGACTTTCATCATCACCGGCATGTTTATATATTGTGATTCTTCTCAAGGATTTCAGTATTTATGAGATTTATGGATTTTGGGGAAAACCGCAAGAATTTTATAAACTTATTATCATTTTAAAATGAAAGTTGAGGTTTTCTCATGATGTATGTGTCGTCCACCATGAGTTTTCATGATTGCTGTTGGTTTTCGAGACCCGATTCGAGGAGTAGGATGAACCGTTTCAGGTACATGGTGGGCCCGGTACGGTACTCCGAGGCGAGAGTGTTTTTGTGGGGATGACGATGAGCCTGGCAGGGGCAGACTACCTACCGGTAATGTCTGGCACGGCGGATATCCGGAGGATACCGACCGTAGTCGTGAGATTTGTTGATATGGGCCGATCCGGACTGACGGATCCCAAGATATTGAGATATTGATACATTGAGATACCGAGATGTTGAGACATCGAGATATTGAGACATTGATATATTCATATTTTGTGTCGATGTTTGACACGGTTTTATGATGATTTCATTGATGATACCTCAGCTATTTTACTAATGCTTTTTTAAGGATACATATTTTCTCGTACCAAACATATAAAAGTTTTGTATTGATTATGTATTCAGGTTGCATACATACTAGTGTATCGCATCTTATTGAGATATGTAGGTTGTGACGCATTTGCATGCATGCTTACGATAGCCTTATTAGATGTTACTTACTACTCACGAGTTGGCAACTTACCCCCATTGTGCCACAGTATCGTACAGGTCCGTCCCGTCAGCATTGTAGCGGCGGGCGTGCTTGTTCTTGGCTTCTTTTGCTCGGATTTGCGACTTTGCTCGTAGGTGGGTTGCAAGGATTACTTTTGTCTTTACTTGTACCATTATTTGTATCCAGTATTCTCCATCTACCGCTTCTATCATTGTATATACGACTTAGGGATGAAACCGTGAGATTTGTATATATTTTGTTTCTCTAGTGTCGAGCTCACTTGAGCCGACGTGATGTTTCCTTTCCTCGTGTTGTTTATATGCTTATTATTGAACTACTATGATATATATATTGCGTATGGTTGTGATTCCGCCTTGGACGAAGAGCTATCTCTCTCTTGGTGATGCCATTATTCATTTCATGTATATATTATTGTTTGTACCCGTTTGGGGGCCAGTTTTTACAAGGGAGACTCTGCCGAAATTTTCGGGAAAAATTTGGTGTTTTTAAAATGCTTTAATGAAAACTTCAATTTACTACACCTCTTTTATGTAAGGTTTTCCTTCACTCTATTTGTTCATGGTTTAGATTTTCTGGGCTTTGGCTTACTTAGATTGTGTTACGCCTTTAGACGTTGTGTAATTTAAGTGCCAGTAACGTTCCGTACCTTCGGGTCATGACAAAGTTGATATCAGAGCGATAGGTTTTACCTTTCTGAGTATAGGATGACCCTTGGTAGATGGAGTATGTGACTTAAGCAGAGTGACGTAGCGTGGGTATGTTCTGCGGAATACTTACTATACGGTACTCCGCCTAAGTGACCTTAGGATTTATTTTCTTGTACTTCCTTCTTTGATTCCTTATATCCATTGATTCAACTGCACTGTTCTTATTAATCATGTTTCTTGTTCCAGTCATTATGCCGCCAAAGACTACGAGGGCTCAGAGGGCTTCCGCCAGAGATGAGATTCGTGCGGGCTCGTCTGAGACGAGGACCGATCAGGGTGGTACGCCTACCCCTCAGGGTCAGATTGATCCGCCTTCTCTAGGTCGTATTGCCAGACTAGAGGCCGGTATGCAGGAGTTGCGTCAGATGATGGGATCTTTAGTCGAGGCCAGTCGGGCACAGAGATCTAAGGATGTTCCTTCCACTGCACAGACCACGATTGTACCTGCTTCCCAGACAGTTGTTCCTACTACTACTGCGACTATTCCCGTATCATTACAGGAGTTTATGAGGCTGAGGCCTCCGGTCTTTACCGGCACAGATGCAGCTGAGGATCCGCAGACATTCCTCGACAGGATGGCTAGGATTCGCCATTCGCTGAGATGTTCTGATGATAGATGGGTGGAGCTAGCGAGCTTTCGTTTAGAGGGTCTTTCTCAGACGTGGTGCGAGTCAGTCGAGAGAGGCCGAGCTGCAGGTCTACCTCCTATGACTTGGGATGAGTTCACAGCTGCATTCCTTGCTCGTTTTCTTCCGGAGAGCGTCTGGGATGCTCGAGCCCATAGTTTTGAGGTTTTGTGCAAGACTCCTGGGATGATAGTGTCCGAGTATGACATTCAATTTACTCAGTTGTCCCGATATGCGCCTTGGTAGACACTGAAGAGAAGATGATAAAGAGGTTCATACGGGGACTTGACACACAGTTATTTCTTGCTATTGGTGCCCAACACTTTGACACTTATGCAGCCGCGATGGATGCAGCCTTACTGCTGGAGGAGTGTATTTCGGAGACTTCGGTCGTTCATGGATCGAAACGGATTCGTACCGAGGTATCAGCCCTGAGGCAGATGGGTAGACGCCGCGGCAGGCCCCCTCCAGGTCATGGTGATAGCGGAGGCTCAAGACCAGGAAAGTTATATAGCACTTATCCGCAGGGACAGCAGCCGCCATTGGGATGTTTTTGATGTGGGAGCCTGCATCACCATGTCAGAGACTGTACTGTGAGGCACCAGGGCATGGCGGTAGTGCCACATGTGACTTTTCCACCTTCACCATCTCCTCAGAGAGCTCTACTTCTTACACTTCATGATACTCCATGCCAGGAAGATGCTCCTAAAGGACGTGGGTGTGGTGGTCCTGTTTTGAGAGAACGAGGCGACAGAGGTAGAGGCAGAGGCAGAGGCCAGCCATCTATTAGTGGGGGACATGCCCGAGTGTTTGCTCTGACTCCTCAGGATGCGCAGGCATCCAATGCTGTTGTGACAGGTACCTTGCCAGTATGTTCTTTCGACGCATGGGTATTATTCGACCCAGGTTCCATACATTCTTATGTATCTACACACTTTTCACCGATGTTGGGCCGAGAGTCACAATCGTTAGATCAGCCACTTATTGTTATTGCTCCGGTAGGCAAGTCGTTTGTCGCTCTTTTTGTGTACCGATCGTGTCTCGTTCGTATTGGGGAGAGGGATTCTTCGGTTGATTTGATTCTCCTCGATATGTTAGATTTTGACATTCTTCTGGGTATGGACTGGCTAGTCACCAGTTATGCATCCGTGGACTGCCGTGAGAAGGCAATCAGATTTAGATTTCCGGGTGAGCCAGTTCTGGTTGTTCAGGGAGACCGTAGCGCCACCTTTCCCATCTTGATTTTTTATCTTCACGCTGGTCAGCTTTTGAGGAAAGGATGTCAGCGATTCTTAGCATACGTCTGTGATACTAGAGCTGCAGAGGTCCCGTTAGACCTGGTCCCGATTTTGAGGGAGTTTTCAGATGTCTTTCCTGATGAGCTGCCTGGTTTACCGCTAGAGCGTGATATTGAGTTCTGCATCGACTTGATCCCCGGCACGGGGCCTATTTCTATATTTCCTTATCGGATGGCCCCGGCGGAGCTTAGAGAGCTGAAGGATCAGTTACAGGATTTGTTGGATAAGGGGCTTATTCGACCGAGTGTGTCCCCTTGGGGTGCCCCTGTTCTGTTTGTCAAGAAGAAGGACGGCAGTTTGCGTTTGTGTATTGATTATCGTTAGCTGAACCGGGTTACAGTGCGGAACAGATATCCATTACCTCGTATTGATGATTTGTTCTACCAGCTCCAAGGTGCGGGACATTTCTCGAAGATTGACTTGCGATCAGGATACCATCAATTGCGGGTTCGGCAGGATGATATTCTGAAGACTGCTTTTCGCACACATTATGGGTATTACGAGTTCTTGGTGATGTCGTTCGGGCTCACCAATGTCCCAGTAGCATTTATAGACTTAATGAACCGCATTTTCAGGCCGTATCTTGATCAGTTCATTATCGTATTCATTGATGACATCTTAGTATATTCCCGGAGTCGGGAGGAGCACGAGCAGCACTTGTGGATCACATTGCAGACTTTGAAGGAGCACTAGCTGTTCGCCAAATTTTCCAAGTGCGCATTCTGGCTTGACAGTGTCGACTTCTTGGGTCACGTGGTCACGAGAGATGGTATATGTGTAGACCCGAAGAAGATCGAGACCGTTCAGCGTTGGCCCAGACCGGTATCAGTTACAGAGGTTCGCAGCTTTCTAGGTCTGGCCGGCTACTATCGATGTTTTGTTCAGGATTTCTCCCGTATCGCTGCACCGTTGACCGGGTTGACCCGGAAGGGGGTTCCATTTGTTTGGACCGAGGCATGCGAGCATAGCTTCCAGCAGTTGAAAACTCATCTGACTACTGCACCAGTGTTATCATTGCCTCCGGGATCGAGCGGTTTTGTGGTTTATTGTGATTCTTCTCGAGTGAGGCTAGGCTGTGTGTTGATGCAGCACGGCAGGGTCGTCGCTTATGCTTCTCGGCAGCTAAAGAAGCACGAGAAGAACTATCCCACTCATGACTTAGAGATGGCTGCGGTGGTTTTTGCACTCAAGATCTGGAGACATTACTTATACGACGAGTCGTGCTAGATATTCACGGACCACAAGAGCTTGAACTATATCTTTTAGCAGCGAGATCTAAATTTGAGACAGTGCCGTTGGATGGAGCTAGTGAAAGACTATGACTGCGAGATTCTTTATCATCTGGGCAAGGCAAATGTTATGGCAGATGCTTTGAGTCGGAGGCCCGGAGGTAGCTTATCTTGTTTGAGAGCAGTTCAGAGGAAGTCGACGGCAGATTGGCAGATTCTGTGCGGTAGCCGAGTGCAGTTCGAGTTTACTCCGACCGGGGGACAGCTTGCGCATATCCGTGCACGTCCACAGCTACTTGACCGTATCCATGAGGCACAGTCCAGCGATGCCCATTTTTTAGAGATCATGGAGCAAGTTAGACAGGGCAGAGATTCCGAGTTCGTGATTGATGATCAGGGGGTACTACATTTTGGGATTCGACTGTGTGTACCAGATTCTGAGGGACTGAGGCGTGAGATTCTTGAGGAGGAACAACGATCGGTATACAATGTTCATCCGGGTTCCACCAAGATGTATCATGATTTGAGAGACGTTTACTGGTGGGAAGGGATGGAGAGAGATATCACGGACCTCGTTTCGAGATGCCTGACTTGTCGTCAAGTCAAGGCCGAGCACCAGAGGCTAGCCAGATAGTTACAGCCTTTGCCCATTCTGGAGTGGAAGTGGGAGCAGTTTCTATGGACTTCATTGTGGGTCTACCCAGGACCAGTCGAGGGTATGACTCTATTTGGGTGATTGTCGACCGAATGACAAAAGCAGCTCATTTTCTGCCAGTGAAGACCATTTTTGGATTTGCTCAGTATGCCCAGATATACATTGATGAGATTGTGCGACTGCATGGCGTCCCGACTTGTATTGTGTCCAACCGAGGCACCCAGTTCACCAGCCGACTATGGCAGAAACTTCAGGAGGCTTTGGGCACCCGATTGAGTTTCAGCACAGATTTTCATCCGCAGACCGACGGCCAGTCAGAGTGGACTATTCAGACTCTTGAGGATATGCTTCAAGCTTGCGTTCTAGATTTTAGTGGCAGCTGGGATCGTCATTTGCCCTTGATAGAGTTCTCCTATAATAACAGCTTTCAGGAGACGATTCAGATGGCACCCTTCGAGGCGTTATATGGGAGGTGATGTCAATCGCCCGTATGTTGGACAAATCTCAGTGAGAGCAGTATTTTGGGACGCAGTTTGTACAGGAAACGATTGAAAAGATCCAGTTGATTCGGGATAGGATGAGGGCGGCCCAGAGCAGGCAGAAATCTTATGCTGGCAGACGCCGTCGCAGACTCGAGTTCGCCGTTGGTGATCATTTTTCTTGAGGGTCTCTCCAATAGTGGGCGTGATGAGATTTGGAAGGAAAGGAAAGCTTAATCCAAGATATGTGGGTCCCTTCGAGATCCTCGAGCGTGTTGGAACGGTTGCTTATCGGTTAGCTCTTCCGCCCAGCTTCCCAGATGTTCATCCCGTGTTCCATGTGTTGATGCTTCACAAGTACCTTCATGACCCTTCTCATGCGATTCGGCACCAGATGATCCAGCTGGAGCGTGACCTTTCTTTCACCGAGCAGCCGGTGGTCATTCTGGATCGACAGGTGAAGAAGATGAGGTCAAAAGTTATACCGTCCGTAAAGGTTCTTTGGCGTGGCTCGAGCAGCGAAGAGGTCACCTGGGAGATCGAGGATGAGATGAGGAAGAAATATCCCCATCTCTTCGAAGGTACGCGGAGTTAAATTTTAAATTCGGGGACCGAATTTCTTTGAGGGGGGAAGATTGTAACGTTTTAAAAATTGTTTAGGTTAATTTCCGATAATCGGTAATATAATTCGCGTTTTCCGTAAAACTTAACTATAATTATTTTTCAACACAGACTTAATTATATCTATTTTAGCCATGTCTCTTCTAGTAATTGGTATTTAATTAGTCACTAAAAAATTGCTAGGTTATTTAAATATTTTCCTTAATTAATTATTTTAAATATCATTTTAAGCTTTCACATATACATTAAATTAGTGATAATTACAAATTTGAATGGGTTAATTTCATACTTATGAACCATGACAACTAAAACCTAGTTTGTAACATGATTTTTTTTCAAGTCATCTCCAAGTTCTAGTTAGTTCTAAGGTTAAAGAAAAGAAAATTTAAAAGGGATTAATAAAGAAAAGAAACATGTGCATTGTTGACTTGAGAATGAGGTTTTCTTGACTTGGGAAACTTCCACACACACTTACACAAACCCACACACTCCCTTTCCTTGCGAATTCCGAGCCCCCCTCCTGCTGCTGCCTCTCTCATTTTCCCAATTCTCCATCTCTTTTTCACTCAAAATTCATCACAAAATTCATCAAAAATCCACAAATTTTCACACAAATTCAAAGCTAATTCCGCATTCATTTCTCCTTGGCCAAACCTAGCTTGAATCTTGGAGCAATGAAACCATTTTGGGGAGGCTAAGTCACAAGTTAGATCTCTAAAGAGTGAGGTATAAATCTTAACCAATACTTAATTTGTTAGTTAATTGCTTAAAACTAACTTATTTAGATATTATTATGGTTCTAGTTTGCAAGTTTGTGAATTAATGAAAAAGGTTTGAAATTGAGTTAGGGTTTTAACCATTACAAGTAAGGTTAGCTAAGTTTAGATGCTATCTAGTGGCTTAGTTTGGATGTTTAATTGTGATTGTGGCCACTAGATTGCTAATCCAAAAGGTTTTGCACCAAAATTCCTTTGGTGCTTACTAGGTTTTTGTTATAATTAGATGTTGATTTAATTTGACGTTGTGACTATATATATAATATCTCCTATGATAATTAGGGTTTTGCGAATGCGCAATCGGTACGATCGGATTCTAGGTTTGGCGGTTATCTCGTATAGCGATTTTAGTTGAGGATGTGGCGATGTCGTACGCGTTTTGTGCATCAAGTGCATAATGTGTCTAACTTGTGGACGTTTATTTTTGCGTTTCGTTGTCTTTGTGTCGGCTCAGAATATTTAGCCTTATGTATTGTGTTTGTGAAATTCTAGGGTCGGTTGTGGAGGCATCGGATGCGGTGCGAAAAGGCAAGGCGGTGATCGAATCAGATTAGCCGAGGTGTCCGGGTGAGTAGATGTACACATCTATGGGGGAATCGTCTGGATGGCGCAAGACGCCCGATAATCAGGATTATTAGTAGTTCTTGCATCTTTATGCATAGCCGATAGTTAGATTATTAGTAGTCCTTGCATCTATATGCGTAGCTTCAAACCATTCATATCATGCATCACATCTTTTTACATATGAAGTCACTACCTAGGACACTTAAACCATTACCATTGGTTCATGTCGCACATGCACTATTCATGCGAACACACACGCCTTTGGTAATTGCTATGTCACGAACATTATAGAACTTGTTTAAAATCGGTAACTGTGCATTTGCATCATATATGATCCCTAGATCTATACTTGTACATTCAGGGATACGTAGGATTGTTAGTCAATTACATACCTCGTTGCATCATGATTCATGCATAGCTTCTGGCCGTACTTCGCATGGTATATACTACCGTATCATAGACTTTCATCATCACCGACATGTTTATATATTGCGATTCTTCTCGAGGATTTCAGTATTTATGAGATTTATGGATTTTGGGGAAAACCGCAAGAATTTTATAAACTTATTATCATTTTAAAATGAAAGTTGAGGTTTTCTCATGATGTATGTGTCGTCCACCATGAGTTTTCATGATTGCTGTTAGTTTTCGAGACCCGATTCGAAGAGTAGGATGAACCGTTTCAGGTACATGGTGGGCCCGGTATGGTAACCTGGGGCGAGAGTGTTTTTGTGGGGATGGCGATGAGCCTGGCAGGGGCAGACTACCTTCCGGTAATGTCTGGCGCGGCGGATATCCGGAGGATACTGACCGTAGTCGTGAGATTTATTGATATGGGCCGATCCGGACTGACGGATCCCGAGATATTGAGATATTGATACATTGAGATACCGAGATGTTGAGACATCGAGATATTGAGACATTGATATATTCGTATTTTGTGTCGATGCTTGACACAGTTTTCTGATGATTTCATTGATGATACCTCAGCTATTTTACAAATGCTTTTTCTAAGTTAAGGATAAAGATTTTCTCGTACCAAACATATAAAAGTTTTGTGTTGATTATGTATTCAGGTTGCATACATACTAGTGCATCGCATCAAATTGAGATATGTAGGTTGTGAAGCATTTGCGTGCATACTTAAGATAGTCTTATTAGATGTTACTTACTACTCACGAGTTGGCAACTCACCCCGTTGTGCCACAGTATCTTGCATGTCTGTCCCGTCAGCATTGTAGCGGCGGGCGTGCTTGTTCTTGGCTTCTTTTGCTCGGACTTGCGACTTTTCTCGTAGGTGAGTTGCAAGGATTACTTTTGTCTCCACTTGTACCATTATTTGTATCTAGTATTCTCCATCTACCACTTCTATCATTGTATATACGACTTAGGGATGAGACCGTGAGATTTGTATATATTTTGTTTCTCTGGTGTCGAGCTCACTTGAGCCGACGTGATGTTTCCTTTTCTCGTGTTGTTTATATGCTTATTCTTGCACTACTATCATATATATATTGCGTGTGGTTATGATTCCGCCTTGGGCGAAGAGCTATTATTCATTTCATTTCATGTATATATTATTCATTTCATGTATATATTATTGTTTGTACCCGTTTGGGGGCCAGTTTTTACAAGGGAGACTCTGCCGAAATTTTCGGGAAAAATTTGGTGTTTTTAAAATGCTTTAATGAAAACTTCAATTTACTACACCTCTTTTATGTAAGGTTTTCCTTCACTCTATTTGTTAATGGTTTAGATTTTCTGGGCTTTGGCTTACTTAGATTGCATTACGCCTTTAGACGTTGCGTAATTTAAGTGCCAGTCACGTTTCGTACCTTCGGGCCATGACAGTAATTCTCGACTATCTTGGCCAAGGATTTCTGGTGATGGCCACCCGTGCACAACGCGACATCAACCCCCAATACCGGGAGAGGTGAATCCCCGACGATCCGCTCACTGCCTCCATGTGGCTCGAGACTGTACCTAACTAAAACCTATTTGCACGAATCCTTTGAGCCGTGGTAGGGTAGTAATCAAAGCACAATGGGAACTCACACGAGGCAAATGACGATCTCAGGTCGATAGACTAACCTGTACTCATGTCACCTAAGAACTGCAATCTGACAATAGGTATAATACCATCTAGCAGGTTCCCGGCGAGTCCGTCCAGTGTACTCATAACCCAATGAGCACCTGTATACTATCTTAGGTAACTAACCGACACCAATAGCTTGTGAGACCGTCCACCGCCCCTCGTCGGGGTCTCGATAAGTATACACTAGTCTACTCCGGAGTATCGATGCCCAGTCTCAATACTCTCACGACTAGGGACATTTAAGGATGTGCTTATAGGCCACCCAACTCGCACTTATATGATCGCTATCATAATACTGGTAGTCAAGAAAGAATCCTATGGGCTATATCAACATGTAATAGTGATATGTAATGCCACCTAATACTGTACATGATGATAAAGACAAACCAGATATCATACCATCATCTCGAGTAAAACTGTTCTACCGGTATAGGTCCTCCCTCAATCATCACAATCGCGTGCCTGCGATTCAATAATTGACTTGAAAGCACTATAGCCAACACCTACCTCATCACAACACTCATCATGACATAGCACGATGGCTTTTGGAATAATATTTTGTGGGATAAATACAATTTTACAATAAAATACCTTAAACTAATAAAACCGTATTCTTTAAGATTGTTTTAATTAATTTCCTTACAATTAAGCCTCTACAATCCATTTTGGGGAACCCGATTTGGATGGTGCGGATTATCGCACAACCTTGGGACTAGTAGAGCGAGATGCAGACCTCCTCACGAAGCATCTGATCTCGATGGATTTTTTAATACAATTTTTAAGAATAACGTGATTTTCTATTTAATAAATAAATTCTATTTTTAATAATTATATATATATATATATTATCAAAATATCTATTTTAAATATATATAATAAATTCCATGTTTTTTAAACCAAGGAATCATAAATTTGATGAATATACCATCACAAATCTATACAATTCTAATTTACACTAAAATACCCTATACTATTCAATCTAGGTTTATAATCATTATAATACTTCACTTTTAAAAATCATATCCATGAAAACCCTAAATACGATAAATAAATGCTTGAGGTTTATTTTGAAAGTTTATCAAAACTATTTTTCATAAAACCCCCTCAAGTTTATTAATTTACAGTAAGAACTCTAGTAAATATAGGTTTAAGCGGGTCCAATTCTCTTGAGTCTCAGAGAGCCGGAGAAAGTGGGTGCTTGCCTATTTAAGGTATGAAACTAAAACGGGGTTATCAATGGTAATTGGCTTGGAAAAAATCATA
The DNA here is from genome assembly GCA_030015575.1 of Agapanthus africanus. Lineage (NCBI taxonomy): Eukaryota > Viridiplantae > Streptophyta > Magnoliopsida > Asparagales > Amaryllidaceae > Agapanthus > Agapanthus africanus. Next base: position 699,006,039 of record CM057340.1, read on the forward strand.
AATCCTGCCGTCCATGTGCAGCAGTTACCGATAACTCCAAATCCTAATTCAGGAATCAAATTCTGTTAAGTGTCTGTCTCAGACAGAGTCTCAGTCAAATCTGAAAACAATTCATACTTGAAAACAATTCAAATATATCTCCAATTCAACATGAATCCTTATATACTGGAAATTGAAACATGAATACTAGAAAACTATGCAATATCAACATGACTTGAATTGACCGAACCATGGATATACATTGACTTGATTACATGACTATCCGTTTACATCTTTATCCGTTTACATGAGCAATTGATATCATGGTTTTGGCAAGTCTTACAGCTATAAACAATACAATAAACATTACAGGGTTTTTTAAGGGGTAGAGGTACGGAATGTGTTAAAAGTAGCACGATGATGGTCACTTTAATACACCTAACCTGAATATCCGTTGATGTTGTTCCGTGGCTTAACGATTTCTTGTGCTCCGTATACCTTAGTCCACGGAATTGTTGGACTCCTCTCGTATACACTGGCATATTCTGTACCAAGCTATAAACAACAGCGTTAACATAACAATCATACATTATACCAGATATATTCTCTTTACCTGTTCAGTCTATTTCTATCTCTCTTTGGGACTTACCGAGTGATTGTTCGCTGACGACATTCATTTTCTATTCTTTCTTTGGAATGTTGTCAGGAGGACCCGACTCTTTGGAGATCGAGCCCAGCTCAGAAGACTTGGATCAGTTCATCGAGGACCCGGAGCTCTAGTCACTTGTATATACTTTTACTTTCAGTTTGTGCCATTGTTTAGGCATTGCTTTCCACATTGTATTTACTTTTCAGTTGTATTGTAAAGAATGTTTAATAAATAAAAAGTTGCTGTTCATTTACATCTCATGTCTTTCTTGTGTACATTTATATTATATTGCTTATTTACGCTTAACGTATTTACTTCTGAGTAAATACGTCGCGGGCCTAGTCACGTCTCTTGACCGTACACCGGGAAGCGGCACGTGATAAGGGGCGTGACACGTTTATTGGCACGATCAATGTTAGTGAAGAAGAAAGTCATGAAAGATGGCCGGCTACAACGTTTTCACATCCACTTTTGTCTTTTATGACAATGTCAAATTCTTATAACAAGAGGATCCAACGTATTAGCCTGGATTTAGCATCCTTCTTCGATGAAAGATGTCTTAAGGCGGAATGATCAGTGTAAACTACAACCGGAGAGGCAATTAAGTAGGGCTTGAATTTTTCTAATGCAAATACAAGTGCCAAGAGTTCTTTCTCGGTGGTTGTATAGTTCATTTGGACATCGTTCAAGATCCTACTCGCATAATAAATCACATGTGGCATCTTATTGATGTGCCGTCCCAAGACTACACGAATAGCAAAATCGGAAGAATCACACATAAGCTCAAATAGGTGATTTGATTGGTATATATTCTGCGTGTTCAAGTTTAGTTAATTACCGCAATCAAGACGGTTTCGCTTGTAGCTAGCCGGTTGAGTACGGGTCGTCCGCAGGGAGATGTGAATCTTTTTCTATATGCTTTAACGAGTTAAGTCCAATTTTTCAGATTTGTTTGTGATTAACAAAGTGTTAAAATGATATGTAAAGAGAGCTTGTTAGGGTTAGGATTAGGTTAGTTTGAGTTAGGAGTCGCTCACTTCTTTCGTTGCCACTCTTAATATCGGTGTTACGGTAATCGGCAACAACGGGGATTAGCACGACTAGGAAGGAACTTGCGAGTATAAGCTAGGCTTTCCAACGCTTAAGTTCTTCCTTTTGGTGCTTGTCCGTCCGTTCTTGGCTCTTAGCCATAACCTCCGGTTAATTCAACCACAACCGGTCTCACTACGGAATCACCGCTATCATGTAGGATAGGGTGCCGTAAGGAGCGGATTGTGGTTCAAGTAACGGGAGTCGATTTAAGATGTTGGGTAAGGAAAGAGTGAGAAAGGTTTCCTTCTCTCAAACTTCCCTTATCCTACCCTAACAAGTATGGAAACTACTCACACATCATAACGAAAAGAAAATAAAACAAAAGAGGAAGATAGAAAGAAAGAGATTAGAAGATAACAACTAGCTATTTGCGACCTCACCTTGGCAAGGATCAAGCGTAAGCATCATGGTTATTTAAGGATAAAGGAAAAGAGAAAAGAAAGAAACAACAAGAAATAACAACAACTAAATTATCAATTAAAGATTACAAGTAATTAACATAACAAGAGCAAGACAAGTATGATAACAAAATGAACTTCTTTATTCATCATTCTTCACTCACAAAAGCTCACTACAAGTTTTTCAATGGAGAAAAGATGAGAAGAGGAAGAAGAACAAGTATTCTAAACCCTAAAAAAAATACAAGATTAAGCCCCCTTGGCTTCATAAGATTCTGGACTATTTATAGGCAGGGAAATGGAAATCTAGGGCAACAATCTGCCTCTATATGAAAATACAAAAATACCCCTAAAAAATAGTCAACTGCCGCCACCATATGGCCGCGGAACCGCGGCCTAGACCCCCTATTGGCCGCGGTTCCACGGCCCTTTAGAGGAGTTGGGCTCTCTGCTTTTTTGGGCTTCCCTGGTCTTTCATGTCCTTTATTCTGGCATATGATTTTTCTCAGATTTTCTTCACGATTTTTCCAGAATTTCTGTTGAGCAATAGGTGATTTGATGTGGATCTTTTTGTCATGATTTCCTCGAGCTCCGCATAGATTTCTTGGATCTTGTGTTGCCATTGAGCCTTGTGCATGAAAATGACATTGATTTGCCATTTTGTCTCTTAAACTGGTGTGTGACAACATACGGATAGAGAGCGGAGACCCGTGTTTTATCTGTGGTTGGCAGGAACCCGGATTTTGTCGTGCTTTTCCATGAATTTCATCGTTTAGGGCCGAGAACCTATATCCTGCAATTGACTAGCAAATACGACTCAAGAGTACCTACCGGTAAGCAATATGATAAAAATTGGACGGTATAAAAATGCAAAAATCTGATATGAACATGATTCCATTCTGGAGATGATAGAACGGGGGCAGTAGTGAGGGAACGTTTAAGTAATTCAAAAGCAACCAAGCAAACTGAGTCAAAATGAAATGTCGTATTCTTAGCCAAGAGAAGAGTTAAGGGTCTAGCAATTTTGCTAAAGTCTCTAAAGAATCATCTATAAAATTCGGCATGACCAAGAAAGGATCGTATATTTTTGACGCATTTGGGAGGAGGAAGGTTGAAAATGACATCTATTATAGATTTTTCTACCTCAATGCCTTTTCGTGAAATGATATGTCCTAAGACAATACCTTCTTGAATCATGAAATGAAATTTTTCTCAATTCAAAGTTATATTCTTATCCTTATAGCGGGTAAGAACAGCGTCAAGATGACATAAGCATTCCTCAAAGGGGTCCCCAAATATGGAGAAATTGTCTATAAATATCTTCAGAAAATTCTCGACTATGTCCGAAAATATCCATATGATACACCGCTGAAATGTAGCGAGAGTATTGCATAACCCAAAGGGCATGCGTCTATAAGCAAAAGTACCGAAAAGACAAGTAAAAGTTGTCTTATTTTGATCCTTTTCGGTGATGGGAATCTGGTTATAGCATAAGTAACCGTCCAAGAAACAGTAGAACTCATGCCCGGCTAACTGTTCCAACATCTGGTCAATAAAGGGTAGAGGAAAGTGATCTTTTCTCGTCACGGCTTTGAGTTTTCTATAATCAATACATACCTGCCACCCGGTTTAGGTGCGTGTTTGAATCAACTCATTTGCTTCATTAGTTATGACCGTGAATGAGACTTACCCACCGGCTATCAGATATTGGGTAAATTATACCATTATCTATGCATTTGACGATTTCTTTCTTCACCGCCTCTTTCATGAAGGGATTCAAGCGTCTTTGTGGGTCACGAGCTGATTTGGCTTCATCCATCAAATGTACATGATGTTCAACAATCAAGGGACTAATCCCTTTGATGCCCGCCATTGTTCAACTAAAAACTTGCCGATTCGATCTCAATACAGACAGAAGATCTCTCTCTTATTCTAAGGCTAGAGAAGCTGATATGATGACTGGCAAAGACTCATTCTCACCTAAATATGCATACTTAAGATGAGACGGCAGCGGGTTGAGATCAAGTGTCGGCGGAGAGATGATAGAAGGTAGGGTAAGGGAACGATACTCGGACTCCATGAGAGGTTCATAGTTAGCGTAAAAGATTGACTTGGATTCGAACTCAGGGGTGGGCTTGTAGATAGAAGGGTCATGTGAATCAAGATCAAAAGTGAACCTTTCGTATTCTCTATTTGTGTAAGGAGTGGCTGGATCAAACAAATACACACTACTGGCGTCGAGATCATTACCGTGGAGCAAAAACTTCTTAAATTCGCAACTGTCAAAGCTATCTCGTTAACGGAACATATATTAATCATATGAGCAGAAGGTTCGGAGGGTTGACTTCATACCCTGAAAATGTTAAGTTCAATTGTCATCTTTCCAAATGATAGGTTCATGGAACTGTTACGACAATTGATTGCCGCATTCGAGGTTGCGAGAAATGGTCGTCTAAGAATTACCGGGATTTGGTTCCGTGGGTTCGCCACAGGCTGTGTATCTAAAACTATAAAGTCCACAGGGAATATAAATTCCCCGACTTTTATCAACACGTACTCTAGCTAACCCCTACGGTGGTGGGTGATGGATCGATCGGCCGTCTAAAGAGTGCAGTGTGTAGGTTTCAACTCTCCTATATCTAATTACTCATAAATAGAATATGGGAGCAAGTTAACACTAGCACCAAGATCGAGTAGAGCGCGATTGATATTTTTACCCTCAATAGTTATAGAAATTATAGGACAACCCGGGTCCTTATGTTTCTTGGGCAAATTTTGGAAAAGAGCATCACTCACACTGCTCGCTAAGAAAACCTTTTTAGGTACCTGAGTTTTCTTTTCTTAGTGCACAAGTCCTTAAGAATTTTTGCATAAGATGGAACTTGTTGGATAGCATCTAAGAGAGGAATATTAATGTTAACTTGCTTAAACATTTCCACAATCTTCTCCATCTATGGACTTGGTTTATTAGGCCTCAACTGGTTTGTAAAAGAAGCTTTATTGGTCCAACACTTGTGTAGAAGTTTGTGGGGATAGAATGGATCCCAAAATTGGATTTGGGAAGGTCCGAGATGGTAATTCGTTCAAGAAAGTGGACTGAGGGTTTGAGCCCAGTGGGGAACGGAGAATGGGCTCGGAAGAAGATATTTGATTAAACGAAGTAGAAGTAGAAGTAGTAGCCGGGGTGTCATTGATTGAGTGGCGGAAACGACCGCCGCTACGCGTTATGTTATGCGTTCTACTTTGTTCTATTTGTTCTACTTACTACAATCAAGATGGTGTCTCTTTGCAGCTAGCTGGTTGAGCACGGGACGTCCGCAGGAAGATGGTTGTATGTTCGTTCTTGTTTTAGACGAGTCACTTAAAGTGTATATGTGTATGTTAAAATCTATCCCAAGTGTTCGTATTTTATGTTCAAGTAAATTTGTTAGGGTTAAGGTTGGTTAGTAGAGTTAGGATTAGCCTTGTGCTTGTCTTTTGCCATTCTTGAATTGATGTTGGGATAATCGGAAGTAGCGGGGATTAGGAGGACATAGGAATAGGATTTGCAAGTTTAAGCAAGCTTTCCAACGCTAAATCCATTCCTAGTGCCCCTTGTCCATCCGCTACATGCGTTTATTTCCAACCCTCGGCCAAACATACGCAATCATGTATCCAATTAAGTCACAACTATATGTCACGTTATAGTGCTCCCAAAAGACTTCTCGACGTAGGTCGCGGCTATATGTCATGTATAGCGTGCCTAAAGGAGGGGGTTGTGTTTGTTTGGTCTAGATTCATTTTAAGGTGTTTGGCAAAGAGAAGCACAAGGGAGTTCTCCGCCCCTCATACTAACCTTCCTTAGCCCTAACAAGTGTGGAAATTATTCACACATATAAAAGAAAAATAAAACAAGAAGGAAGATAAGAAAGAAAGAAAAAATACGGTTTTACAAATGGTAGCAACCTAACTATTTGGGCCCTCACCTAAGCAAAGGACTCTATAGAGTATCATGGCTTGAAAATACGGTTTAGAAAAGAAGGAAAATAAGAAATAACAACAACTACTTAAAAACAATAAATAAAATTATACTAGGAATTAAAATTGCAAGACAAGGAAATAAAAATACAAGTTAAAACCCCCCATCTTCATTAATCTCCCACTCAAAAAGCTCTCACTACAATTTTCTTGGAGAATTGATGATGACGAAGAAGAAGATACAAACTAAACTATACTAAATCTAGTGAAGAAAAGCCATCCTTGGTTGGGCTCAGAACTGAAGTATTTATAGGCAGAGAACTGAAACCCTAGGGTCATATTCTGAGCTTTTACATAATTACCAAACTACCACCAAAATATCATCTGGAGACGACAAGACACGGCCGTGGAACCGCCACTTAAAAGCCTATTGGCCGCGGTTCCACAGTCGTTTGGAGGGCTTGGTGTTTTATTTTTTCTGGGCTTTCTTGTGTTGCTTTGTACTTATGTTTGACAGGTCCAAAATTGTAAAATGTCTCCAAAATATCTTCAGATTTGCAACAGTCCAAAATGGCTACATTATTAATCCTTTTGACTTTTATCTCCCTCGAGCTCCACGCATCTCTTGATCTTTGTGCTGCCCCTCTCGTGTTCTGTGCTTGTCCGAGACATGAATGACCAATGTTATTTGTCTTGTCTTTTGAACTGGTAAGCGGCACTGGAAGGGTGTGGATGACCAGAACCCGGATTTTATCTATTTATGGTAGATGTCCTGGATTATGACATAACTGTGGAGATTTTGCATGATTTACGTTATTTGGGACCGGGAACCTGTAACCTGTAAATATGTAGCAAATACGGATCAAAAGCACCTACCTATAAATAAACGAGCAAAATAATGAGCAATATTAAATGCAATATTCTGGTGTGAACAAATACCCCAAAACTTATTTTTTGCTCGTCCCGAGCAAAACCATTTATTCTCAAAAAATTCTAAGCTCACTTTCATAGGTATAACGGTTGCACTTAGCGTATGCAACAAGCCATTAAACCTCTAGGTGTCCTTAGTAGGAGGAGTGTTGTCTCCTGAGGGTTTTCAGCGGATACTACCCACAAAATTCCGTTAAGCTAGTTTCATAAGATAACGTCGATTCTAATCCTACAGTAGTATCAAAATTAGAAATTCTATCATGCTAAGTTAGAAATATCCATCCCCTATTTTTCACACCTCCTATTTATTCAACCCAAGATCTTATACGTTTTGACAGTTTAAAAAGATCTTGGTTTCTCTTGAGTTTCCTTCTAAAGTGCAGTCTCCAATCCAGAATTTTTATCATCTCTACAGAAAACATAAGATTTATTCTTCATCCCTATTTTTCCTCCAAATATCGATCGTATATCCCTACGTGTGTATGAATTTTACTCCTACACTTAAGAATTCAATTCAAGCTATAGTACTCTTGCCCTAATACCTAATACTAATTCTTTTCATTAATGATGGACGGATTTGCTCACACGCCTTTCATGCGACCATTACTGCTTCCTGAGGCACTAATCAACCGATTACTGAATGTGTAAGCTTAAAGCGTAAATAGCAGTTTCCAGGTCTTGTAATTATTATTTTTTTCCTTTTTTTTATTTTTTCTTTTCAAGACCGGAAATATTTTTCAATGATACTCTTTTGGTGGTTAGCTTTAAATACCATTTTTTCTTTCATACCAGGCTTTCAGGGAAGAGTATTTCTTGGTATTCTCTACTATCCTCAGTTTCAAGGTGCATGTAAGCGTGATTTGTAGGGTATATACTTTATGAATTTGGACTCAAAAATAGGAACTATTTTTCAGATTTATCCTTCAATAAAGTTTTTAATACTTTTCTTTCATCTCGACTGAACTCAAGAACTGAACTCAAGATTACCTACTTCTAAAAGAACTGCAAGGATGCATATTTACCAAGGTTAAATAGAAGGAAGGTTATTTTTAGGGTTTTCAATTCCTAAGCCTAGGATTTAGTTATTTCTAACGTATCAAACTAAATTTTCGGAATAAAAATCTAAATACCCTACTAGCTAACTTGATGATAAAGTTTTTATATTTTTGTAATTTTTTTCAATTTTTGTGGGTTTTTAAAATAAGTATGAAAATGCAAAATATACATATGAATGCAAAGGTAGAAAGCTTACCGAGAATACCCCAAACTTAAACTTGACAGTGTCCTCACTGTCGTGCTACACCAAGAGGGTCAAAATTGTCGGTGCTCCCCCGTTTTTTTATAAAAGAAAAAGCAAACAAAATATATATACACAAAAAGGTCCCCCTAAACTTAAGTGAAACAGTGTTTCCATTGTTTAAGCATTAAAGTTCAGAGTTAGGAGGGAGAGAACAGTTTCAATATATACAAAGCCTTACACAGGCCAAAAGTTACCACCAACCATTCAAAGATTTTATCATGATAATGCCCGGCTTGGTGAAAGAACGTGTAGAGAAAATAGATGAAGAATACGCGAGACCATGTGTAGATGGAAGCGGGATACGGTCTCGGTGGAGAAGACGAATGTTAGAAGGGAAAAATAAATGGAAAACGAACTTGAGGGTGGAAATGAAGTGAATAAATTAGTACGATTTGTAACGATCGAAGTGTAAAAATGGATTGTACTAATCTATCAACACGTTGAGAAATGAGGTCAAACCTCTCAAGATTCGCAAGAAAACATGGGCCGACCGAACTTGGTGAACCAGACGTAGGAAATGATAGTGATACGGTGGCTTGCGAAGTGGGAACGACGGAAAGGATAGAGGGAAGTGATTGAGGAATGGTATCGGTTAAATATTCAGGAGGGTGTGCACAGTCAATGAAAGGGAAAAGATGAATTGGAAAATTCAACTCATTTAGTAAAACTGGTTCATCCTAAAAATTATCCTCAAAATTCTCCTCAAAATTCAGCTCATCCATGCATTTATCATCATCAATATCTAGACGCATATAGAGTTCGGGAAAGACAGTTAATGGTTCGGGATGATGTCCATACGTAAGTGAAAGGACATGATGAATTGGTAAGAAAAACTCATCCAAAACTGTGGGTTCATCATCCAAAATATTCCCAGCGTCGATATCCTCAATCTAGTGAAAGTCAAATTTCTCAGACACCTCATCAAAAGCATGGATTTCAATTAATTGTGGTTCTAGAGTGGAGGTGTAGAGATAAAAAAGATTGGAATTAGTTTTACTTGAAATGGACCCTTTATAATCGGGTAAATCAAACACTACGTAGTCGCACAACTCATCAAACATTCTATCTTCAATTGGTGAATCATCTGGGGCACTCGATAGACTTTCGAAACTGGAGTTGTGGAATTCAATTTCAAACGGGCAGGTTTGATTTGGAAGGGTGTATTGCTCACTTTCACGACTTAAATCCTCAAATTGTCCTATCGCTTCATCATACATTGGAAAATTCGGAGCTAGTTGGAAACTAGCTGCCGGTTCGTTAGGTTGTATGAGAGCGGCCATGGACGCATTCAAATCCACCATCTATTGGCACGACGCTACCTGAAATTCTTCTAATGAATGTTCAAGACTAGACATGGGTTGTGAATAGGTTTCAGTAAAATATTCAAAGTTGTTTGATACGTGAAACTCCCAAATGGCCGTTCAGAAGAAATATCTAGAGAAGGTGTAAAAGTCGGATAGGATTGATAAGAATCGAATGGATGTGAAAAATGGACAGGATTAGGATCAACATTTTGATATGAAGGTGATTGGAATTGTTGTCCTAAGGAATTTGGAGTGGTGAAAGGAGTGAAAGATCGGTTACGAGATTGTTCAATTCTGTCAGCAATGGACATGGGTTTTAGAGTTGCAACATGGCTCTCAAAAGGGGTATCAACGTAAGAAGATGGGAGAGGTTGAAACGGTTGATATGAAGTGGATTGCGGAGTCCAATTGTTTGTCCTACATGCGTCTATCCGATCTCTCAAAGAAATTTTGGGCATGGATTGATCGTTCGAAGTTCGACCAAAGCAAGAACCGTATGAAGAAATGTCTGGTTGTGGGTACCAAAGTTCGGTAAGAGTTGGTCGTTTTGGGGTACCCAGGTTATAAAAGGAGTGAAAGGTAGGGAGGGTGGAAGGTGCATGAATTTTTATAAATATTTGAATTTTTTTGTTTTTTAAAAATATTTTTTATATTGTTTTTGGAGTTTTTGAAATTGTTTGTTTTGGTTTTTGAAAAATACGGAATTACGGTACTAAACTTTATACAAGTACAAGCACAATCACAATATGCACGAACAACACCTAGAGTTAGAGTCTTTAATGTCCAACTAGACCGCTCCTGAACTTCCAAACGACAAGTTGCAGGATAACCCTTGAATTGCCTCTTTACTGCCAATTGTGGCCAGGTAAGCACAAATGAGATAAGGAGGGTTCCGCTCATAAATCACCGTAAGACGGGCCTTTTAAAATTACATCCTCACTTGTCTAGCCTAGACACCACAAAGTCAAGTTTAAATAAACGATCGATTCCCCGCAACCTTCACTTGTCCTAAATGAGCGCGACAAGTCCTTAAATGTTTGGTCTAGATATTTTTTTTAACTCAAGATAATGCGTATACTTTTTGTGATTTGTGGGGTTTTAGGAAGGGTGATGAAATCCCCACCCAATCTTAATTGGTGTTATAGCCCCTTAATGTCCGTATTATTATATTCAAAACATTTAAACAAACAAAATCTAAAATAACAAAAAATTTATTTGGCGACGGCGCAATTTGTGCAAAGAAATCTGCAGAAAATACAATTCAGTGGAGTTCAGAGGAGAAGTTCAGAGCAGAGAAGAAGCCAGAAAAATTTTAGGGTCACGAAGACAAAGTTTGGTTGCGGTTCCGCCGCCTTAACCACCTATTGGCCGCGGTTCCGCGGTGTGTTTGACGTGTTAGAGCACCAAACTTGTTCTGTACGCTCCCACTGTTATGTTCTTCTGTATTAAAGTCTCTGTTTCTTGATTTGATCACTGTACTTGCTCCAGATTTTCCTGCACACTTGCACAAAAAATATCAAAAATAACAAAATGGTTTTTATTATATATATATTTAAATATATATACACAAAAAAATATTAACCCGAATGACAAGAAAGAAATACGTTACCATCTCCCCGGCAGCGGCGTCATTTGATTGAGCGGCGAAAACGATCGCCGCTACGCGTTATGTTATGCATTCTACTTTGTTCTATTTGTTCTACTTACTGCAATCAAGACGGTGTCGCTGTACAGCTAGCCGGTTGAGCACGGGTCGTCCGCAGGGAGATGGTTGTATGTTCATTCTTGTTTTAGACGAGTCACTTAAAGTGTATATGTGTATGTTCAAATCTATTCTAAGTGTTCATATTTTATGTTCAAGTAAACTTGTTAAGCTTAAGGTTGGTTAATAGAGTTAGAATTAGTGTTGTGCTTGTCTTTTGCCATTCTTGAATTGATGTTGGGATAATCGAAGGTAGAGGGGATTAGGAGGACATAGGAATAGGATTTGCGAGTTTAAGCAAGCTTTCCAACGCTAAATCCATTCCTAGTGCCCCTTGTCCGTCCGCTACATGCGCTTATTTCCAACCCCCGGCCAAACATACGCAATCATGTATCCAATTAAGTCATAACTATATGTCACGTTATAGTGCTCCCAAAAGACTTCTCAGCTTAGGTCGCGGCTATATGTCATGTATAGCGTGCCTAAAGGAGGGGGTTGTGTTTGTTTGGTCTAGATTCATTTTAAGGTGTTTGGAGAAGAGAAGCACAAGGGAGTTTTCCGTCCCTCATACTAACCTTCCTTAGCCCTAACAAGTGTGGAAATTATTCACACATATGAAAGAAAAATAAAACAAGAAGGAAGAGAAGAAAGAATGGAAAAAATACGGTTTTACAAATGATAGCAAGCTAACTACTTGGCCCTTTACCTAAGCAAAATATTCCATAGAGTATCATGGCTTGAGAATACGGTTTATAAAAAAAGGAAAATAAAACAAGAAATAAGAAAAACTACTTAAAAATGATAAATAAAATTACACTAGGAATTAAAATTGCAAGACAAGGAATTAAAATTGCAAGACAAGGAAAACTCTCATCTTCATTAATCTTGCACTCAAATAGCTCCCACTATAATTTTCATGGAGAATAGATGAAGAAGAAGAAGAAGATACAAACTAAACTACACTAAATCTAGTGCAGAAAATGCATCTTTGGTTGGGCTCAAAACTGGAGTATTTATAGGCAGAGAACTGAAACCCTAGGGTCATATTCTGAGTCCTTACATAATTACCAAACTACCCCCAACATATCATCTAGAGACGACAAGACACGGCCGCGGAACCGCCGCCCAAAAGGCCTATTGGCCGCGGTTCCGCGGTCGTTTGGAGGGCTTGGTGTCTCGTTTTTTCTTGGCTTTCTTGTGTTTCTTTGTACTTATATTTGACAGGTCCAAAATTGTAAAATGTCTCTAAAATATCTTCAGATTTGCAACAGTCCAAAATGGCTACACTTTTAATCCTTTTGACCATTATCTCCCTCGAGCTCCGCGCATCTCTTGATCTTTGTTCTGTCCCTCTCGTGTTATGTGCTTGTCCGAGACACGAATGAATGCTGTTATTTGTCTTTTCTCTTGAACTGGTAAGCGGCACTGGACGGGTGTGGATGACCGGAACCCAGATTTTATCTGTTTGTGGTAGATGTTCTGGATTATGACAAAACTGTGGAGATTTTGCATGATTTGCGTTATTTTAGACTGGGAATATGTAACCTGTAAATATGCAGCAAACACTGATCAAAAACACCTACCTATAAATAAAAGAGTAGAAGAATGGGCAGTATTAAATGCAATATTCTGGTTTGAACAGTCATCGGCATCATCAACTTGTTCACCAACATGGTTGTTCAGCATTCTTTCCGATCTCAATGTAATTACGGCACCCACGTTATGATTTTATTGGTTAAGGACAATGTTAGCGTTTTGTGGGTAGCCGGGATTTGGTAGAGATTGAGATGGAAGTTTCCCTTTCTCTCTTTCACTCATTGCGGCATTTAACTGTGCAATTTGTGATTCGATAGATTTGATGCTTTCACCATGGGAAGCAGTGTGTTGCACTAATGTTTGGATAGAAGATGTTAAATTAGTCGATATTTGCACGGATTGTTTAATAAACGCTTCTAAGCTTATTTCGAGTGTAGAGATTTTATCGGTACCGGCAGGAGGAAGATTGTTCTGTGGTTGGAAAGAATTGTTATAAGGGGCAAAGTTGCTGGCCGGATTTTGGAATGATTGCGGTTGAAAAGGCAGCTGAATTTGTGGTGGTGGTTGTTGTTGCTGTGGGGGGCCTTTGATAGTTATTTTGATTTGGGAACTGATTTTGATTTTGAATTTGGTTTTGGTTTTGGTTCCAAGCAAAATTAGGATGATTCCTTGTCACGCCCCGCTTCCCAGTGTACAGAATCAGTGATGTTGCGGGCCACAATGTATTTACTAAGAAATAAATACGTTAAGCGTAATTAAGAAATATATATATATATATATATATATATATATATATAATGCACAAGAATGACAAGTGATATAAAATAAACAGCAACCTTTATTTACATTCATCTTTACATACAACTGTTTTTTAAAAGGAAAGATACAATGAAATAAGCAGTGCCTAAATAGTGGCATAAAAAATAAAATAAGTACAAGATGGACTAGTAGTCCGGCTGAGCGGTGAGCTGCTCCAAGTCCTCCTGTCTAGGCTTGATCTCCTGAGAGTCCGATCCTCATGACGAACATTCCAAAGAAAGAAATAGAAGGAATGTCGTCAGTGAACTAACGATCAGTAAGTCCCAAAAGAAGGAATGGAATATAACAAGTAATGTGAAATGAAACTGGTAAGTTGTGCATGTATATGTTTGTTATTCTAACGTAGTTGTTTGTAGCTTGGTACAGAAGGTATTTGTGTATACGAGAGATGTCTATCTTACCTCGTGGACTATGGTAATATGTAGTATAAGGCCCCATCAAAACCCACGGGACAACGACACGAGAGTTCATGTAGGTGTCTTTTAAGTGACCATCTCGTGCTATGTTAATACGTTCCGTACCAATCTACCCCGTTATCCCCGCGTAATGTATTGTATAGATTATATTTACAAGTCTTTCCGAAACCATGGATACAAGTTGTTCAAGTAGTCAGGTTCAGGATGTAATCATGTATTCAAGAAGTCATGTCAAGTTATAACCATGGTTCGGTCAAGTCAAGTCAAGTATTCATGATATTGGTGTTTGAATTCAAGTATTCATGTTCAAGTTCAAGTATTCATGTTTGATTTTAGATTCAAGTTTAGATAGACTCGGACTTGAGTTTTGATTCAAGTTTGAGATAGACTTAGACCGAGTCAGACACTTATAACTGATTTAGATCCTGAATTAGGTTCGGAAGTCATCGGTAACTGCAGCACATGGACGACAGGATTTGTGTCTTTTTCCAAGACAATTACTATTGATAACTCTGTTATGTTTTCTACCTTAAATAGGCAAGCACTCACTTTCTCCGGCTTCCTGGGGCTCAAGAGAATTGATTCCTCTTAATCCTATATTTACTAAAATTCTTAAATATTGTTTTATATAACTCGAGGGGGTTTTATGAAAAATATTTTTAATAAAACTTCAAAATAAATCTCGAGTATTTATTTATATTATTTTGGGTTTTAATGGATATGAATTTTAAGGATTTAAGCTATTTTAGTGATAATTGCTTAGTTTGGAAAATTCATGGTATTTTATTGTAAAACTTGTGTTTTGTTGGTATGTTGATGGTATTTTAGTGAAACGTGTAAATCTTTCATTTTTATAAAAAAAATGTAAGTTTATTATATTTTGAAAATATATGGATTTTGTAATTTTATATAATTATTAAAAATTAATTTTATTTAATTAGAAAAATTCGTTTTTTTCTTAAAAACCATATTTAAAACCTTTCGAGACCGAATGCTCCGTGAGAAGGTCTGCATCTCGCTCTACTAGCCCAAGGTTGTGCGATAATCCGCACCATCCAATAGCGGGTCTCCTAAAAAGGGTTGTAGAGGCATAATCGCAAAGGAAATAAGAATACTGTTTTAAAAGAAAACCGTTTTTTATAAGAAGTGGTATTTAATGTAATATTATCCTCGAAACAACAATTCATATAAAAGAGGTATCGTGCTATGGAACCAAGTGTATACGTAAGGGGTAGGTCATTACCCCGTGAAGTTTTACTAAGGTATTGTTTTAACAAAACAAAAGGAAGTGATATTTAAATTTAATGGTATTTAAATGAAAAACTTAAATTAAAGTTATTTTGCATGGAATTCTAGGTTAAAATTTATTCAAAATATTATGGTTTAAGGTTACAAGTGATGTGTACAAGTTAGATCGAACAAAGTATTAAAGAGAAGGCGTTTTCTAGGGTTTTGAAAAAAGATATCGGTATTAACTCCACTTACCGATATATGTTTTGAAATGGAATTTCAAAGAATAAGAAGAGCGATTGATAAGGACTTACTACTTAGTTATATTAAGAAGAGGAAGAAGAAGGGATTGTTGTCGTTGTGGCATCGCGGGAGCTCCGGAATAGCTTCGATTCTTTGCTGGAAGTTGACCGCTTGCTAACTCCTCTTTACTCCACTTGTACTTAGAATTTTTTTTAGAGTTTTGGCTAGAAATTTCAGAATGATGCTGAGCCAAAGTGTGGGGTGGTATTTATAGTGTAGAATTAGGGTTTTGGAATTAAAATGCATTAAAAAGATGATAAATGGTGAAATAAAAGGTCTCTGTTTGATTGCAGGGAAATCAAACAGTGCAGAGGAGTTAGGGGTAGGTCAAGAGTAAAGTGTGCAAAACCCGGGGCTTAATGGGCAAATTTCGACCGTCGGTGCCGGCTAAATGGGGCTTTTGGCCGGTCGATTGTGAGCTTCTGGCTTTGAGATTCGTGCCACCGAATAAAATTAGAGTTTACTCCATTTTCCACATGTTTGATTTTTTGACTTTTCATTTTTTCTGTGTATTGCAAGTGTAAACTTTTGGGCTTCCAAAAAGTTGAAAAGAAAAATTAGAAAAAAAATAATGTTTCTAATGAGAATCGAACACAGGGGCTACGTCACAACAGTGCAAGGCTTTACCAGTGAGCTACAAGTTGTTTCTTGCTGTTATTTAACAAAATTAACTTATAACTCAATCTCAGGTTGTATAACTCATTTCTGTATATTAAACTGGAATATTCCGTACAGTAAATTCAGAGTCGTTACATTCCTCTATCTCTGATTATACGTGGAGGAATAAGAATCATTTCTAGGTCGTTGCTGAAAAGCAGTATTAGTTTGTTCATGACTTTGAGATGGAGGATTCATAGGACATTCTTCCGTTAAATGAGACGAGTCATAACAGCAACCACACACGGTTTTGGGGAGCATAATTTGGATTAGGGAGGCTGAAGAGAATTTGCTTTCAATAGTTTCGAGCTTCTTTTGCATCGCAGCTATTTCGGCTTTCATTGCGATGAAAGCGTCGAGCTGATAGATACCTGCCCTAGATGAAGATGATGTTGTTGGTCTTGTGCTCTCCCACTATAATGTTTGTTCGGCGAGATCTTCAAGAAATTACCACGCTTTCTCATCGGATTTTGACATGAAATGACATTGACAAATGATTTCTAGCATTTGTTTTGTCGCTGGATTAACACCCTCATACATAATTTGGAAAAGTTGCCATTTTTCGACTCCATGATGAGGGCATTCGATAAGGAGATCTTTAAACCTTTTAAAGCATTTTCAAAAGGGTTCGTTGGGAAGTTGGGCAAACTGGTTAATCTCGCTCCTAATGTGGACAGTCTTGTGATTAAGATAAAATTTCTTAAGAAATACTTTAACAGATTCATCACAATTAGTGATAGAATGTAAGGAGGTGCTATAAAGCCACTTCTCTGCAAAATCGCACAAGGTAAAAGGGAGAAGACGTAATCGCATATCATCCCCTAAAAATTGGGTGGTGCTCATCATTGCACATACGTTTTCAAATTTAGTTATAAGAACGTATACATCTTCATATTCAAGCCCGTGAAATTAGGGCAATAAGTTGATGAAGTGGGGTTTAATTTCGAAATTATTCCCATTGGCTAGTGGAAGAACAGACACGTAAGAAGGGGTCCGCGTATGGGGTAGTATCGGTCTTGGAGAGCGATGCGTAGTGGATTTTGAATTTGCGTACCTACGGGTGGTGGTAATGTAGTGTTGTTAAAACCCGGTGGAGGTCCGCCATCTCGGAAGATGCGGTAGGTGGAGGAGAAAAAGAAGGTGAAGCAGTATCGACCTTGGAGTCGACAGCGAAAACGCGGACTAAACGGGCACTAGAATCCCGTGTCCAGCCGATCATGCACTAAGCGGGTTTAGTGCACGTGGCAGCGTGTGATACGTGTGAGAATGATTTTAAGAAGGTTTTGTTTTGAAAAGAGTGACGAACAAAAGGCTTGACTCAACCAAAGCACACTTAGACCCTATAGCTAGGGTCACCTTGGTCAAGTCACTAGACCGCTCCTAAATTTCCAAAGGACAAGACATATGATCAATCCTCCATCACTTCCTTATCAATTTTGCAGCCAAGTAAGTGCTAGGTAAGTGGGAGGTATTCGCTATATGAATCACCGAAATAGCGGATCTAATTAAGTAAGCACTTTCCTTAGTCACACTTGTCTAAGACACCACAAAAGAAATGCGGATAAGCAATAGATTATCCATGACCCTCTTTTGTCCTAATTGAGCGTGGATGTCCTTAGAGGCTTGGTCTAGATATTTTTTATTAATGTAGGGTGATAGTATGATTGTTTGTGATTTGTTGGGCCTAGGAAGGGTGATGAAATCCCCACCTAATCTGAATTTGGGTTTCTTGCCCTTTAATATCCATTTTAAATATGCAAAACAATCCAAAATCCAAAACATGCAAAAAGATTTTTTGGTGGCGCTGTTTGCAAAGAATCCTGTAGGCAAAAACAGTTTATTGGAGGTTTAGAGAAGCGAGGAAGACGATAGGAGAATGCCTGAGAAATTTGGGGGCTTAACTTCCAAAGATGGTCGTGCTTCCGCTGCCAAAGGCTATGTTAGGCCGTGGTTCCGCCGCCGTCTATTGGAGTCTCGTCTCCAAACTTCTTCACAGCACTCCAATGTTCCTCTGGTCCACTTTGAAAGTCTCTGAATTTCTATTGGTTCGCTCCAATTACTCCAGATTTTCTTGCAAAACTCGCACAAGAATTGTTAAAAACACAAAATGCGGTTTTTTGGTTCTTTTTTTGTTTTTGTTTTTCTGGTTTTTATTAGAAATCAACCCGAATAATAAGAAAAATATTACGGCCGTTTCCCCGGCAACGGCGCCATTTGATTGATCGTAAAAGGTGTCTATGTATGTTGTAAATAACCGCAATCAAGACGGTGTCGCAAATAGCTAGCCGCGATGAGTACGGGCCATCCACAGAGAAACGGTGAACTGCTTTTCTTGTTTTAGACAAATTGATAGAAGAAAGGTGGAATTGTTATTGTTTATTATTAAGAATGTTTGAAAATTTATAAGAAAAGGGCTTGTAGGGTTTATAGGATTTAGTAGTTAATGGATGGAATTTTAAAATTAATTCTTTTATCTTTTAATTATTTAATACTAGAGAAATAGCGATGAATGTGGATTAGGGTTCTTGGAGGGAATTAGGGTTTCGCTCTATCGATCCTTGTCCTTCCATTGATCTCTAGTTATCTCAAGCCATTAACAAAACGATTATTAACGAATCTCAAATCGTGGTCGTGACTATCATGAATTGATAGCGCGTCCGATAAGAGAGTTAATATTCATTCTACTAAAGTTTATAAAAATTAAAACTTTAAAATGAATTTAAGTGATATTGTTCATCCATTTTTCTATCCTATATTACAAACCCTAGCAAGCAAGAATTTACTCGCTCATGGAGATCAACGAAGTAGAAGAAATGTTGAAGAAAATAAAACCCATAATTAAAATTAAAAATGCAGAAAGTAAATGCAGAATGTAATTGCGGAAAGTAAATGCAGAAAGTAAATGCGTCAAAAATTAAAAGAAAGAACCACCTTTTATTGAATAACTACCGCATCACAAAAGTTGCTCGCTGAAAAACCAAATTACAAAACCCTAGTTTTCTCCAGATAGCTTGCTTGGTAGATCATTCGATTTTTCGATGGATAGTTCGATTCCCTGATGGATAGTTTGATGATTTGATAGATAGATAGCTCCCGGTCCTTTTATAAGCTGTGAAATTTGAAACCCTAGTCATCATAAATAAGTATGTGTAATTACGATCAAGATCCTGAGTTTTCACATCCTACGGCCAGCATAAGACCGCGCTTCCGCCGCCCCAAGCCCTCTTTGACCGCGGATCCGCCGCCCCTTGGTGGGATCGAGCTTCCAAATTTCTTATGACTTCTTCTCTTGATATTTGGAGATCCTTCTGATAAAAATATTCTGAAAATATTGCTCTTAGTCTCTACCGTTGCGAGATTCTTTAATTTTATTCTAATATTTGGCAGATTTGGTTTTGTGATTCGATTTGATGTGAATCTCCTACTTGTATTTCAGACCTGAACTGATCTATCATAATACCTGCACAATATCTCAAATCATCTTATTAGTAGCATTTGTTTTATTTGAGATATTATTCCAACCAATTAAATGATATGATATCTTAAGAATATTGGTTAAGAATATTTGATATGATGTGCATATTTTTCATAATAAATAATCTCATGGATATTTTATTTAAATATGATATGCATATATTTCCCTAATTATATTAATTATAAATGAAGAAACATATGACAATAATCGTTTTACAAATAAAACCACATATGTTCTTTATTTACAAATAACACTTTTTAGTAATTTATAATAATAGGGAAAATGTCCATACAAATGTGTAATAAATTTGACTGATCAGACTCACACAAGCTATGAAGAAAATGCAATTTGCGAAATCAACCGTTTAAATTAAGCACAATATATTAAGGCTACAATACGTATATAGTACGTATCAAGTAAAATCATCTAAGTAACGGCAAATGTATGTATGAAAAATCCTTTTATAATAGTCGTTGATGCGTATATTACGGCATAAGTAGCGAACATTCATTTTATAAAGAAATATATATATATATATATATATATATATATATATATGTATGTATGTATGTATGTATGTATGTATGTATGTATATGTATGTATGTATGTATGTATATGTATGTATGTATGTATGTATATGTATGTATGTATGTATGTACGTACGTTTCACTAAAAATATACGTCCCGTCTTTTGAAAGTAATTTAGAAGGGTTTTCTTTTTGCAAAATCTTGTGTCGTTCATTAACACATAGGAAAATAATGAGACTATAGCTCGTTTGAAAACCTCTTCAGTAAATATCGATATATGCAAAAACGCTCAGGTACTGTCCCTCAGACCAGTCCAGCTATGCTACAATATAACATAATAAATATCATAAAACACGATACTCGAAAAGAAATCAATATCAACCGGTGTGCATGAAAACCAACCCACGTGCGACTGGTGCGCACGAAAATCGAAATCAAAGCCAAGTGTAATAAGTGTGCACAAAAACAAAAACTGAATGCAATGGGTATTGATTGGTTCAAAAAATTGTGTTTGTAGTTTAACCGCAATCAATAACGGTGTCGCACGTAGCTAGACCGAGATGAGTACGGGTCGTCCTCTGGGAAACGTGGAACCTTTTACTTTTACTTTAGATGTGTTGAGAAGGAGAGGAGGGATAAAGAATTTTATAGAAAGATTTCTAGATCTATGTTAAACAAGAATATAAAATATAGATCTAGATTATTTTAAAGATGTAATTAATATAATAAGAGGGCTTGTAGGGCTCGTTAGGATTTAGTAGTTATGGACGATTAATTAAAAGTTACCCTTTTTTATCCATTAATAGATTTAGAACTAGAATGACGGTGATGCGTGTAGATTAGGGTTTCTGGAGGGAAAAGGAATCCCACTCTTAACCCTTATCTCGACACGGAACTCCGTTCATATCTAGCCTTTACCAAAACAATCATTAATCTAATCTCTAATCGCGGTCGGAACTAGCAAAGAATTGCTAGCGCGCCCGATTAGGATGTTAATGATTCTTTTAATAAAGTTCCTAAACTTTATAGGACTTAAAAAGGGTTTAGTTATTTTCATCGTCCATTAGCCTACCCTAATCCTACGAACCCTAACAAGCGGAGAATTACTCGCGCATGTTGGGAGAAGAAGATGAAAAGAAAGAGAGGGAAAACATAATGTAAAATGCAAAGGAATTAAATAAAATAACTACCTTTATTAATCAACTTGAACAATCTACACTTTAATCCATAGAAAATGATTACAACTAGTTGCTTCTCGATCTTTCCTAAGGGGGTAGTCGAACAGTCGATGATCAGCCTGGATGCATGAGCGTCGGGAGCTTCGTGATCTCTTCGGCTTGATGTCCTCTAACTTTAGCCCTTGGTCCTTTATATAGCCCTCAAAAAAGAAAAAACTAGTTACCATATATGGTGACTTCCTAATATGGTAACTTTCCATGCCTGGATTCTGAGTCCCTGTCAGTATTGATTTTATGATTTTGGCAGATTTTTGATCCTGACATCTTGAACATCTTCATCTCTTGACCTGAGCTAAATCTTGCACAATATCTCTATGAATAATGTTAGTTTATTTATTAAATTAGAGAGAGTATATATGGTAATAAATCTTGAAGAAACTTGATTAAGAATAATTATTATGCATATATTTTGAAATATTATTCTAACCATTTGTATGATATTATATCTTTTAAGAATTGTGATTAGAATATTTGATATGATATGCATATTTTCAATTACCAAAATATTATATAAATATAAAATGCCTATATTTTCCTTCATAATATTAATTATAATATATAAACATATGGAAAATAGTATTTTGCAGATAAATCCAAATATGTTTAATATTTATAATAAACACCTTTTATTATTTAAAAAATGTAAGGAAAATACTTATACCAAAGTGCAATATTTTCAACTGAACAAATACCCCCAAACTTAACTTTGATCGTCCCGAGCAAACTAGTTATTCAAGAGAAAGAGAAAAAGAAAAAGAAAAAGAAAAACCTAAATAGCACACTTTCGTAGGCAAACACGATTGCACTGAGCACGTGCAACAAGCCGTTAAACCTCTAGGTGTCCCTAGTAGGAGGAGTGTTGTCTCCTGAGGGTTTTCAGCGGATTGCACCCACAAAATCCTATAACAAAAGAGAGATGGTGAAATTTACATATAAAGATAAGAACCATAAAAGAAATACTTTGAAAATTTAGAGTTTCCAACTACACTAGCTTTTCAGTTGTCATGAGCCCTATCTTAATAGTCATGAAAAATGTTAGAAATCACATCATCCCTCAATAAAACATCGTCTTTATTCTTCATTCCTACCTTTCTTCCAAATATTGATCATATAACCCTACGTGTGTGTAATGGACATCCCTATACTCGGAGAATTCAATTCAAGCTATCATACTCTTGTCTATCTACCTCAGTACTTTTTAACTTGATGAATATTTATGGATTTGCTCACACATTTTCATGCGACCGTTAATACTTCTTGAGGTACTAACCGACCGATTACTTATGCGCTTGCAGATTTGGTGATAATATTTTCCTCGTCTTGCACCACCTAAGGCTTAGCAGTGACTCCCAGACCAGTTGGCCTTAGGGCACTAGGTGAAGAGGCACCCTCGCTATATTTTTTTATTGCTGCCTTGGCGATACAAAACCAGTGTTCATTTTTTTCTTTTCACCATTTTTATATTTTCTTCATTCATTTTTTTTTCATTTCCTTCATACTTTGGCTTTTAGACAAGAGCATTTCAAGGTATCCTCTACTATCCCGAGTTTCAAGCCATGTGTAAGTGCATGTAGTAGGGTATCAACATTCAAATGTTTGGCTTCCAGAATAGAAACTATTTTTCAGACTTATTTTTATCCTCAGATTAGTGACTTCCTCCATCTTACTAACCCTTGGGACAACAGCTCATAATTACTTATTACTAGTTCGTTTAAAAAAACTTCTAATTTTCTTGGTTTTCTTAAACTATTCCTAATTTTTGGATGTAATTTTTCACTTTCTACTCTTTTGTTATAAATTTTTTTTTAAATTTTTAAAAATGTTGTGCTCATGCAAAGTATGATTCAAATTGATGTGTAAATAAGCACAAACTCCCCCAAACCTGTTTACAGCAGTGTCCTCACTGATGTCATCCGTTAAGCTCAAAAACCTGTAGACTTGGGAGGAAATTATTAATGGAGGCAAGAATATATGAAAGTGAAAATTCTCCCCCAAACTTATTTTTGGCTCACAAATTTGAGGACAAAAGTTATGTTCAAGAGCCAAAAATATACCCCCCTTAAACATGAGTTAGACAATACGAAGTATTTTAAGAGGGGGTGAGTCTTTTGATCAAAATAAAACTTTACAAAGACCAAAAGTTAACACCAACCATTCAAAGATTTTATCAGTATATCGTATAGGTTGGTGGAAGAATGTGTTGTATCGAGGCAAGAAAAAGTGGGGAAGGTATAAGAGGTGGTCTGGAAAGGGTTTGAAATTAGAGAAAAGAAAGAATGAGGATGAATGTGAATGATTAGGAAGAAAGAATGGGGACGGTTCAACCTCTATAAGTGGAGATTGATCAATCACAAAATCCGTATTGTTTAAAAATTCAAGTTCGTCAGCAAAAAGTTCTTCAAAACTTTTATCAATGGTGTGATTGAACATTTTGCTGTCAAAGAGTTTTGTGCCAGAATTTATCCTACTTGATTAAAAAATTATTGAGGTAGAGGACTCGAAAAACTCATCTACCTCATTTTCAAAAATATCAAGTTGAATTTCTGGTATTATTGAACTTGAATTAACGGATTGTGATTCATCAAAACTCACTGAAACTATAGAAACAGAAGAAGAACCGGAGAAAATAGAAGGTGAAATGGGTAAACAAATTGGTATGTCGAGTGTTGCTGAACCAGATGTGGAAGATGGAGGTTGTATTTCGGTCTGATCTTCGGGCATACCTTTATCATCAACTTCAAGACATATTTGGGGTTCGGGAAGAATTAAAGGCTCAAGATGATGACCACAAGGAAGTGAAAGGATTGGATGAATTGGTGGGACAAAATCATCCAAAATTTCGGGTTCATCAATCAATATATCCCCAATGTCAATCATCTCATTCAAGTAAAGGTTAAAATTCTCAAACACCTCATCAAGAGTATGGTTTTCAATCAGTTTTGGTTCAAGAGTGGAGGTGTAGAGATCACAAGGGCTGGGTATGGTTTCACTTGAAATGAACCCTTCATAGTCGGATAAATCAAACACTACAAAGTCACACAACTTATCAGTCATTCTATTTGGTGTACTTGATGAATCTATGAAACTGGAGTTGTGGAGTTCAGTTTGGAAAGGGGAGGTTTGATTAGGAAGGGTATATAATTCTATCTCTCTACCCAAATTCTCATCTTGTCCGATGCCCGTATTATATACTGAAAAATTTTGGGCTGGTTCGGAACTCGTTGCCCTTTCATATTTAGCCATGCTTTCCTTCCATTCCTCTCTAATGCGGTTCATCATCACTATACCTTCTTCTAATTTCCGCTCAAGACTAGACTTTGGTTGATAAGGGGTTTCGGTATAAGATTGAAATTCCTGTGGATAATTAAAACTCCCAAATGACTGATTAGAAGAACTGTCTAGAGAAGGTGGAAAAGTCGGATTGGATTGATAGGAATAGAATGGTTGCGAAAATTGGGTAGGAGTAGGATTAAAATTATGATAAGAAGAATATTGATATGGGTTGGTCGGTTGGCTATCAAACTCTTCTTTGGAAAGTGGAGGTGATGGTTGATATCGGTCCGGGTTGAAACTTTGGCCTCTAGCCCTAGCTATGTGCTCAGCAATGGATATTCGTCTAAGGGCTTCCTCACTCTGGGTATCAACTGAAACAGGTGTAGGATTAGGATACGGTTGATAAGAGCTAGACTGAGGTGGCCAACCGTTTCTTCCTGCTTGTTCTATATGATCTCTTAAGGACATGGAAGAGCCGGACGGTATACCGAAGGGATTTCGAAAACAAGAGATATCTGGTTGTGGACAGCAAAGCTCGGTAAGTGTTCTTCTGTTTAGGTTACCCATTATAAGAATAGAAGAAGGGGGAAGGGGTAAAAAGGGGAGAAAATAATTGTTTTGTTTTGAAAAATGACGGATTTAGACAAATCACACAAAAATGCGCAAACAACCCTAGAACTATGGTTACCTAGGTCCAGTCTCTAGACTGCTCCTAGACTTCCAAAGGACAAGCCACAGGATCAATTCTCTACTGCCTCTGTACTACCCTTGTAGCCAGGTAAGTGCCAGATAAGTGGGAAGGAACCACAGTAGTGGGCCTAATTAAAAACCACTAGCCTTTGACACACTTGCCTAGACACTACAAAAGTAATGTGGATAAGCGATAGGTTACCCACGACCTTCCTCTGTCTTTATTGAGCGCGACGGTCCTTAGAGTCTGGTCTAGATATTTTTTTAAATTAATGAAGGGTTGATCTATATGCTCGGTTTGTGATTTGTGGGGCTTAGGAAGGGTGATGAAATCCCCACCTAATCTGGATTTTGGTCTTGCCCCTTAAAAATCCGTATTAAAATATGCAAAAACAAACCGCAAAACAAAACTTTGCAAAAAGATTTTTGAGCGGCGAATATTTTGCAAAGAATCCTGCAGAAAATAGATTTTATTGGATTTGAGAGGAGAGAGAAGGAGTTAAGAAAGATACCAGAGAAGTGTGAAACCCTAGATCTCCTGTTTCCTCAAGTCCGTGACTCCAGATTCCCTCGCAAAATTCACACACAAATCGTTAAATATGCAATTTGCAGTTTTGTTTTAATAATGATATGAATCGTCTAAGAATTCAATACAAATAGTAAGAATAAAAAATTACGCACGTCTCCCCGGCAACGGCGCCATTTGATTGATTCAAAAAATTATGTTTGTAGTTTAACCGCAATCAATAACGGTGTCGCACGTAGCTAGACCGAGATGAGTACGGGTCGTCCTCTGGGAAACGTGGAACCTTTTATTTTTACTTTAGATGTGTTGAGAAAGAGAGGAGGGATAAAGAATTTTATAGAAAGATTTCTAGATCTATGTTAAACAAGAATATAAAATATAGATCTAGAATATTTTAAAGATGTAATTAATATAATAAGAGGGCTTGTAGGGCTCGTTAGGATTTAGTAGTTATGGACGATTAATTAAAAGTTACCCTTTTTATCCATTAATAGATTTAGAACTAGAATGACGGTGATGCGTGTAGATTAGGGTTTCTGGAGGGAAAAGGAATCTCACTCTTAACCCTTATCTCGACACGGAACTCCGTTCATATCTAGCCTTTACCAAAACAATCATTAATCTAATCTCTAATCGCGGTCGGAACTAGCAAAGAATTGCTAGCGCGCCCGATTAGGATGTTAATGATTCTTTTGATAAAGTTCCTAAACTTTATAGGACTTAAAAAGGGTTTAGTTATTTTCATCGTCCATTAGCCTACCCTAATCCTACGAACCCTAACAAGCGGAGAATTACTCGCGCATGTTGGAAGAAGAAGATGAAAAGAAAGAGAGGGAAAACATAATGTAAAATGCAAAAGAATTAAATAAAATAACTACCTTTATTAATCAACTTGAACAATCTACACTTTAATCCATAGAAAATGATTACAACTAGTTGCTTCTCGATCTTTCCTAAGGGGGTAGTCGAACAGTCGATGATCAGCCTGGATGCGTGAGCGTCGGGAGCTTCGTGATCTCTTCGGCTTGATTTCCTCTAACTTTAGCCCTTGGTCCTTTATATAGCCCTCAAAAAAGAAAAACTAGTTACCATATATGGTGACTTCCTAATATGGTAACTTTCCATGCCTGGATTCTGAGTCCCTGTCAGTATTGATTTTATGATTTTGGCAGATTTTTGATCCTGACATCTTGAACATCTTCATCTCTTGACCTGAGCTAAATCTTGCACAATATCTCTATGAATAATGTTAGTTTATTTATTAAATTAGAGAGAGTGTCTTAATCACTATATATGGTAATAAATCTTGAAGAAACTTGATTAAGAATAATTAATATGCTATGCATTTTATATGGTAATAAATCTTTAACAAACATGATTAACAATATTTGATATGCTATGCATCTTTTAATTAATAAAATATTATGCATATATTTTGAAATATTATTCTAACCATTTGTATGATATTATATCTTTTAAGAATTGTGATTAGAATATTTGATATGATATGCATATTTTCAATTACCAAAATATTATATAAATATAAAATGCCTATATTTTCCTTCATAATATTAATTATAATATATAAACATATGGAAAATAGTATTTTGCAGATAAATCCAAATATGTTTAATATTTATAATAAACACCTTTTATTATTTAAGAAATGTAAGGAAAATACTTATACCAAAGTGCAATATTTTCAACTGAACAGGTATGTACGAAAGCATCTGTCAAGTGCAATGGGTGTCACGACAACAACAAGTGCATCTAGAGTGCACGAAAATTTCAATCAAGTGCAACTGATATGCACAAAAATGCTCAAGTGCATCAAATGTGCATAAAACCACATCAAGTGCACCGAGTGTGCGCGAAAATCTAAATCAAGTGCATCAAGTATGCACAAAAGTATCTAGTGCAATAGGGTATATGAAAATCAATATCAAGTGCAATTAAGTGCACGAAAACACAAATCTAGTGCAACTGGCATGCACAAAAACCATATCAATGCATCGAAAACGCATGTAAACAATATCGAGTGCGTCTAAAGTGTACGAATCAAAATCAAGTGTAATGGATACATGAAAACATAAATCAAGTACAGCCGTTGTGCATAAAGAAAATATCTCTCCGGTGCAGCTACGGTGTGCGAAAATATCAATCATGAACTCAATCATCAAAACACAAAAGTCAAAACGACGAAAACATGATAATCGAATCATCAAAACAGAAATAAAAAATAAATGACATTGAGATACACCTCCTTCAATATCGAAAGGTGCCTGTGCACCCAGAGCTGGCAGAGCAAGAATTTTCACTTGCCTTTTGCTCACGGTCTAGCGTCCTCTGTCCCTAAATTCTTGTTTTCTCTGTAAATCGCCAATTCCACGACCAATCGGCTGGATAGTCTGGTAAGGAATAACGACAGAACAGTCCCGCTCTGATGCCTCTCAAAAACATTTTCTGGCCACTCGCAATGTAGCACGTCAATGACGACGGCCTCTGGCCTCTGAGTACGTTCTATACAACCGATCCTGGGTCCAAATATCTATCGCTGTAGTATCCCGAAAAGAACCTGCCATGGCCTCTTTCGATATCATCTCTGTCGAACTGCCCGGAGGTTGGCACTCTTAAATTAATCCGTTTCCGTCCCGGAACAGCTGCAATCTCATCATGACTTTTCCCTGAAAATGTGGCCGTATCCAACGCCTCTGTATACGTATCAATTCTCCAGTATCCATAGAGAGGAATATCTACTAATTGAGATCCCACACAAACCTCTTAATCCACTTGCTTCAATATCTACCAGATCGGAATCATATCTTGATAGCTGCGTAAACTACAATTCATATTCGGCTACGGTCATATCCAGAGTCTCTCATAAAGGCTCGAAACTACGAACTCGAGCATTTCCAACACTCCATGGAAGAAATCTGGCTAAATACGTCCTCGATAACTCGTCTAAGCCACCATCGGAGGAATACGCACCGCCCGTCCTCTCTCGATCGATTCACTCCAGGTCCGAGCTAGACCCTTCAAACTGAAACTAGTCAACTCACTGATATCGTATCGGAGCATCCCGGCGAATAAAATATTCTAGTCACTTATCCAAGAATCACTGGGGATCTTCTGTCATATCCCTTCCTATAAACTCATGTGGTTTCAGCTTCGTGAACTTTGAAAGCGATATCTCGTCAATCTCAGCAACGGCTGGTACATCTGTCTGCACGGTGGAAAATACAACGATCTCCGGAGTAGGTTGTACGTCAACAGTCTTCTCAATCTGGCTGGCCTCAAGCAATGGTCCAACCATCCGGTGCAAATCCAGAACACTCATCTCAAACGAGAAATCCTAACATAAACGAGAAATCAACATGTTCCTGTGTCACCAGGATAACACCCTGGTCAGTCCTCGTCCCTGACGAGCCCGCTCTGATCGCATCTCTAGCTGCATCCCTCTTAGCTCGCGTGGCCATGGTGATAGAAACCACAAGCAAATATCGACGAGGATAGATCACAAGAACGAATAGAATAAAAGATCTTAAGATATATACAT
Source organism: Agapanthus africanus (assembly GCA_030015575.1). Lineage (NCBI taxonomy): Eukaryota > Viridiplantae > Streptophyta > Magnoliopsida > Asparagales > Amaryllidaceae > Agapanthus > Agapanthus africanus. Next base: position 699,035,598 of record CM057340.1, read on the forward strand.
CCTAAGGTTACTTAAGTGGAGTATCGTAAGTATATCGCGAAACATACGCACGGTACGTTACTCTACTTGAGTTACCTACTCCACCAACCAAGATCAACTTACGTAATGAAAGTTCGGGTCTAATACCCCCTTAGTTAAGTCTAAGTTCCGTAAGGTCAAGCCTAGGTTCCGAAATATATGCCCTAGACTACGCATAGTCAAACCTAGACTCAAACAAAAGTTAAACCTAACGCTCTGATACCAACTTTGCCACGACCCGGAAACGATACTTCACCGGCACTTGAATCACGTGAAATCTATACGACCCTACTGTAACCCAAGTAAGCCGAAAACTAGGAATATATACCTTTTTAGAAAAATAGTTGAGGTGAAGTTTAAAAAAGGGTATAAATGAAATCAAGTTTCTCTTTTAAAGTATAAGTAAAGTTTATAAAAATACAAGTGGATTGCATACTATAGTTTGAAAATATTTTCTTCATTTGAAATTTGGACAGCACCTCCTTTGTAAATTTTGATAAAGACTAGAACATATACATATATAATATTGGCATCCTCAATAGGATGCTATTTCATCGCCAATCGGCGTAATCACAACCACACAAATATACGACGCTCAAGGCGAAGATCAACACAAGAAAGAAAGTAAAAGAAATATCAAAATATTAACTCAATAATGTCCAAACTCGGCATAAAGAATATATACAAGTCTCGTTCTAAGTCCAAAAGAATATACAAAGTCTGGTCTCTAAGTCCACAAATATATATAGTCTGGTTGATGGAGTTTTTAACTAGATACAAATGAATATAAAAATATATAAGAGGTGGTTATGATCTGGAATGTAACTCGCCTACCAAGCAATCATCCGAAGAAGAAGTGTGCCAGCGAGCCGCTACTGATCTAAGCGGTCGGTCCTGCAAGAAAACTATGGCACAACGGGGGTGAGTTACCAACTCATGAGTAAAAGACATCATCAGGTAGAAATTGAATGCATGACAATCTACCTAGGTCATACTGTATAATAATATCATACCGTGTCGTATCGATGGTGAATGTGAGTGTATGTATAATATCGTGCCTATATCAATATATGGTAACATGTCATCCATAGCGTGTGTGTGTATATCATTCGATGAGTGTCTATCAACGACACTTGAAATCATCATAAAACCCTGAGTGTCTAGTATCGACACTCGAAATTATCATAAATCCCGTATCCAGTATTGCCATGTAAATCCTCATATCTCAAGTGTCATCTTATCTGATCGGCCCTCATATCTCAGGCGATGTCTTATCAGATTGGCCCTCAATCCATCTGTCTCATGTAACTCCGGTCGGTATTCTCTGGACATCCGTCGAGTCCAAATACCGTCACAGGTAGGTAGTGTTCCCAGCCAGGCTTAACGCCTTTTTATACGATCTTCTTGTCCCTGGGTACCATACCGGATCTACCATGTACCCGTAGACGGTGACTCCTCATTCCTCAAATCGAATAGTAATCATAGCTCAGAACCGAGAAATATCATGATGGACGTCAAAAATCATATCAAGAGAAAACCGCGTTTTTAAAACATTCATAAGTTTTTTTAAAATTATATCTGTGGTTTCTCAAATCCAGAAATCTTATGAAAACAGAATCTTATAAGAACATGGTAATAATGGAACAATATGTATAGGCACATAACAATACTGTATTGTATGGCAAGTGTGTTCATATAAGCGTGCCGTCTAGCAATGTAAAGAAAATGCAATATCTGAAACAGTACGTGGTGCTGGGTACTAAACAGTAACCTATAATGGTAACAGGGTAACGTATAATACTGTGACATAGCGAGTTCTATCTGTGTATGTGGTATGGAAATTACCGATGATGTGTGTGTGGGCATACGAGTATGTGCACGTGCAACATATAAATCATCGGTAATGGTGCGTGTGTCCTAGTAACGAAATCAAGTAAAGCTAAAGGTATAAACGTAGTATATATCTTAAATGATCAAAGCGTAAGTGTACGCAGAAATAAGAAATCGAAATGCGTGCGTAAACGGAAAAAGAATCGTAACGTGAACAAGTATAAAAATATCCAACTACGTATGAGCCATACAGTTATAGTTTAAAATAGTACGAAATGTTGTTTCAGAAATAAGAGGCTACGATGTTTTTGAAAAAAGGTACCATTTGAAAACTCGTAGCGTACTCTTGAAGTTATCATTTAAAAGTACATAACGATTCGTTAGTTTTGAAAGTAGGCATGGCTCTAAATATCTCATAATATCAAATTTGTGATTTTAAACAAGACTCCTTGAGTTGAAATAAATATCGATGATTAATCCTCATCATATCACGTATGGAACATCTCTCGTACGATATCATCAAATCAATACGGTACGGGTCTATAGTCACATATATCATCTCATATCATATCGTATCATCTCATATCATATCGTATATATCCTTATATCATATATACTTATATCATAATAAGTACTAATATATATATATATATATATATATATATATATCTCAATGACTATGAAAATAGAAACTAAGGATATAATTTCTTCTAAGTTTAGAAATATACAAATATGATATTCTAGTAAACCTTATAGGCTAAGTGTATGTTTGTGTGTGTGTGTGTATCGTATCTTAACTCTACGGTAGAGGGGTGCTATACGCCATCCATCCGACTTCCCCCGTAGATATACATTTACTCACCGACAAACGCCTCGCTCTAATCGAAGTCGACGGACGCCTTGCTTTTCTTCGTCGTCTCGAAAATTTACACGATTGTATCTACAATCATAATCATAACTAAAATCGCATAAAACCCAATTCGATATTGAAATCACAAGCGAAGTGCACATATGTTAGAACCCATGGTCAATACATACTAAAACGACGAAATATTCCCTGACGTCGACGTACGGACGTTGAACGACCAAGTCACATCATGAAAAACCAAAAACCAAGTTTCAAATATCGCAAAATATCGTTAAAAGCTAAGTAAAACAACTCCAGATTTTTACTCAGGTGATATGAGACTATTTACCATATAGGGTGGACTTAGTTATCGAGTGAGTGAGCTACAGAACAAACCCCACACCCTAACTCACTAACATGGCCGCAAATTTCAGCCAAAATGGATTAATTGGCGGCCAGGGAAGAGAATTGGGGGCTCGGGCTTCTACGGTGGTTTTCCACCAGTCTAAACATCTTATTGTATCCTCTAAATAGTTTTCGGAGAACCCAAGTTGTACCAGATTTCAATTGATCATCAAAAACTCAAGAAAACTGACATTTGAAATTCTAAACCCTTTTGAACTAAGGATACTATCACCAGCATGCCTCCATTTATCAATAATGAGCTTGTATCCACTCACTAAACCTCAACTATACCACCACTACAAGTTCTATCCACAAAAACTCACTTTTGAAAACTCAAGTTTTGAAAATATATACTTTTAACTCCAAACTAGTTTGTGAAAGCAAGAATACTTAAAACTTATCTAAAAGTAGGGTTATTACCTCAAGATGGAAATTTGGGAAAGTTCTAAGATGGCAAAAGATTCTCAAAATGAAGACTTACTCACACCATGATACTTAGGATGAGGGTAAGAACATTTTTTGTGAAGGCTTCTTTGTGTTTTGAGAAGGTTTGTGGGTGTTTGTGATTCGTAGAGGGAAATGGAGGAGGTGGAGAAAGAGGAGAAGGAGAGGAAGAAGGAGAAGAGATGATGAAATGAATGAAGAAAGCAAATGGTTGCAAACATAAACACACCCCCCCCCCCTCTCTCATGTCTATACCTCTTTAAAATATTATCAACCATGCTTCATTTATTTTCTTTTCTTTTCCTTTTTCTTCGAAAAAAAAGTATAAAACTAAATTTAAAACACAAATGATATGCTAATTCTTTCATAAAAGTGTGTCATGGCACTTTAAAACATGTTTAACGAATAAGCTTGGTTTAATACACAAATAGAAAAATACTAATTAAATTTAACATTAAACGGATATAGATATATTTATAAACTAATTTTTGAAAAGCCCAAATTAAATAAATACTTTCATAAATAATAGCATTTTAAATTTCCAAATTATTTTCAAAATAGAGGTATATAATTATACCAATTTACGAGAACTCAAATCCATACTCGTAAAATATCCGTAAAACTCGTTATTTTATTATTTAAATTCTAAAATAACATTTTCCATTTTCAAGAAAAAAAAGGGTCTCTTGAAACTTTAAAATCTATGTATTGGATGATGAGAAGGGACATCTTTCTTCTCTTTTAGCTTTGAATCCACCCCAAGGTGAGGATTTTAGAGATGAGTCTTTTTCTTTTTCCTCTTTTTTTTTGATCTTAGAGAAGAAAGATAGTGAGATTTAAAATCTTCCTTTCTAGAAATTTGATGAGATATTTGGACTCCTCTTCAATGGTTTTATTATGAAAACCTATTTCTTTTTTTAAAAACAAGAGTTAAACTCTTAATTTAATTCAAAAAAGAAAGAAGAAGAAGGTTTTCAATCTTGAAAAAAACGGAGACACAAATCCTTGAAATTTGTGAGGAATGGATTATGTTTCATTTCCTCATAATGTTGTCTTATATATGGCTTACATTTTTCATATTGTCCATTGGGCTTTACAAAATGGCTTATTTGCCTTTCTCATGCCCATGTGCTCATTTATTTTTGCACATGAGCCATGGGTTTTACATAAATTATTTTTTGCACACTTATTTTACAATTTAACTTTTATTTGCATAGAAAAATTTATTTTTTATAAAAAAAAAAATCTTGCTTCTTCAACGGCCGGCTGGTTTCGCTTCGGCTTGAGACGGTTTTGGGCGTGGGGTCGGATCTGGGTTAGTTGGACCCGGGTCCATTTTGGCGTTGAATTTGACCTATTGATTTTGACTTTGACTTTTTGACTTTTCATTTTGATTTTTGATTTTGGCAATGTGCTGTAATTTTCGATCCCAACAATATTAATGTTTCAGATCAGGTACAAGTCAAACTTGTAAAATTTAAACACCAGAAATCAAAGAAAAATCATAGCATAAACAAGAGTAGGAAACTAGGAGTAAATTGACTCTTATGAAGACGGTGCCAACACGAGAAATGCAGCCTTGATTGTTATGGATTAGTGAATGAAAATTTTATCCTGTTACGATGTTGAACTAAAGAGATATTTGAGTTTTACTAACACCGCACAGATCCAAACAGAAACAGTCTAGATTTCTATGTAAACTAAAAGGCAGCAAAGAATTCTCTACATCGTTTTTAGGAAAAGTTATAAATTAGTAAAAGTTGCGTCTTTCGTTCTAGTTATACCAGAAATCAGAGTTTTCCCACTTTAGGTTTCTGAAACTCAAGTTATTGTATTTTATAATAGAGTTTAAGAACAGTTTTCAGGTTTTCAAAATCATGTCATGGGTTCAAGGGCATAAATGTGCATTTCCGGTTCTAATTTAAAATACTTCCAATATGAAAGTCTTAGATCAAGGAGTTTGCCAAATAACACAACAGAGTTTGCCTAATTTGGATTCATGATACATGAGTTACAAGGATTATGGTGGCGCGGCGTGGAGCAGGCTAGAGCACTTTTCAGGTATATCGTATAATTTTAAAATGTAAATTAAGTAGTTTTCAGTATGTTTTTAAAAGAAAAATGTAAATGAAAGGGTTAGCTCTTTCACTGTAGTTATCTCAGAAATATGAGTTAACCCAATTTGGGATTCGATGATAGTAGTTATTTCTATTCCTAGTCGAGTTTAAAAAATCAGTTTCAGTTTATAATGGAAACAAATAGTGACTTAGCCTAAACTATGCACATCGTGTTGGCTACGGGGAGACGTCATCGCCCGTATGTTAGTTGACTACGACAGAGCGGTCGCTGGATCAACACGATATACACGATTATGGCTAGGTCTCACTATATAGAAATACAGGGTATACCGGAAACATAGGGTATAAAAACACATATATACTCTCATGCAATTGGTTTTATCTTTCTCATTATTCTAAACAAATCAAATAATAGGTTGCATCCCCGTTACATGAGGTGCACCGCCATAAACAACATGAACAAGATACACCCGTGACATGAGATGCTAAAAAATAAGCAACATAAATAAGATGCATCGATAATAAACAACATAAATAATAAACTAGATCCTAACATGCCCGCTCAATTTACAAAAAAAATTTGCACGTTATATCGAGGACACAATAATATCTCTCTATTTATTATTAGATATATTTTCCATTCTTTTAAAAATTAGGGCTTTTTACTTAGAAATTATCCTTTTAACAAAACCAAGGCTTTACAAAGAAATTGGGGACAGATTGTGACTTGATCGGGATTTACATGCTACAGAAAAGAGTTAGTAGATAAGAGAGAGGGAACTTACAGATAGCAAACTCGATTTCTATATCACTGATGATGCTCGATATCGGTGATCTCCGAGATCAGGACGCGTGGCAGATGACGTGTCCCAGAACATGCAAGAAAGGACTTACAGTGGCCGACCGGACCACCCTTGTGCCTGTCCTACAAGCAAACGCTGGCTCACGTCCGAGCCCCCAGCACAATTGACCTCCTCGGCCCCATAGCTCGTCTCCGAGCTATCATTGGCCCGAGCCTCCTCGGCCCTCTCAGCTCGCCTCCGGGCTCGAGCAGAACCAAAATACCTCGGCTCTCCCGCTCCTCCGCGAACCCTTCCGTCGAGGTCATCTTCCTCGGTCTCATCGATCGACCAACAGCACCGCTTGCAGGCGTAACCGCCATCCCACGAATCTCGCCATGCACGTGATCTCCACCGGCCACATCCCACGTTCCACGCCACCACGATCCCCCATTAACGAGCCTGTCTCGCTATTAATGGGAGGTCCCTCTCATCACGCGGGCGTGACGTCGGGAGCGTAACAGCTGGCGTGATTCTCGCGCCTGCTTCGCCTGCTGCCACCGCTATATAAACCCCTTCTTCGGACGGTTCAAGTAAGTCATTTTTAGGCCACTAAGCCGTTACTCTGCTCGGATCTCTAGCCTAACTTGATTGTCGGAGGTTCCCCGGTGGTACAACCATCCCGGGACTTCCTTGCAGGTAACTCGGCAACCCCAACCCCAACCCATTGAGATCCACACGTTTTGGGAGCGACAGCCTCCAGATCAAATCTCAGCCATCCATCGCCGCCATCAACAGATTAATGGAAGGCAACATCTAAAGGAGATCTCAGCCTCCATCAGCTGGCGTCGTCTGTGGGAATCACTTGATTCCACAAAAACAAACGTTCGCCTTCACATCTCAACCTAATGGAGAGCGACCATCGCGATGATCCAAGCTCCAGCCGTCGCCTCCCCCTCAACGGAAGCGCGGACAAACCTCCTCCGCCGAATGCCATCAACGCCCTCGCCGGCCGGATAGACCGACTCGCGTCCATCGTGGAAGCGCTCGTCCGCGTCCAGATGGCAGGGCAAGATCACCAAGTTGGCGCTCCCCCACCTCGGGACCAAGACCCCTATAGGGGGAGAGAAGACTCCGTCCGCGTCGGCACTACCGACACCGAGTCGCTACCTCCTACGGCCGCAGATCTCCCAGGCCAATACGTTCTGAGGCCCGCTGGGCACCTCGCAGTTCAATGCCGAGGTCCGCCGCCAGAGTGCTGCATTCCAAGATCCCCCGCGCACCTGTCCCTCCTGAGGAGATGTCTGTGAGCTCGCCTGTTACCATGCCTGACCGACACCCCCTCCCTCGACGGGGTCGCGCGGACGAGACTCACCACGACAGCTCAAGGACTACCTCGCCGGGGATCTAAGGAACCTCATCGAGAGGAACCGGAGCCGTGGCTAGACGCAGGCCTCCAACAGCAGAGGCCTGGGATCAGAATGCACCGAGTCGTCGGGGTACCATGGCCGACTCGACGCCCTCGAGAAGAAGATCGAGAGTCTGCACCGGGAATGTCACAGTTCGAGCGACGGGGCTAAGTATGCCGCCGACTCGCCACAAAACCGTTCACCGAGGAGCTGCTCGCTGTCCACGTCTCCTCCCGTAACAAGCCTCCAAAGGTCTTCCTCTTCGATGACAAATCTGACCCGAAGGACCACTTGGATGCATTCACCGCAGGAATAAGCTTCCAAGACTACTCCGATGCCGCCCAGTGCCGAGCTTTCCCGGCCACTCTCATCCGCTCTGGGCGAGACTGGTTCCGAGGACTCAAGCCGCGCTCGATATCAACCTTCGACGAGCTGGCCACACAATTCCTCGGCCACTTCGTCAGGAACAGGCGGCAGAAGCGCACAGTCGACCATCTCTTCACAATCAAGAGCGGGGACAAGGAGACGTTCAAAGCATACGTCACCCGCTTCTACAACGCCCTTCTTGAGGTCCCAGAGCACCAGATCGAGACGGTCATCACGGCTCTAAGGTCTGGTCTTAGGCACAAGGAGTGGTTACGCTCCTTTGCATTAGCGCAACCTAAGACCATGGCCGAGGTAAAGGCCTGGACCGAGCGCGAGGTCCAGCTCGAATCCGAGGTGAATATGAATCTCTCCCGGGCAGAGCAAACTGACCAAAATAAGAGGGAAAGAGAAGAGAGAAGGGGGCCTGAGTGGCAAAAGCCCTATCTCCCAAAGTTCCAGGAGTACACCTCACTTAACGTCTCCCAAGCGGTGCCACTGGAGGAGACCAAGGGCGAGGGGTTCTTCAAGCTTCCCCCGATCCTTCGAATGGCCTCAAAACGATCCCAGGGCCCCTACTACGGCTTTCATAGGTCGCTGGGCCACTCCACGGAGAGCTGCAAACAATTCCAAGACTATATTGAAGATCCCATCCATTCGGGACAAGCGGCAAGCCAACCGCGAGCAGGAGCAGCGTCCCCTCCCGCCGAGCTGACCATCAGCCAGATCATGGTAGTGTCAGCGGAAGATACACCTGGTACCCGTGAGGCTCGGTACCCTATGCAGGGCATAGACGCCAACAGACATCAGGGGGGCTCGAGCTGCACAAATAAGAACATCTACTAGCATGTATTCTCTTTTCTGATGATGCTCGATATCGGTGGTCTCCCAGATCAGGACACGTGGAAAATGACGTGTCCCAGAGAATGCAAGAAAGGACCTACAGTGGCCAACTAGGCCACTCCTATGCCCGTCCTACAAGTAAACGCTGGCTCACCTCAGAGCCCCCAGCACAATTGGCCTCCTCGGCCCCATAGCTCGTCTCTGAGCTATCACAGGCCCGAGCTTCCTCGGCCCTCTCAGCTCTCCTCCGGGCTCAAGCAGAACCAAGATACATCGGCTCTCCCGCTCCTCCACGAGCCTTTCCGCCGAGGTCATCTTCCTCGGTCTCATCGACCGACCAACAGCACCGCCTGCAGGCATAACTGCCATCCAGTGAATCTCTCCATGAGCGTGATCTCCGCCGGCCACATCCCACATTCCACGCCACCACGATCCACCATTAATGAGCATGTCTCACCATTAATGGGAGCTCCTGCTCATCACGCGGGCATGACGTCGGGAGCGTAACGGCCGGCGTGATTCTCGCGCCTGCCTCGCCTGCTGCCACCGCTATATAAGCCTTTCTTCCAGACGATCGAGGTAAGCCATTTTTACGCCACTAAGCCGTTACTCTGCTTGGATCTCTAGCCTAACTTGATCGTTGGAGGGTCCTCGGTGGTACAACCACCCCGGGACTTCCTTGCAGGTAACTCGGTAACCACAACCTCAACCCATTGAGATCCACACGCTTCGGAAGCGACAGACTCCAGATCAGATCTCAGCCACCCATCGCCGCCATCAGCAGATCAACGGAAGGCAACATTTGAAGGAGATCTCAGCCTCCGTCAGCTGGCACCGTCTGTGGGAAACACTTGATTCCACAAAAACAAAAGTTCGCCTTCACATCTCAACCTAATGGCGAGCGACCATCGCCATGATCCAAGCTCCAACCACCGCCTCCCCCTCAACGGAGGTGCGGACGAACCTCCTCCACCGATTGCCATCAACGCCCTAGCCGACCGGATAGATCGACTTGCGTCCATCGTGGAAGCGCTCGTCCGTGTCCAGACGGCAGGACAAGATCACTAAGTTGCTGCTCCCCTACCTCGGGACCAGGACCCCTGCAGGGGGAGAGAAGACTCCGTCCGTGTCGGCACTGCCGGCCACCGAGCCGCTACCTCCCACGGTCGCAGATCTCCCGGGCCAATACGTTCTGAGGCCTGCTGGGCGCCTTGCAGTTCAAGCCAAGGTCCGCCGCCAGAGCGCCGCGTCCCGAGATCCTCCACGCACCTTTCCATCTTGAGGAGATGTCTGTGAGCTCGCCTGTTACAAGGCCTGACCGACACCCCCTTCCCTCGATGGGGTCGCACGGATGAGACTCACCACGGCGGCTCGAGGACTATCTCGTCGGGGGATCTAAGGAACCTCATCGAGAGGAACCGGAGCCGCGGCCAGACGCAGGCCTCCAACAGCAGAGGCCTGGGATCAGTATGCGCCGAGTCGTCGAGGTACCATGGCCGACTCGACGCCTTCGAGAAGAAGATTGAGAGTCTGCATTGGGAAGGTCACCGTTCAAGCTACGGGGCTACGTATGCCGCCGACTCTCTCATGAAACCGTTCACCGAGGAGCTGCTCGCCATCCACGTCTCCTCCCGCAACAAGCCTCCAAAGGTCTCCCTCTTCGATGGAAAATCTGACCCGAAGGACCACTTGGATGCATTCACCGCAGGAATGAGCTTCCAAGACCACTCCGATGCCGCCCAGTGCCGAGCTTTCCCGACCACTCTCATCCGCTCTGGGCGAGAATAGTTCCAAGAGGCACCGAGCAGGTACCTGTTTACCCCAATCAGAGCAAAGCTCTGTTCAAATTCCAAGGCGGGAAATGAATCAACGCTTCTGTTTTCCCCAATCAGAGCAAAGCTCTGTGTCAATTTGGAAAACTAAAAAATTGAAGCAACGCTTCAGATTCCTTGCGCTGCGCGCAGAGTGCCACGTGTCAAAAAAACAGACACGCCAGCGCAAGGGGCGCTACGCCCAAGGCAGCGCACCCAAATTAGAGCAAGGCTCTGTTTTAAAATTCAAATTTTAAATAAAGGAAGCAACGCTTCAGATGACTTGCGCTCTGCGCTGCGCGACACGTGTCAGTGCAGTTGCGCTGCGCTCTGCGCTGTGCGACACGTGTCAAACGCAGGTGCGCTTGCGCCAACTGTGCCAGAATTTAAACAATAAAATTTTGGAAAGATCTTTCTAATCTTGTTAAAACAAGAAGATTATCTTCTGTAAAACAGAAGCCTAGGATCAAAGATCCAGCGGTCGGGAAGCATCCCTAAATCAATCAGAGAAAGATCTCTTTAACTGATTTAACAAATCAATTGGCACTATATAAAGGCCCCTAGACTCCAAGTCTAAAAGAGGAGACACAGAGACACAGAGATAGAGATACAGAGCTCTTCTAAAAAAACTTTGAGAAGAATTCAAAGAGAAAGAAAAAAGGTAAACCTTTGAATAAAAGAAGAAGTTCTTCTTAAAAGATCAATGATCTAAGAACAAGATCAAGATCTTGGATAAAAAAAATAATAATAAAGAAGTAATCTACTTCATGATTAGATCTTTTGATCTATATAAAGGCATTGCCTTTTGATAAGAATCAGAACCATTGGTTCTTGAAATCTTTGAAAAAAGAAAAAAACTTGTTTTCTTTGATCTAAATTTGATCAAGATATTAAACAGTGCCTTGCACTTTTGAAATTTGCACTGTTGCGCTCCTTGGATTGGCGCAAGCCACCAGAGAGCGCCATGTGTCAATCACAGAACAACTGCGCCATGCGCTTCTAAAAACAGAGCACTGCTATCTTGGTTTGGCGCAAGTCACCAGAGCGCGCCATGTGTCAGCAGCGCACTGGCGCAGCGCACCGCGCTAACAGACTTGCGCTCACCAGCACGTGACACGTGTCACCTCCACATGAATTTGCGCCTTGCGCTGCTCAATTGGCGTAAAGCGCCTGACAAGCCACGTGGGACACTGTCAAAACATTTAATGCAGTGCATTATTAAAAAGGGCAGAGCCCAATTAAAAAGTCTATCAGACCAAATAAAAAAGGCAGTGCATTATTAAAAAGGGCAGAGCCCAAATAAAGGCCTGACAGGCCAAACACAAATAAAATGTTAAACATTTTCAAATGGACTTAACCCAATTCTGGCCGTAAGTCCTCAAATTAAATTGAACTGAGCACAACTGCTCTCTCAAATCAATTTACATCCGGTTCAAGGGTACATCTCCGAACTCCTCTGATATTTGTCGTTGTAATCCTTCAACGTCGTCAGAGAGGTGACGGGTCCCGACAACCACATATTGCTACGGACTGTGGGGTCCTTAAACTCATAGGCTAATGCGTCCTTAAACCAATATTCGTCCCCAAAATGGGAATGTTGGACCACCATGTCCCTAAACTGGTAATACGAACTGTGGGGTCCTTAAACTCATGGACTAATGCGTCCTTAAACCAATATTCGTCCCCAAAATGGGAATGTTGGACCACCATGTCCCTAAACTGGTAATATGGATTGTGGGGTCCTTAAACCCATAGACTAATGCGTCCTTAAACCAATATTCGTCCCCAAAATGGGAATGATGGACCACCATGTCCCTAAACTGGTAATACGGATTGTGGGGTCCTTAAACTCATGGGCTAATGTGTCCTTAAACTAATATTCGTCCCCAAAATGGGAATGTTGGACCGAAATGTCCTTAAACTAATATCCGTCCTCAAAATGGGAATGTTGGGCCCCCATGTTCTTTAACTGGCAATCGACCGCAATGTCTCTAAACTAAACAATAGAGTCCAAATACTTTTTTGTTAGATCTAAATGATCCTGTTAAGTTGATCTTAGTCTCAAATTAGACTAACGTATCCTTAACAAACTGTTAAGTTGATCTTAGCCTCAAATATGGCTAACGTATCCTTAAAAACCTTCAAACAGACTTTAGTCCCAAATTGGACTATAGATCTCTCAACCAACTTTGGTTTAAGGGTACATCTATGAACTCCTCTGATATCTGTCGTTGTAATCCTTCAACGTCGTCAGAGAGGTGACGGGTCCCGACGGCCATACGATCAATGGATCACCATGTCCCTAAGCAGGCAAACGGACCACTATGTCCCTAAACTAGAACAATAGAGCCCCAAATGCTCTTTGGTCGGATCTAAACGATCCCGTTAAGTTGATCTTAGTCTCATATTAGACTAACGTATCCTTAACAAACGTTTAAGTTGATCTTAGCCTCAAAAATGGCTAACGTATCCTTAAACCAAAACCCCAAAACCAAATCTACGAAAATACGGATTTGGACTAATCCACGTCCTACGGGCGACGACATAAATTAGTCTCCGTATACAATCCACGGGCAACCACAAACAAAACAAACACCCACGACACGAAGTGAATATCTGGAGAAGGAGAAAGTTGTTACCGCGATGCGGTGGCGTAATTAACTGCAGGGGCTTGCGCCTGCAGGGAAGAGCATTCCCACAATCAAAAACCCCTCAAGCGAGGAGAAATCTGACGAAGTCTACTACATCGGCCACATCCGTATAAACCTCCGATACACGGAGCCATAAATCAACTTGGCATCTTCGGAGAGGTGGACGGATAAAACCAAATAGCATCTACCCCGAATCTCAGGCAAGACGTCTCTACGTCGCGCCGTTATTCGGAGGGAAACAGATTCTGGCACGCCCGGTGGGACCTTTTCCTCTTTCCACTCCATACTTCGTGCGTCGTATTCGCGAACGAATCGCATTTTGTTAATGGTTGCCCTCGGGTTTCAAGTTACTAAGATTTGGTCTCTTGCTTGGCGCAGAAATCAAACAGCAATGGCGTTCAACTGCTTGAACTGCTCCAACTGCAAGTGCAACCGACGCTCCGCCTCGCCTGGAGGTGTAGCCTATGGACCACAGGCGGCATCACTATTCACGATGCTGGTAGAACAAATTACCCAAGCTACTACCGGTCTGTTTTTCGGGACCATGCTCCTGCCAGTGAGCTTCACCATCCCTCTACCCGTATCGGAAGCTTCAAAGCAGTCGGTCTTCGATCGACTTGCTACTCCCACGGCCCCTCTCAAAGGGTCGTCCAATTCCTCAGTCTTCACTATGCTGAACTCGGGCTCCAAAGGGCCTACCAACAAGCCCATAATACCTGATGTGGCCATCCCAAAGAAGATAGCTGCTCCTGAAGTCGTCAAGGCGGCTTCTCCTCCCAGAGGGTCGGTCTTTACGAGACTGACTTCTCCTGTTCCCACTCCCACTCAGAAATCTGTGTTTGACTGGTTGGACATGACTTCTCAACGGACGTCGGTCTTCAAGAGGCTGACACCGGCAACAGCCCCTCACCTGAACAGAGGGCAAGATAAAGCCGTCGCTGAACCAATCCCAACAACTCATCACGCCTGACGTCGCCACTGGCGCCGGACAAGGAAGGCTGGGGGCAACTCCCCCTCAGGGCTAACTCCACCAGCCCCGATGACGGAAGTTAACGCTGCTGTTCCGACTGGGAACAACTTTGAACTGCTAAATAAAGTGCGTAGGAATTCTCCTACCGCTGTACTGAAGAGGTCTCCCCCTCCGCTGGAAAAGGCTGTAGAAGCAAAGCCAGAACAGCCCCAATCTCCTCAACGGCAGTCCTCCAAAATCTATAAAGTCTGGCGGCAAGCCCAAGACTCGGTGATCGATCCAAATTTCTCTCGCCAGCATAAGAGGCTGAAGGTCCAATAGGAAGTCAGTCATCCTGCTAAGCCATGAAAAGCTGTCTGGGTGCCCACAGCAACGGCCCCCTCGACTTCAACGGTCCACAAGAGAAGAAGGCCGGAGAAAATCCCCACGCCTGCGGCAAATGTCAAAGGCAGTGAACCTAAACGCCCTAAGTTCGGGGGAATCTTGGTACACACCGTCTACATGGCGTCCGGGAAAGAGGACAGCCGTATATCCATAGGTCATAGGCCGCTTACGCGATCGGTGACTAAAGCTCAAGAGCAGTAGCAGAAGCTCCAAGAAATGATGACTGCGATGACCGCGCTCACCGGGCCAAAAGAAAGCCCAGAAGCATCCTCGGATCAACGCCAGGAGCAAGAAACCGACGCCGAATTCCTTCGCAGGATACTTGAAAAGAAGGACAAAGAGGCTGCGGAACAAGCAGCTAATATAAAACGAATGGCCCTTCTGTTTCAGGACATGGTGGGTATGATGATCCGGCAGGATCCTCCTGCTGAAGATCCTCCGATTTTCCTTGAAGATGACAGAGGAGAAACGTCGAATCCTCCACCGGCTCTGTCAACAGCCAAGGAGGAGATAATTTCTAAAGCTGCCCTAAATGAATATATAGCTCAGCAGATAAGGGTTCACCAGGCAATTGAGGCGGCCGGTCAAATTGTCAAAATGGGGCGACCATATCTGAGCTGGTATGATCAGATCAAATACCCGCCGGGCTACACGATCCCAAAATTCCATGTCTACAAGGGGACAGGCAATCCCAATCAACATGTTGCCCAGTTCAGGGCTCTTTGTGGCAACACCGGCGGCAATGATAAGCTCCTGCTTCGTCAATTCGTCGGCAGTTTATCGGAAACGGTGTTTGAATGGTACTCCGAGCTTCCGAACGACTCTGTTAAAACTTTCGCTGAAAGGGAGTTATTGTTTACCCAGCGTTTCGTGAGCGCCAGCGAACGCACCCCAATAACGGCATTGATCAATGCAAGAGTAAAACCAGGCGAAACTTGGGTTCAATATGCAATCCGATGGCGGAACTTGTGGTCAAAATGCGAACAACGCATCGAAGAAGCGCCAGCGGTGGGCATGTTCGTGGGCACCTTAGATCCTCATGCAACTATTTCACAGTTCATGATGTTCTTTAAACTAACCACATTCCAGGCCTTGATTGACAAATTAGCTCAAATGGACCAGATGGGCCATAGACCGTCTCCTCCAAAGCCGGACTTTCGAAATGAGAAGGGGAAAGGAAAAGCGATCGTCGTCACCAATGCTCAACAACAGCTGAGCAACTTGAAGCCGGTTGTCCGTCAAAACAATATGCGTCCATACGTATCCCTTGAGGAGAGGCTAGGACGTCCTTACTCGTTTCCTCAAGATAAAACGAGAAGACTGTTCGAGCTAGCAGTGCGCAACAGACTCATCAATCTGCCAGATTCAAAACATCCGTTGCAGCCAAGCGACGTCAATAATCTCAATTACTGCCCCTACCATCGAGTATTGGGTCATCCGATCCGAAAATTGCTACGTCTTCAAAAACTGGATTGAAGACCAATACCAATAAGGCAAGTTCACGTTGTCCGAAAAATGG
Organism: Agapanthus africanus; assembly: GCA_030015575.1. Lineage (NCBI taxonomy): Eukaryota > Viridiplantae > Streptophyta > Magnoliopsida > Asparagales > Amaryllidaceae > Agapanthus > Agapanthus africanus. Next base: position 699,051,949 of record CM057340.1, read on the forward strand.
AAGGTGAACCCGCTGCAACCTCATACCCCTAAAAAGGTGAATATGCCGGGGGCAACGTGCTCCCTTGTTGAAGAAGCTCCGTGGAAGGTTGTGCTGTCAGCCAAAACCAAAAGGATGCTGAATGATCTCAAGACATGCCCGGCGATCAGGTGGAAGAACCCGCTAGAACCCAGATCATCGAAGGGATGCTAAAGCCGCGCCCAACTCTAAAGATCGGTGGTGATGGCCCAAGCACTTGTACCCGGCCGTCGAAATCTTCAAAGAAGAAGAAGAAAAGATCCAAAAAGCCCGTGAAACCTGACGACAAGCGCACAGACTTACAGAAACAGATTGACGCGCTGGAGGAGTATAATCAGAAGGCACGGACTCCCATCACGCTCCAAGAGTTCCTCAGCCACGTCTTTCGGGAGGAAGATGATGGAGAAAGCTCGTCGGATGAATCTGAGGGTTACATAGCAAGTTGTCATATGATCTCCCACTCGTTTACAGAAGATGAGAAAACTCCTTGCACTGAGAAGCTGGGGGCAGATCCTAAACCGGAACTTCTGGGGCCATCAGATGAAACAATTGATGCATTCCTCAACGAAGCTTTTTTGAAGAGTAAAGCTGATCAGGAACGCGAGACGGTCATATTTGAAAGGGCCAAGCGCCGGCGACTAGACGAAAGAGTTGAGACACTCCTGTCAAATCAAAAGACATCCGTTGCGGATAAAAACAAATTCAAAACGAGGAAAAGATTTGCTAAAACCATATCAATGGGGATGAAGCTACCACCCTCTGAAGGAAATACTGCCGGCAAAGCAGAAATGCACCCTTCCTGCTGCTTATATCATCGAAAGATTTCGCATCCCACCGAAGAGTGCAAAGTTTTCAATAGATGGTGGCAGGGGTATGTTATTCACCGACAACATTTTAAGCGGGAGAAACGCAAAACTCGTCGGGAGCAGAAAAGTACGACCGAGGAGCTTAGAAGAACTACCGGCGATTGTCGCATGGTTAATGTCGGGGAAGCGCAAATTCTCACATTCGGGAGCGACTCTGACGAGGAAATGGCTCTTAGCCCTCTCTTTAAAGAGTCCACCTCGGGAAAAGAGGGAGAGCCGAAGGCCTGCGAAAATATCCGGCTGCGTAATCGTACGCTACCCGAAAAGAATCTCGGACCCTCAAATAAAAAAGATAAGGGAAAAGAAAAGGTCTCTGAGGATATCACCCTAGATGACCAAGTCATGGAAGAGCTAACCGCCAAGGACCCGCCAAAGAAAAATAAGGTGAACTACAACGTTCTGGTACACTTGAGGAAGTTACCCTCGCAACTCAGTGTTCTCGATGCCCTTTTACTATCCAAAGAAGCGAGAGATTCATTGATCAAGGCGCTGCAAGAGCCAGAGCAATTCCAAGCTTTTCTCGCCGAAGAAAAGATGAAGGACGAGCTGGAGGAAGTACACACGGTCGATATTACCTTCGGCGACGAAGACCTCCTCCTTGGGACGTGCGAGCACAACCGTCCCCTATATATCTCAGGATACTACCACGATATAAAGATTGGCAAAATCCTGGTCGACAATGGGTCTTCCGTCAATCTCCTCAACGTGCGAGTGTTGAAGGAAATCTTCATGAGCGTCCAGCATCTCGCTCGTGATAAGATCACCATCTCTGGTTTTGACTCCCAGTCATCGCGGACTCTCGGGTCTGTAATACTGGCATTACGCTTTAGGCTATTCGTCACGGACATTAAATTCTACGTCATAGACGCCAAGACATGCTATAATGCTTTGATCGGCCGACCCTGGTTGCACGAGTACAACATCATCCCTTCTACACAGCATCAGTGTATGAAATATTTTAAGGATGGTCTCGGGTATACCGTAACAGGAGAGCTGAACCCATTCTCCGTGAATGAAGTCCGTAAGTACGAAGATGCAAAATATTTCCTTCCGGATTTCGAAGACACGGAGAGGTGTCACATGCCGGAGAACAAAGCTATCGCCACCATCCCTGTCTTCGGGAGTGATACTGAAGAAGAGGAAGAGATGGTTTATTCGGGTCCACCCCAATACAACAAGTCGGGACCGTCCGCTCCTATGTTGATCTTTGGCAGCGACTCGAAAGATGAGGTCCATGCTATATTCTCTGCTCGGCCCTCAATACGAACATTCGCTGATGAAGAGCAAATTTTGCAAGTTGCTATGGTTCCGCCCAAACATCATAAAGAACTGGACGCGCTTGATACCTATATTGTGGAAGAGCTGCAGACGTTCTATGTCCCTCCCAGGCGAGAAGGTGAAAAGGTGATCCTATTCTACCACTCCGGGGAAACTAAAGTGAAGAAAGAAATCTGGCACGGCGCAGATTCTACACTTGACAGGCTTCAGCCCATCTGTCTGCCTAGATATTATACAGAAGTCTTGAAAAGGCTGTTGAAGCGCCAAGGGATACCCCTTAAACAGACCACTCGAAAATCTAAGTTCTATGACAGGATTTGAAACGTTCCCGGAACTCAGCGCAAGTTGCCCAATGGGAGAATGGAAGCAGTCGGGCTTGAATACGTTCGATCCAAGAAGCGGGAACTACTTCGCGATTGCTATGTCATACATGACTTTGATGAAGAAGGAGATGCATAATGGGAGAGTGCTAATCCTGAACCAGAAAAAGTCCCCGACGTAAAAATGCTCAGTCCGTCGTTCGAAGAACAAATGGACAAGCTTATAATGGAAGCTGGTCAAAAAGTTCGAGACGACCATAACCGCGAAATGGCCATCTACGAGAAAGCCAGGACGCAACGCCTTCTCTAACAGGCCGCGAGAAATGAAAATGCCGCTCCCTGTCAACCTGTTGTAAAAAAGGCCCGACGCAGAGGCAGAAACAAGTCAAAAAGCGAAAAGGGCATTCGGCAACGACAAAGCGGGACTAAGAAGTCACGCGATCGGGAATCGAGCGGTCCGGATTTATCCCTTATGAAGAAGATGAGTCGAGCGTACTCTTTTCCTCAAGATAAGACAAAGAAGATACTTGATCTCGCCATAAGGCATCAAATGATTACACTGTCGGAGTCTAAACACCCCGAGCAAGTGGGCGAGGTCTCTCACCCAGATTATTGCTCTTATCACCGAGCAATAGGACATCCTCTCGAAGATTGCTTCACCTTCAAGAACTGGGTCGAAGATCAGTATCAGCTCGGCAAGTTCGCTCTATCTGACAGTTGGAGGATAACTCCGCCGCAGAAGCATGAACCCAAAGCTACGAGAATAGAACCAGATCCACATCGGTCTTGGAAGCGAGTTCGTACTTGTCATATGATAACGATATCAAGAGAAGAACCCAAGAATATGGATGAACTCCCCTGGTGCTTCGAAAACAATAATGACGAAATGATCGCAGAATTTCCACCGGTGCCAAAAGAGCTGGAAGATGGAATACATACCACTGCAGATAACCTCAAGAAAATTGATTTAGGGACGACAAGCGACCCGCGGCCGACATTCGTCAGCGAGTTGCTGCCTGAAGAAAAGGTGGCTGCACTAAAAGACGTGCTTATACAGTATAGAGATTGCTTCGCATGGAATTATTCCGAAATGCCACGACTGGATCCAGAGATTGCTGTCCACAAACTGACGATATCTCCGGACGTTAAGCCGATCAAACAAGCGCTAAGAAGAATGCGGCACGAGCTTGAGATGGGCATCAACGCCGAGGTCAAGAAGCTGATCGACTCCGGCTTCATCCAGGAAGTTCAATATCCTGACTGGATCGCCAATATCGTCCCAGTAAGAAGAAAAATGGGACAGTGCGCATATGCGTGGACTTTCGGGATCTCAATAAAGCCTGCCCGAAGGACGATTTCCCAGTGCCAGTCACCGGGCTGATAATAGACAATACATCCACTCACGAAGTCTTCTCCTTCATGGACGGATCATCAGGATACAATCAGATAAAGATGGATCCCGAGGACAGAAACATATCGCTTTCCGGACCCCTTTGGGTATATTCTACTACAAGGTGATGCCCTTCGGTCTAAAGAACACCGGTGTCACCTACCAGAGGGCCATGACGAAGATCTTCGATGACCTCATTTTTACCGTCGAAAATTTCTGCGCAGAAGAGTCCAAGGTATCAAATGGCAGTGATACGCTTAAGGAAATGCGAACCAATATCTTCCGGCCTGTATTTTGATAAGTTCCCGAAGGAGGAACTATTAAATTCTGATGGTATTGGAAGCATCTCGAAAAACCCATCGATTTGATATATTATGGGCCTCATAATTCATCCGGGATCAAAAGTTATGAGGCATCGCGTGTCCACACGTGATGGACCTTTAAGAACCCGCTGGAGGAGTTAAAAGAAATAATAAAAACTCAGAAAAGACCCCAATGGGGCATCACGTGCTCACACGTGACCATGGGTCACGTGCAGACACGTAATGGGCTTTTAAAGCCTCTAAAATAATGAATAGAATTTAATTCTAAAAGTCAGAAAATACCTCAACGAGGTATCACGTGCTTACACGTGACCAATGGTCACGTGTTGACACGTGATGGTTAAAACAACAACATAAACAAGCGGCTGTTAAAGGAACCAATTTGGGGGTCATGTGTTCACACGTGACCAAGGGTCACGTGCCAGCACGTGACAGGCTTTGAAAGCCTTACAGTTTAATAGAATTAAAATTCTAAATTTCTCTAAAATCTTTTGAAATAGAATTAAAATTCTAAATTTCTCTAAATCTTTCCAAATGGAAAAGGATTATGGGGACCGTTGGATTAAAAATCCAATGGTGATTAAAGATCGCCAATTTATGGAAAGATTTGATACAAGGAAAGATTTCCCTAAAATCTCACCGAAAATAACAAACAGAATATCTTTGGATTTAAAATCCAACGGTGAATAAAATTCACTGAATGATCTAAAGGATCATATTAATTATGAAATCAAATCAAATCTTTCATTTAGAGATTTGCTGAACAAATTGATTATTTTCTTTCTCCTATAAATAGGAGCCAAGAAAAGAAGAGATGAGACCTTTTTTGGAGAGAAAAATAGAGAGAGGAGAATTTAATTCTCAAGAGGGAAGAAAAGAAAGAAGAATTTAATTCTTAACAAAGAAAACCCTAGGTGAGGAAAAGGAAAAAGATCAACTTCAAAAAGACAATTTAATTCTCAAAATTTAAGAGTTTAACTCTTCTGCAAATAAAGAACTTAGTTCTTCTTCTAGTTGATGATCTGTACAGAGCACATCTCCCCATAGGATGAGGATTTAATTCTCATCAGGTCGAGATCCTGCCATGCAGATCCTAAACTTAGAAGGGGAATTGAGTTTTGAGAATTTAATTCTCCCAAACTCACAGGAATTTAATGCCTCCTAAAATGAAACTGGGGTTTAACCCTAATCAAGAATTTAATTCTTTTACATATCTGGGAATTTAATTCCTTTAAAAAGAAATTAGGGTCTTACCCTAAATAAGAATTCAATTCTTTCACAATAGGAATTTAATTCCTCCAAAACAAAATTAGGGTTTAACCCTACAGAGAATTTAATTCTTAAAATAAAGAGACTTGAAAGATCTCCATGCACATAAAGAATATTGGTCACGTGATTACACGTGAACCCAATCCGCAGTGATCAGAAAAGAAGGAATAAAACCAGGGTCACGTGTCCCCACGTGACCCCTAAAAAGATCCCCAAAAATAAAAAGGAAACAGCTTTGAGGCAATGCCTGACGTGCTCCCACGTGACTCCCAAAACACAGAAAGAAAAGCAAAGGGAATGAAAGCTTTGGGAGCTCTCACATGTTACCACGTGTCCCCTCAGCAAGTGCTGTAATTATCGATGCATAAATCCCCATCACGTGCCAACACGTGATGCTCTAAAATAAAGATGAAAAGTGTTTAACACGTATTCGCAGATTTGAGGATAAAAAAAAGGAGATCTGGCTCCACATTTAGGGCGCCTTCACGTGTCCCCACGTGACCCCTAACAAATCCCTTTAATATCCAATAGATGGATGCCTATCACGTGCCCACACGTGATGGCCAGAAAATTAAAAGTGTTAAACACTTACCTATAGAATAAAATAAGGGAAATCAGGGCGCTCTCACGTGTCCGCACGTGACCCCTCCCTCCCTAGTGTTTAACACTAATTGGAAAACTCTATTTGTAGTGTTTAACACTGATTTTCTTAGTGTTTAACACTAAATTGGAAAACTCTATTTGCAGTGTTTAACACTGATTTTCTTAGTGTTTAACACTAATTTGGAAAACTCTATTTGCAGTGTTTAACACTGATTTTCTTAGTGATTAACACTAATTGGAAAACTCTGTTCCCGGTGTTTAACACTGATTTGCTTTAGTGTTTAACACTAGTTTGAAATCTCTGCTACCAGTGTTTAACACTGATTTGCTTTTGTGTTAACACTAATTTGAAAGCCCTGTTGCTAACACTGATTATCTTTTAGTGTTTAACACTAATTTGCTAATCTTATTCCCAGTATTCAACATTGTTGGTCTCTAGTGTTTAACACTAGCTTTAGCCAAATTGGCTAAGTTTCTAGAGGCAAAGCCTCTCCTTCAATGAGCCTACAGAGGACCAATATTTCAAACATAATTGGACTTAGCCCAAACTGGCCATAAGTCCTCAAATCATCTTGAACTGAGCACATCTGCTCTTTCAACCAACTCATTGGTTCAAGGGTACATCTCTGAACTCCTCTGATATTTGTCATTGTAATCCTTCAACGTCTTCAGAAAGGTGATGGGTCCCGACAGCCATACATTTTATGGACCACTATGTCCTTAAACTGGTATTGTACCACCATGTCCCTAAACTGGAGAGGACCACCATGTCCCTAAACTAGCAATGGACCACTATGTCCCTAAACTGGAATAATAGAGTCCCAAATGCTCTTTTGTCGGATCTAAACGATCCCGTTTAAGTTGATCTTAGCCTCAAATATGGCTGACGTATCCTTAAACCTTCAATCAGATTTTAGTCCCAAATTGGACTATAGATTCCCCAATCAACTTTGGTTCAAGGGTACATCTCTGAACTCTTCTGACATCTGTCGTTATAATCCTTCAACTTCGTCAGAGAGGTGACGGGTCCCGATGGCCATACATGCAATGGACCACTATGTCCCTAAACTGGAACAATAGAGCCCAAACGCTCTTTTGTCGGATCTAAACGATCCCGTTAAGTTGATCTTAGTCTCAAACTAGAATAACGTATCCTTAACAAACGTTTGAGTTGATCTTAGCCTCAAATATGGCTAACGTATCCTCAAACCAAAACCCCAAAACCAAATCTAAGAAAATACGGATTTGGACTAATCCACGTCCTACGGGCGATGACATAAATTAGTCTCCTTATATAATCCATGGGCAACCACAAACAAAACAAACACCCACGACACGAAGTGACCAGCTGGAGATGGAGAAAGTTGTTACCGCGATACGGTAGCGTAATTAACTGCAGGGGCTTGCGCCTGCAGGGAAGAGCGTCCCCACAATCAAAAACCCCTCAAACGAGGGGGAATCTGAAGAAGTCTGCTACATCGGCCGCATCCATTTAAACTTTCGATACACGGTGCCATAAATCAACTTGGCATCTTCGGAGAGGTGGACGGATAGCACCTATTAGCATCTGCCCCGAATCTCAGGCAAGACGTTTATCGCGTCTCCGCCATTCGGAGGGGAACAGATTCTGGCACGCCCGGTAGGACCTTTTCCTCTTTCCACTCCACACTTCGGGTGTCGTGTTCGCGAACGAATCGCGGTTTACTGTGGTTGCCTATGGATTCGAGGTACTAAGATTTGGTGTCTTGCACCGTGCAGAAAACAGAAGATTAATGGCTTCAATCTGCACTGCCTGCAACTGCAACTCTCACTCGGTCCTTGCTGGAGGAGTGACTTATGTGTAAGTCGATGTACAACACCCCACGACATGCGGGGAGTCGGAAATATGAAAAACGATCTTGTTCTTTGCTTAAACATCGACTAACCGCATGAATCGAAGCTAAACGATAACTAACATCAAACATAGAAGTTCTAAACTACTATGTGAAGAGATTATACCTAAAGAACCGTGTCCTTCGTCTTTACCAACTCCACCTCCTCCCCGGCCTTCTCCAAGTAGTAGACGATCCACCACGAGAGCTATACTCAAGCTTTGCCTCTAAACTTGAGGCAACTAGGTTTCTTTAAGTGTTAATCAAAGTACCTAGATGATATAGAGTGAGGGTTATGGATTAAGTAGTCTAACTAATCCTTGTACTCAACACATGAGAGGGGAGGATTAGGGTTTGAAGAGAGGAAGCTTGAGGAGAGAGAAGGTGAGAAGAATAATGAAATGAGAAAATGAGTTATCATAATATATATCAAGCATTATTGTTTTTCAAGAAAAGAAAAGAAAATGATTTACAACCATGCTTGATAAATATCTTATGGTGATTCATCTCCATGAGTTATTAAGCAATTATGAAGCATTAATGACATGGATGAATCATCCATATGACTCACTAATCTCATTCAATGTATATGCCACCTAAACCTCCTTAGTCGCCATCTTCTAGAAGCTTCTCGCGCAATTACGAGAACGCCCCTCCTATCCGTGAAAACACGGAAAAACTTTAGACTATATAAATCCAATAACCGGATACTAGTAACTGGCTTAAACCAAAGCCGACTAGTAAAAACTTTCCGGATGTCGTACGTGCGTAAACACACGTATGCGTCCGAACCCTTGTCGTAAAACCATACGACCTCTATATCGTTACGCCTGGAGTAGGGAAACTCTCTGTGTGGGACTCTAGAGACTCAACTACTACGCTGGTAGTGGGTTTAACCACAGACCGCAAGCGGCACTAGCTGTACGTAACGGTCCCCAGGTAGATGTCGATAAGAAGGTTGATGAGGAAACCCATCCGAACTCCTACTGAGTCTGATGTGATAATCTCCGTACAGTCTGGTCTGTTCGTCTAAGACTATCGCATATCGGGCCTAGGGGGGCAAGTGTCAGTCCCCTAATAGCGGTAGAAGTCGTGTCGGAGCGAAGTCCATTACACCCTGAGAAACTACTGGAACCTACCAGCAAATCTCGCTTGCCCTGGCCAAGGATTTTGCGTAATGGCTCTCTGACACAGCGCGATATCAACCCCCAATACCGAGAGAGATGAATCATGTCTAACCGCCACTGCCTCCAAGTGCTCGGGACTACACCCAACTGCTACCTGTTTGCACGACTCCTTTGAGCCGTGGTAGGGTAGCAATCTAAGAACAGTGGGACACACTCGAGGCGAAGTAGCAGTGTCAAGTCTGCGGACTATGCTGTACTCATGTCACCTGGGAACTGTTCACTGACGACTGGTATAAAACCAACCAACAGTTCCCTGTGAGTCCTGTCCGGTGTACCCGTAACCTAACGAGCACCTGCATACTATCTCCAGTACGACGTACTGACGGTTGTGGGACAGACCATCTCCCCAACTGGGATGAGAAGCGTACACACTAGTCTACTCCGGAGTATCGATGCCCTGTCTCGATAATCCTACGACTAGGGACCTGAATAAGAATGTGCTTGTAGACTACCCAGCCCCCACTAGTGTGACTGCCATCACAACGCTGGTAATCAAGCAAAATCCTAAGAGCTCTATCAATACGTATACTCACATATTAAGATAGAAAAACCAAGTAGCATACTACCATGTTTAGCAAGACTGTTATATACATGTGAATATCCCAAGTTTCCATTAAGTAATATACAAACTAGTATGATACAGTAATGGCCTTCTAGGGCATAAACACTAACAATCTCCCACTTGCACTAGGGCCATGTACTGGCGTATCGAAGACCGATGATCTCGAGTAGCCTCTCGAACTGAATCTGAGGTAGGGCCTTAGTGAATGGATCAGCAATGTTATCCTCTGTATTTACTCTCTTTACCTCGATCTCCCGGCGATCTACGATCTCCCTGATTAGGTGATACCGCCTTAAGATGTGTCTGGACTTCTAATGGGACCTGGGTTCCTTCGCTAAAGCTATAGCGTCGTTGTTGTCGCAATACAGAGGTATTGGACCAACACTGGTAGGAACCACCTGAAGTTCTGTGAGGAACTTCTTCATCCAGATAGCTTCTTTTGTGGCATCGCAAGCAGCTATGTACTCCGCTTCCATCGTTGAGTCAGCAACGGTGTCCTGCTTGGAACTGTTCCAACAGACCGCCCCTCCATTGAGGGTAAAGACATAACCCGACATGGACTTGGAGTCATCCTTGTCACTCTGGAAGCCGGAATCAGCATAGGCCTTCATCTTGAGGTCCTTTCCACCGTAAACCAAGAACATCTCCTTAGTCCTCTTCAGGTACTTGAGAATGTTCTTTACTGCTATCCAGTGATTCTCCCCTGGGTTTTCCTGATACCGGCTTACAACACTCAATGCGTATGCTACATCTGGTCTGGTACATAACATCGCATACATTATAGAGCCTACCGCAGAAGCGTAGGGTATAATCGACATGCGTTCCCTTTCCAAATCAATCTTGGGAGACATCTCTTTGGAGAGGGTGATTCCGTGACAAGCCGGTAGGTTACCGCGCTTAGAATCTTCCATACTGAATCTTTTCAATATGGTGTCTATGTACCTGGACTGTGAAAGTCCCAACATCCTCTTTGATCTATCACGATAGATCTGGATCCCCAGAATGTAGGTGGCATCACCCAGGTCCTTCATGGAGAATTTCTGTGACAAGAATCTTTTGACTGACTGTAGCATAGGAATATCATTTCCTATTAGGAGAATGTTATCTACGTACAAGACGAGGAATACAACAACTCTCCCTACAATCTTACTGTATATGCATGGTTCATCTGGATTCTTGATAAATTCGAATTCTTTGACAGTATCATCAAAACAGATGTTCCAACTCCGCGATGCCTGCTTTAGTCCATAAATGGACTTAAGCAGCTTGCATACTTTACCGCTGCTCCCACTCTGAATGAATCCCTCTGGCTGATCCATATAGACGCTCTCTTCTAAATTTCCATTTAGAAAGGTCGCCTTTACGTCCATCTGCCAGATCTCATAATCGTGGAAGGCAGCAATAGCAAGAAGGACCCGAATGGATTTCAACATAGCCACTGGAGAAAAGGTTTCGTCATAGTCCAAACCAGGTCTTTGACGGAAACCCTTTGCAACAAGTCTAGCCTTATAGGTTTCAACCTGTCCATCTACACCAATCTTCTTTCTGAAGATCCACTTGTATCCTACGGGTTTTACCCCATCTGGAGTAGTGTCCAAAGTCCATACTTTGTTAGTGTACATGGACTCCATTTCGGTCCGCATTGCATCCAGCCATTTTACCGAGTCGCCGCTCTGAATGGCTTGCTAGAAGCTAATAGGGTCGTCATTATCAATGACGCAATCTTCTCGATCCCCGTCTATAAGAAAACCGTAGTATCTCTCGGGCGGATGAGACTGCCTACTACTTCTGCGGATAGGCGCTGGTATGTCCCTTTCTTCTGAAACTTCTTGTTCTACCAAACTTTCAGTAACAGCTTATGGTTCTGGAATTTCTTCCAGTTCTACTGCGCTCCCACTCTTCTGATTTTCTAAAAATTCAGTTTCTAAGAAGCGGGCATGACGAGAAACAAAAACCTTTTGTTCCTCTGCGTAGTAGAAGCAATATCCCATGGAATTCTTTGGATATCCCACAAACTTACACTCTACTAAGCGTGCCTCAAGCTTGTCCGGATGCTGCTTTTTTACAAAAGCTGGACATCCCCATGTCTTCAGGTACTGAAGATAGGGTTTCTTCCCACTCCACATCTGATATGGCGTGGTAGGCACAGTCTTGGTTGGAACCTTGTTCAAAAGATATGCCGCTGATTCTAGTTCATAACCCCAGAATGATTGTGGTAACTCAGCCTTACCCATCATGGAACGAACCATATCCAATAGGGTTCGATTCCTCCTTTCCGATACACCGTTGTGTTGTGGTGTGTATGGAGGAGTAAGCTGAGAGAGAATTCCTTTCTCTTTTAAGTAACCCAGGAACTCGGCACTTAAGTATTCACCACCTCGATCAGATCTCAGTGTCTTAATACTTTTGCCTGTTTGGTTTTCCACTTCATTCTTGTATTCCTGGAATTTCTCAAAGGCCTCGGATTTATGCTTCATCAAGAAGACATATCCATACCTAGAGAAATCATCCGTAAAAGTAATGAAGTAGGAATAACCACCTCGCGCATGTGTAGACATTGGACCGCACACGTCACTGTGTACGAGTTCTAAGAGCTCGCTCGCTCTTACTCCATGTCCAGTAAACGGAGTCTTTGTCATCTTTCCCATGAGACAAGATTCACAAGTGGCATAAGATTGATATTCGAACGGATTCAAATATCCTTCTCTATGTAACTTCGTTAATCGTGTTTCATTGATGTGACCTAGTCTACAATGCCATAAGAAAGCCTGATTCATTTCTGGAGACTTTCTTTTAAGTGTATTTTGGACATTGAAAACCTGAGCTTGATTCAATACGTATATACCGTCGTCTAGTGTACCGAACCCAATCAGAACTTGATTTAGGTGGATGTGAATTACATCGCTTACGAATGTAAAGTCATATCCCTCTCTTGAAAGTGAGGACACTGATATGATATTACAAGTCAAACTAGGTACATACAGACAGTTACGTAGAATCAATATCTGCCCACTTGTCGAACCTAGGCGATATTCTCCCACGGATTCAGCGTCCACGCTCATTCCGTTTGCAACTCTGAGAGACAAATCACCTATCCTTATAACTTTACGGTTTCTCAAAGCATGTAACGAATTACAGATATGAGATCATGCTCCGGTATCTAGTACCCAGGAAGTAGAGTTAATTGACAAACAGTTCTCAATTACAAACACACTTGAGGCTGAAGCCACAATATGCTTCATATCCTGGCTACTGGCTTCCAAAGCCCTGCAATCTTTCTGCCAATGTCCGTTCCCATAACAATAGGAACATCCCTCCTTGCCTACACCAAGTCCCGAAACTTTTGCTCTTCCCTTTCCTCCTACTTTACTGACACTGTATATCGGCTTTGTAGAGGTCTTCTTCTTTTCATCCTTTGCTTTCGCCCTGGATGTAGAAGAAGAAGGTCCCCCATTAAGCAGAGCTTGTGTCTCCCTGGTTTCTTTCAGGGTATAAGTAGAGGGTAGGGACTGTGGAAATAAGTCAGCATATGAACTGTTTCCCAACGTGGTCTCCAGGTCCTTGAGCTCATCAATATAGCTAGTCATCGTAAGGACGTCGTCCCTTACAGATGACCCGTCAGCCGACCTCACTTGAATTAATTTGTTCGAGGCCTCATATCTTGTGATATGAGATTGCTCTCCATATAAATCTTTGTTATGGAGAAAGATGGAAACAGAGTCCATCTTCTCGTGCTGCTTCTAGTTTATACCATCAACTGAAGCCAACACGAGGCACTTGGCTTTCGCTTTATCCTTTTCCTTTGTCTGACGGATATCCATATCCGCGACGGTGGAAACTGGACCTGGGATGGCGGGATCTTGAGTAGTAATAGGGTGGTCCAGCTTGTCATAGGTAATGGTCATCTGGACAGACCTTTGCTAGTCATATAAGTTAGATTCAGTCAACTTGTTATCTAGATGTAACCTAGTCATGCTTACAAGGTCGCTGCAATGAGAGAGAGAGAAGAAAACACTTTAGCATGATGCTCTTACAAGTTTAGATTGGTTTTTAATTTATCTAAACTGGATGGCTCCCACTGTTTCTCGAATCCTTCCTCAAACCATAAAAGAAGAATTAGCCAGGACTATTCTCTCTGTACAATTCTTGCTTTAACCGTTCAGCGAGGCTAGTGTCGATACTTCAAGGGAGACTTTCCAACGCTTTCGCGAAGTTCCTTAATTAAAGAACCTCTTTTCTCTCGGGGCTTAACCCTGCTGACACCTTTCTTGACACCTACTTGGTTTATAGCATTGATCGTTAAGTGACGAATATCCTGATGAGTAGCATATACTCACAGTAGGATCGGGATCCAAATATCATCGTATGATAATGTTGAAGGAATCCTACCAACATTCATCAAACTCCAAATGGTATGCATTTCTTCGCAAATTTCAGTTTCTTTAGAAATTCCCAATATATATTTTTGCCCCATGTTCTTATGACCTTGACGAAAGCCAACAAATCATAAAATACATGTCAAGTTCTGCCCATCATTATCTTGTTAATTTGAACCCACCCGTATATACCCTTGACGAAAGCCAACAAGGTTATACGACTGTCCCAAACCAACTCATCTATCTATGCAACAAATGAATACCCCAGCAGCTACCAAATACTGTGCTTTGACGAAAGCCAACAAGCATAGCTTGAATACTACTGACCATCCATAAGAAATGACGGAGGTCTACGACTGGTTTTGGCGAAACCGTGAACGTAGTGAACTTGATATAATCGAAGGAACCTGATAGCTTTTTAAAAGGAGTGGTTAAAGCTCCGCAATTAAAAATTCTGCTCTTTTAAAATAACCGAGTGGTTTCTTTTAAATTGTTCCAACGATTAAACTTTTGGTTTATTTTCTTTGCATTATAAATAATGCGTCCCATCATTAACCTATCATTGCAGAAAACAACGAAAATACAACGTCCTCTTATGCCATCCGCATTCGCCACGGGGTCCCGTCATCACCCGTTAGGTTACTTAACTAACGACAGAGCGGGGCTGGGCTAGCGCGGGTGTAAAACATAAGTGATGTCTAAATAGATATCATATATAGATATTGTACATCCGTCAGATGCAATAATAGGCATTCCAGATCTCATATGAACTTTATTGGATTTGCAAGCAATCCGTATTTCTTTTGAGCCTGCAAGGAAAGACGGATTACACAGTTGTGATGAATAGCCATTACCCCATCCAAGACCCCTACGGGTACGGCAAACTACCCGCCCGGCAGTTTGTGCACCCCACCTTGGGTCTGTCCTAGGAGCAAAAACAGTAAAATGAAATAATACAACGGTGGCTACAACCGCAACCTGGATGTGCCCCGCAAAATAATATTACAACAAATTACAAATTAAATAATAACCCATCACATAACCCTGGCTATACATCACAACAGTCCAACACAGTTCATATCCACAAACAGTAAAAACCATTACAGAAATGTGCAACCCCCTGCCAACCTACATACTATCAGTTAGGGGAGGTTTACGAACACATTATACAAACACAGATATAATCCAACAAGCAAATACCGTATAATTTTGATCGATTAAACACATTTAATTTTGCTCCAATACTTCTCTGTAAATCTGAAACCTGAGCAAAAATTAAAAAAATCCAGAAAATACCAAATATCACAGAGAACCCACACAGGAAAATTGGGCTGATGAATCGGCAACTCGGCGGCGGAATCGCGGCGGATCGGTGGGATCCGCCGCGGTTCCGCGGCGCTTTAGCCGATTCATGAGCCTAGTTTTCTTGGGTGTTCTAATACTATCATTTAGGGCTTTCTGAAGGTCCCTGAAAAATTTTTGGACCTCATTTAAAAATCGACAGAATCTCATGATATCGGGGTTTTCCGGTTTGTTTTTTTCCGTTCGAAATTCATACAATTTTGCAAGTGAGTTATTTATTGTTTAGCGAGGCTCTGATACCACTGTAAGTCGATGTACAACACCCCAAGACATGCGGGGAGGCGGAAATATGAAAAACGATCTTGTTCTTTGCTTAAACATCGACTAACCGCATGAATCGAAGCTAAATGATAACTAACATCAAACATAGAAGTTCTAAACTACTATGTGAAGGGATTATACCTAAAGAACCGTGTCCTTCGTCTTTACCAACTCCACCTCCTCCTCGGCCTTCTCCAAGTAGTAGACGATCCACCACGAGAGCTATACTCCAAGCTTTGCCTCTAAACTTGAGGCAACTAGGTTTCTTTAAGTGCTAATCAAAGTACCTAGATGATATAGAGTGAGGGTTATGGATTAAGTAGTCTAACTAATCCTTGTACTCAACACATGAAAGGGGAGGATTAGGGTTTGAAGAGAGGAAGCTCGAGGAGAGAGAAGGTGAGAAGAATAATGAAATGAGAAAATGAGTTATCATAATATATATCAAGCATTATTGTTTTTCAAGAAAAGAAAAGAAAATGATTTACAACCATGCTTGATAAATATCTTATGGTGATTCATCTCCATGAGTCATTAAGCAATTATGAAGCATTAATGACATGGATGAATCATCCATATGACTCACTAATCTCATTCAATGTATATGCTACCTAAACCTCCTTAGTCACCATCTTCTAGAAGCTTCTCGCGCAATTACGAGAATGCCCCTCCTATCCGTGAAAACACGGAAAAACTTTAGACTGTATAAATCCAATAACCGGATACTAGTAACTGGCTTAAACCAAAGCCGACTAGTAAAAACTGTCCGGATGTCGTACGTGCGTAAACACACGTATGCGTTCGAACCCTTGTCGTAAAACCGTACGACCTCTATATCGTTACGCCTGGAGTAGGGAAACTCTCTGTGT
The DNA here is from genome assembly GCA_030015575.1 of Agapanthus africanus. Lineage (NCBI taxonomy): Eukaryota > Viridiplantae > Streptophyta > Magnoliopsida > Asparagales > Amaryllidaceae > Agapanthus > Agapanthus africanus. The sequence goes on from CM057340.1 coordinate 699,068,504, forward strand.
GGGACTCTAGAGACTCGACTACTACGCTGGCAGTGGGTTTAACCACAGACCGCAAGTGGCACTAGCTGTACGTAACGGTCCCCAGTTAGATGTCGATAAGAAGGTCGATGAGGAAACCCATCCGAACTCCTACTGAGTCTGATGTAACAATCTCCGTACAGTCCGGTCTGTTCGTCTAAGACTATCGCATATCGGGCCTAGGGGCGGCAAGCGTCAGTCCCCTAATAGCGGTATAAGTCGTATCGCAGCGAAGCCCATTACACCCTGAGAAACTACTGGAACCTACCAGCAAATCTCGCTTGCCCTGGCCAGGGACTTTGCGTAATGGCTCTCTGACACAGCGCGATATCAACCCCCAATACCGGGAGAGACGAATCCTGTCTAACCGCCACTGCCTCCAAGTGCTCGGGACTGCACCCAACTGCTATCTGTTTGCATGACTCCTTTGAGCCGTGGTACGGTAGCAATCTAAGAACAGTGGGACACACTCGAGGCGAAGTAGCAGTGTCAAGTCTGCGGACTATGCTGTACTCATGTCACCTGGGAACTGTTCACTGACGACTGGTATAAAACCAACCAACAGTTCCCTGTGAGTCCTGTCCGGTGTACCCGTAACCTAACGAGCACCTGCATACTATCTCCAGTACGACGTACTGACGGCTGTGGGACAGACCATCTCCCCAACTGGGATGAGAAGCGTACACACCAGTCTACTCCGGAGTGTCGATGCCCTGTCTCGATAATCCTACGACTAGGGACCTGAATAAGGATTTTCTTGTAGACTACCCAGCCCCCACTAGTGTGACTGCCATCACAACGCTGGTAGTCAAGCAAGATCCTAAGAGCTCTATCAATACGTATACTCACATATTAAGATAGAAAAACCAAGTAGCATACTACCATGTTTAGCAAGACTGTTATATACATGTGAATATCCCAAGCTTCCATTAAGTAATATACAAACTAGTATGATATAGTAATGGCCTTCTAGGGCATAAACACTAACATTATGGGCCCCAAGCGGCCTCCCTTTTCAAGATGCCAGTGGAGCAGGTAACTCAGGCCACCACTAGATTATTCTTCGGGACCATGCTCCCACCGTTGAGCTTCAATGCCACAATGACGTTGCAAGAAGCCCCAAAGAAGTCGGTCTTTGATCGGCTTACCACTGCCGCGACCCCTCTCAACGGGTCGTCCAACTTCAATACCTCAGTTTTCAACAGATTGGGCCAGAGCGTCTACAAGCCCGCGATACCCGAAGTTGCCATCCCAAAGCGGATAGCCATCCCGGCTCAAGCGGACGAAATCATTGGAAAGGCTTCTCCTTCCAAAAAGTCAGTTTTTACAAGGATGGCCATTCCGGCTTCTTCTCCAGGCGAGGTCCTCAAAGCTGCTTCCTCTGTCCAGAGGTCTGTCTTTGACAGATTAGATATCGCTTCTCAACAGGTGTCAGTCTTCGACAGGACAGCACCAATAACGGTCTCTCCTCAAAGCAGGGGGCATGGGGAGGTCACCCCTACGGCTGAGACAACTACATCCACACGACACGCTCGACGTCGCCACTGGCTCCGAGTGAGGAAGGCTAAGGGCAACTCCCCATCTGGAATGACTCCGCCAGCTCCAACGGTGGGGATCGATGCTGCTGTTCCAACCGGGAACAACTTTGAATTGCTGAACACGGTGCGCAGAAACTCTCCTACTGCGATGCTGAAGAGAACTCCTTCACCTGTGGAGGATACTCCAGAGAAGAAGCTGGAGCAGCCCCCTCAACGGCTACCCTCTAAAATTTACAAGATCTGGCGACAGATCCAGGAGTCGGTGATTGATCAAGGCTATCTCCGCGGACAGAAAACGATGAAGGTTCGGCAGGGAAAGGATTACTCCGTCAAGCCACAAAAAGCGACGGCTGCTTGGGCGCCCACTACAACGTACCCCCCAACTTCAACCACTCAAAAGAAAAGGAGGCCGCAAATAGCCCCTGTGAACATGGCGAACCGTAAACGCGCTGAGCACAAACACCCCAAGTCTGGGGGCAAGGTGGTGCACACTGTTTATATGGCTTCTGGAAAGGAGGAAAGCCGTGCTTCGACGGGTCACCGACCGCTCACCCGATCCGTAACGAAAGCCTAAGAGCAGCAACTGAAGCTTCAGGAGATGATGACTCTGCAATGGCCGCACTTACCGGGCCAAAAGAAAGCTCGGAGGCATCATCAGAGCAGCGTCATGGACAAGAAACTGACGCTGACTACCTACGCAGAGTCCTCGAAAAGAAGGACAAAGAATCCGCAGAGCAAGTGGCTAACATAAAACAAATGGCTCTTCTCTTCCAAGATATGGTAGGGATGATGATCCAGTAAGATCCTCCTGCTAAAGATCATCCGATTGTCCTTGAAGATGACAAAGGAGAGACATCGAATCCTCCTCCGGCTCTTTCAGTAGCCAAGGAAGAAACCATTTCCACGGCCACACTGGATGACCATATAGCTCAGCAAATACGAGCTCACCAGGCAAATGAAGCGGCTGGGCAAATTGCTAGAACCGGACGACCCTACCCGGGCTGGTATGACCAAATTAGTTACCCGCCGGGATATACGATCCCTAAGTTCCACGTATATAAGGGGACGGGAAATCCGCATCAGCACGTCGCTCAATTTAGAGCCATGTGCGGAAATACTGGAGGTGATGATAAATTGCTGCTTCGCCAGTTTGTTGGCAGCCTGTCGGAAACGGCATTTGAGTGGTACTCTGAACTCCCAAATGACTCTATCAAGATATTTACAGAGATGGAGCTGCTGTTTACACAGAGATTCACGAGTGCTAGTGGACGCACCCCGATAATAGCACTGATTAATGCCAGGATAAGGCCTGGCGAAACGTGGGTCCAATACGCAACACGATGGCGGAACCTATGGTCGAAATGCGAACAACGCATAGAAGAGGCTCCTGCAGTATGCATGTTTGTGGGTACCCTTGATCCGCAAGAGACCATCTCACAGTTCATGATGTTCTTCAAGCCGACCACCTTCCAGGCCTTGATTGACAAGCTGGCCCAAATGGACCAGATGGGCCATAGGCCTTCCTCTTTAAAGACGGAGCCTTGGAATGAAAAAGGCAAAGGGAAAGAAACCTTCGTCGCCAATACTCAACAACAACCGAGCAACTTAAAGCGGTTGTTCGCCAAAACAACGTGCGTCTACGCCCATCCCTCGAGGAGAGACTGGGACGTCCTTACTCGTTTTCTCAGGATAAAACGAGAAGACTGTTCGAGCTGGCAGTGCGCAACAGACTCATCAATCTGCCGAGTCCAAAGCGTCCGTTGCAGCCAGGCGATGTCAACGATCCCAATTATTGTCCTTACCACCAAACGGTAAGTCACCCGATCGAGGATTGCTTCATCTTTAAAGGATGGATCGAGGATCAGTATCTACAAGGCAAGTTTGCGCTGTCCGAGAAGTGGAAAATAAACCCACCACAACCGCACACTCTAAAGAAGACGGACACACCGGGGGCAACTTGTTCTTTTGTTGAAGAAGCTTCGTGGGAGGTCGTGCTGTCAGCCAAAACCAAAAATATGCTGAATGATCTCCAGACATGCCCGGCGATCGGGTGGAAGAACTCACTAGAACCCTAGATCGTCGAAGGGATGCTGAAGCCGCGCACAACTCCAAAGATCGATGGTGAAGGCCCCAGCACTCACACCCAGCTGTCAAAATCTTCAAAGAAAAACAAGAAGAAATCCAAGAAGCCCGTAAAGCCCGGCGACAAGCGCACGGATTTGCAGAAACAGATTGACGTGCTGGAAGAGTATAACCAGAAGGCGCGGATTCCAATCACGCTCCAAGAGTTCCTCAGCCACGTCCTCGAGGACGAAAATGATGGAGAAGACTCATCAGATGAATCTGAGGACTACGTAGCAAGTTGTCATGTGATCTCTCACTCATTGATAGATGATAAAGAGGCTCCTTGCACCGAGAAACCAGGGGCGGGTCCTGAACCAGAACTTTTGTGGCCATCAGACGAGATGATTGATGCCTTCCTGAACGAAGCCCGTCTTAAAAGCAAAGCTGATCGAGAGCGCGAGATAGCCATATTCGAGAAAGCTAAACGCCGGCGACTAGATGAAAGGGTCGAAACACTCCCACCGGATCAAAGTACATTCGCCACAAATAAAAGCAGGTTCAAGATGAGGAAAAGATTCGCCAAAGCCATATCGATGGGAATGAAGCTCCCCTCTTTCAGAGGAAATTCTCCCACCGATATATATCTTGATGAAGCGGACATGCATCTTAACTTCTGCTTATATCATCATAAGATTGCACACCCTACTGAAGAATGCAATGCCTTTAAAAACTGGTGGCAGAGATACGTTGCTCACCGGCAGCACGTTCAACGATTGAAGCGCGAAGCTCATCGGAAACAGAACATGACAAATGAGCATATGAAAACTGCCGGCAACGGTTACATGGTTGACGGCAGAAGATCGCAAGCTCTCACCTTCGGGAGCAATTCTGAAGAAGAAATGACTCTCAGCCCTCCCTTCAAGGAATCCACCTCAGGAAAAGAGGAAGAAAAGAAGAGCTGCGAGAACGTTCAGCTGCGCAATCGCACGCTACCCGAAAAGAATCTCGAACCCGCAAACAAGGGATCGAACAAAAGGGATAAGGGAAATGGAAAAGCGACTTTCGTCGCCAATGCTCAACAACAGCCGAGTAACCCGAGACCATTTTGTCGTCAAAACAACAAGCCGCGATACCTCAATGAGAAGTTGAAACGTCCTTACTCGTTTCCCAAAGATAAAACAAAGAGATTGTTCGAGCTAGCAGTGCGCAGCGGGCTCATCACTCTGCCAGATCCAAAACGTCCGTTGCGGCTAGGTGACGTTAACAATCCTAACTATTATCCCTACCACAGAGTAATGGGTCACCCACTCGAAAATTGCTACGTCTTCAAAAACTGGGTTGAAGACCAATACCAACAAGGCAAACTCGCGCTGTCCGAAAACTGGAAGGTGAGCCCGCCACAACCACATGCCTCGAGAAAGATGGATATACTGGGGGCATCATGCTCATTCATAGGGAAAGCCCCATAGACCGAAAAGTCAGTAAACTAGAGATTCGCCTTAAATACGGCGACGACGGACCGCAGTGTCCTAAAACTTGCAAATGACCGAAACGTCGTTAAACTACTATCAACCCGCGGCATCCTCAGGCTGGCGTGGTAAAAAAAACCAAAAGAAAAAACGGTATGTCCACAAGCAAAATGGGCACGGATGAAAACCCAAAATGGCTCCGTGAGTAAAAACAGCAGGGCTACCGGCGAATCTTGTGAAAACCCGAAAGGGCGCAACCTCGTTAGAATAAAAAAAAAAGAATAAACAAAATCAAAAGGAAAAAAGGAAAACGATATGCCCATAAGCAAAATGGTCACGGATGAAAACCCGAAAGGGCTCCGTGAGTAAAAACAGCAGGGCTACCGGCGAGTGTTTGTGAAAACCCGAAAGGGCGCAACCTCGTTAAAAGACACTTACAGGGTCCTCTCGACCTTATAAGGAGAAACCACCCGCGTGAGATCCTTACGACTCACAAGGGAGCAACACACTTAGGGATCCTCACGATACCTAAGGAGAAAATACACTAGCGAGATTCTCACGACTCGTAAGGAGAATTCTCTTATGGGACCCTCACGGCTCATAAGATTTGAAAGTCTTAAGTTACAGAAACCTTAACCTGTTCTTAATCAACCCCCACAACCTTCGATATTGCCCTACAAGCGGCTCATATTGACCCTTGTATACAATCCACGAGCACGAATAAATATTTCCCTAACAAAGTCCCATCCGTGACTAGGGATATGCTTGTACAGCAAACAACACTTGTAAGTCCTCTCGACTTATAAGAAGAAAACCCTTTTGTAAGATCCTTACGACTTACAAGAGAACATGCACTTAGGAATCCTCACGATTCCCAAGGAGAAAACACACCTACAAGATCCTCATGACTTGTAGGGAGAAATACCTTTGTGAGACCCTTACGGCTCATGAAGTCAAAAGCCTTAGCCGACAGGACCCTTAACCCTGTTTACTAAGTCATCTTTGTTCAACATCGACAGAGGCAAATGATGATTCGCTCCTGCCAATATCCCAGTTGCAGCGATGCTGATGCCTAAACCGGTATCAAATTCTAAGTCCTTTCATGGCAAATGATGATTCGCTCCTGGCAATATTCTAGTTGTAGCGATGCTGATGCCAAGATTGGTATCAGATCCCAAATCCCCTACTCGCGAGAAAAAATCAGCGAGCCAAAAAAAAATGCATACGAAATAGCCGAAATGATGGGGCAACTTGCAAACAGAATCAGCAAGTAAAAATGTATGCATACGAAATAGACGAAATGATTGGGCAACTCGCAATAAAAAACAGCGAGTAAAAATAAAATAAATAGCCGAAATGATTGGGCACCGCGAAAAATAGCCGAAATGATTGGGCAATCGCAATTTTCGCGATATGAAAAGCTGAAATGATAGAGCATCGCGGAAATGAATAAAATAAAAAAATATATGTAATGAAATTTATGCCCTACAGGTGAAATCACATCGATCCCTGTATACAATCCAGGGGCACAGATAAAGAGGGAACCATACCTTCCCAAAGGCTCCATCAGAAAGCGAAGCCAAATCTCGACGGTTCATAGACAACCTAGAGACAATCTCGACATTTTTCGCAATATTACAGACACGATGTCAACAAATGAAGTAAACGAAGATCCCGAGCTTCAGGGTCTCGACGTCAACATCGACAACTTAGAGGTCACCAACGGCGTTTCTCCTCACTCCAACCAGATACAGACATGACGTCAACAATCGACCTCAGAGTCGCAACGAAACGGAACCATGGAAAAGTCCCTAGTTCCAAATCTCAATGGCCACATCTGCAGCCCGAAGACCAACAACGGTGGGCCTCCTCATTCCAGCATGACACAGATGTTACACCATCAAGCGGAGCGACGGCAAAATCCCAGCTCCACCTCAGCATTCGTCTCAATACAGCAGACGAGATGTCAACAATGGCGTTCCTCCGCAGTCCAGCAGGATGCAGATGCAACGTCAACAAAAGACCTCACGGTCGAAACAAAGCGGAGCGACGACAAAATCCCAGCTCCACCTCAACATTCGTCTCGATACAGTAGACGAGATGTCAACAATGGCGTTCCTTCGCAGTCCAACAGGATGCAGAAGCAACATCAACAAAAGACCTCATGGTCGAAACAAAGCGGAGCGACGGCAAAATCCCAGCTCCACCTCAGCATTCGTCTCGATACAGCAGACGCAATGTCAACAACAGTGTCCTTCCTTCGACAGGATTCGGACACACTAAAGCAAGCGAAGCGAAGGCCAAGTTCCTAGCTTCAACGTCTTGACGGTAACTCATATAAAACCGGAAAGACAATCGGAGATCATCTCGCACCAGCGCGGAGTGGTCACCATCTCGACGATCGTCTCGATACAGCAGATGAAATGTCACCCCAGCGTTCTTCCCCCAGCAGGATTCGGACGCGCCAAAGGAAACGAAGCGAAGGCCAAATTCCTAGCTTCAACGTCTTGACGGTAACTCATATAAAACCGAAAAGACAATCAGATATCATCCCACATGGAGTGGTCACCACCACGGCATTCGTCTCGATACAGCAGACGAGATGTCAACAACAACGTTCTTCCTCCAACAGGATTAGGACACACCAAGCAAACGAAGCGAATGCCAAATTCCTAGCTTCAGGGTCTTAACAGCAAGTCATATAAAGCCTGAAAGACAATCGGAGATTATCTCGCACCAGTGCGGAGTGGTCACCACCTCGACGTTCGTCTTGATACAGCAGACGCAACATCACCAAAAGGAGCCACGGTAAAATCCCTAGTTCCAAACCTCGACGGTTCACCAGCAACCTAGAGACAACCACAACATTCGTCTCGATACAGCGGACGAAATGCTAGCAAACTAAGCGAAGGCCAAATTCCTAGCTTCAGGGTCTTAACGGCAAGTCATATAAAGCCTGAAAGACAATCGGAGATTATCTCGAACCAGTGTGGAGTGGTCACCACCTCTACGTTCGTCTCGATACAGCAGACGTAATATCACCAAAAGGAGCCACGGCAAAATCCCTAGTTCCAAACCCCGACGGTTCACCAGCAACCTAGAGACAACCATGACATTCGTCTCGATACAGAGGACGCGATGCCAGCAAATGAAGCAAATGCCAAATTCCTAGTTTCAGGGTCTTAACGGCAAGTCATATAAAGCCTGAAAGACTATCGGAGATCATCCCACACCAGCGCGGAATGGTTATGACTCATCGGGGCTCTCCAAAATGAGCCTAGCCTCAAGTAAAAAGCGGCATGTAAAATTCCTAACGCTTGCTCTTCCGATGATCAAACTGCCAAGGAGGATTGCTTGAAGACGTCTTGTCCAGCCCCCGAAGGGATCAGAGACACGGCAGTCGCAGGGCTACTCGAACAGCATGATTGCCTATCGAGGAATATATCAGCTCATGCGACGGTACGACGGCCAAAACCCTAAGTACCACAGACCCTAACGGACTTCTGTCGTAAAGAGCAGAGGTTAACTGTGACGTTAGGATATTCTTATGAGATCTGCTCGATTCGTTTCGACTCGTGAGGAAATTGATGTCTTTGCGAGAACTTCTCGATTCGTCTCGACTCGTGAGATAAAGCCTTAGGCAGTAGGATTAAAAAACCTGTTTCCTAAGCACTGGGACCCTGCAAGTCGGCCCAAAACGGTCTCTTGCATACTATACAGGGGTCACACTCTCCAAATTCAAATCTCGACAAGGAGGGAAACAACCACTTACGAGTCCTCTCGACTTATAAGCGGAAAAACTCTCTTCTGAGATCTTTACGACTCTCAAGGGAAAACCCACTTAAGAATCCTCACGATTCTTAAGAAGAACTCACACCTATAGGATCCTCTCGACTTGTAGGGAGAAAACTCTGTATGAGACCCTCACGGCTCATAAAGTTGAAAAGTTTTAGATGGCAGATCTTAACCCTGTCTCTTAAGCCATCACCACCCTGCAAAGAGGTCAAGATGGACCATTTATGAGCCACACTTGCCAAAGCTACATGCCACTGAAATGGAGAAGCTACTCATGAGCGTATAAACTACTTCACGCCAGAGTAAGACATAAAAAAGGGAAGGGTGCGGCTCATGGGGATGAGGGTTTGGAACTATATCTCTTAAGAGTCGAGATTTGAGTCAATGATAAATGACGACGCTTGTGTCCGCTCGTTATCTTCTCAGATCAAGATTCTGAAAGTAATATACCAACCCGAAATTGGTCATACGCTATGCATTACTTTGCACTATTTCACCCACGTATATACTTACGTGGGCAAAGTAGTGGGGGGCATTTGTTCCCGCCGAAAATTTCTGCGCAGAAGAGTCCAAGGTATCAAATGGCAGTGATACGCTTAAGGAAATGTGAACCAATATCTTCCGGCCTGTATTTTGATAAGTTCCCGAAGGAGGAACTATTAAATTCTGATGGTATTGGAAGCATCTCGAAAAACCCTTCGATTTGATATATTATGGGCCTCATAATTCATCCGGGATCAAAAGTTATGAGGCATCACGTGTCCACACGTGATGGACCTTTAAGAACCCGCTGGTGGAGTTAAAAGATATAATAAAAACTTAGAAAACACCCCAATGGGGCATCACGTGACCATGGGTCACGTGCAGACACGTGATGGGCTTTTAAAACCTCTAAAATAATGAATAGAATTTAATTCTAAAAGTCAGAAAATACCTCAACGAGGTACCACGTGCTTACACGTAACCAATGGTCACGTGTTGACACGTGATGGTTAAAACAACAACATAAACAAGCGGCTGTTAAAGGAACCAATTTGGGGGTCACGTGCTCGCACGTGACCAAGGGTCACATGCCAGCACGTGACAGGCTTTGAAAGCCTTACAGTTTAATAGAATTAAAATTCTAAATTTCTCTAAAATCTTTTGAAATAGAATTAAAATTCTAAATTTCTCTAAATCTTTCCAAATGGAAAAGGATTATGGGGACCGTTGGATTAAAAATCCAATGGTGATTAAAGATCACCAATTTATGGAAAGATTTGATACAAGGAAAGATTTCCCTAAAATCTCACCGAAAATAACAAACAGAATATCTTTGGATTTAAAATCCAACGGTGAATAAAATTCACTGAATGATCTAAAGGATCATATTAATTATGAAATCAAATCAAATCTTTCATTTAGAGATTTGCTGAACAAATTGATTCTTTTCTTTCTCCTATAAATAGGAGCCAAGAAAAGAAGAGATGGGACCTTTTTTGGAGAGAAAAATAGAGAGAGGAGAATTTAATTCTCAAGAGGGAAGAAAAGAAAGGAGAATTTAATTCTCAACAAAGAAAACCCTAGGTGAGAAAAGGGAAAAAGATCAACTTCAAAAAGAGAATTTAATTCTCAAAATTTAAGAGTTTAACTCTTCTGCAAATAAAGAACTTAGTTCTTCTTCTAGTTGATGATCTGTACAGAGCACATCTCCCCATAGGATGAGAATTTAATTCTCATCGGGTCGAGATCCTGCCATGCAGATCCTAAACTTAGAAGGGGAATTGAGTTTTGAGAATTTAATTCTCCCAAACTCACAGGAATTTAATTCCTCCTAAAATGAAACTGGGGTTTGACCCTAATCAAGAATTTAATTCTTTTACATATCTGGGAATTTAATTCCTTTAAAAAGAAATTAGAGTCTTACCCTAAATAAGAATTTAATTCTTTCACAATAGGAATTTAATTCCTCCAAAACAAAATTAGGGTTTAACCCTACAGAGAATTTAATTATTAAAATAAAGAGACTTGAAAGATCTCCATGCACATAAAGAATATTGGTCACGTGATTACACGTGACCCCAATCCGCAGTGATCAGAAAAGAAGGAATAAAACCAGGGTCGCGTGTCCCCACGTGACCCCTAAAAAGATCCCCAAAAATAAAAAGGAAACAGCTTTGAGGCAATGCCTCACGTGCTCCCACGTGACTCCCAAAACACAGAAAGAAAAGCAAAGGGAATAAAAGCTTTGGACGCTCTCACGTGTTACCACGTAACCCCTCAGCAAGTGGTGTAATTATCGATGCATAAATCCCCATCACGTGCCAACACGTGATGCTCTAAAATAAAGATGAAAAGTGTTTAACACGTATTCACAGATTTGAGGATAAAACGAAAGGAGATCTGGCTCCACATTTAGGACGCCCTCACGTGTCCCCATGTGACCCCTAACAAATCCCTTTAATATCCAATGGATGGATGCCAATCACGTGCCCACACGTGATGGCCAGAAAATTAAAAGTTTTAAACACTTACCTGCAGAATAAAATAAGGGAAATCAGGGCGCTCTCACGTGTCCGCACGTGACCCCTCCCTCCTTAGTGTTTAACACTAATTGGAAAACTCTATTTGTAGTGTTTAACACTGATTTTCTTAGTGTTTAACACTAAATTGGAAAACTCTATTTGCAGTGTTTAACACTGATTTTCTTAGTGTTTAACACTAATTTGGAAAACTCTATTTGCAGTGTTTAACACTGATTTTCTTAGTGATTAACACTAATTGGAAAACTCTGTTCCCGGTGTTTAACACTGATTTGCTTTAGTGTTTAACACTAGTTTGAAATCTCTGCTACCAGTGTTTAACACTGATTTGCTTTTGTGTTAACACTAATTTGAAAGCCCTGTTGCTAACACTGATTATCTTTTAGTGTTTAACACTAATTTGCTAATCTTATTCCCAGTGTTCAACATTGTTGGTCTCTAGTGTTTAACACTAGCTTTAGCCAAATTTGCTAAGTTTCTAGAGGCAAAGCCTCTCCTTCAATGAGCCAACAGAGGACCAATATTTCAAACATAATTGGACTTAGCCCAAACTGGCCATAAGTCCTCAAATCATCTTGAACTGAGCACATCTGCTCTTTCAACCAACTCATTGGTTCAAGGGTACATCTCTGAACTCCTCTGATATTTGTCGTTGTAATCCTTCAACGTCTTCAGAGAGGTGATGGGTCCCGACAGCCATACATTTTATGGACCACTATGTCCTTAAACTGGTATTGGACCACCATGTCCCTAAACTGGAGATGGACCACCATGTCCCTAAACTAGCAATGGACCACTATGTCCCTAAACTGGAATAATAGAGCCCCAAATGCTCTTTTTTCGGATCTAAACAATCCCGTTTAAGTTGATCTTAGCCTTAAATATGGCTGACGTATCCTTAAACCTTCAAACAGACTTTAGTCCCAAATTGGACTATAGATTCCCCAATCAACTTTGGTTCAAGGGTACATCTCAGAACTCCTCTGACATCTGTCGTTATAATCGTTCAACGTCGTCAGAGAGGTGATGGGTCCCGATGGCCATACATGCAATGGACCTCTATGTCCCTAAACTGGAACAATAGAGCCCAAATGCTCTTTTGTCGGATCTAAACGATCCCGTTAAGTTGATCTTAGTCTCAAACTAGAATAACGTATCCTTAACAAACGTTTGAGTTGATCTTAGCCTCAAATATGGCTAACGTATCCTCAAACCAAAACCCCAAAACCAAATCTAAGAAAATACGGATTTGGACTAATCCACGTCCTACGGGCGACAACATAAATTAGTCTTCGTATACAATCCACGGGCAACCACAAACAAAACAAATACCTACGACACGAAATGACCAGCTGGAGAAGGAGAAAGTTGTTACCGCGATGCGGTAGCGTAATTAACTGCAGGGGCTTGCGCCTGCAGGGAAGAGCGTCCCCACAATCAAAAACCCCTCAAACGAGGGGGAATCTGACGAAGTCTACTACATTGGCCGCATCCATTTAAACCTTCGATACACGGTGCCATAAATCAACTTGGCATCTTCGGAGAGGTGGACGGATAGCACCTATTAGCATCTGCCCCAAATCTCAGGCAAGACGTTTATCGCGTCTCCACCATTCGGAGGGGAACACTCATACATGAAATCGTCGAATGCTATATCGACGACCTTGTGGTGAAAAGCAAATCATACGGGGAACATCTTGAGCATCTGAAGATCGTATTTCAACGCCTTCGGCAATACAACTTGAAGATGAACCCTCTTAAATGCGCGTTCGGGGTGTCCTTAGGTAAATTCCTAGGATTCATCGTCCGGCACCGAGGTATCGAGATAGATCCGTCAAAGATCAAGGCGATCATGGAGATACCTCCGCCAAGGACTCTCAAGCAATTGCGGTCTCTCCAAGGGAAGCTCGCGTATATTTGGCGATTTATAGCCAATCTCTTAGGCAAATGCCGTTCTTACAGCCACCTGATGAAGAAGGGAACCGCTTTCGTCTGGGATCGCAAATGCCAAAGTGCGCTTGACAAATCAAGCAATACTTGCAGAATCCGCCAGTACTGGCCGCTCCGGTCAAGGGAAAGCCTCTCATTCTGTTTACAACAGCCCTCGAAGGTTCTTTAGGCGCATTATGGGCACAGGAGAACGACCAAGGGAAAGAACGAGCCCTCTACTATTTGAGCCGAGTTCTACTGAGGGCAAAAAGAAATACTCCCCCATCGAAAAACACTGCCTGGCGTTGATCTTCGCGATAACAAAGCTCAGGCACTATGCGTTGGCGCATGAAGTCCGTCTCATTTTGAAGGTGGACCCCCTTAAATATTTAATGTCGAAGGCCATATTGACAGGGAGACTCGCTAAATGGGCCTTGCTCTTAATAGAGTTTTCAATAACCTATCAGCCTCTTAAGGCGGTGAAAGGCCAAGCCATCGCCGACTTCCTCGCTGAGCATCCGATACCGGCCAATTCCCCTCTGAATTGCGAGCTGCCAGACGAACATGCATTTGATGCGATCGACGGTAGTAATACCCGATGGGAACTCTATTTTGATGGAGCGTCTTCCATGAAGAAGCGCAAACAAAGCACCCCTATAATCAAATCGGGGGTAGGCCTCATCTTCGTAACTCCACAAGGAGGGATAATGCGCTTTGCTTTCTCCTTAACAGAGCCGAGGACGAACAATGAAGCCGAATACGAAGCTTTGATAGCAGGCCTTGAGATCGCCATCGACATGAGAATTGAAAACCTCCTCATATATGGAGATTCTCAACTGGTCGTCAGTCAAGTAAATGACGACTACCAAACGTGCAAACCCGAGCTGGTAAAGTATGGTGAGAGAGTACAGCAATTGCTAACTCAAATCCCCTCCTACATGCTGGAAAGCATACCGCGCGTGGAAAATAGCAAAGTAGATGCACTAGCTAAGCTCGCTAAAGAACTGGCCGACGAGAACCTCGATGACGTAAGAATCGTGGTACAAAGTCGTTGGGTGCTTGCCCCAGCAGAAATATCTCTGGAATTATCCGAAGAAAAGGGAGCGACTGAGCAAATGGCTATACAAATAAAAGACCAAGAAAAGGCTGAGGATTGGAGAGTAGCCTTTATGGACTACTTCAAATCCCGCCAAACACCTAAAGATGCGTCCTCAAGACATCAGCTTATGAAACGAGCTCTGTCTTTCGCCTTCGTCAATGATACTCTGTACAAGAGGTCGTTTGATTCTCTGTGGTTGAGATGTCTGGGACCTGAAGAGGCGAAAATAGTCGTTCAGGAAGTTCACGACGGACTCTGCGGTTCTCACCAAGCAGGCCTAAAGATGAAGTTGAAGATCAAATGGATGGGTTATTATTAGCCCACGATGATCCAGGAATGCCTCGAGTATGCAAAGCGGTGCCACTCGTGCCAAATTCATGGGGACTTTATCCATCAACATCCAAATCCACTACACCTGACGGTGGCTAGCTGGCCGTTCGAAATGTGGGGTACTGACATAATCGGCCCCATCGAATCAGCATCGTCCAGGGGACATCGATTCATTTTGGCGACGACTGATTACTTCTCTAAATGGGAAGAAGCAGTACCGCTGAGGGAAGTTAAGACGGAGAATATCCTCCATTTCTTCAAGACGCACGTCATTTATCGGTTTGGAACTCCGCGACGGATCATCTCCGATAACAGGCCAGCCTACAGAAGCCACAAAATCAGTCGCTTTGCACAACAACATAATATAGACTGGAGATACTCCTCAGTTTATAATCCCCGAGCTAACGGTCTAGCTGAGGCTTTCAACAAGACCTTGACGAAGATCGTGAATAAGATGGTGTCCCGAAATAAAAGGGACTGGCACGAGAGACTGCATGAAGCTCTCTGGGCGTATCAAACTACGTTCAAGACGGCCACGAACACAATGCCGTACGCGTTAGTATTCGGTATAGAAGCGGTACTCCCCCTCGAAATAGAGCTACCCTCTCTACGAGTAGCGGTTCATTACGAGCTAACGGACGAAGAGAATGCTCACCTTCGTCTTGAGGAGCTCGATGCCCTTGATGAAACCCGGCTCATAGCGCAACAAAATCTGGAGGCTTATAAAGCAAAGATGACGCGCTCATATGAAAGATTGATCAGGCCGAGGACATTCAGCCAAGGCGAACTCGTGCTAGTGGTCAAAAGACCTATGATCCCCAATCGCGCCAAGCGGGGAAAATTCGAGCCGACATCATAGACAAAGTCTACCAGGGTGGAGCCTATCTACTCATGGATATGCACGGTGAAAGGCCTTTTAGGCCAATAAACGGTCGCTCCCTAAAAAAGTACCACGCTTGACGAGTCACGGCCTAGGTCAATGATAGATGACGACGACTATGTTCGCTCGCTATCTTCCTAAGCCCAATATAAGTAGTATCCGGCCTTCTTCAACAACGGACCGAAACGTCCTTAAACTAACAACGGACCGAAACGTCTTTAAACTAATGATGGACCACTACGTCCTAAAACTAGCTGTTGACCAAGATGTCGATAAACTACGGTGGATTGCAACATCCCAAAGACGATACAAAAAAATAAAATAAAAAAAACAAAAAAAAAAGGTATGCCTCTAAGCAAAAAAGGGCACGGATGAAAACCCGAAAGGGCTCCGTGAGTAAAAACAGCGGGGCTACCGGCGAGTCTTGTGAAAACCTGAAAGGGCGCAACCTCGTTAGAAAAAAGAATAAAAAGAATTAAAAAAAGTGAAGACGGTATGTCCATAAGCAAAATGGGCACGGATGAAAACCCAAAAGGGCTTCGTGAGTAAAAACAGTAGGGCTACCGGCGAGTGTTTGTGAAAACCCGAAAGGGCGCAACCTCGTTAAAAGACACTTACAGGGTCCTCTCGACCTTGTAAGGAGAAACCACCCGTGTGGGATCCTTACAAATCACAAGGGAGCAACACACTTAAGGATCCACACGATTCCTAAGGAGAAATACACTTGCGAGATCCTCACGACTCGTAAGGAGAACTCTCTTATGGGACCCTCACGGCTCATAAGATTTGAAAGTCTTAAGTTACAGAGACCTGAACCTATTCTTAAGAAACCCCCACAACCTTCGATATTGCCCTACAAGTGGCTCAATACTGATCCTTGTATACAATCCACGGGCGCGAATAAACATTTCCCTAACAAAGTCCCACCCGTGACTAGGGATATGTCCATATGGTGAACAACCATTGTAAGTCCTCTCGACTTATAAAGAGAAGATCCTTTTGTAAGATCCTTACGACTTACAAAGGAACATGCACTTAGGAATCCCCACGATTCCTAAGGAGAAAACACACCTACGAGATCCTCACGACTTGTAGGGAGAAATACCTTTGTGAGACCCTTACGGCTCATGAAGTCGAAAGCATTAGTCGACAGCACCCTAATCCTGTTCGCTAAGCCACCCTTGATCGACATCGACAAAGGTAAATGATGATTCGCTCCTGGCAACATCCCAGTTGTTGCGATGCTGATGCCTGAACCAGTATCAAATTCCAAGTCCTTTCATGGCAAATGATGATTCGCTCCTGACAATATTCCAGTTGTAGCGATGCTGATGCCAAAATCGGTGTCTAATTTCTAGCTTGCAGCGAAAAGACAGCAAGCCACACATGCATACGAAATAGCCGAAATGATGGGGCAACTTGCAACAAAATCAGCAAGTAAAAATGTATACATGCAAAATAGCCAAAATGATTGGGCACCGCGAAAAATAGCCGAAATGATTGGGCAATCGCGACCTTCGCGATATAAAAGCTGAAATAATAGAGCATCGTGGAAATAAAATAATAATAAAAAAAATAATGAAAGAATGAAACTTTTTGCCCCACAGGTGAGATCACATCGATCCCTGTATACAATCCAGGGGCACAAACAAAGAGGGAACCATACCTTCCCAACAGGCTTCACCAGAAAGCGAAGCCAAATCTCGACGGTTCATAGACAACCTAGAGACAATCTCGACATTTGTCACAATACAGCAGACGAGATGTCAACAACGGCGTTCCTTCGCAGTCCAGCAGGATGCAGATGCAATGTCAACAGAAGACCTCACGGTCGAAACAAAGCGGAGTGACGGCAAAATCCCAGCTCCACCACAGCATTCGTCTCGATACAGCAGACGCAATATCAGCAAAAGTTTCCTTCCTCCAACAGGATCAGACATGACAAAACAAACGAAGCAAAGGCCAAATTCCTAGCTTTAGGGTCTTAACGGCAATTCATATAAAGCCTGAAAGACTATCGGAGATCATCCCACACCAGCGCGGAGTGGTTATGACTCATCGGGGCTCTCCAAAATGAGCCTAACCTCAAGTAAAAAGCGGCATGGCAAAATTCCTAACGCTTGCTCTTCCGACGGTCAAACTGCTTAGGAGAATTGCTTGAAGACGTCTTGTCCAGCACCCGAAGGGATCAGAGACACGACAGTCGTAAGGCTACTCGAACAGCAAGATCGCCTATCGAGGAATACATCAGCCAACGCGACGGTACGACGGACAAAACCCTAAGTACCACAGACCCTAACGGACCCTGTCGTAAAGAGCAGAGGTTAACTGTGACGTTAGGATATTCTTGCGAGAACTGCTCGATTCGTCTCGACTCGTGAGGAAATTAGCGTCTTTGCGAGAACTTCTCGATTCGTCTCGACTCGTGAGGAAAAGCCTTAGGCAGCGGGGATTAAAAAACCTGTTTCCTAAGCACTAGGGTCCTACAAGTCGGTCCAAAACGGACTCTTGCATACTATTCACGGACCACACTCTCCAAGGTCGAATCTCGACTAGGAGGGAAACAACCGCTTACGAGTCCTCTCGACTTGTAAGAGGGAAAATTCTCTAGTGAGATCCTTACGACTCTCAAGAGAAAACACACTTAGGAGTCCTCACGACCCCTAAGGAGAAAATACACCTATGAGATCCTCTCGACTCGTAGGGAAAAAAGTCTTTATGAGACCCTCACGGCTCATAAAGTTGAAAAGCCTTAGGTAGCAGACCTGAACCTGCTTCCTAAGCCATTACTATTCCCCAAAGTATTCAAGACAGGATGTGCTATATCACCTACAGGCTACGCTTACTTAAGGAATATGCCAATAACAATGCAGCAAATAAAAGGAAAGGGGCAAAAGATTTGTCATTCATACTCGGAAAATTCTTACATCAATGAAGAAAATAAACAAAGACATTATCCAAATGATTACAACGGCAAAACCTCGAATCCCGGACATGGATTGAGGAACTCAAAAGTGACCTTGTCCAAGACTTTCCAAGCCTGGCAAACCATCTTAGTGTGCTTCCTTTCGCGAGCACGGGCGTCGGGATCCCCACTGATGTCCTTCACCCTTCGATAGGCAGCAAGAATGGCGGACTGTTGAAAGGCCTGGTGCAACAGATCGGCAAGATCGTCTCGCCGTCTCTTGGAGATTAGGTTCATCAAATACACCGAGTGCACCTTATCTTCAGCAACATCTAATGCCCCAAGTGGCACACCGGTACAGAATAAGGGAAGCGCTTCCCAGATGGCTCCCACGATAAGCTTCAAGAGCGAGGAACGCCGGGGAAGCAGTTGACCGTTATATGCGTCGAAGCGACTCATAATTTCGGCACACTCGGCGTTTGTAAATTCCAGGTTCTGGGAACGACCGAGTCGGCGGATGTCTCCGTAAGAGATGATTTCATCGAGATCGTACATGTAGGCATCCATTACTCCTGTAAAAGAAAAGCAGCAACATTTGCAGACAGACTGATTAAGCAAAACAATATAATTCATCGAAAAATAAAATGCCATCTTTAACCTCCAAGATCCATGAAAAACTCCTAAGAGTTCTTCTATATGATTTGGAAGTCGCAAAGCTCCATTCATGAATTAAGAAAATACAAGGAAAATCTTTTAAAGAGCACTGCCTTATTAATGGAACCCTAATAGGGTTCTCTTTAGTTCTCTTTAGATCCCTTTAGACCTATAGAGCAAAGCTCTGCTAAGTGAAACCCTAAATGGGTTTTTTTTAGATCAGGGATCTATTGAAAGCAAGGCTCTTAAAATTAATTTAATCTAATCTAATTTTTACCTAAAAATTCTCTAGAGTTTGAACTCTTAAAAGTGCTTAAGCAAAAGAGCAATGCTCTGAACAGGAGATAATTCTCAAGGAGGAGATGAAAATCATCTAAAGGGACCCAAGGTCCTATTTATAGGCATTTGAGAGCCGTTTCAACTTCCAAAAGTTGGCGCAACGGTTGGAATTCTGCCACCGCTGCGCTCACGTTTGGAGCCACGTAAGCACAATGGTGGGGGGCATTTGTTTACCCCAATCAGAGCAAAGCTCTGTTCAAATTCCAAGGCGGGAAATGAACCAACGCTTCTGTTTTCCCCAATCAGAGCAAAGCTCTGTGTCAATTTCGAAAACTCAAAAATTGAAGCAACGCTTCAGATTCCTTGCGCTGCGCGCAGAACGCCACGTGTCGAAAAAATAGACACGCCAGCGCAAGGGGCTCTGCGCCTGTTCAGTTGATAAAACTGCACATTTGTTATTACATTTTTCCTACTATTTCCATATTAAAAAAAGGTCTTTATTATAATATATCATACATATGAGGGTTTATGTGTAAAAATACTATTTTCCATGTGTTGATATATTATAATTAGAATTTGGTAGGAAATTGTATGCAAATAATATCATTGACCAAATCCTAGTAGAACAAACTCTACTAAATATTATTTAAGTTGTTGTGCAGAATTTTTCCAAGTTGTGCAGAATTTTTCAAGACTAAAATCAAGAAAATCAAGTTGTTAAAGAAAACTTGCCTAATTAAGAAAGCAAAACTTGGAGATCAAGTTTGGCAGCAGCTACGAGAAGATTTCAAAGATCCAAAGATTCCAGAGAACTCCACGTGCTAAGTAGAGAAATACCCCAAAAAGAAAATCAAAGGACATGATTGAATGGCCGCGGATCCGCGGCCATACCCCCCTTGGGCCGCGGATCCGCGACAAGATTTAGGAGATAGAGGTTGCAATTTTTGTGGAGAAATCTCTGCTATTATTTACCTAATTTGGAAGCAAAGGTTTCTGGCTTTGGACTATAAATATGAACCGAGAGCCTCTTGGAAAAATCATCAAGCCGACGAGATCACGAAGTCCAAGACGGCTCACGCATCAAGGCTGATCATCAACTGTTCGTCTACCTCCTTGGAAGAGATCGAGAAGCAAACTAGTATTTGTAGTCATTTTCTAAGGGATCAAAGTGTAATGAATATTGTTAATTAATAAAGATAGCTCTTTTTCTTATTCTATTTCTTCGTAGTTTAATTAAGCATTTTCTCTCCATCTCTTTTTCTCCCAACATGCGCGAGTAATTCTCCGCTTGTTAGGGTTCGTAGGATTAGGTTAGGTTAATGGATGATGAACATCCCTAAACCCTTTTTAAGTCCTATAAAGTTTATGAACTTTATCAAAAGAATCATTAACATCCTAATCGGGTGCGCTAACAGCGCCCAAGGCAGCATACCCCAATCAGAGCAAGGCTCTGTTTTAAAATTCAAATTTTAAATAAAGGAAGCAACGCTTCAGATGACCTGCGCTCTGCGCTGCGCGACACGTGTCAGCGCAGTTGCGCTGCGCTCTGCGCTGCGCGACACGTGTCAAACGCAGGTGCGCTTGCGCCAACTGTGCCAGAATTTAAACAATAAAATTTTGGAAAGATCTTTCTAATCTTGTTAAAACAAGAAGATTATCTTCTGTAAAACAGAAGCCCTAGGATCAAAAATCCAGCGGTGGGGAAGCATCTCTAAATCAATCAGAGAAAGATCTCTTTAACTGATTTAACAAATCAATTGGTACTTTATAAAAGCCCCTGGACTCCAAGTCTAAAAGAGGAGACACAGAGATAGAGATACATAGCTTTTCTAAAAAAACTTTGAGAAGAATTCAAAGAGAAAGAAAAAAGATAAACCTTTGAATAAAAGAAGAAATTATTCTAAAAAGATCAATGATCTAAGAATAAGATCAAGATCTTGGATAAAAAAAAATAAAAAAGAAGTAATCTACTTCATGATTAGATCTTTTGATCTATATAAAGGCATTGCCTTTTGATAAGAATCAGAACCATTGGTTCTTGAAATCTTTGAAAAAAGAAAAAACTTGTTTTCATTGATCTAAATTTGATCAAGATATTAAACAGCGCCTTGCACTTTTGAAATTTGCACTGTTGCGCTCCTTGGATTGGCGCAAGCCACCAGAGAGCGCCACGTGTCAATCACAGAACAACTGCGCCTTGCGCTTCGAAAAATAGAGCACTGCTCTCTTGGTTTGGCGCAAGTCACCAGAGCGCGCCAAGTGTCAGCAGCGTACTAGCGCAGCGTACTGGCGCAGCGCACTGCGCTAACAGACTTGCGCTCACCAGCGCGTGACACGTGTCACCTCCACATGAATTTGCGCCTTGCGCTCCTCAATTGGCGCAAAGCGCCTGGCAAGCCACGTGGGACACTGTCAGAACATTTAATGCAGTGCATTATTAAAAAGGGCAGAGCCCAATTAAAAGGTCTATCAGACCAAATAAAAAATGCAGTGCATTATTAAAAAGGGCAGAGCCCAAATAAAGGCATGACAGGTCAAACACAAATAAAATGTTAAAAAATTTCAAATGGACTTAACCCAATTTTGGCCGTAAGTCCTCAAATTAAATTGAACTGAGCATAACTGCTCTCTCAAATCAATTTACATCCGGTTCAAGGGTACATCTCTGAACTCCTCTGATATTTGTCGCTGTAATCCTTCAACGTCGTTAGAGAGGTGGCGGGTCCCGACAACCACATATTGCTACGGACTGTGGGGTCCTTAAACTCATGGACTAATGCGTCCTTAAACCAATATTCGTCCCTAAAATGGAAATGTTGGACCACCATGTCCCTAAACTGGTAATACGGACTGTGGGGTCCTTAAACTCATGGACTAATGCGTCCTTAAACTAATATTCGTCCCCAAAATGGGAATGATGGACCACCATGTCCCTAAACTGGTAATACGGATTGTGGGGTCCTTAAACTCATGGACTAATGCGTCCTTAAACTAATATTCGTCCCCAAAATAGGAATGTTGGACCGAAATGTCCTTAAACTAATATTCGTCCTCAAAATGGGAATGTTGGACCCCCATGTCCTTAAACTGGCAATCAACCGCAATGTCTCTAAACTAAACAATAGAGTCCAAATGCTTTTTTGTTGGATCTAAATGATCCTGTTAAGTTGATCTTAGTCTCAAATTAGACTAACGTATCCTTAACAAACTGTTAAGTTGATCTTAGCCTCAAATATGGCTAACGTATCCTTAAAAACCTTCAAACAGACTTTAGTTCCAAATTGGACTATAGATCTCTCAACCAACTTTGGTTCAAGGGTACATCTCTGAACTCCTCTGATATCTGTCGTTGTAATCCTTCAACGTCGTCAGAGAGGTGACGGGTCCCGACGGCCATACGATCAATAGACCACTATGTCCCTAAGCTGGCAAACAGACCACTATGTCCCTAAACTAGAACAATAGAGTCCCCAAATGCTCTTTGGTCGGATCTAAACGATCCCGTTAAGTTGATCTTAGTCTCATATTAGACTAACGTATCCTTAACAAATGTTTAAGTTGATCTTAGCCTCAAAAATGGCTAACGTATCCTTAAACCAAAACCCCAAAACCAAATCTAAGAAAATACGGATTTGGACTAATCCACGTCCTGCGGGCGACGACATAAATTAGTCTCCGTATACAATCCACGGGAGACCACAAACAAAACAAACACCCACGACACGAAGTGAACATCTGGAGAAGGAGAAAGTTGTTACCGCGATGCGGTAGTATAATTAACTGCAGGGGCTTGCGCCTGCAGGGAAGAGCGTCCCCACAATCAAAAACCCCTCAACCGAGGGGGAATCTGACGAAGTCTGCTACATCGGCCGCATCCGTCTAAACCTCCGATACACGATGCCATAAATCAACTTGGCATCTTCGGAAAGGTGGACGGATAAAACCAAATAGCATCTGCCCCGAATCTCAAGCAAGACGTCTCTACGTCACGCCGTCATTCGGAGGGGAACAATACCCTGCTCAGCCATCCTTAGCAGGCCACTCACGGCCCCTCCCGCGCCGAGGATCAAAGCCCTCGCCAAAAGGAATCGAGCAGCTACCCTGCTCGGCACCATCCCTAGCAGGCCACTCACAGCCCCTGCCGCGCTAAGGATCAAAGCCCTCGCAAGGGGCAACTGAGCCCGCCCTTGCTCGGTTATCCCTGGCTGGTAGCTCCCTATCCCAAATAAACCAGGGATCAAAGCTCTCGCCAAGAGGCACCGAACGGCTACCCCGCTCGGCACTATCCTTAGTAGGCCACTTACGGCCCCTCCAACAACTAAGGAACATGAACTCAACAAGTGGCATCCGTTCTATCAACATCTTAGCGATCTCCACGTCGACTTCGGGGACATGGAGATACCGTCTTCCCGCCGATCCTCACGCACTCGGTAAATGATCAGAGTCAAGTCGACGGGTAATCGCTAGACAAGGAACATGCCGACCATAAAAGCAGTACTGTGCAGATATAAGTGTCTACCAACAAAAGGAAGTACAAGAAAAAACACCACTGCAAAAATGAAAAGTCTTTATTCAAAGATCTAAAAATCTTTACAAGGTTATTGTAGGCTCCCCAGCCTTACAAAAATGCCCGAAGGCCTACAAAATACCTGACGCAACAAAGAAAAGACAAAGAGAAGACGAGGGGCTTCAGGCCCAGGGCCGGGTGCGATACCGATGAGCTCGACGTCCACCACGACTGGGGATGCGTCCGTCGCAGGAGCCTCGGCGTCGCCCTCGCCGAGAGTCCTATTCCCCTCCGAAAGACGCGGCGGAGACATGGGCGTCTTGCCTGAGATTCGGGGCAGATACTATTTGGTTTTATCCGTCCACCTCTCCGAAGATGCCAAGTTGATTTATGGCACCGTGTATCGGAAGTTTAGACGGATGCGGCCGATGTAGCAGACTTCATCAGATTCCCCCTCGCTTGAGGGATTTTTGATTATGGGGACGCTCTTCCCTGCAGGCGCAAGCCCCTGCAGTTAATTACGCTACCGCATCGCGGTAACAACTTTCTCCTTCTCCAGAATTTCACTTCATGTCGTGAGTGTTTTTTTTTGTGGTTGCCCGTGGATTGTATACGGAAACTAATTTATGTCGTCGCCCGTAGGACGTGAATTAGTCCAAATCCATATTTTCTTAGATTTGGGTTTGGGGTTTTGGTTTAAGGATACGTTAGCCCTATTTAAGGCTAAGATCAACTTAAACTTTTGTTAAGGATACGTTAGCCTAATCTCCAGACTAATATCAACTTAACGGGATCGTTTGGATCCGACAAGAGAGCAATTGGCTCTATTGTTTAGTTTAATGACATTGCGGTCGATTTCCAGTTTAGGGACATGGTGGTCCATCATTCCCATTTGGGGACGAACAGTAGTTTAAGGACATTTCGGTCCAACGTTCCCATTTTGGGACGAATATTAGTTTAAGAACGTTTCAGTCCAACATTCTCATTTTGGGACGAATATTAGATTAAGGACGTTTCGGTCCACGAGTTTAAGGACCCCCGCAGTCCGTATCGATATGTGGTTGTTGGGACCCGTCACCTCCCTGACGACGTTGAGGGATTATAACGACAAATATCAGAGGAGTCCGAAGATGTACCCTTGAACCAGGTATAAATTGATTTAAGAGAACAATCATGCTCGGTCAATTTAATTTGAGGACTTACGGCCAGAATTAGGCTAAGTCCAGTTGAGAATGTTCAACATTTTTATTTGTGGTTGGCCTGTTAGGCCTTGGCTTGGGCTTTACCCTTTGTTTAATAATGCATAGCATTAATCTTGGTCTCTGTTGGACCTTTATTTGGGCTCTGCCTCTTTTTAAATGATGCACAGCATCTGTTTTGGTCTGACAGACCTTTGTTTGGGCTCTGCCCACTTTTTTTTTTAGAATAATGCATGGCATTTTATTAGGCCTGTTAGGCCTTTTTTAATTGGGCTCGGCCCTTCTCTTCAATAATGCAGTGCATTAATTATTTGACACTGGCCATATGGCCTGTCAGGCGCTTTGAGCCAATTAATGAGCGCAAGCGTATATGGAGGTGACACGTGTCACGCTCTGGTGAGCGCAAGCGCAGTGCGCTGCGCTGTTGACACGTGGCGCGCTCTGGTGAGTTGCGCCAGTTTAAGAGAGCAGTGCTCTATTTTAAAAGCGCATAGGAGCTGACACGTGGCGCTCTCTGGTGAGTTGCGCCAGTTTAAGAGAGCGGTGCTCTATTTTAAAAGCGCATAACGCAAGTTGTTCTGGAGCTGACACGTGGCGCTCTCTGGTGGCTTGCGCCAACCCAAGAGCGCAACAGTGCAGATTTACAAGTGCAAGGCACTGTTAATTATCTTGATCCAATTTTGGATCAAAGAAAAGAATCTTTTAAGATTCCAGAACCAAGGGTTCAACAAAAGGCAATGCCTTTACGTAGATCCAATGATTTGTGAAGTAATATTTCTTTTTATCTTTTTGTGATTGATCTTTTTGATCTTTTTTTTTTTCCTTTTTTATTGAAGATCTTGATCTTGTTCTTAGATCATTGATCTTTATAGAAGAAAATTCTTCTTTATTTAATGGTTTTTACCTTTTTTTCCTCTGAGTTCTTCTCAAAATTTTCTTTAAAAGAGTTCTCTGTTTTTCTCTCTGTCCTTTAGACTTGGAGTCTTAGTGGCCTTTATATAGTGCCAATAGATTTGTTAAATTAGTTAAAGAGATCTTTCTCTGAGTGATTTAGGGATTTTTCCCCACCGTTGGATCTTTGATCCAAGGGCTTCTGTTTTACAGAAGAGAATCTTACTGTTTTAATAAGATCAGAAAGATTTTTCAGAATTTTTCTGTTTGGCGCAAGCGCACCTGCACTTGACACGTGTCGAGCAGCGCAGAGCGCATCGCAACTGCGCTGCCACGTGTCGCGCAGCGCAACTGCGCTGCCACGTGTCGCGCAACGCAGAGCGCAAATCAGCCGAAGCGTTGCTTCTTTTATTAAAGTTTGAATTTTAAACAGAGCCTTGCTCTGATTGGGTGTGCTGCCTTGGGCGCTGTGCTCCCTGCGCTGGCGTGTCTGATTTTGACACGTGGCGCTCTGCGCGCAGCGCAGGGGATCTGAAGCGTTGCGTCATTTATTTTAACTTTAATTTTCACTTCAATTTCAAAACAGAGCTTTGCTCTGATTGGGGGAAATAGAAGCGTTGCTTCATCTTCCGCCTTGGAATTTGAACAGAGCTTTGCTCTGATTGGGGTAAACAAGTCCCTTCCCCGGTAGGGCTCCCAGGGGCATCCCCCTGCTCATCGTCCCCGCGGGGATATTCCGCTCGGAGCTCTTCACCAGCAAACTCTGGCACTTGGGCCTTGACGGCATCGAGAGCCTCGTGCCAGATGAGGTGGGTGGCCGAGGCTAGGACGGTGTAGAATTGCTCTGACTTCTGGAAGTTCTCCCCGGCCTGCGCCGCCCTGAGGTCGGCTCTCTTCGCCGCCTCCACCGCAGCCCCCAACTCCTTTCAAAGGGTGCTCACTGACTTCCTCATGGTGCGACGAGCACCTTGGAGCCCTGAAGCTTGGCCTCGGTGGCCTGGGCAGCCTCGCGGAACCGGTCCACCTCTTGCTTCGAGGCCGCCACCTCCTGCTTCGCCGCCGCCGCCTCCTGCCTCCCGGCAGCCACCTCGCCCTCAAGGGCAGCGACCCTCGCCATTGCCGCCTCCAGCTCCCGCTTTGAGCTCTCTCCCAACGAGGAGAGCTTGCCCACGGCTCGCATCGCCGGGGCTATATCCTCCACCTCCATCCGGGCGACGATAGCGATGTGCTGGCGGACACGAAGAAATCGGAGGGGGGTCAGAAAGAAAAAGGGGCACCAAATCTCGCAAACAATGAGACGATGTACGAGCGCTAACATGCAGGGCCTCTTGGGCGATGGACGCCAGTTGAGCCTTCAGCGTCTCCCCATCGACCCGGCCCCCGGTCGACCTCTCCATGTCGTGCAACAAGCTGTCAGCGACGGAAAGCCCCGAAGGCACCTCGAAGCGGATCTCCTCCTCGTCCACCAAGATGGGAGAGGCCAGGGACGGCGGAACTGTTCGGGGGAACCTTTTAAGAGACGACGGCGGAGAGCTCGTCTCCACCTCCGAAGCTCAGGCGTCCTCTTCCCGGGCCCTCTTTCTGCTCGACACCTGGCTGGGCCCCGGGGCGCGATCCGCACTCGAGTGCTGGGGCGGGACGGCTGCTGGGGAAGCCGAGACCGACGTCTGACGGGAAGAACTGGTCCCTCCAGCCTTCGACCCCTTCTTCGACTTGCGCATAGCTGCTCGGAGGAGGTCCGCGTCCATGGTTTCTGCACAAGGCAAGATATAGTGGAATCAGTGACACAAGCAAAGTAAAAACAAATACCAGCTTTTATCTTACCGACGAACGAGGTGGGGCTAAGCCCGGCCCAACTGAGGGCCCGCTCAGAAAGCAGCACATCAGCCCCAGGAATAGGCTCCCACGCCGCCACTCTCGCCGCATCGGGGTCATTGGACGGATTTCCCTGCCAGCGCCTATCCCTAGACCACTGGATGGGTACGGGCTAGTCCTCACCCTCTGGCGGCCCGACGAAGAAAAACTTCTTCTTCCAATCATGGATGGAAGAAGGCAGGACGACAACCCCTGACCCGGCTACACTCACCCGCCGTTTCCTAAAAGAGAGGTAAACCCACATCGGGTCGCCCGCATGAGTTCTGGGGTGACTTTTATAAATAAGGGAGGAGGCGAGGAAGGACAGGCTAAAGGGATCGTCTGCAACTTCAGCCGGACCAGGAACCCAAGGAGAATTCTCCAGGAGTTCGGCACCAGCTGGCCCAGGGCTAACCCAAAATATTTTAACACAGCTATAACCTCGAGAGAGAAAGGCAGGCGCATTCCGGCCCAGAGGGCTTCTAGGTACAAGGCTATCTCTCTACCCCTCACCTGATTTGCCCTCTCTCCTTCCTCGGCCAATCGCAGCGTGTAGACGGAGGGAATATGGAAACGAGCACGAGCGGTGGTAAGCTCGTCCTCATATCTTACTGAGGACGACGCACCGGGCGCGTCCGCCGCCACCGCTCCCAAAACCGCCCCAGACGCACGCCCCCGGGGAGATGATCTGACCCCAACTTCCCGTGGGGGCTCCAACCCAGGGGAAGAATCCCTCGTATCTACCCCTACGACATCTACAAACTCCTCAAAACAAGACATCTAACCTGATGGGAAGAAATCCTTGAGAAGAGAAAACGCTGAGATCCGACCTAAAGGGGAGAGCGCCGAGCTAACAAAACTCAGAATGAGAAAATGTGAAGAGAGAGATCCCAAATCAGGCCTCCCCTCGATTTATACAGCCGGCGTCATCATCCAACGGCAACGGCCGACTCCCTCCAAAACGGTTCGCTGCACTCAACGGCCATGATCGTTCCACCTGTCACAAGCACATTGGCAGCGTCCCATCGGATGCCAGAAGCCTGCGGCACGTCACATCAGCCAACCGGCGCCCGACACGTGGCCCGTCGCTTCACCAAAGAACACACGATCTGGCGCACCCTCTTTAGTGAAAAAGATCTCGTCTTGATTCGCTGGCCTCATCTAGAAAAGACAACCAATAGCCCAGAGACACGCCCGACGATATCTTCGGAAAGGAGCTCACCTCGGGTGAGCCGACCAACCACTCTCGACCCGACCCATCAGCCGGTCGGGATGAGAGTGGGGGGCTAATGATGATGCTCGATATCGGTGGTCTCCCAGATCAGGACACGTGGCAAATGACGTGTCCCAGAGTATGCAAGAAAGGACCTGTAGTGGTCGACCAGGCCACTCCTGTGCCCGTCCTACAAGCAAACGCTGGCTCACCTCAGAGCCCCCAATACAATTAGCATCCTCAGCCCCATAGCTCATCTCCGAGCTATCATAGGCCCGAGCCTCCTCGGCCCTCTCAGCTCGCCTCCGGGCTCAAGCAGAACCAAGATACATCGGCTCTCCCGTTCCTCCACGAGCCCTTCCGCTGAGGTCATCTTCTTCGGTCTCATCGATCGACCAACAGCACCGCTTGCAGGCGTAACCGCCATCCCACGAATCTCTCCATGCGCATGATCTCCACCGGCCACATCCCACGTTCCACTCCACCATAATCCCCCATTAACGAGGCTGTCTCGCCATTAATGGGAGGTCCCCCTCATCAAGCAGGCGTGACGTCGGGAGCGTAACGGCCGACGTGATTCTCGCGCCTGCCTCACCTGCTCCCACCGCTATATAAGCCCCTCTGCCAGACGATCGAGGTAAGCCATTTTTACGCCACTAAGCCGTTACTCTGCTTGTATCTCTAGCCTAACTTAATCGTCGGAGGGTCCTCGGTGGCACAACCACCCCAGGACTTCCTTACAGGTAACTCGGCAACCACAACCTCAACCCATTGAGATCCACACGCTTCGGGAGTGACAGTGTCCAGATCAAATCTCAACCACCCATCGCCGCCATCAGCAGATCAACGGAAGGCAACATCTGAAGGAGATCTCAGGCTCCTTTCAGAGCAATGTAAATTTTTCTAAAAAGTCCTTTTCATTCGAATAACATAAAGGGATCAATAGAGCATTGCAGAAAAGAAAAAGAATTTTATTCATTCAAGGGGTACTATAGGCTCCTCATCCGTACATAAAAAAAAAGAAGAAAGGAAAATTACAATAGCGGGGGAACAGGGTGTAGAGAATACTGCTCGTGGTACTCTAACGATATTTCCGCCAGCCGAGCCCTCGCAGCATCCAGCCTCTGCTTTCGATCCCCTCCACGAGCGTCGGCATTGAGCCTCAATTGATAGCACTCAAGGACAAGCGCTTCCGAGCGATTGAGCCGGCTCGCAGAGATCAGACCGAAACGCCTCAGAGACCTCAGCTTGCCAATGTCCTCATCCCTCAGCCGCTCGGATAAGGGGTTGTAGAGCCCCGGCGATGCCCTCCAGATGGAGTACATCAGCAGCTGGAGGAGCGAGGAACGCTGGGGGAGCAGTCGGCCAAAGTGGTCCTCGATCGTGCCTATAACCAACTGCACCGTGTCCTCGGTGCAGTACGGGTCATAGAGGTACACATCCTCAAAGTTTATGATGTATTCGATGGTGAAGGGGAAGTCCTGCATCTTTGCGTTTTGGGTGTGATGAAAGGAGCATCAACAATCTCTCCGTTTTTTAGCCCACAATGCCCCCGGAGTTCAACGGTTGCCCGCGACGGTGCGGCAGACATCGCGCCGCTCGATGCAAAATCGAAACGACGCGGCCCTGGCACTTCGCCTCCTCCACGCGTTCGTGACATGTGTCACTCCCGATGGTCCATCTTCTCAAACCCTCACCAAGAGGCAGCCGAGCAGCTACCCTGCTCGGCTATCCCTGACTGGTAGCTTCTCTACCCCACAACGCCAGGGATCAAATCCCTCACCAAGAGGTAGCCGAAAACTACCCTGCTCGGCTATCCCTGGCTGGTAGCTTCCCTACCCCACAATGCCAGGGATCAAAGACCTCACCAAGAGGCAGCCGAGCAGCTACCCTGGACGGCTATCCCTGGCTGGCAGCTTCCCTACCTCAACGAACCAGGGATAAAGCCCTCACCAAGAGGCAGCCGAACAGCTACCCTGCTCGGCTATCCCTGGCTGGTAGCTTCCCTACCTCAATGAGCCAGGGATCAAAGCCCTCGCCAAGAGGCAGCCGGGCAACTACCCTGCTCGTCTATCCTTGGCTGGTAGCTTCCCTACCTCAATGAGCCAGGGATCAAAGCCCTTGCCAAGAGGCAGCCGGGCAGCTACCCTGCTCGGCTATCTCTAGCTGGTAGCTTCCCTACCCCACAACGCCAGGGATCAAAGCCCTCACCAAGAGGCAACCAAGCAGCTACCCTGCTTGGCTATCCCTGGCCGGTTGCATCATTACCCCACAACGCCACGGATCAAAGCCTTCGCCAAGAGGCACCGGGCAGCAACCCTTCTCGGCCATCCTTAAGGACAAAAAGTCCTCGCCAAGAGGCACCGGGCAGTAACCCTGCTCGGCCATCCTTAGTAGGCCAATAACGGCCCCTCCCACGCTAAGGATGAAAAGCCCTCGCAAGAGGCAACCGAACCCGCCCTTGTTCGGTTATCCCTGGCCGGTAGCTCCCTACCCCAACAAACTAGGGATCAAAGTCCTCACAGAGGAAACCGGACCTGCCATTGTTCGGTTATCCCTGGCTGGTAGCTCCCTACCAAACCACGGATCAAAGCCCTCGCCAAGAGGCACCGGGCAGCAACCCTGCCCGACCCATCCTTAAGGATCAAAGCCCTCGTAAGAGGCAACCAGGCCCGCCTTTGCTCGGCACCATCCCTAGCAGGCCACTCACGGCCCCTACCGGGCTAAGGATCAAAGCCCTCGCAAGGGACAATCGAGCCCGTCCTTGCTCGGTTATCCCTGGTTGGTAGCTCCCTACCCCAAATAAACCAGGGATCAAAGACCTCGCCAAGAGGCACCGAGCGGTTACCCCGCTCAGCACTATCCTTAGTAGGCCACTTAAGGCCCCTCCAACAACTAAGGAACATGAACTCAACAAGAGGCATCCGTTCTATCAATGTCTTAGCGATCTCCACGTCGACTTCGGGGCCATGGAGATACCGTCTTCCCGTCGATCCTCGCGCACTCGGTAAATGATCAGAGTCAAGTCGACGGGTAATCGCTAGACAAGGAACATGCCGACCATAAAAGCAGTACTGTGCAGATACAAGTGTCTACCAACAAAAGGAAGTACAAGCACAAACACTACTGCAAAAACGAAAAGTCTTTATTCAAAGAGCCAAAAGTCTTTACAAGGGTATTGTGGGCTCCCCGGCCTTACAAAAATGCCCGAAGGCCTACAAAATACCCGACACAACAAAAGAAAAGACAAAGTGAAGACGAGGGGCTTCAGGCCCCGGGGACGGGCGCGATACCGATGAGCTTGACGTCCACCAAGACTGGGGATGCGTCCATCGCAGGAGCCTCGGCGTCGCCCTCAGCCGAGAGTCCCTTCCTGGGTAGGGCTCCCAGGGGCATCCCCCTACTCATCATCCCCGCGGGGATATTCCGCTCGGAGCTCTTCATCAGCAAACTCCGGCACCCTGGCCTTGACGGCGTCGAGAGCCTCGTTCCAGATGAGGGTGGTGGCTGAGGCTAGGACGGTATAGAACAGCTCCGACTTCTGGAAGTTCTCCACCGCCTGCGCCGCCTTGAGGTCGGCTCTCTTCGTCGCCTCCACCGCAGCCTCCAACTCTTTTCGAAGGGTACTCACTGACTTCTTCATAGTGCCGACGAGCACCTCGGAGCCCCGAAGCTTAGCCTCGGCGGCCTCGCGGAACTGGGCCACCTCTTGCTTCGAGACCGCACCCTCTTGATTCGCTGCCGCCGCCTCCCGCTTTGCGGCCGCTACCTCCTGCCTCCCAGCAGCCGCCTCTCCCTCAAGGGCAGCAACCCTCGGCACCGTCGCCTCCAACTCCCGCTTCGAGCTCTCTTCCAACGAGGAGAGATCGCCCGCGGCTCGCATCGCCGGGGCTATATCTTCTACCTCCATC
The DNA here is from genome assembly GCA_030015575.1 of Agapanthus africanus. Classification (NCBI taxonomy): domain Eukaryota; kingdom Viridiplantae; phylum Streptophyta; class Magnoliopsida; order Asparagales; family Amaryllidaceae; genus Agapanthus; species Agapanthus africanus. Next base: position 699,101,561 of record CM057340.1, read on the forward strand.
CGGGTGACGATAGCGACGTGCTGGAGGACCTGAAGAAATCGGAGGAGGGTCAGAAAGAAAAAGGGGCACCAAGTCTCGCAAACAATGAGACAATGTACGAGCGCTAACTTGCAGGGCCTCTTGGACGATGGACGCCAGTTGAGCCTTCAGCGTCCTCCCATCGACCTGGCCCCCGGCCGACCTCTCCATGTCGTGCAGCAAGCTGTCAGCGATGGAAAGCCCCGAGGGCACCTCAAAGCGGAGCTCCCCCTCGTCCACCAAGATCGGAGAGGCCGGGGACCGCGGAACTGTTCGGGGGAACCTCTTAAGAGACGACGGCGGAGAGCTTGTCTCCACCTCCGAAGCTCGGGCGTCCTCTCCCCGAGCCCTCTTTCTACTTGGCACCTGGCTGGCCCCCGGGGCGCGATCCACACTCGAGAGCTGAGGCGGGACGGCTGCCGGGGAAGCCAGGACCGATGTCTGACGGGAAGAGTTGGCCCCTCCATCCTTCAACCCCTTCTTCGGCTTGTGCATAGCTGCTCGGAGGAAGCCCGCGTCCATGGTCTCTGCACAAGGAAAGATATAGTGGAATCAGCGACACAAGCAAAGTAAAAACAAATATCAGCTCCTAGCTTATCGACGAACTTGGCGAGGCTAAGCCCGGCCCAACTGAGGGCGCGCTCATAAAGCAGCACATTAGCCCGAAGAATAGGCTCCCACGCCGCCACTCTCACCCCGTCGGGTCATTGGACGGATTTCCCTGCCAGCACTATCCCTAGACTACTGGATGGGTACGGGCCAGTCCTCACCCTCTGGCGGCCCGACGAAGAAAAACTTCTTCTTCCAATCATGGATGGAAGAAGGTAGGACGACAACCCCTGACCCGGCTACATTCCCCCGCTGTTTCCTAAAGGAGAGGTAAACCCACTTCGGTCGCCTGCATGAGTTCCGGGGTGGCTTTTATAAATAAGGGAGGAGGCGAGGATGGACAGACTAAAGGGGATCATCTGCAACACCAGCCGGACCAGGAACCCAAGGAGAATTCTTCAGGAGTTCGGCACCAGCTGGCCTGGGGCTAACCCAAAATAGTTTAACGCAGCTATAACCTCGGGAGAGAAAGGCAGGCGCATTCCGGCCCAGAGGGCTTCCAGGTACAAAGCGATCTCTCTACCCCTCACCTGATCTGCCCTCTCTCCTTCCTCGTCCAATCGCAGCGTGTAGCCGAAGGGAATATGGAAATGAGCCCGAGCGGTGGCAAGCTTGTCCTCATATCTTACTGAGGACAACGCACCGGGCGCGTCCGCCGCCATCGCTCCCGGAACCGCCCCAGACGTGCGCCCCCGGGGAAGGGATCTGACCCCAACTTCCCGAGGGGGCTCCAACCCATGGGAAGAATCCCTCGTATCTACCCCTACGACATCTACAAACTCCTCAAAACAAGGCATCTAACCTGATGGGAAGAGATCCTTGAGAAGAGAAAATGCTGAGATCCGACTTAAAGGGGAGAGCGCCGAACTAACAAGACTCAGAATGAGAAAATGTGAAGAGAGAGAGACCCCAAATCAGGCCTCCTATCGATTTATACAGCCAGCATCCTCATCCAACGGCGACGGTCGACTCCCGCCAAAACGGTTAGCTACACTCAACGGACACAATCGCTCCACCCGTCGCAAGCACATTAGCAGCGTCCCATCGAATGCCAGAAGCCTGCGGCACGTCACATCAGCCAACCGGCGCCCGATACGTGGCCCGTTGCTTCACCAAAGAGCACACGATCCGGCGCACCCTCTTTAATGAAAAAGATCTCACCTTGATTCGCTGGCCTCATCCAGAAAAGACTGCCAATTGCCTACACGCCCGAAGATATATCTTCGAAAAGGAGCTCACCTCGGGTGAGCCGGCAAACCACTCTCGACCCGACCCATCAGCTGGTCGGGACGAGAGTGGGGGGCTAATGATGCTCGATATCGGTGATCTCCCAAATCAAGACACGTGGCAGATGACGTGTCCCAGAGCATGCAAGAAAGGACTTACAGTATCCGACCATACCACCCCTATACCCGTCCTACAAGAAAACACCGGCTCACCTCCGAGCCCCCAGCACAATTGGCCTCCTCGGCCCCACAGCTCATCTCCGATCTATCACTAGCCCGAGCCTCCTCGCCCCTCTCAGCTCGCCTCTGGGCTCGAGCAGAACCAAGATATCTCGGCTCTCCCGCTCCTCCGCGAGCTCTCCCGCCAAGGTCATCTTCCTCGGTCTCACCAACCGACTAACAGTATCGCTTGCAGGCGTAACCGCCAACCCACGAATCCCGCCATACGCGAGATCTCCGCCGGCCACATCCCACGTTCCACGCCACCACGATCCCCCATTAACGAGCATGTCTCGCCATTAATAGAAGGTCCCGCTCATCACGCGGGCGTGGCGTCGGGAGCGTAACGGCCGGCGTGATTCTCGCGCCTGCCTCACCTGCTACCACCGCTATATAAACCCCTTCTTCAGACGGTTCAAGTAAGTCATTTTTACGCCACTAAGCCGTTACTCTGCTCGGATCTCTAGCCTAACTTGATCGTTGGAGGGTCCTCGGTGGTACAACCACCCCGGGACTTCCTTGTAGGTAACTCGGCAACCACAACATCAACCCATTGAGATCCACACGCTTCGAGAGCGACGGCCTCCAGATCAAATCTCAGCCACCCATCGCCGCCATCAGCAGATCAACGGAAGGCAACATCTGAAGGAGATCCCAGCCTTCATCAATCATGGTTGATAGATTGTGTAGAGTTGGTCTCGAATTTGCTTTCAAGACTATCGTTGACCCATCGACGACTCCTTCTTTAATGATGTGTTGATAAGAAAAGTTAAAGGAGAAGGATTATCTTCGGAGTTGGAGAAGATAAGAAAGATCATGTTAAAAAAGTAAGCAAATAGAGTATTTTCATGCGATTCGAAAACAAAACAACCGTCGGGGACGGTCATAATGCCGTCGGGGATGACCCTATGATGGCCTCGTGGGCCCGGTCTTGGTCAATAGGCTCCACTTGGTCCTCTGATGCCAAAATTGATATAGCTTTTTATTATAAGTCTTCGAGTTATTAGGAACAAATTTTTGTTCCCAGTAAAACAATTGGTATACACGTTGGACTCACAATTGGTAAAAAGAAAATGTCGAAGTAGCAATATAATGTGATAACTAATAGATATAAAAATGGTCAATGCATATAAATTAAAGAAAAATTAACTTATACATTGATTCAAAACAAAAGGGTGTCATTAAAGGGATAGTTAAGGTACAAGTTTTCATATGTTGCGTACCCTATGTTGCGTAGGAAATTGTTCAGGGAGTTGGGTAGGACGTAAGGTCATATAAGTTTAGCAATATATACTAACGTAACAAGCTATTGAATAGTCAAAGGATAAAGGATTGGGATTTGTTCAAATCGATTTTCATCAGATTTTGTTTCCAGATACTCTTTCATCTAACGGCTGCAAATAACTTGTCTCTGGATTGCTTATACAAGGTAATACTGCGTCCGTCCTAATTAATCTATGGTTTATAGATTTAAATATAGCAATATTTTTCTTGAGGATGTACAGATTTACAAAAATAATCTTGGAGATGAATTGATCAAGATGGGAGAACTCTCAACAAAAGGTATACATTTAGGTAATTTGTATATTACAATTTCTATGTCATATATATGGAAAGTTTACTTTGATTATATTATTATTTATTCATGAAAGGTTTGAAAATCTATGAGTATAAAATGAACTTTAACCAAATAGATCTGCTGTACAAAATCATTTTTATATACTTTTTAATATTTTTAAATTTTTTCTATGCACGATCGACATCTTCCAAATTCATCCCAACAAAGTCGACTATGACTCCATTCTCCATAAAAGAATTGAAAAGGTATACAATTATATGTTGACCTAATTACTAACTCTTTCTTAAGCAATTACAGATTTGTAATATATATAGAAAAATCCATGGAAGAACCGTGAAAATGCACAATCCAAATGATCGGTTGCCATAAATGATGATAGATTTGTCATCAACTCATTAACTCTCAATTATATATACATATAAAGTTGAAATCAAAAATAAAAATATTTAATTCCCTCTTGTTTCAATTAACAATTCTTCTAATAATGAAGTGGTTTTACTTGAAAATTTCATTATTGCATAGACTTAAGTACTTCATTGTATATCTTTTACCTCTTCATTTTTTTCTTTAATGTTGAGAATGTTGTTAAATTGAAGGCATATGGTGATTAGCTATGTTTCTTAGCTTTTCTAAAATTAAATTGATAATTTCATGATAGATTTCTTCACGTTTCTTCCTCAATTTGTCTCTAAGAAATTAAAATGATTTTTTTTCCGCTTTATTGATAATTCATGGTGTCATTTTCAGGATTATCGTCGGTATTATAGAAAGAAAACCGGCATTGTGTGCTAATGGCAAATGATAAACAACAGAAGCCTCAATGGGATACCTTGCTCCCCGAGCTCCTGGAACGCATCTCTGACTGTTTGTCCATCCTCGACGTTCTGAACTTTCGCTTCGTCTGTAAGAACTGGCGCTCCGCTCCTTCTGGTCGTGCTCCCATCATCAAATTTTCCAAAAAAGCACCATGGTAGTATTAACGAATTTAGAAGATGCTGATCATGCATCGTATATTTGACCAAATATATAAGACATGAAAACGAAATAATATATTTGGTCATTGCATTCATTTAAAGAGTTTTCATGTCTTACATATTTGGTCACATATACTATTTCGTTTTTCCCTATGGAATATTTAAAAGTTTATTCCTTGACTAACGCATATACACATCATCTGTGAAATCAATAAAATCGATCAAGCTCTTATCTCTGACAGGTACATCATCTACGATGACGACGTGTCAGGCAGCGTAAATTGCAGCTTGTACAACTCATCCCATCCCGAATGCTGCACCTTCCGGGTCCCCAGCCTCGCCGGAGCCACCTGCATCCTCTCCAGACACGGGTGGCTCCTCGTCCACCGCGGCGGCCGCCTCTTATTATGCAACCCCTTGCTCCTATCGACCATCCAACTTCCCAAACACCCGACTGCCAACCTAGTGGCCCAAGCCTCATCCTGCACATTCCTCTATCTGCCTACTTCCGAGCGTTGCCTTGTTCTGCTAGTCACATACAGACCAGACCTGTCGACCCTCGAGATCAGCTCATACCGCCCTCACACCGGCAGAGAATGGACCACTGAGACGATCAAGCTCTACAACTACAACCTGGACGCAATCATCAGCGTGAGGTGCTGCTGCAACTGCGACAACGACACGGAATGCGGCTGCGAATACAAGAACAAGCTGCATATCTTCGGGATGCGCCACAAGTGCGTGAACTATGACGTCGAGAGCAAGGAGTGGTACGCATGTAAGTGGCACATGAAGAGCAACAATTCGCCGCTCGAAGAGATGGTGAAGTTCCATGGTGAGAGTCTCCTTTTGAAGTTTGGCAAGAAAGGATATTGGTTGTCGACATGCTCTCTTGAGATAAACACAATGAATGGATCGTTGGCAGATAAAAAATGGTATGTTGGGGATGAAGAAAAGAGTGAGGTTGAAAATAGGAAAGTTAAAGGAGCATGGATTGAGCCTCGATTTCTCCAATAAGTATATAGTTTTGTTTTGAACAAATTATGCCATTTTATTCTTGTTATGGACTGATTTAGGATGATCAAACAATTAAGGTTCTGGTTTTTCAGTTCTACTGGCCTAGTTTGGCATAAGGTTTCCTAATGGTTTCAATTAAGTTAAACTGAAACTACGGTTTCTATGTGAGCAAATTATGGTATGGTAATATCTGGGTTTCATAAAGCTTAAGGCATTTGGCAACAGAGTTTATGAAATTTTGCATTACTACAGGACATGGATTTGTTCACGGTTTAAACCGTGAACAAAAGGACTTTTATTCACGATTTAAACCATGACCCAAACCTGCGTAAGCAAATATTGGGTCACGATTCTGACCGTGAACAAAATAAAAAATGTTCACGGTTGTAACCGTGAACGTTTCTTAGCGTGAAAAGTTAAAAAATCAGTTATGTTTTTGTCCACGGTTCTAACTGTGAACAAAACCAGTTATGGGTCACGGTTACAACCGTGAACAAAACCTATAACTGTGACCCATAACATGGACATGTTCCAGATATCAGTATCTAGAGCAGTCTTTTGTTCACGGTTGTAATCGTGATCAACTGTATTTAATCACGGTTATAACTGTGACAAAGTAATTTTTTTTAATAATTAAATTTTCCGCGCCCCACACACGTTAATTTCAATCACAACAAGTAATATATAATTTCCCTTCACAAGCATCAATATATAATTATCATTCACGCAATATATTCAAATCTCACGCAATACACGATAATCAAAGTAATAAACTCCGAAATGCGTGCAAACATAAACAAAAAACATACATACAATCAATATGATCAATACTCCACTAATCAACAAATCAAAAAATGTATGTGTCAAAAAATCGTCCAATATGATCAATACTCCACTAAAGTCCTATTGTATGTATCAATAAATCAAAAAATTGAACTAACACCGTTGGAACGACGATCCACCTCCATCGTCTCGTGGCCTAAAGAATGCGCTCAACTCGTTCCGTATGGCCTGGTGAACAGAATCGGCGTGCGACTGCCTCATGTCTCGGATCTCCGTCGCGTCTCCTGAAGCTCCTGACGCGTCTCGTGAAGCTCCTGCCGCGTCTTGTGAAGCTCCTGCCGCGTCTGATGCTGCTGCTCCACATGCTAGCGAAGCCGATGGATCTCCTCCTGCGATGCAGCTGTCGCATCCGCCCGCGTCTGGGTCATGGCGTACTCATGCGCGGTCGAACATCTATCAAAAAATCGATGGGCCCTAGGACCAACTCCATGCTCATACCCACCGTGATGCCCGCCGGATATCGAATCCAGGACATGGACAATAGCGGTGATTGAGTCGCCGGGGCCAAATCCCAAGGCGTCCGTCTGCTCCTGGAACTTCGTCTGTATAAAATATATGTATATATATGTATGTATATATGTATATACACAGGTGGTAACTTAAAATACGTAATCAACTTGATTATATGAAACTTACCATGTACGCGCTCGTGCCCTTGTGTAACGCGGCCCACCCTTTGCTTCATTGTAGTTAGCGGGGTCTTTCTTTCTCTGCGATAAAATTAGGATTTAATTTAATAATTAATTAACGATATAGAAAATATATGGAATTAAGCGCCGAAATACTCACCAAGTACCACCGAGCATTGGCCTGTGAGTGCTTCCCTTGGATCGGGGTAGCGCATTCTCGCATGCCGTTGTTCCGGTTCTGCTTATTTCGAACCGACATCTTCTTGCAAAAATAAATATTATAATATATTTTAGAATTTGATTTCATGATATATTGTTAAAATATTAAAAATTAAAATGATACCTGCACATCATGGCGCTCAAAATAGACGACAAGAAGCGGCCAATCCTTTCTCTGGATCTCCAGCGCTATGACCTCCATCAAGTGCATCCACTGAGCCTCGGTCGCCGCGGCCCATGGAGGGTAAAGTTCACTCTTCACTTCCTATCGGAGATATTGCTTGATCACTTGACACTGGTCTAGAAAGTGAGAGAGAGCGCGATCTATATCGAAAGGCCTGTACACGCCATCCTCGTTGGGCTCGCCAACAAATATGTAATTCTTCCTGGTCTGAAATTTAAATATATTAAATAAATAATTATATGTATATGTATATAACGATGATTAAAATTTAAATGTGTTAAAGGGTATGTCATACCTCCTTCGAACCGAAAAACCGCGTAGCACGCTCGGTCCAGGCCTTATTCCACCGAATTTGGAACGGGTACTTATAATAAGTACATATCTCCTGCCCAACATAATCTCCCCATTGGTTTGCGTGCTCTCCAACAGGCATACCTGTCGCGTCAAAGATCGGATCCCATGGCCCAATATCGGCCCGCGGCCAGCAGCAGTCGGGCCCAGTAGGACCACTAGTCCTAACACTGCCTGAGCCTGCGAAAAAATAGATATACACACACAATATTATAATATTTAGAATATGAATATAGAATTTGACAAATTTAAATTACAATCTTTATTTAAAAACTTTAAGAAATAACGATTATACCTGTCGTCCCCGGCTTGGCGCTAGAACCGGAGCCGGATGCTATCCCATGAGTAGAATACGGATTTGCAAACAATAAACTGTTAGATGATTCAATATACACCTATATTGTAATAATGCATCAAATTTTAAATGAGTAAACTACGCACCATGCGCATGAGTGACGGGGGTATGAGGATTCGTTGATGCACTAATAGGGGTAGGGGAGGCTGCGACACTGCGGGTTATCTGGCGGTAGTATAGGGACCGCTAGTAAGGATATGAGGACAGTTGGGAATGATGAGGTGTGAATAGGGGGGCCATGGGGGGTGATGTGGCGGTAATAGGAGGAGCGCTAGTAAGAATAAGGTGGGCAGTCGAGGTGATGCGGTGTGAGTAGGAGGGTCATGGAGGGTGATGCGGTGTGAGTAGTGGGAGCGCTGTCAGGGATAGGCGCTACTGCTGCGGCTCCCGTGCCCTGCTGAGGGGCCTGAGACAGTCTCGTCGGCGGATATGGATCAACTCAGAATGTCCTGTAGACGTTGTCTCTTGTTGCGTTTAGTGCCTTTGCCTACGTCCATGATCACCTATATATATATATATATATATATATATATATATATATATATATATAAACGTTGTTTCATTACTTATAATTATTATACAATTTAGAACTTTCAATTTAACTTCATTACCTAACACGTTTATATGGTAAATTATGTGATGATTCGTTGGGTGAATTCTTAAAATCTTGATCTGTGACAATCAATTGGCTGATGTCACTTCTTACAAATGTATGGATGGGCGGCGCAGAATAGTTTGGATCCCTGATATGTTCAATAGATGGACCGAGACGTGTTATCGTGAGATCTTCATCATCACTCTCATCTTCAAAGCCATTCAACGTCGGCACGTTATAATAATCTCTCAGTTTCCGACGACAAATAACATCCTAGTCAACCTTCTGTAAGTCCCAAAAATAATATATTTGTGTTGCCATTGTGGGAAAGATAAAGCTGTCATATTTTGGTAACATCCGTTTAGTGTTTACCAAAGTCAGACCGTATTGATCGACCTTCATACCCCGGCCAGTCTTGGTATCGTACCATCGGCATTAGAATATATGAAATGGGACAGTCATATGCTGGTATGAGACTGCTATAACTTCCTCAAGAACACTGTAGTAGGGATTTCAATCCTCGTAGACGGTTGCGATACTGCTATTTTGCATAGCCTTAATACGTTCCGTATTTTCTACCTCAAATTTATATCCGGATACCTCGTACCCGTTGTAAAACCTAGCTGCAATCGATGGACCGTTTAAAAGGTCACGGACCTCTCTATTAACGTGGTCTCTACAATTTAATTGTTCATTCACTTCTTTTATAGATTAAGCGTCGAAAGTGCGTCTCTGTTCTTCTTCGATCCTATCATTCGACCACCTTCAAGGATTCGATCTCGTGAGTATATCTTTGTGCGCTCTGTTCGTTAATATACAGTTATATTAATTAGATTAAATTTAATTTCGAACGTTTAAAATGATGAAATAATAAACATTTACTCTATATATTTAGTAAAACAATCGCTGTTTATGAAGATGTACGCATGTACACTGGTTACGAGATCGTAAGACATGTTCGTTAGCCTTCCCGATCCAATTAGACCGTCAGGAACACTCTGCCGTTTGTTCAGCTTCGTCCTAACATCGTCGTTCAGGAAACGAGCACAGAAAGACGTGACTTTTTCAAAGAGATAATCTTGAGCAATCGAACTTTCAAGACGATACTTGTTGCGGATATAGTTTTTTGAAGTTAACAGACATCTATTGAAAATGAAATAAATTAATAATTCATGATAATTCTTTACAATTGAAATGATGAATAATAAACATCAATAATACCTCTCGATTGGATACATCCAACGGTAATGGACCGAACCGCCAATCCTGACCTTGGTTGCCAGATGGACGGACAAGTGAACAATAATGTCGAAAAAAGAAGGTGGAAAGATAGTTTCGAGCTTGCAGAGGATCAAAGGAATGTCTTTTTCGAGCTATGCTATCTCATTGACGTCCACGTTTTTGGAACACAATTGACGGATATACGTGCAAAAGTCGTTAAGCACGAGACCAACTTCTGGTTTTTACCGATGCTCTGAGGCATAAAGGAAGAAGATGTTGTATTAATATGTGGTAATCATGGCTTTTGAGTCATACGATTTTTCCGTTTTCTACTTGCAGCCGTTTTGAAATATTTGATGAGAAACCGTCGGGGACTTTCAATTCTTTCAACACACGCAAGAACCGCCGCTTCTCCTCTTTATTCATGTTGTAGATCACCGGTGAAATCTCATAATAACCTGGTTTACCAGCCACAGGCCAAAATTCCAATTTTTTTCTAATGGACAAACCATCCAAATTCGTCAAATCACGATGTGCGTTGAGATTGTCCTTTGTTTTTCTATCCTTACACAGCAGAAGATTGATGATGTGCTCGGAGACGCCCTTCTCGATATGCATGATATCTAAATTGTGGCGCAGCGGTAGATTAGACCAGTACGGAAGCTGAAATAAACCACTAAACTTCTTCCAGCCAGATGGGCATGGCATTGCATCGTTGTTCTGTTTCTTTCCGAATGTGATATTATGATAATCTTTCCATTGTTGCAGTATGTCATTACCGGACAATGATTCAGGCGGCATACTGGTCTCCGTCTTGCCATTGAACATTTTTTTATTCCTTCTGAATCTGTGAGTTATAGGCAAGAATCGTCGGTGACCCATAAACGACACTTTCCCACTAAATTTCAAGCGTACGCTGTTCGTATGAATATAACAACTAGGGCAAGCAAGCTTACCTTGAGTTGTCCACCTCGACAGCTTGCTGTAGGCAGGAAAATCATTAATCATCCATAACAAAACAACATGCATATGAAAAAAATGTTTACCATATGCTTCATAGGTTCTCACACTAGGTTCTCATAACAACTTTTACTCATCGATTAAGGGTTGAAAGTACACGTCGATGTTTTTCCCAAGAGACGAGGGACCGTCGATTAAAAATGCCAACGTAAAATAAGACTGAGTCAAAGCCCTCCATGACGGCGGTTGTATATAGTCATAACAACGGGCCAAGTACTGTGAGTACGCCAGTCGCGAACCATCCCAAATGGACTGAAATCATCGCTCACAGCCCCCAGCCCCATGTTATGAGGGTCTGCGCTGAACGAAGAATATTTTTCATCTAAAACTTTCCACGATATCGAATCTCTAGGATGACTCATTTTTCCCTCTTCACGAGGTGCTTTAGGTGCCATTGCATTTCGAACGCCGACTCCTCACGCATAAATAACCGTTGCAGTCTCGGTATTAACGGAAAATGATGAAGAATCTTCACGGGCACATCACTCGAACGAGAGTCTTTCTTAGGTTTGAATCGTCTTTTCCCGCACATTGGGCTACTTTTGAGTGCGACGTGTTCTTTCAGGAACAAAACGCAGTCATTCTCGCATGCATGTATCTTCTCACACTTTAGGCCGATATTTGTGATTATATTTCGCACCTCGTACCAGCTCGGTGACACTTCATTTCCGTCGGGAAAAACTTCCTTCAGCAATGCTAGAAGATTGGTGAAAGACTGGTCACTCCATATGTTCTTGCACTTGATCTGGAAGAGACGTACGAAAAAGGATAGTATCGAAAACCTTTTGCAATTTGGATATAGAGGGATTCTCAAGGAAGCCTTGTACTTCTCTAATATTATGGGTCTGGTGCTTTCCGTATCATAAGGAAGTCCAGCGGCATTTATAAGCCCATCTATGTCATTGACCGGCGCGAATACTGCATCATCGTCTTCTTCAAACTGCCATTCCTCCTCTTCTTCCTCTTCTTCTACTATCCATTTCCACTCTTCGGTTTTCGCTCCAATGAATTCATTTTCCGTCTCTTGCATTGGCCCTCCATCGTCCTTTTCTCCATGAATATCCCACTTAGTGTAATCTCTAACGAAACCGTTTTTCATGATGTGTAACTCAACATCCGACTTCTTCTACAATCACGTGTTCATACACTTATAGTAAGGATAATAGATTTCGTGCTCTTTCGATATCCCAAGACGTGGGTAGTCAAAATCGGTGAAAAGGTAAATACCGTTAAGGAAAAAATCAGAGGCTCTCGAGGAAACGTTGACGTACATCCAAATTTTGTCGTGGAGTACATGAATGCCATATTAGAAGAAAATGGAACGTAGTAAGGTTCTTATAGATAAGAGTCATGGAATTAAGATTTCGTGACAAATACGAGATAGATGGATAATAAGAAGTGTTAGTGTTAGGTTTAATTGACGACTTCGTTAGGTTTGGTTTCAATTGTTATTGGATTGGGCTATCCTCAAACTCTTATTGAGAACTTTCTCCTTCTAATCTCAAAACTCGAGAGTTGGATTCTTCTTCCAAGAATGATGATGATAATATTAAATGTTCTTTATTTGATGTCAAGGGTAACGGTTGTAGAGGTAAGGCGTCTATCCCATTAAGAATGTATAAAGCATACACCCATTCACTTGTGCTTTCATCCATTTCAAGAAAATTTCGGCAGCACCTCCCCGTTGTTCTCCAAGTACACTATAATAGAACAGATAATCAATTCAATACGGTGAAGCACCATTGAAACAAACATCTAATCTATCATTGTACATGGAGAACCAATGGAAAGGTACCGACGAATTATCCCGAAACGAATAAAAAACACAAGTGAATACAGGTGTCTGCTTTATACATTCCTAACTTGTCCACACGGGACAAATCCATCGGTTATCATATGATCGAATATTAATTCTCATCACATAAACTACGCGACGGTTGTTAGAAACCGGACGATAACGTCCGGTGTTTAACAAATTTCATGTAATTTTATGTCACGACGAACACCGAACGTATGTTAACCGATAGACGGGAACTAAGTCACATTTTCATTTTCACATATGATTAATTATCGATGAGAATATGAAAATTTCATATTATCACTGAATGTCAAATACTTACTTTAAAATTTAATTTGGATTGGTTTTACGTTTACGTTTCAATTTCAAGGTTTTGAAGTTCTAAGTTTAAGCTAATTTTTTTTAAAGATGATGGTTTTCTTAGTCGAGTTTAAGATTTTGGATTTAGAGTTGGTTTTAAGGTAGGGTTTGACAAGAGTTTAATGTAGAGGAGAACGATGATGAATTAAAATTCGGCATTGTTTGTGTGTGTGTGTGTGTGTGTGTATGTGTGTGTGTGTGTGCACGTTTGTTTGTGCACACACAAGCGCGCAAACACACACACACCCCTAAGCAACATATTTCTTCAATTTTACTAAATTACGCTAAAATACTTTTAACTATTGTTGGTTTTTCACTAAACTACCTTAAATTAACTAAGTTATACTAAAAATCCCAATTTGCTCGATTTCACTCAATTATACTAAAATACCCTTAATATTGTTGTTTTTCAATCAAATACCCTTAACTATTTCTCTTTTCACTAAATTACCTGTAATAATTTGCTAAATTACCCGAACCCTAACCCTAACACTAACCATAACCCCAACCCTAACTCAATCCCTATTTCTTTAATTTTACTAAATTACATTAAATTACCCTACATTTTTGTTGGTTTTCATTAAACTATCTCAAATTAACTAAATAACTATAAATTTCACTAAAATACCTTAACTATTGTTGTTTTTCACTAAACTACCTTAAAATTTTTACTAAACTATTCATATTCTTAAATTGAGTAAGTTGATATAAATTTCACTAAAATACCCTTGACTTTTGTTGTTTTTACTAAACTATCATTAAAATTTTTAATTAAAAAACCACATTGGCTCAATGTCACTTATTTACACTAAAATACCCTTAACTATTCTTATTTTTCACCAAAATATCCTAAACTGTTCTTATTTTTCTCTAAATTACCTACACAAACTCGGTAAATTTGCCTAACCCTAACACTAACTTTAACCCTAAAACATAACCCTTTCCCTAATCCTAACCCGACCCTAACCCCAATTGAGATACCCTAATCCATGCCCCAACCAAAACCCTAACCAGCGCCGCCGCCGCCACCACCAACAACAACACCTCCAACAACAGCAGCAACAATAACATTAACAACAGAATTTTTGCAATTCGATTTGAAAAATTGAAATAAAACAAAAAACTAAAATTTAACTGTTTATACTTACCTTTGACGAACGGCAGCGAGCTCAGAGTGGTGACGAGCGACCTTGGAATGGCGGCGAGCTCAAAGCGGCATCGATCTACGACGACGAGCTCGATCGATCAGTTAGCGGCGATCTTCCATGAAGCTGGGGCTTCGACTGCGGCCGACCCTTAGGGCTTCGATCACCGGCGGCAACATGCTCAAGGCGGTGGCGACGTGGCCCAAGCGGGGCGATCAATGAGAGTAGGAACAAAATTTCGACCAAATTTTTTTAGGAGGAAATGAAAGAAGGGGCTCTCATGGAGAAAAAGGGAGAAGCGACGGGGTTTTATCACGGGGGCTTTGAGGTGCCCACCACATATTGCAATTGGTCATGGTTTGCACTGTGACTACTTCTTTTACAATCGTAACGATTAAATGGTCACGATTTCAACCGTGACAAAATCCCCGTTAACTTTGGGCACTTTTGTAGTGGTGTTGTGATACTCCATTATTTTTGGAGTTTAGAAAAACGGGGTTTCGAGCCTGTTAAACATAGTATAGAATTTCTTTATTTGGTAGATTATATTTGATTGTATATTTTTGCTTTTCTTCCTTTCTTAGGACTTGCCTATTTAGGCATTCCCTAGCTTGTATAAATAGGACCATGTATACTCTCATTTATTCATCAAGATAAACTATTCTTTTCCACCTATTACCTATTCTAATATGATATCAAAGCGATAATAATATTTTTAATTTTGTCCTTTCTCCCACTTTCTCCTCCTAGGGCTAGCTCTTACACGCAACCCTCTCTGGCGCAGCCCCCCTAGCCCAGTTCCGACCTTAGCTGCCCCATCCTCCTGATCCCGGCGTCCTCCTGATCCCGGCTGCCTTGTCCTCCCAATCTTGGCGTCCTCCCTTTCCCCTGGCCTTGTCCTGATCTCAGCCTCCTTCCCCAGTCACCGACGCTGTTCCGATCAGCCTCCACTGGGCTCATGTTCCCCCCTCGCGTCCTATCGCGGGCACCCCCTCTGGCTCCTGTACCTCCTCTCCCGTTGGAGCTCCGACCCTCCTCCCTGCTGGTTCGCTCAGCCCCGATCCCCTTTCTCTCTGACCGATGCTTCTCTCAACCCGCAGCCACCTGTGATTGTTCGTCTCTGTTTCCAACTTCTGCAATTAATCTCCATCTGCAGTCATGAACAGGAAAAGCTTCTACACTTTTCCAACAATCGATATTCCCTCTACGGCTAACCAGTCTTCTTCGGTGCATTCTCTTCCTCCTCGTCGCAATCCTGCGCGAGATCGGCGACCTCATGCTCATTATAGTTTTTCTATGACCAACTCTTATACCCCTTAATTTGTATTCTTTCTTGTTGCTATTCATTCTCTTCAGGAACCAAAGTCTTACTCTGAGGCTGTACAAATACCAAAATGGCAATAGACTATGCAGGAAGAACTAGAGGCCTTCCATCGCACTAACACTTGGGATCTCGTACCGCTACCATCCGGAGTCAAAATTGTAAGTTGCAAATGGATTTACAAAATCAAGACTAAGTTAGATGGCACTATCAAACGTTACAAAGCTCGGCTGGTGGCTCGTGGGTTCTCCCAAGAATATGGGATCGATTATGAAGAATTCTTTCCTCCGGTTTTAAAAATGACCTATGTTCGAACTCTTATCGCAGTCGCTGCTGCTAGGAACTGGCCACTATATCAGATGGATGTTAAGAATGCTTTTCTTAACGATGATCTCTTTCAAGTGGTTTATATGCAACCTCCTCCAGGTCTCTCTATTTCTCCCAATCATGTTTTCTGTCTTCATCATGCTATCTATAGTCTCAAACAAACTCTGAGAGCCTGGTTTGAACGCTTCTATCAGACACTTCTTTCTGCAGTCTTTACTGAAAGTCTTGCTGACTATGCCATATTCTACCGCTCATCCACCTAAGGCCATGTCATCTTATTGCTCTACGTTGATGATGTGATCATTACAGGTAGTGATTCTTCCACCATCATCTCCTTAAAGCAACATTTTCAGAATCAATTTGAGATGAAAGACCTTGGATTTCTTCGCTATTTCTTGGGGATTGAGGTTGCTTCATCCTGCCGAGGCTATCTCCTCTCTCAATAAAAGTACATTTCCGACATATTTCAGCACGCTGCTCTCACAGACTCTACTGCTCCAGCTTCTACACCAATGGAGATGAATTTGAAACTTCGTCGGATTGATGGTGACCCTTTGTCACAACTGACTCGTTATTGTGAACTCATAGGTACCCTCATATACCTATTGATCACCCGTCCGGATATCTCTCATACAGTGCATATTTTAAGCCAGTTTGTCAGTGCCCCTACCTTTACACACCATGTTGCTCTACTGCGTGTTTTACGCTATCTTTGTGGCACCATTACTCGGTACCTTCTTTCCCTCGGGTTCGTCTCTTTCTCTTCGGGCTTACTCAGATGCTGGCTGGGCAGATGATCCCGACACCCAATGCTCAACTACCAGATATTGTATTTTCTTGGGCTTTTCACTTATATCCTGACGAAGTAAGCATCAAGATACTGTCTCCCGCTCCAGCACTAAAGCAGAATATCGCACCATGACTAACACTGCTGCTGAGCTCAAATGGCTACAAAGTCTCTAAGACATGGGTGTCACTATACCTCCTGACATTCCCTTATACTGTGACAACCAAGGTGTAATTCATATTTCAACAAATCCATTATTTCATGAGTGCACAAAGCATATTGAAGTGGACTGTTTACTGCCGGAAATCGGGAAGACGCAAGTCTTGCCTGAATCTGGGGGCAGATGCTATTTGGTGCTATCCGTCCACCTCTCCGAAGATGCCAAGTTGATTTATGGCACCATGTATCGAAAGTTTAAACGGATGCGGCCGATGTAGCAGACTTCGTCAGATTCCCCTTCGTTTGAGGGGTTATTGATTGTGGGGACGCTCTTCCCTGCATGCGCAAGCCCCTACAGTTAATTACGCTACCGCATCACGGTAACAACTTTCTCCTTCTCCAGATGGTCACTTCGTGTCGTGGGTGTTTGTTTTGTTTGTGGTTGCCCGTGGATTGTATACGGAGACTAATGTATGTTGTCGCCCGTAGGGCGTGGACTAGTCCGTATCTTTCTTAGATTTGGGTTTGGGGGGTTTGGGTTTAAGGATACCTTAGCCTCATTTGAGACTAAAATCAACTTAAACGTTTGTTAAGGATATGTTAGTCTAATTTTAGACTAAGATCAACTTAACGGGATCGTTTAGATCTAACAAGAGAGCAATTGGGCTCTATTGTTTAGTTTAGTGACATTGCGGTCGATAATTAGTTTAAAGACATTATGGTCCATTGTTAGTTTAAGAACATCTCGGTCCAATGTTAGTTTTAAGACATCGCGGTCGATGTTAAGGACATCATAGTCCGTGGATTTAAGGACTCCACAGTCCGTTGTTAGTTTAAAAATATCACGGTCGAGGTTAAAGACATCATAGTCCGTGGGTTTAAGGACTCCACAGTCCATTGTTAGTTTTAAGACATCACGGTCGAGGTTAAGGACATCATAGTCCATGGGTTTAGGGACCCCACAGTCCGTTGTTAGTTTTAAGACACCACGGTCGAGATTAAGGACATCATAGTCCATGAGTTTAAGGACCCCACAGTCTATTGTTAGTTTTAAGACATCACAGTCGAGGTTAAGGACATCATAGTCCATGAGTTTAAGGACCCCACAGTCCATTATTAGTTTTAAGACATCACGGTCGAGGTTAAGGACATCATAGTCCATGAGTTTAAGGACCCCACAGTCCATTGTTAGTTTTAAGACATCACGGTCGAGATTAAGGACATCATAGTTCATGAGTTTAAGGACCCCACAGTCCATGAAATGTGTGGTTGTCAGGACCTGTCACCTCTTTGAAGACGTTGAGGAATTACAACGACAAATATCAAAAGAGTGAAGAGATATACCCTTGAACCAAGGTGAGTTGGTTGAAAGAGCAGATGTGCTCAATTCAAGATAAGTTGAGGACTTATGGCCAATCTTGGGCTAAGTCCAATAAACATTTTGTTTATTCTTGCTATTGAGCCTTTATTTGGGCTTGGCCCTTTTAGTAATGCTGAGCATTAGGCTCTGACATTTTTGTCTTGTATTGAATGCATAGTATTTATCAGAAACAAAGTTTGTTCTGACAGTGCGCCACGTGGCACGCCAGGCGCGTTGCGCCAGTCAAAGAGCGCATTGCGCTTCTGTCGGGTAGCGCACATGAAGAGGACACGTGTCGCGCTTAGCGCTAAGCGCTACTTTGTTAGCGCATTGCGCTTTTAATTTATTAGTGCGTTGCGCTTTTAATTTATTAGCGCATTGCGCTAGTCCGTTGGCGCACCAGTGAGTGACACGTGGCGTGCTTGGCGCTGAGCGCCAGCCCATGAGCGCAGAGCTCTGTTTCAGAAGCGCAAAGCGCAAGTAGTGTCTATGGTGACACATGGCATGTTTTGGGCTGAGCGCCGGTCCAAGAAGCACAAAAGCGCAATACATGTGTGCAAGGCATTTTTTAATAGCGTAAAGCGCATTTGATCAATTTTAAAATCAAAGAACAAATTTATGTTCTTCAAAGGAGGCTTTGCCTCAAGATCCAAGAACAAAAGTTCTTGTTTTTTTATAAAAGGCTCTGCCTTTATTGATCAAAGATCTGTGAATGAAGTAAAAATACTTCTTTTATTTTTTTATGATTAGATCTTTTGATCTCTTTTTTTTTAGAAGATGATTCTTCTTTTTACGAGATGCTTTCATCTTTATTATGCAAGAACATAGTTCTTTTTACCTTGAAGATGATGAAAAATCTTCTTTTTCTTAAGAGCTTGCTCTTCTTTTTCTCCAAGTTTGCAGAGCGTTTTTCTCTCTTTTTTTTTATATTTTGTATCTCTATACCCCCCTTAGACTTGAAGTCTAGGGTCCTTTATATAGGGCCAAATGATTTGTTAAATCAGTTTTAAGAGATCTTTCTCTGCTTGATTTGGGAATATTTCCCACCGTTGGATTTTTAATCCTAAGGCTTCTGTTTTACAGAAGATAATCTTCTTATTTTAATAAAATTGAAAAATCTTTCCATAACAGAATTTTAGTTCTGATTAATTAATAATTTATTATTAGTAGATCTTTTGATCTGACGGTGGGGGAATTTTTAATTCCAGCGCTGGCGCACCTTGCGCGAGCGCACCTACGTTCGACACGTGGCGCGCAGCGCAACTGCACTAGCGCACCTGTATTTGACATGTGGCGCAGAGCGCAGCGCAACTGCGTTTGGCACGCGGCGCGCAGCGCACAGAATCTGAAGCGTTGCTTAACAATATTTTAACTCTTGGTTTTGAGGCATTTGTTACATTCTTTGCATGTGGAGTTTTTTCCCTTCATTTTTATTTTATTATTAATTTTTATTTTATTATTTATTTATTTATTATTTTATTATTATTATTTTTTTTTTTTATTAAAGGAGTAGGTTGTGAGCCAAAATTTTGGCGGGAACAAATGCCCCCCACTACTTTGCCCACGTAAGTATGTACGTGGGTGAAGTAGTGCAGAGTTATGCAAGGCCACAGAATTGAGGGCTTAGGAGACAAGTTTAAGGTCCTTGTAGCCTAAGACTTTCCAACTGTATTAGCCGTGAGGGTCTCATAAAGACTTTTCTCCCTACGAGTCGAGAGGATCCCGTAGGTGTATTTTCTCCCTAGGAGTCGTAAGGACTCCTAAGTGCGATTTCTCTTAAGAGTCGTAAGGATCTCACAAGAGAATTTTCTCTCTTACAAGTCGAGAGGACCCATAAGCGGTTGTTTCCCTCCTTGTCGAGATTCGACTTTGGAGAGTGTGGCCCGTGAATAGTATACAAAAGTCCATTTTGGACCGACTTGCAGGGCCCCAGTGCTTAGGAAACCGGTTTCTTATCCCGATTGCCTAAGGCTTTTCCCTACGAGTCGAGACGAATCAAGCATTTCTCACAAGGATATCCTAACGCCACAGTTAACCTCTGCTCTTTACGACAAAGGTCCGTTAGGGTCTATGGTACTAGGGTTTTGTCCATCGTACCGTCACGTTGGCTGATGCATTCCTCGATAGGCAATCTTGCTTGTTCGAGTAGCCTTGCGACATGTCGTGTCTCTGATCCCTTCGGGGGCTGGACAAGACGTCTTCAAGCAATCCTCCTACGCAGTTTGACCGTCGGAAGAGCAAGCGTTATGAATTTTGCCATGCCGATTTTTACTTGAGGTTAGGCTCATTTTGGAGAGCCCCGATGAGTCATAACCACTCCGCACTGGCATGGGTTCGATAGTCTTTCAGGTTTTATATGAGTTGCCGTTAAGACCCTGAAGCTAGGAATTTGGCCTTCGCTTCGTTTGTTGGCATTGCGTCTGCTGTATCGAGACGAATGTCGCGGTTGTCTCTAGGTTGTTGGTGAACCATCGAGGTTTGGAACTAGGGATTTTGTCGTGGCTCCGTTGTTTGATTGTCGCGTCTGAATCCTGCTGGAGGAAGAACGATGTGGTGACATCTCGTCTGCTGTATCGAGACGAACGTCGAGGTGGTGACCACTCCGCACTGGCGTGGGATGATCTCCAATAGTCTTTCAGGTTTTATATGAGTTGCTGTCAAGACCATGAAGCTAGGAATTTGGCATTCGCTTCGTTTGCTGGCATTGCATCTGCTGTATCGAGACGAATGTTGCGGTTGTCTTTAGGTTGTTGGTGAACCGTCAAGGTTTGGAACTAGGGATTTTGCCGTGGTTCCGTTGTTTGATTGTCGCGTCTGAATCCTGATGGAGGAAGAACACTCTTAGTAACATCTTGTCTGTTGTATCGAGACGAACGTCGAGGTGGTGACCACTCTACGCTGGTGTGGGGTGATCTCTGGTGGTCTTTCGGGTTTTATATGAGTTACCGTCAAGACCCTGAAGCTAAGAATTTGGCTTTCGCTTTGTTTGCTTTGGCGTGTCCGAATCCTGTTGGAGGAAGGACGCTGTAGTGACACCTCGTCTGCTGTATCGAGATGAACGTCGAGGTGGTGACTACTTCGCGCTGGTGCGAGATGATCTCCGATTGTCTTTCAGGGTTTATATGTGTTCCCCTCCGAAAGACGGCGCTAGACTGACGTCTTGCCTGAGATTTGGGGCAGATGCTATTTGGTTTTATCCGTCCACCTCTTCGAAGATGCCAGGTTGATTTATGGCACCGTGTATCGAAGGTTTAGACGGATGCGGCCGATGTAGCAGACTTCGTCAGATTCCCCCTCGCTTGAGGAGTTTTTGATTGTGGGGACGCTCTTCCCTGCAGGCGCAAGCCCCTGCAGTTAATTACGCTACCACATCGCGGTAACAACTTTCTCCTTCTCCAGAATTTCACTTCGTGTCGTGGGTGTTTATTTTGTTTGTGGTTGCCCGTGGATTGAATACGGAGACTAATTTATGTCGTCGCCCGTAGGACGTGGATTAGTCCAAATCCGTATTTTCTTAGATTTGGGTTTGGGGTTTTGGTTTAAGGATACGTTAGCCCTATTTAAGGCTAGGATCAACTTAAACTTTTGTTAGCCTAATCTCCAGACTAAGATCAACTTAAGGGGATCGTTTGGATCCGACAAGAGAGCAATTGGCTCTATTGTTCCAGTTTAGGGACATAGTGGTCCATTGCATGTATGGCCATCGGGACCCATCACCTCTCTGACGACGTTGAAGGATTACAACGACAGATATCAGAGGAGTTCAGAGATGTACCCTTGAATCAAAGTTGGTTGGGAGATCTATAGTCCAATTTGGGACTAAAGTCTGTTTGAGGGTTTAAGGATACGTTAGCCATATTTGAGGCTAAGATCAACTTAAACGGGATCGTTTAGATCTGACAAAAGAGCACTTGGGGGCTCTATTGTTCCAGTTTAGGGACATAGTGGTCCATTGGTTTAAGGACGCTTAAGTCCGTGAGTTGGTTTAAGGATGCTTAAGTCCATAGGTTGGTTTAAGGACGCTTAAGTCCATGAGTTGGTTTAAGGACGCTTAAGTCCATATTGATGTGTGGTTGTCGGGACCCGTCACCTCTCTGATGACGTTGAAGGATTACAACGACAAATATCAGAGGAGTTCGGAGATGTACTCTTGAACCGGGTGTAAATTGGTTTAAGAGAGCAGTCATGCTCAGTCAATTTTAATTTGAGGACTTATGGCCATGATTGGGTTAAGTCTAGTTGAAAATGTTCAACATTTTATTTGCATTAGGCCTATTAGGCCCTTATTAGGGCTCTACCCCTGCACTACATTTTATTCTGGCCTGTTAGGCTTTTTAAATTGGGCTCTGTTCCCTTTTTTATAATGCAGAGCATTTGTTTTGGTCCATTGGGCCTCTTAATTGGGCCCTGCCCTTTAATAATGCGCTGCATTAATTAGTCTGACAGAGCGCCACGTGGCTTGTTAGGCGCTTTGCGCCAATTGAGGAGCGCAAGACGCAAGTCCATGTGGAGGTGACACGTGTCACGCTCTGGTGAGCGCAAGTCTGCTAGCGCGGTGTGCTGCGACAGTGCGCTGTGCTGTTGCGCTGTTGACACGTGGCGCACTCAGTGAGCGCAAGCGCAGTGCGCTGCGCTATTGCGCCGCTGACACATGGCGCGCTCGGGTGCAGTGTGCCAATTTATGAGAGCAGTGCTCTGTTTTAGAAGCGCATAGCGCAGTCTGTTCTGGGGCTGACACGTGACGTTCTCTGGTGGCTTGCGCCAACCCAAGAGCGCAACAGTGCAGATTTACAAATGCAGGGCACCGTTTAATATCTCAATCCAATTTTTGGATTAAAGAAAAGAATCTTTTAAGATTCCAGAACCAACGGTTCATCAAAAGAAAATGCCTTTATTTAGATCAGAAAAATCTAAAGAAGAAGTAAATTACTTCTTTTTATTAATATATATTTTTTGTTCAAGATCTTGATCTTGTTTTTAGATCACTGATCTTTTTAGAAGAAAATTCTTCTTTTATTCAGAGGTTTTTACATTTTTCTTTCTCTGAGTTCTTTCAAAGTTTTCAGAAGATTTCTCTGAGTTCTTTCTGTGTTAATCTCAATGTTGTTTTAGACTTGGAGTCTAGGGGCCTTTTTATAGTGTCATTTGATTTGTTAAATCGGTTAAAGAGATCTTTCTCTGAGTGATTTAGGGATTTTTCCCCACCGTTGGATCTTTGATCCAATGGCTTCTGTTTTACAGAAGACAATCTTCTTGTTTTAACAAGATCAGAAAGATCTTTCAAATTTTTTCTGTTTGGCGCAAGCGCACCTGCGCTTGACACGTGTCGCGCAGCGCAACTGCGCTGACACGTGTCGCGCAGCGCAGAGCGCAGCGCAACTGCGCTGACACGTGTCGCGCAGCGCTGAGCGCAAATCATCTGAAGCGTTGCTTCTTTTGTTTTTTACTTTAAATAGAGCCTTGCTCTGGTTGGGTGCGCTGCCTTGGGCGCTGCACTCCCTGCGCTGGCGTGTCTGATTTTGACACGTGGCGCTCTGCGCGCAGCGCAGGGGATCTGAAGCGTTGCTTCATTTATTTTAATTTTAATTTTCACTTCAATTTCAAAACAGAGCTTTGCTCTTATTGGGGAAAACAGAAGCGTTGCTTCGTCTCCCGCCTTGGAATTTGAACAGAGCATTGCTCTGGCTGGGGTAAACAAATGCCTCCCAGCGTTGCGCTTACGTGGCCCCAAACGTAAGCGCAGCGGTGGCAGAATTCCAACTGTTGCGGCAACTTTTGGAAGTTGAAAGGGTTCTCAATGCCTATAAATAGGACCTTTGGTCCCTCAACAGATGATTATCATCTTCAAAATTTTTACTTTCAAAATCTCAGAGCCCTGCTCTTTACCTTCAAGAACTCCAAGAGTTAAACTCTTAAAACTTTTAGGTAAATTTTTTAATTTAAATCAATTTAAATTAAATTAATTTTCATCAACGGAGCCTTGCTCTCAATAGATCCCTGATCTAAAGAAAACCCATTTAGGGTTTCACTTAGCAGAGCTTTGCTCTAAAAGGATCTAGAAAGAACTAAAGAGAACCCTATTAGGGTTCCATCATAAGGCTGTGCTCTTTAAATGATTTTCCTTGTATTTTTTTAATTCATCAATGGAGCTTTGCTCCTTCCAAATCATACAAAAGAACTCTTAAGAGTTTTTTCATGGATCTTGGAGTTTAAAGATGGCATTTTATTCCTCGATGCATTATATCGTTTTGCTTAATTAATCTTTCTGATGATTTTGTTGATTCTCTTTCACAGAAACAATGGACGCCCACATGTACGATCTCGATGAGATCATCTCTTACGGGGACATCCGCCGAATCGGCCGTTCTCAAAATCGAGAATTCACAAACGCGGAGTGTACTGAAATCATGAGCCGCTTCGACGCATATAATGGTCAACTGCTTCCCCGACGTTCCTCTCTCCTGAAGCTTATCGTGGGAGCCATCTGGGAAGCGCTTCCCCTATTCTGTTCCGGTGTGCCGCTTAGGGCGTTGGATGCCACCGAGGATAAGGTGCACTCGGTGTACCTGATGAACTTAATCTCGAAAAGACGGAGAGACAATCTTGTCGATCTCCTGCACCAGTCCTTCCAACAGTCCGCCATACTCGCTGCTTATTGGAGGGAAGAGGACATCAGTGGGGACCCGGACGCTTGTGCTCGCGAAAGAAAGCACACTAGAATGGTTCTCCAGGCTTAGAAAGTCTTAGATAAGGTTACTTTCGAGTTCCTCAATCCATGTCCTGGGTCCGAGGTCATACCGTTGTAAACTTTTCAATAATGTTGTTTTTGTTTATTTTTTTATTGATGTAAGAATTTTTCGAGTATGAATGACAAATCCTTTGCCTCCTTCCTTTTATTTTCTGCTTTGTTATTGTTGGCATGTTCCTTAAGCAAGCGCAGCCTGTAATCGATGTAGAACATACTGTCTTGAACACCTTGGGGAGTAGTGATGGCTTAGGAAGCAGGTTCAAGTCTGCTACCTAGGGCTTTTCAACTTTATGAGCCGTGAGAGTCCCACAAAGACTTTTCTCCCTACGGATCGAGAGGATCTCGTAGGTATATTTTCTCCTTAGGAATCGCAAGGATTCCTAAGTGCGTTTTCTCTTATAAGTCGTAAGGATCCTATAAGAGAATTTTTCCCTCTTATGAGTCGAGAGGACCCGTAAGCGGTTGTTTCCCTCGTTATCAAGATTTGACTTTGGAGAGTGTGACCCGTGAATAGTATGCAAGAGTCCGTTTTGGACCGACTTGCAGGGTCCCAGTGCTTAGGAAACAGGTTTTTCAGTCCCCACTGCCTAAGCCTTTTTTTTACGAGTCGAGCCGAATCAAGCACTCCTCGCAAGAATATCCTAACGTCACAGTTAACCTCTGCTCTTTACGACAGAGGTCCGTTAGGGTCTGTGGTACTTAGGGTTTTGGCCGTCGTACCGTCGCGTTGGCTGATATATTTCTCGATATGCAATCTTGTTGTTCGAGTAACCTTGCGATTGTCGTGTCTCTGATCCCTTCGGAGGCTGGACAAGACGTCTTCAAGTAATCTTTCAGGTAGTATTACCGTCGAAAGAGCAAGCGTAGGGATATTCCATGTCACTTTTTACTTGAGGTTAGGCTCATTTTGGAGAGCCCCGATAAGTCATAACCGGTGTGGGATGATCTCCGATAGTCTTTCAGGCTTTATATGACTTGCCGTCAAGACCCTGAAGCTAGGAATTTGGCCTTTGCTTCGTTTGCTGACATTGCGTCCTTTATATCGAGACGAATGTCGCGGTTGTATCTAGGTTGTTGGTGAACCGTCGAGGTTTGGAACTAGGGACTTTGCCGTGGCTCCGCTGTTTGATGATGTTGCGTCTGTTGTGTCGAGACCAACGTCGAGGTGGTGACCATTCCGCGCTGGTGTGAGATGATCTCCAGTTGTCTTTCAGGCTTTATATGACTTGCCGTTAAAACTTTGAAGCTAGGAATTTGACCTTCTCTTCGTTTTCTGGCATTGCGTCCTCTATATCGAGACGAATGTCGCGGTTGTCTCTAGGTTGTTGGTGAACCGTCAAGGTTTGGAACTAGGGACTTTACCGTAGCTCCGCTGTTTGATGATGTTGCGTCTGCTGTGTCGAGACGAACGTCGAGGTGGTGACCATTCCACACTGGTGTGAGATGATCTCCGGTTGTCTTTCAGGCTTTACATGACTTGCCGTTAAGACCTTGAAGCTAGGAATTTGGCCTTCGCTTCGTTTGCTGGCATTGCGTCCTCTATATCGAGACGAATGTCGCGGTTGTCTCTAGGTTGGTGAACCGTCGAGGTTTGGAACTAGGGACTTTGCCGTGGCTCCGCTGTTTGATTGTCACGTATGAATCCTGTTGGAGGAAGAACTCCGAGGTGACATCTCGTCTGCTGTATCAAGACGAACGTCGAGGTGGTGACCACTCCGCACTGGTGCAAGATGATCTCTGATTGTCTTTCAGGCTTTATATGACTTGCCGTTAAGACCTTGAAGCTAAGAATTTGGCCTTCGCTTCGTTTATTTTGTCATATCCAAATCCTGTTGGAGGAAGGACATTGTTGTTGACATTGCGTCTGCTG
The DNA here is from genome assembly GCA_030015575.1 of Agapanthus africanus. Taxonomy (NCBI): domain Eukaryota; kingdom Viridiplantae; phylum Streptophyta; class Magnoliopsida; order Asparagales; family Amaryllidaceae; genus Agapanthus; species Agapanthus africanus. The sequence goes on from CM057340.1 coordinate 699,128,495, forward strand.
TAACGAGACGAATGCTGAGGTGGAGTTAGGATTTTGCCGTCACTCCGCTTTACTGACCATGGGGTCTTTTGTTGACGCTGCATCTACATCCTGCTGGACTGCGAAGGAACACCGTTGTTGACATCTCGTCTGCTGTATCGAGACGAATGTTGAGGTGAAGCTGGGATTTTGTTGTCGCTTCGCTTTGTTTCGACCGCGAGGTCTTTTGTTGGCGTTGTGTCTGTATCTTGCTGGACTGCGAAGGAATGCCGTTGTTGACATCTCGTCTGCTGTATCGAGACGAATGCTGAGGTGGAGCTGGGATTTTGCCGTCGCTCCGCTTTGTTTCGACCATGAGGTCTTTTGTTGACGTTGCATCTGCATCCTGCTGGACTGCGAAGAAACGCCGTTGTTGACATCTCGTCTGCTGTATCGAGACGAATGCTGAGACGGAATTGGGATTTTGCCATAGCTCCGTTTGATGGTGTAACATCTGTATCATGCTGGAATGAGGAGGCACACCGTTGTTGGTCTCCAGGCTATAGATGTGGCCATTGAGATTTGGAACTAGGGACTTTTCCATGGCTCCGTTTCGTTGCAACTCTGAGGTCGGTTGTTGACGTCACGTCTGCATCTGGTTGGAGTGAGGAGAAACGCCGTTGGCGATCTCTAAGTTGTCGATATCGACGTCGAGACGCTGAAGCTAGGGATCTTCCTTTGCTTCGTTTGTTGACATTGTGTCTACAATATTGCGACAAATGTCGAAGTTGTCTCTAGATTGTCTATGAACCATCGAGATTTAGCTCCGCTTTCTGATGGAGCCTGTTAGGAAGGTATGGTTCCCTTTTTGTTTGTACCCCTGGATTGTATACAGGGATCGATGGATCTCACCTGTAGGGCAAAAAGTTTCATTCTTTCATCATTTTTTTATTCTTTCCGCGATGCTCTATCATTTCAGCTTTTTATATCGCGAAGGTCGCGATTACCCAATCATTTCGGCTATTTTTCATGGTGCCCAATCATTTCGGCCATTTGTTTTTATATTTACCCGTTGTTTTTTATTGCGAGTTGCCCAATCATTTCGGCTATCTGGCATGCATACATTTTTACTTGCTGATTTCATTGCAAGTTGCCCCATCATTTCGGCTATTTCATATGCATTTTTGGCTCGCTGATTTTTTATCGCGAGTGTGGAACTTTGAATTTGATGCCAATCTTAGCATCAACATCGCTGCGACTGGAATATTGCCAGGAGCGAATCATCATTTGCCATGAAAGGACTTGGAATTTGATACCGACTTAGGCATCAGTATCGCTACAACTGGGATATTTCCAGGAGCGAATCATCATTTGCCTATGTCGATGTCGAACAAAGGTGGCTTAATAAACAGGGTTAGGATCCTGTCGACTAAGGCTTTTGACTTCATGAGCCGTAAGGGTCTCACAAAGGTATTTCTCCCTACGAGTCGTGAGGATCTCATAGGTGTGCTCCTTAGGAATCGTGAGGAATCCTAAGTGTATGTTTCCCTGTAAGTCGTAAGGATCTTACAAAAGGGTTTTCTCCTTATAAGTCGAGAGGGCTTATAAGGGTTGTTCACCATATGGACATATCCCTAGCCACGGGTGGGACTTGGTCAGGGAAATGTTTATTCGCGCCCATGGATTGTATACGAGGGTCAATATTGAGCCACTTGTAGGGCAATATCGAAGGTTATGGAAGTTGCTTAAGAACAGGTTCAGATCTCTGTAACTTAAGACTTTCAAATCTTATGAGCCGTGAGGGTCCCATAAGAGAGTTCTCCTTACGAGTCGTGAGGATCTCGCAAGTGTATTTTCTCCTTAGGAATCGTGGGGATCCCTAAGTGTGTTTCTCCCTTATGAGTCGTAAGGATCTCACGCGGGTGGTTTCTCCTTACAAGGTCGAGAGGACCCTGTAAGTGTCTTTTAACGAGGTTGCATCTTTTCAGGTTTTCACAAACACTCGCCGGTAGCCCTGCTGTTTTTACTCACGGAGCCCTTTCGGGTTTTCATCCGTGCCCATTTTGCTTATGGACATACCGTCTCCTTTTTTTAATTCTTTTAATCCTTTTTTCTAACGAGGTTGCGTCCTTTCGGGTTTTCACGAACACTCGCCGGTAGCCCTGCTGTTTTTACTCACGGAGCCCTTTCGGGTTTTCATCCGTGCCCATTTCGCTTATGGACATACCGTCTTTATTATTATATTTTTTTATTCCCTTTTTTTTTATCTCGTCAGCCTGAGGATGCTGCGGTAGTAGTTTAAAGACGTTTCGGTCGTCAGCTAGTTTTAGGACGTAGTGGTCCGTCATTAGTTTAAGGACGTTTCGATCCACCGTCGCTGTTTTTTAGGCGAATCTCTAGTTTACTGACTTTTCGGTCGATTATCCAATTTTAGGACGTAGTGTTCCGTTGTTAGTTTAACGACGTTTCGGTCTATTATCCAATTTTAGGACGTAGTGGTCCGTTGGGCTTTCTCTATGAATGAGCATGATGCCCCCGGCATATCCATCTTTTTTGGAGCATGTGGTTGTGGCGGGCTCACCTTCCAGTTTTCGGACAGCGTGAGTTTTCCTTGTTGGTATTGGTTTTCAATCCAGTTTTTGAAGACGAAGCAATCTTCGATCGGGTGACTTACTGCTCGATGGTAGGGGCAGTAATTAGGATCGTAGACATCTCCTGGCTGCAGCGGACATTTCGGACTCGGTAGATTGATGAATCCGTTGCGCACTGCCAGCTCAAACAGTTTCCTCGTTTTATCCTGGGGAAATGAGTAAGGACATCCCAGTCTTTCCTCGAGGGATGGGCGTGGACGCACGTTATTTTGTCGAACAATCGATTTTGAGTTGCTTGGCTGTTGTTGAGCATTGGCGACAAAGGTTTCTTTCCCTTTGCCCTTTTCATTCCAAGGCCCTGTCTTTGAAGGAGATGGTCTATAAACCATCTGATCCATTTGGGCCAACTTGTCTATCAAGGTCTGGAAAGTAGTTGGCTTGAAGAACATCATGAATTGGGAGATGGTCACTTGAGGGTCGAGAGTACCCACGAACATGCCCACGGCAAGAGCTTCTTCGATGCGCTGCTCGCACTTTGACCATAGATTACGCCACCGTATCGCATACTGGACCCAAGTTTCTTCAGGCTTCACCCTGGCATTGATCAATGCCGTGATTGGGGTGCGTTTGCTAGCACTCTCGAATCTTTGTGTAAACAGTAGCTCCATCTCCGCAAATGTTTTGACAGAGTCGTTAGGTAGCTCCGAATACCATTCAAAGGCCGTCTCCGATAGGCTGCCGACAAATTGGCGAAGCAACAGTTTTTCGTCGCCTCCAGTGTTGCCACATAAGGCCCTGAATTGAGCGACATGCTGATGGGGATTCCTTGTCCCTTTATATACGTGGAACTTAGAGATCGTATATCCCGGTGGGTAACTGATCTGGTCATACCAGCTCGGATAGGGTCGTCCGGTCTTGACAATTTAGCCATCCGCTTCATTCGCCTGATGAGCTCGTATTTGCTGAGCTATATAATCATCTAGGCCGGCTTTGGAAATGGTTTCCCCTTTGGCTGCTGAATAAGCCGGAGGTGGATTTGATGTCTCCCCTCCATCGTCTTCAACAATGATTGGAGGGTCCTCAGTTGGAGGGTCAGGCTGTAACACCATCCCTACCATGTCTTGGAAGAGAAGCGCCATTTTTTTTATGTTGGCAGCTTGTTCTGCTTCCTCTTTGTCCTTCTTTTCGAGGACTCTACATAGAAAGTCAGCGTCAGTTTCTTGTTCGTGGCGCTATTCCGATGATGCCTCCGAGCTTTCTTTTGGCCCGGTAAGTGCGGCCATCGCGGTCATCATCTCTTGAAGCTTCTGTTGTTGCTCCTGGGCTTTTGTCACGGATCGGGTTAGCGGTCGGTGACCCGTCGAAGCATGGCTTTCCTCCTTTCCAGAAGCCATATAAACGGCGTGCAGCACCGTGCCCCCAGACTTGGGGCATTTGTGCTCAGCGCTTTTACGGTTCGCCATGTCCACAGGGGCTTTTTGCGGCCTCCTTTTCTTTTGAGTGATTGACATTGAGGGAGCCGTTGCAGTGGGCACCCATCCAGCTGTTGCTTTTTCTGGCTTGACAGAGTAGTCTTTCTCCTGCCGAACCTTCATCTTTTTCTGTCGGCGAAGATAGTCTTGATCCATCACGGAGTCTTGGACTTGACGTCAGACCTTGTAAATTTCAGAGGATAGCCGTTGAGAAGGTTGCTCCGGCTTCTTCTCTGTAGCATTCTTCACAGGTGAAGGAATTCTCTTTAGCACTGCAGTAGGAGAGTTTCTTCGCACCTTGTTGAGCAGTTCAAAACTGTTCTCGGTTGGAACAGCAGGATTGATCCCCACCATTGGAGCTGGCGGAGTTATCCCAGAGGGGGAGTTGCCCCCAGCCTTTCTTACTCGGCGCCAGTGGCGACGTCGAGCGTATCGTGCGGATGGAGTTGTTTCAGCCGTAGGGGTGATCTCCTCATTCCCCCTGCTTTGAGGAGAGATCGTTATTGGTGCTAGCCTGTCGAAGACTGACACCCGTTGAGAAGCAATGTCTAATCTGTCAAAGACAGACCTCTGGGCAGAGGAAGCAGCTTTAAGGACCTCGCCTGGAGCAGAAGCCGGAATAGCCATCCTTGTAAAAACTGACTTTTTGGAAGGAGAAGCCTTTCCAATGATTTCGTCCGCTTGAGCCGGGATGTCTATCCGCTTTGGGATGGCAACTTCGGGTATCGTGGGCTTGTAGACGCTCTGGCCTAGTCTGTTGAAAACTGAGGTATTGAAGTTGGGCGACCCATTGAGAAGGGCCGCGACAGTGGTAAGTCGATCAAAGACCGACTTCTTTAGGGCATCTTGCAACGTCATTGGGGAATTGAAGCTCATCGGTGGGAGCATGGTCCCGAAGAATAATCCAGTGGTGGCTTGAGTTACCTGCTCCACTGGTATCTTGAAAAGGGAGGCCGCTTGGGGCCCATAAGTCACTCCTCCAGCAGGGACGGGGCGAGAGTTGCAGTTCCAGGTAGTGCAGTTTGAAGCCATTGATCTTCTATTTTCTGCACGGGGCAAGACACCAAATCTTAGTACCTCGAATCCACAGGCAACCACAGCAAACCGCGATTTGTTCGCGAACACGACAAACGAAGTGTGGAGTGGAAAGAGGAAAAGGTCCCACCGGGCGTGCCAGAATCTGTTCCCCTCCGAAAGACGGCGCAAGACTGACGTCTTTCCTGAGATTCGGGGCAGATGCTATTTGGTTTTATCCGTCCACCTCTTCGAACATGCCAAGTTGATTTATGGCACCGTGTATCGAAGGTTTAGACGGATGCGGCCGATGTAGCAAACTTCGTCAGATTCCCCCTCGCTTGAGGGGTTTTTGATTATGGGGACGCTCTTCCCTGCAGGCGCAAGCCCCTGCAGTTAATTACGCTACCGCATCGCGGTAACAACTTTCTCCTTCTCCAGAATTTCACTTCGTGTCGTAGGTGTTTATTTTGTTTTTGGTTGCCCGTGGATTGTATACGGAGACTAATTTATGTCGTCGCCCGTAGAACGTGGATTAGTCCAAATCCGTATTTTCTTAGATTTGGGTTTGGGGTTTTGGTTTAAGGATACGTTAGCCCTATTTAAGGCTAGGATCAACTTAAACTTTTGTTAGCCTAATCTCCAGACTAAGATCAACTTAATGGGATCGTTTGGATCCGACAAGAGAGCAATTGGCTCTATTGTTCCAGTTTAGGGACATAGTGGTCCATTGCATGTATGGCCATCGGGACCCATCACCTCTCTGACGACGTTGAAGGATTACAACGACAGATATCAGAGGAGTTCAGAGATGTACCCTTGAATCAAAGTTGGTTGGGAGATCTATAGTCCAATTTGGGACTAAAGTCTGTTTGAGGGTTTAAGGATACGTTAGCCATATTTGAGGCTAAGATCAACTTAAACGGGATCGTTTAGATCCGACAAAAGAGCACTTGGGGGCTCTATTGTTCCAGTTTAGGGACATAGTGGTCCATTGGTTTAAGGACGCTTAAGTCCATGAGTTTAAAGACGCTAAGTCCGTGAGTTGGTTTAAGGACGCTTAAGTCCATAGGTTGGTTTAAGGACGCTTAACTCCATGATTTGGTTTAAGGATGCTTAAGTCCATATTGATGTGTGGTTGTCGGGACCCGTCACCTCTCTGACGACGTTGAAGGATTACAACGACAAATATCAGAGGAGTTCGGAGATGTACCCTTGAACCGGGTGTAAATTGGTTTAAGAGAGCAGTCGTGCTCGGTCAATTTTAATTTGAGGACTTATGGCCATGATTGGGTTAAGTCCAGTTGAAAATGTTCAACATTTTATTTACATTAGGCCTATTAGGCCCTTATTAGGGCTCTGCCCCTGCACTGCATTTTATTCTGGCCTGTTAGGCTTTTTAAATTGGGCTCTGTTCCCTTTTTTATAATGCAGAGCATTTGTTTTGGTCCATTGGGCCTCTTAATTGGGCCCTGCCCTTTAATAATGCGCTGGATTAATTAGTCTGACAGAGCGCCATGTGGTTTGTCTGGCGCTTTGCGCCAATTGAGGAGCGCAAAGCGCAAGTCCATGTGGAGGTGACACATGTCACGCTCTGGTGAGCGCAAGTCTGCTAGCGCAGTGTGCTGCGACAGTGCACTGTGCTGTTGCGCTGCTGACACGTGGCGCGCTCTGGTGAGCGCAAGCGCAGTGCGCTGCTGACACGTGGCGCGCTCGGGTGCAGTGCGCCAATTTATGAGAGCAGTGCTCTGTTTTAGAAGCGCATAGCGCAGTCTGTTCTGGGGCTGACACGTGGCGCTCTCTGGTGGCTTGCGCCAACCCAAGAGCGCAACAGTGCAGATTTACAAGTGCAGGGCACTGTTTAATATCTCAATCCAATTTTTGGATTAAAGAAAAGAATCTTTTAAGATTCCAGAACCAATGGTTCATCAAAAGGCAATGCCTTTATTTAGATCAGAAAGATCTAAAGAAGAAGTAAATTACTTCTTTTTATTAATATATATTTTTTGTTCAAGATCTTGATCTTGTTTTTATATCACTGATCTTTTTAGAAGAAAATTCTTCTTTTATTCAGAGGTTTTTACTTTTTTCTTTCTCTGAGTTCTTTCAAAGTTTTCAGAAGATTTCTCTGAGTTCTTTCTGTGTTAATCTCAATGTTGTTTTAGACTTGGAGTCTAGGGGCCTTTTTATAGTGCCATTTGATTTGTTAAATCAGTTAAAGAGATCTTTCTATGAGTGATTTAGGTATTTTTCCCCACCGTTGGATTTTTGATCCAAGGGCTTCTGTTTTACAGAAGACAATCTTCTTGTTTTAACAAGATCAGAAAAATCTTTCAGAATTTTTCTGTTTGGCGCAAGCGCACCTGCGCTTGACACTTGTCGCAGAGCGTAGCGCAACTGCGCTGACACGTGTCGCGCAGCGCAACTACGCTGACACGTGTCGCGCAGCGCTGAGCGCAAATTATCTGTAGCGTTGCTTCTTTTGTTTTTTTACTTTAAATAGAGCCTTGCTCTGATTGGGTGCGCTCCCTGCGCTGGCGTGTCTGATTTTGACACGTGGCGCTCTGCGCGCAGCGCAGGGGATCTGAAGCGTTGCTTCATTTATTTTAACTTTAATTTTCACTTCAATTTCAAAACAGAGCTTTGCTCTTATTGGGGGAAACAGAAGCGTTGCTTCGTCTCCCGCCTTGGAATTTGAACAGAGCTTTGCTCTGACTGGGGTAAACAATATGAGTTGCCGTTAAGACCCTGAAGCTAGGAATTTGGCCTTTGCTTCGTTTATTTGCATTGTGTCTGCTGTATCGGGACGAATGTTGCGGTTGTCTCTAGGTTGCTGGTGAACCGTCGAAGTTTGGAACTAGGGATTTTGCCGTGGCTCCGTTGTTTGATTGTCGCGTCTAGATCCTGATGGAGGAAGAACGCTCTTAGTGACATCTTGTCTGCTGTATTGAGACGAACGTCGAGGTGGTGACCACTCTGCGCTGGTGCGGGATGATCTCCGATTGTCTTTCAGGCTTTATATGAGTTGCCATCAAGACCCTGAAGCTTGGAATTTGGCCTTTGCTTCGTTGTTTTTGCGCGTCCGAATCCTGCTGGAGAAAGAACGCTGTATTGATATCTCGTCTGCTGTATCGAGACGAACGTCAAGGTGGTGACCACTCCGCGCTGGTGTGGGATGATCTCCGATAGTCTTTCAAGTTTTATATAAGTTGCCGTCAAGACCCTGAAGCTAGGAATTTTGCCTTTGCTTCGTTTGCTTTGGCGTGTCCGAATCCTGTTGGAGGAAGGACGATGTAGTGACATCTCGTCTGCTGTATCGAGACGAACTTCGAGGTGGTCTCCAGGTTGTTGGTGAACCATCACGACCTGGAACAAGGTACTTTGCCATGGCTCCGTTGTTGGATTGTCGCGCCTGAATCCTGCTGGAGGAAGAACGCTGTGGTAACATCTCGTCTGCTGTATCAAGACGAATGTTGCGGTGGAGCTGGGATTTTTCCGTCACTCCGCTTTATTTCGACCATTGGGTCTTTCATTGACATTGCATCTGCATCCTGCTGGACTACGAAGGAACACCGTTGTTGACATTGCATCTGGTGTAACGAAACGAATGCTGCGGTGGAGTTGAGATTTTGCCGTCACTCCGCTTTGTTTCGACCGTGAGGTCTTTTATTGACGTTGCATCTGCATCCTGCTGGACTGCGAAGGAACGCCGTTGTGGACATTGCGTCCGGTGTAATGATACGAATGCTGAGGTGGAGTTGGGATTTTGCCATCACTCCGCTTTGTTTCGACATGAGGTCTTTTGTTGAAGTTGCATCTGCATCCTGCTGGACTGCGAAGGAACGCCATTGTTGACATTGCGTCTGGTGTAACGAGACGAATGCTGAGGTAGAGCTGGGATTTTGCCGTCACTCCACTTGGTGATGTTGCGTACGAGTCCTGCTGGAGGAAGAATGCTACAAGGACATCTCGTCTGCTGTATCGAGACGAATGCCGAGGTGGAGCTGGGAGTTTGCCATCACTCCGCTTTATTTCGACCATTGGGTCTTTTGTTGACGCCACGTCCGCATCCTATTGGAGTAGGGAGAAACGTCGTTGTTGATCTCTAAGTTGTCGATGTTGACGCCGAGACCCTGAAGCTAGGGATCTTCCTTCGCTTTGTTTGTTTTGGCATGTCCGAATCCTTTTGGAGGAAGGACACTGTAGTGAATGTCGAGGTGGTCTCTAGGTTGTCTATGAACCGTCGAGATTTGGCTTTCTTTCGGATGGAGCCTAGTGGGAAGGTATGGTTCCCTTTTTGTTTGTGCCCCTGGATTGTATACAGGGATCGATGTGATCTCACCTGTAGGGCATAAATTTCATTTTCTTTGTTTCTTTCCGCGACGCTCTAACATTTCAGCCTTTATATCGTGAAGGTCGCGATTGCCCAATCATTTCGGCTATTTTCGCGGTGTCCACTCATTTCGGCTATTTTTTTTACTTGCTGCTTTTTATTGCGAGTCGCCCGATCATTTCAACTATTTTGCATGCATATATTTTTACTTGATGATTTTGTTGCAAGTTGCCCCATCATTTTGGCTATTTCGTATGCATGTGTGGCTCGCTAGCTTTTCGCCGCAAGCTTGGAATTAGACACCGATTTCGGTATCAACACCTCTACAACTGGAATATTGCCAGGAGTGAATCATCATTTGCCTCCGTCGATGTCGAACAAAGGTGTCTTAGCGAACAGGGTTAGGATCCTGTAACAACCGAGCCCAATGCTACTAGTTTATGTTGCCTTATGAATGGAGTGTGGCCTTTATTTCATTTATCTTGCTTGATTGTTACTTATTGTAATTTTATCCCGTCAATTCATTTCTGCACATAGCAATTTAAGGCATCTAAAATAAAATTAAAAATATTCGTCATGGCATGCTTGACACCCCTAACCCTGTTGTAGCGTCCGTGCATCGTGTTCTCGTCCCGTTCAGTGAAACGGGCGAGTTTGGACGGCTACGCGCATGTACGTGTGTCTGTTTTGGGGGTATACTTTTGATTGTAAAATACTTCATTTTAAATTTTGGATCCCGCCTAAAATTTTCTTATTTCAATTTTAAATTTTTGGATCCGACCCGGGCGCAATTTGGAAATATTTCATTTTGCGCCAAATCCCAATTTCTAATATATTTTAAACCGTCGAATATATTTTTAAAACCCATATAATATATTTCCTTTCCCTTAAATCTTTAAAAAGATTTCTTTTCCTAACTAAACCCCCCTCAAATCCTTCACAGTATTTTCCCAGCCAATCACCTCCTCTCTTAAACCCCCGTGGGCCCCAACTTCTCTCTCTCTCTCTCTCGCTTTCTCTCTCTCTTTCTCTCTCTTCTCTCTTTCTCTCTCCGTCATATAAATCCAAAATTCTCTCTCCTCTCTCTCTCCCCGTCTCTATCTCTCTCTCTCTCCCCGTATCTCTCTCCCTCTCTCTCTTCCCCATATATATTTTCCTCCCTCCTCTTTTTTTCTTTTCACCGAAGGAACCCACCTCGTGAGAAGACCTAGCCGCCTCGCCCCTCGCCGCAGTAGCCCAACGCCGACGCAATCATCGCCGGCCTTCTTGCCTCCTCACCCTCGTCATCCCCACTACACCTCCTTCCTCCTTTTCCCATTCTTCCCGAGCACCTGCACGAGGAAATTGTGCACCCCTGCACACGTCGGCGCCGCCGGAAATCGCTGCCAACGACCCGTCTCCAAGCCCCTGGCCATCGCGCACACCCCCTCCGTGAGTGATACTCCCTCTCCTCTTCTCCTTCGTTCTTCTTTCTCCCTGATCATGGTTCTTGATCTACAGTTTCTGTCGCCGTCATCGTAGGCTGACCGCCGGAGCTCCGTCGACGTGATCGGCGATCACAACCCCTCCACGGATCATCGTGAGCACCCTCTTCTCAGATCCTCTTTCCTTTCTTCTTTATTTTTCTTTTCCCTTCTTGTTTGCATGTCTTAATTGTTCACTGTTCTGTACTTGGCCGGAATCCGGTGATATCGACGACGTGTCCCGATGATCCAGCGAGGTACTCTGATCTGTGTGGTTCTACTGTTCGTCATTTGGGTTCATTCCGTGAACCGTGCGCCCGTCGTGAGTTTTCCCCGCCGGCGTTTAACATTCCGTTTCCCGATTCACGACCCGTCGAAGCAAGTACCCCTTGCTACATGCTAAACAATATTTACATATACATTGATGACACCCTAAACCTGCAGTTTAACTTTAGCACTATAATTTCCCACTTTCGTGTTCAATGTTGTTATATATCATTTTCTCTTCCAAACTTGGAACCTACCGTTTGCAATTACTGTATTGAATATAATAACCACATTTGCATGTTTAAATCACACTTTCACTATTGACGTAGCCTATGGCACTTTCTCTATAGTTTTACTTCATTCGGACACTCGTGTACATTTAACCTGTATTAACTGTGATTTCATCCATTGAACCTATATACATATACATCATTGCATCCATAAAATTCTTAAACTGGTTAACATGATTTAACGGCCCTAACTGTCATATTGTATTCTTGTAATGTTGAGAACACCTCTGAAACACAATTGATAACTGTGCTGCTAATTGATCGAAGCTTCTTTATTGTTTGATTCGTTGCTTAAATTTCTGTTGTTGATGACCATGCTTGATTATGTAACTGAGTATGAGCACACCCATGATATCGTTTACATCTTGACCTGACTTGCTACATACATATTGATTGACCCGACATGGTACCATATACTGCTTGACTTGACCTGATGTACCATGACCTGACCCGTTACTTAATCCTGTGCCTAATGCCAACAATCTGACTTGTAGTCCTCATGGACCGTTCCTGTTGTCTATCCAGACAAACCTGTTTACCTGATCCTGTGTTGGCATTAGTTCTTGATTACAGGATACCTGACTTGACATACACATATAACTTGGGGGTATGGGGAAATCAAAGGTGAAACTTGACTTGTAACTCAACAGTTCGCTACTTGTTCTGATCAGTTTTAGAGGCTAGGCCAGCCTTGGAATGATGCTGCTGACATCATTCATCTGTACACATTCCTGTTTAGTGCCTAGCGGCATGTCTCGGTTTCAGCCCGAGAATCTGGGCCGTGGTCCCGGGTATGTACGGGATACTATTGAGTTACATCGATGATTCATCAATTTGGTTTCAAAGACTTTAGAACAGAAAACCTGATAGAACAGTTTAGTTTACCCACTGCACTGCTCTGATTTATATTATTGTTACCCTTGCTTTATTCATGTTTATATTCGCATTGCCTGTTACCCTGTTTCTATGTTATTACTTGATGACTTGACGCGCTAACGTCTGGGTTTTGCATGGCCCAGATTCTGTACCGCTGTTGCAGTCCGAGCAGGAGTACTTCAGCCAACAGGCTGAGCTGTGAGTGTCAGCAGTAGTTAGTTTTTCTTTCCTGCATTTTTATTCCTGATGTGAGCCCGCATTATGGGACATACATTCCAATTATTTTGTAGTGGATCTTTCGCTTTCGCATTTTATTATTCTTGACTCATGTTATCTTGGATTATGGACATGTAAAAATAGTTTTATTTTGTTCTTGATATCTCTACAGCCGTAATGTGACTGTGGATGGATACTTCCTACCCACAGATAGCATGGTTGGCTATGTCACGTGCCCACTTTAGCGTACTCTGGGAAGCGGGGCGTGACAGATCCTGTCAACTAAGGCTTTTGACTTCATGAGCCGTAAGGGTCTCATGAAGGTATTTCTCCCTACGAGTCGTGAGGATCACATAGGTGTAATTTCTCCTTAAGAATCGTGAGGATTCCTAAGTGCATGTTCTTCTATAAGTCGTAAGGATCTTACAAGAGTGTTTTCTCCTTATAAGTCGAGAGGACTTACAAGGGCTGTTCACCGGGTAGACATATCCCTAGTCACGGATGAGACTCTGTTAGGGAAATGTCTATTCGCGCCCGTGGATTGTATACAAGGGTCAGTATTGATCCGCTTATAGGGAAGCATTGGAGGTTGTGATGGCTTAAGAATAGGTTCAGATCCCTGTAGCTTAAGGCATTTGAATCTCATGAGCCGTGAGGGTCTTATAGGGGGAATTCTCCTTACGAGTCGTGAGAATCTCGTAAGTGTATTTTCTCCTTAGGAATCGTGAGGATCCCTAAGTGTGTTGCTTCCCTTCGAGAGTCGTAAGGATCTCATACAGGTAGTTTTCTCCTTACAAGGTCGAGAGGACCTTGCAAGTGTCTTTTAACGAGATTGCGCCCTTTTGGGTTTTCACAAAACTCGCCGGTAGTCATGTTGTTTTTACTCACGGCGCCCTTTCGGGTTTTCATCCGTGCCCATTTTGCTTGTGGACATACCTATTTTTTTACCACGTCAGCCTTGGGATGCTGTGGTCCGTAGTAGTTTATAGATGTCTCGGTCAGTTGCAAGTTTTAGGACATTGCGGTCCATTGTTAGTTTAACGACATTTCGGTCTCTTTCATAGGTCGGACATGTTTGAAGATCTTTCAGCACTCTTTTAGTTTTTTGCCGAAAAAATAATTTCTTATGGAGCTTCCCCTATAAAAGAGCATAATGCCCCCGGCGTGTCCATCCTTTTCTGAGCATGTGGTTGTGGCGGGTTCACCTTCCAGTTGTCAGACAACTCGAATTTGCCCTTTTGGTATTCATCCTCAATCCAGCCTTTGAAGACGTAGCAATTTTCGAGTGGATGGCCCATTACTCTGTGGTAGGGACAATAGTTAAGATGGTTAACGTCACCCGGGTGCGACGGGTGTTTTGGATCTGGCAGAGTGATGAGCCCGTTGCGCACTGCCAGTTCGAACAGTCTCCTTGTTTTATCCCTACGAAATGAGTAAGGACGTCCCAGTCTCTCCTCGAGGGATGGGCGTGGACGCACGTTGTTTTGGCGAACAACCGGCTTTAAGTTACTCGGCTGTTGTTGAGTGTTGGCGACGAAGGTTGCTTTCCCCTTTCCTTTCTCCTTTTGAGAGTCAGGCTTTGGAGGAGACGGTCTATGACCCATCTGGTCCATTTGGGCTAGCTTGTCGATCAAGACTTGGAATGTGGTCTGCTTAAAGAACATCATGAATTATGAAATAGTTGCATGTGGATCAAGAGTACCCACGAACATGCCTACTGCGGGAGCTTCTTCGATGCGCTGCTCGCATTTCGACCATAAATTACGCCACCGTATCGCGTATTGCACCCACATTTCGCCTGGCTTTACCCTGGCGTTGATCAATGCGGTGATCGGGGTGCGCTCGCAAGCGCTTGCAAATCTCTGTGTAAACAACAACTCCATCTCTGAAAATGTTTTGATAAAGTCGTTGGGCAGCTCCGAATACCACTCAAATGCTGTTTTCGATAAGCTGCCGACGAATTGACGGAGTAAAATCTTATCATCGCCCCCGGTGTTGCCACAAAGAGCTCTGAACTGGGCGACGTGCTGGTGAGGGTTGCCTGTCCCTTTATATACATGTAACTTAGGGATCGTATATCCCGGCGGGTAACTTATTTGGTCATACCAGCCCGGATAGGGTCGTCCGGTCTTGACAATTTGGCCAGCCGCTTCATTCGCCTGGTGAGGTCGTATTTGCTGAGCAATATAATCATCGAGCGCAGCTTTTGAGATGGTCTCCTCTTTGGCTGCTGAACAAGCCGGAAGGGGATTTGACGTCTCCGCTCGGTCATCTTTCAATAATGATCGGAGGGTCTTCAGCTGAAGGATCCGGCTGTAACATCATCCTGACCATGTCTTGGAAGAGAAGCGCCATTCGTTTTATGTTGGCAGCTTGTTCTGCTGTTTCTATGTCCTTCTTTTCGAGGACTCTGCGAAGGAAGTCAGCATCAGTTTCTTGTTCGCGACGCTGTTCCGATGATGCCTCCGGGCTTTCTTTTGGCCCGGTGAGTGCGGCCATCGCAGTCAGCATCTCCTGAAGTTTCTGCTAGTGCTGTTCCTGAGCTCTTGTGATGGATCGGGTGAGTGGTCGGTGGCCCGTAGAAGCGCGTCTGTCCTCTTTTCCTGATGCCATGTGGACGGTATGCACCACCATGCCCGCAGACTTAGGGCGTTTGGGCTCGGTGCCTTTGACATTTGTCGCAGGCATGGGGATTTTCTCCGGCCTTCTCCTCTTATGAGCGGTCGAAGTTGAGGGGGCCGTTGCAGTGGCCACCCAAGTAGCTGTCGCCTTCTGTGGCTTAACAGGACGGTTTTCTTCCTGTCGGACCTTCAGCTTCTTCTGCCGGTGGGGATAGTCTTAATCCACCACTGACTCTCGAACTTGTTGCCAGATTTTGTAAACTTTGGAAGACAGCCGTTGAGGGGACTGCTTTGGCTTTATTTCTGTGGCAGTCTCCACCGGTGGCGGGGATCTTTTTAGTACGGCAATAGGGTTCATGCGTACCTTATTCAGCAGCTCAAAATTGTTCCCGATTGGAACTTCAGCATTAACTTCCACCGTTCGAGCTGGTGGAGTTAGCCCAGAGGGGGAGTTGCCCTCGTCCTTCCTTACTCGGCGCCAGTGGCGACGTCGAGCGTGTCGAGCCATTGGTGTTGGTTCAGTGATGGGAATGGCTTTGTCTTGCCCCCTGTCCAGGTAAGAGGCTGCTGCTGGCGTCAACCTGTTGAAGACCGATGTCCGTCAAGGCGCAGTATTCAATTGGTCGAAAACAGACTTCTGAGCAGGGACAGGAACCATAGTGGAAACCGGAACAACCAATCTTGTAAAAATTGACCCTTTGGTTGGAGAAGCCGCCTTGACGACTTCGGGAGCAGGGTTGGTCACTCTTTTCGGAATAACCTTTTCTTAAGGTGCAGGCTTCATCATGGGCCTACCTGAACTTTGGCCCAATCTGGAGAAGGCCGAGGCACCGGTGCTGGACGACCCGTTGAGAGGGGCCGCAGTAGCTGTAAGCCGATCAAAGACCGACTTCTTGGGAGCTTCCGGTGTTGGCACAGGAGCGGTGAAGCTCATTGGCGGGAGCATGGTCCCGAAAAACAATTCTATGGTGGCTTGAGTGACCTGTTCCACCGGCATTGTGAACAGGGAGGCTGCTTGAGGCCCGTAGGCTATGCCTCCAGATGAGGCGGAGCGCGAGTTGCAGTTGCAGTTGGAGCACTTTACGCAAGTAGATGACATTGCTATTTCGCTTTCTTGAAGATGAAGAAAAAACTTCTTTTTCTTAAGAGCTTGCTCTTCTTTTTCTCCAAGTTTACAGAGGGTTTCTCTCTCTCTTTTTTTATATTTTGTATCTTTATATCCTCCTTAGACTTGAAGTCTAGGGTCCTTTATATAGGGCCAAATGATTTGTTAAATCAGTTTTAAGAGATCTTTCTCTGCTTAATTTGAGAATATTTCCCACCGTTGGATCTTTGATCCTAAGGCTTCTGTTTTACAGAAGATAATCTTCTTGTTTTAATAAGATTGAAAAATCTTTCCATAATAGAATTTTAGTTCTGATTAATTAATAAATTATAATTAGTAGATCTTTTGATCTGAAGGTGGGGGAATTTTTAATTCCAGCACCGGCGCACCTTGCGCTAGCGCACCTACGTTCGACACGTGGCGCGCAGCGCAGCGCAACTGCGCTAGCGCACCCGTGTTTGACACGTGGCGTGCAGCGCAGAGCGCAGCGCAACTGCGCTAGAGCACACGTGGCGTGCAGCGCAGCGCAACTGCGCTAGCGCACCCGTGTTTGACACGTAGCGCGCAGCGCAGAGCACTGGATCTGAAGCGTTGCTTCAACTTTTTAGTTTTGAATTTTAAAACAGAGCTTTACTCTGATTGGGGGTGCGCTGCCTAGGGCGCAACGCTCCTGGCGCTAGCGCATCTGTGTTTGACACGTGGTGCGCAGCGCGCCTAGCGCTGAATCTGAAGCATTACTTCAAAATGATTTAACTCTTGGCGTTGAGGCATTTGTTGCATCTTTTCATGTGGAGTTTTTATTATTATTTTATTGTTATTATTGGGAACGGGTTTTGAGCCAAAATTTTGGCGGGAACATGGACTGTCATCTCGTTCGTTAGGAATATCAAAATCATCCGCTTTCCCTTCCTATGTTTCTTCCAAAGAACAAGTGGTTAATTTCTTCACCAAGACTCAAACATATCTTAGTTTCAGTTCTTCTTATCCAAACTCTCGGTATTCGACACACCGTGAGTTTGAGAGTGGGTGTTAAATATAGTATAGATTACTTTATTTGGTAGATTATATTTAATTATATTTGATTGTATATTTTCTGCTTTTCTTCTTTTCTTAGGACTTTCCTATTTAGCCGTTTCCCAACTTGTATAAATAGGACCATTTATACTCTCATTTATTCATCAAGGAAAACTATTCTTTTCCTCCTATTACTTGTTCTAACAAATCCATCGAAACTTTTTACAACCACAGTTTAGGAAAATTTATTTTTGTTATCAAATAGGTCATGATTTTGAATTTTATAGTTTAGATCTAAATCAAACCAAAACTGTAACTGTAACCACGTTGCCAAATGAGAGGCCCAACTCCGTGATGATTAAAGAGCACAGTGGCTCTGTGGTGGTACAAGCGGCTGACTCATGGGGCTTCGTGCATCAGCCGCAACAAACCATAGAGCCATTTTTAGGCATGATTAAATAACTTAGACTAGTAGTGGTTGTACATGGTTTTGGTCGAAACTGCATTCAAGTAAAGTGCGGCTCTAACCATAGAATAGGTCGTTTATCCCATTTTTATTTCTTTGTTAAGTGTATTCATCTTGTAATTCATTATTGACATTGAAATATGCTCACAAATTTAAAACTATATAGGACCATTCTCTTTTTCTTTAGAAATTGGATAAATTTTAGTAAACTTCATAGTTTTGCAATTGTGTAAAATATACATTATATAAATGTCACGCCCCGCTTCCCAGCATATGGAAACGGTGACATGGCAAGCTCGCGACGTATTTACTATGAAAATAAATACGTTAAGCGTAATTAAGCAATATAACAATGAACAAGAATGACAAGAGTAATAAAATGAAAACAACAACTTTATTTATATTCAACTTTACATACAACTGTCTTAAATAAAAGATACAATAATAAAAACAAATGCCTAAACAATGGCATACTGAAAGTAAGTGCATGCTGGAAAGAGCTAGTAATTAGGCTGAGCTGCAAGCTAATCCAAGTCCTCCTGGCTCGGCTCTACCTCCTCAGAGTCCGGTCCTCTTGACGAACATTCCTAAGAAAGAAAACAGAGAGAAATGTCGTCAGCGAACTAGCGCTCGGTAAGTCCCAAAAGAAGGAAGAGAAGATAGTATGTAATGAGAAATGAACAGGTAAAGTTGTAAATGATTATTCACAGGTATAAGATAGTTATTCTAACGTGGTTATTTGTAGTTTGATAAGGAAGGTATTCATGTATATGAGAGGAGTCCATCGTATCCCGTGGACTATGGTAACATATAGTACAAGGCCCCATCATAACCCACGGGACAACGACACGTGAATTCATGCAGGTGTCTTCTAAATGACCCCTCGTGCCATGATATACGTTCCGTACCAATCCACCCATTTATCCCCGCGTATTGTATTGTATAGATTAAGATTATAGATCTTGGTCGAATCCATAGGTATAAAATGTTCAGTTTCATGTTCAGGATGTAATCATGTGTTCAAGTAGTCATATCAAATTCATGTCATATTATAACCATGGTTCGGTCAGGTCAAGTCAAGTATACAAGTTTGAGTTTGATGTTTGAATTCGAGTATTCAAGTTCATGATCAAGTAATCAAGTTCGTGTTTGATTTTAAATTCTAGTTTGAGTTTGGACTCAGATTGAGTCAGACACTTGTGAACGGATTTAACTCTTGACTTTCTTAGGTTCGGAAGTAATCGGCAACTGCTGCACATGGACGGCAGAATTTGTGTATTTTTCCAAGACAATTGCCATTGATAACTCCGTTAAACAGTCTAATCTGAATAGGCAAGCACTCACTTTCTCCGGCTTCATGGGACTCAAGAGAATTAATCCCGCTTAAATCTATATTAAACTAGAATCTTTAAAATATTGTTTTGCATATCTCGATGGGGGTTTTATGAAAAATATGTTAATATTCTTTTAAAAATAATCTCGAGGGTGATTTATAATATTTAGGGTTTTCATGAACATGTATTTTAATTATTGGGGTATTTTAGTGATAAATCCTTAGCTTTTAAGAGTTTATGGTATTTTATTGAAAACTAGCCCTTTTTGGTAATTTGATGGTATTTTATTAACATTTTAATTTTTCATTAAAATACTCTCGCTTTATAAAAAAAAGTTTTAATCGATATTTTAAAAAAAGCTTTTGCAATTGCGCATCTACAACTCTCGTTAGGAAACCCGCTAATAGATGGTGTGGATTATCGCACATTCTTCGGATAGTAGAGCGAGATGCAGAACTGCTCACGGAGGGTGTTAAAAGAAAACAACTCAATTAACATAATTAATGCAGATTAATAGAACCCAATTAAACACCATTACATAAAAACCATAAGATGGGAGGAAAAGTTTAGTGGTTTAAGGTAAAGTCTCTGTTAGGTTTTGGTCACTCATTAAAAGAAATGGGTTTTGGGCCCGGCCTAATAAAATAAAAGAAAAGGGAAGAAATGGAATTTGGGGCCTTTGGACTTAAGAACCAATATGAAAAATATGTGGAGGGAGAGAGAGAGAGAGTGTGAGAGAGAGAGAGAGAGAGAAAGGAACACAATATATGAAAAAAATACATAAACAAATAAATACAGTAAGGTAATATGAAGATATAGAGATTTTGGGGTTGTTACATTATACGCTTCTTAAAATAATTACGTTCTTGAAATTACTCTAGAAGGATATTGTAACAGAGCAAAGAAACAAGGTTCGGATAAGGTAGTTGTCTTTTTGTCGTCGCGCTCTCTCAGTCGATATTCTAAATAAATTGTGATAAGATAACTTGGAGGATGAGGAGTTTTGAAAATCGGAATAGATACTATTAGAATAATCAGGAGTAGTTTTCAAGAACGTCGCAAAACGTAAATAGAGATTAGATTGTTAGGAATGGTACAAAGATAAAGAATGAAAATCGAATTTAAAATCAGTGAAGGATATAAGTTGAAAAGAAGATATGATTCAATAATAGAGGATAAGAATATGTAGTAGAACATAGCTAAATCAAGACGAGAGAGAATAAAAGGTAGAACTCCAAATTACTCAAATAGACTACCGTATTGTAACTATGCTGCAGTTCATGGTTACAATCACATAACTCTATTTAAGTCACCCAAATCCTACCATCAGAGTCAAGGCGAAATGATTTAAGAAACAATCAAGAAAAATCAAACGAAGATCAAGAGTTTGTAGTTTCGTGTTACGTCGAGACAAGATTATCAGGGAAAACAAGAAAAGATTCAAAGGGACGAAATCATGATGCAGGTGTTATAATCTACCATCCATAAAAGAATTCCGTCCGCGAAATTCTCTCAAGGAGTACATTGCAAAAAGAACGGAAAAAAACTAAGGAATAAGTTGTGGTAAGTAGTCTTCGAGCTCCTTCGATTGATGCTCTAACCAACAGAGCTAATAGGCCAAGAAGAAAGGGTGAACAAGAATTAAGGATTCAAAATTTAAGAGATGGTTTTGAAGGAAGTTGAAAGTGAAGTTCGTGATGGATTCAAGAAATATGATGAGATTCAAGGAATTTGAAATATAAGGAATGTAAAGTTGCTGAATCTTATAATTCTTGTGATATATTGCTTAAGACTATATGCAGAATAGACATGCATCGGCCGCCAACATAACCTGTCACGCCCTGCTTCCCAGCATACGGAAACGATGACATGGTAAGTCCGCAACGTATTTACTATGAAAGTAAATATATTAAGCGTAATTAAGCAATATAACAATAAACAAGAATGGCAAGAGTAATAAAATGAAACAACAACTTTATTTACAATCAACTTTACATATAACTGTCTTAAATAAAAGATACAATAATAAAAGCAAATGCCTAAACAATAGTATACTGAAAGTAAGTGCAGGCCGGAAAGAGCTAGTAATCAGGCTGAGCTGCAAGCTGGTCCAAGTCCTCCTGGCTCGGCTCTATCTCCTCAGAGTCCGGTCCTCCTGACTAACATTCCAAAGAAAGAAAACAGAAAGGAATGTTGTCAGTGAACTAGCACTCCGTAAGTCTCAAAAGAAGGAAGAGAAGATATTATGTAATGGGAAATGAACAGGTAAAGTTGTATATGACTATTCACAGGTATAAGATAGTTGTTCTAACATGGTTATTTGTAGTTTGATAAGGAAGGTATTCATGTATACGAGAGGAGTCCGTCTTATCCTATGGAATATAGTAACATGTAGTACTAGGCCTCATCATAACCCATGGGGCAACGTCATATGAATTCATGTAGGTGTCTTTTAAATGATCTCCCGTACCACGATATACGTTCCGTACCAATCTACCTCTTTATCATCGCGTATTGTATTGTATAATTAAGATTATAGGTCTTGGCCGAATCCATGGATATAAAATGTTCAGTTTCATGTTCAGGATATAATTATGTGTTCAAGTAGTCATATCAAATTCATGTCACGTTATAACCATGGTTCGATCAAGCCGAGTCAAGTATAAAAGTTTGAGTTTGATATTTGAATTCGAGCATTTAAGTTCATGATCAAGTATTGAAGTTCATGTTTGATTTTAGATTCTAGTTTGAGTTTAGACTTAGATTGAGACACTTGTGAACGGATTTAACTCTTGACTTTCTTAGGTTCGGGAGTAATCGACAACTGCTGCACATGGACGGCAGGATTTGTGTCTTTTTCTAAGACAATTGCCATTAATAACTCCGTTAAATTGTCTAACCTGAATAGGCAAGCACTCACTTTCTCCAGCTTCCTGGGGCTCAAGAGAATTGCTTCCGCTTAAACCTATATTAAACTAGAGTCCTTGAAATATTGTTTTGCATATCTCAAGGGGGTTTTATGAAAAATATGTTAATATTGTTTTAAAAATAATTTCGAGGGTGATTTATAATATTTAGGGTTTTCATGAACATGTATTTTAATTATTGGGGTATTTTAGTGATAAATGTCTAGTTTTTAAAAGTTTATGGTATTTTATTGAAAACTAGCCCTTTTTGGTAATTTGATGGTATCTTATTAACATTTTAATTTTTCATTTAAAAATATAGTTTCATAATATATTGAAAATGCGGATTTATAAATGATATATATATTTTTCAAAAATTATTTTTGTTTAGAAAAGTCGCGTTTCTTAAAAACCGTATTTTATTTCCTTTCGAGATCGAATACTCCGTGAGGAGTTCTGCATCTCACTCTACTATCTAAAGAATGTGTGATAATCCGCACCATCTATTAGCAAGTCCCCTAATGAGGGCTGTAGAGGCACAATTGCAAAGGATTTTAAAAAATTTATCGATTAAAAACATTTTTTTATAAAGCGAGGGTATTTTAATGAAAAATTAAAATTTAGTAAAAGTAAATATGATAAAACATTTTAGTTCACCTAAGATGTACATTCCCTGGAATACTTCAATTTCAGATGAATTTTCTTTATGATTTCAGAGACTCGGCTCGTCTTTAGCTTGGATTCTAATTAACATGTAGGTTTCAAATGTGAATACTCATATACTATGGGTGAACCAGGAGGATTGATATATATGCGGATTTATGTTTTATATATATCCATTTTGTCCAGAAGGAAAATCTATATTAAAGATGAAAATTAATTGGAACAGTGACTTTTGAGTTTCCCCTCTACAAATTTTAGTTGTCCCGCTCAAATGATAAAAAAATACTAATATACTGATAATAGAAATAAGCTCATGACAAAAATGTGAAATTGAAAAACATGAAATGAAATCATAGTATAATAATTAACCATAACCTAATGCTTTATGAACACAAATACTAAATACATGTAACTGTTAAATTAATGAACTTGTACTTTGAACTCAAAGGAGATGTTAACATTTTCATTTTATATAACATTCATGAAGAATTAATATCACTCTCTCCGTGGAGGAATTTACATTGAGTTTGATAATATTGGGTTTATATTACTTAAGTTGTTATATGTTTTATTGAGTTTTTTTTAGTTTTTTTTTATTTTGCTTTATGCATGCAAACTAGAAATAGGATAAACATGAAGAAAAATAAAGGAATGGGAAGGAAGAGATGAAAAGACTTACTCCCGGTTAAGAACGTAAGGAAACGACGAAAGTTCACTTGGCATTTCATCGAACACCGTTGCACACAATATCATAATATGGAAGGAACAGAGATTCGTAGGCAGCAAAACGATCGTGGCGTTCACACGGGCTCGGCCCCGGCCTTAGAGCCTCATCTCTCGGTCCGGAACGACGACACTTGGTTGTCAAAGGTGGAGGGTTTGGTTTTTAATGGTGTTAATGTTGTCGTTGTGTTTGTTGCTGTTGCTGTAGAGAGGATGATGATGGCGATGGTGTTGCGGTGCTCGGTCAAAGGATGGTTCTCGGCCAAGAGGGGTGGCCGGTGTCGCGGTGGCGGCGATGAAGAGCTCGATGGTAAGGGGAGATGAGTTATAAGTGTAAGTATATATGTAGAGAGAGAGAGAGAGAGAGAGAGAGAGAGAGTTGTGGGTAGAGAGAGAAGGGAGTTGAGAAAAGAAAGTGAGGAGGAGATAGGTCGGCAGTTTTGGGAATGGGAAGAGGTGGAAAGAGAAGGAGATGGGGGCTACAGCATGGGCAAGAAGAGAAAGAGTGGAATATATAAAGTTAGGGTGTTAAAAGAAAACAACTCATTTAACATAATTAATGCAGATTAATACAACCCAATTAAACACCATTACATAAAAACCATAAGGTGGGAGGAAAAATTTAGTGGTTTAAGGTAAAGACTCTGTTAGGTTTTGGTCGCTCATTAAAAGAAATGGGTTTTGGGCTTGGCCTAATAAAAGAAAAGGGAAGAAATGGAATTTGGGGCCTTTGAGCTTAAGAACCAATATGAAAAATATATGGAGAGGATATATATATATATATATCTATATATATATATATATAGAGAGAGAGAGAGAGAGAGAGAGAGAAACACAATATATGAAAAAATAATGAAACAAATAAATACAGTAAGGTAATACGAAGGTATAGAGATTTTGGGATGGTTGCAATAAAAGTTAAGCTTCATATATATTTTTAAGGGTGTATCATATAACTCCAATAGGTTTCGAAATGTCTCACATGAGATTTTGTATTTCAAAGTTTTATAAAAAGTCCTTCTTTATTATATTTAGCAGCACGATATAAGTTGTTACGATCCGAAAATGGCACATAACCGGCACTTGAATCACGTGATATCTATAGGACCCCACCGTTACCTAAGTAGGCCGAAAACCAGGAATCTAAATTTTTTTATGAAAATAGTGGAGGTGAAGTTTTGAAAAGGGGTATAAATGAAAGTTCTCTTTTAAAAGTATATATAAGATTCGCCATTTGAAATTTGGGCAGCACATCCTTTGTAAATTTTGATCAAAACAGTACATAAATAATAATAATATAGGCATCCCCAAGCGGGAGCTAGCTCTTCGCCAATCGGCGGAAACACAACCACGCAAGTAAGTATACAATGCCCAAGGCGAAAATCAATCACAGAAAAAAGAAAGCAAAGAAATACCAAAATATCATCAGACCAACCATATCCAATAATATACAAGTCTCGACTTTAAATCTGAAAGAATATACAAATGGTTTCTAACTCTACCAAATATACATAGTCTGGCTGATGTAGCTTTTAACTAGATTACAACTGAATAAATAATATACAAGCGGTGGTCACAATCCTAAATGTAACCCACCTACCAAGCAAACCATCCAAAAGAAACAATGTACTCGCAAGCCGCTACTGATCAGAGTGGTCGATCCTGCAAGAAAACTATGGCATAACGAGAGTGGGTTGCCAACTCGTGAGTAGAATATATCATCAGGTAGAAATCGAATGTATAACAATCTCCTATGTCATACTGCAATATAATAATATCATACCGTGTGGTATCGAAGGTAGTCGTGTGTGTGTGTGTATATAAATATAAATATATAATATCGTGCATGTGTCAATATATAATACAATGTCATCCATATTATGTATATATACATATCATCTGAGGAGTGTCCATCAACGACACTCGAAATCATCATAAAATCCTGAGTGTTCAGTATCGACACTCGAAATCATTATAAAACTCGTGTCTAGCATTGATACGTAAATCCTCATATCTCAGGTGTCGTCTCATCGGATCGGCCCTCATATCCCAGACACCGTCTCATCAGATTGGTCATCATATCCATCTGTCTTATATCACTCCTGTCGGTATCTTCCGGATATTTACCGAGTCCAATACTGTTACCGATAGGTAGTGTTCTCCTGCCAGGCTCAACGCCTTTTTATACGATCTTTTTGCCCCGGGATACCGTATCGGGTCTACCATATATCCGCAATTGGTTCCTCCCCCTGCCTTGATTCGGATAATCATCATAGCTCAGCACCAAGAAATCACATGGTGGACGTCGAAGAAAAGCACGTTTTTAAAACATTCACAAGTTTTTAAATAATATCTGCGGTTTCTCAAATTCAGAAATCTCATGAAAACAGAATCTCATAAAAATATCGCAATAATGAAAGAGTATGTACATGCAAAGAAAAATACTGTAATGCATGGCAAGTGTGTTCATATGACTATGTCGTATAGCAATGTAATGAAAGTGCAATAACTGAACTAGTATGTGGTACTGGGTACTAAACAGTAACTAAAATGCTAACATGTTATAAGGTGATACGGTAACATAACGAGTTCTATCTTTGTACGTGACATGGCAATTACCGATGATGTGTGTGTGAGCATGCGAGTAAGTGTACGTGCAATATGTGCATCATCAGTAATGGTGTGTATGCCCTAGCAAACGAAGTCGTGTAAAGATAAAGGTATGAAATGTAGTGTATATATATCGTAAACGAAAGAAATGCGAGCGTATGCAGAAATAAGAAATCGTAACGCGAGCGTAAACAGAATAAAGAAATCGTAAATACAAACAATATAAAAATATACAACTACGTATGAGTCATACAGTTATAGTTTAAAATAGTACGAATCGTTGTTTAGAAAATAGGGGGCTATAATGTTTTTGAAAAAGAAACTATTTGAAAAGTCGTAGCGTCCCCTTAAAATTATCATTTAAAAGTGCGTAATGATTCGTTAGTTTTGAAAGTAGGTATGGCTCTAAACATATCATAATATCTACTTTGTGATTTTAAATAAGATTTTCTCAGGTCGGAATAAATATCGGCGATCCATCCTCATCATATCACCTACGGAATATCCAACGTATGATATCATCAAATCAATAGTGTGGATCTATAGTCACATACATCATCTCATCTAATATCATCATATATCATCTCGTATTCATATCATATCACAATGCTTTATATCATCATATCCAATCATATCGACTCATGTCATCATATCATGAATATCCTTTTATCCATATATATGTGTGTGTGTGTGTGTGTGTGTACATCTCAAAGGTTAAGAAAATGGAACTACGGATATATCCTTCTACTAAGTTTACTACTATCGCATATAGTATTCTAATAACTCTATAGGCTATATATATCCTAATTCTATGGTTGCGGGGGTGGTATACGCCATCCACCCGACTTTCCCCATAGATATACATCTACACACCTACAAACGCATCGCTCTAGTCGATTCCGACGGATGCCTTGTCCTTCTTTATCGTCTCGGAAGTCCATGCAGATGTACCTACAATCGAATCATAACCAAGATCGCAATGAAAACCCAAATTGAGTTTGAAATCACGAGCGAAGGACACATAGGTTGGAACCTATGGCCAACGCGTGCTAAAATAACAAAACAACCCCCGACGTTGACGTATGAACGTCAAACGACCGATTAAAAACTCAAATATCAAAAATCAAGTTTTCAAATATCGCAAAATATTGACAGAAATCAAGTAAAACAATTCCAGATTTTTCTTAAGGTGATTTTAGACTTTTAGGGTAGTCTTAGTATCTAGTGTGTGAGCTACAGAACCAACCTAGGACCCTAACTCACCAAAGTGGCCGCAATTTACGGTCCAATCCATTAAATCTGCGGCCAGGGTTTGGAGTTGTGGGCTCGAGCTTCTATGGTGATCTCCTACTGGTCTATACATCTCATAGTATTCTCTATTAAATTTTCAGAGTTCTCAAGTAATACCAGATTCCATTTGGAGGTCAAAAACTCAACAAAACCGATATCGGAAAATTCTAAACTCATCTTTGAATCTTCAAAACTTATATGAACCGAGGAAACGATCACTACTAGGCTAGTAGTTACTCTCTAAATCCTCTACTATATCACTACTACAAGTTTTGCCCACTAATTCTCATTTTAGAAAACTTAAGTTTAGAAAAACCTACATTTTAAGCTCTAAATTAGCTCTAACTAGTTTAAGATGTTAAGAAATCTAGAAACTTATCTAAAAGTGAGAGTTTTACCTTATGCAATCAACTCAAGAACTTTTCAAGATGGCCAAAAGAGCTCAAAACTAGAACTTGATACCACCATGAAATTTATAATGAGCTTAGGAGCAATTTTCGTAAAGGTTTTATGTGGTTTTGATAAGGTTTGGATGGTGGTTTCATGGTGGTGGAGAAGGTGGAGAAGGAGAAGAATGATGGAGGAGATGAAGAATGAGGGATGAAATGCAGAAGGAACACAAATGGTTGAGGGTGTAACCATACCCCCCTCTCATTCTCTCTCTCCAACCATACTTATTTGTCTCCCCATGTCTCATATCTTTTCCATTTTCTTTTCTATTTTCTCTTTTCTTATCTTCTTCTTTTTTTTTTGAAAAACTAAAGTAAAACCAAAATACAAATGAAAAGATAACATGTACACAATATTGTCATGCACACTAAATATGGTTTAACAAAATAAAACATGGTTTAGTAATTAGTAAAATACTAATTAAATTTAAACTTGAGTTTGTATGGAAAATAATTATATATTAATTTATTAAAAAAACCCAAATCAAATGAATACTCTTATAAATAATAATTTATTTTAAATTCCAATTATTTTTGAAAATGTAGGTATATAATTATAGCAATTTATGAAAACTTAAATCCATACTTGTATAATAATTATTATTTTATTATTTAAATTCTAAAATAATATTTCCGTTTTCTGAAATGTTACATAAGTCCCTCGTTGTTTCAAAAGAGAAATGAGGACCAATAAATTCTCCAACAAAATAATAAACCCCGCCCACTTTCTCTGTCCTCCCATGATGCCAATTCCTTTTGTTGGGGCACTGGCCGGTAAACTCTAACCTATGCATACAACACATTCACATCACACATAAGCACACAACACACACACATCCAGAGACCCATGAATTTTTCCCTAAAGCGTTAATTTGTGGCAACTTCCTTTCCTGGGGTTCGTGCACCCGTACTCTTTCGAAAAGGGGAAATGCACATACCAACTAATTTATTGCTCATTGGTCTCATGACTTCAATTGAAATACACCTTTCTCTCTCCTCCCATGCTCATTTTTTCTACATAAAAATTGATGCCTAGGCACACACATGTAAGAAAATTTTTTTGTTTGATTTTTTTGAAAAAGTAAGGTCGCATCACTCATCAATTTTAAAATTAAATGACTCCCTTCCTTTTACCCTATAACAGTTGAGATAAGAAATGGGGTTTAAAATTTCACTGTATGTTTGCAACTATACTGACAAGACTCATGGAAGTAAGAGTTTTATCAATAAGCTTTTCGCTGCAAATAACCTTTGGGCCCATTCTCATGACTCTTGTCACTCTAGTTAGGAACGTACAATAACACTTTAGGTCTCATTTTCTTATTAAAAATTCAACATTATATTACGTTAGCAATTCATGTTTTTTTATAGCGAAACATGTGTTTAGATCCTTAGGACCCAAAAATGATAGGGTTGCATTGCTGGCTCAAAAATATTTGTCAGCAACACGTTATACTCAAAAGATTTCTTTGTTTGAGTCTTTTTGGTACATTAACAGCTGTGTACTATTTTTCATGCCAATACTGTCCATTCGGATAAAATACTATATTTATCTTTTTAAGATAAAACTACATTTAGTACATTAACAACTTTTATTCCAAGTGGAACAGAGCAGACATGACAGTGCCCACTCGATTGTACGAGCGGGAGTATGTTGGCATTGGGCCAAATCAGACTGGCCCAATGGAGTGCGCGAGTCATGGGTGTCGACCAACCTGGCCAAGTTGAGTCGAGCCCAAATCAGATTCGGACTCATTCGTCGGCTAGGGGGTGAGACCGAACCCCATTAAGGGTTCGAGCCCTGTTCTATCTCGTCTGTCCGATATTTGCCGCTCTGCCTATTTATATGAAAGCAAAACCAAAGGTTTTTCTACCAAGAAATTTATCCAAAATTGCAGTTAGGGTTTCGTTGTTCTATCGTCTTCCTCAAAGTCACTAGCACCGTGATGATTAAGAGGCTTTCCGAATAACACCGTGATCCATATTTGCCGACCATCTTGAAAGGAAAAGAGCGCGAGTGGAGAACAACATCAGAAGACTTGCAGTTCAAGATATCTTTTACCTGCACAGGTGTGAAAGATCCTAGCATTGTGTATAGGCCGCTTGTTATGTTATGTTTGCTTTCGCTGTTTTAGGATTCTTGCATGGATCGGAATTTATACGAGAGATCAACGATATGTTGATCCTCTTGTCATTAATCTAAACGAAACAACTAGATGACGGCGCTACGGCATATTTCACAATTTACAAGAGATCGACGAACATGCCATAATTTTGAAAATGAGTTGGCATGAAGCTTATAAAATTTTTTTATGAAGAATTAATTATGTTTCAAGTCCAAAAGCATGAATAAAGTCCACAACTAAAATAAAAATCTATGCCTTCTTGATTTATGTTGTCACATTGATATTGAAATTTACCGGATAGATCAATATCGATGGGGTATCTGCGTATACTTCTATTTATTTATTATGTACGTAGTAAATGGTAAATAAGATAGAATATGTATGAAGTAATAAATATTGGGAGGGTTATTTATAATTTTTCATTTTTTTTTAAATTCCAAGATGCTGAAACTCTATTACTTATCGGAATTTTACTTTAAAAAGGAACAAAATTCCGCATGCCCTCCTTGTTAGAATTATTCTCTTGATTGCGTCTCTATATCAATTTTTAGGACGGCGTAGCTAAAAACTTATGGATCATCTTACGGCGATCGTTCAAACACGCAAGCGAAACAAAAAAGAAACCATAACGTAAGAAAAATAAATAAACGACAAAAAGAGACGCCGATATTCAATATGGTTCAGCAATATTTCTAATCAACGGGAAGAGCCAGAAAGATTCCACGATAATATCATATATGCATAAGGAAATGAAAGTATGCGAGTATGTGTATGTGCGTGTATACAAATCTTTACTCTAGGTTTTCATGACTAAGAAATCGACTAAAGTCCTTTCTTCACTTATTGCTAACACTAAGCCCATGATTTCCTAAATCTTTTCTTTGCTAAGGTTCATATCACACACTAACATGTAAAAGTGTGTGTGTGTGTGTGTGTGTGTGTGTATCACATCCCATCATTTCTTACAACTTTGCGGGGGTGCTATACGCCATCCACCCGACTTCCTCCGTAGATATAATCTACTCACCTGATCTGCGCTTTCTGGAGTTGATGACGCCACGCTCATCTTCGTCGTCTCGAAGTCCACGTAGGGTACCTACATACTATATATAGCATCGTAAATGAAATCACACACAAAAACCAAAATGTCGCACGAATCACTCATAGGTCAAAACCTATGGTCTACCCCTCGCAATTCAACCAAATAATTCTCGATATAGACGTACAAACGTCAAGTGATCGAATACAAAACCAAATATCAAAACTTAAATCCATAAACATCATAAAAAATATGGCAGCAACCTTGAAAACATGCTCCAGATTTTGTCTCAGATGAAAACAATGTAAGCAAACAACACCGGGATGATATATAGGGTTTATATGAGCTATGGGGGCAACGTGGGCACCTATCTCCTCAAAGGGGCCGGCCACACTAAGACAAATTCCGGCCAGGCCGGTTTTACAGGGGTGTTGGGGTCTCGTTTTGGTAGGGGGTCTCGTGGTGGTCCATCTAGACTACTGGTATTGTTTACTTTTCTAATATTGGTCGCGGGTCACTCCAGATTTCCCTACACGCCTTATACACTCACAAAACCGACATGGACAGTTTATGTTTTTGGGTTTCAGGCTATATATTGGTGTTTGATCTTGGTTTTTGATACTATAGGGGTTTAAGGTCATCTCTAAAGTCCAACTACACCAACACCACTCAAAATCCCACATAACCTCTTCTAGGAAATTTCGATGTCCACTAATTCGCACAAAATCGCAATTAAACACATATATGGTTTAAAGTGAAAGAAAAACTACACTAAGTGTAGAGGGATTACCTCATTGGCACTCATGAATCCCCTAGAGAACAAAAATCTGATTTTCCTCGGTCCAATGTACTTCCCTTAAGCTTGTGCATGTTTTTTTGTGAAAAGGAGATGGGATTTTGGGTTGTTTTTATGGTGTTTTGAGGTGTGTAGTGGAGGTGGAGGAGGGGTGCTTCCATGAGAGGAGAAGAAGAAGAAAAGATGAAGAAGATGAAGAAGAACAATGGCCCATAACTATGGTTGACCCCTCACACCCTCTCTATCTCATGCACATGCTTTGCCTCATGATTATGTCCCCTCTCTCATCATTTCCTTTCTTTTTCCTTTTCTTTTCTTTTCTAAAGTCAACAACCATGCATGATAAATGAAGAAAAGACCATGGTAAAATGTAACAAGTGTTAAAATAACTTGGTGCATGTCATATGCACAAAACACGCTTAATACGCGATTAGCGATATTTAATCGCGATGTGCACTAAAAGTGAATATAATAAATCATAAAATTTCGTAATTTGCTTAAATCCAATAAAACACCCTCATTTTAGTAATTTCTATAATTTTCCCAATTTTTCCCAATTTATCAGTAATTAATTTTACCACCTCATTAAAATATTCAGTATAATTATTATTTAATTATAAAAATTCCCAAAAATAATATTTTATTTTTCTGAAATGTTACAGAACATCATAGAACTGCTGGTCTATTTCAGCCGTTACCAATCCCAGAATGAAAATGGCAGCACATTACCATGGACTTCGTGACTGCTCTTCCTCGTAGCACGAAGGGTAACGACGCAATTTGGGTTATTGTGGATCGACTCACCAAGTCGGCTCACTTTATTCCATTTCGAGTTGGCCAATCAACCGAGACGTTAGCAAAGAAGTACATGGAGGTGAGCATAAAATCTAAAGTAAGATTTAAATCTTCAAGATGTACCATATTTGATACCCATAAACTCATGAAGGAGATCGTGAGATTACATGGAGTACCTGTTTGCATCGTCTTCGATCATGATACAAGATTCCGACCATAATTTTGGCAGAGTCTTCAAGCTAGCCTTGGGACGAGTCTGAATTTCAGCACGGCATATCATCCACAAACGGACGGACATTCTGAGCGAACAATTCAAATACTAGAAGATATGCTGAGAGCATGTATGTTAGACTTCGGAGGTTCGTGGGAAGATCACCTACACCTAGTGGAGTTTTCATACAATAACAGCTATCAGGAAAGCATTAGGATGGCACCTTTCGCAGCACTCTACGGACGGAAATGTCGTTCCCCGCTGAGTTAGGACGACGTTGGAGATCGTGAACTCCTTGGACCAGAGATGATCGTGGCAACTGTAGATGTGGTTCGCACGATCAAGGAAAGGATGCGCATATCCTAAGACCGACAGAAGCATTGGGCAGATGCAAAGTGTCGACATCTGAAGTTCCAACCTGGAGACCATGTATTCCTAAAGATCTCTCCAAACAGAGGAGTGGTCCTTTTTGGCAAAAAGGGTAAATTAAGTCCAAGGTACATAGGACCGTTCGAAATACTCGAACGAGTTGGAGAAGTGGCATACCGTTTAGCACTACCACCCTCAGTGGAAGGAGTGCACAACATGTTCCACATATCCCAGCTACGACGATATGTGAGCAACCTCATCCACATACTTGATCACTCAGAGCTCATAATACAAACCGACCTAACCTGAAAGTAACAACCAATTGAGATCCTGGACCGAAAAGTGAAGACATTGCGGAACAAGGAGGTAAACTTAGTCCGGGTGATGTGGAGAAAAGACTCGCCAGAAGAATCGACATGGGAGCGAGAAGATGATATGCGTATACGATACCCTTACCTTTTTGAAAATTAGTCCCTATGTAATTGTAAATTTCGAAGACGAAATTTTTATAACGAGGGTAGAATGTAATGACTCTGAAATCATTATAGAGAAATTTCTTGTTGTTATTCAGAAAAGAGTATTACAGCCTGTGTAAGAGTTAAAAATTATTTTTGTTAAATAAAAACAAGAAGCAACTTATGGTTCATTGGAAAAGCCTCTACACTGCTGCGACATAGCATATGTGTTCGATTCCCATCAGACCCAATTATTTTAATATTTTTCTTTTTAATTTTTCGAAAGCCCAAGAGTTGCACGTGCAATACATAGAGAAACAAAAAGTTTCAGAAAAATCAAACAAGTGCAATGCGGTGTACACACCCAACTTACCACGTGGCACGAATCTCGAGACAACCCAACCAAATCCGACAGCCCGTTTCCTCTATATGGCCGCTACCGACGGTCCAAAATACCCCAATTGCCTCCGTGTTTTACACACTTGCTGTAACGACTCTGGAATCACTGTACAGAAAAATTCTTGTTATTGTACAGAAAAGAATATTTTAGCCTGTGTAGGAGTTAAAAGTTATTTCTATTAAATAAAAGCAAGAAATAACTTGTAGCTCATTGGTAAATCCCCTGCACTGCTGTGACGTAGCCTGTGTGTTTGATTCCTATTAGACACAATTATTTTTTTCTGATTTTTTCTTTTAATTTTTGGAAGCCTAAGAGTTGCCCGTGCAATACACGGGAAAAAGAAAAGTTTCAAAAAAATCAAACATGTGCAAAATAGAGTAAATACAGAAAAACCCTAATGGCATGAATCTCGAGGCAATTGCCTCTAATCCAACCGGCCAAAATACCCAAAGGGCCGACCCCGACTGTCCGATCTTCACTAATCTCCTCCGTGCTTTGCACACACACCCCTTCAGCTCTCCTTAACTCCCTGCACTGTTTGATTTCGCTGCAATCAAACAGAGACCTTTCATTTCACCATTAAATATCTTTTTAATACTTTTTAATCCAAATTTTTAATTCCCAAATTCTAATTCTCCACTATAAATACCAACGCAGGCCCTAGCTTCTCACCATTCTAAAATTCTAGCAAAAATTCTCTCAAAACTCACCAAAAGCCAAGTGAAGTTAAGCCCCCCAAGTGGAGTAGCGAGCCGAACTCGACGACCGGAGTATCTCCGACGAAACCACGACTTCCAAGAGCTTCTACAATCCCTTTCTAATCATCCAAATCAGTAAGTCCCCCTTCTCTCCTTTTCTTTCATCTCTTTTCAACTTTTAAATCAAACCGACAAAAGAGAAGTTATCTCCGATACAAGTTTCTTGTTAACATTTGTAAAACATGTGATAGCAAATTAAAGCAACCTAACATGTTACAATAATCCTAATATAATTTTCCACCATTTAGTTTTTAGTTTTAACAAAAAATTTCATAGGGGACAACATATAACAAACTTTTTCGCTAAAATACCATGAACTTTAGCTTCACCCTCTTATCGATAATTAGTTTAAATACCTCAGAAAAAACTTCACGGGGTAACGACTTACCCCACACTCACACTTTGGTTCCATAGCACGGTATTCTAGGGCTATAGTAATCTAAAGAAGATTTTTTTTCATTAAAATACCACACCGTTTTCAAAACGGGTTTCTTTAAATCTGTATTTCAAAATCCTTTGCAATTATACCTCTACAACCCTCGTTAGGGGACTCGCTAATGGATGGTGCGTATTATCGTGCATACTTGGGATAGTAGAGCGAGATGCAGAGCTCCTCACGGAGTATTCGGTCTCGAAAGGAAATTAAAATACGGTTTTTAAAAAACACGACTTTTCCTAATAAAAACTATTTTTTGGAAAATTATATAAAAATCATAAATCCGTATTTTCAATAAAAGCATATTAAGAAACTATATTTTTAAAAGAAATATTAAAATTTGAAATAAAATACCATCAAGTTACCAAAAGAGTTAGTTTTCATAAAAAAAATACCATAAGCTTTCAAAAAGCTAGGTTTTATCACCAAAACATCACAATAATTAAAATACATGATCATGAAAACCCAAAATGTTACAAATCACCCTCGAGGTTTATTTTTAAACAAACTAATATATATTTTTCATAAAAACCCCTTGAGATATACAAACCATATTTAAGGACTTTAGAATTAATATAGGTTTAAACGGTATCATTTCTTTTGAGCCTCTGGGAGCCGGAGAAAGTGAGTGCTTGCCTATTCAGGTTAGACAATTTAATAGAGTTATCAAATGGCAATTGTCTTCGAAAAAGATACAAATCCTGCCGTTCATGTGCAGCAGTTGCCGATATCTCCCGAACATAAGATCTTTAACAATTTATATCAATTCACATGAACTCGAATCCAAACTCGAATCTAAACTCGAACTCAACTCAAAAACAAACTCGAACTCTAACCTAACTCGAATATGAACTCGAACCCAAGCTACTCGAACCAAGATTGCAATTGTCATGACTCGCATATTACTCGACTCACTCGAATACATTATACACCTTTTGCAATCTATGGTTTCGATCAAGACATGTTAATCATTCAAACTAAAATTAGTATATTAACCAGTTATATATATATATATATATATATATATATACTCGGGATGTTTGGGATAGTTTCTTGTGTGGATCCAACGGAACTACGGGAGTCCCGTATTAACCATTTTTTATTTTACTCGAATATCAGTCGGGTTGACTCATCCACGGCCTAAAGCCCAGATGCTAACACATGAAATGGGCCCGTATTTCTTTGCTCCTGGGGCCCCACTCTTGAGCATGTGAATACTTCTACGGCTGTATTGACATTCACACATGGAACTTAACGTTAACATAACGACCATATAGAGACTATAGTATATACTTACCCATAAATATATACTCTCACTCGTTATATATTCTGCATTTTTCATTTTCTTTACTCTTACCTATCTTTGGGACTTACCAAGCGCTAGTTCACTGACGGGCATTCCACCCACTTTTCTTCTCTTGGAATGTTCGTCAGATAGATTGAGACGAAAGAAGTTGAAGCCACAGAGGAGGACTACAACCATATCGCTACTCAGGGCCAGCTCAGCTTCATTTTTTCAATATATGTATGCCACTTGTTTAGGCATTTTCATCATTGTATTTACTTCCGAGCATAAATTCATGTATTTGTAAATATTGAAAGTTGAATGTAAATAAAGATATTTGTTGAAAAAATTTACAGTCTCCATTTATTCTTACATTGTGTATTATCATTTCAATACGCTAAGTGTATTTATTTAGGGAATGACCTTCTCTGGATAAATACGTCACGGGCTTGCCACGTCACCGTTTCTGGCTACTGGGAACCGGGGCGTGACACTTGTCCCTTCGACTCCCTTTAACTCCCTGCACTGTTTGATTTTCCTGCAATCAAACAGAGACTCTTCAATTCACCATTTAACACATTTTTAATGCATTTTAATCCAAAATTTTAATTCCCAAAACCTAATTCTTCACTATAAATACCATCCCATGCCCTAGCTCCACTCTATTCTGAAAAAATCTAGCAAAACCATCTCAAAAGTTTCTGAGTGCAAGTGGAGTCAAGTGGAGTTAGCAACCAAGCTCCTTCCATCGAAGATCGAAACTGTTTCCGGAGCTCCCGCGACACCATGAACCCCCCTCCCTTTTCCTTACTCCCTTCTCGAAATTATAAAGCCGTAAGTCATTCTCATCACTTCTTCTTTTCATTTCAAATCATCTCCTAAAAATATATCGGTAAAGTGGAGTTACCTCCGATACATTTTTTAAGAACTTGGAACTCTCTTTTCCTCAATATATAGATCAAACTAACTTTACCACCCTACTTGTAACTTTGATTGCAACCTTTTAACATTGAGTTTAACCAAAACTTCCATGTGAAATTATCATAAAACGAACTTTTCATTAAAATACCATGAACTTTAGTATCACCCTCTTTTCAATAATTGTTAAAACAATACCTTTAAGAAAACTTCACGGAGTAACGGCCTACCACATACGCACACTATGGTTTCATAGCACAATATTCTAGATATATGACCAATTTAAAGAATAAACTTTTCATTAAAATACCACACCTTTTCAAAACGGGTTTCTTTTAAATCGGTATTTTGTAATCCTTGGCAATACGCCTCTACAACCCTCGTTAGGGGACCCGCTAATGGATGGTGCGAATTATCGCATATTCTTGGGATAGTAGAGCGAGATGCAGAACTCCTCACGGAGTATTCGATCTCGAAAGGAAATAAAATACGTTTTTTTAAGAAATACAACTTTGCTAAATAAAACTAATTTTTGAAAAAATATAAAAATATGAATCTGTATTTTTAATAAAAACATATAAACTATATGAAAGATTAAACTATTAACAAAACACCATCAAGTTTCCAAAAGACCTAGTTTTCATAAAAATACCATACACTTTTAAAAGCTAGGTTTTGATCATTAAAATACCCAATAATTAAAATATATGCTCATGAAAACCCTAAATCTTGTAAATCACCCTCGAGGTTATTTTTTAAAACAATATTAACATATTTTTCATAAAACCCCCTCGAAATATGCAAACAATACTTTAAGAACTATAGAATTAACATAGGTTTAAGCGGTATCATTTCTCTTGAACCCCAAGGAGCCGAAGAAAGTGGGTGCTTGCCTATTTAGGTTAGACAGCTTAATAGAGTTATCAATGGCAATTGTCTTGGAAAAAGACACAAATCATGTCGTCCATGTGCAGCAGTTGCCGATTACTCTCGAACCTAAGAAATTCAAGAGTTAAATCTGTTCACAAGTTTCTGACTCCAACAGAAATCCACATTCGACCCAGAATCCAAAATCAAACACGAACTTGTGTACTTGATCATGAACTTGAATACTCTAATTCCAATATCAAACTCAAACTTGCATACTGATCGCACGCTTTTGGCGTATCGGATGTTCAAAGAATTTAAGTGTAACCGCGATCAGGACGGTGTCGCTTTGCAGCTAGCCGGTGAGCACGGGTCGGTCCACAGGGAGATGGTGTTATCTTACCTTCTTGTCTTAGACGAGTCAATAAAGAATCTGTATGTTATGAGTTTGATTCTAGTCTAACCTATGTGTTTATCTGCAAGTATAAGGTTGTTAAGAAAAGATACGAGATTGTAAGCTAAGAAATCCGTACTCAAAACCTTTGAGCCGAGTCTTGACCAATTGAAGCTAAGCAATCGGCAACAACGTGGATTAGGGGATTTAAGCGCGGTATTCGTGGAATCCGGCTTATTTACCCTTGTCCTTCCGTTCTTGTCTCTTGCTTTCGCCTCCGGCCAAACCGAACGCAACCGGTCGCGGTTAGGAATCACCGTTACCTTGTCAGGGTACGGTGCCTAACGGAGCGCTTGCGTATGGTTTGGGCGAAGTTCAAATGGAAAATAACGGGAAAATGAATTGGCAAAGAAACGTTAACTTACAATACCGTATTAATTCTTAACAACAACAATAATTACAACATTCACAAAATGAACAAAAGAGAACAAAAAGAAAAGAACAAAGAAAAGAAAAGATACAAGTATTAAAGTGCATGAATAAAATTGCAAGTAATAAATTCAAGAATGAAAAATGCAAGTAATAAATAAGCAAATAAAAAGAACACGGAAGTAGAACCCAAGCCAAGCATGTGCTCAATAGCCAACCCTTAAACTTGCAAGCTCAATGAAGAGGTTGCAAGATCAAGGGAAGGGTAGAGAACGCATGTGAAGTGAAGAACTAGTCCCGTGAGAAAATACGACCCTTGAGATCAATAACTAACCCTTAACCATTCAAGCTCAATAAAGAGATTGAATGAGCAAGAGAAAGCAAGAATCTCAAGGGGGAGCAAACTAACAAGAAAGATAAAAAGCCCTCATCTTCATTAATCTTCCACTCAAAAGCTCTCACTACAATTTCATGGAGAAAGAATGAAGAAGAAGAAGAACAAAACTACACAAAAAAGAGGCTAAAGAAAAGCTCTCTTGGTTTGCCTCAGATCTGCTGTATTTATAGGCAGGAGAATGGAATTCTAGGGCAACCAGAAGACCACATGTGAAAAGACCAAAACACCCCAGAAAAACGACAGTGAGAGGGCCCCACTTGGCCGCGCATGCGCGGCCAATACCCCCTATTGGCCGCGCATGCGCGTCCGTACAGTGGAATTGGGTGTTCAACTTTTGTGGCCTGCCCTGGTTTCCTGTTTCCTCGTGTTTGCCAACTTTAAACTGCGCAAAAGTCTTCAGAATATCTCCAGATTTCCAAGTCCAAGATTGCATTATCTTTGTTTACTTTTGACTTTATCTCCCTCGAGCTCCGCGCACCCATTGATTCTTGTGCAGCCCCCTCGTGCTCTGTGCTTGTCCCAGACACGAATGACTACTGTCACATGTCTTTTATCGGGAACCGGTACTCGGCACTGGACGGATATGGATGACCGGAACCCGGCTTTTATCTGCTGTCGACAGATGTTCTGCTTTTGGCGTAACTGTGGAGATTTTATCCTGATTTGCAATATTTGTACTGGAAACCTGTATTCTGTAAACATGTAACAAACACGGATTAAAAGTACCTACCTATAAACACACGAGCGTAAGAATGGACGGTATAAAATGCAATATTCTGATATGAACAAATACCCCCAAACTTAACTTTTGCTCGTCCCGAGCAAAACCAATTATTCATAAAATTAAAATGATAACCGCACTTTCGCAGGGAACGCGATTGCACTGAGCATGTGCAACAAGCCGTTAAACCTCTAGGTGTCCCTAGTAGGAGGAGTGTTGTCTCCTGAGGGTTTTCAGCGGATACTACCCACAAAATCCGGTCAAGTTGGTTTTGTAAAATAACTAAGATTCAAGCCCCTAAAGTTTTGTTTCAGAAAATAACAATTCTATAATCCTAAGTTTAGACTATCGAACCTTTATTTTTCACACCTCCCTTCTTATTTAACTACAGATTTTATATGTCTTTACGTGCAGTGCAAAATAGTGTCGTTAAGTTCCCGAAAGGTCGAATAAAGTCATTATGTCACACAATAAAGCCCAGATAACAATTTTAAAAGGATCACATAAGTTTTATAAAGAGTTAAGCATTTTTCAAGTTTCGTTTTCCAGTAAAGTTTCAACTTCAGAATTTCTATCTTCCCTAACAGGAAACTAGGTCTTATTGTTCACTCCACCTTTTTCTTGTTTTCATTTCATACACACCTCTGTGAACGTGCAATAGTCTTTATCATAGAATAAAACCTTCATATCTCCGTTAAATTTTTTTATAAAAGCCTGTCTTTTATCAAGATTATTCTCACACAAAGAACCGTTAGGAATTTTAACTCGGAGAGAACACTTGCTTGACTTTGTTTTTATCTGGACTTTCTAGGCTTCTTAGCGAGCTTTGGGCCAATGCACCCAAACCAGTTGGTTTTAGGGCATTAGGTGTAGAAACACCCTAGCGGACTTAATTACTCAAGTTACCTAGGTCCAAAAACAAAAGACAGTTTGGCGTGAAAATCATGATGATTCAATACGAACGGAGATATAACCGGTAGTTCAATTATTTTTTGGATAAAAGACGTGTTTAGTGGGTTCGGTGTGTAATCATTCCAATCAAGTTTCAGATGGGTTATTTTTCAGACTTAGTTCCAATTTAAGGCATCAATAACATTCCTTCATATTCACTCACTTCATAAACTATTCTTGATATATTACTTATTTCAGAACAAACCTATTTGATCCTCAGAAAATCATTTATCTATTTAAAAGTTTTTTTAAACATAAAAGACTTGTCATCTAATTTCCAAGACTCACAACACGTGTAGTGTAATGTAAAGACGTATATCAGCTATAGTTAACTTCAAAGGAGAGTTATCTTTCAGGTTTTCAAAATCCAAATATAGGATTTAGTTATTCCTATCTTTTCAAACAAAAACCATCGAATGTTGAATCAGAGTTCTTCCACAAGCTAACTTGACAAAAAAGTTTTTATATTTTTAGAAAATTTTCAGATTTTTATGGATTTTATGGATTTAATATGCAAATGCAAAATATACATATGAATGCGAAGGAAGAAAGCTTACCGAGCACACCCCCAAACTTAAACTTGACAGTGCCCTCACTGTCAGGCTACACTAAGAGGGTCAAAATTGTCGGCGCTCTCCCTAAAATCAAAGTATATACAAAAACAAAAAATATATATATATACAAAAAAGGTGTCCCCCCCAAACTTAAGTAAAACAGTGTTTCCACTGTTAAGCGTTGAAGTTCAGGATTAGGGAGGAAAGAACAGTATCCATCTATACAAGGCCTTACACAGGCCAAAAGTTAACACCAACCATTCAAAGATTTTATCTCTATAAAGCAGTGGCTGGTGGAAGAATGCGGAGAGGTAAGAAATGGAGACTACGCGAGACCGCTTGTGGAGAGAAGTGGAATGCGGTCTCGGTAGATCAGAAGAAGAAGAATGGCGGAAGGGAAAAAGAAGTTGAATGCGAACTTGAGGGTGTAACTGGAGTAAATAGATTAGCACAATTTGTGATGAACGATGTGTGAAAAGTGATTGTGCTAATATATTTACCCGTCGAGAAATGGGATCAAATCCCTCAAGGTTCGTGAGAAACCATGGGTACGCCGAACTTGGTAAACCAGACATATGAAATGTAAGTGATACGGGTTCTTGCAAGGTCGGAACGATGGAAAGGATGGAGAGAAGTGGTTGAGGAAGGGTATCGGTTAAGGGTTTAGGAGGGTGTACACAGTCAGTGGAAGGATTAGGATGAATTGGAAAATCCGACTCATCAATTAAAATTGTTTCATCCTCAGTGCTATCCTCAATATTCTCCTCAAAATTTAGCTTATCCATGCAATTTTCATCAATATCAAGACGCATATGAAGTTCGGGAAAAACGGTTAAAGACTCGGGATGATGATTTGAAGAGATAAACTCAGCCAAATCTACGGGTTCATCATCCAAAATATTCCCGGCGTCAATATCCTCGATCAAGTGAAAATCTATATTCTCAGACACCTCAACAAAAGCATGGATTTCAATCGATTCGGGTTCTAGAGTGGAGGTGTAGAGGTCAAAAGGTTTAGGATCGGTTTCACTTGGAAGAGACCCTTCACAATCGGGCAAATCAAACACTACGAAGTCGCACAACTCATTCATCATTCTATCTTCAATTGATAAATCATGTGGGATACTCGATAGACTTTCAAAACAGGAGTTGTGGGATTCAATTTGGGACGGGTAGGTTTGATTTGGAAGGGGGTACATCTCACTCTCTCCACTCAAATTCACAGCCTGTCCTGCCGCC
Source organism: Agapanthus africanus (assembly GCA_030015575.1). NCBI lineage: Eukaryota > Viridiplantae > Streptophyta > Magnoliopsida > Asparagales > Amaryllidaceae > Agapanthus > Agapanthus africanus. Next base: position 699,171,296 of record CM057340.1, read on the forward strand.
TCATCATACATTGAAAAATTTGGAGCTAGTTGAAAACTAGCTACCGGGTCACTAGGTTGTATGAGAGCGGCCATGGACGCATTCAAATCCATCATCTGTTGGCTTGACGCTACCCTAAAGTCTTCCAAGGACTGTTCTAGACTAGACATTGGTTGTGAAGGGGTTTCAGTAAAAGATTCAAAGTTGTTTGGATACTGAAAACTCCCAATTGGCGGTTCTGATGCAATGTCTAGGGAAGGTGCAAAAGTAGGGTAGGATTGGTAGGAATAGAATGGCTGGACAGGAGTGGGATCAACATTGGGATAAGAAGGTGAATGAAATTGTTGATCCCAAGAATTTGAAGCGGTGAAAGGAGGGAAAGATCGGCTACGAGATTGTTCAATACGTTCAGCGATGGACAAAGGACGACTTGCAGAAGGGGTATCAACATAAGCGGGAGTGAATGTTTGAAACGGTTGATACGGAGTGGAATGAGGAGTGCAAGTGTTTGTCCTAGACGCTGCTATGCGATCTTTCAGTGAAACTTTGGGCATGGAGGGGTCGTTTGAAGTTCGACCAAAACAAGAACCGTATGAAGTTATGTCTGGTTGTGGGTACCAAAGTTCGGCAAGAGTTTTGCGAGGTGGAGTACCCATGATATGAAGAGAGAAAGAGAGAAAGGCAGAGAAAAGGAGGGGAAAAAGAATGTGATTTTTTTTTTTTTTAGTTAGTTGTTAGCAAAAGAATGGAATATACACAAAAAATATGGACAAAAATAATCACGACACAAAAATACCACACACCTAACCGTTCTAGGGTTCACCTAGGTCAACTAGACCTGCTCAAGAACTTGATTGTCGAAATTAAACTGTGTCGAGAAACAGACTCAAGATACACTGATCACGAGGCCAGGTAAGTGCAGAGATAAGGGGAGGTTTTCCAACGCTTTCGCGAAGTTCCTTAATTAAATAACCCTTTCTCTTTTGGCGGTTGCGCCGTTAACACTTTCCTAGACACCCCGTAAACAATATATCGTTAAGCGAGCTTCTAAACACAGTTAACTTCTCCTAGTGAGCGCGAAGGCCTTAAGGCTTAAAGTCTAGTTTCTTTTAATATTTGTGCGGGTAATCGTTATGCTCAAGTTCGTGATTTGTGGGCCACGGAAAAGGTGATGAAATCCTTTACCGTATGTTGTGGGGTTCGCTTGCCCTTAAGTCCGTATTAATTGATGCAATGCGCAATTCAAAAAAATTCTATAAAGAATCAAACAATCGTTTTTTTTTATTTTAAGCGCGGCGCTGCAACAAATACGGGTTAGTCAATTTTGGCGTTTGCTAGCGAACTTGCAAAGAATCCTGCAAAGAATAGTATATTGGAAGCGTCGGATTTGAGAAGAAGGTGTTAGTAAAGTACGTACCGTTTAAGTTTTGGGTTAGGAAACCCCCGTTGAATCAAATCCGGTAAGCTTGAATGGTTCGCTTGTGCGGGTCAAACTACCCGAATCTTTGGCACTGTACTTTGCAATCACCTTAACTTTGAATGTGCACTTTGCTCCCCACAATCGCAGTTGGCAAATCTGCAAAAATCTGCACACTTGCCCACAAAAATGATAAAAAAAACAAAAAGAATATTTTTTTTATATATATATACAAAAAGAATATTAACCCGAATAACAAGAAAGAAAATACGCTACCGTCTCCCCGGCAACGGCGCCATTTGATCGCACGCTTTTGGCGTGTCGGATGTTCAAAGAATTTAAGTGTAACCGCGATCAGGACGGTGTCGCTTTGCAGCTAGCCGGTGAGCACGGGTCGGTCCACAGGGAGATGGTGTTATCTTACCTTCTTGTCTTAGACGAGTCAATAAAGAATCTGTATGTTATGAGTTTGATTCTAGTCTAACCCATGTGTTTATCTGCAAGTATAAGGTTGTTAAGAAAAGATACGAGATTGTAAGCTAAGAAATCCGTACTCAAAACCTTTGAGCCGAGTCTTGACCAATTGAAGCTAAGCAATCGGCAACAACCTGGATTAGGGGATTTAAGCGCGGTATTCGTGGAATCCGGCTTATTTACCCTTGTCCTTCCGTTCTTGTCTCTTGCTTTCGCCTCCGGCCAAACCGAACGCAACCGGTCGCGGTTAGGAATCACCGTTACCTTGTCAGGGTACGGTGCCTAACGGAGCGCTTGCGTATGGTTTGGGCGAAGTTCAAATGGAAAATAACGGGAAAATGAATTGGCAAAGAAACGTTAACTTACAATACCGTATTAATTCTTAACAACAACAATAATTACAACATTCACAAAATGAACAAAAGAGAACAAAAAGAAAAGAACAAAGAAAAGAAAAGATACAAGTATTAAAGTGCATGAATAAAATTGCAAGTAATAAAAGCAAGAATGAAAAATGCAAGTAATAAATAAGCAAATAAAAAGAACACGGAAGTAGAACCCAAGCCAAGCATGTGCTCAATAGCCAACCCTTAAACTTGCAAGCTCAATGAAGAGGTTGCAAGATCAAGGGAAGGGTAGAGAACGCATGTGAAGTGAAGAACTAGTCCCGTGAGAAAATACGACCCTTGAGATCAATAACTAACCCTTAACCATTCAAGCTCAATAAAGAGATTGAATGAGCAAGAGAAAGCAAGAATCTCAAGGGGGAGCAAACTAACAAGAAAGATAAAAAGCCCTCATCTTCATTAATCTTCCACTCAAAAGCTCTCACTACAATTTCATGGAGAAAGAATGAAGAAGAAGAAGAAGAAGAACAAAACTACACAAAAAGAGGCTAAAGAAAAGCTCTCTTGGTTTGCCTCAGATCTGCTGTATTTATAGGCAGGAGAATGGAATTCTAGGGCAACCAGAAGACCACATGTGAAAAGACCAAAACACCCCAGAAAAACGACAGTGAGAGGGCCCCACTTGGCCGCGCATGCGCGGCCAATACCCCCTATTGGCCGCGCATGCGCGTCCGTACAGTGGAATTGGGTGTTCAACTTTTGTGGCCTGCCCTGGTTTCCTGTTTCCTCGTGTTTGCCAACTTTAAACTGCGCAAAAGTCTTCAGAATATCTCCAGATTTCCAAGTCCAAGATTGCATTATCTTTGTTTACTTTTGACTTTATCTCCCTCGAGCTCCGCGCACCCATTGATTCTTGTGCAGCCTCCTCGTGCTCTGTGCTTGTCCCAGACACGAATGACTACTGTCACATGTCTTGTATCGGGAACCGGTACTCGGCACTGGACGGATATGGATGACCGGAACCCGGCTTTTATCTGCTGTCGACAGATGTTCTGCTTTTGGCGTAACTGTGGAGATTTTATCCTGATTTGCAATATTTGTACTGGAAACCTGTATTCTGTAAACATGTAACAAACACGGATTAAAAGTACCTACCTATAAACACACGAGCGTAAGAATGGGCGGTATAAAATGCAATATTCTGATATGAACACATACTTGACTCGACTTGATCGAACCATGGTTATAACTTGACATGAATACCTGAACACATGCTTACATCTTGAACATGAACCTGTACGTTTTATATCCATGGATTCGGCCAAGACCTATAATATTAATCTACACAATACAATACGCGGGAATAAAGGGGTAGATTGATACGGAACGTATATCGTGGCACAAGATGTCACTTTAAAAGACACCTATATGAATTCACGTGCCGTTGTCCCATGGGTTATGAGGGGGCCTTGTACTACATATTACCATAGTCCACGGGGTAAGATGGACTCCTCTCGTATACATGAATATCTTCCTTATCAAACTACAAACAACCACGTTAGAATAAATATCCTATACTAGTGAATGATCATATACAATTTTACCTGTCCTCTGTTCATTTGGTTTCTATTCATATTGTATACTATTTTCTCTTATTTCTTTTGGGACTTATCGAGCACTAGTTCGCTGACGACATTCCTTTCTGTTTTTTTTTTTGGGATGTTAGTCAGGAGGACCGGACTCTGAGGAGATATAGCCGAGCCCGGAGGACTTGGACCAGCTTGCTGCACAGCCAGATTACTAGCTCTTTCTATCCTGCACTTACTTTCTGTATGCCATTGTTTAGGCATTTGCTTTATTTATTATATCTTTTATTTTCAAACGGTTGTATATAAAGTTAAATGTAAATAAAGTTGTCATTTCATTTTATTACTGTTGTCATTCTTGTTCATTGTTATATTGCTTAATTACGCTTAATCTATTTATTTCTTAGTAAATACGTTGCGGACTTGCCACGTCACCGTTTCCGTCTATTGGAAAGTGAAGCGTGACTGTGTCAGCCCGCATTTTGCATTCTTCGTCCATCTCTCCAGATTTAGCGTCTGTGGGGCCTCTTCGACGTGTCGATGCTTAAGAATGGAGAATATGTAGGAGCAGGGAATACCGATAGATTCAAAAAAGAAGCAGTTGCATTTAATTCGGTCTAAAACACCTGTTAACTCAATAGAATATTCAAACTTAGTACTACTGCTCTGTGTGGCCACTGAAACGATGTACTTCGTAGGTTGTGCCGTATATTGTCTTATTATACACAGAACTACACTGCACGTCTCAATTTGAACTAATTCGAATATGTTAGGAGTGTAGATTCTAGCAACATGATTTTCCAGGCCTAGCATATCAATGCACAACACAGAAAAAGATTGACATGTTTTGTGGTCATCTTCGGCCTCATCCCTCCTAGTTTTTGACAATCAATTATCATAGTGAACAATCATGTCCTGTAAAATCATATTTCTATCTAAATGTCTGTGTAGATTAGCATTGACACTCTCATTTCTTTGCATGCTACGAATACCTAAAAAGAGATGCCCATACAAAAATGATTCACACCAAAGATGCCTTGTACTGTACTTTTGCGTAAACCAATGAGAGGTTGGATCAAACTTTTTCTCTTCAACCTCTTTAAGAAATGATTGCCAACTGTTGTCAAAATTATCATGATCATCAGGAGTGTAAATTAAACTCTTGAATGATTATAGAAGTCCCATGCTCTTATAATGGGTTGTGAAATTCCCCTCAACATGCCAACTGTAAATACGGTGCCTAACGTTTGGCATAACAATTGCTATAGCGGATTCCATTGCTAGATCACCATCCGTTACAATGGATATGGATTTTTTGGTACATGGCTTTCATGAAAGCTCCTAGCAACCGTGTGTACGCATCCGTCGTTTCATCTGAGATTACACCACAACCAAAATACACTGTACTACGATGATTGTTGATACCAATAAAAGGTATGATTGGCATTTTGTATCTATTAGCACGGTATGTTGAATCAAAAATTATAATATCACCAAATGAAATGTAGTCTATTCTTGACTTCGCATCACACCAAAATAGATGATCTAGGTTACCGGACTGGTTTGTATGAAACTTGGAAAAATAATCAAAATCCTGGTCTTTTCTTCTCTGCTGAGTGTCTAGGACACTAGATGCATTTCCTTTCTTTAATTTGGCTCTCTGCTCTCTTAACCATAGATTGTACATATCCCATTTCACAAAATCTATGTTTTCATAACCACCATTTCTTTCCTCGTATAGAGACATAATTTGGTGTTTACGGATGCTTGATTTCGAACACATAAATATCACATTCCTCTGTTCACTGTTTATATTTCTGTGAGACCTAAAGAAGCTAACTTCAGCCGGCGAAACAAGGACATGCTTGAGACCTACAATGAATTCACATACAATCCATTTGTTATTAATTGGATCAAGTTGAACATCCAGTTTTTCATTCACATCTACTTAGTTCACGTCGACCTATCCGTCCTACTCATATGTTTTTCATCCCAAGCCCCGGCCTTACTGCAAACAAATCTATGAAAATAAGTGATGCCATCGGATTTACTGTTCCTTAATATGCTCCTCCTAACGTTGAACCCTTTTTCTTTGGCACATTGGATGTAAAAGTTGTGCCACTCTTGCTCCGTTGAGAATTTCATGTTAAAAAATTGCTCACACTCATAGGCAGAGGGATCTACCATCACGTTTCGAGTGTAGAGAGGTGACTCACAGAATATTCCCAATTGATTGCTATATGTCATCATTTGCTTTGCTAGATACCGAACAGAAAGTTCCATTTGGGGATACAAACATTCCACTTGGAAATAAAAAGCTTCCAGTCAAAATTGCAAAAGCTCCACTTGAAATAAAATAAGTTCCACCTGGAAATAAACAAGTTCCACTTAGAAATAGAAGAGTACCATTTCCACTTGAAAATACAAATGTTTAACTTGGAACTGAAAAGTTTACACTTATAACTACAAAAGCGCCACGTGGAAATAAAAAAAGGGTCCACAAAGAACTAAAAAAGTGGCACTTGGAAATTAAAAAAAGTGCCACTTGGAAATAAAAAATTAATAAAAAGGGTCCATAAAGAACTAAAAAAGTGGCACTTGGAAATAAAAAAAAGTGCCACTTGAAAATAAAAAATTACCGCTTCCACTTGAAAATGAGAAAGCCCTACTTAAAAATACAAAAGTTCTACTTGGAAATAAAAGAGTTACACTAAGAAATAAAAAGGTCCCACTTATAAATAACAAAAGTACCAGTTAAAACTAGAAAGTTCCACTTAGAAATATAAAAGTTCCACTAAGAGAAAAAAATGTCCACTTAGTAATATAAGAGTTCCAAATTAAAATTTGAGTATTAATGTCGTGCCTGCTAAAAAAAGTGCCACTAGGAAATATAAAAGTTCCACTAATAAATATAAAAGTCCCACTTAGAAATATAAGAGTTCCACTTTAAATTTTGAATATTAAGTTCGTATCAGCTATCGGTAAAGGAGTGGTGGTGGTGGTTTGGAGTTGTTGAACCGGAGGTGGGAGTGAGGGGGTGTTGAACGGTAAATGGAAGGAATGGAGAAGACAGGAATGGGGATATGGGTTAATGCAAGAGCGGATGGTATGGGTGGAGCTGTGATGGATAGAGGATGTTGGGAAAGTGGGGGTGATGGACCAGATCTGGGTAGGGCTGGATGACCAAAACTAGTGTGGGTTTGGGTAGCCGGAAAATGGTGCTGTGAAAGAGGGTTATGAGAGAAAACTTAGAATTTTGAATGAGAACAATAGTGGAAGAACGAGAAGAGAAAGGTGGAGAAGAGCAGGGGAGAGAAGATGCAGGAGTAAGACAGAGAAAAGGACAGAGCATTCAATGCCTCTGTCAGCCGGCCAATTGTCTTATGTTGAAAGATGTGACATTCAATTTTTAAAAAAGGACCCCAGCTAGAATTTAACCTCTTAATCAATTATATCCGGTTGAAAACTTTTCCTCAATTAAAAAAACCTTTTGGGATGGCATTCAGAAAGTTTGACCGACACCCTGGCTGCATCATGGCATGAACGTTTGACCGAAGCACACAAGGTCCCACCCTCTGAGAATAAAGTTCACCCTACTACGCAAAGGAAGAAGAAAAATCGTCGACATAAACCCCACCCTAAATTGGCCGCTGCAGCCTCAGCTCTACCACCGTTCTTACGCCCCTCCGCCTCCGCCTCCGCTGCCTCAGTGCCACTATCCTTGCCCTTCTTACTACGGAGACCCTAACCCTAGCTACGCCAAACCTGACCCTACGGGGAAGGCAGCGGTGGCGCCGAACTACATCCCCGGCCCGTACGATCCTTATGGTGAAGACCCTGTGGGCACGGCCGTGAGTTTAGGTGGGAATGCTGCATATGGGGTCCTCCTTGGCTACCCAAAGGTGAGAGCTTTTTAACACTCAAGTCTTTCAATTGAACCAAGGCTGTGACTTTTAGGGTTTTAATGCGAAATGTGTGGATTTTTTTCCCTTCCTCCTAACCACAGGTGGGTTTTATGCAATTAACTCTAATGAGTATGTTAATGAAGCATGTGTTAATACTTAGCCAATATTTTTCTCAACTTAGGGAGTGAGATTTGAAATGGGTTTCTTCCATGCTTACAAGGTGTCAATTCAATCTGCAAGTGCCGTCAAGGCCTTCCAATGGACTGAATCCATTGGTCCCATTCTATTCCATGCTTTCACAAAACACTTATACTTCATATTCTGAGGTTTGTGAAATTTATTTAACTCTAGAACGCCTTTACATTGTTTAGATTACTATTTGAGTGTTTTTGATGCCCTGTTTGGGTGTGGAGTTGGGATAGCCAGATTTTATATTTTAGGAGAGGTAGAGCAGATGCAAACTTTGATCGATACGGTGAAGAAGTTATTTTAGGTAAATAAATCACTTGAAGGATATAAGCATTGTAAACCAACACTTCGCTCTACAGGTACCACCTAGACCTTCAAACGGACTCGTACCCTTAGCACCAGTTCGTGTCGTGCATTCTCTGACCAAACTGTACTGTAAGGTTTGTATGATATACTGTGACACCACTGAAATGCTTAACATACACAACCAAGGAAAGAAACACATGAAAAATCTTAAGACGCGTCAAGGATCGATTTCTGACCAAGGACCAATTTACTATGCGGTTTGTAATATTTATTGCGACACCAAAAAGTCCTCAATATTCACAAATAAGGGGAAAAGAACAACAAAAAACTTCAAATGATACAAAGAGGAAATCAAAGTGGAGAAAAATGAAGCTCCTATGTTAGACCATAGAAAAGCCGTGGATAGTAAGCAGGAAAAGAAAAAGGAAGCTATATCAGAGGATTTGGGGATGAAAAAGAGAAAGATTATTGAAAAAAGAGCGACGCCTGGTGAAGATTTGCACTATATGCAATACTGTCATGAAAAGCCAAATAGTTTTTTAATCGCATATTGCTGGATCGAAACATGCCGCGATGTTAAAGAAACGGGATATTGTTGGATAGTAGTTTTTCTGGTAATGTGTTGTCACCCAATAATCATAGTGACCTCATGTTCGTAAAGAGAGCACTGAAAACTCTTTTTCAGAAAAGTTTCTGGCACGTTTTGTTGTTACATTTGCAGGTCTCTCAAGTCTCTGGATGGTAAGGGATGCTTTGTTTCTCTTTTCTTTATTTGTTTTGTTTTTCTTTTATGGGACCTATGTGCTCAATGTTTTTTTTCAAATTCTACATGTGTTTTTTATGATAGTACTTTTGTATCAATGCTAGGCTGCTAGCGACAAACTTGATTTTGGTTTTGTAATATCTTAAACAATGTTTACTTGAAGCATGTGTTTATTGTCAACTGCATCTCAATTGTATAAACACATCTTAAACTTGTCTTAATCAAAAGAGGGAGACCCATGATCATAAAGCTAATCCCATTGTTACGGGTGAAGCCTTACCGATGATTTATATTTATCTATGATTATATTGTTTTGCAAGATGTGGTAGATGCAACAAAGTTTTGTTGCTTTTAGTTTCATTTGTTGGGTGTAATATATTTCGTTGCTATATTATGAAAGTGATGAATATACACTGAGGGACATGTATGCATGCAACATCTGTATTGTGAAATAAATTATTGTGTTGTGTCGACTCCCAAACCTATAAACGGTTAAACCTAAAGTTTGATCGATATGGCACAAATACTACCTTTTTCTTTTGCATATTGGTTGTAAAAATTGTACCACTCTTGCTCCGTTGAGAATTTCGTGTTAAAAAATTGCTTACGCTCAAGGGTAGAAGGATCTACCATCACGTTTCGGGTTTAGGGAGGTGACTCACAGAATATTCTCAATTGATTGCTACATGTCATCATTTGCTTTGCTAGATACCGAACAGAAAGTTCCACTTGGAGATACAAACTTTCCACTTGGAAATAAAAAGGTTCCAGTCAGAATTGCAAAAGCTCCACTTGAAATAAAATAAATTCCACCTGAAAATAAAAAAAAGTTCCACTTAGAAATAGAAGAGTACCACTTTCACTTGAAAATACAAATGTTTAATTTGAAAGTGAAAAGTTTCACTAATAACTACAAATGTGCCACGTGGAAATAAAAAAGAGTCTACAAAAAACTAAAATTGTGTCGCTTGGAAATAAAAAAAAAGTTCCATTTGGACATAAAAAAAAGTTCCGTTTAAAATTGTAAAAATACCGTTTCCACTTGAAAATGTGAAAGTCCAGCTTAAAATTACAAAAAATCCATTTGGAAATAAAAGAGTTCCACTAAGAAATAAAAAGATTCCACTTATAAATAAAAAAAGTTCCGGTTAAAACTAAAAAGTTCCACTTGGAAATATAAAATGTTCCACTAACAAAAAAAAGGTTCACTCAGTAATATAGTAATATAAGAGTGCCATCTTAAAATTTGAGTATTAATGTCATACATGCTAAAAAAAGTGTCACTTGGAAATAAAAAAGTTCCGTGTAAAACTGTAAAAGTATCGCTTCCATTTGGAAATGCCAAAGTCCCACTTGAAAATGAGAAAGATCTACTTAGAAATACAAGAATTCCACTTGGAAATAAAAGAGTTCCACTTATAAATAAAAATGTACCAGTTAAAACTGGAAAGTTCCACTTGGAAATATGAAAGTTCCACTTGGAAATATAAAAGTTACACTAATAAATATAAGCGTTCCACTTTAAAATTTGAATATTAAGTTCGTAACTGCTATTGTTAAAGGAGTGGTGGTGGTGGTTTGGGGTTGTTGAATCGGAGGTAGGAGTGAAGGAGTGTTGAACGGTAAATGGAGTGAATGGAGAAGGCAGGAATGGGAATATGGAGGTAACGCGAGGGCGGGTGGTATGGGTGGAGCTGTGATGGACAGATGATGTTGGGGGAGTGGGGGTGATGGTCCAGATCTGGGCTACACACAACCCTTGCGAGATAATTAATTTGTCTAACATTTGATATGATTTGAAGATTCTTGTATCCTTTAGAGTAATGATCAGAGTAATGATCCAGTAAGATAACATATTTAGGTGAGAATATGAGAAACAACGTGGTTCATTGAATTAATGATAACAATTAGATGCCTGAACCTAAACCTAAGCACACACAACACACCCATGCACAACACAACACACCAGCACACAACACATCCAGAAAACTCATGAATTTGCCCTGAAAGCGTTAATTTGTGATCACTTCCACTCTTAGGGTTCCTGGGGTTCGAACCCTGCACAATCTCCCCAAAAGAGGAAGTGCACATACCAACTGAGCTAGTGCTCATTGGTACTCTGTGTCGATATTCGATCATAATTACATGATTCAAGAGATTCTTCGAATATTGGTTTGTCAAACATAAACGATTGAGACAAGATTTGTGAATAATTCTCTAATTTATTTCCCGGTATATGTGTAGGTGTTTTTTAAATAAATTATCACGTCCTGCTTCCTAAAAATAATAAGGTTGACAAAAATATTAAAATAAGAGGGTTATGAGAACATGACGAGGCTCGCGACGTATCTATATCAAGAAGCACACCTTTCCAAAATAAATAAGCTAATCGTATATACATACAGTAGTTGTATCACAACAATTTATAACAATATTTATTTATTTTAAAACGGACATGGTTGTTGTGACATGTAAACTATAATAATAAAATACAGGAAAGTACTTTCATTAGTTTATATACTCCTTTCTGGAATTGCTTCTCTATACCCAACTTATTCTCATTCGCCAAACCCCAAAAGTTGAACCATGGCTTTTTTGGCAACCAAAAAAGTTTTCCTGGCCACGGTTTCAAAAAGTTTCAGAAGCTTGAAACCTTCTAAACTCCAAAAGAAGTAGAACTCTAACGCGACTGTTCTGAAACCTTTTTGCTAAACTAGGCTTTAGTGAATTATGTATTTTAAGGGTAAATTGTACCAAATCCTCGGTCCGATTATTGGTCCCAACCTTTCATGTCCTGAACTTTAACTTTCTTCCATACATATATATAATCATAAATAATTTTTTTAAATTTTAATTGTATAAAAATTATATACATGCATCACAAGTGCAAAGTAATAGTGTTCACTAACTAATATAGTTAACATATTACAGATGAAACCATTAGTGAAAACAAGCATGTTCGACTATAGTGATATCTACCTTTAGATTTTATAATCTTCTTCTTTATGATGCAAATACCCCTTATGGTAAACATCCTCTCCTTTCTCCAAAATTCAAAGAAAAAAGAGAAAAATCCTCTTCTCCTATGGCCTCCACCTCATCATCCTCTTCTTCCAGGGCTTCCATCTCATCAAGAGTGAAGGGTTACCCTAGTACCCCGGCCAACTACCGTGGCCAAATGCGGAACAAAATTTTATGACAAACATAAACTTGGCACTAGATTAACCCTAAAATCCGGATCTTTCCATAAAACTAACTAGTTATACAAGAAGAGCTATCTACTATGATGAAGAATTCTTACCAAACGAAACAAGTCCTTCGGTCTTCATTCTTCATCCTTAGCTCCTAGTAGCCACCTTGAGCTAGCTTGATCTTCTTTTGTTGCTCCGTCGGTTCTCCGGGATCGAGCTTGTTCTTCGGTCTTCCTTAGTCCTTGATGATCCGCCCGAAGGGTTTGATCCATAGCTCTAGCTCCTTGCTAAGTGTAAAAAGGAGCAACTAGAAAACTTGGGATGCCAGTCCAAGCGATCTAGGATGTAGTTTAAATATCTAAGTGTAAAACTATCTCTTTCTTGCCTCTTCACTTGATTCTCAACACATGAGAAGGTAGTGAAGAGAAAGAAGATGAAGGTGGAGGAAGCTAGAGAGGAAGGAGGAGATGGAGAGAAAAATTGGAGCTCAAGAATAATGAAGCAACCAAGGAGAGTGAAAATGAACACAATGGTTTTGTATATCATTTTCTAGAATAAAAAATCCACAACCATACTTCAATAGTAATTACAAATGAATTATAAATTCATTTGTTAACCATTGAAGCATGGTCAACTCCATTCCTCCCATACCTCATACTTTACACCTCATTTCCATTTATCAAATAAATGGAAAATACATAATGAGGTGGCCACCTTCTAAAAGGAAATTTGTAATAAATACGGATTTCAGTCTACAGTATATACATACCTGCATTCGGATAAAATACGAATGCCCAAAAAAATAGAATAACACGAAGAACGTAATACTAGAATATATATATCGAAATACATATATGTAAATTATTAAATCAATACTTGATTTAATAATCCGGCTCAAACCCGAGCCGGCTAGTATTACCAACTGTCCAATCGAAAGTCCGAATACAAAGTACATCAATCGATCGAACCCTGCACGTATCCAATATGGCCACTACATCATTTCTCCTGAATCAGGGAACCCCTCTGTGTGGGACTCTAAAAACTCGACAATACGCCGACAGTGAGTTACTGGATAAGTCCATGACCATAAGCACGTCATGTTCCCCTCCGAATGGCGGCGCACAGGACTGCGAGGTCCAGACGCTGAGATTCGGGACAGATGCTATTTGGTTTTATCCGTCCACCTTTCCGAAGATGCCAAGTTGATTTATGGCACCGTGTATCGGAGGTTTAGACGGATGCGGCCGATGTAGCAGACTTCGTCAGATTCCCCCTCGCTTGAGGGGTTTTTGATTGTGGGGACACTCTTCCCTGCAGGCGCAAGTCCCTGCAGTTAATTACGCTACCGCATCGCGGTAACAACTTTCTCCTTCTCCAGAATTTCACTTCGTGTCGTGGGTGTTTGTTTTGTTGGTGGTTGCCCGTGGATTGTTTACGGAGACTGAGTAATGTCGTCGCCCGTAGGACGTGGATTAGTCCAAATCCGTATTTACTTAGATTTGGGTTTGGTGTTTTTAGTTTAAGGATGCATTAGTCGCGTTGCGGCTAAGATCAACTTAAACGTTCGTTAAGGATACGTTAGTCCTGTTTGAGACTAAGATCAACTTAACGTGATAATCCATTTAATATCTGGCCATCGGGACTCATCACCTCTCTGACGTCGTTGAAGGATTACAACGATAGATGTCAGAGGAGTTCAGAGATGTACCCTTGAACCAAAGTTGATTTGGAGTTTTATAGTCCATTTGAATGTTTAAGGATACGTTAGCCGTATTTGGGGCTAAGATCAACTTAAACGGGACCGTTTAGATCCAGCAAAAGAGCGTTTGGAGGCTCTATCGTTCCAGTTTAGGGACGTAGTGGTCCATATTCCAGTTTAAGGACGTGGTGGTCCGACATTAGTTTAAGGACGTTTCGGTCCAACATTAGTTTAAGGACGTTTCGGTCCACGAGTTTAAGGACCCCGCAGTCCATGTTGATGTGTGGTTGTCGGGACCCGTCACCTCTCTGACATCGTTGAAGGATTACAATGATAGGAGTCAAAGGAGTTCGGAGATGTACCCTCGAACCGGATGTAAATTGATTTAAGAGAGCAGCTGTGCTCAGTCAATTTAATTTGAGGACTTACGGCCATGATTGGGCTAAGTCTAGTCGAAAAATATTCAACGGTTTTATTTGTTTTTGGTCTATTAGACCTGTGCTAGGGCTTTGCCCTGGTTTAAATAATGCATTGCATTTGTTTTTATTTTTGTTTGGGCTCTGCCCATAAAGGATGCAGAGCATCAATTTTGTTTGGGCTCTGCCTATTTATAAATGATGCAGAGCATCGATTTTACTTAGGCTCTACCCATTTATTGCTTTGCAATTTATTTTGGCCTACTGGGTCTTTTGATTTGGGCTTGGCCCTTTAGCAAAAGAAATGCATTGCATTTGTCAGGCGCTTTGCGCCAATCAGAGAGCGCAAGCGCTTGTAGTGTTGACACGTGTCGCGCAAGCGCAGTGCGCTGCGCTTGCGCTGTTGACACGTGGCGCACTCTGGTGAGTTGCGCCAATCACAGAGAGCAAAGCTCTATCTTAAAGCGCATGGCGCAAGTGGTTCAGATGCTGACACGCAGCGCTCTCCCAAGAGCGCAACAGCGCAGTTTGCAAGTGCAAAACACTAAGAATCTTTTAGATTCAAGAACAGAAGTGCAAAGCACTATTTTTTTTATTTTGTTGTTTTCTTGTTTTAAAGAACCAGTGGTTCATAAGAAGTGCAAAGCACTGTTTTTTTATGTGAAGATCATTGATCTGGTTTTTAGATCAATGATTTATTAAAAGAGATTTCTTCTCTCTCGTGAAGGTTTTTACCTTTTTCTTTGAAATTTTCTCAGAGTTCTCTCTCTGTTTGAAGCTCTTGACTTTTTTCAAGAAAATGTTGATGCCTTTGAATTGAGGTCTAGGGTCCTTTTTATAGTGCCCATAAATTTGTTAAAGAGATCTTTCTCTGAGTGATTTGGGGAATCCCCCCCACCGTTGGATCTTTGATCCAAGGGCTTCTGTTTTACAGAAGAAAATCTTCTTATTTTAACAAGAACAGAAAGATTTCTTTAAAATCTTTATTCTGTTTGGCGTAAATGCCCCAGCGCGTGACACGTGTCACGCAGCGCACAGCGCAGCGCAACTGCGCTAGCGCATCTGCGCTGACACGTGTCGCGCAGCGCAACTGCGCTAGCGCATCTGGCGCAGCGCAGTGCTTGCGCAACTGAAGCGTTGCTTCTTTTAATTTTTCTTTAAATAGAGCTTTGCTCTGATTGGGTGCGCTGTTTTGGGCGCTACGCTGATGCGTCTGCGCCTGACACGTGGCGCGTTGCACGCAGCGCAAAGAATTTGAAGCGTTGCTTCATTTATTAAAGTTTTAAATTTTCAAAGTAGAGCTTTGCTCTGATTGGGGTAAACATGTCAGCGGCACTAGCTGTATGTAACGGCTACTCGTGTACCTGTCAAAGGAAGGCCGACGAGCAAACTCATCTGGATCCCCACTGAGCCTATCCGTGATAATATCCGTACAGTCCGGTCTCTTCGTCTGAGAGTACTGTAGGGTTACTAGGCACTCTAATAAAGTTCTACAAGGCATCAAGCATGCCCGATTAAAATTTTAGCCGTGCCGAATAACCCTAAACAAGATCTTGGCTAGATAATTAGGGTTACAAATGCAAGTAAATAACATTTACTGCTAAGTGAATACGAAATACAACCTTTGTAGATCGGTCCTTCACTTCTAAAGCTCCTTATCGTAGTCCCTTCTCTGCGATCATTGTTCTCCCGGGCTCTTGCATGGCTTCACGAGGCGAAAGAAGCATCCTTGCTTGAAGTCTTCGAGGCCGAAAATGATCTACGTCGAGGGAATACCAACTCAAGCTACTACTTCACTAACTAGAGAATTAGTGAAGAAAACGCCCTAAACTAAAGTGCTAATCTAGTAGAGGATAGAGAAATAGGAAGTGGGTTCTCTTTAGAATTTTATTTCTCACAATCTTTCACTCTCTTCTTAAAACCCTAGCAAGCCTTTTCTTTTGCTCAAAGAAAAAGAAGATGAACAAAAGAAAAGGATGAGGATAATGATCAAGTGAGTAAGCTAACCATGGGTGAGTGAGTATCATATACTAACTCATGTAGAGACATAACCATGGCTAACCCAAATGGTTAGGTTAACAAAAATCTAAAGTAAAGACAAAGTTAGTGGACTTTATCAAAGCAAAGCAGGCTTCTACAAGCTTCATGCTCTTTCCAAATCTCCACTAATTTTGTAATTACCTTAAATAATTATAACCTACCATAATAAATAGAATGGTGTATGTCTAGCACACCCATGCATGATGTATCAACAACCATGATACAAAATGATAACACATTTTAATATATATCTCATATATACTAAAGTTGTGCACATGTGAGAAAAATCCTTAAGTGAACAAATGTTAGTTAATGTAAATTAGTATATCATATATACAATTATACACTAAATTATTAAATCAACACTTGACTTAATAATCCGGTTATATCTCATATAACCGACTAACATCCAATGTATCGACTTATCGAATCAACACTTGATTCGATAACCCGGCTATATCACATATAACCGACCGATACAAAAAGTCGCGAGAATAGAATACGGTATCACATACACGCATCATTCTCGGTCCCGCACATATCACATATGCGCTCCTATTTCGTTTTTCCTGAGCCAGTAAAACCTCTATGTAGGACTCTGAAGACTCGTCAATACGCCGACAGTAGGTGATGATCACATCAAGCACCCACAAGCCGTCAGTGGTACTAGCTGGACGTAACGGCTACCCGAGTATTGAGCGATCAGAAGATCAGCAAGCAAGCCCGCTCCAACTCCTGTAAAAGCCTAACGGTAACACTTCCCGTACAGTCCGGTCTCCTCGTCTGATATGTCGCATATCAAGTCTAGGGATGGTAAACGTCAGACCCCAATAACCGATAAGTCGTGCCGATGTGAGGCTCATAACGGGTCGAGAAACTACTGGTAACACTTACCAGTAAATCTCTAAATCAGCCCTGGCCAGGTACTTCCCTGTTATGGCCAACCGAGCACAACGCAACATCAACTCCCAATACCGGGAGAGACGAAACCCCTCCTATCGCTCATTGCCTCCATGTGACTCGGGACTGTACCCAAAAACCACCGTTTTGCACACCCTCTTGGACGTGGTAAGGTGGAAATCAAAGCACAGTAGAAATCACACAAGACTCTATGACGATCTCGGGTCTATAGACTAACCTGCACAAGTGTCACCAGAGAACTGCCATCTGACGTGAGGTATAATACCATCTGGGAGTTCTCGGCGAGTCCGTCTATTGTACCCAGTCTCCACTGAGCACCCGTATACCATCTCTGATGTCAAACACCAATGGATATGGGATCATCCATCGCCCATCTCATGGGTCGAGAAGCGTATACGCTAGTCTATACTGGTATATCGATGCCCTGTCTCGATACACCCACGACTAGGAACATTAAAGGATGTACTTATGGACTACCATGGCCCCACTAGTATGATCTGCATCATAGTCCTGATAGTCAAGTACACATCCTAAGGGCTTTACCAACATGTACTATAAGACAGCATCAAGAGACAAGTATACATGTTAAGATAAAGAGCAACCATATAGCATACTATCATATCGAGCAAGAAAGTCCACTCTATATATGTCCAAGCATCCAATATAATATACATCATCTGTACAATACTGGCCTCTAGGGCATACATACAACTAACAAGTATCGCATACCGGGTCTAGGGGGTGGTGAACGTCAGACCCTAATAACCTGATAAGTCGTGCTGATGTGGCTCAGGACCAATCCGGGAAACTACTGATCAGCCTATCAGTAAATCCCAACTGCCTTGGCCAAGGTCTTATGGTCTTGACGAATCGAATCACAGTGCGATATCGACTCCCTATACCGGGAGAGACGAATCCCCGACAATCGCTCATTACCTCCATGTGGCTCGGAACTGTACCCAACCAAAACCTATTTGCACGACTCAGCAGAGTCGTAGTAGGGTAATGATCAAAGCACAGTGGGAACTCATACGAGAAAAATTCCGATCTCAGGTCTAAAGACTAACCTGTACAAACGTCACCTGAGATCTTCCACCTGACGATAGGTATAGTACCATCTGGAAGTTCTCGGCGAGTCCATCCGGTGTACTCACCCCCAGTGAGCACCTGTATACGATCTTAAGTCTAAATACCAATGGTTGCGGGACCAAACCATCGCCCCTCGTCAGGGTCTAGAAATGTATACACTAGTCTACTCCGGAATATCGATGCCCGGTCTCGATATTCCCACGACTAGGGACCATTTAAGGATGTGCGTACCGTCTACCCAGCTCCCACAAGTATGATCGCCATCACAACGCAGATAGTCTAGCATTGATCCCATGGGATTTATCAATATGTATAAAAGATATGTAATAGCAAGTAAAACATACACATGTTAAGATAAAGTCAAACCAAATAGCATACTATCATATCGAGCAAGACCGTCCTTTACATATATATGTCTAAGCATCCATATGTATACATATACAATAATAGCCTCTAGGGCATACATATCCAACAATCTCCCACTAGCACTAAGGCCATATATTGGCGTACCGAGTATCCAACGTCTGCTCTAGGGCCAGCTGTTTGCGTACCGCATACCCAACATCTCAAAAAGTCTCTCGAACTATGTTTGAGGAAGGGCCTTGGTGAATGGATCCACAGTGTTGTCTTTTGTATCCACTCTCCGAACCTCGATCTCCTGGTGATCTATGATCTCCCTGATCAGGTGATACCGCCGTAAGATGTGCCTGGATTTCTGAGGAGACCGTGGTTCCTTTTCTAAAGCTATAGCCCTATTGTTATCGCAATACACAGGTATTGGTCAACAATGGACGGAACTACCTGAAGTTCATTAATGAACTTCTTCATCCAGACAGCTTCTTTTGCGGCATCGCTTGCAGCAATGTATTCAGCCTCCATCGTCGAGTCTGCGATGGTGTCATGTTTGGAGCTCATCCAACACATCGCCCCTCCGTTGAGGGTAAATACAAAAACCCGAGATAGACTTGCTGTCATCCTTGTCACTCTGTAAGCTTGAGTCGGTAAAGGACTCGACCCTGAGGTCTCCATTATCGTAAACCAGGAACATCTCCTTAGTCCTTCTCAGGTACTTGAGAATGTTCTTTACTGCTGTCCAGTGGTCCTCACCTGGGTTCGACTAATACCGGCTCACCATGCTTAGCGCATAAGCTACATCTGGCCTTGTACATAGTATCGCATACATTATAGATCCTACCTCCGAAGCGTAGGGTATAGTGCTCATGCGAACCCTCTCCTCATTAGTCTTGGGAGACATCTCCTTGGAGAGGGTGATTCCGTGCAATGTGGGTATGTTACCGTGCTTGGAACCTTCCATACTAAATCTCTTTAGTACGGTCTCTATGTACCTGGACTGTGAAAGTCCCAATAATCTCTTAGATCTATCTCTGTAGATCTTGATCCCTAGAATGTACGAGGAATCACCTAGGTCTTTCATGGAGAACCTTTATGATAAGAATAGCTTGACCGATTGTAGTATAGAAATGTCATTTCTTATCAAAAGAATGTCGTCCACGTACAAGACTAGGAACACGACAGTTCGTCCTACAATCTTCTTATAAATACAAGGCTCATCCTCGTTCTTGATGAAGTCAAATTCCCTGACTGTTTCATCAAAACAGATGTTCCAGCTCCGCGATGACTGCTTTAATCCATAAATGGATTTAAACAACTTGCACACCTTCCCGCTGCTCCCACTGTCTACAAAACCTTCCAGCTAATCCATATAAACGCACTATTCTAAACTTCCGTTTAGAAAAGCCGTTTTTACGTCCATCTGCCAGATCTCATAGTCATGGAAGGCAGCAATGGCAAGCAGGATCTGAATGGATTTGAGCATAGCCACTGGAGAAAAGATTTCGTCATAGCCTACACCTGGTCTTTAACGAAAACCTTTTGCAACGAGTCTAGCCTTATAAGTTTCCACATGCCCATCTACACCAAGTTTCCTTTTGTATATCCATTTGCATCCAACGGGTTTTACCCCAGGTGGAGCAAAATCCAAGGTCCACACTTTATTGGTGTACATGGACTCCATTTCGGATCGCATAGCATCCAGCCACTTATCAGAGTCCTTACTGATAATGGCCTGCCTGAAACTGGTAGGGTCATCTTCTTCCAAGATGCAATCCTCTCGATCCTCATCTATGAGAAAACCATAGTATCTCTCGGGCGGATGAGAAATCCTACCAGATCTGCGGAGTGCCTGAGGTTCGTCTGGGATCACTAAATCTAGTGGTTCCACCAAATCTTCAGTTACATTTTGTGGTTCAGAAGTTTCTGCCAGTTCTACCGTACTCCCACCAGCTTCTTTTGCAAGAAACTCCCTTTCCAAAAAGGTAGCGTGGCGAGATACAAACACCTTCTGTTCCTCGGTGTGGTAGAACAGATATCCATAACCATTCTTTGGATATCCCACAAATTTACATAGAACTGACCGTGCCTCCAGTTTGTCCGGATTATGCTTTTTAACGTAAACCGGACAACCCCATATCTTAAATTTCTTATGATATGGTTTCTTACCATTCCACATCTCAAATGGTGTTTTAGGCACGGACTTGGATGGAACATGATTCA
Source organism: Agapanthus africanus (assembly GCA_030015575.1). Lineage (NCBI taxonomy): Eukaryota > Viridiplantae > Streptophyta > Magnoliopsida > Asparagales > Amaryllidaceae > Agapanthus > Agapanthus africanus. Next base: position 699,192,192 of record CM057340.1, read on the forward strand.
ACAGATGTGCCGCCGTTTGAAGCGTGACCCTGGAATGAAAGAGGCAACTCAGCATTACTCGTCATGGAGCAAACCATATCCAATAGGGTACGATTCCACCGCTCCGATACACCGTTGTACTGTGGTGTATACGGAGGAGTAAGCTGAGAGAGAATTCCATTCTCTTTTAGGTATTCTAGGAATTCCGTGCTCAAGTACTCACCTCCTCTATCAGATCGGAGGATCTTGATACTTTTGCCAACTTGGTTCTCTACTTCGTTTCTGAATTTCTTTGAATTTCTCAAAAGCTTCAGATTTGTGTTTCATAAGATACACAGATCCGAACCTAGAGAGATCGTCAGTGAATGTGATGAAGTACGAGAACCCACCCCTTGCATGTATAGACATCGGACCACATACATCACTGTGTATGAGCCCCAAGAGCTCTGTTGCTCTTTCTCCATGTCCGGTGAAAGGAGATTTGGTTATCTTTCCTTTGAGACAAGATTGACAGGTTTCATAAGATGAAAATTCAAACGTATCCAAAAGTCCATCTTTATGTAATTTACTCAGTCTTTTCTATCCGATATGACCAAGTCTACAGTGCCATAAGTAGGATTCATTCACATCTGAACTCTTCCTATTGCGTATGTTTTGTACATTGAGAATTGTATTTTGATTTAGAATATAGATAACATTACACAGTGTACCTTTTGTAACATGTACCTGTAAGTGCACGGCGGCGCCCCGGCCGTCAATCCGACGGCCAAATGCGGAAGCGGTGATAAACTTTAATTTTGCGAACTTAGCAAACCGGCACCACCGCGCACTAAACACCCGGATTGGACCATTAAACTAGTTCTAGCTAACTACAAGACGGGTTAGAGATATACCGAGTGATCCGAGTCCTCCGGGCTTCTCGTCGTCGTCCCGATCTCCTGCGGAATGTTCGGTCGTCGCCTCCTCGCCGGAAGGGCACCACATCGCCTGCATCTTTTACGGGCTCCCACCTCAATACCGAAGCAACTCGGACGCGAAGTTGGCTGGCCGACGCGTCCAAGATTTGCTGTAGAATGTGTAGTGTAGAGGCTATGTCTCATTTGGGGTTTGTGTTGCCTTTAAAGATGATGGAGGAATCAAGATAAGGAAAAATGGTGCTTGCATTTTTCCTAGCATGAAAATGAGATCAAGAAAAATGCCACAAGCTCAAAATGAAACTCTCTCCTTCTCTTCTCTCAAGTGTGGCCAACCTCTCATCAAGTGAGAATGGTGGAGGAATGAATATCAAACCATAACAAGAAGGGAGGTGAGTGTAGTAAAAGCAAGGGGGTGACCACAACCCTAAAGAAATGATAACCATCTCAAATCAATATCAAATCCACTCTAATCACCATAAAGCAAGTGATAAGAAGGAAAAAGAATCTCATCATGAAAAACTATCATGATGCCACCAATATGCAAGATACCCCCTCCACAAATGTTATTTGCAAACTTGCAAATAACCCCCTCCATCGGAAAAGTCCGGCCGGGAAAGAACAAAGGAAAACCGGCCGGAACGGAATGCAAACTGGCAACTCCAGAAAACTGGTCCCGTAATAAATTACAGGAAAAACCCGATACTGTGCATACACACCCGCATCTGTATTCCGACCGGATACAAATGCAATGAGACAAAATCTACACTGGACTATGCTAGGATCCGGCTTAAACCAAAGCCGGCTAGTAATTTCCGTTCGATCCTGATCCGTGCAAGACCGCACGTATCCGATCGAACCTTGCCATATATGCATACGGCCTCTAGTACTTACCGTTTGATCCTGATCCGTACAATACCGCACGTATCTGATCGGACCCTTCCATATCTCCATACGGCCTCTACAGCGTTTCGCCGGAAAGCTTGAGTAACTGAAAGTGTGGTGGACTCTAAAGACTCGTTAATACTATGGCTGTAGATTTAACCACTAGCACGTCAGAAGTATAAGCCAATACGTGACGGGCCACCAGCTATTGACCAAAAGGGACGTCGATGAGCGAACTTATCCTGCCACCCTACTGAGCCTGTCGGTGACAATATCCGTACAGTCCGGTCCGTTCGTCTATGAGCATCGCATGTCGGGCCTAGGGGGTTGGTAAGACCCCCAAAAGCGGTACAAGTCGTGTCGGAGTGTAGCCCAGAACACCCTGAGATACTACCGGAATACCTACCAGTAAATCTCCTGCCTTGGCCAAGGACTTAGTGTAATGGCTCTTCTAGACACAGCGCGAACTCACCCCCAATACCGGGAGAGACGAACCCCTGAAGATCCGCTCACTGCCTCCATGTGGCTCGGGACTGTACCCAACTAAAACCTGTTTGCACGACTCCTTTGAGCCGTGGTAGGGTAGTAATCAAAGCACAGTGGGAACTCACACGAGACAAATGACGATCCCCATGTCGATGAACTAAGCTGTACACATGTCATCTGGGAACTGCTATCTGACGTCAGGTATAAGACCAACTAGCATGTTCCCGGCGAGTCCTGTCCGGTGTACTCATAACCCAATGAGCACCTGTATACATCTTAGGTGAACCAACTGACACCAGTGGCTTGTGAGACCGGCCACCGCCCCTCGTCGGGGTCTCGACTGTATACACTAGTCTACTCTGGAGAATCGATGCCCTGTCTCGAAACTCCCACGACAAGGGACATTTTAAGGATGTGCTTATAGACTAAAAGCTCCCACGTATATGATCGCCCTCATACTGCTGGCAGTCAAGCAAGAATCCTAGGGGCTCTATCAACGTGCAATAGCGACCTGTCAGGTCACCTAAAGCAGTACACGATGATAAAGGTAAACCAGATAGCATACTATCATCTCGAGTAAGACTGTCCTACCGGGATAGGTCCTCCCTCAATCATTGCAATCACGTGCCTGTGATCCAATAATTGACTCTGAGGGCACTATCTCCAACAATCTCCCACTTGCACTCAAGGCTAATTATTGCGATGTCGCATACTCACAGCCCGTGTGATACCGAACACCCAACTCCCCTACTAGTCAGTCTCACAAAATCCGTTTGCGAAACTATTGCGTTCGAGGTATAGCCTCAGTGAGTGGATCCGCCTAGATGTTTCTTTCTATGTCTCTTTATATCTCAAGTTCGCGGAGAAAACCATCTCCCGAAATGAGCAATGCCTGTCTTAGAATGTCTGGATGTCTGATGGGACCTAGCTCATAAATGAACTCCAAATCCAAACTTCTTAGACTGTATCGTCAACTGAACTTAATCAGTATCCTGCGCCATGCCTCCCTCAGTATCTGCCTGGATCACCTGTCCAGAACACTGCCCCTCGTCAGAGGGAAAACTATAACTCTGACAATCACCCTGTCGTCCATGTCACCTTGGAAGCCTGGAATGATAACTGTCTCCTTAATGAGGCTGTCGTTATCATTTCCCTAGAACATCTACTTATGTTCTAAAGTTGCTCCCGACTGTTTCTCCAGGATTGGATCAATATCAACTTATTACATCTAGTGCAAGAACAACATCTGGTGTGGTACTTGACATCTCATGATTGACTCAATTGCCTAAGCAAGTGATCTGCCAATCATGCACATCCCTCTCTACTTTAGTCTATAAGACACCTTTAGAGAGGGTGACTCCATCACCTGCAGGTACACTACCGTGCCAGGAGTTGTCCATTCTAAATACTCTTAGAATGCTGTCAAAGTATCCTGATTGGGAAACCACCCAAATCTAGATCTAAAACCATAGATCTAGTAACCAGTATGTCTGATATAATATCCAAGTCCCATATGGAGAAACCACTGTGTGACGACCAAAGTATAACCGATCGTAGTATAGGAATATCACTTCCTACTTTGTGTATGTCATCCAAAACCCGGATATCACACCCTATTACCTTCTCAACAGATCCATCCCTTATTCTGATGACGTCAAACTTATGACTGTCACATCAGAAATAGATGATCTATTTCCGCTATATCTGATTTAGTCTATAAATAGACATAAGCCTGATGTCCACCAATGCTTCCGCTGCTCCCACTGACTACGACAACCCTCTGGCAGAGTCATATAGACGTACACTTCTGAAGCTAGTTCAGAACAACACTATACTCATCCTCCTGCCGGGTCTCGCAGCCTGGAACAACAGCAATGGAAAGTGTGGGTAAACAAGAACTTCCCTGTCACCGTCCTTGAGGCTACCAGAGTACCTCTCGGGTGCCTGAAGTTATCCACCGTATCTGCGGAGTAGCCAATGGAATGTCAAACCAGATTGAATCTTTAGGTTCCTTATCAAATCTTCAGTAATCGTTTGCGGTTCTGGAATCACTTCCAGTTCTACCATACTCCCACTACTGTTTTTGAAAAAATCCATTTTTATTAAAACTGTGGCGAGTCTAGAACAATATTACTATTGATCTCCCAGATGGTAGAAAGTCAACCCTCGTCATAGCCTGGGTCAACCCACAAACAGCCATTACAGAAACGTGCCTTGAGTTATCCAGAGTCTGGTTTTAATCATAAGCCGGACAACTCCCCGTACCTTAACAATGTTAAGATATGAACTGTACTATATCCAATATAGAACCAGAGGCACTGATTTAATTGAACCAGATTCAAATCATGCAGCTATCTCCAGTGCATGTCAACTAAATGGAAAGAGGCCGATCAGCGTTACTCAACTTAGGAATACTTCCAATTATGAGTAACCTGTAAGAGAAGCAAGTTCTCTTAATCATTACTATCAACTGAATACCATACACAAGTATCTACATCTTCGATCACTTTGAAGAATCCCGATACTTGCTACACCTGGTTCTCTACTCTATTCAAATACCTATAACTCCTCAAAACTTTACCCTGTGTTTCTACGAAACACGTATCTAAGAACTAGAGAAGTTAAAAGTAAACAGAATATAGTATGAGGACCAACCCCTCTGTCCTAATGGACACTGGACAACATACAATACTCTGTATAAGTCCGCTGAGTCTAACAACTCTTTCACTGTGTGTCGTAGGTTGAAAACTGTACTTATGGTTAAGAAGAATTACACCGCTGTTTAATGCTCCTTACCTAATCATCCACTGATATAGGTAAATGTCATCGACATAATATCAAAAGGTATATCTCACTCTATGAAAATAGACGTACAGATATATCAATTTGAAATTGGTGCACAACAGCGGATATTCAAAACCAAATATTTGCCGACCGGCAAACAGCCCAGGTGATCTCCTCAAATATCACCGATTACAACGAATCCCGATATAATGAGGATGATCACCCTATTCCCAATAACTTACTCCCACTCATCATCTGTAAAACCATACAGATGTGAGAATCAAACCTGGTAAATACATACCCTGGAGCAAGTGTCTAATCGGGAAATCAGTTTTCTTTTAACAATACACAGTTGAACTGAAATATTGAAATGTTTCGATGGGGTATCCTGGTATTCCTAGTAATGCCTCTACCATTATCCAGATTCACAACTATAACCGTATAATTCTTTGCCACCTTTCCAAATCCCTTTATATGTCTTTAGTCATTACCTTCTGCACACCCCTTTAGGCCAATTGGTTTTCTTCCTTCCCTACCGTTCGGCACCAGCCTATGGTTTGGAAGAAGACTATCCAATAAGCATAATGGGTGTACTGTCCTAATCCTAGGAGCACTCACAATGCGAGAGAAGGTGAAGATAAAAGACAACCGAATAAACCTTATTCCTATTTCTCCTGGACCAGAATCCATCCCCGAACTGGAACAAGTTCCTTTCGAGTTCGTATATAACCATACGATGGAGTATCCAATAAACTGTGGATCTTCGTAGTGATACGGAGTGTCCTGGAGAAATACAAAGGTGATATAGGATTGGCGAAGAAATACTTGGTTTGGTCGTGAATATCAGTCGCAATTTACTTTGCCCTCTTACTAATCCCTTGCTTTGTCTTAATCTTAATACCTTCTGCACACCATCGTTATGCTAATTGGTTTTCTTCATTCCCCACTGTTCGGCACCAGCCTAAGGTTTGGAAGAAGACTATCCAATTTGCGTAATAGGTGTACTATCTCCTAAACTAAGGAGTACTCGCAACTTGAGAGAAGGCAAAAAGGAAAAGACAACTGAATAAATCTTATCCGTTTTCTCCAGAACCGAAAACCATCCTCGAATTCCTTCGAGTTCGTATCTAACCATACGATGGTTCTGTCCTATGGAAGTGGACGTTCGCAGTAATACGGGGTGTCCTGGAGAAAAGGGTAAAAGTAGGAGTGGCAATGAGGTCTGCAACTCTGACAATCCAAAAGCCAGTGTTAAGAGGGTTCGGTCAACTTGGTCACTGAGTCATAGTTTAGGGTCGGGTCAATGGTCGCTGCCAAAGAGAGAGAGAAAAGAAACACTCAGCGTGCACTCTAACCTAGATCAGAATGGTTATCCCTTTATCTAATCTGGAAACCTCCCACTGTACCTCAAATCCTCCTCCAAACCTGAAAGAAGAATTAGTCGGGGTCACCCAAGGAGTAAACCAACTCATCAGTGGGAATCGGGATCCAACTATCATCGCATGATAACGTGACGGAATCCGCTCACGGTATCACACTCCAGAAGGTATGCGCATATCTGGCAAGTTTCAGTTCTTTTGAAACTCCCGATGTGATTTTTACCCCATGCTCTTATGACCTTGGCGTGAGGTCAAAATATCATAAGTCACATGTCAAGTTCTACCCATCATTGTCCAGGTTAATTTGAACCCACCCGTACATACCCTTGACGTAGGCCAAAATAGTAGTACGACTGTCCCAAACCAACGCATCTATCTATGCAACAGATAAATACCCGGCAGCTACCAAACGCTATGCCTTGGCGTGAGGTCAAAATACATAGCTTGAATACTACCGAATATTTAACTGAAATGATGGAGGGATACGAATGGTTTCTGGCGAAAACCTTTAACGTAATGAACTTGATATCGTTGAAGGAACGGATAGCTTTTTTAGAAAATATAGTGACGAAAACCTTTACTAAAGAGGTCACTCCCGGTGAAGGGATCTCGGCTCTTTCCCCGTAGAATGGGGTGCAGGATATTCCAAATGAATACCACGATGCAAAGCAAAAGTAATCGGCTATAGTGAAGGTAATGCCCTGACGCAAACTTCTGTCCAAGGGGTCACTCCCGGTGAAGGGATCTCGGCCCTTGCCTCGTCGACTGAGGAGCAGGATATTCCAAATGAATACCACGATGCAAAACAAAAGTGAACGTCCTTGCAATAACAGCTTTTTGAAAAGTGTTCCAACAACATCAGAATAGGTTTGTTTTAACTTGCATTGATCCGAATCAACGCAGTCCCATCAAATGATCACACCACAAAGAACGAAAATATACTGATGTACGTATATGCCATCCGCATTCGCCACTGGGTCCCGTCATTACCCGTTAGGTTAGCTAACTAACGACAGAGCGGGGACTGGACTAGCGCGGATGTAAAACATATACAACATCTACTAATATATATACCAATATATTATATTCGCTCAAGGCGTGATAAGAAATGCAACATCACAGAAATGTACAGCATCACAGAACAATACAGATATCTGGGATCCCCGGGTTTCACAGAGCCATTACTGAAACCCGACGTTCCCCTGGTCGTGTGGATAGCCTGTACAATGAAATCCTAGACCCCTACGGGCGCGGCAAGTTACCCGCCAAAACCTGAAGCGAGGCAGCCCCTTCAGCGTCGTGAATGGACCACCCAGCACTTCACGGAATCCGGTAACTTGGGCACCCCTCCTGGGTCAACCTGTACCCCCTACGAGTGCGGCGAATAGCCCGCCAATTCTAGAGTGAAGCCCCCTCCGTCCCAATGCCATGAGATGCGGGCTTGTTGCCCTCCAGAACCCGGCTATCCGTGCACCCCACCGCGGGGTAATCCTAGTACAGAAAGTAAAATATATATACAACGGGTACATCGACCGCAACCTGGCCGTGCCCCAAAATAATAATACAAACAGGCAGTGACGGCAGTCCACATGTCGGACGCTCGCCCCGCAATATCAAATGTACATAATACAACAAAACTGTACTAGCATTGCATCTAGGCTATCCCCCACGACCGATCCACAACATCACAGCAAAATCACAGAACATCAACGTGAAAGTCACGTTCGCAAATCCGTCTAACCGGGCTATAGCAGTTAGACTGGATTTACCGATCAAGTGACATTCACGGTCGCAGATATAATGTAAATACTGTGAAATAATGTGTTTACAATATCCGATCGATCAAAAATTAACAAGTGGGCCCCCAAGCAATACTGCAGCACTCACAGAAATTCTGGGCCCAAGTGTAATATTCCAAAACCCCTATTTTCAACCCAGAAGCCCACTAGAAAATTTTGACGCATTGATCCCACTAATCTGCGGCAGAACCGCGGCAACAAGGGGGGTTTTGCCGCGGTTCCGCGCTCTACCTGAGAGATCAATGTCTCGAATTTTCCCAGAACTCTTAGAACTTCTAGTACATCAATTTTTTACAACCTGAAAAATTTTTGGAGCCAGGAAAAATTCGACAGAAAACTAATGTGAGGAAAATGTGGTTTTTTTTTGGAATTTTGGTCGATCGGAAATGCAAACACATCAAACAAAGCTAGACTAAGTTAATGGCGAGGCTCTGATACCACTGTAAGTGCACGGCGGCGTCCCGGCCGTCAATCCGACGGCCAAATGCGGAAGCGGTGATAAACTTTAATTTTGCGAACTTAGCAAACCGGCACCACCGCGCACTAAACACCCGGATCGGACCATTAAACTAGTTCTAGCTAACTACAAGACGGGTTAGAGATATACCGAGTGATCCGAGTCCTCCGGTCTTCTCGTCGTCGTCCTGATCTCCTGCGGAATGTTCGGTCGTCGCCTCCTCGCCGGAAGGGCACCACATCGCCTGCATCTTTTACGGGCTCCCACCTCAATACCGAGGCAACTCGGATGCGAAGTTGGCTGGCCGACGCGTCCAAGATTTGCTGTAGAATGTGTAGTGTAGAGGCTATGTCTCATTTGGGGTTTGTGTTGCCTTTGAAGATGATGGAGGAATCAAGATAAGGAAAAATGGTGCTTGCATTTTTCCTAGCATGAAAATGAGATCAAGAAAAATGCCACAAGCTCAAAATGAAACTCTCTCCTTCTCTTCTCTCAAGTGTGGCCAACCTCTCATCAAGTGAGAATGGTGGAGGAATGAATATCAAACCATAACAAGAAGGGAGGTGAGTGTAGTAAAAGCAAGGGGGTGACCACAACTCTAAAGAAATGATAACCATCTCAAATCAATATCAAATCCACTCTAATCACCATAAAGCAAGTGATAAGAAGGAAAAAGAATCTCATCATGAAAAACTATCATGATGCCACCAATATACAAGATACCCCCTCCACAAATGTTATTTTCAAACTTGCAAATAACCCCCTCCATCGGAAAAGTCCGGCCGGGAAAGAACAAAGGAAAACCGGCCGGAACGGAATGCAAACTGGCAACTCCAGAAAACTGGTCCCGTAATAAATTACAGGAAAACCCCGATACTGTGCATACACACCCGCATCTGTATTCCGACCGGATACAAATGCAATGAGACAAAATCTCACCTAAAGCAGTACACGATGATAAAGGTAAACCAGATAGCATACTATCATCTCGAGTAAGACTGTCCTACCGGGATAGGTCCTCCCTCAATCATTGCAATCACGTGCCTGTGATCCAATAATTGACTCTGAGGGCACTATCTCCAACAGTACCTTATCAAGGTAAATGTTCATGATATTTCTATCAAGAACAAAGTTATATCCATCTTTATCAAGTAAAGAAACTGATTTTATGTTGCAAACCATGGAAGGTATATAGTAGCAATTGTTCAAAATCATAGTATTGCCATTTGGAAACACTAGGTGATATTCACCGATGGCTGCAGCATTAACTTCTGCTCCGTTTCCTACCCTAAGGGACATATCACCAGGTCCAACTATCCTACTTTTTCTTAGTCCCTGCAATAAATTACAGATATGAGATCCTGATCCGGTATCTAGTACCCAAGAGGTAGGACTGACCGAAAAGCAGTTCTCAACTACAAGAATACCTGAAGGAGATGCAATAATATGCTTCTTCTTCGATGGGGTCATCGAGGAATTCAAACAATCCTCCTTCTCTTGCTCATAATCATGACCGTTGTCATAAGTTAGAGCCGAACCGACGTTCCCCAGCTCCGAATAAGAATTCGGATCGGTCAAGCGATACATTTTATTATCTTGATTAGGGCATGAAATGGTTGCTACCTGGAGAGAGAAAAAGAAACACTCAGTGTGCGCTCTTACAAGATTAGATTGGTTATTAATTTATCTAACCAGGATGGCTCCCACTGTTTCCTCGAATTCTTCTTCAAACCTTAAAAGAAGAACTAGTCAGGATTAATCGCACGTCACAATTCTTGCTTAACCTTTCAGCCATGCTGGTGTTGGTACTTCGAGGGAGGTTTTCCAACGCTTTCGCGAAGTTCCTTAATTATATAACCTCTTTTCCCTGGAGGCGTAGCCCCGCTAACACCTTTCTAGACACCTACTTAGTTTATAGCATTGATTGTTAAGTGTGATAATTTCCCGAGAGTAATCCTACTCATCAGTAGGATCGGGATCCAACTATCATTGTGTGATGCACTAGATGGAATCCACTTTAGTCACCACACTCCAGAAGGTATGCTAAAATCTGCAAGTTTCATGTATGTTTGAAACTCCCGATGTGGTTTTTTCCCCTAACAACTTATGATCTTGACAAGGTCAAAAAATCATAAATTGCTAGTCAAGTTCAGCCTGTCACTATCTTGATTACCCTAGACCCACCCGCATAAGCCCTTGACAAGGTCAACAAGGCTATGTGACCGTCCTACTTAATCGCATCATATGCTACAAATAAACACCACCCAGCTACCGTTCACTATGCCTTGGCAAGGTCAACAAACGCAGCATGAATACTGAGTGATACTCATAGGAAATGACAGAGGGCTACGGCTGGGTTTTTGGCGAAAATACCCGTTAACGTAATGAACTTGATTTCGTTGAAGGAACCTGATAGTTTTAAAAATATATATATTGGCAAAAATTTTTGCTAAAGAGGTCACTCCTTATGAAGGGATCTCGGCTCTTTCCTCGTCGAATGAGGTGCAAGATATTCCAAAATGAATACCACGGTGCAAACCAAAAATAATCGACTATAGTGAAGTTATTACGTTGACGCAAACTTTTGCTCAAGGGGTCACTCCCGATGAAGGGATCTCGGCCCTTGACTCGTCGAATGAGGTGCTGGATATTCATAACCGAATACCACTGTGCAAACTAAAAGAGAGTGTCTGTAATGTCAGTTTTTCGAAATCTGTTCCAACAACATCTTTTAGGTTTATTTTCTTGCATTAATCAAAATCAATGCAGTCCCATCAATTTAACCTATCACACCAGAAAAGAACGAAAATAAAATGTACGTATTGTAAGTCCATGTCACGCACCCCACGAACTTGCGGGGAGGCGGAATATATGAAAAACGATTATCAAAGATTCGTAACACGGACTTGAGCGCATGAATCGTATCTAAACCGTTACTAGCAAACTACGAGAGGTTTAACTACTCGGATTCGAAGTTATACCTCATGTTACTTGACCTTCGGGTCTTCATCGCTCCACTCCTCGTAGGCTCCTTGGAACATCGGCACCTCAACGGCCTCCTCGAGTCAAAGACGATCCACCCGAGAGCTTCTACGCCAAGCTTGATCTCTAACTTGAGATAACTAAGTTGCTCAAAGTGCTAATCTAAGCTACCTAGGGGATATAGAGTGAGGTTATGGATGTATTAGTCTAGCTAACCCTTGATCTCAATACATGAGAGGTTAGGGTTAGGGTTTCAAGAATGAGAGAGCTTGAGGAGAGAGAAGGTGATGATGAGAATGATACTGAAAAATGAACTCATTTGAATATATCAACCATAACAATTTATCAAATAAATAATATACATGATTAATCATCATGGTTGATGCATTCACCTTGTGTGATTCATCTCATGAGTCATTAGCTCAATAAATGAAGCATTAACTCCATGGATGAATCACACAAATGAGTCATTAAGCAATAAATGCTTATGCCACCTTAACCCCCAAGTCACCATGCTTCTAGAAGCTTCCCGGAAAATTACGAGAACGCCCCTCCAATCCGTGAAAACACGGAAAAACTTTAGACTGTATAAATCCAATAACCTGATACTAGAATCTGGCTTAAACCAAAGCCGGCTAGTAAAAACTGTCCGAACGCCGTACATGCGTAAACACACGTATGCGTCCGAACCCTTGTCGTAAAACCATACGACCTCTATATCGTTTCGACTGGAGCAGGGAAACCCTCTGTGTGGGACTTTAAAGACTCCACACTACGCTGGCAGTGGGTTTAACCACAGACCGCAAGCGGCACTAGCTGTACGTAACGGTCCCCAGGTAGATATCGATAAGAAGGCCGATAAGGAAACCCATCCGAACTCCTACTGAGCCTGATGTGACAATCTCCGTACAGTCCGGTCTGTTCGTCTAAGACTATGCATATCGAGCCTAGGGGGCGGCAAGCGTCAGTCCCCTAATAGCGGTATAAGTCATGTCGGAGCGTAGCCCATTACACCCTGAGAAACTACTGGAACCTACCAGTAAATCTCGCTTGCCCAGGCCAGGGACTTTGCGTGATGGCTCTCTGACACAGCGCGATATCAACTCTCAATACCGGGAGAGACGAATACTATCTAACCGCCACTGCCTCCAAGTGCTCGGGACTGCACCCAACTGCTACCTGTTTTCACGACTCCTTTGAGCCGTGGTAGGGTAGCAATCTAAGAACAGTGGGACACACTTGAGGCGAAGTAGCAGTGTCAAGTCTGCGGACTATGCTGTACTCATGTCACCTGGGAACTGTTAACTGACGATTGGTATAATACCAACCAACAGTTCGCCTGCGAGTCCTGTCCGATATACCCGTAACCTAACGAGCACCTGTATACTATCTCCAGTACGACGTACTGATGGCTGTGGGACAGACCATCTCCCTAACTGGGATGAGAAGCGTACACACTAGTCTACTCTGGAGTATCGATGCCCAGTCTCGATAATCCTACGACTAGGGATAAGTATAGGATGTTGCTTATAGACTACCCAGCCCCCACTAGTGTGACTGCTATCACAACGCTGGTAATCAAGCAAAGATCCTATGGGCTCTACTAATATGTATGAGTGATACGTTACAAGAAACATATGCACATATTAAAGTAGACACAAACCAAGTAGCATACTACCATTTTTAGCAAGACTGTATATACAACTGTGAATATCCCAAGCTTCCATTAAGTAATATACATACAAGTATGATACAATAATGGCCCCTAGGGCATATACACTAACAATCTCCCACTTGCACTAGGGCCATGAGCTGGCATATCGTAGACCTATCATCTCGAATAGCCTATCGAACTGCGTCTGAGGAATGGCCTTTGTGAATGGATCAACAATGTTATTCTCCGTCTCTACTCTTTTCACCTCGATCTCCCGCGATCGACGATCTCCCAGATCAGGTGATACCGCCTTAAGATGTGTCTGGATTTCTGATGGGACCTGGGTTCCTGATTGTGTTGATTTAGCGTGCTTGCGCTTTCTAAAAGATAGATCAAAAATATTTGTAACCGCAATCAAGAACGGCGTCGCATGAAGCTAGCCGGTGAGTACGGGTCGATCCACAGGGATGTTGTGAATCTCCTAATCGCGCTTACGAGTTAATTCCGAAGGGTGTTCGGTTGTTTATTAAATCTAAAAACCTAATTAACCTAGGGCAATTATCTAGATCTACTCTTGCTAGGGCTAGGTTTAGGGATGGTTTGGAAATGTAATTAAATCTCACCGCTTTCAATACCCGAATGAAGATCTATGATGAGTTATGGTAATTATCAATAAAGTGGATTAGATCCGTTCGGGAAGGTGTTCCTTCCTCTGGGTTCTTGTCCTTCCTTTAGAGATCCTTACCCTAACCTCTATGGAAAACATCACACCCGGGCCTTTATACTACGGTATCACCGCTACCTCGAGGGATAGAGTGCCGTAGGGAGCGGTATGTGCATGTATGCATGGAGTCCTATTGTAAATATTTGGTGGGTAAGAAAAGGATGAGAGATCTCATCTCTTAAAATCCTTCCCAAAAGCTAAACCCTAAACAAGTTCCTAGGGCATGAAATTAAATCTACCTAGGGCAAGGAATTGAAATCTATACTATGGCAAGAAATTAAATTACTTACAGATGGCTCCCTCCAATCATCCATGCAGGTTTGTCAGATCTGAATTTCTGAATGGAAAAGAAACACCAATGCTCTCCAAAAGATTTCTAAATTTTATTCATTAAAGGGAGGCATAAGAATTACAATGATTAGAGTTCCTATTTATAAAGAATAAGAAACCCTAGGGTTACATTTGTTTCGCATGTCTGAAATTACAAAAATAGCCCTTAGGAAATCTTTTCAGAGAAGCAAAAGAATTTTGGTAAAAATTTCTCGAAGCGCGGGCACCAGAAGGCCGCGGAACCGCGGCAATGGCAGGCTTGGGCCGCGGTTCCGCGGCCCTTTAGAGAGATCAAAATGTGAGGTTTTGTGGGCTGCTTCTTGTTGGCTTGGGCTTCTTATTTCTATATATCTTTTTCCATTTGGGCTTCTAGGTTGGTTCCAGATCTTCAGTGAACAATTTGCAATGGATTTTTAACCGTTCGCTTTGTATTTTTGGACCTTGAGTTGCCTTGTTAAATGTGAACTGTCTTTCGATGTAGGCTTGACTAAGATCCTCCCATTTGTTGGTCAAAAGTCCATATTTTCATCGTCTTTACATCGTTTTCACTGTTTCCTGTCCAAGAACCTGTAACCTGTAACATGTAGCAGGCATGCGTCAAAAGTACCTATTTATTTATAAAAAGAATAAGAATGGGGAATATAATAATGCAATATTATGGTGTGAACAGTTCCTTCGCTAAAGCTATAGCGCCATTGTTGTCACAATACAGAGGTATTGGATCAACACTGGTAGGAACCACCTGAAGTTCTATGAGGAACTTCTTCATCCAGACAACTTCTTTTGCGGCATCACAAGCAGCTATGTACTCCGCTTCCATCGTTGAGTCAGCAACGGTCTCCTGTTTGGAACTCTTCCAACAGACCGCCCCTCCATTGAGGGTAAAGACATAACCTGACATGGGCTTGGAGTCATCTTTGTCACTCTGGAAGCCGGAGTCGGCAAAGGCCTCAATCTGGAGGTCTTTTCCGCCATACACCAAGAACATATCTTTAGTCCTTCTTAGGTACTTGAGAATGTTCTTTACTGCTATCCAGTGATTCTCCCCTGGGTTTGCCTGATACCGGCTTACAACGCTCAATGCGTATGCTACATCTGGTCTGGTACATAACATCGCATACATTTTAGAGCCTACCGCTGAAGCGTAGGGTATAATCGACATGCGATCCCTTTCCAAATCAGTCTTGGGGGACATCTCTTTGGAGAGGGTGATTCCATGACAAGCCGGTAGGTTACCGCGCTTAGAATCTTCCATACTGAATCTTTTCACTATGGTGTCTATGTACCTGGACTGTGAAAGTCCCAACATCCTCTTTGATCTATCACGATAGATCCGGATCCCTAGAATGTAGATGGCATCACCCAGGTCTTTCATGGAGAATTTCTGTGATAAGAATCTTTTGACTGACTGTAACATAGGAATATCATTTCCTATTAGGAGAATGTCATCCACGTACAAGACGAGGAATATTACAGCTCTCTCTACAATCTTACTGTATATGCAAGATTCATCTGGATTTTTGATAAAGTCGAATTCTTTGACAGCGTCATCAAAACAGATGTTCCAACTCCGCGATGCCTGCTTTAGTCCATAAATGGACTTAAGCAGCTTGCATACTTTACCGATACTCCCACTCTGAATGAATCCCTCTGGCTGATCCATATAGACGCTCTCTTCCAAATTTTCATTTAGAAAGGCCGTCTTTACGTCCATCTGCCAGATCTCATAATCGTAGAAGGGAGCAATAGCAAGAAGGACCCGAATGGATTTGAGCATAGCCACTGGAGAAAAGGTTTCGTCATAGTCCAAACCAGGTCTTTGACGGAAACCCTTTGCAACAAGTCTAGCCTTATAGGTTTCAACCTGTCTATCTACACCAATCTTCTTTTTGAAGATCCATTTGCATCCTACGGGTTTTACCCCATCTGGAGCAATGTCCAAAATCCATACTTTGTTAGTGTACATGGACTCCATTTCGGTCCGTATTGCATCCAGCCATTTTACTGAGTCACCGCTCTGAATGGCTTGCTGGAAGCTAGTAGGCTTATCATAGTCAATAGTGCAATCCTCTTTATCCCCGTCTATGAGAAAACCGTAGTATCTCTCGGGTGGATGAGACTGCCTACTACTCCTGCGGAGTGGCGTCGGGATGTCCCTTTCTTCTGAAGCCTCAGGTTCTACCATACTTTCAGTAGTAGTTTGTAGTTCTGGAATTTCTTCCAGTTCTATTTCGCTCCCACTTGTTTCCTTTTCTAAAAACTGGTATTCTAGAAAATGGGCATTACGAGAAACAAAAACTTTTTGTTCCTCTGCGTAATAGAATAGATGCCCCTTGGAATTCTTTGAATATCCCACAAACTTACAATGTACTGATCGTGCCTCGAGCTTGTCTGTATGCTGCTTTTTAACAAAAGCCGGACATCCCCAAATCTTCAGATACTGAAGATAGGGTTTCTTTCCACTCCACATCTGATATGGTGTGGTAGGCACAGTCTTGGTAGGAACTAGGTTCAAAAGATATGCAGCTGATTCTAGTGCATATCCCCAGAATGATTGCGGTAACTCAGCGTTACTCATCATGGAACGAACCATATCCAATAGGGTTCGATTCCTCCTTTCCGATACACCGTTGTGTTGTGGTGTGTATGGAGGAGTAAGCTGAGAGAGAATTCCATTCTCTTTTAAGTAACCCAGGAACTCGGCACTTAAGTATTCACCACCTCGATCAGATCTCAGTGTCTTTATACTCTTGCCTGTTTGTTTTTCCACTTCATTCTTGTATTCTTGGAATTTCTCAAAGGCCTCGGATTTATGTTTCATTAAGAAGACATATCCATACCTAGAGAAATCATCTGAAAAAGTAATGAAGTAGGAATAACCACCTCGCGCATGTGTAGACATTGGACCGCACACGTCACTATGTACGAGTCCCAAGAGCTCGCTTGCTCTTACTCCGTGTCCAGTAAACGGAGGCTTTGTCATCTTTCCTATGAGACAAGATTCACAAGTAGCATAAGATTGATATTCGAACGGATTCAAATATCCTTCTCTGTGTAACTTAGTCAACCTTCTCTCATTAATGTGACCTAGTCTACAATGCCATAAGAAAACCTGATTTAATTCCGGAGACTTTCTTTTAAGTGTATTCTGGATATTGAAAACCTGAGCTTGACTTAATACGTATATACCGTTATCTAATGTACCTGACCCAATCATAACTTGATTTAGGTGGATATTAACTACATCGCTTACGAATGTAAAATCATATCCCTTTCTCGAAAGTGAGGACACTGATATGATATTACAAGTCATACTAGCTATATATAAACAGTTACGTAAAATCAATATATGCCCACTTGTCAAACCTAGGCGATATTCTCCCACGGATTCAGCGTCCACGCTCATTCCGTTTGCAACTCTGAGAGACAAATCACCTACCTTCATAACTCTGTGGTTTCTCAAAGCATGTAATGAATTACAGATATGAGATCTTGCTCCGGTATCTAGTACCCAGGAAGTAGAGTTAATTGATAAACAGTTCTCAATTACAAACACACTTGAGGCTGAAGCCATAACATGCTTCGTATCCTGACTACTGGTTTCAAAAGCCCTGCAATCTTTCTGCCAATGCCCAGTCCCACAACAATAGGAATGTTCCTCTTTTACTATATTCAGTCCCAAAACTTTTGCCATTCTCTTTCTTTCTTCTTCCCTGGTTTCCTTCGAGGTAGAAGGCAGATACTGTAGAATCAAGTCAGTATCTGACTCGTTTCCCAACGTGGTCTCCAGGTCCTGGAGCTCATCAATACAGCTAGTCATTGTAAGGACGTTGTCCCCTACAGATGACCTGTCAGCCAACCTCGCTTGAATTAATTTGTTCGAGGTCTCATATCTTGCGATATGAGATTGCTCTCCATATAATTCTTTGTTATGGAGAAAGATGGAAACTGAGTCTATCTTCTCGTGCTGCTTCTGGTATACACCATCAACTGAAGCTAACACGAGGCATTTGGCTTTCGCTTTATCCTTTTCCCTTGTCTGGCGTATATCCATATCCGTGACGGTAGAAACTGGACCTGGGACGGCGGGATCTTGAGTAGTAATAGGGTGGTCCAGCTTGTCATAGGCAATGGACATCTGGACAGACCTTTGCCAGTCATATAAGTCAGATTCAGCCAATTTGTTATCTAGATTTAACATAGTCGTGGTCACAAGGTCGCTGCAATTAAGAGAGAGAGAAGAAAACACTTTAGCATGATGCTCTTGCAAGTTTAGATTGGTTTTTAGTTTATCTGAATAGGATGGCTCCTACTGTTTCTCGAATCCCTCTTCAAACCATAAAAGAAGAATTAGCCACGACTATTCTCACCGTATAATTCTTGCTTAACCGTTCAGCCAGGTCAGTGTCGATACTTCGAGGGAGGTTTTCCAACGCTTTCGCAAAGTTCCTTAATTAAATAACCTCTTTTCTCTGGGGGCGTAGCCCCGCTGACACCTTTCTAGGCACCTACTTGGTTTATAGCATTGATCGTTAAGTGACGAATCTCCTGATAAGTAGCATATACTCACAGTAAGGTTGGGATCCAAAATATCATCGTATGATAATGTTGAACGAATCCTACCAACATTCATCAAACTCCAAAATGGTATGCTCTCTCTGCAAATTTCAGTTTCTTTAGAAACTCCCGATATAAATTTTTGCCCCATGCTCTTATGACCTTGGCGTTGGTCAAAATATCATAAGTCACATGTCAAGTTCTACCCATCATTATCCTTGTTAATTTGAACCCACCCGTACATATCCTTGACGTTGGCCAAAATGATAATACGACTGTCCCAAACTAACGCATCTATCTATGTAACAAATGAAATACCCAGCAGCTACCAAACACTATGCCTTGGCGTTGGTCAAAATACATAGCTTGAATACTACTGAATACCCAAATGAAATGATGGAGGGCTACGAATGGTTTTGGCAAAAACCGTGAACGTAGTGAACTTTATATAATCGAAGGAACCTGATACTTTTTTAAAAGGAGTGGTTAAAGCTCCGTAATTAAAAATTCTGCTCCTTTTTAAAATAACCGAGTGGTTTTTTTTAAATTTGTTCCAACGATTAAACTTTGGTTTATTTTCTTTGCATTATAATAATGTGTCCCATCATTTATCCTATCATTGTAGAAAACAACGAAAATACCACGTCCTCTTATGCCATCCGCATTCGCCACGGGGTCCCGTCATCACCCGTTAAGTTACTTAACTAACGACAGAGCGGGGGCTGGGCTAGCACGGGTGTAAAACATAAGTGACGTCTAATAGCTATCATATATAGATATTGTACATTCGTCAGACACAATAATAAGCATTTCAGATCACTGATGAACTTTATTGGATTTACTAGCAATCCGCATTTGCTTTGAACCTGCAATAAAAGATGGATTACACGGTTGTGATGAATAGCCATTACCCCACCCTAGACCCCTACGGATACGGCAAACTACCCGCCAAGTACCCGAAGTGAAGCGGTCTCCCTCAACAAAGTGAGTAGGCCACTAAACACTTCAAAGTATCTGGTAGTTTGTGCACCCCACCTTGGGTCTATCCTAGGAGCAAAAAACAGTAAAAAGAAATAATACAACGGTGGCTACAACCGCAACCTGGATACTCCCCGCAAAAGAATATTACATCATATTACATTTACATCGAATGAATAAATATTAAACCTATCTCAAACCCCGGCTAATCATCACAACACTCCAATCAAGTCCATATACACAAACAGTAAACATTACAGAAATGTGCAACCCCCCGCCAACCGACATACTAGCAGTTAGGGGAGGTTTACGAACACATTAAACATTACAGATAAAAACCCAATTAGCAAATAACTTAGAATATCGATCAACAACCTTTTCCCCTGCAAGTCCTATCCGGTGTACCCGTAACCTAACGAGCACCTGTATACTATCTCCAGTACGACGTATTGATGGCTGTGGGACAGACCATCTCCCCAACTGGGATGAGAAGCGTACACACTAGTCTACTCTGGAGTATCGATGCCGAGTCTCGATAATCCTACGACTAGGAACAAGTATAGGATGTTACTTATAGACTACCCAGCCCCCACTAGTGTGACTGCCATCACAACGCTGGTAATCAAGCAAAGATCCTATGGGCTCTACTAATATGTATGAGTGATACGTTACAAGAAACATATGCACATATTAAAGTAAACACAAACTAAGTAGCATACTACCATTTTTAGCAAGACTGTATATACAACTGTGAATATCCCAAGCTTCCATTAAGTAATATACATACAAGTATGATACAATAATGGCCCCTAGGGCATATACACTAACACGTATATGCCATTCGCATTCACCACGGGGTCCCGTCATCACCCGTTAAGTTACTTAACTAACGACAGAGTAGGGGCTGGACTAGCGCGAGTGAAAAATATATACAACATCTACTAGTATATATATATATATAAGTATATACAACATTCGTCCCAGGCATGATAATAATCAACATCACAGAATCACAGCCAACAATACAGAATGGTGGATAATCTTGGAGCCCCGGGTTTCATTTGAGCCGCAAATAAAACCCGACGTTCCCGGTCGTGTGGATAGCCTGTGCAATGAAAACCTATACCCACTACGAGTGCAGCGAATAGCCCGCCAATTCTAAAATGAAGCCCCCTCCGTCTCAACGCCATGAGATGCGGGCTTGTTGCCTTCTAGAATCTGGCTATTCGTGCACTCCACCGCGGGGTAATCCTAATACAGAAAAAGAAAATAATATATACAAATGGTGATATCGGCCTCAACCCGGTCGTGCCCCAAAATAATATACAATCCGGCAAAGATGGCAGTCCATGTGTCGGACGCTCGCCCCGCAATAACAAATATACAAATGAATATAAACTGTACTGCTAACATTGCATCACTTGCTATCCGCCACGACTATCCAACCACAACAACAGCACAATCACAGAAACATCAACGTGAATGTCACGTTCGCAAATCCGTCTAAAAGAACATATAGCAGATAGAAGGGCTTACCGATCAAATGACATTCACGGTAGCAGATGCTAAACTAAGTACTGATAACAAAATACGTATTTTAAAATCACGATCGACTAAACTTTCCAAGTGGGCCCCAAGTATTAAACCAATACCGAAACAAATCTAGGACCTAAAAATAATTATTCCAGAAACCACAATTCCATGAAAATGATTCCCAGAAGAAAATTGGACCCCAGAATCCCTAGTACTGCCGCGGAACCGCGGCAAAACAGTGCTTTGTGCGGCGGTTCCGCGGTGTTTCGAGAGATCATGGGATCAAATTTCTTGTGGGTTCTTATAAAAACCTGGTCGATTTTTTAATATACAAAAAATGATTTTTGAATATACAAAAAATGATTTTCAGGCCACTTTTAAAAATCGACAGAAACTATATGAATGGAAATGCGATTTTTGAAATTTTTCGGTCGATCGTTATTCTAAACACGTTAAAACAAGCCGGTATAGGTTTTATGGGGTGGCTCTGATACCATGAAGGGTTGCCCTACTGTCCCGGCCAACTACCGTGGCCAAATGCGGAACAAAATTTTATGACAAATATAAACTTGGCACTAGATTAACCCTAAAACCCAGATCTTTCCATAAAACTAACTAGTTATACAATGAGAGCTATCTACTATGATGAAGGATTCTTACCAAACGAAACAAGTCCTTCGGTCTTCGTTCTTCATCCTTAGCTCCTAGTAGCCACTTTGAGCTAGCTTGATCTTCTTTTGTTGCTCCGTCGGTTCTCCAGGATCAAGTTTGTTCTCCGGTCTTCCTTAGTCCTTGATGATCCACCCGAGGGGTTTGATCCATGGCTCTAGCTCCTTGCTAAGTATCAAAAGAAGCAACTAGAAAACTTGGGATGCTAGTCCAAGTGATTTAGGAAGTAGTTTAAATATCTAAGTGTAAAGCTATCTCTTTCTTGCCTCTTCACTTGATTCTCAACACATGAGAAGGTAGTGAAGAGGAAGAAGATGAAGGTGGAGAAAGCTAGAGAGGAAGGAGGAGATGGAGAGAAAAATTGGAGCTCAAGAATAATGAAGCAACCAAGGAGAGAGAAAATGAACACAATGGTTTTGTATATCATTTTCTAGAATAAAAAATCCACAACCATACTTCAATAGTAACTACAAATGAATTATAAATTCATTTGTTAACTATTGAAGCATGGTCAACTCCATTCCTTCCATACCTCATACTTTACACATCATTTCCCTTTATCAAATAAATGGAAAATACATAATGAGGTGGCCACCTTCTAGAAGGAAATCTGTAATAAATACGGATTTCAGTCTACAGTATATACATACCTGCATTCGGATAAAAATACGAATGCCCAAAGAGATAGAATAACACGAAGAACGTAATACTAGAATGTATATATCGAAATACATATATGTAAATTATTAAATCAATACCTGATTTAATAATCCGGCTCAAACCCGAGCCGGCTAGTATTACCAACTGTCTGATCTAAAGTCCGAGTACAAAGTACATCGATCGATCGAACCCTGCACGTATCCAATACAACTACTACATTATTTCGTCTGAATCAGGGAAACCCTCTGTGTGGGACTCTAAAGACTCGACAATACACCGACAGTGAGTTACTGGATAAGTCCATAACCATAAGCACGTCAGCGGCACTAGTTGTACGTAACGGCTACTCGGGTACCTGTCAAAAGGAAGGCCGACGAGCAAACTCATCCGGATCCCACTGAGCCTATCTGTGACAATATCCGTACAGTCCGATCTCTTCATCTGAGAGTATCGCATACCGGGTCTAGGGGGTGGTGAACGTCAGACCCTAATAACCTGATAAGTCATGCTAATGTAGCTCAGGACCAATCCGGGAAACTACTGATCAGCCTATCAGTAAATCCCAACTGCCTTAGCCAAGGTCTTATGGCCCTGACCAATCGAATCATAGTACGATATCGACTCCCTATACCGGGAGAGACGAATCCCCGACAATCGCTCATTGCCTCCATGTGGCTCGGGACTGTACCCAACCAAAACCTGTTTGCACGACTCAGCAGAGCCGTGGTAGGGTAGTGATCAAAGCACGGAGTGAACTCACACAAGACAAATGCCGATCTCAGGTCTAAAAACTAACATGTACAAATGTCACCTGAGATCTTCCACCTGACGATAAGTATAGTACTATCTGGAAGTTCTCGGCGAGTCCGTCCGGTGTACTCACCCCCAGTGAGCACCTGTATACGATCTTAGGTCTAAAGACCAATGGTTGCGGAACCAAACTATCGCCCCTCATCAGGGTCTAGAAACGTATACACTAATCTACTCCGGAATATCGATGCCCAGTCTCGATATTCCCACGACTATAGACCATTTAAGGATGTGCGTACTACCCAGCTCCCACAAGTATGATCGCTATCACAACGCAGGTAGTCTAGCATTGATCCCACGGGCTTTATCAACATGTATAAAAGATATGTAATAGCAAGTAAAACATACACATGTTAAGATAAAGTCAAACGAAATAGCATACTATCATATCGAGCAAGACTGTCCTGTACATATATATGTCCAAGTATCCATATGTATTCATATACAATAATGGCTTCTAGAGCATACATATCCAACATTCCTCACCCCTACACTCACAACTACAGAGCACCATTCTCCTTTGGCCGAGCCCATTCATTTTCCTACACAAGCAATTTTCTTTAGCCTCACTTCTACTTCTCATCCATGGCAACTTCAATTTACCTCCACCCAAATACTTGGGTGCCTTGAGACAAAGTATCCTACACTCTCTCTACTTCAATCTTGGACATGTCAGCTAACAAACTTCATGTCTGAGTTGCTTCGTTTTGAAGCGGGAGCCCGTATTATAAATCCTCGAGGTGGATCGTCTTTGACGAGGGAGACCGGAGAGCGGACTTGTTCGGGATAGCCGGCAAGGAGCTTAGGAAGAGATTGAAGACCGAAGAACACGGATCGATCGGTATAACCATCTAACTCCTTTTTATATTTAGCTAGTATAGGGTTAATGGTCGATCCGGGCATCGGGTCATGGTAGCGCCGGTTTACTAAATTTTTGTTCCGCATTTGGCCACGGATTGATGGCTGGGGCGCTGCCGTAACCCAACATGGTATCAGAGCCGCAAATGAGACCCGACATTCCCTGTCGTGTGGATAGCCTGTGCAATGAAAACTAGACCCCTATGAGCGCGGCAAGTTACCCGCTAAAACCAAAAGCGAGGCAACCCCCTTCAACAACGTGAATGGGCCACCCGGCACTTCACGGAATCCAGTAACTTGAGCACCCCTCCGTGGGTCAACCTATACCCCCTACGAGTGCGGCGAATAGCCCGTCAGTTCTAGAGTAAGGTCCCCTCCGTCTCAATGCCATGAGATACGGACCCGTTAGGTTACTTAACTAACGACAAAGCGGGGACTGGACTAGCGCGGGTGCAAAACATATACAACATCTACTAGTATATATAAATATATATATATATATATATATATATATATAACATTCATCTCAGGCATGATATAAAGCAACATCACAGAAGCAACACAGAATGGTGGATAAACTTGGAGCGGTCTTCGTTCTTCATCCTTAGCTCCTAGTGGCCACCTGGAACTTGCTTGATCTTCTTTTATTGCTCCGTCGGTTCTCCGGGATCGAGGATGTTCTCCGGTCTTCCTTGGTCCTTGATGATCCACCCGAGGAGTTTGATCCATGGCTCTAGCTCCTTGCTAAGTGTCAAAAGGAGTAACTAGAAAACTTGGGATGCTAGTCCAAGTGATCTAGGATGTAATTTAAATATCTAAGTGTAAAGCTATCTCTTTCTTGCATCTTCACTTGATTCTCAACACATGAGAAGGTAGTGAAGAGGAAGAAGATGAAGGTGGAGGAAGCTAGAGAGGAAGATATCGTTGCAAAAGGTTTTCGTCAAAGATCGGGATTGGACTATGATGAAACATTTTCCCCAGTAGCTATGCTTAAATCCATTCGGATCCTGCTTGCCATTACTACCTTCCATGACTATGAAATCTGACAGATGGACGTAAAAACATGTTTTCTAAATGGACATTTGGAAGAAAGTGTTTATATGGATCAACCAGAAGATTTCTTAGACAGTGGGAGTAGCGGAAGGGTGTGCAAGTTGCTTAAATTCATTTATAGATTAAAGCAAGTATCGCGGAGTTGGAACATCTGCTTTGATGAGATGGTCAAAGAATTTGACTTTATCAAAAATGTAGATGAACCATGCATTTATAGGAAGATTGTAGAAGGAGCAGTAGTCTTCCTCGTTCTGCACGTCGACGACATACTGCTGATAGGGAATGATGTCCCTATGCTACAATCAGTAAAGCTCTTCTTGTCACAGAAATTCTCCATGAAAGACTTGGCAGATGCCTCCTACATTCTGGGGATTAAGATCTATCGTGATAGATCCAAAAGGATATTGGGACTTTCGTAATCCAGGTACATTGATACTTTACTAAAGAGATTTAGTATGGAAGATTCTAAGCGCGGTAATTTACCCGCTTGTCACGGGATCACCCTCTCCAAAGAGATATCTCCAAATACTGATGAAGAGAGGGCCCGCATGGGCATTATACCCTACGCTTCGGCTATAGGATCTATAATGTATGCGATGTTATTTACCAGACCAGATATAGCTTACGCACTTAGTATGGTAAGCAGGTATCAGTCTGACCCGAATGAGAAGCATTGGATAGCAGAGGACAAAAAATATGATGCCTTGCAATGTAAATTTACATATAAAGCCTCAATATTTACAAATTTACACCTATACAAAAAAATAATGTCTTGCAATATAAATTTGCACATTTACACATAAACCCTCATTATTTATAAATTTACATATTTACTCATTCTCACAAATATGAAATATTACATTACCTTTAGATTTTATAATAAATGTTTAATGGTGTTATGTATGATGGCTGTATTTGCAAACTAAAGAATACTAATAGATTGTTACTATTATTTACTCTTATCAAATTCAACTGAGTTTGGAATTGTTTTTATTTTTTATTTTTTATTTTTTTTTATTTCGTTTTTCTTTTGAAACTTTATGCTCTGATTATGAAGGAGCATCATACATTGCGGAGAAAACATAAGACCGTTAGAACGCAATATAACAACCGAAGAGGGGACATGCTACTACCTCCTGAGCTTCTCGAGCACATGTCCGACCAGTCGCCTCCCGAACTTCCCTTCCGCTGTCAAAGCTGGCCCATCAATTCGTGCCCCCATCATCAAATTCTCCCGGAAATCTCCATGGCTCATCATCTACGACGACGACAGGCCAGGCAGCTAAATTGCACCTTGTACGATCAATCCCAGCCCGAATGCTGGCCTCAACGGAACCACTTGCATGGTCTTGAAACATGGAAGGCTCGCATGTTGTGAAGATCGCCTCTTATTATGCAACGCGCTGCTCTTATCGTTTATCCCGCTTCCAAAACATCCAAATACTAATGCCACTAGCTTGGCTATACAATTCGCTTTCTGCCTACGACTCAGCACCGCACAATATTCATAATCACGGCAGTCACGACCAAGGGCTCGTCGACTTTACATATCAGCTCATGTCGGCCTCAGACAGACGAAAGGTGGAGCACCGACGTGATCTAATACAACGGCTCTCTTTTAGGGACCATCAAGGGTGCGATGTGCTGCGATTGCGAGGACCTCAAAGGCTCCGACTGTTTGCAAAGGAGCAGGTTGTGCGCTTTCGATGTGAACTTGAACTGCTTGATTTATGAAGTTGAGTAAGGATTGGGAGATAGGGAAAGGAACGAGGAAGCCGTCAAATTCAATCATGATGAAGATGTTGACGTTTCAACCAAAAGAACATTTGGGACGGTACCAACGGTTTGGGACGGTACCAACGGTTATTGGTTATCTAACATGTTTTATCGAGTTGTGAAACCATAAGATGTTAGGGCATCGAGATGTTTATATCCAGGAAAGAAGAAAAATGTTGGAGATAGAAGGGTGAAAGGAGCATGGATTAATGCAGGGGTTCTATTTCTTTCTTTCTTTCTTTTTCTTTCTTTTCCTTCTCTTTTGAGTAGAAGTCTTATTTCTTCTCTTGGTTTGAACAAATTATGTAATTATATTTTGTGATGAACTGCTACAGCTTGGATAAATAATTAATGTTCTAGTTTTTCTAATCTGAGGCCTTATTAAGTGTGATCAAAATATCAAAATATACATGCACACTGACCAATTGAACATCTACTGTTTAATCTGAAAATTGATGGCTGATTCTTTTCAATGTGATAATATTTGGAAGTTAAACAGTAAAGAATGCAATTATATAATTAACTATCATTTAGATGATTTACAATATAACTCAATATTCATCATCTCATGGATGTATTTACAAAATAGATGCAATTAATCACTAGAACTGGTAAATGATTGGATGCAGACAATGATGCATGCAGAACTCTACACAATGCAAACAGGGTGAAAACAAACACAATTCAGATTATTAAAGCATGCAAGAGAACAAAATAAACAACTAAGCATGATAAGGGATATAATGTTAAACTAAATATTCACGATTGATTTAGTAATTTAAAGAGCTGAATTGGTGTTGAAATCAGCAAACTTGCCACACGACAAAAAGGAAACCCAGAAACTAGCAGCGACAAGTAATTACTAAAAGTAAATAACAGTAATTCACTCATGCACGCACAAGAGTGTGTACTAACAGATTTCTTATATTCAGTTAAATTAAGCATTCCAAATTTCTAAGAGTAACAATAACACATGTTCATAATAAAAAAGAAAGAAAAAATAAAATTAAAAACAAAAACTTGGTAGTTATAAGAATCATACAAGGGCTTCCTGTTGCAGTTATTAGGACCAAGGAATGCCCGGAGACCTCATATTTTTCTGCTACACCTTTTTCTGTACTCGCTGTAGCTTATTTTAAGATTATGAACATGTTGCAAGGCAAATCATTCTATCTGAAACTTTCTGTTTTGATTTATATCAGCTTGAGCTAGAAAACTCACCGCCCTTTGAGAACATCGACCCCATTGAACCACTTAGCATTGTCTCACTTGAGAAAGATTCTTTGTTCGATATGAATTCAGGTCGAAGCTCTGAAGATGAAGAGGATGGAGCTAAAGTTGCTACAGAAAAGCCGACGGGGTAAGGAGCCACGGGCATGTCAGAGAGAGAGGAGGCTGAAGGGCTGTAGCTTAATATTCCCATTGGATGATCGAATTTGCATGTGGGCCCAAATTTGCATACACCGTGTTGGGCGTAGAAGGCACAAGGCTGAGCCCCCTGTCACAAAAAAACATAAAATTGTTTCAATATATGTTGGAAGAACTCAGAATGGTATCATCCTCTTTCCAGAATATCCCTACTTCCAGTCACTTTTTGTTTTCTTTTCTGTACGCATGTTGCATACTTTCATTTTAAATGTTATATGCAAAGTACAAAAATGGTATGAGATCAATAGAGTGAAGAAAGAAGCTTGTAAAGAGGTGGATAATGGGTTAGAGGTACAAGAAGGAAAGTAATCTACAGTACAATACGATTATTTAACTTCCCAAAATGTTCAACGTTAACAATGATACATATATGAGTTTTTTAAATTTGTGTTTTTTGACATTATAATGCAGATGCAACAAGGGGAATCTTTTCTCCTTCTCAGATTTCAGGTTTTATCAAGATGTTAAGATATTTGGACCAATAACAGAGATATTGGCCAAGACCCGACTCGCTTTAAAGCTAATGGTGATATCCCGATAAACTTGAAAAATAACAAGCATCCTTTTATTGCACCTGAAGATTGTAAGCTTTTTACCAATAGACATAAACACTAATCTGGACACAAGGACACGTGCTACACGAAAATGTATAAAAAGAAGTTCACGGAGAGAAACGGATATTTATGTATAATTTTAGTGTGTATGTATATGCACATATATGGAGGGGAAAACTAGGTCAACCATTAATCCTTTTAATATATTTCAACACTTAAATTCTAAACTAGTATACATATATCATTCTGTTCAGAAACATCAAAGCAACAAATCATTCATAAAATCATATAATATAGAAATCAATCCCTCAAATAATTAGTCGAAAACCACTTAATAGAAACAAAAACAGCATATATAAGCTACATCAAGATAAAGCAAACAATATTAAAAATGAAGTGTTCAGCGAGTGAGTACCGGCCCTGACCAATTAATTATCGGGACATGGATGAAAGTGACCGACCCAGTGTTCGACATGTGTTACGGCATCCTTTACAAGTGTTGATGCTTCACACATTCTAAGCAAAAAGACAGATAACAAATTCATATCAACAGCCATTACATAACAGAAATGTCAAAAGCATGCACGGACATCCTAAATTGCACCTGCAGGTTCAGAACAATCTAAACGAAAAACAGATATAAAGAACAAGGACGGTACCTCTTAATTGCTAGCGGTGGCAATTATAAAGAACTCTTTATTTTGGCCCATATAGTCAACTCTACCAAGAGCAATTTATTCCATTTTCTATTTATGCAAAGGCCAGGACACTAGCTGCAGTTCATTGCCTATGAAAACTTGATGTTTCCCTTCATAGGAATGATTGGTAAAGAAGAAATAATTTAGGCCAAGAAGGCTTCATGGTTATGGTATTATTGTTACAGCTAGTTCCCAAAGAGATCCTACAAGGACAGTAAAAGGAGTTCTATAGCTAACATATTAAATAAATGAAAAATACTTTGTCTGGCAGATAGCGTAAGATGAATTCTGGTAGTGGAGTCAAGGACTCGGACGACGAGATCTAAATCTTGTAGTACGATATAATATGGCATATAAATTTAAAAGGTAAGTGCTATCTGGTTGTTGTGTTAGGTTGGGTGGTGTCGAATTAAGATACACCAATTACACCCAGCTCATGCAACCGACATAGTCACATAGTTGCTTCATTGTTTCTATTCCATCTTCGGTGGTAAGTTTCTTTAAATTTGAGAGCAGTTCTAACAGCATTTGCAACTCAATTCTAGTTGGAACTACAAGTTGGGAATCCTGCATTACGGAAAAAATACAAGTCAGGAATCCTACAACACCTGATAAAACACCAAGTTAGCATTTCCTAGTCGATGTAACAGTATGCAACTCTAAATACATGTAGAATGCCTTTTTAATGTAAACATGCATCTCTACAGACCCACTACCTTCTCCCTTTTCCAGAAACATTACCCAAGTAAGGGAACTTTATCCTACTAGCCTTCAATTCCAGCTCACCAATGCTTAGGCTTCATAATTACCAAGTTTCTATTATTAACATTCTCACTAAAGTTAATTAGACCTTGTAAACCTCTCGCTCACCAGTCATCACAAAGGTATTGTCAAAGGCAGTACAATCAAAATGATTATCTTTCTACATATGGCTAATCACATTCCCTTCTTTAGAGTAACGCCCTAGTTTCTTTGTAGGTAAGAATTAAAATAATATGTTTTCTCTTTCAAGATATTTTGTTTCCTATTTTCTGTAGCCTTGTTTGTATGGATAAGCATAATGATATTAATTCAATCGATCGATTCACCGCGTTTCGCATGGGTATCAGAGCCAACAACTCTTCTCCTTTTCGTCTTTTTTCCAACTCAAAAAATATGGGGAAAAATAAAGAGCGCAAACTTGCGCTACAACCCTTGCATCTTCTACAACCAATAAAGTCATGCATTCCGGTTAGCAACACACGAAAGAGACTAGAGGCTCCAAGCCCACCTTGCTCGATGTGTCAAAGATCATGTTGTCATCATCCTCTTTATAGATAATGAATTACAGCTACATTGAGATTTCTATTCAAATTCTCAGTAGATAATCTACCGTGAATTTGCGGAAGGATGTTAAAGGCAGTAAAATAATAATGATTATGTTTCTACTTATGGTTAATTACATTTTTTAGAAAGATCTCTTACTTTATTTGTAGGTCAAAATTGAAATAATGTTTCCTCATCTAGGGTATTCCACTTCCTATATTCTGTAGCCTTATTTGTATAAATAGGGTCTAATTACATAAATAAATTCAATCAATTCATCACGTTTAACAGGGACTATAATGATAAGAGGGGTAAAAAATTTGGAAGAAGCTAGAGAAAATAGGAGACTCTATTTTCCTAACTAGCCAGCCCCTCTCAACCATGCCACCAATAAACTTGTTGCTTTAACCAGTCTCCACCGAAGAGAGCAAGAGAGGTAGAATTTAACATTCTGAAAAAACAGCTTTATATCTAGCAATCTTCACCAGTAACCCTATTGCCATTGTAATTGGCAGATAATCCATCTTTCATCCAGCTTAACACACACACACACCCCAAAAAAAAAATAAAGAGGATGTAAAGACATCTTAGTTTGATACTACTAATAGTTCATCCAAAAAGATTGCCTAAATCATCTAGGTTGATATTTGTGGAGCTAAGCTTTGTAAGAATTGATCAAGCATAGAAACTCACTGACACCAGAACATAACCCGACTATACACTCTGATCAACTCCGATGATGATAATAAAGGGATCCCTGTATAAGTTCATATCTACATTACCCTGACATGTAACTATAACCCCCTTTCCTTTATAAGCTTTTATTCTGGAATATAATAAGGAATTACCTACCATATTAAGCCAATATTGAGCACAACGCCTAGCATAAGTTCTTCACTTCTTCCAGTTGCTTGTTGCATACATCACTCGTCATAATGGGAGATATACAACTATCCTTTTTAATAATAATAGAGGATTTCAAAACTAATTGCTTAGGGTAATGGCATAGTGAAGCGTTACGTTGGCCTATGCCAGTGTTTTGTGATTTCTAATTAGCAGTTCAGGGCACCATTAATTTCAAATATTAGTTGAGACACTGCTTACATAGGAAAGGGTAGGTCCCAGATAAAACATCTCCAAATTGCCTTGCTCACAATATTGTGTCACAAGTTACAAAAAAAATCTAACTATTAATTTACTTCCTTAAACTGCACAACAAATTCCAAATCTGGGTGAATGCTTCACCATTTTTCCTTCTTTACATCAAATTCATTAGCATTAATGATGTCAGATATCAGCAAACGATTATTTATAACCATTAATTTATGTGAAACAAGTTCCATCAAGGAGTACCTTATTTTAGGAAACACATAGTTCTATTAGGCAAGGAGCAGATATAGGGACTAAAAGGCCATGAACCACTGCACCACAACTACAGATAAAATATCTGGATGAAGATTTAAGTACATCTACCCTCACAATTATCTATCCCACCAGAAGTTAAGCTTCATTGCTCCAAGTTCCCCTGCGATCATGAAACTAAAATTTGAAGCGTCGCCTTTCATAT
Organism: Agapanthus africanus; assembly: GCA_030015575.1. NCBI lineage: Eukaryota > Viridiplantae > Streptophyta > Magnoliopsida > Asparagales > Amaryllidaceae > Agapanthus > Agapanthus africanus. The sequence goes on from CM057340.1 coordinate 699,225,011, forward strand.
CAATGCACATAGTTTACCGATTATTTAGTTGAAAGTCTAAGATGCTTCCCCTTGTACCTTGTCTACTCTGCTATAACAAGTTTTCCTTAACAACTCACAAACACATTGCCACCAATGGATGCCCCCTCAATCACCTACATGAAGAGGAAATAAGGTGAAGCTGATGACTAAGATAGCCTTTAATTGTTAGGATGATCCAACCCAACCAAAGACTGCAGTTCCCATACTATTTCTCCGATATGGTAGGGTGAATGGGCATTCAAAAAAAAATTGAAAAAAGAAGAAGAAAAGTACAGTCTGTTGAGAAAGACGCAAGCTAAAAAGAAAATAGCTTCAACTCCACTCTGTAACAAAATTGGCATTCAACAGCTAAAGCCTTTATCCAAATCCGTTGGGCTTGATTATATGAATCCTTTTTTTAATAAATCAAGACGATATTGGCTTGTTGTAACACCTTAGCACTGTTATATTATATTTTATTTGGGGTATTTCAAATCTTGCAATAGATTTCTAATTATTATTGCTTTTGGGTGCGGATAGTGCATTTGGTAACTGTGGTTAGTATCCGAACCGACCCGCATGTTTGAAACCCATCATGGTTCAAGATTACGTAATATATTGGCTAGTACACAGGATCCATGCACACCTAGATTCTATACACACACATAATATATTTTGTATCCACATATCTTTTAAACAATACAAATAATAACTAAATAATATATTTTTGATATCTAGTGTGGCATGTTATCATATCTCATATCATATGGTTGCATCCATGCCTCATGTTCATGTCCAGATTGTTAAATCAGACTTGTTTGGATCTCTACATATACTTATGTAGATCCGCACTTGGGGGTATGCATTTTTACTGACCGGGCATCGCATTATGGTTTTAAGTTTTACGTATATTCTTCATATTTTAAAACTAGATTTTTAGAAGAAATCCGGGTAATATTCGGAGTACTTTGATATTAGCTGTATAATCCTATAAAATATATAATAATATTTTTATGATCTAACAGTTACTATAATATATATAACTAATATATTATCTCTCTCTCGTCACTCAGTCTCTCTCTCTTTCTCCTGCCTCTCTTTGTTTCTCTCTCTCCCTCTGTCTCTTTTTCATATATATATATATATATATATATATATATATATATATATATAACCCTAATATTATTAAACACCTCACCAACTCCCTCACCTCTCTTTCTTTCTTCACATCCCCGCGACGAGAAAACCCAAACCCTATCCCTGCACCCGACGCCATCTCCCTCGCCGTCGATCCCCTCGCCCAAGCCCCCTCGCTCTCATCGTCACCTTCACCACCTCCTCTCCCCTATCGATCCCCGAGCACCCTGCACCCCCACGCCAACCCAGCAACAAACCTGTGACCCGAATCCCAGAAACCTCCAACCCCTCGCCGGAGAATCGCCGTCGCCATCACCTTCACCCCACCGTCACCTCCTCACCTCCCTCTCCGCTTCCCGACACCACAAACCAACACCACCCTAGTCAACCCCGACTACTCACAACAGCCACCAGAGAAACCCTCTGCCCTCGTCGCCGACAGCAACCCACCATCGTCGTCGTCACCTTCTCTTCTGTCCTCTATCCCCAGAACTCACCAGCAGCCCCATTCTTCTTCTTCCTTCCTTTCTTTTTTAATTTTTCGGCTGTCTCGTCTGAGTCGCACGCGACGCCGACGATCCAGACGACCCAATCACCGTCGTCGTCCAGCCAAATCATCACGTCATTGCTCAGCCAGGTCCAGTCCTGCGCACTCAAGTTTAGCATCACGGCGTTATTCTGACGTCGGACGTAGCATCCGTATCTTGACGTGAGATCCGATCAGACAAGTTTTAACTTGCAACATGCTATATTATATTATATCAATATTTATATGAATAAGAATAATACATATGTTTTATTATGCAGTAAATATTACAGATTTACAGATTTACGTATCCATCCATATCCGTACTGTAATAGCATATCTAGTTGCATGCCGGAACATCATGATATCATTATACTACTACATCAATACATGTTATCTAGTTTGCATCATACATAGTTATGGATGTATAATGGTTATTACAGATAGATACATATGCATCCTAGTATCAATTTTGTTTACCATATTCCGATATTGATTACATTTTCACTTTTGGCATCTATTTGGTTAATATACATCACATAATATGTTCACGACACACTAGTTGACTTGTTACTTGGATATTATTACTTATACCGACAATCTTGACGTGTTGTCCTGACGGACGTAACTTGTTGTCTACATAGACAAACATGTACCTGCTTGACCCTGTGTTGGCATTAGATTTACATCAATAATACCTGACTTGAACACAAAACCTTGGAGGAAATGAGGAAATCAATAATGAAACCTGACTTATAACTCAACAGTTCGATACTTATACTGATCAGTCTTTACGGGCTCGGCCAGCCCGTGATGATGTTGCTGACATCATTCATCTGTACATGTTACATGTTTACTGTTTACCGGCACGTCTTGGATTAAGCCTGAGAATCTTGACCGTGGTCCCGGACACACACGGGATACTATTGAGTTATATCGACGATTCCATTAATTGATTTCAAAGACTTGTAGAATAGATAACCAGAAACACAGACTTTTAGTTACACATCACATACAGATACCTCTTTGTTTTTAAACATATATTTATTATTTACATTTATATTTAATCATATCATCATATTCTGGTTATTATTATTCTTTTGATATTATGATGCACTAACGTCTGAATTTCGCATGCCCCAGTTCATCTACTTTTATCACAGGCGGAAGAGTACTTTAGCAATCAAGCTGAGCAACGAGAAGCTAGTCATTTAGTTTAGTAACTCTTAGTTTATTTATTCCAGCAGTTTTATTTTCTATTGATGTAAGCACATATTGAAACGTGATTCGGATACTATTGTTTATTGGATCTTGATTCGTTTCTGCTTATATATTTCTTGATTTTATTTATCGTTGCAGATGGACATGTGATAGATAGATTTAGTAGTTTTACTGTTCTTGATATCTTATAGACAGCCGTAATGTGACTGTGTAGAGATGATTCCTAACCACAGATAGCATGGTTGGCTCTGTCACGTGTCGTAGTTACGTATCTTAGGAAGCGGGACGTGACAGGATTTGTTTGGTATCAGAGCCCTAGGATTTATGGTTAGTTGGGTTTGGTTCTTTTGTAGTTGGGTATTAAACCCAATACACTAACCATGAAACCCGGAATTAGGAACATGTCCTGCCACATTACTATCTTGCCAGTCTTGAATCCATAGCTATCTTGTTTATTAAATCATGTTTACCGTTGCTAAGCCTCTTCAGTGTCTTGGCTTCAGAATCATGGTGGACAGATTTGCGATCGTACCAGAGACGTGTTGATAACGCCGCATTGCTTGGAGTTATACATAGTATACTGAAAAAGCAGAAGCGGCAAACTAAACTGAATCAGCGGCAGGCCGAGGCTTTCCAGAAAGGTCTGCGAACAGTCCAGCAGTCCGTAGTCACAGTAGCACCCAAGCCAGCACGGCGTGAGGGCACCGTGGCGGACTTTAGAAAGCTCGATCCGTCCACATTTACAGGATTGGAGCCATTGTCAGCGATACAGCGGCTAGTTGATACGGAGAATCTGCTTGTCGCCGCGCAGATTTCAGATGAGAAAATGGTGGATGTAGTATGCATCCAGTTAGTAGATTACGCTCGCAAATGGTGGCTCGTAGAGGAGACCCGTCTGCCCAAACCGATCAGCTAGGCAACGTTTTCGTGAAGTTTCTTAGAGAAGTTATTTCCGCAGTCTGCTCGAGAGGAAATGGAAGAGAAGTTTATTAGCTTGAAGCAGAATGACGGATCTCTTGATGCGCATACGGCTGAGTGGACTTGGCTCAGTCGATTTGCAGGACCTTTGGTTGCCAACGAGACAGATAGGGCATAGAAGTTTATGCGTAGCTTGGATATGGAGATTCAAAGACATCATATTTCTGAGATTGACTACCTTCTCCCAAGTTCTCAAGGCAGCCAGGGAGCAGCAGAGTCTATCGGTGAAAGCAAAGGGTACTCAACAGCAAGCCGTCGTAGTACAGAAGCCGTCGTAGTACGGAAGCCGGCGTTTATACCAACCAGAGCTCATGTATGCATAACCATCCCAGTTCCCAGTGAACAGGGATGCATTGTACTTATGAAGAAGCCCATTGTATCCGATCAGAAAAGAAGTGTGATTTGTGACTTTTGCCCTCTGCCCGGACACCTACAGAAAGACTGTCGAAGGAGGCTCGGACTCTATGTAGGTATGGATCAGCTGACCAAACCATCTGTGCTTGTCCGTCAAAACTACGATTGAGAGGCGATATTCAGAAACAACCGCAGAAGCAGATTCATAGGCAGAAGCAGATTACACAGAGGCCTAATCAAGCACGGGCCTTCACTTTGACGGCCGAGGAGGCCAAAACTTCAGATGAAGTTGTTTCAGGTATCCTACCTGTTCATAATTTTCCCGTATTGGTATTATTCGATTCAGGTGCATCCCATTGCTTTATGTCGTCCAAGTTTTTTAGTGCACACTCTATCCCACACACGGCCCTGTCTAGTTGCTAGGACACACTGGGAATGGGAAGATTATATCTAGTAGCGAGTGTAAGAATTGTTCGATTGTTATATGCGGACTTGAGTTATTCACGGATTTCTGGGTGATCGATACTGGCAGCTATGAAGCTGCCTTGGGAATGGACTTTCTTGGCACTTTCCACGCTCGCATTGATTGTAGGGCAAAGAAAGTGATTTTCCAGACACCCGAAGTTTATATTCTCAGGAGGTAGCAGATCTGTCGGGCCAGTCGAATTTAGGGCTAGGCCGACTAATGCCGTTCTTTGTCGATGGAAGTAAACAAGGAGAAAGCGCCAGCAGTAGTTCGAGAGTTTATAGATGTGTTCGAGGACATCTCGGGTTTACCGCCAAAACGAGATGTGGAGTTTGCGCTTGATCTTATTCCTAAAGCAGCGCCGATTTCAAAGGCCTATTATCCAATGGCATCGGTAGAACTAAAAGAGGTAAAGAAACAGGTTGCCGAATTACTAGAGAAGGATTGGATTCGCAGCAGCAACTCACCCTGAAGAGCTTCAGTTCTTCTTGTCAAGAAGGATGGCATACGAAGGAAATGTATTGATTATCGAGAATTAAACCGGGTGACTATTAAGAACAAGTACACAATCCCTCGCATCGGCGAATTATTCGATCAACTCAGTGGCGCGAGGGTATTCTCGAAGTTGGATTTGCGATCCGGATCCATAAATATTGCCGGTGCGTTAGTAACTCCAAATGGCATCACTAAGTACTCGTAATTCCCATATCGAGTTCGGAACGCTGTCTTGCAAATATATTTTCACCGTATATGGACCAGTTCGTAATGGTGTTTATTGATGACATTCTGGTCTATTCGAGAAGCAAAGAAGAGCATACAGAACACTTGAAGTTCACACTGCAAACGTTGAGGCAAGAAAGGTTAAATGCTAAGATGAGCAAGTGCGAGTTTTGGCTCGAAGAAATGAAGTTCTTGGGTCATGTCGTATCCGAAGATGGAATTGCCGTTGACCCTAAAAAGATTGCAGCTATGCATGATTGGTCAATTCTAAAGAATGTAGGGGAGATCAAAAGTTTTCTTGGGCTTGCCGGATGTTATAGAAGGTTTGTGGAAAATTTCGCTCGAATAGCTGAACCATTGACCAAGCTAACACGAAAGTAAGTGTCGTTCGTATGGACGGAAAAATGTGCGTCGGCTTTTGAAACGTTGAAGCAAAGATTGACCATCGCTCCTATCTTGACAGTGCCAGACGGTTCCGGAGGGTTGGTTATTCACAGCAACGCATTTGGGAGAGGCTTGGGATGTGTTCTAATGCAGAATGGGAAGGTTATAGCCTATGCGTCAACACAATTGAAGACTCATGAGAAGAACTACCAAACTCATGATTTGGAGCTAGCAGCAGTGATTTTTGCTTTGAAGATTTGAAGACACTACTTATTGAGCTAAAAGATAGAAGTATTTACCGATCACAAAAGCCTAAAGTATATGTTCACACATAAAGAGCTCAACATGAGCCAACGTAGATGGTTGGAGCTGATAGCTGACTATGATATTGATCTAAAATACCATCCGGGGAAAGTTAATGTAGTGTCGGATACTCTAAGTCGGTTGCCAGCGATACGGATGTTGACTGCGCAGAAGGAGATTATGACTGATATTCAGAGGTTCGAGTTGGAGATCGTACTACCGCATTCTTTGGGACAGTTGATGCAATTGCAAGTACAGTTGTCCTTGATCGAGACATTAAAGCAGCGCAGTCGCACGATCCAAGGTTGCAGAAGTTTCGAGAACAAGTAGAAGCGGGGCTTCGAACGGACTTGTTAATTCATGAAGATAATTTGTTACGTTATGGGAGTCGTCTATGTGTGCTTAAAGGAGATGTTCGTGAAGAAGTCATGAAAAAGGCTAATAGTTCCGCATATTTCGTACATCCGAGAGGCACAAAAATGTACCGAGATCTACGACAATATTTCTGGTGGGAAGACATAAAAAAGAAGATTGCTCGCTACGTATCGAAGTGCTTGGTGTGTCAGCAAGTCAAGACTGAACATCAAAAGGTAGCTTGTTTATTGCAACTACTTCTGATTCCTCAATGGAAGTGGAAACATATAACCATGGATTTCGTGACAGCTTTACCGCGGAGTCCAAAAAGCAATAATGCAGTTTGGATGATTGTTGATCGATTGACCAAGACAGCTCATTTTATACCGTTTCGAGTTGGTCAGTCGACGGAAGCTTTAGCATAGCGGTACATATAGGAGATTGTGAGATTGCATGGGGTACCTGTGAGCATCGTTTCCGATCGTGATACCCGATTTTTATCGCACTTTTAGACGAGTCTATAGGAAAGTTTGGGAACTTGCTTGAAGTTTAGCACGGCCTATCATCCTCAGACAGATGGCCGGTCTGAAAGAACGATCCAAACTCTTGAAGATATGTTGAGAGCATGCATGTTAGATTTCAAAGGTTCATGAGAGGATCATTTGCACTTGGTGGAGTTTTCTTATAATAACAGTTTCAGGCGAACATACAGATGGCTCCATTCGAAGTATTGTACGGACACAAGTGTCGCTCATCTATCTGTTGGGACTATATTGAAGATAGAAGATTATTAGGACCGGATCTTATTGTGCAAACAGCGGAGAAAGTCAACGTGATCCGAAATCATATGAAGGCGGCACATGATCGACAGAAAAGTTGGGCCAATACAGGACGAAGATCTCTACAGTTCGCAGTTGGTGATCTTGTATTCCTGAAGATATCACCGACCAAAGGAGTGATTCGTTTTGGTAGTCGAGACAAACTTAGTCCTCGATTTGTAGGACCTTTCGGTATTATCGAGCGTGTTGGAGAGGTAGCCCATCGATTGGCTTTACCACCATCTTTGGCGGGTGTTCATGACGTGTTTCATATATCTCAACTCCGCAAGTATGTTCGAGATGAGACGCACGTCCTAGATCACTCGAAACTAACAGTAAGAGAGGATTTAACATATGAAGAGCGATCAATGGCGATTGTGGATCGACGAGAAAAGATCCTCAAGAACAAAGTTATCTCACTAGTACTTGTTTTATAGGGGAATCGTTCGCACGAAGAATCTACTTAGGAACGTGAAGGTGAGATCCGATAGAAGTTTACACACCTCTTTTCTTAGATCCATGTTTTCTTGTTCTTTTCTTGTTCCGTGAATTTCGAGGACGAAATTCTTTTGTAGTTGGGAATAATGCAACACCCTAGCACTATTATACTATATTTTATTTTGGGTATTTCAAATCTTACGACAGATTTCTAATTATTATTGCTTTTGGGTGCGGATAGTGCATTTGATAACTGTGGTTAGTATCCGACCCGACTTGCATGTTTGAAACCCATCATGGTTCAAGATTACGTCATATATTGGCTAGTTCAGAGGATCCATGCACACCTAGATTCTATACTCATAATATATTTTGTATTCGCATATCTTTTAAATAATACAAATAATATATTTTTGATATCTAGCATGGCATATTATCATACCCCATATCATATGGTTGCATCCATGCCTCATTCATATCCAGATTGTAAAAACAGACTTGTTTGGATCGCTATGTATATTTACGTAGATCCGCACTTAGGGGTATGCATTTTTACTGACCGGACATCGCATTATGGTTTTAACTTTTACGTATAGTCGTCATATTTTAAAACTAGATTTTTAGAAGAAACCCGGATAATATTCGGAGTACATTGATATTAGCTGTATAATCCTATAAAATATATTATAATATTTTTATGATCTAACAGTTACTAATATATATATATATATATATAACTAATATATTATCTCGCTCTCGTCACTCGGCCTCTCTCTTTCTCCCGCCTCTCTCTCTCTGTCTCTCTTTCTCTTTGTTTCTCTCCCCCCTTCTGTCTTTCTCCTATATATATATATATATATATATACATATATATATATAACCCTAATATTATTAAACACCTCACCAACTCCCCTCACCTCTGTTTCTTTCTTCACATCCATGCGACGAGAAAACCCAAACCCTACCCCTGCACCCGATGCCCGCTCCCTCACCGCCGATCACCTCACCCTCGACCCCTCGCCATCATCATCTCCTTCTCCACCTCCTCCCCTCTCCATCCCCGAGCACCCTGCACCCCCACGCCAACCGAGCAACAAACCCGCGACCCAAATCCCAGAAACCTCCAACCCCTCGCCGGAGAATCACCGTTGCCGTCATCCTCACCCCACTGTCACCTCCTCACCTCCCTCTCCGCTCCCCGACACCACAAACCACCACCACCCTCGTCAACCCCGACTACTCACGACAGCCACCCAAGAAACCCTTTGCCCTCGTCGCCGGCGGCAACCCACCATCGTCGCCGTCACCTTCTCTTCTATCCTCTGTCCCCAGAACTCAAACAACAGCAGCCCTATTCTTCTTCCTTTCTTTTTTTCTTAATTTTCTGGCCGTCTCGTCGGAGTCGCACGCGTCGCCAACGATCCAGACGACCCAATCACCATCGTCGTCCAGCCAAGTCATCACGTCACGTTATTGCTCAGCCAGGTTCAGTTCTGTGCACGCAAGTTTAGCATCGCGACGTTATTCCGACGTCGGACTAGCATCCATATCTCGACGTGATATCCGATCAGGCAAGTTTTAACTTGCAACATGCTATATTATATTATATCAATATTTATATGAATAAGAATAGTATATGTGTTTTATTATGCAGCAAATATTACAGATTTACAGTTTTACGGTATCCGTTCGTATCCATACTGATAATAGCATATCTAGTTGCATGCCGGAACATCATGATATCATTATACTACTATATCAGTACAACATGTTATCTAATTTGTATCATACATAGTCATGGACGTATAATGGTTATTACAGATAAATACATATGCATCCTGGTATCAATTTTGTTTACCGTGTTCCGATGTTGATTACAGTTTCACTTTTGGCATCTATTTGATTAATATACATCACATGACATGTTCACGACACACTACTTGACTTGTTATTTGGATATTATTACTAATGCCGACAATCTTGACGTGTTGTCCTGACGGATGTAACTTGTTGTCTACATAGACAAACATGTACCATGTGTTGGCATTGGATTTACATCAGTAATACCTGACTTAAACACAACCTTGGGGAAAATGGGGAAATCAATAATGAAACCTGATTTGTAACTCAACAGTTCGATACTTACACTGATCAGTCTTTACGGGCTCAGCCAGCCCCAGAATGATGCTGCTGACATCATTCATCTGTATATGTTACATGTTCACTGCTTAGCGGCACGTTTTGGATTTAGCCCGAGAATCTTGACCGTGGTCCCGGGCACCGACGGGATACTATTGAGTTACATCGATAATTCCATTAAATTGATTTCAAAGACTTGTAGAATAGATAATCTAGATGCACAAACTTTAGGTTACACATCACATACAGATGCCTCTTTGTTTTATACATGTATTTATTATTTACATTTATATTTAATCATATCATTCTATCCTGGTTATTATTATTCTTTTGATATTATGACGCACTGACGTCGGGGTTTTATATGCCCCGGTTCCTCTACCTTTATCGCAGGCAGATCAAGAGTACTTTAGCAATCAAGCCGAGCAATGAGGAGCTAGCCATTTAGTTTAGACACTCTTAGTTTATTTATTCCAGCAGTTTTATTTCTATTGATGTGAGCCCATATTAGAACGTGATTCAGATACTATTGCTTACTGGATCTTGATTCGTTTCCGCTTTATACATTTCTTGATTTTATTTATCGTGACAGATGGACATGTGATAGATTTAGTAGTTTTACGTTCTTGATATCCTATAGACAGCCGTAATATGACTGTGGATGGATAATTTCTAACCACGGGTAGTATGGTTGGCTCTGTCGTGTGCCGTAGTTACGTATCTTGGGAAGCGGTGTGTGACACTTGCAATCGGAAAAAGGTAGTGTAGTACACTAAATAGAACAAAAGAGAGGTAATATTTTTTAAAATAACCATCTAGTGCAACCAGACTAAGAAGTGCTTGGTGTGATATTAAGGGGGTTGGTAATTGGTAACTATAGGGATGAGTAGGATACAATTTCTAGAAGGAATTCTAAATCGTATATATTTTGATTTTCTTTTTTTTTTAGAAATTAGAAAAGAAATAAAGATAAAAGTAAAGGAATCGGAACCCAAACCAAACAAACAAACAAAAATCAGCTACTGCCAGGATGCGACAATATCTGCGGCCTCCACTTTACCTGTATGACTCAGCCCTTTGTTCAATGCTGAATAAATTTATTTTTTACCCCAATACAAGTACATATGCAATCATGCATTAAGGTAATGTGTGGGTATATATGCTATTGTGAAAGCATGCCTTATAATTTTTGTGCTTCTCATGTACCACACATGCTCTTCCTCTCTAGTAAATGGAAATCCTAGCCAAAATAATGTTAAAATACTTAAACAAGATAAACTAAATGATCACTAAAATCTATTTTCAATATACAATAGCTGACTAGTATTTAAATTCCATCCATAAACAAAAGCATTTTTTTATTTCAAAAAGGACACAGAGAAAGTAACATGTGAAGTAATTCACAATTCAATCTGACAATAGTTCAATAAGCCACGTTTACTTTGTTTAAGGGATTCATGTCTTTATCTAGCTGGCAAACGAGTAATGAAATAAAATTGGAAAACAGAATCAATATTTTGTTGGCAATGAATCTCGAGTGAGTTACTATATGATCTACGATATTAACAAAAACAAAAGCAAAAAAATTCATCACATGCCTCACTGGTCAGTTGATCAAGTGGAGGACTGCAGCATTGACAGAGATATCCGTAATGGTCATAAATCGGAATCCTTAAAGATAATCAATCAATTCAGAAGAAAGTTTATTCTTCTAGGAAAATCTTAACTAGTTTTCTCTTGACACTCGATTTTAGAGTAAAAGAACAGTAGGGTCTGTAATGCAGTTCTGTCTCCGATGTTCGCATTTCATAACTGAAAATTAAGAATCACCGAATCAACTCGATCAATCATTTCATAACCGAAAATTAGAACAGGCAAGCTGAACGGGTTGATTGGGTACCTGTAATTGAGAAAATTGAAAAAATACTTGATGGATGGAAAGGAAAGTTCCTCTCTTTTGGAGGTCGGATTACGAAGCTAAACTCAGTTCTGTCGACCATTCCAATTTATTTCCTCTCCTCTTTTGAGATTCCAGCTTGGGTGGAGAAAAAGATTGATAAATCCCGTAGGAGGTTTCTTTGGAGGAATTCGGAGGCAAAGAAAGGTTATTGTCTTGTCAATTGGATTGAGGTTTGCCGTAAGAAAGAGATGGGAGGGCTAGGGATCATAAACATTAGAGATATGAATCAAGCTTTATTAGCTAAATGGTGGTGGAAGTTGTATTGTGACCCCCCGCCCAGTTGGTCGATTCTGATTCAAGACAGCTATCTCAAGTCCAAGCCGATACGTGGGAGAGGGAAAAACTTGCACACTATGTCTGGCTTCTGGCAGGGGGTAAGAAAAGTTCAAAACATCTTCTTTGCAGGTACTATGATGGAGGTTGGTAATGGCGAAAGTGCTGGCTAGTTTTTGGCACGATATATAGATTGATGGTGTTGCTTTGAAAGATAAGTTTCCGGATCTGTTCGGTAGGGCTAGAGACCCCGGTAGCTGATATTTGGAATAGTGAGGACTGGGATCTTAGACTTCACCCGTCAGGGGAGGAGTGGTTTGTTGAGAGAATGCACGAGATGACCTTGGAACTACAAGAAAAGCACCCAGCCACGTTGCTCCCTGATCGTCTTACATGGAGATGGGCATCTGATGGTTCTGTTTCTGTCAAATCCCTTTACCGCATCAACTCTGGTGGTGGAACTGTTTCAACTCTGATGAATATTTCAAAGACGACTGCCCCTCTTAAAGTCAAAGCCTTCACCTGGTTAACTATCAAAAATGTGATCCTAACCCTTGTAATCTTGCTAAAAGGAAGTGGCAAGGACCGATCTGTTGTTGTACCTTTTGCTTCATTGTCCAATTATTAAAAGAGTGTGGAAGTTGATAATGAATAGGTTTCAGGTTAGAGGGTATCCAAGTTCAATCAGGTCTTTATGGGGAAGGTGGAGGCTTAATAGGATCCCTACAAGCTTGGGATATTGTGGGTATGGCCGTATGTTGGGGGGTGGATTGAGCGTAATAATATTATTTTCAGAAACAAAACATTTCACGTATCTGCCCACTGCTCTCATATTTGGTCATATTGTTCTAATGGTCACTTTTGGCTACAGCCGACACGAGGAAGTTGAGGAGGATTCTACCGGAGATTGTACTGGACTCTCAATGTGACAGGGATGATGAGATTGATGAGAACAACCTGTCTGAGGAACAAGCCATTGGATGAGATCAATGGAGCGTAGTTGCTGCTTGACTTTTTGTGGGTTCCTGCACTTGTTTTGAGTTGCAGCGCATTGCCCAGGAACACTTTTGCTCATGTGTTTGTTATGATCGATATCTTTGTATCTGAACACTTTTGCTCATGTGTTTGTTATGATCGATATCTTTGTATCTGAACATGTATTCTCTTGCTGTTGTTTGTTGTTTTTCTTTCCTTTTTCTTTTAGAATTTTGTCTGCCTTCTGCTTGACTCCCTCATGTTGAGGATGTTGTTATAGGGGCTGTTGGTCATTAAATTCTTTTTAATGATATCAAGGGGGGTTATTCCCACCTTTTTTTCTCAAAAAATCATGGCAGATCTAAAGGGAAGCCAACAAATAAAATAATGATATCATGTACTTCAGATATAAAATTTTCTAAACTATTATAATTAAATCACTATCTTTAAAATGCATTTAACGAAATAATATTTAAAGAAGCAACGTACCGGACGAAGAGGGAGGCCAACAGGGCTAAGGATGCAATCGATTCTCGGCATTCTCCACTCTGGCGGATGATTGTATTTACAACTTGGTCCAAATTTACAATCGCCGGTCCTCATATAATACTGGCATTCAGGGAGCCCGGGTCTCTCAGGAAAAGTCTGTTCTTTTTGGTTACTGCTTGAAGGGCCCGCAGAAGAAGTTATGGTTGTGTAAGGCCCTGGAAAGGCTGGAGCTGAAGGAGATAGCTGGTTTGACGAACCAAACACTGGTCCAGTTTGAACGCTGTGTTGCCCTCCAGGAGACAATGCAGGGCTCACAGTCGGCTGCCACAAGGGTAACAGGATTTTCAAAACCTCTGTTAAAATATAAAAAAAGTATATCCCTCAATCCTAACCGTCAAAAACCACTTTACCCATAAGCGAAAGATGTTTGGCCATGTGATAAAAAGGTACATCAAGCTAATAAATCTTACCACTCCCCCTCATGTGGGCACTTTTGGGCCACATGAAAAGGCCTTTAGCTGAAAGGTAAAGTAGATGGAGTAAATTAATTTTTAAATTAACAATAATGAGGTTTGAATCCAGGACCTCTTGAAAACCCGGTCCTGAGGTACCATGTCAAGAACCACTTTACCTAAAAGCTTAAGTTGTAGAGTTGTGGGATAACAACATATATCAAAGCTAAAATAATCTCAACACTGACCACAACTACAGAGTTTTAGTACATTGGCAATGACTAGTATGGCATTGAAGGCGCGGAGCCATCCAAGTTCTACATTTAATAAGGAGGTTTAAAAGGGTGCTCAATTTATGGGAGCATGAAAATATATATCACTATTTTGGAGTTTTTGGTGTCGTGACAGGGACTTTAAGAACCTCATATTCTGATGTTTTAACATTACTCTTAAGAAAATGGACGGGTTGTACGGACCGGATAAGGACTCCAACCCTGAACAGGCACAACCCCAGGAGTGATCATCATCGAAGCATAAGACGGCTGCATGTATGGAGATGGTAACACCGTAGGTCTTGCAACTTGCCAGCTAGCCATAGCAGGAGCCTGCACTGTTGGGTAAAAAGCAGGCGCTGCAGGAATCTGAGCACTAAAAGGCTCAGGGTGATTAAATTTGCAGGTCGAGCCAAACTTGCACTGCCCTGTCCTCACATAATAGGAGCAATCTTTCTCCCCCTATCGTTTTAGAATAAATACTAGTATTAGCAACATTAAATTATTAGAGTAAGTATCATAAGGAAATTTAATCACGTGAAAAGAAAGGGTTAATTCCAGAAAACATCCTTGTGGTTTACTCTGTATATCACTTATACGGTTATACCCCCTTGAGTGATTAATTAGCGCAAACGCCCTCTCTGTTCATCGACAAAACCTTCGAAAATACTAATATCCTAGTCTAAACATCTCAAAACACTTTCTAAAGTTAATTAGAGTTCATTTGAGTTGCTTGGAATTGAATTCAAGTGTTTTTCCATGGATTTCGTCGATGAGCAGCAGGGGTGTTTGCGCTAATAAATCACTTGATGGGGTGTAATTACTATATAGGGTAAAGTACATAGTGTTTTGTGCAATTAACACACACACACACACACACGCCCCAAAAAAAAGAAGTAATGATCTAGATGGAAGCCCAAACGGACGCAGTGGATAGCCATAAACATTTATTGCAACGGACGAGCAGATCCGCCTCCTTGTCTAGGATGGTCGTACTTGCATGAGACACCATACTTGCAATTCCCAGTCTTCAGAAAGTACTGTGGTATGTTGCATAAGAAATGAAGATGTTTACATTGTAAAGAAAGAATATAATCACCGATGCTCTAAATAAACTGATTATATGATTTGTTAATCCAACTAGTAAAAGAGGAGCCCGTGACTTCAAACAATACTTCAGGCATCAAGAAAACAATAAAAAGAAGGGAAAATGTGAATAGAAGACATAATAAAATTGGTTCTTCATATACATATAAGATATTCATCAGCAGCAGCCAAATCTAGTTATTAGAAGTACTGCATGACATGGATAGTGTCTGAAAAAGTGCAACGGAATTAGGGAATTGAGTTACAAATAGTTTTCAGCAGCAACCAATTCTAGTTTTCGGAAGTGCTGCATGACATGGATAGTTACCAATTAAACAACCTTCGGAAGTTATGGTCTTAGTGTATGTTCATGAATGTTATCAGCAACAGACCAGGCTCCAAGCTTCCAAAACGTAGAGAAACAACATCAGAACAAGCATAGGTTGCAAATAATGGTATAAAAAAATACAGCAAAAAAGGTCTAACTACCAATACCCCTCTCATAAGATAATTTCAGTCTATCGATGTCTTCAAAGATACAAGGCTTAATTCCATAAACTACCAAATACTCCCAAAACTACGAGAAACTACCATAAAATTTTCAAAGACTACAAGAAACTACCGCAAAACATTCAAAAACTACGGAAAACTACCATAACTAAGATGCCATGTCAGCAATATTTGCAAGAAACTACCGCGTAACTTTCAAAGCATGATGGTTTCTTATAATTATTAGAATTTTTGGTAGTTTCTCCTAACCGGGCCGAAGTATTTGGTAGTTTTTTGGATTAATGTTAGCTGAAGAAAATTTTGGAAGACTATGATAAGAATGCATAAAAAGAAACTATAGTCACCAGCGCTAACTAATGTATAGATCATGTGTCGACTGATATTAAATCTTGATACAAAGCAAGATGCTAGGTTAGTGGCATAATGCATTACTCGAAGTTGACTATTACTCAAATAAAGTAGGATCCTGACTTGTAGTTAAACAATCCATGTCATGAAGAACTTAAATAGAATCAGATAAGCGTCGCCATTAAAAGGTATTGCACCACCCATACGAACGTGAGACCCGCTGAATGTTCTAAAATACGATCTCCACGGTAATAAAAACCCGTCAACTACATGCCTTGAAAGATCAAGAATTTGCCAAAGCCTCGTCTTCAAAAGTTTCACCCAACACACTTTAATCAAGACGGGAAAGTCTTCCAATCATGGGCACACACTAAACAGCTAAAATATCTTTACCGTAACGCAATTTCGCTCACGACAAACTTTGAGAATTTAAATAGCAACTGAGCAAGTTCTGGGAAGGGATTGACTACCATTATCAGAAAAGGAAAAAAATTAGGAAACGAGCATCCACTAAAATACTTCAACTACTATTAGCAAGGTAATAAGATTCCCAGATCCCAGTTTCCCTCTTTGATAGACTCTAAGAATCTAAACAACAACTAAACTAGTTTTATCCTTTAAAACACTAGTAAACATTCTGATTACCATAACAAAACAAGGACATAGAATCATGGCTATTGTTATACAGTCTCCTGCATAATCCTAACAAAACGAAAACTTACTGCATTATCTAGACTGAAGAATGTAAGTAGCTTGAAAGTGTTAGTAAAGATTATAGCAATCATCGCGAAAATAGAAACTATGATAATAATAAACCGAAAGTCCTAGTTACCCTCAGCAAGCAACTTACTCAATATACAAGTCCCAATCGTTATATCAACCTAAACAATTATCAGTTTCCGCTCCTTGAATGTCTTCAAGAGACCAACTATCGGCATAATAGGCATGAATTTACTCTTTAACTATCGCCTAAGATTAACCCCATAAACGCTAGCCAGATAATAATCCCTGACAAGAAATACTGGGACCCACTAAACAATCTACATGCGGTAATTTTCCATTCATTGCCGTTTAAAACTAAGGGTTGTTTGTTTTCCATGAAGGACTCAAATGGTATTATCTGAATTTACGTGAGGTATTTCACATATTTGTCAAGACATGAACTAGTTCCTAAACCTGCATGAGGATTATTCTGCGTCGCCACATTCTCCACTAAATGCTTCCAACCCAAAAGGACCAGGATTAGGATTGGAGCATGCAGAACAATAAGAAAAATAAGTTATTTTTTTTTTGTATCTTTTTGCTATGTTCTTATAATCACTTTCTAGAGCGCCGATTCGTTTTCATTGTCCAACCAAACAATAACATATTTTAGAATAAGTGTGGTTACTAATAATTTATTTATTACATCATGCTTTTACTACTTCCAGTAACATATCGAAACAAACACTTAATGTTTTCTGAACTTACATTTCTCACTCACTCTCAATAACATTTATCTTGTCATCTAAATTGGCAGGCAATACGTAGTGCCATATGATATGAATGTGAGTGCCACATCACTGATTGTACTAAGTTGGGGGGAAAGCAAGTGTAAACTCTTTCTATAAATTCTTGGTCTTTTCCCATGGCAATTAATTTACTTTTTCGTAAGTTTCTTCAATGCCTGTCCAATAAGTCCAATACTTCCATTCAATTAAACAGACCCTCACTCAAACAAGCTCTAAACCTCTAAGGTTTCTAACACGTCCAATACTTCCATTCAATTAAACAGGCCTAACCATTCACTCAAACAAGCTCTAAACCTCTAAGGTTTCTAATTCGTCCAATACTTCCATTCAATTAAACAGGCCCTAACCATCATTCAAACAAGTTCTAAACCTCTAAATTACAGTAAACGTTATAATTGTATCATTGGCAGCATTAAACAGTTTTATTACAAGATCAACTGCAACAAATAACAATTTGCGATTTCTGCATCTTCACCAAACCAAATGTCATCAGAACAATAAGCAATGCACAACAATACCTGGCATGCAGGATGCCCAGCTCGCTCTGGAAACTCCCCAGCACCACCACCAGCCCTCCCACCTCCACCCACCTACAAAGGCGTAAATTATCAACAAAAAATAATAATAATGGACCCGATAGTAAAATCACCCAAAAAAAAAAACCACCCCAACAAAATTCCAAAATCAGCTCCTTTCCATAAAAATACACATCAAATTGACCCAAATTTTGAGGGGAAATCGAAAATCATACCGAGCGATCACGCGGGTGATTGAATCGGCAGAGCTCGCCATAGCCGCACGTGCCTGTCCGCAGGTAGTAATTGCAATCGGGCTCGCCCGCGCGCTCAGGGTACTGGGGATCACGTGACTCCAATCTCAGCTGCCACATCGATTCTGCAAAAACAAACAATGCAATCACAATCAGGAACTCGAAACCCTAGAAAATTCCCCCAAAATCTTGGAAAAAACATTAAATCGCTCACCTTCAAGTCCAGTCTCCGATTCCATGGCGATAGGGCTCTAGAAGCTTCTCGAAGGTGCTCTTCGGCGATCGATGGAGCGGGTGAGAGTGAAGAAGGAGAGTTTCTCTCTTTCTCACTCTCTCTCTCTCTTGATTTTTTTTTTTTTTTTTTCCGGGACTTTTCGTTTTGGGTCGTTTATATACCCGCCATGGCCAAAGGTAAAAGGGTAGAATAAATAAATGCGCCATGGAACGGTAACTTCACCTGAGTTAGTATTTTATCGTTAAAGTCCCTCAACAATTTTTGTAATTTCGTCTTTTAGATTTTTATTAGGTAGATATTTATTGCATCCCTCCTCTTTTCAGGGCTGGTGCAAATATCTCGGGATTTTAGCTTTTTGCACTTTTAACCCTGAAGGTTGTTATTTTGTTTTAGCTCTTCGTGATGACTTCCCTTGCTTTGGAAATAATAACAGTTTTATTTGTAGTAAAAATGTTTGGTAAACGAGGAGTAGATCTACCATGCCGTGTTATTATTTTACTATGAGAAAAGTTGCTTAGAGGGATGTTTGATGGTTACACTACAGCTAATTGCAGCTGCTGTTTTTCTGTTTCGTCTGCGCATGTCACGTCTTGTTATGGGAATTTGCGTTTTTGCAGTTTTGGTGACACATGCACTCTCACCAACCTTAGATGACGTGTATCTTTCCCTGTTACCCTCGTGCAGCTCCACGCAACGCAACATATGTTATGCTTGTTTTGGTTCCGTCGCCACATATAGACATTGAAACAGTGTTTGCTTTTCCATTGTAGTTTTGCTGACATAAGCAATACCGCACAGTGGTTATTGGTACAGTATGTGCATTTGTTGCACATGTCATTTCTAGTGCTTTACTGGCCACAGACTGCTTAAATGGTATTTGTGTATGGGAAGAAAACATTTTACAATTTGGTTGATGTTTCCCGACATGCCAATGGAAACTCTGTATGCCATGATAAGTACAAACATCTTTAACAACAAACTTGAAATACGCAATAAGACAATAGAAAATACACATGACAGTATAACCGAGTCAGGGCAATGTGAGATCCTTCCATCCTAAATTTCTAGGTTTGACTGCTTACATTACTACATATCCATCATGTTCATAACAAGAGCCACATTACAACTATGATGTCCTTGTTTACTTATTATTGATTGCAAAGTTTGCTTCCTTAGCTGCTTATCAGACTATAATCTTAGTATCTATGTCACATAATTATGTACTTATCAATATCTCCTGTATTATTCCAAAAAAAAATGTTAAACAGACCCCAAAATCATCCTTTTCTTAAACTTGCTCTTGGATGATGCTTTAAATATATTTAGAACGAGAGTTTTTCCATTTTCATTATCTATAATAGTATTTTTGCTGGACAGTTGGTGATGATGCTTAATAACGGTAATTCCTTAGATCATGACACATGGCGGATGACGTGTCACATGCGTAAACCAGTTAGGCCCCTGAGGGCCACGGAGGGGGAACCAGTGTGCTACAGTGGGGGCTTCCCTCGAACCCTGTCTCCGAGGTTGCTCCCCACTCCTTGCCCCCGAGCACGTCAGTGACCAAACCAACTGTCCCTTTGCTCTACTCCGAACTATCACAGGCCCGAGCTTCCTCGGCTATCCGGCTCGCCTCCGGGCTCTAGCAGAACCAAGATAGCTCGGCCTCCCGCTTGTCCCCGAGCTCTCCGCCGAGCTCATCTTCCTCGGTCTCATCGACCGACCGACGGCACCACTCACAGGCGCAACCGCCATCCCGCGAATCTCGCCATACGCGAGATATCCGCCGGCCACATCCCACGTTCACGATCCCCCATTAACGAGCATGTCTCGCCATTAATGCGGGATCCCGCCCATCACGCGGGTGTGACGTCGGGAGCGTAACGGCCGGCATGATTCTCGCGCCTGCCTGCCTGCTGCCACCGCTATATAAACCCTTCCTTCAGACGGTTCAAGTAAGCCATTTTTACTCCACTAAGTCGTTACTCTGCTCGGATTTTCTCTCTAAGTTGACCGTCGGAGGGTCCTCGGTGGTAAAACCACCCCGAGACTTCCTTGCAGGTAGCTCGGCCCATCCAACCTCAAACCCATTGAGATCCACACGTTTCAGGAGCCAGCCTCCAGATCCAATCTCAGCTGTCCATCGCCGCCATCAGCAGATCAACGGAAGGCAACATCTCGGCGTGATCCCGGTCACGTCAGCTGGCGCCGTCTGTGGGAAAGTCTTGTCTCCACAAAAACAAAAGTTCATCTTCCGATCTCCATTCAATGGCAAGCGATCACCGCGAAGATCGAGGCTCCCCAGGCCACGATCCCCCTCCGCGGGACCAGGACCCCCACAGAGGGAAAGAAGACTCTGCTCGTGTAGGGACTGCCGACCACCGCCTCACTGCTTCCCACGGCCGCAGATCTCCCGGGCCAACATATTCTATGACCCGCTGGACGCCCCATGAGTCCAAAAGTCGCTCGTTTCTATAATGCCCCACACCCCAGTACAGATGGTATTGTCCGCCCTGGCCGAAACCGCACGATTTTTCCCTTTAGAGCGAACCAGACCCGATCAGGGGCCACTTCCCAAAAGGTCACCCATCCCAAGACTTCCCTGACCCGAGCACGCTTAACTACGGAGTTCTCAAGCTCCTGTAGTTCCGGTTCGCATAAAAGACGCCTCTGTAATTGAGGGTAGTATCATTATATTTATAATACAGTTCGGTCCTCTTTCGGAATGTGCTTTAGGGACCCGATCCCATTGTTCTGAAATGGCTCTCTCACTCAAATCACCAAGATGTCCGCAACAGACCGCACTGAGCAGATCACCATGATGTCTTAAGACCAAACTGCTCTGGGGTATTACAGTTTCACCCACAACTGTACCGCCACGCGGCAGACATCGAGCCTCTCTCGGCGGAATTGAAACGACGCAACTCCGGCCTTTCGCCTCCCCCACGCGTCCATGACACGTGTCGCCCGCGATTGTCCCGCTTCCCGATGCTCACACAACCGGGCTCGCCCTTGCTCGGTTATCCCTGGCTGGTAGTTTCCTACCCCGCAATGCCAGGGATCAAAGCCCTCGCCAAGAGGCAACTGAGAAGCTTCACTGCTCGATCCATCCTTAGCAGGCCTCTTACGGCCCCTCCATTGCTAAGGATCGAAGCCCTCATCAAGAGGCAGCCGAGCAGCTACCCTACTTGGCTATCCCTGGCTGGTAGTTCCCTACCCTGCAACGCCAGGGATCGAAGCCCTCGCCAAGAGGCAACTGAGCAGCTTCACTGCTCGTTCCATCTTAGAAGGCCTATTACGGCCCCTCCAGCGCTAAGAATCGAAGCCCTTATCAAGAGGCAGCCGAGCAACTACCCTGCTTAGCTATCCCTGGCTGGTAGTTCCCTACCCCGCAACGCCAGGGATCAAAGCCCTCACCAAGAGGCGGTCGAGCAGCTACCCTGCTTGGCTATCCCTGGCTGGTAGTTCCCTACCCCGCAACGCCAAAGATCAAAGCCCTCGCCAAGAGGCAAATAAGCAGCTTCACTACTCGGTCCATCCTTAACAGGCCTCTTACGACCCCTCCAGCGCTGAGGATCCAAGCCTTCATCAAGAGGCAGCCGAGCAGCTACCCTGCTTGGCTATCCATGGCTGGTAGTTCCCTACCCCGCAACGCCAGGGATCGAAGCCCTCACCAAGAGGCAGCCGAGCAGCTATCCTGCTTGGCTATCCCTGGCTGGTAGTTTCCTACCCCGCAACGCTAGGGATCGAAGCCCTCGCCAGGAGGCACCGGGCAGTAACCCTGCTTGGCCCATCCTTAAGGATCAAAGCTCACACCAAGAGGCACCGGGCAGTAACCCTGCTCGGTCCGTCCTTAGTAGGCCTCTTACGGCCCCTCCCGCGCTAAGGATCAAAGCCCTCACCAAGAGGCAACCGGGCCGCCCTTGCTCGGTTATCCCTAGCTGGTAGTTCCCTACCCTACAATGCCAGGGATCAAAGCCCTCGCCAAGAGGTAACTGAGCATCTTCACTGCTCGGTTCATCCTTAGCAGGCCTCTTATGGCCCCTCCAGCGCTAAGGATCGAAGTCCTCATCAAGAGGTAGCCGAGCAGCAACCCTGCTTGGCTATCCCTGGCTGGTAGTTTCCTACCCCGCAACGACAGGGATCGAAGCCTTCACCAAGAGGCAGCCGAGCAGCTACCATGCTTAGCTATCCCTGGCTGGTAGTTCCCTACCCCGTAACGCCAGGGATCGAAGCCCTCGCCAAGATGCACCGGGCAGTAACCCTGCTCGGCCCATCCTTAAGGATTAAAGCCTCACCAAGAGACACCGGGCAGTAACCCTGCTCGGCCTGTCCATAGTAGGCCTCTTACGGCCCCTCCCGCGCTAAGGATCAAAGCCTTCGCAGGAGGCAACCGGGCCCGCCCTTGCTCTATTATCCCCGGCTGGTAGCTCCATACCCCAAAACACCAGGGATCAAAGTCCTCGCCAACAGGCACCGGACAGCAACCCTGCCTGGCCCGTCCTTAAGGATCAAAAGCCCTCGCAAGAGGCAACCGAGCCCGTCCTTGCTCGGTTATCCCTGGCTGGTAGCTCTCTACCCCAAAACGACTGGGATCAAAGCCCTCGCCAAGAGGCACCGGGCAGTAACCCTGCTCGGCCCGTCCTTAGTAGTCCCCTTACGACCCCTCCCGCGCTAAGGATCAAAGCCCTCACCAAAAGGCAACCGGGCTCGCCCTTGCTCGGTTATCCCTATCTGGTAGCTCCCTACCCACAACGCCAGAGATCAAAGCCCTCGCCAAGAGGCGACCGAGCAGCTACCCAGCTCGGTCATCCATGGCTGGTAGTTCACTACCCACCAACGCCAAGGATGAAAGCCCTCGCCAAGAGGCAACTGAACAGCTTCACTGCTCGGTCCATCCTTAGCAGGCCTCCTACGTCCCCTTCAGCGCTAAGGATCGAAACCCTAACCGAGAGGCAACCGGGCTCGCCCTTGCTCGGTCATCCATGGCTGGTAGTTCACTACTCACCGACGCCAAGGATCAAAGCCCTCGCCAAGAGGCCATCGAGCAGCTACCCTGCTCGGCCAATCCCCAGCGGGCAGCCTCCTGCCCATCAGACGCTGAGGTTCTGAAGCCCTCCTCACGAGGCCGACGAGTTTCTTCATGTTTGGCGCATCCCCAGCAGGCAGCCTCCTGCCCATCAGACGCTGAGGATCTGAAGCCCTCACCGTAAGGCCGCCGAGTTTCTTCCTGCTCGGCGCATCCCCAGCGGCAGCCTCCTGCCCATTAGACGCTGAGGATCTGAATCCCTCCTCACGAGGCCGCCGAGTTTCTTCCTACTCAGCGCATCCCCAGCGGGCATCCTCCTGCCCATCGGACGCTGAGGGTCTGAAGCCCTCCTCATAAGGCCACCGAGTTTCTTCCTGCTCGGCGCATCCCAAGCGGGCATCCTCCTTCCCATCAGACACTGAAGATCTTAAGCACTCATTGCGAGGACGCCGGGTTTCTTCCTGCTCGGCGCATCCCCAGCGGGCAGCCTCCTGCCCATCAGACGCTGAGGATCTGAAGCCCTCATCGCGAGGCCGCAGAGTTTCTTCCTGCTCGGCGCATCCTTAGCGTGTAACTTCCTACCGTACAAAGACATGGATCCAAGACTCACCGAATAAACTCATACTCAACGCGCGATCAGCGCCTCAACTCCGGCAAAGGGAGGATACCGACCTTCCTACACTCATCTTCCATTCGACTCATACTCGATGCGCGACAAGAAGAGCGTCGTGTCGTCCCCGAACAATCCACCACGAAGAATTACCAGCTCCAAGCCGCACAGAAAGAACCAAGAAGTCCACTCTCGACCCGATCCACAAATAGATCGGAATGAGAGTGGGGGCTAATGATGATGCTCAATAACGGTAATTCCTTAGATCATGACACGTGGTGGATGACGTGTCACATGCGTAAGCCAGTTAGGCCCCTGAGGACCATCGAGGGAGAAACGGTGTGCTACAGTGGGGGCTTCCCTCGAACCCTGTCTCCGAGGTTGCTCCCCACTCCTTGCCCCCGAGCACGTCAGCAGCCAAGCCAACTGTCCCTTTGCTTTACTCTGAGCTATCACAGGCCCGAGCTTCCTCGGCCATCCGGATCGCCTCCGGGCTCTGGAAGAACCAAGATAGCTTGGCCTCCCGCTCGTCCCCGAGCTCTCCCGCCGAGCTCATCTTCCTCGGCCTCATCGACCGACCAACGGTACCACTCACAGGCGCAACCGCCATCCTGCGAATCTCACCATACGCGAGATATCCGCCGGCCACATCCCATGTTCTACGCCATCACGATCCCCATTAACGAGCCTGTCTCGCCATTAATGTAACACCCGAGCCCAATACTACTATTTTCTGTTATTGGTTGAGCATTAGATATTACTCATTTCATTTATCTTGCTTGTTTGGGTCTTACTGTAAAAATTTATCTGACTAAGTCATTTCTGTATATAACAAATTTTAGCACCTAAAATAAAATTAAAAATATCCATCTTAGCCTACTCGTCACCCCTAGCCGCGTAGTAGCGTCTGCGCGTCGAGTTCTCGTCCCGTTCGGTGAAACGGGCGAGTTTGGACGACTACGCGCGCGTACAGGTATCCGACTTGGGGGTATGCTTTTTAATCATAAAACATTTCATTTTGAAATTTGGAACCCGCTTAAAATCCTATTATTTAAATTTCAAATTTTTGGCCTCAACCCGGGCGCGATTTGGAAATGTTTCATTTAGCGCCAAAATCCCAAATCAATAAAATATTCTAAACCTTATAATATTTCCTATATAATATTATTACGGTTATGTAAGATTCTTAAATCTTTAGTTATATATTTTTTTAGCCATTTTTTTTTTCCTTGGCCAATCAACGATGGCTATTCCGTGGGCCCCCTCCATTATCCTTTTTCTCCCTCTCTCTCTCTCCCATCCTTTTTCTCTCTCTCTCTCTCTCCCTCATATCTTTCCCTCCTCTATATTTTTTTCTTACGAACCCATCGCGCAGCCTTCGTTCCTTTCACCACCGCAGCCCCACGCCGGCACCAGCAACGCCGGGCGAGTCGTTCCGTCGCCCTCATCGCAGCCGAGCCCTCTCTCCCTCCTTTCTCCCTTCTTCCCAGCACCTGCAGGTGGCCACCCGCACACCCTCGCACTCACCCGCGCCACCTCGTCGGCGTTCCTCCATCGCCGACGACCCTAGCCTCACCCCCACCATCTCCACCATCTCGTTTTCTCCATCACCTCTCCTTCACCGTTCCCGTGCACCCCTGCACCTTCACCGCAGCCACTGCGAACCCCTGCACACCCGTCGCACCGCCGGATCTGTCGCCGCCGGCGATCTCGATTTGCCTCCCCGGCCTTCGTACGACCCACTCGAGGTACCCCGATCCGCGTGGTTCCATTGTTCGTTGTTTGGGTTCAATCCGTGAACCGTGCGTCCGTCGCAAGTTTCCCCGCCGACGTTACGTTCCGTTTTTTCCGGTTCGCGACCCGTCGAGGCAAGTATCACTTGCTACATGGTATACTATACAATTATATATGTTTGACTCATGAAACCTGCAAAACTTAACTCGGTATTGTTATTTTCTCATTTGGTTGCGATATAACATATATCATTTTACAGTTAACATAGAAATTACAGTTTGCCACTTTTAACCTAAGAACCAAGTTTACCTGTTAATTACATTTACCATTTAATAGATTGTAGCACTTTCCCATGTAGTTCTATCACATTCGGTCATTCGTATTCAAAGGCTTGATTTAACTGTATTGCATTATCATTTAAACTGTTGCACCGCTAAGGGTGCTCAAAACCTGTTAATATAATAAAACGGCTGCACTATATTAATGCACTATTGTGATTGAATGAACTGCTTATGGTTGTTTAATTTATTGCTTATTTCCTGCTGTTAATCCCATGTTCGATTATATATCTGTTG
This sequence comes from Agapanthus africanus, assembly GCA_030015575.1. Classification (NCBI taxonomy): domain Eukaryota; kingdom Viridiplantae; phylum Streptophyta; class Magnoliopsida; order Asparagales; family Amaryllidaceae; genus Agapanthus; species Agapanthus africanus. The sequence continues at coordinate 699,251,677 of CM057340.1, forward strand.
TGGGTACACCCACGATATTGTTACATCTTGACTTAACTTTGTTACACATGTTATATATTGGTACACCTGACATGGTATTGTACCGTATACTATTGACTTGACCTGATGTACCATGACCTGACCTGTTACCTAATCTCGTGCCTAATGCCAACAAACCTGACATGTAGTCCTCATGGACCATTCCTGTTGTCTATCCAGACAAACCTGCTGTTACCTAATCCTGTGTTGGCATTAGTTCTTGATTACTGAATACCTGACCAGACGCGTATAACTTGGGGGTATGGGGAAATCAAAAGTGTAAACTAAAGTGTAACTTAAAAAGGGTATTACTTGATTCGTGGTCCCGGGGGGTAACGGGACAGAGCCATTCGTGACTCTTACATTTCCTGATCCGTGGTCCCGGGGGTTAACGGGACAGAACCACTATTGGTTCACATATTCCTGATCCGTGGTCCCGGGGGGTAACGGGACATATCCTTTGAGTTACATGGAGGATTACTCAAATTGATTTCAAAGACTCTAGAATAAGAACCCCGATAGAACAGTTTAGTTACCCACTGCACACTACCCTGCACTGCTTAATTTACATTATTTTCTACTCTCGTTTTATTCATGTTTATTTTGCATTGCCTATTACACTGTTCCTATTATACTACTTGATGTCATGACGCGCTGACGTCTGGGTTTTGCATGGCCCAGATTCCGTACCGTTGTCGCAGTCCGAGCAGGAGTACTTCAGCCAGCAGGCTGAGCTGTGAGGTGTTAGTATTAGTTAGTTTTATTTCCTGCATTTATTTCCTGATGTGAGCCCGCATTATGGGATATACTTTTCAGTTATTTGTATTGGATCATTTGCTTCCGCATTTATTTATTATTGACTCCTGTTATTCTGGTTTATGGACATGTTTTAGAAAATTTTATATTGTTCTTGATATCTCTACAGCCGTAATGTGACTGTGGATGGATGCTTCCTACCCACAGGTAGCATGGTTGGCTACGTCAAGTGTCCAATCTAGCGCACTCTGGGAAACGGGGCGTGACAATTAATGTGGGATCCCGCCCATCACGCGGGCGTGACGTCAGGAGCGTAACGGCCGGCGTGATTCTCGTGCCTGCCTGCCTGCTGCCACCGCTATATAAACCCCTCCTTCAAACGGTTCAAGTAAGCCATTTTTACTCCACTAAGTCGTTACCCTTCTCGGATTTCCTCTCTAACTTGACCGTCGGAGGGTTCTCGGTTGATGATGCTCAATATTGGCGATCCTTAAGATCAGGACACGTGGCAGATGACGTGTCCCAGAACTCAGAAGAAAGGGCCCATAGGGACCGACTAGGCTACCCCTGTACCCGACCTATACTTGTGAGCTGGCCCTCCTCGGGGCCCCCTGCAAATGGACCTCCTCGGCCCCTCAGCTCGCCCCGAGCTGCCACAAGACCAAGACTCCTCGGCCTTCTCGCTCGCCCCCGAGCTCCCCAGCCGAGGACGTCTTCCTCGGTCCTCCGACCAACTCCACCGCTCACGGTCGTAACCGCCGCTCCGCAAATCTCGCCATGCGTAGATTCTCCACCAGCCATATCCCACGTTCCACGCCATCACGATCCCCATTAATGGGCGATCCGCTCTCCGCGCGGGTGTGACGTCGGGAGCATAACTGCCGGTGAGATTCTCGCGCCTGCTGCTGCGTGCTACCACCGCAATA